>JASDDO010000016.1:60591158-62991158 GCA_030015575.1 Agapanthus africanus
CTCCTGTCTCAGTGCCCTCAGCTCAAAAATGCATACAAAAGTCCAGAAGAGTCCAGATACTTCCACCAGATCATCAAGCTCCTAAACTACCCTAATCTTTCTAGAACTTTCCTAAACCCTTGCTTAAACCCTAAGCTAAACCCCAACAAACTTATCAACAAACTTTGGGAGGGAAAGTCCAATTCAAACCTAGACCTAGTTCTATAAATAGGACCCTAGGCTCTCTCATTTATCAATCTTTGATCATCTTGGAAAAATCAAGAAACCCTAGAGAGAAAAAGATTCAACCCATTTTTAGTTTAGCCATTCTCTCTTTCTCCATCTTCTTCTTCCTCAAGATTAGTGAGAAATCTTGTAGGAAACCCTAACCCTAAATCCATCCACAATTCAAGATCTTGAGTGCAAGCCAAGCAAGATTCCTTCAACCCTTTTATGAGCCGAGCCGATCTTCCATCGGGCAAGAGATCAAAAGTAGATCCACGATCCACGGAGTCGAGCGAAGCCGAGTCAACGATCGATTTTTCTTTCTTCTTGTAGATCTTGAAAGAATGTATTGACAATTGTTGATTAAATAAAAGGTGATATTTTCTCCATTCTTGTTTTCTTTAAAATTCCGCATCATGTTATCTTTACTGTTCTTGAACATTGTCTATGTGGTGATGCGCGAGTAAAACTCCGCTCGTTAAGGAGTCGAGAAGATCTTTAGTATGATGATGTAGCAAATTTGTAATCAATTCTTGAATCTCACGAGATTGTAAACCCTAGCAAGTTCAAGAATCGACAACCCCATCCGATGCGATGCTTTCTTGATCAACATCGCTCGAGATTGGGGTGATCCGATCGATTCTTGAAATTGCTAGAGGCTAGAATATAAATGGTATCCTCGAAAGGGCAAGGGTTAAGAGATGAAACTTTAATTTCATCAAGAAAACCCTAACTCTCGTCGATAACCATTGATCTAGTGTCAATTCCTCGAAGGACAAGAATATGAAATATTGTAGACTACAACACATCTAAAGATCCTATCGATTCCTACGAGCCTCTATATCATTCTTGATTGTCGTTTGGAAAATACCATTGAAACCGATTCTTGTTGTTTATAGTTCTTGATTCTTTAGAAAAGATTAGTGACATACGAATACAAATCAATCAATTGAATCGTGTTTTCTCTTATTGTTGCTTAACATTTCATTTCAAACAAATAAAGGTACAAACGAATCTCGAGATCCCTGAGGACGATCCGCACTCATTCATTAACTTCAACTGACACCGTTGTTTGATTGCGGTCAAATATTTTTTGGTTGTGATTTCTTTACTATTTGATTCGATAAACACATCCACGAAAATCATCAGATCAAAATGGCGCCGTTGCCGGGGATCGCGCGTTAATTCGTTTACATTTTATAGTTTGAAGTGAAAGAATTATTACGTTTCATTTTCTGAAATCAAAATTCGTACAAACTCTTATACGTGTGTTGTGAATTGATTGCAAGGTGATCTGGAGCATTCTGTGCTGTGGAAAAATTATTTTGGATATACCAGAGAGCTGGAGATAGCAAAAGGAAGCAGCTGAAGAAATTTCGTTCACTGTTCCCAACACTTGACCGCGGAAGGGCGGCAGATACAAGCTTTGTGCGGCGGAAGCGCCGCAGTCTTGGGTGATCTCTGCACCATCTTTCAGCAGGTGATTTTCCTCTCTCTCCTCTCTCCCTTTTTAGCTCCAACTAATCCTTTCTGCAGGATTCTTTGCAAATAATAGCTGCGCCGCAAAAGCAAATTAAAATTGTGCGTGATTTTGTTTTCTTGGTTGTTTTGCATTGCTAATACGGAAAATTAAGGGGCACGGCCAAATCCAAATTAGGTGGGGATTTCATTACCTTTCCTAGGCCCCGAAAACCACCAAACTTGCATCCACATTTACCCCCATTAACTAAAAGAAATCTAGAGATGACTCTAAGGACTGTCGCGCTCATTTAGGACAAGAGAGGGCCGTGGGTAATTCATTGCTTATCCGCGTTTTTCTGTGGTGCCTAAGGCGAGTGTGTCTAAGGCTAGTGGTTATTAATTAGGTCCACTGTAGTGGTGGTTCCTTCCCACTTACCTGGCACTTATCCGGCCACAGGGGGACAAAGAGGCAGTGAAGGATTGATCCCGCGACTTGTCTTTTGGCAGTTAGGAGCGGTCTAGAGCCGGACCTAGGTGACCATTAGATTCTAGGGTTTGTGTTGCTGCATTTGGTTGTCGCATCATTTTTTTCAAAATCCGTCCCTTTTCAAAAGCAAACACCGCATTCATTTTACCCCTAATTATAAGCCAACGCTGCCACTTGTGCTAACCCTTTTTAGTGCAAGATAGGCTGGACACGGGATTCTAGTGCCCGTTTAGTCCGCGTACCTTTTATCGACTCCGAAGTCGATAATTCTCCATTTACCTTTTCTTTACCTACTACCACACCCACACCGATGGATCCGAATCCATCAAACTTCTTTAACCCCAATCTGCCACCGTCCGTTGGTGCGCAGAATCCTCCACACATTTCTCTTCAGGAAAGATGCTATCCACTTAGAGGTCCTCTTTCGACCTGCTTATCCACACCACCAGCGAACGGGGATAACTTTGAAATAAAGCCCCAGTATATCAACCTTCTACCTAAGTATCACGGACTCGAGACCGAGGACGCTTACGTTTTCATTACCAAATTTGAAAACGTATGCGCTATGATGGGTACGTCTCAACTTTCGGTGGATGCGATGCGTCTACGACTTCTTCCTTTTACCTTGTGCGATATAGCCGAGAAGTGGCTATATAACACCACCGCACACTCCATCACAAATTGGGAAGAATTCGTCGCAGCATTCCTAAAGAAATTTTACCCAGTCCAACGAACGGCTCGAATTCGTAGTGAATTGAACCAATTTGCCCAGCTCCCTACCGAACCATTTTCAAAGTACTTTGAACGTTTCAAGGATTTAATGGTTCAATGTCCTCATCACGGCATCCCGAGATGGGAGTTGTGCCGAATCATCTATGAGGGCAGTAACCCTAGCACGAAACAAAGCCTTGAAAATATGTGTCAGGGTACATTTATGACTAAAGACGATGGGGAAGCCTGGCGATACTTAGAAGAATTCGCTGAAAAATCACTGATTTGGGAGAGTGGAACCCAACCATTGAATAGGGGTGGCGTACACCAAGTAGATGTGTCCATAGGTGTTCGAGCAGAAATGGCAGCAATGCAAAAGAAGCTCGACGCCATGGAACACAAATTTGCAGCAGCCTCCCTAAACCCGGTATCACTCCCCAAAACTATTTGTGGGTGCTGTTCTGATCCGTCACACTTAACGGAAGAATGTCCTTTAAACTCGGCGTTTCAAGGTCACGAGCATTCTAATGCCGCATTTCAACGACCTCGAAACGATCCATATTCTTCCACGTACAATCAGGGTTGGAGGAACCACCCGAATTTTGCTTGGAACCAAAATCAATCTCAAAACACGGTTCCAAACACAAATAACTTTCAAAGGGCTCTTCCTCCACCACAACAGCAACCCCTTCAACTCACTCAGCACCCCTACCAGTCACAAAATTTCCAAAATCAGGGCAACACTCATGCACAGTCTAATCCTATGCAGTCCTGTTCTGACGATTTCTCTCAATTTACTCAAACCATGAAATCACTTTTATCCAATTTCATGGAGGTTTCAACTGAGGTTAGATCTTCCGTCAGTGAAATAAAGAAAAACTCAGCGTCACAAGCTGAGAGTATTAGAACGATGGAAGCTGAAATCGCACGCCTCAAAGCTGAAATGAGTGCGAGAGAAAAAGGGAAACTTCCCTCTCAACCCCTACAGAATCCTGGGCATTACAATGTAAATGCCATTACCACGTTGAGATCGGGAAGAGTGCTGAATAATAATATCGGGGAAGATATTGATAATACTGAAAATCATGTCAAAACCCCGGCTGAGACCTTTCCACATACACACACTTCTCCTTCTGATCCTTCTTCTTCTACCAAACCACCTTCGCACGAGCCTATTCTCCAGTTCCCTTTAGGCTCAACACCTTCACCCAACCCTTATAGTTCTCCACAGACGGTCCCCACACCTCTTTTGGGATCTCGTCTACCCCCCTTTCCTTCTCCTATGATGGACCCTGCGCTTATTGCGAAAGCACCTTACCCGAACCGGCTAAGGGCTAACAGAACGAGTCCTCATATGGAGAAAATTTTAGAAATGTTCAAACAGGTTAACATCAATATCCCTCTCCTAAATGCGATTCAACAAGTCCCCGCTTATGCGAAAATTCTAAAGGACTTGTGCACTAGGAAGAGGAAGACTCAGGTGCCAAAGAAGATCTTTATGGCTAATAATATCAGCACTGCTTTTATTCCCCAGCTACCAAAGAAACGAAAGGACCCAGGATGTCCTACAATATCGATTTCGATTGGGGGTAAAAACATAAATCGTGCTCTTTTAGACCTTGGCGCGAGTGTTAACCTGTTACCTTATTCTGTCTATGAGCAACTAGGAATTGGAGAGCTGAAACCTGCTCATTGTACTCTCCAGATGGCAGACCGATCTATCACCAAACCAAGGGGTGAATTAGAGGATGTGTTGATAAAGGTCGGGGAATTTGTTTTCCCTGTAGACTTCATTGTGCTCGACACACATCCTGTAGCAAACCCCCGGGGCCAAATTCCGGTGATTTTAGGTCGTCCTTTCCTTGCCACTTCCAACGCTGTTATAAACTGTAGAAATGGTTCAATGAATTTATCATTTGGAAATATGACCATTGAACTAAATATCTACAAAGTTGGAAGTCAGCCATCAGAACCTAGTGCTCATATTTTAGATGTGTGTTCTGTCCATGAGATCGCTCCCGATAGTTGTGGAGCCGAGGAACTTTGCTTTACTGATCTCGATGACATTAGCACATCTCTGCTTGATCTTACACTTGATCTTAGTGAGGACACTACACTTACACTTGAGTCCTGCACTTCTGACTTTTCTCCACCCGAGTCTGTATCTTTCACAGGCTCTGAGCTTCTTTGTAAATCCAAAAATTATTCTATGATCCTTCCTTCAATCATTTCTCCGCCTGAATTAGATCTCAAGGTCTTACCTTCTCACCTAAAATATGCATATCTTGGTGAGAACGAGACTTTACCGGTTATAATTTCCACTTCTCTTGCATCAGAGCAAGAGAATGCACTTTTATCGGTATTAAGATCTAATAAAGAGGCGTTTGGTTGGAGTATGGCGGACATCAAAGGGATCAGTCCCTTGATAGTTGAACATCATATACATGTGATGGATGATGCCAGACCGACCCGAGAACCACAGAGACGGTTAAATCCCGTCATGAAGGAAGCTGTCATGAAAGAGATCGTCAAATGCTTAGATAGTGGTATTATATACCCGATCTCCGATAGCCAGTGGGTAAGTCCTATACACGTCGTTCCTAAGAAATCCGGCATCACTGTGATCACAAATGAAGCGAATGAGTTGATTCAGACACGCACCCAAACTGGGTGGCGTGTATGCATCGATTATAGAAAACTCAACGCTGCTACGAGGAAAGATCATTTTCCTCTACCATTTATTGATCAAATGCTGGAACGCTTAGCGGGACGACAATACTATTGTTTCATGGACGGTTACTCAGGCTATAATCAGGTCCCCATCGCCAAAAAGGATCAAGATAAAACTACTTTTACTTGTCCTTTTGGTACCTTTGCTTACAGTCGCATGCCTTTCGGGCTATGCAATGCTCCTGCTACCTTTCAGCGGTGTATGATGGGGATATTCTCTGATATGGTAGAGAATTTCCTGGAGATCTTTATGGACGACTTCTCGATTTTTGGAGACTCTTTTTCTGAATGCCTTGCGAATCTGGACGCTGTTCTTACTCGATGCAAAGAGAAGAACTTGACTTTAAACTGGGAAAAATGCCACTTTATGGTCCAAGAAGGAATAGTCCTTGGACATGTCATTTCACAGAAGGGCATTGAGGTTGACAGAGCTAAAGTAGATGTCATTCAAAACCTCCCTCATCCCAAAAGCGTCAAAGATATTCGCTCTTTCCTTGGCCATGCTGGCTTTTATAGGAGATTCATAAAGGACTTTAGCAAAATTGCTAGACCTTTAACACTACTCCTGGCCAAGGATACTACCTTCCACTTTGACTCGGATTGCGAGACAGCTTTCGACTCACTTAAACACTCACTCACTTCAGCCCCCGTTTTATCATCACCAAATTGGGACTACCCCTTTGAGCTGATGTGTGACGCATCTGATTTTGCAGTAGGTGCTGTCCTTGGACAACACATTGAAAAGATGCCACACGTGATTTACTATGCCAGTAAGACCCTGAATGATGCGCAAATCAATTATACAACCACAGAGAAAGAACTATTAGCGGTTGTATTCGCATTAGAGAAATTCAGGCCTTACTTAATCGGCTCACATATTGTTGTATATACTGACCATTCCGCTTTAAAACATCTGTTGGCGAAGAAAGATGCCAAAGGTCGACTAATACGTTGGATCCTTCTTTTACAAGAATTCGATCTTGTTATCAAAGATAAGAAAGGATGTGAAAACGTAGTAGCTGACCACCTTTCACGCATCGTTTCTTCCCCTGTGACCCTGCCGATCAATGACTCATTCCCTGACGAACAACTCTTGAGCGTATCCTCTGAACCATGGTTCAGGGATATTGTGAACTATCATGCCACGGGATTGATACCGACCGATTGGTCAAAACAGGACAAATACCGCTTTCTTTCCCAAGTAAAACACTATTACTGGGACGAGCCTTATTTGTTTAAATATTGTCCTGATCAGATCATTCGCCGGTGCGTCCCGAATGAAGAGTTCAAGAGTATTCTTTCATTTTGTCATGATCAGGCCTGTGGGGGTCACTTTGGTCCAAGAAAAACAGCGGAAAAGGTTTTGCAATCTGGATTTTATTGGCCGACCTTATTCAAGGACGCATTTGAACATTGCAAAACCTGCACACAATGTCAGTATACGGGTAGAATATCCCAAAGGAATGAAATGCCTCAGCAACCCATTCTGGTTGTTGAAATGTTTGATGTTTGGGGCATAGATTTTATGGGTCCTTTTCCCAACTCCTTTGGGAATCTGTACATATTCCTGGCGGTTGATTATGTCTCCAAGTGGGTAGAAGCCATTCCAAGTCGCACTAATGACAAGAAAGTTGTCATTAAGTTCTTGAAAGAGAATATCTTCTCGCGATTTGGACACCCACGCGCTATTATTAGCGATAATGGGACACACTTCTGCAACAGATCTTTCGAGACTCTGATGCGGAAATATTCAATCAACCACCGTCTTTCTACACCCTATCACCCCCAAACAAGCGGGCAGGCTGAGATCTCAAACAGACAAATCAAACTTATCCTGGAGAAAACTGTTGCTAAAAATAGAAAAGACTGGTCGACCAAATTGACGGATGCTCTTTGGGCATTCAGGACTGCATATAAGACCGACCTAGGAATGTCTCCATATAGGATAGTTTTTGGTAAAGCATGTCATCTACCTGTTGAGATAGAACATAAAGCATTGTGGGCTATAAAGGAAATTAATTTTGATCTAAACCTTGCTTGCAACTTTCGGAAGCTGCAACTAAATGAGCTAAGCGAACTCCGCGATGAAGCTTATGATAATGCTGTAATCACAAAGAATAGGACTAAGGTTTTTCACGATAAAAACATTGTAAGGAAAACATTTTTACCTGGTCAACAAGTCCTTCTTTATGATTCACGATTACACCTTCATGCGGGTAAGCTCCGATCTCGTTGGAAGGGACCTTTTGTTGTGCGGTCTGTATACCCGCACGTGGCAGTAGATGTTGAAAATGTTAAAAACGGCATTGTTTTCAAAGTAAATGGACATAGATTAAAGCCGTATTTTTCCACTGACCCCATGGAGGAGCTCTTGTTCTTACAAGAGCCAGTTTATCTTGATTAAAATTCCTCCGTCTCACTTTCATGTCCAGTATATCATTGCATCATTATTTTGAATGAAGGTGAGTAAATAAAACAAGTTTGGGGGAAGTTCTTCACTTATATATTTGCCCCCACTAATAAATTCCTCCCAAGCTTACAGGTTTTCGAGATTTAGCAGAAGGCAACAGTGAGGACACTGTTGAAAACAAGTTTGGGGGAGGTTTGTGCTTATTTTCGCATCATTTGCATCATACATTGCATAAGCACAAAAACATTTCTTATAAAAATCTATAAAAAAAAAAAATGAAAAAATTTCAAAACTCATAAAAATTTAAAAATTTTCAAATATAAAAATAATTTTAATATTTACACTTTTTGTATATAAATAAGATAATGAAAGTTTAGACAGTGAACAATTACATCCATGAGATTGGAAAAATTCTAGAAAACTAAGAAAATTAGAAGTTTTCTTATACGAACTAGTAATAAGTAGTTATGAGCCGTTGTCCCAAGGGTTAGTAAGATGAAGGACGTCACTAATCTGAGGATAAAAATAAGTCTGAAAAATAGTTTCTATTCTGGAAGCCAAACATTTTGAACGTTGCTACCCTGCTATTCGCACTGACACACGTCTTGAAGCCTGGGATAGTAGAGGATACCTTGAAATGCTCTTGTCTTAAAGCCAAAAGTATGAAAAGAAAAATAGTATTTTTGAAAATGGTGAGAAAAATGGACACTGGTTTTGTTATCACCAAGGGTAAGAAAAATATATAGCAAAAGGGTGCTTCTTCACCTAGTGCCCCAAGGTCAACTGGTCTGGGAGTCACTGCTATGCCTGAGGTGGTGCAAGACTAGGAAAATACACCAAGTTAGCAAGCACATCAGTAATCGGTCGGTTAGTACCTCAAGAAGTATTAACGGTCGCATGAAAGTGTGTAAGCAATCTCGTTTGCCAAGAAGTACTGAGGTCGATGGGCAAGAGTATGATAGCTTGAATTGAATTCTCCGGGTGTAGGGATGTCTTTACACACACGCAGGGTGATATGATCGATGTTTGGAATAAAGATAGGAATGAAGAATAAGACGATGTTTTATTGAGGGAGGACGTGATTTCTGACATCTTTTCATGACCATTAAGATAGGGCTCATGACAACTGAAAAGCTAGCTTAGTTGGAAATCCTAATTTTCAAGGCTTTTCTTTTACAATTCTTTTCTTTAAATGTAATGTTCATGATCTTGCTTTTATTTTTGGATTTTGTGGGTGCAATCCGCTGAAAACCCTCAGGAGACAACACTCCTCCTACTAGGGACACCTAGAGGTTTAAAGGCTTGTTGCACGTGCTCAGTGCAATCGTGTTGCCTACGAAAGTGTGCTAGTTAGTTTTTTCTCTTTCTTTGTTTTCTCCTTCTCTTTTTAATAAAACATTCTCTCGAGACGATCGAAATTAAGTTTGGGGGTATTTGATCAGTCGAAAATATTGCATATTTTAACCGGCAATTTCCTTATCATCTGCATACATATAGGAGAGTACGGTATTCATAATTCACATATTAGCTAATTGGTCGCAAAATATCAAATTACATGTATTCGACCTTAAAACCGGAAATTCTAGGGAAATTAACCGCAGTGCATTACATAGCATATTTTCTATATCTTGCAACCCCTATTTTTAAGTCTATACAGGAAAAAGAGATACTTGCTCGATCAAAACATTGCTCGACCATTACAATTACTCGTAAACTCATTGAAAGCAAATCTGGTATCAACACAGAAGGTCAACTGCAATTCTAAACATCAAAGAATAACCCAAACAGCAGTACCAGACCACAGAAGAAAGCACAGATCCCAAGTCCACTGTTGCGCGGCGGAAGCGCGGCCTAAAGGCACATCACGCGGCGGATCCGCGGCTGGACCAATGACTTAGATCCTCAATTTTCACCACAACTCCTGTCTCAGTGCCCTCAGCTCAAAAATGCATACAAAAGTCCAGAAGAGTCCAGATACTTCCACCAGATCATCAAGCTCCTAAACTACCCTAATCTTTCTAGAACTTTCCTAAACCCTTGCTTAAACCCTAAGCTAAACCCCAACAAACTTATCAACAAACTTTGGGAGGGAAAGTCCAATTCAAACCTAGACCTAGTTCTATAAATAGGACCCTAGGCTCTCTCATTTATCAATCTTTGATCATCTTGGAAAAATCAAGAAACCCTAGAGAGAAAAAGATTCAACCCATTTTTAGTTTAGCCATTCTCTCTTTCTCCATCTTCTTCTTCCTCAAGATTAGTGAGAAATCTTGTAGGAAACCCTAACCCTAAATCCATCCACAATTCAAGATCTTGAGTGCAAGCCAAGCAAGATTCCTTCAACCCTTTTATGAGCCGAGCCGATCTTCCATCGGGCAAGAGATCAAAAGTAGATCCACGATCCACGGAGTCGAGCGAAGCCGAGTCAACGATCGATTTTTCTTTCTTCTTGTAGATCTTGAAAGAATGTATTGACAATTGTTGATTAAATAAAAGGTGATATTTTCTCCATTCTTGTTTTCTTTAAAATTCCGCATCATGTTATCTTTACTGTTCTTGAACATTGTCTATGTGGTGATGCGCGAGTAAAACTCCGCTCGTTAAGGAGTCGAGAAGATCTTTAGTATGATGATGTAGCAAATTTGTAATCAATTCTTGAATCTCACGAGATTGTAAACCCTAGCAAGTTCAAGAATCGACAACCCCATCCGATGCGATGCTTTCTTGATCAACATCGCTCGAGATTGGGGTGATCCGATCGATTCTTGAAATTGCTAGAGGCTAGAATATAAATGGTATCCTCGAAAGGGCAAGGGTTAAGAGATGAAACTTTAATTTCATCAAGAAAACCCTAACTCTCGTCGATAACCATTGATCTAGTGTCAATTCCTCGAAGGACAAGAATATGAAATATTGTAGACTACAACACATCTAAAGATCCTATCGATTCCTACGAGCCTCTATATCATTCTTGATTGTCGTTTGGAAAATACCATTGAAACCGATTCTTGTTGTTTATAGTTCTTGATTCTTTAGAAAAGATTAGTGACACACGAATACAAATCAATCAATTGAATCGTGTTTTCTCTTATTGTTGCTTAACATTTCATTTCAAACAAATAAAGGTACAAACGAATCTCGAGATCCCTGAGGACGATCCGCACTCATTCATTAACTTCAACTGACACCGTTGTTTGATTGCGGTCAAATATTTTTTGGTTGTGATTTCTTTACTATTTGATTCGATAAACACATCCACGAAAATCATCAAATCACTTATTTAAGGTGAGACGGCAAAAGCTTGAGTTTGAGTTTCGGAGGTGAAACAATTGAAGGTAACATTGGTGAAACTGTCTCGAACTCGAAGGATTCCAACAATGGTTCAAATCGAGTGTAAGCAACCGAGTCGGATAGTTCAACTAACTCATCCGAAAAATCAAAGGACTCAAACTCGGGTGGTGAGTCTTCAAAATTGTCCAAAAAAATGAAACACTCGTAATCATTTTCCGGGGTGAAAGCTGTGTCAGATTCTAGGAGGAACGCACTAGTGGCGTCAAAACTGCTGTGATCGAACAGAAATTTTTTGAGCTCACAGTACTCCTGCGTGATCTCGTGGATCGAGCAAATATCAAGTATACTAGCATTAGGCTCGGAGGGCTGATTCCCCAACTTAAAAATGTTGAGTTCAGTTGTCATATTTCCAAAAGATAGGTTCATCGAACCATTTCGACAATTGATCACCGCATTAGAAGTCGCAAAGAATGGTCGACCGAGTATCACCGGATTTGACTCCGGGGGTTAGCTACAGTTCGTGTATCCATAACAATGAAATCAACGGGGAAAATGAAGTCCCCTACTTTAATTAACACATCCTCTAACTCACCCCTAGGATGGGTGATGGATCGGTCGGCCATTTGGAGAGTACAATGAGTGGGTTTAAGCTTTCCAACGCCTAATTGTTCGTATACTGAATAGGGTAGCAAATTAACACTAGCACCAAGATCTAAAAGTGCTCGATTGATGTTCTTATCCCCATTGTTATTGAAATTGTATGACAGCCGGGGTCCTTATGTTTTTGGGGGTAAGGATTGGATAAGAGCATCACTTACAGCACTAGCCACGAAAACTTTCTTTGGTACTTGTGACTTCCTTTTCTTGGTGCATAAGTCTTTTAAGATTTTCGCGTAAGAAGGGACTTGTTGGATTGCATCCAAGAGAGGTATGTTTATGCTAACCTGTTTGAATAACTCCACAATCTTCTCCATTTGTGGAGTTGGTTTATTGGATCTCAACCTGTTTAGAAAAGGAATTTTTTGAAAATTTGTTGAGTCCAATATTTGTGGAGTAGATTGCAAAGTTGGAACGGACCCTAGTGTTGGTGTGTTCGTGAAGTGAGATGTGGGTCCGTTCGAATTAGAAGAAGTAGAGCCTTGTGAAGAATGAAGAATAGGTTCTAACGAAGAAGATGAAGATGAAGAAGAAGAAGAAGATGATGAAGAAGAAGAAGCAACACCGGCAGGGGTGTCATCACTATTACCCACATTATTGTGCAACACTCTTCCAGATCTCAACGTGGTCACAGCATTTACATTATGATTTTGTTGTTCATATGCAACATGTGCAGTATGTGCGTGACCGGGATTTGGCAATGGTTGAGACGGAAGCTTTCCCTTTTTTCGCTCGCTTAACGCAGCATTTAGTTGTGCAATTTGGGCCTCAATTGATTTGATGCTTTGATCTTGTGAAGCACTGTTTTGCACCAAAGACTGAATGGAAGTCTCCAACCTTGCTGCGGATTGTGTAGATTGTTTTAAAAACGCATCTAGATTTCGTTCTAGCGAGGAAACCTTATCGTTATTTGGTTGAACAAAATTGTTTTGAGGATAAGAATTGTTGGGCACAAAATTGTTCATTTGGTTTGGGTAAGGTTGGGGTTGGAAAGGTTGCTGGTATTGAGTTTGTTGAGGTGCTTGTTGTTGTGGAGGAGGAGGCCTTTGAATGTTGTTATTGCCTTGGAATTATTGATTTTGATTACAAGCAAAATTTGGATGGCTCCTCCAACCAGGATTATAAGTCGAAGAGTATGGATCATTTCTTTGTCTTTGTTGAAAAGCAGTATTGACTTGATCTTGTCCTTGAACAGCTGGATTGTAAGGACACTCCTCAATAAGATGGGATGGATCCGAACAACAAGCGCAAACAGTGTGTGGGGGTAAAGCAGGGGCAGGAGAAGGCGATGAGAATTTGCTCTCAATTGGTTCTAGCTTTTTCGTAAGTGTGTCCATTTCGGCCTTCATTGCAATCGACATATCTAGTTGATGTATGCCTGCCTTAGACTGACCTGTTGAAGAAGATGAGGCGGTCTTAGTGCTTTCCCACTGAAGTGTTTGTTCAGCAAGATCGTCGAGAAACTGCCAAGCTTCCTCACTTGATTCTGTTAGAAAGTGACATTGACAAATGGTTTCCAACAACTGCTTAGTTGCTGGGTTCAATCCTTCATATAAAGTTTGGAAAAGTTGCCAATTTTCGATATCGTGGTGAGGGCATTGAACAAGTAGGTCTTTAAATCTTTCAAAACACTTCTAAAGAGGTTCGGAAGGAAGCTGGGAAAATTGAATAATCTCATTGCGAATTCTCGCGGTCTTGTGGTGTGGGTAAAACTTTTTTTTAGAAAAGCTTTAACAAAATCTTCCCAATTTTTAATCGAGTGTGATGCTGTGCTATACAACCATTTCTCGGCTAGGTCACATAAGGTGAATGGAATCACACATAGCCTTATAGCATCATCAGAAAGTTGTGTAGTCTTCATCATTGCGCAAACATTCTGGAATTTGTTTATGAAGATGTAGGCATCTTCGGATTCCAGTCCGTGAAATTTTGGCAACATATTGATGAAGTGGGGTTTGATCTCAAAGTTATCCCTATTGGCCGATGGAAGTGAAAGACAAGTGGGTAAGGCAGTGCGGATAGGGTAGAAAAGATCCTGGAGCGCGATTCGTTGGGGCGCTTCAACAGGTGTGTGTTGTGGGTTATTCGCACCTAGTAGAGGTAGAATCAGTCCCGCGGGTAAGGGGTTGTTAGGATTGAATCCTTACATCTCCTTAGAAGACGAAGAATATGATGATGAAGGTAAAGAAGTGGATGGAATTTCGACTTCGGAGTCGAAAACGTCGTCAGTCGGCACTAACGAGATACGGACTAAACGGGCACTAGTGTCCCTAGTCCAACCGGACATACATTAAAGAGGTGTAGTGTAGTCAAAAGGTGAAAACAGAAGGTAGGGGTAAGAAAACGTCAATGAGAGGAAGTGGGTGCAAGTGCGGTGCAATGAATTTCTTAGCGACAAGTGGCAAGTTTTTGTAAAAAATTTTCCGTTTTGTGTTTTTTATAAGGAGCTTTTTGCAAAAAAGATTTTCAATAAAAAACTTAGACACACGTTCAATCAATCACAAAATGCACAATCAAGCCTAGATCTAGGATCACCCAGGTCAACTAGACTGCTCCTAACTGTTCCAAAGGGAAAGTTGTGATGACCTCAAATCGCCTCTTCACCGCCAATTGTGGCCAGTTAAGCACAAGTAGAGAAAGGAGGGATCTGCTCAAGAATCACCGTGAGACGGTCCTTTTAAGTTACCTTTCCCCACTTGTCTAGCCTAGACACCACAAAGTCTGGTTTAGATAAATGATCGATGCCTATAATTATTCCTTTGTCCTATTGAGCACGAAGTCCTTATAGGCTGAGTCTAATCTTTTTTAATTAAATCGATGGTCAATGCAATATACTTTTTATGATTTTTGGGGTCCTAGGAAGGGTAATGAAATCCCCACCCAATCTGGATTGGTGTAAAAGCCCCTTAAAGTCAATTTTAAAGATGCAAAGCAGTAAACACAATCAAACACTTGCAAACAATTTTTTTTTATTGCGGCGCAAAGAATCCTGCATAAGATCAAGTTATTGGAGAAGGGGAGAAGTTTTTGCGCAAAGAACCCTGCAGGAAATTTTTTCAGAGGATATCAGGGGGTTCGGAGAAGAAAAGAAGGCTTACAGAGGGGTTTTGGGTTGCCGACGTCAGCAACCCGCGGCGGATCCGCGGTCAAAGTCACCTTCTGGCGACGGTTCCGCGGTCAACACGAAGGATCAGGCCTCCAAACTTCTTCTGTTGCTCTGTTATGGTACTCCTCGGTTGTTCAGATCTGCTGTTTTCTGTTTCGATCTCTGGATTTTTCCAGATCTGAATCCGTTCGTCGATCCTGCACAATTCAAACAAAACACCCTTCAAAAAATAACAAGATGGTAAATTTTTTATAATTTTTTATTTTTCAGTTTTTATGATTTTTATGATTTTATATTAATCCGAAATTGCAAAAGGAAAATAACTACGCTATCCCCGGCAACGGCGCCATTTGATTATTATGAGATTCAGTGCTTATGCGCTTACGCTTTTAAAAGATGAATCAAAGAATTTTACCGCAATCAAGAATGGCGTCGTTTGATAGCTAGCCGGTGAGTACGGGTCGGTCCACAGGGATTTTGTGTATTTTCTATTTGTTCTAACGAGTTAATTCAAATTGTGGTGGATTGGATTATCACTAAAAACTAAGGTTGATTTAGACTAGGATTAAAATCTTGCTAGGGTTAGGTTTAGGTTAAGTTTGGAAATTTAATATTTCTTACCGCTATCAATGCCCTAATTAAGATTTATTTAGGTGTTATGGTAATAATTAATAAAGGGGATTAGCACGATCGGGAAGAAACTATGTTTCTTCCTCTAGGTTCTTATCCGTCCTTTCTTAATTCTTACCCTAACCTCCATGGGAAACTTACACAACCGGTCTTTTAAACTACGTTATCACCGCTACCTCGTGGGATAGGGTGCCGTAGTGAGCGGTGTGTGTATGTATGCATGGAGTCCTATAAAAATATAGGATGGGCAAGAAAGGGGTGAGAGATTTTCATCTCTCAAACCTTTATTATTCCTAACCCTAACAAGTGAGGAACTACTCACTCATTAGGGAATTGATAATAAAAGACATTTTTTATGATTGTTTTTAGAAGACTAATTATCTAAACTACGGCAGATAAACAAAATCTAACTAGGGCAGATAAATAAATTTCTAAACTACGGCAGAAAAGAAATTAACTAGGGCAAGGTAAAGAAAAACTACTTACTTTTATTCGATGCACTCTTCAAAACATTACAACGAATTAAGAATTCTGAATTTTGATAAACAAAAAGAGGCATGCTCCAAAAAGAGCTTTAGAGTTTCTATTTATAGATTATAGAAACCCTAGGGTTACATTTGATCCCTATGTGCATTTACAAAATTACCCTAAGAAGCTTAGTCAATGCACCACCACACCGTCAAAATATGCACTGACACGTGCTTATCATGGCTGCGGAACCACGGCCAAAAGCCATGTTTGGCCGCGGATCCGCGGCCATATAGAGGGTTCTCTGGCTGGATTTTTCTGGGCTGCTTCTGGTTGCATTTGGCTTCTTGTTTCTTCACTTGGTTTCTCAGATTGTTTTCTAGTTTCTTCCAGAATTCCACAGTGCATAATGTTGTGGACTTTTACTCTTTTTCTCGTGTTGAAGTCTTGAACCTTGCGCTGCCTTTGTACTTTGTGAACTTGTTCATTGATCTTCATTTGTCCCTCAAACTGTAGGCATGATCAAGATTCTTCCATTTGTTGGTCGTAGTCTCAATTTTGTATCGTCTTTTCATCATTTTAACTGTTTTGTTCCGAGAACCTGTAACCTGCAACTATGTAGCAGACATGGATCGAAAGCACCTGTTTATTTGTAAAATGAGTAAGAATGGGAAATATAAAAATGCAAAATTATGATATGAACAACATTATAGTCCATGGGTTTAAGGACCCTCCAGTCCAAGGTTAAGGACATCATAGTCCATGGGTTTAAGGACCCCACAGTCCAAGGTTAAGGACATCATAATCCATGGGTTGAAAGACCCTACAGTCCAAGGTTAAAGACATCATAGTCCATGGGCTTAAGGACCCCACAGTCCAAGGTTAAGGACATCATAGTCCATGGGTGTAAGGACCCTACATCCCGTAGTTTAAAGACGTCATAGTCTATAAAGTTTAAGGACATCATAGTCCATGAGTTTAAGGACCCCACAGTCCATGGAATGATTGGCTATCGGGACCCGTCACCTCTCTGAAGACGTTGAAGGATTACAACGACAAATATCAAAGGAGTGAAGAGATGTACCCTTGAACCAAAGTTGATTGGGAAATCTGTAGTCCAATTTGGGACTAAGATCAATTAATTGGATTATGAGCACATGGGCTCAGTCAAATCTGAGTTGAGGACTTATGGCCAACTTGGGCTAAGTCCAATTAGGTTTGAAATGTTGGACCTTTGTTTGGACTGTTGAACACTTGTCTGGGTTCAGCCCCCCATTATTTAGCAATGGTAAACAGGAATCTGGGTTCTGGCCGTATTTTGTCTTGTATTGAGTGCTGAGCACTCATATATCATATGAGACGATCAATTTTGGAAGACAAGGGTGTATTTGAGGCTCAGTCAAAAAGGGGAGTCTTGCCTCTGGAAGATTTAGCCAATTTAGGCTAAGACTGATTTGAAAATAGTGTTAAACACTAGCACATATCTGGCGGTCACGTGTTCCCACGTGATGTATTGAAAAATAGTGTTAAACACTAAAAGAATGAAATGCTCAATATAGTGTTAAACACTAAAAGAATGAAATGCTCAATATAGTGTTAAACACTAAAAAAGATAAAGAGCTTACGTGAGGCGCCCTAGGATTGGGCTAAGCTTCCTTTATTTTATTCTCAGAATATTCAAATAAGTGTTAAACACTTAAGTCTTCACGGCCATCACGCGTGAGCACGTGATAGGTATCCATGCACTGGACATTAAAGGAATTTGCTAGGGGTCACGTGAGGGCTCCCATGCATTGGATTTTAATCCTTCAGTTCTTTCCATCTTCTCTTTTTTAAAGAGGTGTTTGTCAGGGGTCACGTGGGGACATGTGAGGGCGCCCAAAGTCTATTCTGCCTTTATTTTTCAGAAGTTTGTTCAAGGGTCACGTGGGAGCACGTGACCCGATCTCATTCATTCTTTTCTGATCATTGAAGGGAGGGTCACGTGTTGCCACGTGGTCGGGTTGGATACTGACTTCTTTACGTGTATGGAGAGTTTTGAGTCCCTTGTTTAAGAATTAAATTCTTTGGTAGGGTTAAATCCTAATTTTGTTAGAGAAATTAAATTCCTATGTATTTTGAAAGAATTAAATTCTTTAAACTCAACTCTCCCTCTAAGTTTTGGATTTGCATGGTAGAATCTCCACGATGGGAATTAAATTCTCAACTTATGGGGAGATCTGCTTCTGCAGATCTTCAACCATGAAAAAGAACTAGGTTCTTGTTGTAAGGGTTAAACCTTGTTTCTGTTGGAGGAATTAAATTCCTAAGTATTTGGAGGAATTAAATTCCCTAAACTCAATTCTCCCTCTAAGTTTTGGATCTGCATGGCAGAATCACTCCAATGAGAATTAAATTCTCAATTTATGGGGAGATCTGTTTCTGCAGATCTTCAACCAAAGGAAGAACTAAGTTCTTATTCAGAAGAGTTAAACTCTTAATTTGTGAATTAAATTCTCTTTTTGTGTTTTGGAGCTTATGATCTCTTTCCCTTTCTCACCTAGGGTTTCTTTCTCTTCTGAGGAAATCTTCTTTTCTCTCTGTAGAATTAAATTCTCTTCTTTTTTCTCTCTGTTCTTGTATCTCTTTTTCCTTCCCTCTTGGCTTTTATTTATTGGAGAAAGAAAAGAATCAGTTTGTTTAGTAAATCTTTCATTGAAAGATTTTAATTGATTTTGTAACCAACATGATCTTTTAGATCACTCAGTAAATTTTATTCACCATTGGATTTTTAATTCAAAAGATATTTTATCTGTTATTCCTGGAAAATTTCAGGGAAATCTTTCCTTATATAAAATCTTCCTATAAATTGGTGATTTTTAATCCAACAGTGCTCCACTTTACAGAGCACAATCTTTTTGTTTGGAAAGATCTAGGGAAATATTTTTCCAACTAGGGTTTTTGATTTCCCTTAATTTGAATTTAATTCTATTAGTTTAGAAGGTTTAAGAGTCTATCACATGTTAGAACGTGATCCCACCGATTAACCAATTAATTAGAATTTAATTCTATTGGTTTAGAGGTCTCAGGAACCCATCACGTGTTGGCACGTGACCCCACTGATTAATTATTTAATTAGAATTTAATTCTATTGTTTCAGAGGGTTTAAGAGGCTATCACGTGTAAGCACGTGACCCCACTGGTTAATTATTTTCAATTATTTATTTTATTCAGTGCCTACAGGCTTTGCCTGTAAATGGTCACGTGTCTTCACGTGATACCCTGTCACATGTGGGCACGTGATGCCTCATAACTTTTGATCCCGGATGAATTATGAGCCCCATAATATATCAAATCGAAGGATATTTCGAGACACTTTCGATAACATCAGAGTTTAGCTGTTTCTCATTCTGGAGTTTGTCAAAATACAGCCCGGAAAATATTGGTTCGCATTTTCTTCCTTAGATTACCCGTGCATAGCATATTTGCTTATAAATTTTGATCCCGGATGAATTATGAGGTCCATAATATTTCAAATCGAAGCCTTTTTCGAGTTGCTTTCGATTCCATCAGAATTTAGCTATTTCACATTTGGGAGTTTGTCAAACTACAACCCAGAAAATACTGGTTCACATTTTTTTTAAACGTATCGCTGCCATTTGATTCCTTGGTCTCTTTTGCGCAAATTTTTTTTTTGGCCGGAACAGAAACCTCCTAAGAATTCGATATAATTTTTCATTTATGAATATGATCCCATCGTCAGTCCAGGAAAACACTAAGGCAGGTATCGTTCCGTTCGAGAGAACTTTGATCTCCGCGAAGTTGAAATTCAGGGAGAAACAGAGAGATCGCTGTGCCGGGTCCACTCATTAAGACTAGCTCTCGAACACAGTTTGCAAAACTGCTAGTACAGAAGTTGGGTATGCGATACCGCAATAATTGACCTTAAGTGCAAGTGGGAGGTGGTTGGATATAGGTTCCCTCAAGTCAATTATTGTAGTTGAAGGAGAACCTATACGAGAGAGAAATTTTACTCGAGACGATAGTATGCTATCTGGTTTGTCTTTATCTTTCATGATGCGTTTTATTCACCATCACGTATCGTTTAGACATGAGATAAAGCCCTAAGATTTTTCTTGACTACCAGGACGATGATGAGTCCTCTGTCGTACGACTTATCGAGTTATTTGGGTCTAACAGATTCCAAATGCTAGACCCGATATGCGATACTTTTAGACGAAGAGACCGGACAGTAAGGTAATGTCACCGATAGATTTTGCAGGGTTTGGATAAGCTTGCTCGTTGATCTTCTTTTGATCAATACCTGGATAGCCGTTACGTGCAGCTAGTACTGCTGACGTGCTTATGAGTTATGGATTGATCTTAACCTACTGCCAGCATATTGTCGAGTCTTTAGAGCCCCACACAGAGGTTTTCCAGCACATGCGAAATGATGTAGTGCACGTATAGGGATACGTGCATGAGTTCGATTAAACATGTGTATTTGATACACGTATTTTAATCGGGTGTTTATTAATATTAGTCGGTATATATATCAAATATAAATATTAATAAAGAGAAGAAAATAATAAAGTGAGTATGATATTAGTTAATATATAAATATATCAATATATAAATATACATTTAATTATTAAAGAAACACTTGATTTAATAATCCGGTTATAACATATATATACCGACTAATATTAATAAACACCTAAGTAACCGAACCCTGCAAATTCCCATGACTGGAGCTTTGTCGATGCGCTGTTCATATTTAGAACAGTGGTTTTGCCATCGGGTAATATATTGAACCCATGTCTCATTTGGTCAACATTTTCATTGACCAACATCGTTACAGTAGTGTGTTTATTTGCACTAGAGAATCTTTGACAGAAGAGCATCTCCATCCCGCCGAAGGTCTTCATGGAGTCATTTGGGAGTTTCGCATATCATTCAAACGCAGTGCCTGCAGACTGCCGACGAACTATCGGAGGAGTAGTATATCGTTTCCTCCAGTGTTGCCGCACATGGATTTAAAACATGCGATGTGCTGGCGAGGACTCCCGGTTCCTTTGTACATGTGGAACGTCGGAATTATGTATTTTGGCAGGTACAATATTTGATCATAGCATGCCGGATACAGTCAACCAGTCTTGATCGACCTATTTGCAGTTTCAATGGCATGGTGAGCTTTGACTTGCTGAGCAATATATGCATCCAGCTTCGCTTTTGTGATCATTTTCTCTTTAGCCGTTGATGAAGCTTATAGAGGATTTGAAATGTCACCCTTGTTTTTAAGAGCGACTACTGGTGGTTCATCTGCCAATGGTTCTGATTAGACCATCATTCTAGCCATATTCTAGATCAAGAGGGCTATTTGGTTCATTTTAGAGGACATCTCTGCTGCTTCTTCATCCCTTTTCTTGAGAGCGTGATTCAGAAAATCGATATCCGACTCCTGCCTTGCTCTTTCTTCGGGTGCGTCATCGCGATTTTCCTTAGGCAGTGGACTAGTGAGTGCTGCCACCTGAGCAAGCATATTTTGCAACTTTTCACGTTGCAGTTGAGCTTTTGTTGGAGACCGAGTATACTATCCGTGACTATTAGAGGCTCGATCTTCATCTTTGGAGCTCACCATATGGATTGTGTGAACTACAATGCCACCAGGCTTTGGGCGTTTGGAGTCTTGACCCTCGAAGTCTGCCTTAGACACATGGGCTTTATCAAGCTTCTCTTTTTTGTTAGAAGCTGCTTTAGGAGGAACCGTCAGAGCATGAACCGCCTTAGGATGGGTCCCCTTGTATTTGGAAGGGGAGTTGTCAGAATTTGGCTGACGCTTAGGAAAGGGGCCGCGGACTACGACCGAGTCATTCACTTGCTTCTACACCTTATATATAGATGAGAAAAGATTTCTCAGAGAGCAAACTAGCTTCTGTTCTCCTTGGATCTCCACGGGCTGCGGAGACCTTTTGAGTGCTGTGGTGGGGGAATTTTGTCTGACCCTTCGCAGCAGTTCAAACCTGTTTCCAGTTGGAATAGCAGTATTCACCATCAAAGTTGGAATCAGCCTGGACAAAGAACCGCCCCCAGCTTGTCTATTGACGTCGATGATGTCACGCGACTGGAAGCCTCGAGGATTTACCGAGCCTACCCCCTGTTTTCCTTAAGAGCATGAATATTATGTCCCCTACGCCGACCTTGGTCTTTGGCAGGTGCCAGTTGTTTGAAAACCGATTCCATCCGTAAATCTGAAGTTTGAGGAGCCAGCCTGTGGAAGACAGACTTCTTCTGGGTTTTTCTCTTTCGGCATTGAGGCACCGAGGGTAAGGGTAGGAGCATCGATCCGAAGAAAAGCCCGTTGATTTCTTGAAGAGCCGGATTGCAGAGATTTGAGGCTACAAGTGGCCCATACTTGACTCCACTAGATGTGACAGAGCTTGAGCTGCGGTGAGTGGAAGCAAACTCCATTCTACAAAAAGACGAAACACCAACTTCAGTATCTCATCGCCCAAGGGAAACTACAAACATATATATTTATATCATAATGTTTCGTGAAAAACACGACACACGAAGTGTGGAGTGGAAAGAGAAAAATATCCCACCGGGCATGCCAGAATCTGTTTACCGCCGAAAACTAGTCTGAGACGCGGAGACGTATAGCTTGAATTTGAGGGCTGATTCTAATAGGAACATATCCATCCACCTCTCCTAAGATACCAAATTGATTTATGGCACCGTATATCAGAGGTTTGGATAGATATGACCGATATAGCAAACTTATCAGATTACCCCTCATTTTTGGGAGTTTTTTTTATTGAGGGGATGCTCTTCCTTGCAGGCGCAAGCCCCTGTAGTTAATTATTCTATCAAGTCGCGATAATAACTTTCACCTGCTCTAGGCAGACCACTTCGTGTCCTGTTACGTTTTTTATTATAGGGTTGCCCTTGGATTGTGTATGGAGACTTATATATATTATCGTCCGTAAGGCGTAGATTAGTCCAAATCCGTATATTAGATTTAGGGTTTTGAACTTAGAACGTAGATCTCATATAAATTAGGTCCATCAGTTCAGGGGATATATATCTAAGGATCGTTAGTCGTATATGAGAATAAGATCAACCTAGAAGATACGGCTAAGGCTCGTTAGTCTTATATGAGACTAATGATCAACTTAGATGATATGGTATTTGAGATCATTAGTCATATATGGGACTAAGATCAACTTATGTAACAGTGAGCATATGAGCTAATCTGATCATAAGATGAATAACCCATGGATAGTATATGGTAGTCAATATGGAGACAGTCCATAGGGCCAAACATATTAGTTTAAGGACATCGCGGTCCATAGAAGACATTGGTGGAATATGGCTTGTTTATGCCCGTGGATTGTATACGGGGATCAATATGGAGATCAGCCGTAGGGCCAAACGTATTAGTTTAAGAACATCGCGGTCTAATATTAGTTTAGGGAGATTTTGGTCCATTATTAGTTTAGTGACATTTCGGTCTATCTTTTATCTTGTGTGCACGTGTATTTGTTACGTGGCGAAGTTAAAGACGGTAATACGGAGTACACCCAATATTTGGGTGCGATTCACTTTGAAGGCATTCATATTTCCTTCAAGGATATACATATAAATATATGTATATAGTCGGGGTTCAATATGAGATGCGCATCTAAATGTGATGCGTGTCACCGTGAAAGATAATACATTCCATGTCTTGATGAAATTTTATATCTTTCATCATGTTAAAAAGAGAAAGGAGTTTTTGGTTGTTGGGACCCGCCACCTCTCTAAAGACGTTGAGAAATTAGAACGATATATATCAAAAGTGTGGAAAGATATATCCCTGAACCAAATCCCGTATATGAGGGAAAAGATCATGTCGGAACTAAGATAACGATCATTAGTTATATATAGGACAAAGATCAAATGGATGAAAGATCGATGAAAGATTATTAGTTATATATGGGACTAAGATCATCATGGATGAAAGATCGATGAAAGATTGTTAGTTATATATGGGACTAAGATCATCATGGATGAAAGATATTTAGTTATATATCCGACTAAAATTAATATGGATGAACGATCATTAGTCGTATATCCGACTAAGATCATTTTGGAAACATGATTGATGATCATTAATCTTGTTTTAGATTAAGATCAAGTTAAACATGTAAGCATATGTGCTCAAAGAAGTTTTCACTTCATAGACTTAGCTGATTTGGGGTTGATGTTTGGATTTCTACGTCACCCAGCAGTGCTAAATACTCAAAAATATAGTGCTCACGTGTGCATCACGTGAGGCCCTCACACTCAGACGCTCATGTGTATGGCACGTGCGGCGCAAAGTCTGCAGCATCTGAGAGCTCATGCAGATATCATGTGAGGCGTTGTCTTCATGGTTTTTGAGTACTCATGTGCATATTACGTGCGACGCTCAATCTGAGGTGCTCACGTGGACATCATGTGAGACGTTGAGTCTTAATTTTTTTGTGAGCGCTCATGTGAATGTCATGTAAGGCGCCAAGTACTTGGAGATTTAATCTCTATTCATGTTTTTAGAGAAGTTAAACTTCTGTTAATGGTATTTTGACCATTAACGATCACCAAGATCACTATTTTGAGAATCTGAGATCATGTTCTTTAAGAACTAAGTTCTTGTCATGTTTGGGAATTAAGTTCCTGGAGTATAAACTCCACCTTTTTCATGTTCTTTTTTCATCACTGTTCTTTTTAGCCTTGTTCTCCCCTTAATCTTTAATTCTCAGGAATAAGGTCTTCCCTAAAAGAATTAAATTCTCTTTATAGGAGATCTGTCATGTGGATCTCAGATGCAAAAGAAGAACTAAGTTCTTTTAGAAAAGTTAAACCCTTATATATGTAAGTGGTGGGTAAAGGAGAGATATTTTTATCTTTATGTTTTCTTTACTTAGGGTTTGAGAGGAGGAAGATCTTCTTCTTTATTAGGAATTAAATTCTTTGTTTTTTGTGGAAGCTTATGAGGGTCTCCTCATTTTCTTTTGCAGAAAGTTTATGGGGGTTCTTTCCCTCTGAGATTTAATCTCTTTGCTCTTTTTTATAGGAGAAGAGAAAAATCAATCTGTTTACGAAAATCTCTATTTTGAGAGATCATGACTGATTTCATAATCAATCCAAATGATCTTTAAAATCAACCGGTGAATTTTATTCACTGTTGGATTTTTAATCTAAAGGCTCTCCGTTTAACAGAGAAGATCATTCTTGTCTGTTTAACAAGATTAGGAAAATATTTTCCTAAGATAGAATTTAATTCTATCAGATGGCCAATTGGTGATTTTATAATCACCGTTAGATTTTTGATCCAAGAGTTCTCTTTTTAACAGTGAAGATCTTTCTTGTTAAGAAAGATCAGAAAAATATTTCCCACATAGAATTTAATTCTATCAAAAAGAACACTCATGTGTATTGCACGTGAGGCATCATCCAATGGGTTGGCAAGTGCGCCACGTGCTTTGAATGTGTGACGTTAGCCCAAAGCACTCACGTGGACATCACGTGAGAGCTGCCAAGCGGTTGCACTAGCGCTCATATGGATATCACGTGAGATGCTGCCAAGATGTTACCCTAGCGCTCAGGTAGATATGATATGAAACGCTTACGTGTTTGTCATGTAGGTGCCAAGAGACTGCACTAGCGCTCATAAGGATATCACGTGAGACGCTAACGAGTTTAACATGTAAGGCGTTGCTAAGATGCTAGCAAGTGCGTTCTTATGGATATCACGTGACACGCACTGCCAAGAGGCTGCACTAGCGCTCACGTGGATATCACGTGAGATGCTCACGTGTTTAACACGTGGGAACCCTTATCGGATTTTATCCTATCTGAAGTGGTACTAACATACTTTGCATGTGGGTGTGCACATGTTTAACACGTGAGGGTTTCCCTTTATTTTTATAAGGGAACAACATGTTCTGGGCCAAATTTTTTGGTGGGAATAAAAACTAAACTAAACAAAACAAAGTTAACTTAAATTGAGAACTAATTAAAATACTACGCCTTCCTGACAACGATGCTAAAAACTTGATTGGATTTTTATAGTTCTATAAAATTTTACCTTAAGTATACAGCAATATCGTAGTAGTACTTGAGAATCGTTCCCATGAAGAGGTGTGAATTTAATTAATTTTAACTAAGTAGCAAAAAATTGTTGGTTTTAAATTCTAAAAAATTTAAAAGCACAAATTAAAAATAAAAAGTTGGTTTTCAAAAGAGAGAAGGATCTAGGGGTTTTTTGCCTTCTTTGTATGGTTGGTTTAAATGATTATATTCTTTTCTAATCTAGTTTTAATATGTTACCATTAATTATATAAAAGCATAGGTTATATTTAAATTGTTAAATATATCCTATCAAGCATATAATATCATCTAGATACATTTAAAACCCTGGTTCTAGTTAATTAAAAGCAACCTAGTTTTAATCTTCCAAAATATTTGTAGGCGATCTATAATTATTATCTTATCGATTAATCTAGATCTCTTGTAACTACCTTGATTGAATATGCTATGTTTAAATTATTCTCTTAATTTCTTATCTTACCTAATTAAGTTTCTAGGTGTCAACTATCATCAACTTAATTAAATTATCTGTATTATCACCATTCCCTAATCCAATTCTAGGCATCATTTTTCATTATTAGATTAGTTTATTTGATAAAAACTATTAAGATAATAAAATTAAACACAAGACATTGATGTTATAAATATAGAAATGAAGACATAAGAAATTATCCAACCATAAAAGGAATTTCAAATAAAAACCTAGAAGAAGATTAGTTACTCATGGTATAATAAAAAACTAAATCTTTTATTTAAATTCATAAGAAATATTACAAGTTACTCGATTTTTTCTCCTTGAAAAACCCTAAATTTGAAGCCTATGGAAGAGATATCTCAAAACCTAGAATTACATCTCAATATATAGGGCTAAGAAAGTTTAGAGAACAAGTAATAAAAGATACAAGGGAATCAAAATTTTCCTAAAAAATATAAAATTCTAAATATGGAAATCTAGAAGCCTCTGTTAGGTGCTGCTCCGGTGTGTTTAGAAACTTCGAAAGACGAAACCCTACAGCGTGTATCGATACAGGTGAAAATCCAATCATGACCCTAAAACATCAGATCGAACGGCCCAAAAATGATCGCACATCCGCCGCCACTTGACTTGATCCGGCGCGAATTCGCCGCCTCTTTCAGGCGTCGTGTCTTCAGTTTTTTTGTGTGTGTTTTCTTCGCTCATTTAAAGGAATTTTGAGTATATATTATCTTGAATATCTCGTTGTCCTTCTGTAGTTGCGTGGATTCATAGATTGTCACCAAATTAGGCAAATTTGATTTGATCTCTTGCTTTGATTAGGTCTCTTAAATTGATTTAGTTGAGTTTAAACCTACAGAATATCTCAAAACAAATCTTTTAGTAACATTTATTTTATTTAGGAAAATATTTAAACTAATTAACTTATAATTATCCTATTTATTATTTAAGATACATAAAATTGTGTTTTAATAGATAAATCCATAAATGATCTTAAATTATAATTTATTGAATTTATTAATTAACAAAAGATATGGAAAACTTAGTAAAAATTATGCAATAAATTAGACTGATCAATATGTATGCCCTAGAGACCATTATTGTATATTATAGTGGATTCATGGACATATGTATATACATGACACTCTTGCTCGATATGATAGTATTCTATCTGGTTTGTTTTTATCTTAACGTGTATATTTGTTTTACTTGCTATTACATTGATGCATGTTGATAAAGCTCATATGATCTTTGCTTGACTACCAGGATTATGATTTCGATCAAAGTAGTTGGGCATAGGTAGTCCATAAGCACATCCTTAAATGTTCCCAGTCATAGGGGTATCAAGATAGAGTATCGATATTTCAGAGTAGACTAGTGTATATATTTCTTAACCCCGTATGGGGTGATGGATGATCCCATATACAATGGTGTTTGACACCAAAGATTGTATACATGTGCTAATTGCAGACTGAGTACACTAAATGGACACGTTGAGAACACCTAGATGGTACTTTACCTATCGTCAGATAGTAATTTTCTGGTGACACTAGTATAGGGTAGTATGTAGACCTAAGATTATCATAATGTCTTATGTGGCTCACACCGTGCTTAGATTACTATCCTTCACCGCTTTAAATTGCTGTGTAAATAGGTAGTAGTTGGGTACAGTCCCGGATCGCATGGAGGCAATGGGCGATCAAGGAGTTTCTTCTCTCCCGGTTTTGAGAGTTGATGTTGTGCTGTGCGTGATTAGCTATAAGCATAAGTCCCTGGCCAGGATAGATGAGGTTTACTGATAAGAGTTATCAGTAGTTTCTTGGTTGGTTATAGACCGGACATCGGCATGACTTATCCGGTTATTAGGGGTCTGGCGGATTCCACAAGACCCGATATGCAATATACTAGACGAAGAGACCGGACTGTACGGTAAGTGTCACTTATAGGCTAAGTAAGGGGTTTGGATAAGCTTGCTTGTCGATCTTCTCTTTGACAGATACTTGGGTAGCCATTATGTACAGCTAGTGCCACTGACATACTTGTAAATTTTGGATGTGATCCAGTAATTCACCGCCAGTGTATTATCGAGTCTTTAGAGTCCCACACAGAGGGTTTCATTGCTCGAGCGAAATATTTTAGTGGCGGTATATTGATACTCGCGGGAGTTTGATTAAAATAGTGTATTTGATACATTGATTTAAATTGGACGTTTGATGATACTAGCCGTCTTTTGGAAAGCCGGAATATTAAATCAAGTGTTGATTTAATATATTAATATATGTGTTTGATATGTATATTACTAATATTATGTATTTCTAATTATTTCTTCTCTTTTATATTTGCATATTTTAATGCAAAAGGAAATTATTATGTTTACATACTAATTTTTTTCTTTTAGTTTAAGTTGTGTCATGAGATGATCACAACTTTACCTATTCTCATTTGTGTGACATGTGGAGGGGAGAGATGAAGCTTGACACGTGGAAGAGAGAGGGATTTCCTATGGTTGAGATTAATTAAGTCATGATATCGTTTCAACCATATGAAATATATCTCTCATAACTTCATTCATATTCTATCTCCTAGGTTTCTAACTCTCATATCCACTTGAAAAAGAGAAGAAAAAGAGAGGAATATTAGAAATTAATACACTACAACTCTCCTTTCAATATCCTAGCAAGATTGAAGAAGGAGTTGCTTCAAGGAGGTGAAGCTTTAGCCCAAGTGAAGAAGCTCTCAAGGTGGATCCATCTTTGGCTAGGAAATCACCCTCAAGCTGGTTCCTTTCAACCTTAGAGAGCCTAGGAGGAGTTTAAAGGAGGTACCATAAGGATTCAACCCAAGTGGAGCTCTTGAAGAAGCTACAAAAGTTGTATCCCTAAATGTAACTCTCTTTAGTTTACAAGTTAGCTTCTTTAGTAAAAGATCCTCACTTTTGGGTAGTTTTAGCTCTCTTGATTTTTGAAAATCCATGATTCCATGCTTCTAAAATTCTTATATGAGCACAAAAAACTCCTTTCAGTGGTGGTATCAGAGCTGGCTAAAGAACCTTACTTGTTTAGATAAACACAAAGGATCCATAGAACCCTACAAATTTTGAAAACTAGTTTTTAAATTTCACCCCAAAACCCTAACTTTTGCCATGATAACTCTTATTCCGGGGTCTTGTTTTGAACCAAGACCCCGTAATGATGTATACGGATGCCCTGGGGAGTCCCAGGGGGTGTTTTGGGGCCCCACCCCGAGACCACCGATAGGGTGGTCTTGGGTTAGCCACCAAACCGAGCCCACCACATGAGTGGTCTTGGTTTTGTGCCCCTAACCCTAGACCACCCCATGGGTAGTCTTGGGTTAGGGTACGCTTCGCGTCCTCGACGGATCCCTAGGACGATTTGCGGGCGATGGTTTAGCTCTTGGATTATTCCGGGTTTAACGGAATGGGTTTTCGGCAAAAGTAGTGGGGTTTTTTAGGTGCGAGGGATGCTCGATTTTCCGGTTTCGGGATTTTCAAGCGATCACCTAAAGGGTTGTGAGATTCTAATTGTGTTTTGCCTGTTTGTTATGTGATAGAATGTGTTGTTAAATGTCACTAATTGCTATATGTATCAATTAGTAGAGATTGTGTATTAGATTGTTGTGATTGTGTGGTTTAAATATTATGGTTTAGTCAGATCATCGTGATGAATAGCCCCGTGTGAAATTAGATGTTCTGATGATGTATATTCTTGTATTCATTTGAGATGTATATTCTTTTATTTGGGCACACCGCATTGAGGTTGTTGTCACCTTTATTGTATATATTTTTTCAATTCAGTATCTAGGATTGATCCAAGGTGGGGTGCTCAAGTTACCGGGTCATAGAATGTGCCGGGTGATCCACTCATGTCCTTGAAGGGGGTTGTCTTGTTTCTAGGATTTGGCGGGTAGCTTGTTTTAGTTATATTTATGCCCTAGAGGCCATTATTATACATGTGATGTATATTATAGTGGATGCTTGGATATATATATAGAGGACTTTCTTGCTCGACATGATAGTATGCTATTTGGTTACTCTTTGTATTAACATGTTGACTTGTATAAGTGATGCTGTCTTGCTCTCACATGTTGATAAAGCCCTTATGATGTGTACTTGACAACCAGGACTATGATGGAGATCATACTAGTGGGGCTAATGGTAGTCCAAAAGTACACCCTATAATTGTTCCTAGTCGAGGTTATATCGAGACAGGGCATCGATATTTTAGAGTAGACTAGCGTATATGCATCTTGACCCATATGATGGGCGATGGATGATCCCACATCCATTGGTGTTTGACATCAAAGATGGTATACGGGTGTTAAGTGGAGACTGGGTACACTGAACGGACTCGCCGAGAACTCCTAGCTGGTATTATACCTATCGTCAGATAGCAGTCCTCTGGTGACACTGGTACAGGTTAGTCTATAGACCCAAGATTGTCATAGAGTCTTGTGTGATTCCCACTGTGCTTTGATTTCCACCTTACCACGTTCAAGAGAACGTGCAAAACGGTGGCTTTTGGGTACAGTCCTGAATCACATGAAGGTAATGAGTGATAGGAGGGGATTCGTCACTCCCGATATTGGAGGTTGATGTTGCGTTGTGCTCGATTGGCCATAACGATAAGTCCTTGGCCAGGGCCGCTACGAAGATTTACTGATAAGTGTTATCAGTAGTTTCTCGACCCGTTATAAGCCTTACATCGGCACCACTTATCGGTTATTGGGGTCTGACGTTGACCACCCCTAAACTAGATATGCGACATATCAGACGAAGAGAGCGGACTGTACGATAGTGTTACTGACTGGCTTTTCAGGAGTAGGAGCATGCTTGCTTGTTGATCTTCTGATCGCTCAATACCCGTGTAGCCGTTACGTCCAGCTAGTACCGCTGACGGCTTGTGGGTGCTTGATGTGATCATCACCTACTGCCGGCGTATTGACGAGTCTTTAGAGTCCTGCACAGAGGTTTCACTGGCTCAGGTAAAACGAAGTACGAGCATATATGTGATATGCGCAGGACCGAGATTAATACGAGTATGTGATACCGTATTCTATTCTCGCGATATAAGGTATCGATCGGTTATATGAGATATAGCCGGGTTATCGAATCAAATGTTGATTCGATAAGTCGATACTGTATCGGTCGGTTATATGAGATATATATAACCGGGTTATCGAATCAAGCGTTGATTCGATAGGTCGATACAAATAATATTAGTCGGTCATATGAGATATAACTGGATTATTAAATCAAGTGTTGATTTGATAATTTAATGTATAATTATATATGATATATCAATTTGCATTAACTAATATTAGCTCACTTGTGCATTTCTTTTTCTCACATGTGCATACTTAATATATATGTGATATATGTTAATTGTGTTTTCTTTTTGTGTCATGCCTGATGCCATATGCAACATGGGTGTATGAGTCTTACACCATGCTAATGATAATGAAGGGTTTATTTATTTAGAGTAAATCAATTATTAGTTGGAAATTGGTCACATGGTATGAAGTTTGTAGAAGCGTGGAGACCCATTGACTTAGTCCACTAGTTTTGTCTTACATTAGATATTTATTAACCCAACTATTATCTAAACCCATGGTTAAGTATCTACATGAGTTATATGAGATATTTCTCACCCATGGTTGCCATTTACTCTCTCATCCATTTTTTGCTTCATCTTCCTCAAGCTCAAGAGAGAGCTCTCTAGGTTTTTGAGAGCAGCATAAAATTAGTGAGAAAAGTAATTCTAAAGTGAGCAAAAATCCTACTTCATCACCCTCTACTAGATTAGCACTTTAGTTTAGGGTGTTAGCTTCACTAATCCCTTATTAGTGAAGAGATAGCTTGGGTTAGTGTCTCCTCGACGTAGATCATCTTTAGCCTCGAAGACTTCATGCAAGCTTGTTGCTTTTTTCTTGTGGAGCCACTCTAGAGTCCGCAAGATCACTACTTGGAGCGAAGAGACTGCTATACGGAGCTATTGAAGTGAAGGACCAGTCTATAAAGGTTGTATTCTTAGTTCATTTAGTTGTAAAGTAGTTTACACTATGTTTCATCTAAATCTTTAGTTAAGATTCTAGGGTTAGGATTGTTTTGTGCGGCAAATTTTAGAAAATGGTATGGACGATACCTCCCGAAACCTTGCTGTCGTGCCAAGAAATCCTACAGTGGTATCAGAGCCAGGGTAGAGATTTAGACGATGTTTGTAGAATTACGAAACCGAAACAACTCCGAAACACTCAAAACTAAAAGCCCAGTTTCTGTCAATTTTTAAAGTCGTCGAAATTTTTTTTAAGCAACTGCAGAATGTTAAATGAGATGTAACATGAACACTGAACAAATACGAACTCATTTGGCCGGTTTTAACCCGAGGACACACCCCTAAAAACCGATCTGGCCGGCCCAATGGAGGCTTCTGGGGTTCATGTTTGTCCTGTGTTCTGGTCTCTGGGTTTTGGTGTTTCAGGTGTTACTTGTTTTTGCAAAATTTGCTTGTGATGTTATCTTTTTGCAAAGGTAATTCGGAGTGTTTCGTAGTCGTAATTCTAACTATATTTCGGGTTATTTAGATGGTGTTAAAAAGTTCAAACGGATATCAAATACCCACTTTAACCCTCGACAGAAAATTTTCCAAGAGTTGGTTTTTTTCCGAGTTAAAGAACATTCAAATATCATGCAAGTAATGCGGTGGACCCTCTAGAAGAACAAAACCCTAACTCGATTCTATGACCGAAAGAACCGCCGCCAAACCTTAGGGTTTGCTGTAGTTCCGCGGCGCGATAGGTTAGGCAAGAGTTGACCCTTCTACGGTTGGTCCATAGGTATCGTGGAATGTGATGAGTATTTTTAAACTGCGCTCAAGTGTTGAGATTTTTGGGAAATTTTGGGTGTTTGTTGATTCTATAGGAATATTTAATGTCGTCTAGCTATTTATGGAATGTGATCCAATATGTGGAATTCATATAGTTAGTCATGAAATCCGAAGTATGTGATATTTCGGGTTTATGATGTCTAAGGTGATTGTGGATTCTAAATGTTGTAGTTTGACATTTTCTTTTCTGCGACCGTAAGTGTAATATGTAGTGTGTCACCGTTTTCGTTGCTATATGTCAACGACAATTATGATACGCATATTTACTTACGTTGATGACATGTGACGTTATGTGTTGCTGGGATATGTTATATTAGATCGTCGTGTTTTGAATAGCCGGGGTTTTATGTGAGATGAGAGTTTTTATTTTCATTTATGTAAAATTCATTGTATATAATATTCTTTTATTGGGGCACTTCCGGGTTGAGGATGATGTTACCATTGTTGTATATTATTTACTTTTCCGCATTAGGATAGATCCAAGGTGGGGAGCACAAGTAACCGGTTTCTAGAGTCCAGTGGGAGACTATCTCGAGGAGTCGAGTCCGGATCTCCTAAATCTAGAATTGGTAGGGTTGCTTGCCGCTCTCGTAGGGGTCTAGGGATGTGGGTTTGGCTATTCATCGAGACCATGGAATCCGTGTTTTATACTGGCTTAATTTAAAACACGGAATTCCTAGTATATCTAATATTTCATATGTTATCTTCTGCTGATGATATTCTGTGATGTGATCACTTTATATGCGTGAGACGAATGCTTTATTATTGTATATATGATATATAATAAACGTTGCTTATGTTTTGCACCCGCGCTAGTCCCGCCCCGCTATGCCGTTAGTTATGTAACCTAACGGTGTATAACGGGACACTGTGGCGAATGCGGATGACATAAGCATACGTTGTATTTTCGTTTCTTCTGTGATGCTTATGAAGCATAAATGATGGGATTTCATTAATGAGATTAATGAAAAAGAAAGAAACCTAAAATATATTGTAGAATCATATTTTCAAAAAGGGTAGCTCTAGTTTTTGCTTTGCATAGTGGTATTTCTTGTAGAATATCCAGCACCTTATTCGATAAGGAAAGAGCCGAGATCCCTTCACCGGGAGTGACCTCTTTAGCGAAACTAGCATATACTACAACCCGCTCGATTTTGTCTTTTGATTGCTTCTTTTAGTTTTTGCTTTACATAGAGGTATTTATGAAATATTCTGCACCTTATTCGATAAGGAAAGAGCCGAGATCCCTTCACCGGGAGTGAGCTCTTTAGAAAAACTAGTAAAAAGCCTAAAAAAAATACCCCGTTTCAAAAATCACTTGTTTCTACAACGATTTCAAGTTCATTACGCTCATGGTTTTCTTAAAAACCTGCGTAGCCCTCCGTCATTTCAGATAAGTACTACTTAGTATTCGTGCTACGTTTGTTGGCCTGCGTCAAGGCGTAGTGTGCGGTAGCTAACTAGTGCTTATCTACAACATAAGATGAGATTGGATTAAGGTAGTCGTGCGACTTTGTTGTCCTGTGTCAAGGGTCGTGCAGGTAGGTTTAATTCAATCAGGAAATGACGGGTTGAACTTAACTAGCGGACTATGGTTTGTTGGCTTGTGTCAAGGTCATAGGACGCTAGGGGCAAAAGTATTATTGGGAATTTCAAGTGTTGAAATTTGCAATGAGATTGAATACCTTCTATGAGATAGTTGGATCCCGATACCTACTGCGAGTAAGAGTTACTCCTGGGAGAGTTTTACACATCATAATTAGCCAATCAAGTAGGTGTCTAGAAAGGTGGTAATGGGGTTACGCCCCTGGGAAAACGAGGTTTATTTTAATTAGGTCCGTGCGAAAGCATGGGGAACCTCCCTCAAAGTACCAGCACTGGCCTGGCCGAAAGATTGGTGAACTTATAAATTAATCCCGATCAGTCTTACCTTTTAGGGTTTGAAGGAAGATTAGATAAAAATAGTGGGAGCCACCCTGATTAGATAAGATAATAAACCAATCTAATTTTGCAAGAGCATACGCTAAACTGTTTTCTTTTCTCTCTCTCCAGGTAGCGACCATGTCAGGCCTTAATCAAGATAATAATATGGATGTGTTGACCGAACCCGCTTATTATGCTGAGCTTGGGAACGTTGGTTCCGTTCCAACTTATAATTGTTATAAGTCCGAGCAGGAAATAGGAAAATATCCTGATTTCCACGCCACCCAAACGAAGAATAAACATATTGATGCATCTTCTTCGGGTGTGTTACTCACCCAGAACTGTTTCTTAGTACACTCTACGTCCTGGGTATTAGATAATGGATCGGGATCCCACATATGTAATATGTTACATAGGCTAAAGAAAGGTAAAGAACTGGGAATAGGTGATTATTCCATACTAGTAGGGAATGGTGCAAATGTTGCAGCCAAAGTAGTTGGCGAATATCACCATGTATTACCAAATGGTAATACATTGATTCTGAATGAATGCTATTATATACCGACCCTGATATGCAATCTTATATCAGTTTCTTTATTAAGTAAAGAAGGATATAATTTTGTAGTACAATATAATGTTAAGAACATCTTCCTGAATCAAAAGTTGATTGGATCAGGCTCGTTAAATAATGGCATATACATTCTAAATTAAACCACAGTTCTTAACATACAAAACACACACAAGAGGAAGAGTTCAGAAATGAACGAATCCTTCTTGTGGTATTGTAGACTAGGTCATATCAATGCAACATGACTAGCTAACTTACATAAGGATGGATATTTGAATCCATTCGAATTATCATCTTATGAAACATGCCAGTCTTGTCTCAAAAGCAAGATGACCAAAACTCCGTTTAATGGACACGAAGAAAGAGTTACGGAACTCTTGGGACTGATACATAGTGATGTATGCGGTCCCATGTCTACACATACCAGGAATGATTCTTCATACTTCATTACATTCACTGACGATCTCTCAAGATACGGACATGTGCTCCTGTTGAAACACAAGTCTGAAGCTTTTGAGAAATTCAAAGAATATAAGCACGAAGTCGAGAACCGAACGGGTAAAAGTATTAAAATCCTTCGATCCGATCGGGGAGGAGAATACTTGAGCACAGAATTCCGTGACTACCTAAAAGAGAATGGGATTCTCTCTCAGCTTACTCCTCTGTATACACCATAGCACAACGGTGTATCGGAGCGGAAGAATCCCACCCTATTGGATATGCTGCGCTCTATGATGAGTACTGCTGAGTTGCCTATTTGTTTTGGGGATATGCACTGGAGACAGCTGCAGACCTATTGAATATGGTTCCTACCAAATCTGTGCCAACCACTCCATATGAGATATGGAAAGGAAAGAGACCATATCTTAATTATGTTAAGATATGGGGTTGTCCGGCATATGTGAAAACACAGAATCCAGACAAGCTCGGGGCAAGGTCTTTTCTGTGTAAGTTTATTGGATATCCCAAATATTCGCGCGGGTATATCTTCTACTACATCGAGAAACAAAAGGTTTTTGTTTCTCGACATGCCACCTTTTTAGAAAAAGGAATTTCTTGAAAAAGAAATTAGTGGCCTTGAGGTAGAACTGGAAGAACTTCGAGCTATATATACTACGAAAGAAGATTTGGTAGAACCAGAGGATTCGATAGTTCCCAATGAACCCCAGCCTCTCCACCGATCTAATAGGGTTCCTCATCCACCTGAGAGATACTACAGTTTTCTCATTGATGGTGGAAGCAAGAATTGCATCATGGTAGATGATGATCCAACTAGCTTCGAGCAGGCCATCATGAGTGGGTACTCTATGAAATGACTGGATGCAATACGATTTGAGATGGAATCCATGTACACTAACAAAATATGGACTTTGGAAGATGCTCCTGAAGGGGTAAAATCCATTGGGAGGAAATGGATCTTTAAGAAGAAACTTGGTGTAGATGGAAAAGTTGAGACTTTTAAAGCGAGACTTGTTGTAAAAGGTTTTCGTCAACGAGCAGGTGTGGACTATGATAAAACCTTTTCTCCAGTGGCTATGCTTAAGTCCATCCAGATCCTACTTTCCATTACTGCATACCAAGACTATGAAATCTGGCAAATGGATGTTAAGACCGCCTTTCTAAATGGTGATTTAGAAAAGTGCGTGTACCTGACTCAGCCAGAGAGCTTCATGGACAGTAGGAGAAGCGGAAAGGTGTGCAAACTGCTTAAATCCATCTACGGGTTAAAGCAGGCATCGCGGAGTTGGAACATCTATTTTGATGTCGTAGTCAAAGAGTGATGTCGGGAGATAAGTGATGCCGACTTAGTAAAAAACATAGATGAGCTTTGTATATACAAGAAGGTGGCAGAGAGTAAGGTTGTCTTCCTCGTATTATACGTGGATGACATACTTTTGATAGGAAATGATGTTCCTATGATGCACTCGGTCAAGCTCTTCTTATCACAAAGATTCTCAATGAAAGATCTAGGTGATGCCTCCTACATCTTGGGGATTAAGATCTATAGAAATAGATCTAAACGGATACTGGAATTGTCCCAATCCAGGTACATAAATACCATACTAAAGAGGTTTAGTATGGAAGAATCCAAGCATGGGAATTTACCCACGATCACAGGACTCACTCTCTCCAAAGAGATGTCTCCTAAGACTGATTTGGAGAGAGCTCGCATGCAAGGAATACCCTATGCTTCGGCAGTAGGCTCTATCATGTATGCGATGTTATGTACCAGACCCGATGTAGCATACTCATTAAGTGTTGTGAGTAGGAATCAAGCAGATCTAGGAGAGAGTCACTGGACAGCTGTGAAGAACATTCTTAAGTACTTGAGAAGGACTAAAGAGATGTTCTTGGTGTATGGTAACGGTGAACTCCAAGTGGAGTCCTTTACCTATTCGAGCTTCCAGAGTGATAAGGACGACTCTAAGTCGGTCTCGGGATTTGTCTTTACCCTCAATGGAGGGGCGGTTTGTTAGAAGAGTTCCAAGCAGGAAACCGTGGCAGACTCGACGATGGAGGCTGAATACATCGCTGCCAATGATGCTGCCAAAGAGGCTGTCTGGATGAAGAAGTTCATAACTGAACTTGGAGTGGTTTCATCCATTGAGCATCCAATACCTTTGTATTGCGATAATAATGGAGCAATGGCTTTAGCTAAGGAACCCAGGTCCCATCAGCAATCCAGGCATATTCTGAGGCGGTATCACCTGATCCGGAAGATATTTGATCGCCTGGAGATCGAGGTCAGGAGAGTTGACACGAAGGAAAACACAGCGGACCCACTCACAAAGGCTATACCGCAGATACAATTTGAGAGACTCTTCAGGATGTTGGGTATGAGATACTACAACAACTGGGCTTAGTGCAAGTAGGAGATTGTTAGTTATATGTATGTCCTGGAGGTCATTGTTGTACATGTGATGTATATTATAGTAGATGCTTGGATATATATAAAGAGGACTTTCTTGCTCGACATGATAGTATGCTATCTGGTTGCTCTTTGTCTTAATATGTTGACTTGTATAAGTGATGCTGTCTTGCTCTCATATGTTGATAAAGCCCTTAGGATGTGTACTTGACTACCAGGACTATGATGGCGATCATACTAGTGGGGCCAATGGTAGTCCACAAGTACACCCTATAATTGTTCCTAGTCGAGGGTGTATCGAGACATGGCATCGATATTCCAGAGTAGACTAGCGTATACGCATCTTGATCCATATGATGGGCGATGGATGATCCCTCATCCATTGGTATTTGACATCAAAGATGGTATACGGGTGCTCAGTAGAGACTGGGTACACTGAATGGACTCGCCGAGAACTCTCAGCCGGTATTATACCTATCGTCAGATAGCTGTTTTCTGGTGACACTGGTACATGTTAGTCTGTAGACCCGAGATCGTCATAGAGTCTTGTGTGATTCCCACTGTGCATTGATTTCCACCTTACCACGTTCAAGAGAACATGCAAAATGGTGGCTTTTGGATACAGTCCTGAATCACATGGAGGCAATGAGCGATAGGAGGGGATTCGTCTCTCCCGATATCGGGGGTTGATGTTACGCTGTGCTCAATTAGCCATAATGATAAGTCCCTGGACAGGGCTGCTACGATGATTTACTGATAAGTGTTATCAGTAGTTTCTCGACCCGTTATGAGCCTTACATCGGCACGACTTATTGGTTATTGGGGTCTAACGTTGACCACTCCTAGACTAGATATGCGACATATCAGATGAAGAGAGCGGACTGTACGGTAGTGTTACTGACAGGCTTTTCAGGAGTAGGAGCAGACTTGCTTGTTGATCTTCTGATCGCTCAATACCTGGGTAGCCGTTACGTCTAGCTAGTACCGCTGACGGCTTGTGGGATCTTGATGTGATCATCACCTACTGTCGGCGTATTGACGAGTCTTTAGGGTCCTACACAGAGGTTTCACTGGCTCAGGAAAAACTAAGTAGGAGCACATATGTGATATGTCCGGGACCGAGATTAATACGAGTATGTGATACTGTATTCTATTCTCGCGATATAAGGTATGGATCGGTTATATGAGATGTAGCCGGGTTATCGAATCAAATGTTGATTCGATAAGTCGATACTTTATTGGTCGGTTATATGAGATATATAACCGGGTTATCGAATCAAGTGTTGATTCGATAGGTCAATACAAATAATATTAGTCGGTCATATGAGATATAACTGAATTATTAAATCATGTGTTGATTTAATGATTTAATGTATAATTATTTATATGATATATCAATTTGCATTAACTAATATTAGCTCACTTAAGCATTTCTTTTCTCACATGTGCACACTTAATATATATGTGATATATGTTAATTGTGTTTTCTTTTTGTGTCATGCTTGATGCCACATGCAACATGGGTGCATGAGACTTACACCATACTAATGATAATGAAGTGTTTATTTATTTAGAGTAAATCAATTATTAGTTGGAAATTGGTCACATGGCATAAAGCTTGTAGAAGCATGGAAACCCATTGACTTAGTCCACTAGTTTTGTCTTACACTAAATATTTATTAACCCAACCATTATCTAACCCCATGGTTAAGTGTCTAAATGAGTTATATGAGATATTTCTCACCCATGGTTGCCACTCATTCTCTTATCCTTTTTTTTTGCTTCATCTTCCTCAAACTCAAGAGAGAGCTCTCCAGGTTTTTGAGAGGAGTATAAAATTAAAAAGAAAAGTAATTCTTAAGACAGCAAAAGTCCTACTTCATCATCCTCTACTAGATTAGCACTTTAGTTTAGGGTGTTTGCTTTATTAATCCTTCATTAGTGAAGAGATAGCTTGGGTTAGTGTCTCCTCGACGTAGATTATCTTCGGCCTCTAAGACTTCGTGCAAGCTCGTTGTTTTTTTCTTGTGGAGCCACTCTAGAGTCCGCAAGATCACTACTTGGAGCGAATGGACTACTACACAGAGCTATTGAAATGAAGGACCGGTCTACAAAGGTTGTATTCTTAGTTCACTTAGTAGTAAAGTAGTTTACACTATGTTTCGTCCAAATCTTTAGTTAAGATTTTAGGGTTAGAATTGTTTTGTACGGCAAATTTTAGAAAATTGCATGGACGATGCCTTTCGAAACCTTGCTGTCGTGCCAAGCAATCCTACAGCTTGCCGCACTTGTATGGGTTTAGAATATTTCATACATAGGCTATTCACATGACCGTGGGATCCGACTTTCATTTTGGCTTGAACGAAATGCGCAATTCCTAGTATATCTGCTAATCTGTTTATTTACTACTTTCGCTTTCCTGTGATTGTTTTATATCATGCCTGAGACGAGTGTTTATATATGTTAGTGATATATGCCCTAGAGGCCATTATTGTATCATACTGGATTGTATATTACTTAATGGGAGCTTGGGATATACACGGATATAGTAACAGTCTTGCTCAAAATGGTAGTATGCTACCTGGTTTGTTTCTACCTCAATATGTGCATGTGTTTTCTTAGCATATTGCTTATATATATTGGTAGAGCCCTTAAGATCTTTGGTTGATTACTAGCATTGTGATGGCAGTCACACTAGTGGGGGCTGGGTAGTCTATAAGCACATCCTATACAGGTCCCAAGTCGTAGGATTATCGAGACAGGGCATCGATACTCTACAGTAGACTAGTGTATACGCTTCTCATCCCAGCGAGGGAGATGGTCTGTCCCACAGCCATCAGTACGTCGTACTGGAGATAGTATGCAGGTGCTCATTAGGTTATGAGTACACTAGACATGACTCGTCGGGAACTGTTGGTGGGTATTATACCTGTCGTCGGGTAGCAGTTCCCAGGTGACATGAGTGCAGCTTAGTCCGTCGACTTGACACTGCTACTTCGCCTCGAGTGTGTTCCCACCATACTTGGATTACTACCCTGCCATGGCTCAAAGGAGTCATGCAAACAGGTAGTAGTTGGGTGCAGTCCCGAAGCACTTGGAGGCAGTGGCGGTTAGATATGATTCGTCTCTCCCGGTATTGGGGGTTGATATCGTGCTGTGTTCGGAAGGCCATTACACAAAGTCCTTAGCCAAGGCAAGCGAGATTTACTGGTAGGTATTCTAGTAGTTTCTCAGGGTGTATTGGGATACTCTCTGACATGACTTATTGCGCTATTAGGGGTCTGACAATTACCGCCCCCAAGGCCCGATATGCGATACTCTTATACGAACAGACCAGACTGTACAGAGATTATCACATCCAGGCTTAGTAGGAGTTCAGATAAGTTAGCTCATCGGCATTCTTATCGACATCTACCTGGGGACCGTTACGTGCATCTAGTACTGCTTGCGGTCTGTGGTTAAACCCACTGCAAGCGTAGTGTCGAGTCTTTAGAGTTCCACATAGAGAGTTTCCATGCATCGGGCAAAAGGTGTAGAGGCCGTATGGTTTTACGGCAGGGCTTGGATCACTTACATATACTTGTACACGTATGATGATTGGGTGGATAATATTAGTGGGTTTTGGTTTAAGCCGGATCCTAGTATTATATTGATGGATCGGTTTCGTCTCTTTGTATTCGTGTTTCTCGGAACACGAATGCGGGTATGTATATACGGATGAGAGGGGCATAGAAGGAGACACCTCATTATGGTTTTTACCATTGACTTGATTAAAACAATTATGAGGTGGAGGAAAGTATTTATTATTTTTGTAAATGATAATTGAGGCTTGGCTACTTGTTTTGACTACTTGACTTGGTTTGACCACTTGACTTGGTTTGACTCTTTGACTAGATATTTCTTATGAGATATTTTGTGGCACTAGATATTTTGGATGATATATTTTCATGCCATGCTTGTAGTCAATTCAAGTAAAGGGATCCATCTCATTTTATCATTATCATTATAAAAAATCATTTCTCTTTCCTTATGTTAGCTTTCTTCTTCTTCCTCACATCAAAAACCCTAAAAGCTCTCATGTGTTGAGAATCGTAGGGTTTTAAGAGACAAATAAATCCATCTTCATTCTCTAAATCACCTAGGCCATCAAGTTTAGCAAACTTGTTGCCCTAGTTACCTCGGTTTTGAGGTGGGAGCTCAGACTATAGACTCTCGGGTGGATCGTCTTTGAATCGAGGAGGCCGTCGAGGTTGCTACAATCTAGTTCGATCCATGGAGCCTACGATGATGAGGAAGACAACGTAGAAGACCCGAAGGACTTGTATCATGAGGTATAACTTCTTTCTGAGTAGTAAAATCTCATGTTGTTTGCTAGCTAGGGTTTATGGACGATCCTTGGTTCTAGTCGGTGTTGTGAAGTCCGTAAAAATCATTTTTTGCAAATTCCACCTCCACGCGAACACGTGGGATGCGCGACATCGACTTACAGCAGTATCCGAGCCTCTCATAAACCTTATATAGCTTGTAGCGATGTTAGAATTCTGCCATTTTTGTCGCGCAAAAACTGCTGACAGAAACAGTTTTCAAAAGTGATGTTTTGAGTAATTTGTGTTAGTTATATGTATTCCCTAGAGGCCATTACTGTACATTGGATGTATATTGTAGTGGATGCTGGGACATATATAGGTAGGACTTTCTTGCTCGACATGATTGTACGCTATCTGGTTGCTCTTTATCTTAACGTGTATACTTTCTGTCTCTCTGTTACATGTTGATAAAGCCCTTAGGATGTGTACTCGACTTCCAGGACTGTGATGCAGATCATACTAGTGGGGCCTGGATAGTCCATGAGTACATCCTTCAATGTTCCTAGTCGAGGGAATATCGAGACGGGGCATCGATATTCCAGAGTAGACTAGCGTATATCTTCTCGACCCATGCGATGGGCGATGGATGATCCTATATCCATTGGTGTTTGACATCAGAGATGGTATACGGGTGCTCAGTGGAGACTGGGTACACTGAACGGACTCGCCGAGAACTCCCAGATGGTATTATACCTCACGTCAGATGGCAGTTCTCTGGTGACACTGGTACAGCTTAGTCTGTTGACCCGAGATCGTCATAGAGTCTTGTGTGTCTCCCACTTTGCTTTGATTTCCACCCTACCACGGCTCTACTGAGTTGTGCAAACAGGTGGTTTTTGGGTACAGTCCCGATTCACATGGAGGCAATGAGCGATAGGAGGGGATTCGTCTCTCCCGGTATTGGGGGTTGATGTTGCGCTATGCTCGACTGGCCATAACAGGAAATCCCTGGCCAGGGTTGCAGTGATATACTGGTAAGAGTTATCAGTAGTTTCACAAATGTTATGGACCTTACGTCAGCATGACTTATCGAGCTATTGGGGTCTGACGTTGACCACCCCTAGGCGTGATATTCGACATATCTGACGAACAGACCGGACTATACGGTAAGTGTTATTGGTTGGATTCACAGGAGTGTGAGCGGGCTTGCTCGTCGATCTTCTGATCGCTCAATACCCGGGTGGCCGTTACGTTTAGCAGACCGCTTGCGGCTTGTGGGTGTTTGATATGATCATCATCTGCTGCCGGTGTATTGACGAGTCTTTAGAGTCCTACACAGAGGTTTCCTGGCTCAAGCGAAACGAAATAGGAGCACATATGGGATATGTGCGGGACCGAGAATAATGCGTGTATGTGATACCGTATTTCATTCTCGCGATGTATGTGTCGAATGGTTGTATGCGATATAACCTAGTTATCGAATCAAGGATTGATTCGATAAGCCGATACATTGGATACTAGCCGGTTATATGCGACATGACCGGATCGTTGAATCAAGTGTTGATTTAATGATTTAATGTATAATTATATATTTGATATATTACTTTGCATTAACTAGTATTGGTTCACTTTAAATGGATTTACTCACTTGAAATGCACATTGTATATGTGATATATTTTTTTGTGCACATGATTGTATCATGTTTGATGATACATTCTAGCTTGGGTTTGTGTAAAGGATTAAACCATGGTTGGTTAGTGGTTAGGGTTTTATTTCTTTTACTTATTCTTTTATCTAATTGTTTATTTATTTATTTTAGAAAAGAAGAAAAGAGAATGGTGGCTTGTTTTGTTTGCTTGTTGAAGCTTCTTGAAGCTTTGAACAAGTCCACCATTCTTGTCTCTTCTCTAACCCTAACCACTCATCTAACCTTAGTCAAATCTCTACACTAAACCATGGTTGAAGACATGATAAGTATTCTTTTTATTTTCTTTTTGAAAAACTTATCATATATATCATCATCTTCTTCAAGAAGAGAAAGCTTGATAGCTTCAATGGCAACTAGTGAAAATGAGTGAGAAATCCAATTCTAAAGTGAACCCACTTCCTATTTCTTCATCCTCTACCTCTTGCCAAGTTGTATAGGGTGTTTTCTTCACAAGTTTTCAAGGCTTGGTGAAGTTGGAGCTTGATCTTGTGATGCCTCGACGTAGATCATCTTCGGCATCGAACCGACGACCAAGTCCGCCCTTTTCTCCGATGAAGCCGATGCTAGAGTCATGGATTTGATTTGGACAGCGGAGGGACCTCATTACGGAGCCTAGGACATGGAAGATCGGATCTACAAAGGTTGTAGCTTCTTTCCTTTAGTTAAAATTCGTTTACTTGCATCGCATCGCCTCATTATCTAGTTAACGATCCGTATTAAGGTTTGTAGGCACTTGTAAAATGTTAATTGGCCATGTTTAATCACTTGTGGGACTTCATTAGTGTGCCTAGGAACCGTACAGTGGTATCAGAGCCTTGCTAGAGCCTTAGGCGATGCGTAGACGGAATTAGAAGTCCGATCGAATCAAAACCCTAACCCTAATATAGCTCTCTGTACATTTTTGAAATTCGTGGTTTTTTGTAAATTAAAAATATTCAGAAAAATAAGCAGGGTTTTATAATAATTACTGTGCAAAATCTTTGTCGTAATTCCATCAAAGAGCCGCGGAACCGCGGCCTTAGCCCATGTGGCGCGGCGGTTCCGCGGCAATACTGTTGCATCGTTGACCAAAATTTGCACATAAATTCTTAGTTTACTGTGCTGGTTTTCCTGGGAATTTTTAATATTTTTTCAAGAGTTGTTATTTTCTGAGTTGTATTAGGGACTCGGTGTTTCGACCGGATTGTCTAATTTTGTCAGTGTGTGTTTTTCCGGGTAAGTTTAGAATATGTTAAAAAGTTCGACCGGATATAAATACCCACTTTTTCCCCTGCCGGGAAATTTCCAATTGTTGGATTTTTCCGTAGTTTAACGACGTTCTAAGTAGTGCAAGTAACGTGATGGTCCCTCTAGAAGACAACAAACCTTAACTCGATTATGTGACCGTCTTGAACTGCCCTTTGAACCTTCGGGTTTGGGGCAGTACGGCGTGCCACATGTGAGGCGTTGGATTGACCCTTCTACGGCTGGACCGTTGGTACTGAGGCACGAACTGAATGTTGTTAGACTTATTTCATGTGTTGAGTTGTATCGGGAAAACTTGGGTGTTCGATTGTTTGATCGGAAAGTTTAACATTTTTCTATTTATCCGGAATGTGATACAACATTTGGAATTCACAAGTAGTTATGAGATAACTGAATGAATGTTATAAACATAGCAGTTTAGTCTCACTTGATCGGTTGCCACGGAATTTTGATGTGATCAAAAGTCCGTCGCAATCACGTAGCGTACGCGGATACTCGCCGGGTAAACTTAATAGACAGCCTCACCCCATAGCCCCGACTAAGTGACTGTAGGAGAACGCCGTCGCCGAAAGCATCCGTTCGGGTGCTCGCGGTAGCGGTGTTCCGCCTTGGTGCACTTGGTCGACGGCGTCGGGGGTGCAGCCGCCTACTAAAGTTTGCGACGAGCATTCGATCAGAATGTCGGGAATCTTGTTGAATTACCCGACTTTATATTGAAAAGTGTTTTCAATTTTGAGACTAAAATGCGGGGTTTATAATTGTTAGGCATGCGATGTCTAAGTATTTCATTTGATTAGGCATGCGATGTCTAAAGCGGTTGCGGATTCCAATTGTTGTAGTTTTATACTTTCTTTTCTGTGACCGTAAGTGTAATATGTGATATCGCCGGTTTCGTTGCTATATGTCAACGACAATTGGAATACGCATGTTTACTTACGTTGATGACATGTGATGTTATGTGTTGCTGGATATGTTATATTGGATCGTCGTGTTTGAATAGCCGGGGGGTTTTATGTGAGATGAGTGTTTTTCCATTTTCATTCATGTAAAAAACTTGTATGTAATATTCTTTTATTGGGGCACTTCCAGGTTGCGGAAGATGTCATCGTTTGTATATTATTTACTTTTCCGCATTAGGATAGACCCAAGGAGGGGAGCACAAGTAACTGGGTTCTGGGGTCCAGTGGGAGACCATCTCGAGGAGTCGAGTCCGGGTCTGCTAACCCTAGAATTGGTAGGGTTGCTTGCCGCTCTCGTAGGGGTCTAAGGGTGTGGGTTTGGCTATTCATCACGACCGTGGAATCCGTGTTTTATACTGGCTCGTATTGAAAACACGGACGTCCTAGTATATCCAATATTTCATATGATATTTTCTGCTGCGTTATCTGTGATGTTCTGTGATAGATATAATATATAGTATATATGATATATTATATAGACATTACTTATGTTTTACACCCGCTCTAGCCCTGCCTCGCTCTGGCGTTAGTTACCTAACCTAACGGTGCAGACGGGACATCGAGGCAAATGCGGATGGCATAAGCGTACGTTATATTTATCTGTGATGGTTAGGTGGACTTAAATGATGGGATATTCATTAATGTGATTAATGAAAGAAAATAAACCTAATTGATGTTGTGGAATCGAATTTCAAAATAAAAACCTGTAGCTACAGTTCTTGCTTTGCATCGCGGTGTTCCTTATAGAACATCCTGCACCTTATTCGATAGGGAAAGGACCGAGATCCCTTCACCGGGAGTGACTCCTTTAGCAATAACTGGCAGATTCTACATCACTCGGTTTGTCTTTTGATAGCTTCTATAGTTTCCGCTTTGCACAGTGATATATATGATATATCCCGCACCTCATTCGACGAGGAAAGGGCCGACGATCCCTTCACCGGGAGTGACCCCTTTAGCAAAACTAGAAAAGCCTCAAAAACATTCCATTTAAAAACCATTTGATTCCGCAACGAGATCAAGTTCAAAGCGTTAAAGGTTTTCATAAAAACCAGCCCCAACCCTCCGTCATTTTAGGAAGTAGAGTACTTAGTATTCGTGCTGTGTTTGTTGACCATAGTCAAGGCACAGTGTACGGTAGCTAAGTGATATCTTCCTACACTGCATATGATGCGATTAGTTAGGACAGTCGCGTGACTTTGTTGACCTTAGTTAAGGGTCATGTTGGTGGGTCTAATTAATCACGAAATGACGGGTAGAACTTGACTAGTACTTATGATTTGTTGACCATAGTTAAGGTCATAGGTGCTAGGGGTAAAAACCTTTATCGGGAGTTTCAAGTGTTGAAACTTGCAATGAGATTGCATACCTTCTATGTGATAGTTGGATCCCGATACCCACTGCGAGTAATTGTTATTCCTGGGAGAGTTTTTCACTTTGCAATTAGCCGATCAAGTAGGTGTCTAGAAAGGTGTCAACGGGGTTACGCCTCTGGGAAAACGAGGTTTACTGTAATTAGGTCCGTGCGAAAGCACGGGGAACCTCCCTCAAAGTACCGACACTGGCCTGGCTGAAAGATTGGCGAATTTGTAGAGTGTAATTAATCCCGGATAGTCTTTCCTTTTAGAGTTTGAAGGAAGATTTGATAAAAACAGTGGGAGCCATCCTGATTAGATAAAATAAACAACCAATCTGATCTTGCAAGAGCGCACACAGAGTGTTTTCTTTTCTCTCTCTCCAGGTAGCGACCATATCATGCCTTAATCAAGATAATAATATGGATGAATTGACCGAACCCGCTTGTTATACTGAGCGGGGGAACGTTGGTCCCGCTCCAACTTATAATTGTTATAAGACAGAGCAGGAAATAGGGAAATACCAGATTTCCTATGCCGCCCAAACGAAGAAAGTGCATATGATGCATCTCCTTCGGGTGTGTTCATTATAAAGAACTGTTTCTCAGTATCCTCTGAATCTTGGGTATTTGATACCGGATCAGGATCCCAGATATGTAATCTGTTACATAGGGCTACAAAAAGGTAGAAAACTGAGAACGGGTGATAAGTTTCATGAGACAGAAAACGGGGCAAGTGTTGCAGCCAAGTCTGTTGGTCACTGTCATCCTGTATTACCAATACATTGATTCTGAATAAATGCTATTAGATACCGAACCTAATATACAAAATCATATCAATCTCTTTATTTATTAAATAAATGATAAAATTTTGTATTGATGGATAATGTTTTGAACATTTCCTATATCAAAAGTTGATCGGTTCAGGCACGTTATCTAAAAGCATTGACATTCTAAATCAAACTACAGTTCTTTAGTATACAGAACACACACAAAAGGAAGAGTTCAGAAATGAACGGATCCTTCTTGAGGTATTGTAGACTAGGTCACATCAATGCGACCCGACTGGCTGAAGTTACATTTTAGATGCATATTTAAATTAGTTTGAATTTACATCTTGTGAAACTTGCCAGTCATATCACAAAGATTAGATGACCATAGCTCCGTTTACTGAAAACAGAGAAAGAGTTAGTAAACTCTTGGGACTGATACATGATGATGTATGTAAGGTCTCCTGTCTACACATGCCAGGACTGGTTCTTTATACTTCATTATATTCTCTGATAATCTCTCAAGATTCAGTCATATGTTCCTGTTGAAACATAAGTCCGAACCTTTTGAGGTATTCACAGAATATAAGTTAGAAGTAGAGAACCAATAACCGAGTATAAGTATTATGTCCTATGATGAGATCAGGGAGGAGAATACTTGTGCATGGCATTCCTGGACCATTCTAAAGGAGAATGAGATTCTCTCTCCATACTACTCCTCTGAATACACCACAGCACAACGGTGTATCAGGGCGGAGCAATCGCACAATATTAGATATCGTGTGCTCTATGATGAGTATTACTGAGTTACCTATTTCCTTTTTGGGGTTGTGCACTTGAGAAGCTGCATACCTATTGAATTAGGTTCGAATCAAATCAGTGTCTACCACTCCATATAAGATATGGTGTGGGAAGATCCTATCTCTTAAGTAAGTTAAGATTTGGGATTGTCCGGCCTAAATCAAAAGCAAAATCCGGACAAGATCGAGACAATGTCAGTTATGTAGAACTGGAAATGTTCCAGCTATACAAACTGCAGCTGATGATTTGACAGAACCAAAGGATTCAATAGTTCCCGACGAACCTCAGCTTATCCGCCGATCTGGTAGGGTTCCTCGCCTGCCTGATAGATACCTCGGTTTCTCGATGACAGTGGGAGCAAGGAATGCATCATGAGATGATGACCCAACTAGATTCGAGCAGGCCATCAAGAGTAGGGACTCTGTAAGAATGGCTGGATGCTTAGCGATCTGAGATGGAATCCATATACACCAACAAAGTATGGACTTTGGTTGCTATATCTGAAGGGTTAAATCCTCATCAGGAGCAAGTATATCTTGAGAAGATTACTTGGTGTAAATGGAAAAGTTGAGACTTTCAAAGCTAGACTTGTTAAAGGTTTTCGTCATCGACCAAGCATAGATAATGATGAAACCTTTTCCAGGGAATATGCTTAAGTCCATCCAGATCCTACTTGCCACGGCTACATACCATGACTACGATATCTGGTGGTTGGGTGCCATGACTACTTTTCTAAATAATGATTTAGAAGAGAACATCTATAAGAACACAGCCAGAGGGCTTCGTAAACAGTGGGAGCAGCGGAAACGTGTGCAAGTTGCTTTACATGATAAAGCAGGCATCGCGGAGTTGGAACATCTGTTTTGATGTGGTAGTCAAAGAGTTTGACTTCATCAAAATGGTAGATGAACCTAGTATGTACAAAAGGGTAGTATGGAGTATGGCAATGATCCTCGTAGAGTACGTGGATGACATACTCTTGATAGGAAAGGAGTTTCCTATGCTACGATCGGTCGATCTCCTCTTATCATATAAATTCTCCATATAGGATCAAAGTGATACCTCCTAAATCCTAGGTTTTGGATCTATGAGATAGATCTAAATGGATGTTAGGATTCTCACTAGTAATAGTGAGATAGTATCAATTGATCCTGGGGAGAATCACTGGAAAGGTTCCAGAGTGATAAGGACGACTGAATGTCAGTCGCAGGCATTGTCTTTACCCTCAGTAAAGGGACGGTATGTTGGAAGACTTCCAAGCTAGATACCGTGGCAAACCAGACGATAAAGGCTGGTAACATCGCTATTGAAGATACTACCAAAGAGGAAGTTTGGGTGTATATTGGTTCATAAGATGAACTAGGTTCCTGCCATTGTATGACAATGGAAGTGTGGCTTTGGCCCTGGAACCCTGGTCCCATCAGTGACCCAGACAAATTCTGAGGCAGCATCACCTGATCATGGAGATAGTTGATCTCCAGGTTGACCGAGGTTAGGAGAGTAGACTCAGAGGACAACACGGCGGATCCACTCACGAAGGCCTTTTCCCAAAGAGAGACTTTAAGGGGATGGTTGAGTATGTGATACTGCAACCACTGCTACAGATGGCCCTAGTGCAAGTGGGAGATTGTTAGTTATATGTATGCCCTAGAGGCCATTACTGTACATTGGATGTATATTGTAGTGGATGCTGGGACATATATAGGTAGGACTTTCTTGCTCGACATGATAGTACGCTATCTGGTTGCTCTTTATCTTAACCTGTATACTTTCTGTCTCTCTGTTACATGTTGATAAAGCCCTTAGGATGTGTACTCGACTTCCAGGACTGTGATGCAGATCATACTAGTGGGGCCTGGATAGTCCATGAGTACATCCTTCAATGTTCCTAGTCGAGGGAATATCGAGACGGGGCATCGATATTCCAGAGTAGACTAGCGTATATCTTCTCGACCCATGCGATGGGCAATGGATGATCCCATATCCATTGGTGTTTGACATCAGAGATGGTATACAGGTGCTCAGTGGAGACTGGGTACACTGAACGGACTCGCCGAGAACTCCCAGATGGTATTATACCTCACGTCAGATGGCAGTTCTCTGGTGACACTGGTACAGCTTAATCTGTTGATCCGAGATCGTCATAGAGTCTTGTGTGTCTCCCACTGTGCTTTGATTTCCACCCTACCACGGCTCTACTGAGTTGTGCAAACAGGTGGTTTTGGGGTACAGTCCCGATTCACATGGAGGCAATGAGCGATAGGAGGGGATTCGTCTCTCCCGGTATTGGGGGTTGATGTTGCGCTATGCTCGACTGGCCATAACAGGAAATCCCTGGCCAGGGTTGCAGTGATATACTGGTAAGAGTTATCAGTAGTTTCACGAATGTTATGGACCTTACGTCAGCATGACTTATCGAGCTATTGGGGTCTGACGTTGACCACCCCTAGGCGAGATATTCGACATATCTGACGAACAGACCGGACTATACGGTAAGTGTTACTGGTTGGATTCACAGGAGTGTGAGCGGGCTTGCTCGTCGATCTTCTGATCGCTCAATACCCGGGTGGCCATTACATTTAGTAGACCGCTTGCGGCTTGTGGGTGTTTGATATGATCATCATCTGCTGCCGGTGTATTGACGAGTCTTTAGAGTCCTACACAGAGGTTTCCTGGCTCAAGCGAAACGAAATAGGAGCACATATGGGATATGTGCGGGACCGAGAATAATGCGTGTATGTGATACCTTATTTCATTCTCGCGATGTATGTGTCGAATGGTTGTATGCGATATAACCTAGTTATCGAATCAAGGATTGATTCGATAAGCCGATACATTGGATACTAGCCGGTTATATGCGACATGACCGGATCGTTGAATCAAGTGTTGATTTAATGATTTAATGTATAATTATATATTTGATATATTACTTTGCATTAACTAGTATTGGTTCACTTTAAATGGATTTACTCACTTGAAATGCACATTGTATATGTGATATATTTTTTTGTGCACATGATTGTATCATGTTTGATGATACATTCTAGCTTGGGTTTGTGTAAAGGATTAAACCCTGGTTGGTTAGTGGTTAGGGTTTTATTTCTTTTACTTATTCTTTTATCTAATTGTTTATTTATTTATTTTAGAAAAGAAGAAAAGAGAATGGTGGCTTGTTTTGTTTGCTTGTTGAAGCTTTGAACAAGTCCACCATTCTTGTCTCTTCTCTAACCCTAACCACTCATCTAACCTTAGTCAAATCTCTACACTAAACCATGGTTGAAGACATGATAAGTATTCTTTTTATTTTCTTTTTGAAAAACTTATCATATATATCATCTTCTTCTTCTTTTTCAAGAAGAGAAAGCTTGATAGCTTCAATGGCAACTAGTGAAAATGAGTGACAAATCCAATTCTAAAGTGAACCCACTTCCTATTTCTTCATCCTCTACCTCTTGCCAAGTTGTATAGGGTGTTTCCTTCACAAGTTTTCAAGGCTTGGTGAAGTTGGAGCTTGATCTTGTGATGCCTCGACGTAGATCATCTTCGGCATCGAACCGACGACCAAGTCCGCCCTTTTCTCCGATGAAGCCGATGCTAGAGTCATGGATTTGATTTGGACAGCGGAGGGACCTCATTACGGAGCCTAGGACGTGGAGGATCGGATCTACAAAGGTTATAGCTTCTTTCCTTTAGTTAAAATTCATTTACTTGCATCGCATCGCCTCATTATCTAGTTAACGATCCGTATTAGGGTTTGTATGCACTTGTAAAATGTTAATTGGCCATGTTTAATCACTTGTGGGACTTCATTAGTGTGCCTAGGAACCCTACAATTTGCACACCCCGCGGGCTCACGGTTTGAACCGAGAAACCGTGGGGTGGAGCACGCGCACCCCGGGGACACCCTCCGGGGGGCACCGAACGGCTGAGCCTACTCCCCAAGACCACCACAAGGTGGTCTTAGCGGTGGGGACCCGAAACTGCCCAACCTTGGGCAGTTTCGGGTCTGCCTCACCCCTAGCAACCTCGAGGTGGCCTCAGGGGTGGGGTACCCCCTATAGGCCGCCTACTCGATGTTAATTTCGTGCTCTAACTTGCCGTGAAGGTTCGGGCGGGTTTCGAGTTCATTTCGACTCCCGGATTGGCTCAAAATTATCGGTTTTGGAACTTTAGTTCACTGGATTTTCAAGTCTTGGAAAATTGTTTATGTTTGCTAATTGCGCGCGGAATTCTAATGTCATAGTTACTTTATAAGCTTGGTATTGTATATATGTGTTTGGAAACGCCGACTAATTTCTATACGTCGGTTAGTCAGGGTTGCACATATTTGTAATGATATTATGTTGGTTTGTGTATATGAACTTGTTGGATCGTCGTGGATGAATAGCCGGGGATATGAGATGAGGGTTTTCATTTTTTCATTCGATGTAAAATTTATAAAGTGATGTAATATTATTTTTGTGGGGCACATCCGGGTTGAGACTGTAGCCACCATTGTATTATTTCTTTTAGTGTTTTTGCTCCTAGGATAGACCCAAGGTGGGGTGCACAAACTACCGGGTACTTTGATATGCCGAGTGGCCTACTCACTTTGTTGAGGAAGGTTGCTTCACTTTGGGTATTTGGCGGGTAGTTTGCCGCACCCGTAGTGGTCTAGGGTGGGGTTTGGCTATTCATTACGACCGTGAAATCTGCCTTTTGTTATAGGCTCAAACGAAACGCGGAATTCCTACTATATCCATTGTGTTCATCTGTGATCTGGAATGCCTATCATTGCGACTGACGAATGGATATTATTATATATGTATTATATAATAGACGTTGCTTATGTTTTACATCCGCGCTAGTCCAGGCCCCGCTCTGTCGTTAGTTAAGTAACCTAACGAATGATGATTGGGCCCCGTGGAAAATGCGGATGGCATAAGTATACGTTGTATTTTCGTTGTTTTCTGCAATGGTAGGTTAATTGATGGGACTGCATTACATTAATGCAAAGCAAACAAACTAAAGCTGAATTGTTGGAATAAATTTTAAAACCACTCGGTTATTTTAAAACAGCAGACTTTTAAATGCGGAGCTTAAACCACTCTTTTTAAAAGCTATCAGGTTCCTTCGATTATATCAAGTTCACTATGTTCACGGTTTCGCCAAAACCATCCGTATCCCTCCATCATTTCATATGAATATTCAATAGTATTCAAGCTATGTTTGTTGATCTTCATCAAGGCATAGTGATTGGTAGCTGATGGGTGTTCATATGTAGTTTAAATAGATGCTTTGGTTTGGGACAGTCGTATTACTTTGTTGACCTTCGTCAAGAGTATATACGGGTGGGTTCAAATTAACCTGGACAATGATGGGTAGAACTTGACATGTGACTTATGATTTGTTGACCTTCGTCAAGGTCATAAGAGCATGGGGCAAAAATCCACATCGGGAGTTTCTAAAGAAACTGAAACTTTCTAGTGCTACATACCATTTAGAGTTTGATAATGTTGGTAGGATTCCTTCAGCATTATCACACAATGATATTTGGGTCCCGATCCTACTGTGAGTATCCGCTACTCCTCGGGAGATTCTTCACATAACGATCAATGCTATAAACCAAGTAGGTATCTAGAACAGTGTTAGCGGGGCTACGCCTCCAGGGAAAAGATGTTATTTAATTAAGGAACTTCGCGAAAGTATCGTAAAACCTCCTTCGAAGTACCGACACTAGCCTGGCCGAACGGTTAAGCAAGTATTGTACGGTAAGATTAATCCTGACTTATTCTTCTTTTATGGTTTAAGGAAGGATTCGAGAAACGGTGGGAGCCATCCAGTTTAGATAAATTGAAAACCAATCTAAACTTGCAAGAGTATCATGCTGAGTGTATTCTTCTCCCTCTCATAATTGCAGCGACCAGGTGACCAGATTAGGTTACAGATAGATAATAAATGATTGAGTTATACTATAATGACTGGCAAAGGTTTGTCCAGATGTCCATTACCTATGACAAGCTGGACCACCTCATTACTACTCAAGCCCCCGCCGTCCCAGGTCCAGTTTCCACCATCGCCGATAAGGATGTCCGTAAGACAAGGGAAAAGGATAGTACGAATGCCAAGTGTCTCGTGTCGGCCTCAGTTGATGGTGTATACCAGAGACAACACGAGAAGATGGACTTAGTTTCCATCTTCCTCTATAACAAAGATTTATATGGAGACAAATCTCGTATCGCAAGATATGATACCTCGAAGGAATTGCTTCAAGCGAGGTTGGTCGTCGGATCATCTGTAGGGAACCACGTCCCTACAATGATTAGCTATATTAAAAAGCTCACGATCCTGGAGACCACGTTGGAGAACGAGTCATATGCTGACTTGATTCTACAGACCCTACCTCCTACTTACGCCCAGGGTAAGAGTTATACTTCCAGTTGAGGGCACCCTGAAGGAAACCAGGGAGACACCCGCTCTGCTTATTGGGGAATCTTCCTCTTCTGGATCTAAGACGGATGCCAAGGGTGAGAAGAAGAAGTCCTCCACAAAGACGATAGGCGGTGTCGGTAAGGTAGAAGAAAAGGGAAGGGCAAAAGTTTCGGGGTTAACAGTAGGGAAGGAAGGATGTTCCTATTGTTACGGGAAAGGGCATTGGCAGAAGGGATGCAGGGCTTGGAAAGCCAGAATCCAGGATCCGAAGCATGTTGTGGCTTCGACATCGGGTATGTTTGTGATTGAAAACGGTCTGTCAATTAACTTTACTTCCTGGGTACTAGATACCGGATCAGGATCTCGTATCTGTAATTCTTTACAGGCTTTGAGAAACTGTAGAGTTATCAGGGCAGGTGGTATGACTCTCAGGGTAGTTAAAGGAATGAGCGTGGATGCTGTATCCATAGGGTATATTACCTAGAATTGACAAGTGGGCAGATATTGATTCTACGTAACTGTTTGTGTGTACTAAGTCTGATATGTATGAGATGTGGTTCACATCCACCTAAATCAAAGTTTGATTGGGTAAGGTACACTAGTGGATAGTATATATTGAATCAAGCTCAGGTTTTCAAACGCCCAGAACACACTTAATAGAAAGTCTCCAGAATTAAATAAAACTTTCTTATGGCATTGTAGACAGGGTCACATCAATGAAACACGGTTGTCGAAGTTACATAGAGAGGGATATTTGGATCTGTTCGAATATCAGTCTTATGCAACTTGTAAATCTTGTCTCATAGGAAAGATGACAAAGACTCCGTTCACTGGACACGGAGTAAGAGCGAGCTCGCGCTTGGGACTCATACACAGCGATGTGTGTAGTCTAATATTTACAGATGCATGAAGTGGTTATTCCTATTTCCTTACTTTTACGGATAATTTCTCTAGGTTAGAACATGTCTTCTTGTGAAAGCATAAATCCAAACCCTTTGAAAAATTCCAGGAATAGAAGAATGAAGTGGAAAAACAAAGATGCAAAAGTATCAAGACACTGAGATCTGATCGACGTGGTGAATACTTAAATTGCCGAGTTCCTGGATTACCTAAAAGAGAATAGAATTCTCTCTCAGCTTACTCCTCCATACACACCACAACACAACAGTGTATAGGAAAGGCGGAACAGAACCCTGTTAGATATTGTTCGTTCCATGATGAGTAACGCTGAGTTTCCGCAATCCTTCTGAAGTTATGCACTAGAATCAGCTGCATATCTTTTGAAAAAGGTTCCTACCAAGACTCTTCCTACCACACCATATCAGATGTGGAGTGGGAAGAAACTCTATCTTCAGTATCTGAAGATATAGGAATGTCCAGCTTTTGTTGAAAAGCAGTATACGGACAAGCCCGAGGCACGCTTAGTACTGTATAGGTTTGTGGGATACCCAGAGAACTCCAAGGGGTATCTTTCTTATTACGCAGAGGAACAAAAGGTTTTTGTTCCTCGTCATGCCCACTTTTTAGAAAATCAATTTTTTTTGTAAAAGAAAATAGTGGGAGCGCAATAGAACTGGAAGAAATTCCAGAACCATAAACTATTACTGAAAGTATGGTAGAACCAGAGGTTTCAAAAGAACCGGACATCCCTGTGCTAATCCGCAAGACTAGTAGGCAGTCTCATCCGTCTTAGAGATACTACGGTTTTCTTATAGACGGGGATCGAGAGGATTGCATCATTAACAATGATGAGCCAACTAGCTTCTAGTAAGCCATTCAGAGCGGCGACTGGTAAAATGGCTGGATGCAATGCCGACCGAAATGGAGTCCATGTACACCAACAAAGTATGCACATTGAACAATGCTCCAGAATAGGTGAAACCCGTAGGTTGCAAATGGATCTTCATAAAGAAGATTGGTGTAGATGGATAGGTTGAAACCTATAAGACTAGACTTGTTACAAAAGGTTTTCGTCAAAGACCTGGTTTGGACCATGATGAAACCTTTTCTCGGGTGTTGTTCATACCAGAATAGTGCATTTTATACCGCCCATTCTTACGCTCGAGTGTTTATAGGTAGGTGCTTTTAATCCGTGTTTGTTACATATTTACAGATTACAGGTTTCCAGTACAAATATTGCAAATCAAGATAAAATCTCCACAGTTACACCAAATACAGAACATTTTTCACAGCAGATAAAAGCCGGGTTCCGGTCATCCATATCCGTCCAGTGCCGAGTACCAGTTCTAGAGACATGACAGATGACAATGGTCATTCGTGTCTGGGACAAGCACAGAGCACGAGGGGGGCTGCACAAGAATCAATGGGTGCGCGGAGCTCGAGGGAGATAAAGTCAAAAGTAAAGAAAAGAATGCAATCTTGGACAAAGAAATCTGAAGATATTCTGGAAGATTTTGTGCAGTGTAAAGTTTTCAAACACGAGGAAACATCAAACCAGGAATACCCACAAAACCACATGGCCCAACTCATCATAATGGCCGCGGAACCGCGGCCGTATAGTGTCAGCAGGTGGTGGTTTTTTAGGGGCAGTTTTGTACTTTTATATAGAGCCATATTCTTGCCCTAGGTTTCCAGTTCCCCTCCTATAAATACCCCAGAACTGAGCCAAACCAAGTGTTAAATTCTTTAGCCTCTTTTTGTTAGGTTTTAGTCTTCTTCTTCTTCTTCTTCTTCATTCTTTCCTCCATGAAAATTGTAGTGAGAGCTTTTTGAGTGGAAGATCAATGAAGATGAGGGTTTTTTGTATTATTCTTTTTGCTTAGCTTCCCCCTTGAGCTCTTTACCTTAACTTGATCTTGCAACCTCTTAAGTGAGCTTGCAAGTTTAAGCTTTGGTCATTGGTCTCAAGGGGTTGTATCATTTTGTTCTCTCTTTAGTGCTTCATTTCATATGAGTTCTTTACCTTTCTCTTGATCTTGCAACCTCTTGATTGAGCTTGCAAGTTTAAGGGTTGGCTATTGATCCCATGCTTGTTTTGAGTTCTATGGTTCTTGTAATTGCTTTCTTGCATTTTTCATTCTTGTCTTTAATTACTTGCAATTTATTACCATGCACTTTAATTACTTGCTTGTAATCTTTTCTTTTCTTTGTTCTTTTTGTTCTCTCTTTTTTGTTCATTTTGTGAATGAATGTAATTATTGTTGTTAAGAATAAATACGCTATTGTAAGTTAATGTTTCCTTGCTCATTTACTTTTCCCGTATTTTCCATTGAACTCCGCCCAAACGATACGCAAGCGCTCCGTTAGGCACCCTACCGTAACAAGGTAACGGTGATTCCTAACTGCGACCGGTTGCGTTAGGTTTGGCCGGAGGCGAAAGAAAGAGACAAGAACGGAAGGACAAGGGTAAATAAGCCGGATTCCACGAATACCGCGCTTAAATCCCCTAATCCACGTTGTTGCCGATTGCTCTAGTTTCAATTGGTCAAGACTCGGCTCAAAGGTTTTGAGTACGGATTTCTTTAGCTTACAATTTCGTATCTTTTTCTTAACAACTTTATACTTGCAAATAATACACATAGGTTAGATTGAACAAACATACACAAATTCTTTATTGACTCGTCTAAGACAAGAAATGACATCCATCCATCTCCCTGTGGATCGACCCGTGCTCAACCGGCTAGCTGCAAAGCGACACCGTCTTGATTGCGGTTAACTTTAATTCTTTCAATCAAATGGCGCCGTTGCCGGGAAGACGGTAGCGTATTTTCTTTCTTGTTATTCGGGTTAATATTCCTTTTGTATATATTTATAATAATAATAAAAAAAATCTTTTTGTTATTTTTGATCATTTTTGTGGGCAAGAGTGCAGATTTTTGTGGATTTGCAAACTGGAATTATGGGGAGCAAAGTGTACGTTCAAGGCTAAGGTGTTTGCAAAGTACAGTGCCAAAGATCTGGGTAGTTTGACCCGCGCAAGCGAACTTTTCAAGCTTACCGGATTTGATTCAACGGGGGTTTCCTAATCCAAAATCTTAACGGTACGTACTTTACTAACACCTTCTTCTCAAATCCGACGCATCCAATATACTATTCTTTGCAAGATTCTTTGCAAGTTCGCTAGCAAACGCCAAAAATTGACTAACCTGTATTTGTTGCAGTGCCGCGCTTAAACTAAAAAACGATTGTTTGATTCTTTATAGAATTTTTATTGAATTGCGCATTGCATACATTAATACGGACTTAAGGGTAAGCGAACCCCACAATATACGGTAAAGGATTTCATCACCTTTTCTGTGGCCCACAAATCACGAACTTGAGCATAACGTTTACCCGCACAAATTTTAAAAGAAATTAGACCTTAAGCCTTAAGGACTTCGCGCTCACTAGGAGAAGTTAACTGTGTTTAGAATCTCGCTTAACGGTATATTGTTTACGGGGTGTCTAGGAAAGTGTTAACGGCGAAACCGCCAAAAGAGAAAGGGTTATTTAATTAAGGAACTTCACGAAAACGTTGGAAAACCTCCCCTTATCTCTGCACTTACCTGGCCTCGTGATCAGTGTATCTTGAGCCCGTTTCTCGACACAGTTTTACTTCGACAATCATGTTCTGGAGCAGGTCTAGTTGACCTAGGTAAACCCTAGAACGATTAGGTGTGTGGTATTTTTGTGTCGTGATTGTTTTTTGTCCATATTCTTTTTGTGTGGATATTTCATTCTTTTGTTAATAAATAACTAAAAAAAAATATCACATTCTTTTTCCCCTCCTTTTCTCTACCTTTCTTTCTCTTCATATCATGGGTACCCCACCTCGCAAAACTCTTACCGAACTTTGGTACCTACAACCAGACATCACCTCCTATGGTTCTTGCTTTGGCCGAACATCGAACGACCCCTCCATGCTAAACATTTCTTTGAAAGATCGAATAGACGCGTCTAGGACGAACAACTGGACCCCGCAATCCACTTCGTATCAACCGTTTCAAATATTCACCCCTTCTTGTGTTGATACCCCTTTTGAAAGTCCAGTTGTAGCCACAAGACCAATGTCTATTGCTGAACGTATTGAATAATCCCGTAGCCGATCTTTCCCTCCTTTCACCACTACAGATTCTTGGGATCAACAATTCCATTCACCTTCTTATCCAAATGTTGATCCTGCTCCTGTCTAGCCATTCAATTCCTACCAGTCCTACCCGACCTTTGCACCTTCCCTAGACATTGCTTCTGAACCGCCATTTGGGAGTTTTCAGTATCCAAACAACTTTGAATCTTTTACTGAAACCCTTCCCAACCTATGTCTAGTCTGGAAAAGTCATTGGAAGACTTTAGGGTAGCGTCATACCAACAGATGATGGATTTGAATGCGTCCATGGCCGCCCTCATACAACCTAGTGACCCGGTAGCTAGTTTTCAATTAGCTCCAAATTTTCCAATGTATGAAGAGGCGGTAGGACAGGTTGAGAATTTGAGTGGAGAGAGTGAGATGTACCCCCTTCCGCATCAAGCCTACCCGTTTCAACTTGAATCCCACAACTCCGGTTTTGAATGTCTATCTAATGTTCCAAACGATTCATTGATTAAAGATAGAACAGATAATGAGTTGTGCGACTTTGTAGTGTTTGATTTACCTGATTGTGAAGGGTCCCTTCCAAGTGAAACCATTCCTAAACATTTTGACCTCTACACCTCCACTTTAGAACCTGAATTGATTGATATCCATGCTTTTGTTGAGGTGTCTGAGAATATAGATTTTCACTTGATTGAGGATATTGAAGCCGGGAATATTTTGGATGATGAACCCGTATATTTAGCTGAGTTTTTCTCTCCAATTCATCATCCCGAGTCATTAAATGTTTTTCCCGAACCCCATATGCGTCTGGATTTTGAAGAGAAGTGCATGGATGTGCTAAATTTTGAGGAGAATATTGAGGATAGTTTTGAGGATGAACCAGTTTTAATTGATGAGTCGGATTTTCCCATTCATCCTGTCCCTGTCATTGACTGTGTACACCCTCCTGAACCTTTAACCGATACCCCTCCTCGATCACTTCCCTCCATTCTTTCCATCGTTCCGACCTAGCAAGAAACCGTCTCACTTTCATTTACTATGTCTGGTTTACCAAGTTCGGCGTACCCATGGTTTCTCACGAATCTTGAGGGATTTGACACCATTTCTCAACGGGTAAATATATTAGCACAATCGCTTTTCACACATCGGTCATCACATATTGTGCTAATCTATTCACTCCATTTGCACCCTCAAGTTTGTACTCCACTTCTTTTTCCCTTCCGCCATTCTTCTTCTGATATACCGAGACCATATCCCGCTTCTATCTCCATACGGTCTCGCGTATTCTCCATCTCTTTTCTCTACGCCTTCTTTCACCAACCAGCACTTTATAGAGACAAAATCTTTGAATGGTTGGTGCTCACTTTTGGCCTGTGTAAGGCCTTGTATAGCTTGATACTGTTCTTTCCCCCCCTAATCCTGAACTTCAACGTTTAACAGTGGAAACACTGTTTTACTTAAGTTTGGGGGGGACACATTTTTTTGTATATATTTTTTTTGTTTTCCTTTTTGTTTTGTATATAATTTGTTTTTAGGGAGAGCGCCGACAATTTTGACCCTCTTGGTATAGCCTGACAGTGAGGGCACTGTCAAGTTTAAGTTTGGGGGTGTGCTCGGTAAGCTTTCTTCCTTCGCATTCATTTGTATATTTTGCATTTGCATACCTTATTAAAAACCCATAAAAAAAGAAAATTTTCCAAAAATATAAAAACTTTGTCGTCAAGTTAGCTAATAGGGTAACTTAGATTTTTATTCTGAAAGTTTAGTTGATATATTAAAAATAACTAAATTCTAGGCTTAGGAATTGAAAAACCTAAAAATAACCCTCATTCTGTCTAACTTTGGTAAGTATACGTCCTTACAGTTTTTTTTGAGAAATAGGTAATCTTGAGTTCAGTTCTTGAGTTAAGTCAAGATGAAGGGAAAGTATTGAAGCTTTACTGAAGGATAAGTCTGAAAAATAGTTTCTTTTCTTGAGTTCAAATTTAGAAAGTATATACCCTACAAACTGCACATACACGCACCTTGAAACTTGGGATAGTAGAGGATACCTAGAATTACTCTTGCCTGAAAGCCTAGTATGAAAGAAAAAACGGTATTTAAAGCTAAACACCAAAAGAGTATATTGAAAAATATATCCGGTCTTGAAAAAGAAAAAGAAAAAGAAAAAAAATAGAATAAACTCAAGACCTGGAAACTGCTATTTACGCTTTAATGTTGACACATTCAGTAATCGGCCGTTAGTACCTCAAGAAGCATTAATAGTCGCATGAAAGGTGTGTGAGCAAATCCGTCCATCCTTAATGAAAAGAAGTAGTATTAGGTATTAGGGCAAGGGTATTATAGCTTGAATTGAATTCTTGAGTGTAGGGGTGCAAATATACACACACGTAGGGGTATAGAATCGATGTTTGGATAAAAGATAGAAATAAAGAATAAGACTTGTGTTTTCTGTAAAGTTGATAAAAATCTCTGATTTGAGACCACACGCTTTAGAAGGAAAACTCAGGAGAACCAACATCTTTCTAAACTTTTTTGGAAAGTATAGGATCCAAGGTTAAATAGATAGGTGGTGTGAAAAATAAGGGTTGAATATTTCTAACTTAGGATGATAGAGTTTCTAATGTAAATACTAAACTGTAGGAGTAGAATCGATGTTAACTTATGAAACTTGCTTGATGGGATTTTGTGGGTAGTATCCGCTGAAAACCCTCAGGAGACAACACTCCTCCTACTAGGGACACCTAGAGGTTTAACGGCTTGTTGCACATTCTCAGTGCAATCGCGTTCCCTGCGAAAGTGCGGTTAGGATTTTATTTTTGTGAATAATTGGTTTTGCTCGGGACGAGCAAAAGTTAAGTTTGGGGGTATTTGTTCATACCAGAATAGTGCATTTTATACCGCCTATTCTTACGCTCGAGTGTTTATAGGTAGGTGCTTTTAATCCGTGTTTGTTACATATTTACAGATTACAGGTTTCTAGTACAAATATTGCAAATCAAGATAAAATCTCCACAGTTACACAAAATACAGAATATCTGTCACAGCAGATTAAAGCCGGGTTCCGGTCATCCATATCCATCCAGTGCCGAGTACCAGCTCCAGAGACATGACAGATGACAATGGTCATTTGTGTCTGGGACAAGCACAGAGCACGAGGGGGGCTGCACAAGAATCAATGGGTGCGCGGAGCTCGAGGGAGATAAAGTCAAAAGTAAAGAAAAGAATGCAATCTTGGACAAAGAAATCTGAAGATATTCTGGAAGATTTTGTGCAGTGTAAAGTTTTCAAACACGAGGAAACATCAAACCAGGAATACTGTAACGTTTTGAAAATCGTTTCGGTGAAATTTCGAAAAAAACTGTAAAATAAGGGGGTTTTCCGTAAAAAGTCAAAATACAATTATCTTTATTACAAAATTAAATATACATATTCTAGCTATGAAATTGCTAGTATTTAGTGTTTATTGAGCCACTGGTGAAATTTCAAATTTTCTGAAAATTTTCCGAAATTAATTATTTTAATAATATTTTAAGCCGTCACTAATATATTTTATTAGGGAAAATTACAAACTGGAATGAGCCGAAATAAATTTTGTGCATCATAACACATTAAATAAAATTTTATCATGTGGTTTCTGAAATGAAATGGTTTGCCAAAACGGTTTGGAAAATATCGAAGAAAAAGGCTTATTTTGTGAAAATAAAAGGGTTTTGGTGCATATTGAATTGGTGTTTGGTGTTCTTTACTTCACACACACACACACACTCATCTTTACACCATGTGGCCGGCCCCCTTTTGTTTAGACAGCCCTCTCTCTCTCTCTCCAATCACTTCTTGTAAGAATAGAAAAAAAGAAAGAAATTCAAAAATGAATAGAATAGAATAAGAGATATGGTGTTGATAAGAGGTATGGGCTTTATTTTCTTTGACTTCAAGCACCATCCCACTCTCTCCCTTCCTCCCTCTAACTTGGCCGAAACCCCCCCATTTCAGCCCCAAAATTTTCTCCACCACATTTCCTCTTCAAAAACTCCACAAAATTGCTTCAAAAATCCACATAAAACATCACTAATCCCTAATCTAATCTCTACCCATTTTCCCATGGCCCAAGCTAGCATGAATCAAGGAGCAAGTTGATGATTTGGGAGGCTAAGATTTCATGCTAAATCTCAAGATTCTAGGAGGTATAAATCATAACCCTATAATGAAATTGTTAGTTTTTGCTTAAAGCAAATTGATTTAAGTGTTAATTATAGTTTAATTTCATGTTTTGGAAATTAAAGAGAAGGGTTTAAAATACTAAGTTAGGGTTTAGGTCAATTGATCATGATCTAATTGTGTGGTTAATATCTAGTGGGCTTGCTAAAGCAAAGCTAATTACTAGGTTACTAATTGTTTTATTAAATTGTTCTAATTATGCTAATTTGCTAACTAGGTTTTAATGAAATACTTATATAATGGAGATTAAAATCTAATTAGGTTTTGCATGGTATTAATAACATTTTAAAGTGTAGTTTAATACTTTATTTCATGAAAATCCAAACTAGTTTGTTGTATGTGCATTTTGCTATAAAATGGTCGAAATTGGTTAATATTGCAAACTAGTTTTTGTAAATATTGTGTTAAATCGAGAATTAAAATATGGTTAGGGTTTCATCATATCTAAAAAATTACATTGAGTGGTTTAACCATTTAAAATATGCAAAACCAAGTTTAATTGTAAAATTATGAATTTTACATTAAAAAGTGTTAAAATTGATATTTTTGCAAACTAGGATTTTGGAAATTATGCAAATTTATGTGATTAAATTATGGAAATGGTTTTATTGACTTATTTAAGTTATTTAATAAGTATTATGGCCGCTAGAATTGTTTAAACATCGAGTTTTGTACTAAAACGGGTAATTTTGCTTGCTAGTTTTTCGGAAAAACGGCTTTTAGAGTGAATTTGGGGTTTTCGTGAGTTTTAACCTATTTTATATTAAAATTAGTGTTCGTGAATGTGCAAATGAGTGTATTTGGGATTTTCTCGATGGTCTGGCGTTTGTACGCCGACGTTGAGGGTTTTTGGGTCGATTTGTGAAAGCAACCCTAGGTTTTGACCTATGTGGGATTCGTGCGTCGTTTTGATCATGAGTCGGATTTTAATGAGATATGGTGCGTTATGATATGTAGGTACCCCCATGTGGACTTCGAGACGACAAGCAAGCGCGTGGCAACGTCGGCACCGGCTAGCGAGGACCAGGTGAGTAGATTTATATCTACGGGGAGAAGTCGGGTGGATGGCGTATAGCACCCCCGCAGTCCGTAGTGTAGCTTATATATAGATGATTTATGATACAAGAATGTTCATTCATGTTATGTTTATGTGTTCATGGAGTACCTTTAGGTTAGTTGCGAAACCCTAGAGTAATTGTTATACCCACATACGCACACACAGACTTGCATACTTTACTTTCTTGTGCGCAGATTGGGATGTGTATATATGTATATGTGCGTGGGTATGGGACTATGCATATGTACATTCATATACGCATGCATGGATAATGAGGATAGTATTTGGGATTTAAGATGAGTCGATGAGATTTGATTTGAGGCCGTGAGATCGGTGATATAGCAGGGTTCGTATTTGAGATACGACCTGACGTTGTAGCGGGTCCTTGACATAGTGTTTCACACGCCCATGCGTACGTAGGCAGTATCAGTATTGTATTAGACGTAGATCAGTACCCCGATCATGATATTTGATAAAGAGGATACCAGGTGAATAGTATGAGGAATGTGATATTGACCCTACCCAGATTTGGGATGCCGTACGACGGATTTACGTACGAGCTATATTGATGATTGATCCGCACTCTTGACTTGGGATGTCTGACTATAGATATGGTATCGGATATGATACTATTGAGGCGGGATCACCGACTAATATATATACAGGTATGTATATGTATCGACTCAGATGTTAGGCGGTTTCCTTACCTGTAGTCCAGCCTGTTAGCTTAGCCCTTTAGTTTAGTTTAGTTATTAGATTAGATTCGATTCTTACCTATTTCAAAACTAACGAATCGTGGGTATTTTAAAAGACGGCCAAAGGGATCCTACGGATATTTCAAAAGACGTATCCTTTCTTAAAAACCACCGTAGCCCTATTTTCAAAACCCCGCGGTTCGTGTTATTTCAAATGGCACCATTTGTAGGACTTATATTAGATTATTACAGATTAGTTATCGTTGTGTCTAGTATTCAGCTCCCGCACATTATTGCTGTTCGCTCTGCCTCGCATATTTATTTGCTGCATATTCCATTATTGATATCATGCTGTTAGGACACCAGCACCATTACCGATGATGCGTATGTACCACGTACACCTACTTGCCGGCTCACACACATCTTCATCGGTAATTGCCATGTCACGTACACTTTAGAGAATATAATTGCTTGACTTAGATTGTTAGCTAGTAGTGTTGACATGATATTAGTGTACTTCCCTTATATGTCATATTAGACATTGTAGTTATTACCTACCACTTCATGCATATTGTTATTCAGTTGTTCATGCCTAGTTCATTATCATTGACATATGCACTTGTGATGATTCCTTGAGATTTATGATATTTCTGGATTTCGGGGAAAGCCGCAAAATTTACAACTTATGATCTTTTAAAATATAAAATGTTGCGGTTTTCTAGTGATGTAAAGTGTCGTCCACCATGAGTTTGCTGTGGTTTTGGAGATCCGTGTCGAGGAGTGGAGGAACCGTCACGGGTACATGGTGGGCCCGATATGGTACCCCGGGGCAAGAGGAATGTGGTGTTGATGTTGAGCCTGGCTGGGGAGCACTACCTACCGGTGATATTACCCGACGCGTCGGATATCCGGAGGATACCGTCGTGGTCTTGAGATGGATGGTAGGGGCCGGTCTGGACTGACGGCACCCTAGATATTGAGATTGAGACATTGATATTTCGAGACAGTGAGATTTATGTTTTGTGTCGATGCTAGACACTGTTGATGCTGATTTCATTTATGATACCTCAGTTTAAAAATACGAAGGAAATCTCACTAATTTATGAAAACTGTTTTTTTTCATTTACATGTATTCTGTTTCATGCATTCATACCTCATTCATATGATATATTGCTACCTGAGGCACTGACACGGGCACATGGAATTTTACTCGGGTTAGATATTACCCTAGCCATTGTTATAGGCTGTCTGATATATATATATTTGAGGATATATTATGATCATTGACCTAGGTTGCGTTATTTATGCGATTTCTGTGCGTAGATATTTTTTCTATTCACGAGTTGGCAACTCACCCCCGTTGTGCCCCAGTTTCTTGCAGGTTGCTGTACAGTTTTTCCTTACGGCTTTGCGGGCATAGTTTCATTCGGGTGATTTGCTAGTATGTGGGTTTACTTGTATCATACCCCCTTTATTTACCTTGTATGATATTATTCAGTGGTATCTAGTAAACTCCATCAACCAAACATGTATTTTTTTGAGTTGAGACCAGTGTTGGTTTTCTTTCGACCTTAGAGTCGCTCGTTATATTTCTGGTGGTTTGAGTTTCCTTTTGAGTTTTGATCCTCGCCGTTGGCGTTGTATATTATATTGCTTGTGTGGTTGTGACCGTCGATTGACGAAGAGCTAGCTCCCGCTTGGGGATGCCTTTTATTGATTTCGTATACTATTCATATTGTATCCCGTTTGGGAGCCAGTATTTACAAAGGAGACTCTGCCGAAATTTTCAGTAAATTTCTGATGTTTTTAGAAACCCGCATATTTCGGCTTATGCTATTAAAACTACTTGATTTAAATTGGTTTTTCCTACTCTCTACTACTTTTCTTGGTTTGGATTTCTGGGTTTTCGGTTTACTTAGATTACGTACGCCTCGAGACGTTCGTAGTTTAAGTGCCGGTCATGTTCCGTACTTTCGGGTCGTGACAAATACCCACAAAACCACATGGCCCAACTCATCATAATGGCCGCGGAACCGCTGCCTAAGCATGTTTAGGCCGCGGAACCGCGGCCGTATAGTGTCAGCAGGTGGTGGTTTTTAGGGGCAGTTTTGTACTTTTATATATAGCCATATTCTTGCCCTAGGTTTCCAGTTCCCCTCCTATAAATACCCCAGAACTGAGCCAAACCAAGTGTTAAATTCTTTAGCCTCTTTTTGTTAGGTTTTAGTCTTCTTCTTCTTCTTCATTCTTTCCTCCATGAAAATTGTAGTGAGAGCTTTTTGAGTGGAAGATTAATGAAGATGAGTGTTTTTGTATTATTCTTTTTGCTTAGCTTCCCCCTTGAGCTCTCTACCTTAACTTGATCTTGCAATCTCTTAAGTGAGCTTGCAAGTTTAAGCTTTGGTCATTGGTCTCAAGGGGTTGTATCATTTTGTTCTCTCTTCAGTGCTTCATTTCACATGAGTTCTTTACCCTTCTCTTGATCTTGCAATCTCTTGATTGAGCTTGCAAGTTTAAGGGTTGGCTATTGATCCCATGCTTGTTTTGAGTTCTATGGTTCTTGTAATTACTTTCTTTCATTTTTCATTCTTGTCTTTAATTACTTGCAATTTATTACCATGCACTTTAATTACTTGCTTGTAATCTTTTCTTTTCTTTGTTCTTTTTGTTCTCTCTTTTTTGTTCATTTTGTGAATGAATGTAATTATTGTTGTTAAGAATAAATACTCTATTGTAAGTTAATGTTTCCTTGCTCATTTCCTTTTCCCGTATTTCCATTAAACTCCGCCCAAACGATACACAAGCGCTCCGTTAGGCACCCTACCCTAACAAGGTAACGGTGATTCCTAACCGCGACCGGTTGCGTTCGGTTTGGCCGGAGGCGAAAGCAAGAGACAAGAATGGAAGGACAAGGGTAAATAAGCCGGATTCCACGAATACCGCGCTTAAATCCCCTAATCCACGTTGTTGCCGATTGCTCTAGCTTCAATTGGTCAAGACTCGGCTCAAAGGTTTTGAGTACGGATTTCTTTAGCTTACAATTTCGTATCTTTTTCTTAACAACTTTATACTTGCAAATAATACACATAGGTTAGATTGAACAAACACACACAAATTCTTTATTGACTCGTCTAAGATAAGAAAGGACATACATCCATCTCTCTGTGGATCAAGCCGTGCTCAACAGGCTAGCTGCAAAGCGACACCGTCTTGATTGCGGTTAACTTTAATTCTTTCAATCAGGTGTCTATACTCAAATCCATTCGGATCCTTCTTGCCATTGCTGCCTTCCAAGATTTTGAGATCCGACAGATGGATGTATAGACGTCTTTTCTAAATGGTAATTTGGAAGAGTGCATCTATATGGATCAGCCAGAGGGTTTCAATCAGAGTTGGAGCAGCGGGACAATGTGCAAGTTACTTAAGTCCATTTATGGACTAAAGCAGGCATCGCGGAGTTGGAACATCTGTTTTTATTGAGACAGTCAAAGAATTCGACTTTATCAAAAATCCAGATGAACCATGTATTTATAGTAAGATTGTAGCAAGAACTGTGGAATTCCTTGTTTAGTACGTGGATGGCATTCTCTTGATAGGAAATGACATTCCTATGCTACAATCAGTCAAACGATTCTTGTCACAAAGGTTCTCCATGAAAAACCTGGGTGATACCAACTACATTCTGGAGATCTAGATCTATCGTGATAGATCAAAGAGGATGGTGGGACTTTCACAGTCAAGGTACAACAACACTATACTGAAAAAAATTTAGTATGGACGATTCTAAGTGCGGTAGTCTACCGGCTTGTCACGGAATCACCCTCTCCAAAGAGATGTCTTCCAAGACTGATTTGGAAAGGGCTCGCACGCCGATTATACCCTACGCTTTTGCAGTAGGCTCTATAATGTATGCGATGTTGTGTACCAGACCAAATGTAGCTTACGCACTGAGCGTGGTAAGTCAGTATCAGTCAAACCAAGGGGAGAAGCACTGGGAAGCAGTAAAGAACATTCTCATGTACCTAACAAGGACTAAGGAGATGTTCTTGGTGTATGGCGGAAAAGGACCTCCAGATCGAGGCCTTTGCTAACTCCAGCTTCCAGAGTGATAAGATTGACTCCAAGTCCATGTCAGGTTATGGCTAACCCTCAGTGGAGGGGCGGTCTGTTGGAAGAGCTCCAAGCAGGACACCGTTGCAAACTCGACGTTGGAAACAGAGTAGTTCGCTGCATAAGACGCCGGAAAAGAGGCAGTCTGGATATGGAAGTTCTTAATTGAACTTCAGATGGTTCCTTCCATTTTTTGGTCCAATAATTTAGCATTGTGACAACATACGACGCTATAGCTTTAGGGAAGGAACCCATGTCCCATCAGAGATCCAGACATATCTTGAGGCGGCACCACCTGATCAGGGAGATTGTTGATCCCCAGGGGATCGAGGTGAGGAGAGTAGATACGGAGAACAACACTGCAGATCCACTCACAGAGGTCATCCCTCATACAGTGTTCGAGAGGCTATTCGAGACCTTCGGTCTGCGATATGCCAGTATATGGTCATAGTGCAAGTGGGAGATTGTTAGTGATATATGCCCTAGAGGCTATTATTGTATCATACTGGATTGTATACTACTTAATGGGAGCTTGGGATATACACGGATATAGTAACAGTCTTGCTCAAAATGGTAGTATGCTACCTGGTTTGTTTCTACCTAAATATGTGCATGTGTTTTCTTAGCATATTGCTTATATATATTGGTTGAGCCCTTAGCATCTTTGCTTGATTACTAGCATTGTGATGGCAGTTACACTAGTGGGGGATGGGCAGTCTATAAGCACATCCTATACAGGTCCTTAGTCGTAGGATTATCGAGACAGGGCATCGATACTCTACAGTAGACTAGTGTATACGCTTCTCATCCCAGCGAGGGAGATGGTCTGTCCTACAGCCATCAGTATGTCGTACTGGAGATAGTATGCAGCTGCTCATTAGGTTATGAGTACACTAGACAGGACTCGTCGGGAACTGTTGGTGGGTATTATACCGTCGTCGGGTAGCAGTTCCCAGGTGACATGAGTGCAGCTTAGTCCGTCGACTTGACACTGCTACTTCTCCTCGAGTGTGTTCCCACCGTACTTTGATTACTACCCTACCACGGCTCAAAAGAGTCATGCAAACACGTAGTAGTTAGGTGCAGTCCCGAAGCACTTGAAGGAAGTGGTGGTTATATAGGATTCGTCTCTCCCGGTATTGGGGGATGATATCGTGTTGTATTCGAAAGGCCATTACACAAAGTCCTTGGCCAAGGCAAGCGAGATTTACTGGTAGGTATTCCAGTAGTTTCTCAGGGTATATTGGGCTACTCTCAGACACGACTTATTATGCTATTAGGGGTCTGACGATTACCGCCCCTAGACCCGATATGCGATACTCTTAGACAAACAGACCAGACTGTACAGAGATTGTTACATTCAGGCTCAGTAGGAGTTCGGATGAGTTAGATCATCGGCTTTCTTATCGACATCTACCCGGGGACCGTTACGTGCAGCTAGTACAACTTGCGGCCTGTGGTTAAATCCATTGCCAGCGTTGTATCGAGTCTTTAGAGTCCCACATAGAGAGTTTCCCTGCATCGGGCAAAAGGTGTAGAGGCCGTATGGTTTTACAGCAGGGCTTCGATCACTTACATATACTTATGCACGTATGATGATCGGGCGGATAATACTAGTAGACTTTGGTTTAAGCCAGATCCTAGTATTGTATTGATGGATCGGTTTCGTCTCTTTGTATTCGTGTTTCTCGGAACACGGATGCGGATATGTATATAAGGATGAGAAGGGCATAGAAGGAGACACCTCATTAGGGTTTTGACCATTGACTTGATTTAAACAATTATAAGGTGGAGGAAAGTATTTGTTATTTTTGTAAATGATAATTGAGGCATGCCTACTTGTTTTGACTACTTGACTTGGTTTGACCATTTGACTTGGTTTGACCACTTGACCTGGTTTGACTCTTTAACTAGATATTTCTTGTGAGATATTTTGTGGCACTAAATATTTTGGATGAGATATTTTCATGCCATGCTTGTATTCAAGTCAAGGGATCCATCTCATTTTATGATTATCATTATCAAAAATCATTTCTCTTTCCTCATGTTAGCTCTATTCTTCTTCCTCACATCAAAACCCTAAAAGCTCTCATGTGTTGAGAATCCTAGGGTTTCAAGAGACAAATAAATCCATCTTCATTCTTTACATCACCTAGGCCATCAAGTTTAGCAAGTTCGTTGCTCTAGTTACCTCTGTTTTGAGGTGGGAGCTCGGACTATTGACTCTCGGGTGGATCGTCTTTGACTCGAGGAGGCCGTCGAGATTGCTACGATCCGGATCGATCCTTAGAGCCTGCGATGACGAGGAGGACTGAGGAGAAGACCCGAAGGACTTGTATCATGAGGTATAACTTCTTTCCGAGTAGTTAAATTTCATGTTGTTTGCTAGCTAGGGTTTATGGACGATTCTTGGTTCTAGTCGGTGTTGCGAAGCCCGTAAAAATCATTTTTTGCAAATTCCGCCACCCCGCGAACACATGGGGTGCGTGACATTGACTTACAATATATATGATATATAAATAAACGCTATTTACGTTTTACATCTGCTCTAGTCCTTCTTCCGCCCCGTGGCGAATGCGGATAGTATAAATGCGCGTTTTATTTTCGTTATTTATGCTATGATAGGAGTTAAATGATGGAACATCATTAATTGGATTAATGAAAAGTAATTAACCTAAAATTGATGTTATAAGAACCAAATTGAAAATTCACTTGACTTTTTCATTAAAAACCAATCATTTCAAATTTGGAGCCTAAGCCACTCCTTTTATGAATTGGCCGGTTCTAACAATGATATCAAGTTCATTATGTTAACGATTTTCATAAAAACCAGCCGTAACCCTCCGTCATTTCATATAGGTACTACTTAGTATTCATGCTATATTTTTTAGCATCCGTCAAGGCATAGTGAATGGTAGCTAAATGATGCTTATCTATAGCATGAGGTGCGATTGGTAAGGACGGTCGCACAACTTTGTTGGCATCCGTCAAGGGCATGTACGGGTGGGTTCAAATCAATTAAGAAATGACGGGTAGAACTTGACTGGTGGCCTATGGTTTATTGGCATCCATCAAGGTCATAGGTCGTTAGGGGTAAAACCATATTGGGAGTTTCAAGTGTTGAAATTTACAATGAGATTGCATACTTTCTATGTGATTGTTGGGTCCCAATTCCTACTGTGACCAAGAGTTACTTCCGGGAGAGTTTTTCACTTTATAATTAGCTAATCAAGTAGGTTTCTAGAATAGTGTTAATGGGGCAACGCCTCTGGGAAAAGAGATTAATCTATTTATAGAAATTCGCAAAAGCGTTGGAAAACCTCTCTCGAAGTACCGACACTGGCCTGGCTGAAAGATAAGCGAACTTATAGGGTGCAATTAATCCCGGCTAATCTTTCCTTTTAAGGGTTGAAATAGAATTTGATAAAAACAATGGGAGCCATCCTGATTAGACAAGATAATAAACCATTCTAATCTTGCTAGAGCATACACTGAGTGTTTCTTTTCTCTCTCTCTAACAGGCTGCGACCATGACTGCACTAAAACTACCATTAGAAAAGAATACGTTGACTAGACCAAATTATAAGGACTGCCTGAAGAATGTCAATATTGCCCTCACTTATGACAAAGTGGCATATGTTCTCACCGGTACCGCACCCTAGATCCCAGGTCCGGATTCCACGGTTGCGGACATCGAGGTCTGTAAAATGTGAGACCTAGATTGTGCGAAAGCTAAGTGCATAGTGCTGTCCTCTATGAATAATGAGCTTCAGAGGCAGCATGAGAAGATGGATATAAAATCCATATTCCTCCATTGCAAAGATTTGTATAGAGAGCACTCTCGTATCGCAAGGTACGAGAGCTCAAGGAAACTGTTTCAAATGAGGATGGCTGTCGGATCATCTGTAAGAGATCACGTCCTTAAGATGATAAGTCTTATTGAATAACTCGCAAACCTGGGATGCTTGTTAGAGAATGAGTTATACATCGAATTAATTCTACAGTCCCTTCCCCACACCTTTACTCAATTCATATTGAACTTCAATATGCACGGAATGGAAGATGATCTTCCTAAGATCCTTAATATGTCGAGGTTAGTTGAGAGCACCTTGAAAAAGGAAAACACACCCATTCTAGTTGTTGGGGAATCTTTTTCATCCAAGTCCAAGGATAAGGCCAAGGGAAAGAAGAAGAAGAAGATCCTCACCAAACTGAAAGGTGGTGTCCTAAAGGTGAGCAAAAAGTATAAAGCTGGGCAAGGGAATCGGAGAAACGAGAGTGCTTTCATTGTCACAAGAAAGGACACTGGAAGAGGAACTGCATGGCCTATAATGCCAACCTCAAGGACAAGAAGCATGTTGATGCTTCATCTTTAGATATGTTTGTAATAGAAAACCGGTTTTTCACAAACTCTGCTTCCTGGGTATTGAATACCGGATTGGGTTCTCATATCTGTAATTGTTAGTAGGAGTTGAGAAGTTGCAGGTTTTTGAAGAAAGGTGATATGACCCTCGGGGTCGGGAATGGCACAAGCGTTGACACCATAGCTGTTGGGGACTATCATCTTGGATTGCAAAGTGGTAATATTTTGATTTTGAAAAACTGTTATTATGTACCTATTATGATGTGTAATATTATATCAGTTGTTTTATTAGATAAAAATGGATATAGTTTCGCATTAGAAAGAAATGTTATGAATATTCACCTTAATCAAATGTTGATTGGGTTTGGTATACTAAATAACGGCATATATGTTCAAAATCAACACAGTTTTCAACATCCAACACACTAACAAAAGAAAGTCTTCAGATATAAATGAAACTTACGTGTGATATTGTAGACTTGGTCATATAAATGAAACAAGACTGACTAAGTTGCATAAAGATTAATATTTAGATCCGTTTGAATATCAATTTTATAAAACCTGTCAATCTTGTCCAAAGGTAAGATGACTAAAACTACGTTTACTGAACACGGAGAAAGAGCCACCGAGCTCTTGGAACTCATACATAATGATGTATGTGGACCGATATCTACACATGCAAGAGGCAGAGATTCCTACTTCATTACTTTTACCGATGCTTTCTCGAGGTTCAGACATGTGTTCTTATTGAAACATAAGTCCAAAGCCTTCGAAAAGTTTAAAGAGTATAAAAATGAAGTGGATAAACAAATGGGAAAAAGTATCAAGATACTTCGATCGGACCGAGATGGGGAATACTTCAGCACCAAATTCCTTGAGTTCTTAAAAGAGAATGGAATTTTCTCTCAGCTTACTTCTCCATATACATCACAGCATAACGGTGTATCAGAGCGGAGAGCGGAGGAATCACACCATATTGGATATGGTGCGCTTTATGATGAGTAACGCCGAGTTCCCGCTCTCCTTTTGGGGTTATGCACTGAAGACAACATCATATCTATTGAATAAGGCTCCGAACAAATCCGTGTCTACCACTCCTTATGAGATATGGGTGGGGAAGATACCATACCTTAATTTCATTAAGATACAGAATTGTCTGGCCTATGTTAAAAGATAAAATCCGAAAAAACTCAAGGCACGATCAATATTGTGTAAATTTGTGGGATATCCAAAACGTTCGATGGGATATCTGTTCTACCACACCGAGGAATAGAAGGTGTGTATTGCTCGTCACGCCATCTTTTTGGAAAGGGAATTTTTTGCAAAGGAAATTAGTGGGAGCATGGTAGAACTGGAAGAAATTCCAGAACCACAAATAAGAGCTAAAGATTTGGCTGAACCACAACATCAAGTACATCCTGACGAATATCAGCCACTTTGCAAATCTAGTAGGAAATCTCATCCGTCCGAGAGGTACTACGGTTTTCTCGTAGACGGGGATCAATAGGATTGCTTCATCGACGATAATGAGCTTACTAGTTTTCAACAGACTATCATGAGTAGGGACTTGGCGAAGTTGCTGGATGCTATGAGATCCGAAATGGAATCCATGCACACATACAAGTATGGACTTTGGACGTTGCATCTCCTGGGGTAAAACCTGTTGGATGCAAGTGGATCTTCAAAAAGAAGATTAATACAGATGGACAGATGGAAACCTGTAAGGCTAGACTTGTTGTAAAAGGTTTTCATCAAAGACCAGGTGTGGACTATGATGAAAATTTTTCTCCAGTGGCTATGCTTAAATCCATTTGGGTCTTACTTGCTATTACTGTCTTTCATGACTATGTCGTCTGGCAAATGGATATTAAAACCGTTTTTCTAAATGGTGATTTAGAAGAGCATGTTTATATGGATCAACCAGAAGGTTTCATTGATAGTGGGAGCAACAGAAAAGTGCGCAAGTTATTTATGTAACACCTTAGATTTTCGTTTAGTGTTAATTAAGTGATAATGCGGGTTTTCTGTAATAAAAAGTTTACCAGTTCGGTTTCCTCACATTTTATAACATTTAATTAATAATTTATTATTATTTGTTATGGCTTGCACACACTTGTGCATGTTAATCTGAGGGCGTGTTTGTGTTAATCTAGTTTAGTGACCATGTAAACCTTAAGTTAAACCCTTAACCTAATCCTAATCCTTGCTTTGCTTTAACCATAAACCCCTAGATATTTGTGTGAGATATTTACTTGTGTTTTGTTTTGGAGAGGAGGTGACATGGTGACTCTTGGTGAGCATTAATGCTTGCATTAATGGTGGAGGTGCACTCACCCTACACTCACCTATCTCTCTTTTCATATCACCCCCTCTCCTTCTCACTTCACTTATCACTTTCTCATTATTCTTCATCCCCTCTAAGCCTCAACTGAAACCCCCACTCATCCTTCACTAAACCTACACTAAAGTTCATCAAATCTCACCCAAATCACATCCTAAGCCTTGTTTTGCCTCTAGGATCCCTTGGAGCTTGGAAAGCTAGGATCTTTGAGCTTTTGTGGTTAGGTAATGATCTCTATCTGTTAAGTAGGTGTTTTTAGTGTTGTGTAGCTTATTCCTTTTAGTTTAGAACGCTTAAAGTTTAGTTTCATGCTTATATCGTATTTTTAGTGTCATATTATGATATCTGTGATCTGCTGTGACCCAGAGTGTGTACTAGAAAATCTAGCAGTGTAGTTGTGTTGCACTGGAGACCTTAAGCTTTCACCTGAAGTACAAACTCCATCCCCTCGGATTTGGACGGCGACATGAAGTAAAAATCCGGCGACCTCGGCTGTTTGATGGAGTTTGGGCTTGGGTTTTTCAGGGTAGCTGTCTGCAGTTATTTTAGTGTGTTTGGTCCTGTTTGATTTTTATGTTTTGTCTGTATACAAAATCTATGATCACTTTGCTAGTTTCTTGTGTTACGACTATGCGCGCTACGTTATCCGACACGGTTCGTGATCTTGTGTAGCTTAGGCTCTTGGGTTGGTTTCTTAGTATCGCTATGCACGTTAGCCACTAAACGAACACTTGAGAGTATGTTTAGAGTTGGTGCGTCGGTCAAACGTAGTAGATACGTGTTATTGGTCGATTGCTAATGCGAACTTGTTATATTGTTGTTCTATGATCTTAGGGACGCAGGCAGGGACTTCGGACGCTACGAAGAAGGAAAAACGAGTTGTTGGATTTACTTAGCCTAAGATCATCAGTGAGTAGATTTAACATTTATAGGGGAATCGCCCGCATGACGTTATGCGTTTGGGCTAGCTTAAATGATATGATTCTTGATATTAAGTATATGGACATTGATTGTGTATGTGTACCTTTGTTGCATACCTTATTTTCCTATTTGCATATGGATATAGTATTGATGAGACACAACACCATTATTGACGGTTCATGTTACACGAGCACTAATTGTATGCTACACACACTCCGTCGATATTTGCCATGACACGCACAACCCATATATATACGAGATATAGTTAACAACTATACATATGTGATATTGTATTGGTTAGGGACATTAAGTATTGATTCATATTCCATTGTGCATATAACATATAGCATACCTGTAAACTTACATACTTACACATATGCCTTGTCATGCCTACATGCTAGCTACCAATATACCTATAGGGTATTGTACCATTAGTGATAGGTACATACACATATGAGACATATCTACGTGTATATCTTGCATACATACTTACATACACCCGAATGGTATTACATCATTATTGACAGGTATGGACATATACCTGGCTACAGCTACATGTACATCATGCACACATACTTACATGTACACCCATTTACCTGACTAGAGCTACATATACCCCTATGTGGTATTGTTTTGTCACCAACATGGAGACATTGATTCTTATGCGATTGCGCATATGATAGGTAGTATACCTTGCACACTTACATGCTTACACATATACCTTGCTATACCTACATGTTTACACATATATCTAGCTACTGCTATATGTTCACCTGTATAAGATGTTGCATTTGATTTCGGAGAAATTAGGAACCACATGATATACTTAATAACTTGTTGCAGTTAAATATCGGTTTTTCCTTTATATGCTCATATTACTGTTTCATGTTGCATATATTATATTTCATGGATTTCGCATTGATATATGGATTTCATATGATGTTTTCTGGATGTTTTACTCCTGGGTATATATATCAGTGGTATGGGACGCTGATATATATACATGTATATATATACCAGTGGTATGGGACGTAGTTATATATGTACACCTATATAATATATATCATCATAATGATCTATGCAAATATTCTTATTCATTACTCGATGTTTTCTGGATTTGAGGACCGTGGTAGTTTCATGAAATTATGCATTATTTATAAAATCCGGTTTCTCTTGATATGATATTTCGATGCATCCACCATGAGATTTCTCGGTTCTGAGTTTGTGATATATACCCGATGCGAGGAGTGGAGTGGGCCGTGTACGGGTACATCGTGGAGCCCGGTAGGGTTTCCCGGGGCAAGAAAGGTATGTTGATGGATTAGCCGATGAGCCTGACAGACGGGCAAGTACCTACCGGTGATAGTATTTTTAGACTCGGTGGTTATCGTGGTGATACCGACCGGAGTTATGTACGTATGGATACGGGGAATTTCGAGTGTCGAAACTGGGCACTCGGGTTTTGAGATAGCGTATGATATGTACCTATCAGGGGCAGTCGTGGTGATGGCACCTGATAGAGGAGTATTTATGTGTCGATGCTAGACACTAGTTTTCATGATATTTTCGGGTGTCGATGTTAGACACTCAGGTTCCATGAGACTTACAGGATATGTTTTATTCCATACTCCGCATTTATTTGATATGCATTGCTTCATGTATTAGTAGTACCTGATAGAGTACCTTTCATTACCGTTGCATTTACATATTTCCATTTATTGCTATCAGTTTGCATGTGTTAGACCATCGCAGTACGTGCATACTTGCGATTATCTGCATATGTTATTTACTCTTCACGAGTTGGCAACTCACCCCTGTTGTGCCACAGTGTTTTGCAGGTGTCCCTCAGAGTGGTAGCGGCAGGGCTTCTTCTTCCTATTGTATCATCTTTTGCAGCGGATACCGCTACGGCTGACTGTGTGCAGTTTTGCTATAGGTGGGTTTTGCGGTTATCCGATATTGCTCATTATATATTCAATGTATCCAGTACTCTCCATCTACTACTTCATGTATTGATTTAGAGACGGGTTGTGAGGACGATATTGTATATTATTTTGTATGTTTGGAGGTCTTTTATGATGTTTCACTTTATATCGTCTTTTTCTTCACTACGACGTCTTATATCTGCTTGTGGTGGTTGTTTTCCGCCTTTGGGCGTGGATTTGCTCCCGTTTGGGGATGCTTTACTTATATCTTTTGTTTTAACCTTTTAGGGGGCTTGTTTTACAAATGAGGTGCTACCAAATTTTAAAGGAAGTAAATTTGGACTTTACAGAATTTGATTGAGATTTCAAAAGTTTTAATAATGTTATTATCACTTACTATTTTTGATGGTTTAGATTGCTTGGTTTTCGGTTTACTTGAATTACGTTACGCCTGGAGACGTTACGTAGTTTAAGGACCGTAACGTGCCAAATTTTGGGTCGTGACAGAATGGTATCAGAGCTGGTTCCTCAATAGTAGGTCTGTAGTTCGAGGAAGAACCATTGTTCTAAGTGGGGGAGAAAGTAATACCCCAGGTATTATCCGGTATACTCATATATACCAGATAAGCATGTGAACCCACTGTAAAACAATAGAGAATTTTTAGAATACATTCCAAAAGAGGACAGATCTGTACTATAAATGGAATGATACCACTTTTCAATATAGAGGCGCCTTTTAAGTGAAATGGCACTACAGGAGTTTGAGAACTCCGTAGTTAAGCGTGCTCGGGCCTGGGGAGTCCTGGGATAGGTGACCTCCTGGGAAGTGGCCCCTGGTCGGGCCTGGTTCGCTCCGAAGGACAAAACCGTGCGATTTTGGTCAGAGCGGACAATACTCTCTGTATTGGGGGTGGGGCATGACAAAGTTGGTTTCAGAGCGCTAGGTTTTACCTTTCGGAGTGTAGGATGACCTTGGTATGATGGAGTAGGTAGCTTAAGCAGAGTGATGAAGTGTGTGTATTTCCACGGCATACTTACTGTTAGTGTATATGCCCTAGGGGCCATTATTGTATCATACTGGCTTGTATATTACTTAATGGAAGCTTGGGATATTCACAGTTATATTAACAGTCTTGCTAAACATGGTAGTATGCTACTTGGTTATATCTATCTTAATATGTATGTACGTATTGATAGAGCCCTTAGGATCTTGCTTGACTACCAGCGTTGTGATGGCAGTCACACTAGTGGAGGCTGGGTAGTCTACAAGCACATCCTTTTCAGGTCCCTAGTCATAGGATTATCGAGACAGGGCATCGATACTCCGGAGTAGACTAGTGTGTACGCTTCTCATCCCAGTTGGGGAGATGGTCTGTCCCACAGCCATCAGTACATCGTACTGGAGATAATATACAGGTGCTCGTTGGGTTCCGGGTACACCGGACAGGACTCGCCGGGAAATGTTGGTTGGTATTATACCTATCGTCAGTTAACAGTTCCCAGGTGACATGAGTACAGCATAGTCCGCAGACTTGACACTGCTACTTCGCCTCGAGTGTGTCCCACTGTTCTTAGATTGCTACCCTACCACGGCTCAAAGGAATCGTGCAAACAGGTAGCAGTTGGGTGCAGTCCCGAGCACTTGGAGGCAGTAGTGGTTAGGCAGGATTTGTCTCTCCCGGTATTGGGAGTTGATATCGCGCTGTGTCTGGAGAGCCATTACGCAAAGTCCCTGGCCAGGGCAAGCGAGATTTACTGGTAGGTTTTCCAGTAGTTTCTCAAGGTGTAAAGGGCTTCGCTCCGACACGACTTATACCGCTTTTAGGGGACTGACGCTTGCCGCCCCCCTTGGCCCGATATGCGATAGTCCTAGACGAACAGACCGGACTGTACGGAGATTGTCACATCAGGCTCAGTAGGAGTTTGGATGGGTTTCCTCATCGGCCTTCTTATCGACATCTACCTGGGGACCGTTATGTACAGCTAGTGCCGCTTGCGGTCTGTGGTTAAACCCACTGCCAGCGTAGTAGTCGGGTCTTTAGAGTCCCACACAGAGAGTTTCCCTGCTCCAGGCGAAACGATATAGAGGTCGTATGGTTTTACGACAAGGGTTCGGACGCATACGTGTTTAAACGCACGTACGACGTTCGGACAGTTTTTACTAGCTGGATTTGGTTTAAGCCAGATTCTAGTATCGGGTTATTGGATTTATACAGTCTAAAGTTTTTTCGTGTTTTCACGGATAGGAGGGGCGTTTTTGTAATTTGGCGGGAAGCTTCTAGAAGTATGGTGACTTGAGGGTTTAGGTGGCATAAGCATTTATTGCTTTAGTGATTCATTTGTGTGATTCATCCATGTCATTAATGCATCATTAAATGGTTAATGACTCATGTAGTGAATCACACATATTGAATTAATGAAGTATGATGATTAATCATTTTATTTATTTATTTGGTAAATAATTATGCTTCATATATTCAAGAGAGTTCATTATTTCATGATCATTCTCATGCTCACATTCTCTCTCTTCAAGCTCTCTCTCTTCAAACCCTAATCCTCCCCTCTCATATGTTGAGATCAAGGATTAGATAGACTAATCAATCCATAACCTCACTCTATATCACCTAGGTGCCTTTGATTAACAACTAAAGAAACCTAGTTACCTCAAGATTAGAGGTGAAGCTTGGAATAGAAGCTCTCGGGTGGATCGTCTATTACATAGAGGAGGCCGAGGAGGAGGTGGATAACAAAAAGACGAAGGACTAGGTTCACTAGGTATATTCTCTTCATATAGTAGTTAACAACTCCTATGTATATGTTAGTTATAGTTTAGCAAAGATTCTTCGGTTAGTCGATGTTAATCCAAAGAACAAGATTGTTTTTCATATTTCCGCCTCCCCGCAACTCGTGGGATGTTGTACATCGACTTACAGTGGTATCAGAGCCTCGCTAAACAATAACTAACTTATTAACAAAGTCGTTACAATTTCGAACGCAAAACGAACCGGAAAAAACATCGAAATCACCAAGTTTCTGTCGAATTTAAAATGAGGTCTAAATTTTTTTCAGGGGCCTCTAAAAATACAAGCAGGGAAATATAAGAATACTGGAGAAAATTGGGTGCATGAATCGGCCGAACAGCCGCGGAACCGCGGCCGATCCCACCGATCCGCCGCGGATCCGCGGCCGAGTTGAAGCCGATTCAACCCAATTTTCCCCAGTAACTCTTCTGTGATGTTTTTGTCTTTTCTGGAATGTTTATTTTCTGCTCAAGTCTCAGGTGCACAGAGAAGTTTTGGAGTAGAATCTAATGTGTTTGCTCGATCGAAATTATACGATATTTGGCTAATTAGATTATATATGTGAACTGTATAATGTGTTCGTAAACCTTCCCTAACTGCTAGTATGTCGGTTGGCAGGGGGTTGCACATTTCTGTAATGATTTTACTGTTTGTGATTATGAACTTGATTGGATTGTTGTGATGATTAGCCGGGGTTTGAGATGGGTTATTATATTAATTCATTCGATGTAATTGTAATATGTTGTAATATTATTTTTGCGGGACACATCCAGGTTGCGGTTGTAGCCACCGTTGTATTATTTCATTTTACTGTTTTTGCTCCTAGGATAGACCCAAGGTGGGGTGCACAAACTACCGGGTACTTTGAAGTGTTTAGTGGCCTATTCACGTTGTTGAGGGAGACCGCTTCACTTCGGGTACTTGGCGGGTAGTTTGCCGTACCCGTAGGGGTCTAGGGTGGGGTAATGGCTATTCATCACAACTGTGTAATCCGTCTTTCGTTGCAGGCTCAAAAGAAACACGGATTGCTTGTATATCCAATAATGTTCATCTACGATCTGGAATGTCTATTATTGCGTCAGACGAATGTACAATATCTATATATGATAGCTATTTAGACGTCATTTATGTTTTACACCCACGCTAGCCCAGCCCCCACTCTGTCGTTAGTTAAGTAACCTAACGGGCGATGACGGGACCCAGTGGCGAATGCGGATGGCATAAGAGGACTTTGTATTTTCGTTGTTTTCTGCAATGATAGGTTAATTGATGGGACGCATTATATTAATGCAAAGAAAATAAACCAAAGTTGAATCGTTGGAACAGTTTAAAAGAAACCACCCGGTTATTTTTAAAATAGAAGATATTTTTAAATTGCGGAGCTTTAACCACTCCTTTTAAAAAGCTATCAGGTTCCTTCGATCATATCAAGTTCACTACGTTCACGGTTTCGCCAAAACCATTCGTAGCCCTCCGTCATTTCATTTGGGTATTGAGTAGTATTCAAGCTATGTATTTTGACCAACGCCAATGCATAGTGTTTGGTAGCTGCTGGGTATTCATTTGTTGCATAGATAGATGAGTTAGTTTGGGACAGTCCTATTATCATTTGGCCAACGTCAGGGGTATCTACGGATGGGTTCAAATTAATAAGATAATGATGGGTAGAACTTGACATGTGACTTATGACATTTTGACCAACGCCAAGGTCATAAGAGCCTGGGGCAGAAATTTATATCGGGAATTTCTAAAGAAACTGAAATTTGCAAAGAGATGCATACCATTTGGAGTTTGATGAATGTTGGTAGGATTCCTTCAGCATTATCATACGATGATATTTGGATCCCGATCCTACTGTGAGTATATCTACTAATCAGGAGATTCGTCACTTAACGATCAATGCTATATACCAAGTAGGTGCCGAGAAAGGTGTCAGCGGGGTTACGCCCCCAGAGAAAAGAGGTTATTTAATTAAGGAACTTCACGAAAGCGTTAGAAAACCTCCCTCGAAGTACCGACACCGGTCTGACTGAACGGTTAAGCAAGTATTGTACAGTGAGAATAGTCCTGGCTAGTTCTTCCTTTTTGGTTTGAGGAGGGATTCAAGAAACAATAGGAGCCATCCAGTTTAGATAAACTAAAATCCACTCTAAACTTGTAATAGCATCATGCTAAACTGTTCCCTCTCTCTTTCATTGCGGCGACCCAAAAACATGAGAGGACTTAAGTTACTACTAGAAAAAAATATACTGACTGGGCCAAACTATAAAGATTGGCTGCAGAATGTCAAAATGGCTTTGACTTATGACAAATTGGGGTATGTCCTTACCACTAAGGCACCTGCTGTCCCTGGTCCTAAATCCAGTCTTGCGGTTAAGGAAATCCACAAGACTTGGGAGTTAGATTTTGCGAAGGCCAAGTGCATCGTGCTTGCCTCGATGAATAATGAACATCAGAGGAGGCACGAGGATATGGATCTTGAATCCATATTTCTCCATACAAAGGATCTGTATGGGGAGCAATATCGTATAGCAAGATACGAGACCTCGAAGAACCTGTTTCAAGCAAGGTTGGCCGTCGGATCGTCTGTAGGAGAACATGTCATAAAGATGATTGGCTACATAGAAGAGCTCGCAGACCTGGGGACGACTTTGGAGAATGAGCTCTATACAGACTTGATTCTCCAGTCCCTTTCTTCCACCTACGCCCAGTTTATTCTGAATTTCAACATTCAAAGAAAAGAAGTTGAACTTCCAGAACTCCTTAACATGTTGAGGAGTGCAGAGGGCACCTTGCAGAAGGCAAGGGAAACACCCGCTATGTTTGTTCGCGGTGCTTCTTCTTCCGGGTCCAAGGTTAGGGCCAAAGGAAGGAAGAATAAGGCCGCCACCAAACCTAGAGGAGGTGTTAGTAAGGTGGGAGTGAAGAGAAAGAAAAATATTGCGGTGCTAGTAGTGGCCAAGGATGAGTGCTTCCATTGTCATAGGAAAGGGCACTGGAAGAAAGATTGCAAGGCGTGGAACGTCAAGAACCAGGAACAGAAGCAAGCTGTGGCTTCGACTTCAGGTGTGTTTGTAATTGAGAATTGTCTGTCAATCAACTCTACTTCCTGGGTATTGGATAGCGGATCGGGATCTCATATATGCAATTCATTGCAGGCACTGAGAAACCGTAGAGTGCTGAAGGATGGTGATATGACCCTAAAGGTTGCTAACGGAGCTAGCGTGGGAGCTGTGTCCGTCGGGATTATCACCTTGGATTGACGAGTGGACATATTTTGGTTTTACATAACTGTTTTTTTGTACCTAGTTTAACGTGTAATATCATATCAGTTTCCTTGTTATCAAATAAAGGTTATGATTTCATGTTTGTAAGCGATGTTGTTAACATCCACCTTAATCATGGTTTGATTGAGTCCGGTACATTGGATAACGGTATATATGTCTTAAACCAATTACAGATTTTCAATGTCCATAACACACTAAAAAGAAAGTCTCCAGATTTAAATAAAGCTTTCTTATGGTATTGTTGACTGGGTCACATCAATGAGACAAGATTAACTAAGTTACATAGAGAAGGTTATTTGGATTCGTTCGAATATCAAACTTATGCCACTTGTCAATCATGTCTCAAAGGAAAGATGACAAAGACTCCATTCACTGGACATGGAGTAAGAGCGAGCGAGCTCTTAGGACTCATACACAACGATGTATGTGGTCCAATGTCTACACATGTAAAAGGTGGTTTTTCCTATTTCATTACTTTTACGGATGATTACTCTAGGTACGGATTCATTTTCTTGATGAAACATAAATCCGAGGCTTTTGAGAAATTCCAAGAGTATAAGAATGAAGTAGAAAACCAGACCGGCAAAAGTATCAAGACACTGAGATCTGATCGAGGTGGTGAATACTTAAGTGCCGAGTTCCTAGGTTACCTAAAAGAGAAAGGAATTCTCTCTCAGCTTACTCCTCCATACACTCCACAGCATAACGGTGTATCAGAGAGACGGAATCGAACCATATTGGATATGGTACGTTCCATGATGAGTAATGCTGAGTTACCGCGATCTTTCTGGGGTTATGCGCTAGAATCAGCGGCATATCTTTTGAACAGGGTTCCTACCAAGACTGTGCCTACCACGCCATATCAGATGTGGAGTGGGAAGAAATCCTATCTTCAGTATTTAAAGATATGGGGATGTCCAGTTTTTGTTAAAAAGCAGCATACAGACAAGCTCGAGGCACGATCAGTACAGTGTAAGTTTGTGGGATATCAAAAGAACTCCAAGGGGTATTATTTCTATTACGCAGATGAACAAAAGGTTTTTTTTCCTCGTAATGCCCATTTTCTAGAACAACAGTTTTTAGAAAAGGAAACAAGTGGGAGCGAAATAGAACTGGAAGAAATTCCAGAACAACAAACTACTACTGAAAGTTTGGTAGAACCAGTAGTTCAAGAAGAACATGACATTCCCGCACCACTTCACAGGAGTAGTAGGCCGTCTCATCCTCTTGAGAGATACTACGGTTTTCTTATAGATGAGGATAGAGAGGATTGCATCATTGATGATGATGAACCTACTAGCTTACAACAGGCCATCCAGAGCGGGGACTCGGTACGATGGCTAGATGCAATGCGGACCGAAATGGAGTCCATGTTCACCAACAAAGTATGGAATTTGGACTTTGCTCCAGGTGGGGTAAAACCCATAGGATGCAAATGGATCTTCAAGAAAAAGATTGGTGTAGATGGACAGGTAGAAACCTATAAGGCTAGACTTGTTGCAAAGGGTTTTCGTCAAAGACCTGGTTTGGACTATGACGAGACTTTTTCTCCAGTGGCTATGCTCAAATCCATTCGGGTCCTTCTTGCTATTGCCGCCTTCCATGATTATGAGATCTGGCAGATGGACGTAAAGACGGCTTTTCTAAATGGTAATTTGGAAGAGCGCGTCTATATGGATCAGCCAGAAGGCTTCAATCAGAGTGGGAGCAGCGGGAAAGTATGCAAGTTGCTTAAGTCCATTTATGGACTAAAGCAGGCATCGCGGAGTTGGAACATCTGTTTTGATGAAACGGTCAAAGAATATGATTTTATCAAAAATCCAGATGAACCATGTATATATAGTAAAATTATAGCACGAACTGTCGTATTCCTCGTCTTGTACGTGGATGACATTCTATTGATAGGAAATGACATTCCTATGCTACAATCTGTCAAAGGATTCTTGTCACACAGGTTCTCCATGAAAGACCTGGGTGATGGATCTTACATTCTAGGGATCCGGATCTATCGTGATAGATCCAAGAGGATGTTGGGACTTTTGCAGTCCACGTATATCAACACTATACTGAAAAGATTCAGTATGGAAGATTCTAAGCGCAGTAATCTACCGGCTTGTCACGGAATCACCATATCCAAAGAGATGTCTCCCAAGACTGATTTGGAAAGGGATCTCATGTCACTTATACCCTACACTTTTGCGGTAGGCTCTATAATGTATGCGATGTTGTGTACCAGACCAGATGTAGATTACGCACTAAGCGTGGTAAGCCGGTATCAGTCAGACCCAGGGGAGAAGCACTGGATAGAGGTAAAGAATATTCTCAAGTACCTGAAAAGTACTAAGGAGATGTTCTTGGTTTACGGCGGAAAAGACCTCAAGATCGAGGCCTTTGCTGATTCCGGCTTCCAGAGTGATAAGGATGACTCCAAGTCCATGTCGGGTTATATCTTTACCCACAATGGAGGGGTGGTGTGCTGGAAGAGCTCCAAGCAGGATACCGTTTCAGACTCGATGATGGAAGCGGAGTATATTGCTGCTTGCGATGCCGCAAAAGAAGCGGTTTGGACAAAGAAGTTCCTAACAGAACATCAGGTGGTTCCTACCATTGTTGATCCAATACCGCTGTATTGCGACAACAACGGAGCTGTAGCTTTAGTGAAGGAACCCAGTTCCCATCAAAAGTCCAGACACATCTTAAGGCGGTATCACCTGATCAGGAAGATCATAGATCGCTGGGAGATAGAGGTCCGGAGAGTTGCTACTGAGGAGAACACTGCCGATCCATTCACAAAGGCCTTACCTCAGATTCAGTTCGAGAGGCTACTCGAGATGATCGGTCTTCGATATGCCAGTACATGGCCCTAGTGCAAGTGGGAGATTGTTAGTGTATATGCCCTAGGGGACATTATTGTATCATACTGGCTTGTATATTACTTAATGGAAGCTTAGGATATTCACAGTTATATTAACAGTCTTGCTAAACATGGTAGTATGCTACTTGGTTATATCTATCTTAATATGTATGTACGTATTGATAGAGCCCTTAGGATCTTGCTTGACTACCAGCATTGTGATGGCAGTCACACTAGTGGGGGCTGGGTAGTCTACAAGCACATCCTTTTCAGGTCCCTAGTCGTAGGATTATCGAGACAGGGCATCGATACTCCGGAGTAGACTAGTGTGTACGCTTCTCATCCCAGTTGGGGAGATGGTCTGTCCCACAGCCATCAGTACGTCGTACTGGAGATAGTATACAGGTGCTCGTTGGGTTACGGGTACACCGAACATGACTCGCCGAGAACTGTTGGTTGGTATTATACCCTTCGTCAGTTAACAGTTCCCAGGTGACATGAGTACAGTATAGTCCGCAGACTTGACACTGCTGTAAGTCCACGTTGCGACCCCCGGTTCTTACGGGGAGGCGGAAACGGTATAAAAATCAAATTTTTAGTGCAAGAGGCAAGATGGACTATGCAAGGTCGGGATCGTTGTCTAAACTAAAACTAGCAAACTAGCTAAAGAAGTTTAGCTACTCGGATGAAGATGGTTATACCTAGACTTGAACTCCTTCGTCTTCAAACTTTGTAGAGGTTGATGGTTCTCCTTTGTCGCCTTCTCCCGTCGAAGATGGATCCACCTCGAAGGCTCGACCTTTGGGCTCTTTCTCGTACTTGGAGTGAAACTAGAATCGCTGGCTTGCTAGACCCTTGATCCTAGAGTGAGTAGAGAGTGTCTAGGGTTTGCTTTTGTTTTTCAAGAGAAGGATTCTCAACTCATGAGAAGGTTTCTCTTGACTAGAGGAAGAAGAAGATGAAATGAAGAGAGAGAGTGAGAATGATAGAATGAGCCTTTCTCTTTCCTTTTGCAACCATAACAAAAGAAAAAAGAATAATCAAATAATAATAATAATCAAAATGAAAAAGGTTTGATGGATAGTTTAGAATGACTAATATCATTACAAGTATTAAATGAATAAAGCAAGAATGAAAAGGCATCTTGCATTTGTAATGATGGTAGTCAAATGTTCAACCATGGTCAACAAGTCAACCATGGTCAACAAGTCAACAAAAACTAACCATGACACAATTTCATTTTATTATATATTATTAAATGATATAATACAAATCCATTAGGGTTTGGAAAAAGACGACTGTCAACTGTGCATACGCACCCGTTCCGAAACCCTAATGGAAATCATCTTCCTCCTCCTCAAATAACTGTGCATACACACCTGCATTCTTGTTCCGAGGAACATGAATACTGAGAGATAAAAGCAACCCCAAATACTATACCAGTATCCGGCTCAACCCAGAGCCCGCTGGTAATATCTGTCCGGACTCCAAACGTGCACAAGTGCGCGGATGAGAACGAACCCTGTCGCAAAACCATGCGACCTCTACTCTGTTTTGCCCATAGGCGAATACCCTCTGTGTGGGACTCTAAAGACTCGACACTACGCTGGCAGTGGGTTTAACCACAGACCGCAAGCGGCACTAGCTGTGCGTAACGGTCCCCAGGTAGATGTCGACAAGAAGGCTGACGAGGTGAAACCCCATCGGTACTCCTACTGAGTCTGAATGTGACAGTCTCCGTACAGTCCGGTCTGTTCGTCTGATACATCGTATGGCGGGCCTAGGGGGCGGTAAACGTCAGTCCCCCAATAGCGGTACAAGTCGTGCCGGAGCGAAGCCCAAAACACCCTGAGATAACACTGGAAACCTACCAGTATATCTCGTTTGCCCTGGCCAGGGACTACTCGTGTAATGGCTCTCCTAGACACAGCGCGATGTCAACCCCCAATACCGGGAGAGACGAATCCTGTCTAACCGTCACTTCCTCCAAGTGCTTCGGGACTGCACCCAACCACCACCTGTTTGCACGACTCATTTGAGCCGTGGTAGGGTAGTGATCAAAGTGCAGTGGGAACACACTCGAGGCGAAGTGCCAGTGTCAAGTCAGCGGACTAAGCTGTACTCATGTCACCTGGGAACTGATGACTGACGATAGGTATAATACCAACCTGTCAGTTCCCGACGAGTCCTGTCCAGTGTACTCGTAACCCAACGAGCACCCGTATACTATCTCCAGTACGACGTACTGATGGCTGTGGGACAGACCATCTCCCACACTGGGATGAGAAGCGCATACGCTAGTCTACTCCGGAGTATCGATGCCCTGTCTCGATAGTCCTGCGACTAGGGACCTGTATAAGGATGTGCTTATAGATTACCCAGCCCCCACTAGTGTGACTGCCATCACAACGCTGGTAATCAAGCAAAGATCCTAAGGGCTCCACTAATGCGTATAAGTGATATAGTAAAATAAACACAAGTACACATTGAAGTAGAGACAAACCAAGTAGCATACTACTATTTTGAGCAAGATTGTATATACAAGGTGAATATCCCAAGCATCCATTAAGTAATATACAAACTAGTATGATACAGTAATGGCCTCTAGGGCATATACACTAACAATCTCCCACTTGCACTAAGGCCATGTACTGGCGTATCGAAGACCTATCATCTCGATCAGCCGCTCGAACTGAGTCTGGGGCAGGGCCTTGGTGAATGGATCTGCAGTGTTGTCTTCTGAAGCTACTCTCCGAACCTCGATCTCCTTGCGATCCACGATCTCCCTGATCAGGTGATATCGCCTCAAGATGTGCCTGGATCTCTGATGGGACCTGGGTTCCTTCGCTAAAGCTATAGCCCCATTGTTGTCGCAATACAGGGGTATTGGATCAACAATGGACGGAACCACCTGAAGTTCTTTCAAGAACTTCCTCATCCAGACAGCTTCTTTTGCGGCATCAGATGCAGCGATGTATTCCGCTTCCATCGTCGAGTCTGCAACGGTTTCCTGTTTGGAACTCTTCCAACACACCGCCCCTCCATTGAGGGTAAAGACAAAGCCCGACATGGACTTGGAATCATCCTTGTCACTCTGGAAGCTGGAGTCAGCAAAGGCCTCGATCTGGAGGTCTTTTCCGCCATACACCAAGAACATCTCCTTAGTCCTTCTCAGGTACTTGAGAATGTTCTTTAGCGCTATCCAGTGTTTCTCCCCAGGGTTTGACTGATACCGGCTTACCACACTCAGTGCATAAGCTACATCCGGTCTGGTACACAACATCGCATACATTATAGAGCCTACCGCAGAAGCGTAGGGTACAATAGACATGCGATCCCTCTCCAAATCAGTCTTGGGAGACATCTCTTTAGAGAGGGTGATCCCGTGACAAGCCGGTAGGTTACCGCGCTTGGAATCTTCCATACTGAATCTCTTCACTATGGTGTCGATGTACCTGGACTGAGAAAGTCCCAATATCCTCTTGGATCTATCACGATGGATCCGGATCCCCAGGATGTATGAGGCATCACCCAGGTCTTTCATGGAGAACCTTTGTGACAAGAACCCCTTGACAGATTGTAGCATAGGAATGTCATTTCCTATTGAGAGAATGTCATCCACGTATAAAACGAGGAATACTACAGTTCTCGCTACAAATCTACTATAGATGCATGGTTCATCTGGATTTTTGATAAAGCCAAATTCTTTGACCGTCTCATCAAAGCAGATGTTCCAACTCCGCGATGCCTGCTTTAGTCCATAGATGGACTTAAGCAACTTGCACACCTTTCCGCTGCTCCCACTCTGAATGAAGCCCTCTGGCTGGTCCATATAGACACACTCCTCTAAATTTCCATTTAGAAAAGCTGTCTTTACGTCCATTTGCCAGATCTCATAATCGTGGAAGGCACCGATGGCAAGAAGGATCCGAATGGATTTCAGCATGGCTACTGGAGAAAAGGTTTCGTCATAGTCCAAGCCAGGTCTTTGACGGAAACCCTTTGCTACCAGCCTAGCTTTATAGGTCTCAACCTGTCCATCTACACCAATCTTCCTTTTGAAGATCCACTTGCATCCTACGGGTTTTACCCCGTCTGGAGCAATGTCCAACGTCCATACCTTGTTGGTGTACATGGACTCCATTTCGGTCCGCATTGCATCCAGCCATTTCACTGAGTCAACGCTCTGAACGGCCTGCTGGAAGCTAGTAGGCTCATCATAATCTATGATGCAATCCTCTCTATCCCCGTCTATGAGAAAACCGTAGTATCCCTCGGGCGGATGAGACTGCCTACTACTTCTGCGGAGCGGCGTAGGAATGTCCTGTTCTGTTGAACCCTCTGGTTCCACTAAGCTTTCAGTAACAGTCTGTGGTTCTGGAACTTCTTCCAGTTCTATTGTGCTCCCACTTATCTGGGTTTCCAAAAACTCAGTTTCCAAGAAGCGGGCATGCTGAGAAACAAAAACCTTTTGTTCCTCAGCGGAATAGAAAAGATACCCCCTGGAGTTCCTTGGGTATCCCACAAACTTACACTGTACTGAACGTGCCTCAAGCTTGTCCGCATGCTGCCTTTTTACAAAAGCTGGACATCCCCATACCTTAAGATACTTAAGACAGGGTTTCTTCCCAGTCCACATCTCATAAGGGGTGGTAGGCACAGTCTTGGTGGGAGCCTTGTTCAAGAGATACGCAGCTGCTTCTATTGCATATCCCCAGAATGATCGCGGTAACTCAGCGTTACTCATCATGGACCGAACCATATCCAATAGGGTTCGGTTCCGTCTCTCTGCTACACCGTTATGTTGCGGAGTGTATGGAGGAGTAAGCTGAGAGAGAATTCCATTCTCTTTTAAGTAATTCAGGAATTCGGCACTTAAGTATTCTCCACCTCGATCCGATCTTAGAATCTTAATACTTTTGCCGGTCTGTTTCTCTACTTCATTCTTATACTCCTGGAATTTTTCAAAAGCCTCGGACTTATGTTTCATTAAGAAAACATAACCGTACCTTGAGAAGTCATCCGTAAAAGTAATGAAGTAAGAATGTCCGCTTCGGGCATGTGTAGACATTGGACCGCACACGTCACTGTGTACGAGTCCCAAGAGCTCGCTCGCTCTTTCTCCATGTCCAGTAAATGGAGTCTTTGTCATCTTTCCCTTGAGACAGGATTGACAAGTGGCATACGAATGATATTCGAACGCATTCAAATACCCTTCTGTATGTAACTTCGTCAACCTTCTCTCATTGATGTGACCCAATCTACAATGCCATAAGAAAGTCTGGTTTATTTCTGGAGACTTTCTTTTGTGTGTATTCTGGACATTAAAAATCTGTGGTTGGTTTAACACGTATATCCCATTACTCAAAGTACCTGACCCAATCAAAACTTGATTAAGGCGAATGTTTACAACATTACTTACAAACGCAAATTCATAACCTTCTTTAGAAACTAAAGATACAGCAATGATATTACAAGTTGCGTTGGGTACAAAAAAGCAATTACGCAAAACCAAAACATGTCCATCTGATATTCCCAGGTGATAGTCCCCCACGGCTTTAGCATCCATGCTAGCTCCGTTTGCAACTCTGAGGGTCATGTCACCTGCTTTCAAAACACTACGGTTTCTCAACGCCTGCAAAGAATTACAGATATGAGATCCTGATCCGGTATCCAATACCCAGGAAGTAGAGTTTATAGAAAGACAGTTTTCAATAACATACACACCTGAAGCTGAAGCTGCAACCTGCTTCAATTCCTGTGTTCTGGCCTTCCAGGCCCTGCAATCATTCTTCCAGTGTCCTTTCTTATGACAAAAGAAGCATTCTTCCTTATCCACAAGCTTCCCCGCTATCTTTGTTGCTTTTCCTTTTCCCTTCGTATCCACTTTACTAACACCGCCCCTTGGTTTGGCGGGGGCTTTCTTCTTCTTTCCCTTGGCTTTCGCCTTGGACCTAGAAGAAGATGATCCTCCTACAAACAAAGTGGATGTTTCCCTACCTTTCTGTAGGGTGCCCTCTGCGCTCCTCAGCAGGTTGAGGAGCTCTGAAAGTTCAACCTCCTTTTCTTGTAGGTTGAAATTCATTATAAACTGGGCGTAAGTGGAAGGAAGGGACTGGAGAACTATATCCGTATATAGCTCACTCTCCAATGTGATCCCTAGGTCAGCGAGCTCCTCAATATAGCCGATCATCTTTAGCACGTGCTCGGCTACTGATGATCCGACGGCCATTCTTGTCGAAAACAACTTTTTCGACGCTTCGTATCTTGCGATACGTGATTGCTCTCCATACAGTTCTTTTGTATGAAGCAATATGGACTCCATGTCCATATTCTCATGCCTCCTCTGATGTTCGTTGTCCATCGAGGCAAGCAGGAGGCACTTGGCCTTCGCGCTATCAATCTCCCAAGTCTTGCGGATTTCCTTATCCGCGACGCTGGAAGTTGGACCAGGGACAGGGGGAGCTTTGGTGGTAAGAAGATACCCCAGCTTGTCATAAGTGATTGCTATCTTGACATTCCTGAGCCAATCTTTGTAGTTTGGCCCTGTCAGCTTGTTTTTATCTAGGAGTAACTTAAGTCCAGTCATGTTGATTGGTCGCTGCAATTAGGAGAGAGAAGAAGAAACACTCAGCATGATGCTCTTGCAATTTTAGAGTGGTTTTTAATTTGTCTAAACAGGATGGCTCCCACTGTTTCTCGAATCCCTCCTCAAACCATAAAGGAAGAATTAGTCAGGATCAATCCCACCGTACAATACTTGCTTAACCGTTCAGCCAGGCTGGTGTCGGTACTTCGAGGGAGGTTTTCCAACGCTTTCGCGAAGTTCCTTAATTAAAGAACCTCTTTTCCCTGGGGGCGTAGCCCCGCTAACACCTTTCTAGGCACCTACTAGGTTTATAGCATTGATCGTTAAGTGAGAAATTTTCCCGAGGAGTAGCATATACTCACAGTAGGATCGGGATCCAAATATCATCGCGTGACGAAACTGAAGGAATCCTACCAGAATCACCACACTCCAAATGGTATGCAAATCTAGCAAGTTTCAGTACTTATGAAACTCCCGATGTGGATTTTTGCCCCATGCTCTTATGACCTTGACGAAGGTCAACAAATCATAAGTCACATGTCAAGTTCTGCCCGTCATTATCCAGGTTAATTTGAATCCACCCGCATATACCCTTGACGAAGGTCAACAAGGTAATGTGAGTGTCCCAAACCAACGCATCTATCTATGCTACATATGAATACTTAACAGCTACCAATCACTATGCCTTGACGAAGGTCAACAAACACAGCTTGAATACTATTTGAATATTCATACGAAACGACGGAGGGCTACGAATGGTTTTGGCAAAACCGTGAACGTAGTGAACTTGATTTGGTCGATGGAACGAGATAGCTTTTAAATGGAGTGGCTCAAGCTCCGCATTTTAAAAGTTAGTTTTGAAAAGAACCGAGTGGTTTTTCGAAAGTGTTCCAACGACTTTAACTTGGTTTATTATCTTGCATTAGTTCTTTTAATGCGTGATATTCTTGCATTAGTACTTTTAATGCGTCCCATCATTTAATCCTACCATTGCAGAAAACAACCAAAATATGACGTACGCTTATGCCATTCGCATTCGCCACTGGGCCCCGTCATTACCCGTTAGGTTACTTAACTAACGACAGAGCGGGGGCTGGGCTAGCGCGTCTGTAAAACATAAGCAACGCCTAAATAGTTATAGATATAGCAATAGTAGACATTACAGATCACAGATGAATGCATTGGATATACTAGCAATCCGCAATCCTTTCGAGCCTGAAACGAAAAGCGGATAACACGGTCGCGGTGAATAGCCAAATACCCCACCCAAGACCCCTACGGGTGCGGCAAACTACCCGCCAAGTACCCGAAGCGTAGCAACCTCCCTCATCTCCATGAGTAGGCCACTCGACACTTCGGCATACCCGGTAGTTTGTGCACCCCTCCATGGGTCTATCCTAGGAGCAAAAACAGTAAAAAGAATTATACAATGACGGCTACAACCCCGACCCGGTTGTGCGGCCAAACAAATAATATTATTACATCAATTTACATTTACAATGAATGAAAGAAAAACAAAAGCTCATCTCACATCCACCCCGGCTATTCACCCGCGACAGTCCAACACATTCATATACACATTCCAGCACATTACAGATCATGTATAACCCCGACTAATCGTCTTATAGCGATTAGTTGACGTTCAATACGTGCAAACATTACAGATATAACCATCATAGTCAAAATGCAGTGAAGTTCGGAAAAATACGGAATTATAGGCCCCCAAAAGTAAATTTTAGTTCTGGAAAATCTGGGCATATAATATATATCCTAAAAATCCCAAAATCAACACAGAAAGACACTGCACGAAAAACGATGCAGAGAGGACATCAAACCGCGGCGCTTCCGCGGCACGAGCCTACCTCGTGCGGCGGAAGCGCGGCGGTTTGGATGAATCTCTGTGTCGTTTTTCATGGGTGTTTTTAAAAAACCCTGAGATGAATTTACAAATATAAATTTTTTCATTTTGAGCCCAAAAAATTTCAACAGAAACTCAGGTTTTGAAAAAATACGGTTTTTGGGTTTTTTACGGTTCCGAACTTCGTTACACTTCACTACCAAGCTAGTTTAAGTTTAGTTAGGCTCTGATACCACTGTAAGTCCACGTTGCGACCCCCGATTCTTACGGGGAGGCGGAAACGGTATAAAAATCAAATTTTTAGTGCAAGAGGCAACATGGACTATGCAAGGTCGGGATCGTTGTCTAAACTAAAACTAGCAAACTAGCTAAAGAAGTTTAGCTACTCGGATGAAGATGGTTATACCTAGACTTGAACTCCTTCGTCTTCAAACTTTGTAGAGGTTGATGGTTCTCCTTTGTCGCCTTCTCTCGTCGAAGATGGATCCACCTCGAAGGCTCGACCTTTGGGCTCTTTCTCGTACTTGGAGTTAAACTAGAATCGCCGGCTTGCTAGACCCTTGATCCTAGAGTGAGTAGAGAGTGTCTAGGGTTTGCTTTTGTTTTTCAAGAGAAGGATTCTCAACTCATGAGAAGGTTTCTCTTGACTAGAGGAAGAAGAAGATGAAATGAAGAGAGAGAGTGAGAATGATAGAATGAGCCTTTCTCTTTCCTTTTGCAACCATAACAAAAGAAAAAAGAATAATCAAATAATAATAATAATCAAAATGAAAAAGGTTTGATGGATAGTTTAGAATGACTAATATCATTACAAGCATTAAATGAATAAAGCAAGAATGAAAAGGCATCTTGCATTTGTAATGATGGTAGTCAAATGTTCAACCATGGTCAACAAGTCAACCATGGTCAACAAGTCAACAAAAACTAACCATGACACAATTTCATTTTATTATATATTATTAAATGATATAATACAAATCCATTAGCGTTTGGAAAATGACGACTGTCAACTGTGCATACGCACCCGTTCCGAAACCCTAATGGAAATCATCTTCCTCCTCCTCAAATAACTGTGCATACACACCTGCATTCTTGTTCCGAGGAACATGAATACTGAGAGATAAAAGCAACCCCAAATACTATACCAGTATCCGGCTCAACCCAGAGCCCGCTGGTAATATCTGTCCGGACTCCAAACGTGCACAAGTGCGCGGATGAGAACGAACCCTGTCACAAAACCATGCGACCTCTACTCTGTTTTGCCCATAGGCGAATACCCTCTGTGTGGGACTATAAAGACTCGACACTACGCTGGCAGTGGGTTTAACCACAGACCGCAAGCGGCACTAGCTGTGCGTAACGGTCCCCAGGTAGATGTCGACAAGAAGGCTGACGAGGTGAAACCCCATCGGTACTCCTACTGAGTCTGAATGTGACAGTCTCCGTACAGTCCGGTCTGTTCGTCTGATACATCGCATGGCGGGCCTAGGGGGCGGTAAACGTCAGTCCCCCAATAGCGGTACAAGTCGTGCCGGAGCGAAGCCCAAAACACCCTGAGATAACACTGGAAACCTACCAGTATATCTCGTTTGCCCTGGCCAGGGACTACTCGTGTAATGGCTCTCCTAGACACAGCGCGATGTCAACCCCCAATACCGGGAGAGACGAATCCTGTCTAACCGTCACTGCCTCCAAGTGCTTCGGGACTGCACCCAACCACCACCTGTTTGCATGACTCATTTGAGCCGTGGTAGGGTAGTGATCAAAGTGCAGTGGGAACACACTCGAGGCGAAGTGCCAGTGTCAAGTCAGCGGACTAAGCTGTACTCATGTCACCTGGGAACTGATGACTGACGATAGGTATAATACCAACCTGTCAGTTCCCGACGAGTCCTGTCCAGTGTACTCGTAACCCAACGAGCACCCGTATACTATCTCCAGTACGACGTACTGATGGCTATGGGACAGACCATCTCCCACACTGGGATGAGAAGCGCATACGCTAGTCTACTCCGGAGTATCGATGCCCTGTCTCGATAGTCCTGCGACTAGGGACCTGTATAAGGATGTGCTTATAGATTACCCAGCCCCCACTAGTGTGACTGCCATCACAACGCTGGTAATCAAGCAAAGATCCTAAGGGCTCCACTAATGCGTATAAGTGATATAGTAAAATAAACACAAGTACACATTGAAGTAGAGACAAACCAAGTAGCATACTACTATTTTGAGCAAGATTGTATATACAAGGTGAATATCCCAAGCATCCATTAAGTAATATACAAACTAGTATGATACAGTAATGGCCTCTAGGGCATATACACTAACAACTGCTACTTCGCCTCGAGTGTGTACCACTGTTCTTAGATTGCTACACTACCACGACTCAAAGGAGTCGTGCAAACAGGTAGCAGTTGGGTGCAGTCCCGAGCACTTGGAGGCAGTGATGGTTAGACATGATTCATCTCTCCCGGTATTGGGAGTTGATATCGCGTTGTGTCTGGAGAGCCATTACGCAAAGTCCCTGGCCAATGCAAGTGAGATTTACTGGTAGGTTTTCCAGTAGTTTCTCAAGGTGTAATGGGTTTCGCTCCGACACAACTTATACCGTTTTTAGTGGACTGATGCTTGCCGCCCCTAGGCCCGATATGCCATAGTCCTAGACGAACAGACCCGACTGTACGGAGATTGTCATATCAGACTCAGTAGAAGTTCGGATGGGTTTCCTCATCGGCCTTCTTATCGACATCTACCTGGGGACAATTACGTACAGCTAGTGCCGCTTGCGGTCTATGGTTAAACCCACTGCCAGCGTAGTAGTCGAGTCTTTAGAGTCCCATATAGAGAGTTTCCCTGCTCCAGGAGAAACGATATAGAGGTCGTATGGTTTTACGACAAGGGTTCGGACGCATACGTGTTTAAACGCATGTATGACATTCGGACAGTTTTTACTAGCCGGCTTTGGTTTAAGCCAGATTCTCGTATCGGATTATTGGATTTATACAGTCTAAAGTTTTTCCGTGTTTTCACGGATAGGAGGGGCGTTCTCGTAATTTGGCGGGATGCTTCTAGAAGTATGGTGACTTGAGGGTTTAGGTGGCATAAGCATTTATTGCTTTAGTGACTCATTTGTGTGATTCATCCATGTCATTAATGCATCATTAAATGGTTAATGACTCATGTAGTGAATCACACATATTGAATTAATGAAGCATGATGATTAATCATTTTATTTATTTATTTGGTAAATGATTATGCTTCATATATTCAAGAGAGTTCATTATTTCATGATCATTCTCATGCTCACCTTCTCTCTCCTCAAGCTCTCTCTCTTCAAACCCTAATCCTCCCCTCTCATGTGTTGAGATCAAGGATTAGATAGACTAATCAATCCATAACCTCACTCTATATCACCTAGGTGCCTTTGATTAGCGACTAAAGAAACCTAGTTACCTCAAGATTAGAGGTAAAGCTTGGAATAGAAGCTCTCGGGTGGATCGTCTATTACATAGAGGAGGTCGAAGAGGAGGTGGATAACGAAAAGACGAAGGACTAGGTCCACTAAGTATAATCTCTTCACATAGTAGTTAACAACTCCTGTGTATATGTTAGTTATAGTTTAGCAAAGATTCTTCGGTTAGTCGATGTTAATCCAAAGAACAAGATTGTTTTTCATATTTCCGCCTCCCCGCAACTCGTGGGGTGTTGTACATCGACTTACACTTACGACACGGTACTCCGCCTAAGTGATCTAAGTACTAATTTCTTGAAATTTTTTCCGTGATTATACATTTCGTGGAAATTCGATTTCCGTGTTCTTATCGAATCCTTTTTTCCATTTATAGCCTTTATGCCGTCGATGACTATAAGGGCTCAGAGAGATGCAACGAGAGCCGAGGTCAGAGTTGACTCGTGCGGGACGAGAATTGACCAGGATGGTACGCTCGCTGTACAGGAGCAGATTGATCCGCCTTCGATAGATCGTATCACTAGGCTTGAGGCAGATATGCAGGACTTGCGCCAGATGATGATGTTGTTGGTTGAGTTCAGTCGAGCGCAGCGACAGAAGGTTGCCACCCTTGTTACCCAGTTATTCCTTGCTATCAGCACACAGCATTGTGTCACGTATACAGCAGCAGTGGATGCAGCTCGTTTAGCCGAGGTGCGTCTTTCCGAGACTTTGGGAGTTCGAGGATAGAGGAGGGCTCGTGCAGATGTACCATCCCAGAGACAGAGGTTCAGTCGCCGTGACAGGTTTCGTGCTTGTTGCGGGAGTAGCAGAGGCTTGGGACGAAGACAGTTGTTTAGCTCTTATCCCCAGGAGGGTCAACAGCCATCGTATTGATGTTTTCGATGCGGGTGCCTTCAACACTTCGTCAGACATTGTTCCTTGGCACCACACTAGACTTATGTTCAGAGAGGTCGTGGTCGCGGAGGGTTCGTTCAGAAGGGACATGATGGTAGAAGAGGAGTTTAGCTAGTTGCGGGTAGAGGGCAGACACGAGCGTTTGCTTCTACTTATCGGGACGCGCTGGCGTCCAATGCAGAGTTTTCAGGTATTCTTAATTCGCATGTCTTTTGATGCATGATTGATGTGAAAAAGTGTGTAGTTGTAGTTAACCGCAATCAATAACGGTGTCGCGTGTAGCTAGACCGAGATGAGTACGGGTCGTCCACAGGGAAACGTTGAACTTTTTACTCTTACTTTAGATGTGTTGAAAAAGAGAGGAGGAAATAAGAATTTTGTGAAAAGTTTCTAGATCTACGTTAAGCAAGAATGCAAAAATATAGATCTAGATTATTTTAGAGATGTAGATAATATAATAGAAGGGCTTGTAGGGTTCGTTAGGATTTAGTAGTCATGGACGATTAATTAAAAGTTACCCTTTTTATCCTTTAATAGATTTATAACTAGAACGACGGTGATGCGTGTAGATTAGGGTTTCTGGAGGGAAAAGGAATCCCACTCTTAACCCTTATCTCGACACGGAACTCCGTTCATATTTAGCCTTTACCAAAACAATTATTAATCTAATCTCTAATCGCGGTCGGAACTAGCAAAGAATTGCTAGTGCGCCCGATTAGGATGTTAATGATTCTTTTGATAAAGTTCATAAACTTTATAGGACTTAAAAAGGGTTTAGGGATCTTCATCGTCCATTAGCCTACCCTAATCCTACGAACCCTAACAAGCGGAGAATTACTCGCGCATGTTGGGAAAAGAAGATGAAAAGACAGAGAGGGAAAACATAATGTAAAATGCAAAAGAATTAAATAAAACAACTACCTTTATTAATCAACTTGAACAATCTACACTTTGATTCCTTAGAAGATGATTACAAAGACTAGTTTGCTTCTCGATCTCTTCCAAGGAGGTAGACGAACAGTTGATGATCAGCCTGGATACGTGAGCGTCTGGGGATTCGTGATCGCGTCAGCTTGATAGCTTTTCCAAGAGGCTCTCGGTGCCCTTTTATAGTGCAAAGCCAGAATCTTCTTGTTGAAAACTTGGTAAATTTCAGCAGAGATTAACCCTAAAAAATCTTTTGCTCTAACTCCATAAACTTGCGGCGGATCCGTGGCCCAAGGGGGGGTTTGGCCGCGGATCCGCGCTCATAGGGTGAGATCTCTTGATGTGTTTTCTTGGGCTTGCATCTTGTGACATGTGGCAATTCTAGGCACCTTCAGAATTCAGAAATCTTCTCTCGGTTGCTTCCAGACTTGGTCTCCAAGTTTTGCTTCTTAATTTGGCAAGTTTTCTTCAACAAATTGATTTGTTTGATAAATCCTGCATAACAACTTGGAAAATTCTGCACAATAATCTCAAATAATATTTAGTAGGCTTATTTCTACTAGGATTTGGTCAATAGATTTATTTGCATACATTTTCCTACCAAATACTAATTAAAATATATTAACACATGGAAAATGGTGTCTTTACACATAAACCCTCATATGTATAATATATCATAATAAAGTCCTTATTTAATATGAAAATGGTAGGAAAAATGTAATACAAATGTGCAGTTTTATCAACTGAACAATGCACTTGTTTGTTTAATTCAGGATCTATGCACTCGTTTATTCTAAACACTTCGTGCCGTTGTTGGGCCGAGAGTCGTGTATGCTAGATCAGTCGTTTGTTGTGTTAACTTCGGTCAGCAATTCTTTTGTTGCGCGACACGTGCATCGGTCGTGTGCCAATCAGATAGGAGATAGAGTTTTGTCCGTCGATTCGATCCTTCTAGGGATGTTGGACTTTAACATACTCCTGGGCACGAACTTGTTAGCTATGTGCTATGCATCTGTGGACTGCCATGAGAAGACAGTCAGGTTTTGTTTTCCCGGCAAGTCAGTTCTTGTTGTGCAGGGGGACAGTGTGTAGGGTTCCTAGGCACACACTAGAGGTCTCACAAGGCATCAACCCTAGACTACGGATCGTTAACTAGATTTTAGGCGAAACAAAAAACTAGCTAACAACTTAGCTAAAGAGAAAACGGAAATACAACCTTTGTAGATCCGGTGCTCCACCTCCAAGCTCCGCAATGAAGTCTTCTCGCTGTCCAAATGAAATCCCGGGCTCTAGCGTCGGTTTCATCGGAGAAATGGGCGGGCAAGGTCGTCGGCTTCGTGCCGAAGATGATCTACGTCGAGGCATCGCTAGATCAAGCTCCAACTTCACCAAGTCAAGAAAACTTGTGAAGGAAACACACTCTACTACTTGGCAAGAGGTAGAGGATGAAGAAATAGGAAGTGGGTAGACTTTAGAATTGGATTTCTCACTCTTGTTCATCAATCACCATTGATGGTCAAGCTTTTTCTTCTTGTGAAGAAGAAGAAGAAGACGAAGAAAGAATTATGATAAGTTAATTAAAAGGAAAAGAAAAAGAATACTTATCATAATAATAACCATGGTCAAGTGTAGAGACTAAACTAAGGTTAAGTGAAGTGGTTAGGGTTAAGCATGAGACAAAATGGTCACAAAGTCAAAGCTTCATGAAGCTTCAAAGAAAGAAACAAAACTTGCAACCATTTCATTTCTAATCTTTTCCAAAAATAAATAAATAAATAAATTAGTAAGAAAAAGAAAACCCTAATCATTAACTTAACCAAGGTTTAATTCTTTACACTTAACCAAGTCAACATGTATCATCAAACATGATACAATCAAGTGCACAAAAGTATATCACATATACAACTTGCACATTTCAAGTGAGAAAATCCATTTAAAGTGAACCAATACTAGTTAATGCGAAGTAATATATCAAATATATAATTATACATTAAATCATTAAATCAACACTTGATTTAACGATCCGGTCATATCACATATAACCGACTAGTGTCCTATGTATCGGCTTACCGAACCAACCCTTGATTCGATAACTAGGTTATATCGCATACAACCTTTCGATACATTCATCGTGAGAATGGAATACGGTATCACATACACGCATTATTCTCGGTCCCGCACATATCTCATATGCGCTCCTATTTCGTTTCGCTTGAGCCAGGAAACCTCTGTGTAGGATCTAAAGACTCGTCAATACGCCGGCAGCAGGTGATGAACATATCAAACACCCACAAGCCGCAAGCGGTCTGCTAAACGTAACGGCCACCCGGGTATTGAGCGATCAGAAGATCGACGAGCAAGCCCGCTCACACTCCAGTGAATCCAACCAGTAACACTACCGTACAGTCCGGTCTCGTCGTCTGATATGTCTCATATCTTGCCTAGGGGTGGTAAACGTCAGACCCCAATAGCTCGATAAGTCGTGTCGATATGAGGTCTATAACAGTTCGAGAAACTACTGGTAACACTTACCAGTATATCTCAGCAACCCTGGCAAGGGATTTCCGGTTATAGCCAATCGAACACAGCGCAACATCAACTCCCTATACCGGGAGAGACGAATCCCCTCCTATCGCTCATTGCCTCCATGTGAATCGGGACTGCACCCAAAAACCACCGTTTTGCACGCCCTCTTGGACGTGGTAAGGTGGAAATCAAAGCACAGTGGGAATCACACAAGACTCTATGACGATCTCGGGTCAACAGACTACTCTGTACCAGTGTCACCAGAGAACTGCCATCTGACGTGAGGTATAATACCATCTGGGAGTTCTCGACGAGTCCGTCCAGTGTACCCAGTCTCTACTGAGCACCCGTATATCTCCTCTGATGTCAAACACCAATGGATATGGGATCATCCATCGCCCATCTGTATGGGTCGAGAAGGTTCACGCTAGTCTACTATGGTATATCGATGCCCCATCTCGGTACACCCACGACTAGGGACCATCAAGGATGTACTTATGGACTACCATGTCCCCACTAGTATGATCCGCATCATAGTCCAGGTAGTCAAGTACACATCCTAAGGGCTTTACCAACATGTAATAGAGAGACAATCTGTGTACACGTTAAGGTAAAGAGCAACCAGATAGCATACTATCATGTCGAGCAAGAAAGTCCTCCCTATATATGTCCCAGCATCCACTACAATATACATCCAATGTACAGTAATGGCCTCTAGGGCATACATATAACTAACTATCTCCCACTTGCACTAGGGCCATCTGTAGCAGAGGTTGTAGTATCTCATACTTAACCATCCCATAAAAGTCTCTATCTGGGAATAGGCCTTCGTGAGTGGATCCGCCGCGTTGTCCTCTGAGTCTACTCTCCTAACCTCGATCCCTTAGAGATCAACCATCTCCATGATCAAGTGATACTGCCTTAGAATATGTCTGGATCACTAATGGGACCTGCGTTCCTTGGCATAAGCCAGAACTCTATTGTCACACAATGGGAGGAACATAGTTCATCTCATGAACCAATATACACCCAAACAGCCTCTTTGGTAGCATCTTAAGTAGCGATGTATCCTGCCTTTATCGTCTAGTATGTCACGGTATCTAGCTTGGAACTCTTCCAACATACCGTCCCTTTACTGAGGGTAAAGACAATGCCTGCGACTGACATTCAGTCGTCGTTATCACCCTGGAACCTTTCCAGTGATTTTCCCCAGAATCGTTTGATATCATCCCACTACAACTAGTGAGAATCCTAACATCTAATTAAATCTATCTCATAGATCCAAAACTCAGGATTTAGGAGGTATCATTTTGATCCTACACGGAGAATCTTTGTGATAAACGGAGATTGATCGAGCGTAGCATAAGAAACTCCTTTCTTATCAAGAGTATGTCATCCACGTACTCTACGAGGATCACCACCATACTCCCTACTACCTTTTTGTTTATACAAGGTTCATCTACCATTTTGATGATGTCAAACTCTTTGACTAATACATCAAAACAGATGTTCCAACTCCGCGATGCCTGCTTTAATCCTATAAAGCATCTTGCACACGTTTCCGCTGCTCCCACTGTTTACGAAGCCCTCTGGCTGTGTACATATAGACATTCTCTTCTAAATCAGTATTTAGAAAAGGAGTCGTGACACCCAAACTCCAGATATCGTAGTCATGGTATGTAGCTGTGGCAAGTAGGATCTGGATGGACTTAAGCATAGCCACCGAAAAAGGTTTCATCATGATCCACGCCTGGTCGATGACGAAAACCTTTAACAGTCTAGCTTTGAAAGTCTCAACTTTTCCATGTACACCAAGTAATCTTCTCAACATATACTTGCTCCTGATGGGGATTTAACCCTTCAGATAAAGCAACCAAAGTCCATACTTTGTTGGTGTATAAGGATTCCATCTCAGATCGCTAAGCATCCAGCCATTCTTACAGAGTCCTACTCTTGATGGCCAGCTCGAAACTAGTTGGGTCATCATCTCATGATGCAATTCTTGCTCCAACTGTCATCGAGAAACCGAAGCAACTCTCAGGTGGGTGAGGAACCCTACTAGATCGGCGGAGAGGCTGAGGTTCGTTGGAATCTACTGAATCCTTTGGTTCTTTCAAATCATCAGCTGCAGTTTGTATAGCTGGAACATTTCCAGTTCTACATAACAGACCTTGCCTCGAGTTTGTCCGGATTTTGCTTTTAGACATAGGCCGGACAACCCCAAATCTTAACTAACTTAAGAGATGGGCTCTTCCCTTTCCATATCACATATGAAGCGCTAGGCAACTGATTTGATTGGAACCCTATTCAATAGGTATGCAACTTCTCAAGTGCATAACACCCAATAGGAAAAATGTAACTCAGTAGTACTCATCATAGAGCACACCTTATCATATAGGGTGTAATTGCTCCACCCCGATATACCATCGTGCTATGGTGTATACGGAGGAGTAATTCTGAGAGAGAATCTCACTCTCCTTTAAAATAAACCAGGATTGCCGTGCTCAAGTATTCTCCTCCTCGATCTCATCAAAGGACATAATACTTATACCCGTATTTTGGTTCTCTACTTCTAACTTATATTCTGTGAATATCTCAAAAGGTTCGGACTTGTGTTTCAACAAGAACATATGTCTGAATCTAAAGAGATCATCAGAGAGTGTAATGAAGTATAAAGAACCGGTCTTGGCATGTGTAGACCGGGGACCTTACATACATCAACATGTATCAATCCCAAGAGTTCACTAACTCTTTCTTTGTTTCCATTAAACAGAGCTATGGTCATCTTATCGTTATGACATGACTGGCGAGTTTTATAAGATGTAAATTCAAACTAATTTAAACATGCATCTTTATGTAACTTCAGCTAGTCGGGTCGCATTGATATGACCTGGTCTGCAATACCTCAAGAAGAATTCGTTCATTTCTGAACACTTCCTCTTGTATGTGTTCTGTATACTAAGAACTGTAGTTTGATTTAGAACATTAATGCTTTTAGATAACGTGCCTGAACCGATCAATTTTTGATATAGGAAATGTCCAAAACATTATCCAACAATACAAAATTTTATCGTTTCTTTACTAATAAGGAGACATATATGATTTTGTATATCAGGTTCGGTATCTAATAACATTCGTTCAGAATCAATGTATTGGTAATACAGGGTGACAGTGACCAACAGACTTGGCTGCAACACTTGCCCCGTTTTCTGCCTCATGAAACTTATCACCCGTTCCCAGTTCTTTACCTGTCTGAAGCCCTATGTAACAGATTACATATCTGGGATCCTGTTCTGGTATCACATACCTTGGACGTAAAGAATATTGAGAAACAGTTCTGTGTAACGAACACACCCGAAGAAGATGCATCATATGCACTTTCCTCGTTTGGGCGGCACGGGAATTCTGGCATTCCCTATTTCTTGTTCTGTCTTATAACAATTATAAGTTGGAGCGGGACCAACGTTCCCCAGCTTAGTGTAACAAGCGGGTTCGGTCAATAATCCGTATTATTATCTTGATTAAGGCGTGAAATGGTCGCTACCAGGAGAAAGAGAGAAGAAAACACCCAGCGTGCGCTCTTGCAAGAATAGATTGGTTATTATTTTATCTAATCAGGATGGCTCCCACTGTTTTTATCAAATCTTCCTTCAAACCCTAAAAGGAAAGACTAGTCGGGATTAATTACACACTACAAGTTCGCCAATCTTTCAGCCAGGCCAGTGTCGGTACTTTGAGGGAGGTCCCCCGTGCTTTCACACGAACCTAATTAATGAAAACCTCGTTTTCCCAGAGGCGTAACCTCGTTAACACCTTTCTAGACACCTACTTGATCGGCTAATTGTAATGTGTAAAACTCTCCCAGGAGTAACTCTTACTCGCAGCGGGTATCGGGATCCAACTATCTCATAGAAGGTATGCAATCTCATTGCAAATTTCAACACTTGAAATTCCCAATAATATTTTGCCCCTAGCATGCTATGACCTTGACGAAAGCCAACAAACCATAGCCCGCTAGTCAAGTTCAACCCGTACATTTCTTGATTGAATTAAACCCACCCGCACGACCCTTGACGAAAGCCAGCAAAGCCGCACGACTACCCTAATCCAATCGCATCGTATGCTGGCAGATAAGCAGCATATAGCTACCGCACACTGCACCTTGACGAAAGCTAACAAATGCAGCACGAATTCTATATACAACTTATCTGAAATGATGGAGGGCTACGACAGGTTTTTCTGAAAACCTATTGCGTAATGAACTTGATATCGTTGTAGGATCGAATGAATTTTGAAATGGAGTGTTTTTGAGGCTTTTCTAGTTTTGCTAAAGGAGTCACTCCCGGTGAAGGGATCGTCGGTCCTTTCCTCGTCGAATGAGGTGCGGGATATATCATATATATCACTGTGCAAAGCAAACACTCTTAAAAGCAATCAAAAGACAAACCGAGTGTGTAGCATCTGCCAGTTATTGCTAAAGGAGTCACTCCCGGTGAAGGGATCTCGGTCCTTTCCTTATCGAATAAGGTGGATATATCATATACATCACTGTGCAAAGCAAGAACTGTAGCTACCTGTTTTATTTTGTAATTCGATTCTACAACATCTTTAGGTTTCTTTTACTTTCATTAATCATATTAATGAAGTCCCATCATATAAGTACCTAAACATCACAGATAAATACGACGTACACTTATGCCATCCGCATTCGCCTCGATGTCCCCTCGTGCACCGTTAGGTTTGGTAACTAACGGCAGAGCGGGGCAGGGCTAGCGCGGGTGTAAAACATAAGTAACGTCTATATAATATATCATATATACTATATACTGTATCTATCACAGAACATCACATGATCACATCACAGATATCGTAGCAGAAAAACTATATGAAATATTGGATATACTAGGACGTCCGTGTTTTCAATACGAGCCAGTATAAAACACGGATTCCACGGTCGCGATGAATAGCCAAACCCACACCCCTAGCCCCCTACGAGAGCGGCAAGCAACACTACCAATTCTAGAGTTAGGAGACCCGGACTCGACTCCTCGAGTTGGTCTCCTACTGGACTCCAGAACCCGGTTACTTGTGCCCTCCTCCTTGGGTCTATCCTAGTGCGGAAAAGTAAATAATATACAAAGGTGACAACTTCCGCAACCTGGAAGTGCCCCAATAAAAGAATATTACATACAAGTTTTTACATGAATGAAAATGAAAAACACTCATCTCACATAAAAAACCCCGGCTATTCAACACGACGATCCAATATAACATATCCAGCAACACATAACATCACATGTCATCAACGTAAGTAAATATGCACATCCCAATTGTCGTTGACATATAGCAACGAAACCGGCGATATCACATATTACACTTACGGTCACAGAAAAGAAAGTGTAAAACTACAACAGTTGGAATCCGCAACCTGAATAGACATCGCATGCCTAATCAAATGAATTACTTAGACATCGCATGCCTAACAATTATAAACCCCGCATTTTAGTCTCTATATCGAAAACACTTTTCAATATCTAGTCGGGCAATTCAATAAGATTCCCGAAAATTTGATCGAATGCTCGTCGCAAACTTTAGTAGGCGACCGCACCCCCGACGCCGTCGACGAAGTGCACCAAGGCGGAACACCGCCACCGCGAGCACCCGAACGGATGCTTTCGGCGACGGGGTTCTCCTACAGTCACTTGGTCGGGGCTATGGGGTGTAGCTGTCTATTAAGTTTACCCGGCGAGTATCCGCGTACGCTACGTGATTGCGACGGACTTTTGATCACATCAAAATTCCGTGGCAACCGATCAATTGAGACTAAACTGCTATGTTTATAACATTCATTCAGTTATCTCATAACTTCATGTGAATTCCAATTATTGTATCCCATTCCGGATAAATAGAAAATGTCAAACTTTCCGATCGAACAATCGAACACCCAAGTTTTCCCGATACAGATCAACACATGAAACAAGTCTAAAAACGTTCAGTTCATGCCTCAGTACCAACGGTCCAGCCGTAGAAGGGTCAAGCCAACGCCTCACATGTGGCACGCCGTACTGCCCCAAACCCGAAGGTTCAAAGGGCAGTTCAAGACGGTCACATAATCGAGTTAAGGTTTGTTGTCTTCTAGAGGGACCATCGCGTAACTTGCACTACTTAGAACGTCGTTAAACTACGGAAAAATCCAACACTTGGAAATTTCCCGACAGGGGAAAAATTGGGAATTTATATCCGGTCGAACTTTTTAACATATTCTAAAATTTATCCGGAAAGCCACATCTGATACTCCGATCGAAACACCGAATCCCCAAAACAACCCCAGTAAATTCAACTCTTGAATAAAATTTAAAAATACCTAGAAATTCCAGCATAATATACTAGAAGTTACTGTGCAAACAGGTGATGATGACGTCATCAACTTGCCGCGGAACCGCCGCATAAGCCAGGCGTCTGCCGCGGTTCCGTCGCGGTTTGAACTGTTCATGGGAAAAAATTTGCACCGTAATTCTTATAATTCCCTGCTGAATTTTTTAAGCATTTTTAATGTGGAAAAATCCCAGTTTTTAGAAAAAGTCCAGAGAGCATGGTTTGTGTTAGGGTTTCGGTTCGTTCGGGTTTCAAACTCCGTCTAGACTTCGCCTAAGGCTCTAGCTAGGCTCTGATACCACTGTAGGGTTCCTAGGCACACACTAGAGGTCTCACAAGGCATCAACCATGCCAATTTCAAAATTTACGGTGCCGAGAAACCCTAGACTACGGATCGTTAACTAGATTTTAGGCGAAACAAGAAACTAGCTAACAACTTAGCTAAAGAGAAAACGGAAATACAACCTTTGTAGATCCGGTGCTCCACCTCCACAGCTCCGCAATGAAGTCTTCTCGCTGTCCAAATGAAATCCCGGGCTCTAGCGTCGGCTTCATCGGAGAAATGGGCGGGCAAGGTCGTCGGCTTCGTGCCGAAGATGATCTACGTCGAGGCATCGCTAGATCAAGCTCCAACTTCACCAAGTCAAGAAAACTTGTGAAGGAAACACACTCTACTACTTGGCAAGAGGTAGAGGATGAAGAAATAGGAAGTGGGTAGACTTTAGAATTGGATTTCTCACTCTTGTTCATCAATCACCATTGATGGTCAAGCTTTTTCTTCTTGTGAAGAAGAAGAAGAAGACGAAGAAAGAATTATGATAAGTTAATTAAAAGGAAAAGAAAAAGAATACTTATCATAATAATAACCATGGTCAAGTGTAGAGACTAAACTAAGGTTAAGTGAAGTGGTTAGGGTTAAGCATGAGACAAAATGGTCACAAAGTCAAAGCTTCATGAAGCTTCAAAGAAAGAAACAAAACTTGCAACCATTTCATTTCTAATCTTTTCCAAAAATAAATAAATAAATAAATTAGTAAGAAAAAGAAAACCCTAATCATTAACTTAACCAAGGTTTAATTCTTTACATTTAACCAAGTCAACATGTATCATCAAACATGATACAATCAAGTGCACAAAAGTATATCACATATACAACTTGCACATTTCAAGTGAGAAAATCCATTTAAAGTGAACCAATACTAGTTAATGCAAAGTAATATATCAAATATATAATTATACATTAAATCATTAAATCAACACTTGATTTAACGATCCGGTCATATCACATATAACCGACTAGTGTCCTATGTATCGGCTTACCGAACCAACCCTTGATTCGATAACTAGGTTATATCGCATACAACCTTTCGATACATTCATCGCGAGAATGGAATACGGTATCACATACACGCATTATTCTCGGTCCCGCACATATCTCATATGCGCTCCTATTTCGTTTCGCTTGAGCCAGGAAACCTCTGTGTAGGATCTAAAGACTCGTCAATACGCCGGCAGCAGGTGATGATCATATCAAACACCCACAAGCCGCAAGCGGTCTGCTAAACGTAACGGCCACCCGGGTATTGAGCGATCAGAAGATCGACGAGCAAGCCCGCTCACACTCCAGTGAATCCAACCAGTAACACTACCGTACAGTCCGGTCTCGTCGTCTGATATGTCGCATATCTTGCCTAGGGGTGGTAAACGTCAGACCCCAATAGCTCGATAAGTCGTGTCGATATGAGGTCTATAACAGTTCGAGAAACTACTGGTAACACTTACCAGTATATCTCAGCAACCCTGGCCAGGGATTTCTGGTTATAGCCAATCGAACACAGCGCAACATCAACTCCGTATACCGGGAGAGACGAATCCCCTCCTATCGCTCATTGCCTCCATGTGAATCGGGACTGTACCCAAAAACCACCGTTTTGCATGCCCTCTTGGACGTGGTAAGGTGGATATCAAAGCACAGTAGGAATCACACAAGACTCTATGATGATCTCGGGTCAACAGTCTACTCTGAACCAGTGTCACCAGAGAACTGCCATCTGACGTGAGGTATAATACCATCTGGGAGTTCTCGACGAGTCCGTCCAGTGTACCCAGTCTCTACTGAGCACCCGTATATCTCCTCTGATGTCAAACACCAATGGATATGGGATCATCCATCGCCCATCTGTACGGGTCGAGAAGGTACACGCTAGTCTACTCTGGTATATCGATGCCCCATCTCGATACACCCACGACTAGGGACCATCAAGGATGTAATTATGGACTACCATATCCCCACTAGTATGATCCGCATCATAGTCCAGGTAGTCAAGTACACATCCTAAGGGCTTTACCAACATGTAATAGAGAGACAATCTGTGTACACGTTAAGGTAAAGAGCAACCAGATAGCATACTATCATGTCGAGCAAGAAAGTCCTCCCTATATATGTCCTAGCATCCACTACAATATACATCCAATGTACAGTAATGGCCTCTAGGGCATACATTTAACTAACACAGTGGTGCCGCCCTCACAGCTGGATTTCAGCCTTTTTCGCTAGTCGGCTTTTGAGGAGAATACGTCGAGGATTCTTGGCTTTCATTAGTGATACCGGAGCCACAGTGGATTCGTAGGAGCAGGTTCCTATCGTGCGAGAGTTTTCTGACGTTGTTCCAGATGAGCCGGTGGAGCTTAGGGAGCTTAAGGATCCGCTGCAGAGTTGTTAGATAGAGGGACTTATACGTCCAAGTGTTTTGCTTTGGGGAACTCCTACTCTGTTCGTCAAAAAGAAGGACGGCAGTTTGAGGTTGTGTATTGATTGATCGTCAATTGAAACGAGTTACGGTGCGGATAGATATCCTTTATCCCGCATTGACGATTTCTTTGATCAGCTCCAGGGTGCGGGACATTTTTCTAAGTTTGTTTTGGGATCAAGTCATCATTAGTTGCGGGTTCAGAGTGATGACATTCCGAAGACTGCTTTTGTGCGCGCTACGGGCATTATGAGTTTTGGTGGTGTCGTTGGACTTACCAATGCCCTAGCAGCATTCGTGGATGTGATGAACAAGATTCTTCAGGCCGTTCCTCGACCAGTGTATTGTTGTGTTATTGATGACATTCTTGTCAATTCCAAGAGTCGTGAGGAACACGAGCAGCACTTGAGGATTGCTTTGCAAACATTTGGAGAGTACCAGCTGTTTGCTAAATTCTCAGAGTGTTTCTTCTGGCTTGATCATGTTGACTTCCTAGGTCATGTGGTTATGGGAGACGGTATTCGTATGGACCCGAAGGAGATCGAGGCCGTACAGCTTTGGCCCAGACTTGTATCAGGGACAGAGGTCCGCAGATTTTTGGGCTTAGCTGGTTTTTACCGCCGTTTTGTGCAGGATTTTTATGTATCGCTGCACCGTTGACCCTACTGACAAGGAAGGGAGTTCCTTTTCTTTAGAATGAGGCATGCGTACTGAGTTTTCAGCAGTTGAAGACTCGGTTGACGACTGCACCAGTTCTATCTTTGCTTTCTGGATCGGGCGACTTTGTCGTTTATTATGATGTTTCGCGAGTGGGGCTCGATTGTGTACTGATGTAGCATGATAGAGTTATCGCTTATGCTTCCCGAAAGTTGGAGGAAGTACGAGCAGTATTATCCTACTCATTATCTGAAGATGACCGAGGTGGTCTTGCGCTGGAGATTTAGGGATAGTACTTGTACGGAGAGTCGTGTCAGATTTTCACGGACCATCAGAGCTTAATCTTCCTGCAGCGGGATCTGAAGTTGAGACAGCACCGTTGGATGGACCTTGTGAAGGATTGTGTTTGTGTGATCCTTTATTACCTATGGCAAGGCGATTGTGATAGCTGATTTGAGTCGTTAGCCCAGGGGTAGCTTGTTCCAGTTGTGCGCAGTTCAGAGACAGTCTTATGCAGATTTACAGTTCTTGTGCGACCGTTGAGTATAGCTTAAGTTCGCCTCTACTGGGGGACAACTTGCTCATGTCTGCGCCCGTCCACTTTTACTTAATCGTTTTCGTGAGGCACAACCCGCCGATGCTCGTTTGTTGAGATTCTGAGCATGTTCGGCAGGATAAAGATTCAGAGTTCTTGATTTATGACCAGGGTGTGCTACGTTTAGGGACTCGTGGTGTGTACCTGATATTGATAGGCAGAGACATGAGGTCCTTGAGCAGGCACATCAGTCAGCTTTCTGTATTCACCCAAGTGCCACCAAGATGTAACGTGACTTAAGAGTTAGTTACGGGTGGGCAGGGATGAAGAGTGAAGTTTCATATTTCATTTCGAAGTGCTTGGCTTGTCAGCGAGCTAAGGTTGAGCATTTGAGACCGGCTGGAGAGTTACAACCATTAACCGTTCCAGAGTGGGAATGGGAGAAGATCAACATGAAATTCGTTGTGGGTCTACCCAGGTCTAGTCGGGGGTATGAATCCATTCGGGTGTTTGTTGTCCGGTTATGCTCAGTTTGCGCATTGTTCTTCGGTAAGTTTGTGCGTTGAATGGAGTTCCTTCATGCGTTGTATCCAATATAGGCATTCAGTTCATTAGCCGTCGTTGAAAGAAACTTCAGGAAGCCTTGGGTACTAGTTGAGCTTTAGCTCCGCTTTTCCATCTGTAGGCCGATGGTCAGACAGAGCGGACTATACAGACTCTTGAGGATATGCTTGTGCGTACGTACTAATTGTTTGTTGGTAGTTAGGATCGTCACTTGCCATTGATGGAGTTCTCCTACGATAACAGTTATCAGGAGACATTTTAAATGGCAACTTTCAGGCCTTGTGTGGTAGGTTGTATCGATCGCCAGTCTGTTTTACTGACTCTGCGAGAGCAAGATTTTGGACCCCATCTAGTCTAGATACTTCAGAAAAGATCCTGTTGATTCAGATCAGGATGAGAGCAGCCCAGTGCAGACAGAAGTCTTATGCCGACAGTTGTTGTCGCAGACTTGAGTTCGCAGTGGGAGATCATGTATTCCTACGGATTTTTTCGATGAATGGCGTGTTGAGTTTTGGGAAGCTTAGTCTCAGATTTTAGGTCCTTTTGAGATCCTCGAGCGAGTTAGTACCGTTGCCTATAATTTGGCACTTCCGCCCAGATTTTTGAGTATTCATCCTGTTTTCCTTATGTCAATACTTCGCAATTACCTTCATGACCTTTCACATGATTTAGCACTGATTGAGAGGATACGTGCGTGTCAAGTTTAGTTTTAAATACCGCAATCAAGACGGTTTCGCTTGTAGCTAGCCGGTTGAGTACGGGTCGTCCGCAGGGAGATGGGAGTCTTTTTCAATGTGTTTTAACGAGTTAAGTCCTGTTTTCAGATTTTGTTGTGGTTATCTAAGTGTAAGTTGATATTTAAAGAGAGCTTGTTAGGGTTAGGATTAGGTTAGTTTGAGTTAGGAGTCTCCACATCTTTCGTTGCCCCACTTAATATCGGTGTTACGGTAATCGGCAACAACGGGGATTAGCACGACTAGGAAGGAACTTGCGAGTATAAGCTAGGCTTTCCAACGCATAGTTCTTCCGTTTGGTGCTTGTCCGTCCATTCTTGGCTCTTATCCATAACCTCCGGTTAATTCAACCACAATCGGTCTCACTACGGAATCACCGCTATCATGTAGGATAGGGTGCCGTAAGGAGCGGATTGTGGTTCAATTAACGGGAGTCGATTTAAGTTGTTGGGCAAGGAAAGAGTGAGAGAGATTTCCTTCTCTCAAACTTCCCTTATCCTACCCTAACAAGTATAAAACTACTCACACTTCATGATAAGGAAAAACAAAACAAAACAAAGAGGAAGATAGAAAGAAGGAGATTAGAAGAATACGACTAACTATTTGCGACCTCACCTTGGCGAGGATCAGTAAGTGCACGGCGGCGCCCCGGCCGTCGATCCGACGCCGGAATGCGGAAGCGGTGATAAACTTTAATTTTGCGGACTTAGCAAACCGGCACCACCGCGCACTAAACATCCGGATCGAAACCATTAACAAGTCTAAGCTACAAACAAGATAGGGAAGAGAAGTATACCGACAGATCCGAGTCCTCCGGTCTTCTCGTCGTCGTCCCGATCTCTTGCGGAATGTTCCGTCTCCTCCTCGTCGCCGGAAGTGCACCACATCGCCTACTTCTTTTACGGGCTCCCACCTCAATGCCGAGGCAACTCGGGCACGAAGCCGGCTACTCGACGTGCCCAAGATTTGCTGTAGAATGTATAGTAGAACTTGTGTCTCATTTGGGGTTCATGGAATTGCCTTTGTGGTGGAGGAATGATACAAGAACTTTGTGGAGGAACTTGGGGATTTTTCTAGCAACTAGAGAGCAAAAATCCCCACTACAAAAATGGGCCACCCCTCCTCCATGCTTGGCCGGCTATCAAGAGAGAGGAGAGTGAGAATGAGGGGGAAGAGAGAGTGAATGAAAAAACCATCCCCTAATACCAAAAATGGAGAGAGAGAGAAGGCTATCATGCAAAAGGAAATGATCACCAAATCAAAACCCACACTCAACCACCTACCACCAACCTCATCATCAACAACCATGATGATATACAAAGTCAAGCAATCATGAGTTTATGAAGTAAAATGATGTGACAAGTATCATGACATGATAATATGCAAAGACCCCCTCCACAAATGCTTATTTGCAACAATGCAAATAAGCCCTCCTCCACCAATCTTCGGCCAATGAACGGAACAATGGAAATCGGCCGAAACGGAAAGCAAACTGGCAACTCCATAAAGCTGGTCCCGTAATAAATTACAGGAAAACCCCGATACTGTGCATACACACCCGCATTTGTATTTCGACCGAAATACAAATGCAATGAGACAAAGTCTACGCTGTACTATACTAGGATACGGCTTATACCAAAAACCGGCTAGCAATATCCGTTCGATCCTGATCCGTGCAATACCGCACGTATCTGATCGAACCCTGCCATATAACCATATGGCTTATAGTACAAACTGTCCGATCCTGATCCGTGCAATACCGCACGTATCTGATCGGACCTTGCCATATCTCCATACGGCCTCTACAACCTTTCGCCCGAAAGCTGAGTAACTGAATGTGGGGGACTCTAAAGACTCGTCAATACCTTGGTTGTGGATTTAACCACTAGCACGTCAGAGGTATAAGCCAATACGTAACGGGCTACCAGGTACTGACTAAAAGGGATGTCTGTGAGTGAACTCAGCCTGACAACCCTACTGAGCCTGTCAGTGACAATATCCGTACAGTCCGGTCCGTTCGTCTATGAGCATCGCATGGCGGGCCTAGGAGGTTGGTAAAAGTCAGACCCCCAAAAGCGGTACAAGTCGTGTCGGAGTGTAGCCCAGAACACCCTGAGATACTACTGGAATACCTACCAGTAAATCTCCTTGCCTTGGCCAAGGACTTCGTGTAATGGCTCTCCTAGACACAGCACGACCTCACCCCCAATACCGGGAGAGACGAACCCCTGAAGATACGCTCACTGCCTCCATGTGGCTCGGGACTGTACCCAACTAAAACCTGTTTGCACGACTCCTTTGAGCCGTGGTAGGGTAGTAATCAAAGTACAGTGGGAACTCACACGAGACAAATGACGATCCCCAGGTCGATGAACTAACCTGCACACATGTCACCAGGGAACCGCCATCTGACGTCTGGTATATGATCAACTAGCATGTTCCCGGCGAGTCCTGTCCGGTGTACTCATAACCCAATGAGCACCTGTATACATCTTAGGTGATCCAACTGACACCAGTGGCTTGTGAGACCGGCCACCGCCCCTCGTCGGGGTCTCGACTGTATACACTAGTCTACTATGGAGTATCGATGCCCTGTCTCGAAACTCACACGACTAGGGATCATTTAAGGATATGCTTATAGACCCCAGCTCCCACTTATATGATCGCCCTCATACTGCTGGTGGTCAAGCAAGAATCCTAGGGGCTCTAACAACGTGTAATAGCGACTTGTCAGGTCACCTAAAGCAGTACACGATGATAAAGGTAAACCAGATAGCATACTATCATCTCGAGTAAGACTGTCCTACCGGGATAGGTCCTCCATCAATCATTTCAATCACGTACCTGTGACCTAATAATTGACTCTGAGGACACTATCTCCAACAATCTCCCACTTGCACTCAAGGCTAATTATTGCGATGTCGCATACCCACAGCCCGTGTGATACCGAACACCCAACTCCTCTACTAGTCAGTCTCACAAAGCTCGTTTGCGAAACTATTGCGTTCGAGGAATAGCCTCAGTGAGTGGATCCGCCTTGATGTCTCTTTCTATGTCTCTCTATATCTCAAGTTCGCAGAGAAACCCATCTCCCGAAATGAGCAATACCTGTCTTAGAATGTGTCTGGATGTCTGATGGGACCTAGCTCATAAATGAACTCCAAATCCAAACTTCTTAGACTGTATCGTCAACTGAACTGAATCAGTATCCTGCGCCATGCCTCCCTCAGTATTGCCTTGGACCACCTGTCCAAAATACTGCCCCTCGTCAGAAGGAAAAACTATAACTCTGACAACCTCCCTGTCGTCCATGTCACCTTGGAAGCCTGGAATGATAACTGTCTCCTTCATGAGGCTGTCGTTATCATATCCCTAGAACATCTACTTATGTTCTAAAGTTGCTTCCGACTGTTTCTCCAGGATTGGATTAATGTCAACTTATTGCATCTAGTGCAAGAACAATATCTGGTGTGGTACTTGACATCTCATGATTGACTCAATTGCCTGAGCAAGTGATCTGCCAATCATGCACGTCCCTCTCCCCTTTAGTCTGTAAGACACCTTTGGAGAGGGTGACTCCATCACCTGCAGGTACACTACCGTGCCAGGAGTCGTCCATTCTAAATACTATTAGAATGCTGTCAAAGTACCCTGATTGGGAAACCACCCAAATCTAGATCTAAAACCATAGATCCAGTAACCAGTATGTCAGATATAAAATCCATTTCCTTTGTGGAGAAACCACTGTGTGACGACCAAAGTATAACCGATTGTAGTATAGGAGTTTCTTTTCCTATTCTGTGTATGTCATCCAAATACCAGGATATCACACCCTACTACCTTCTCAACAGATCCATCCCCTATTCTGATAAAGTCAAACCCATGACTGTCACGTCAGAAATAGGTGATCTATCTCCGCTACATCTGCATTAGTCTATAAATAGACATAAGCTACCTGTCCACCAATGCTTCCGCTGCTCCCACTGACTACGACAACCCTCTGGCAGAGTCATATAGACGTACACTTCTAAAACTCGTTTAGAACGACGCTATACTCATCCTCCCGCCGGGTCTCGCAGCCTGGAACAACAGCAATGGCAATTGTGGGTAAACAAGAACTTCCCTGTCACCGTCCTTGAGGCTACCGTAGTACCTCTCGGGTGCCTGAAGTTACCCACCTTATCTGCGGAGTGGCCAATGGAATGTCAATCCAAATTGAATCTTTAGGTTCCTATCAAATCTTCAGTAATCGTTTGTGGTTCTGAAATCACTTCCAGTTCTACCATACTCCCACTACTGTTTTCTGAAAAAATCCATTTTTAATAAAACTGTGGCGAGTCTAGAACAATAATGCTATTGTTCATCCAGATGGTAGAAAGTTAACCCTCGTCATAGCCTGGGTCAACCCACAAACAGCCATTACAGAAACGTGCCTTGAGTTGTCCAATGTCTGGTTTTAAGCATAAACCGGACAACTCCCCGTACCTTAACATCGTTAAGATACGAACTGTTCTATATCCCATATAGGAACAGAGGCACTGATTTAATTGAACCAGATTCAAATCATGCAGCTATATCTAGTTCATGTCATCTAAATGGAAGGAGGCCGATCAGCGTTACTCAACTTAGGAATGCTTCCAATTATGAGTAACCTGAAAGAGAAGCAAGATCTCTTTATCATCACTATCAACTGAATACCATTGACAAGTATCTACATCTTCGATCACTTTGAAGAATCCCGATACTTGCTACACCTGGTTCTCTACTCTATTCAAATACCCATAACTTCTCAAAATTCGGACCCTGTGTTTCCACGAAACACTTGTCTAAAAACTAGAGAAGTCATAAGTAAACCGAATATAGTACGAGGACCAACCCCTCTGTCCTGATGGACCCTGGACATCATACAATACTCTGTATAAGTCCCTTGAGTCTGATAACTCATTCACTGTGTGTTGTAGGTTGAAAACTGTACTTATGGTTAAGAAGAATTACACCGCTGTTCAATGCTCCTTACCTAACCATCCACTGATATAGGTAAATGTCGTAGACATAATTTCAGAAAGGTATATCTCACTCTATGAAAATAGACGTACAGATATATCAATTTGAAATTGGTGCATAACTGCGGATATTCAAAACCAAATATTTGCCGACCGGCAAACAGCCCAGGTGATTTCCTCAAGTATCACCGATTACAACGAATCCCGATATAATGAGGACGATCACCTAATTCCCAATAACTTACTCCCACTCATCATCTGTAAAACCATACAGATGTGAGAAGCATACTGGTAAATACATACCCTGGAGCAAGTGTCTAACTGGGAAATCAGTTTTCCTTTAACAGTACACAGTGAAGCTGAAACATTGAAATGTTTCGATGGGGTATCCTGGTATTCCTAGTAATGCCTCTTCCATTATCCAGATTCACAACTGTAACCGTGTAATTCTTTGCCACCTCTCCAAATCCCTTCATTTGTCTTTAGTCTTTACCTTCTGCACACCCCTTTAGGCCAAATGGTTTTCTTCCTTCCCTACCGTTCGGCACCAGCCTATGGTTTGGAAGAAGACTATCCAATAAGCATAATGGGTGTACTGTCCCAATCCTAGGAACACTCGCAATGCGAGAGAAGGTGAAGATAAAAGACACCTGAACAAATCTTATTCCTATTTCTCCTGGACCAGAATCCATCCCCGAACTGGAACAAGTTCCTTTCGAGTTCGAATATAACCATACGATGGAGTATCCAATAAACTGTGGATCTTCGTAGTGACACGGAGTGTCCTGGAGAAATACAAAGGTGATTTAGGATTGGCGAATGAATACTTGGTTTGTTCGTGAATATCTGTTGCAATTTACTTTGCCCTCTTACTAATCCCTTGCTTTGTGTTAGCTCAATACCTTCTGTACACCATCGTTAGGCTAATTGGTTTTCTTCATTCCCTACCGGTCGGCACCAGCCTAAGGTTTGGAAGAAGACAATCCAATTTGCGTAATAGGTGTACTACCCCTAAACCAAGGAGTACTCGTAGCCTGAGAGAGGGTAAAAAGAAAAGACAACTGAATAATCCTATCCGTTTTCTCCAGAACCTGAAACCATCCTCGAATAAATTCTTTCGAGTTCGTATCTAACCATACGATGGTTTTGTCCAATGGAAGTGGACGTTCGTGGTAAAACGGGGTGTCCTGGAGAAAAGGGTAAAAGTAGGAGTGGCAATGAGGTTTGCAACTCTGACAATCCAAAAGCCAGTGTTATGAAGGTTCGGTCAACTTGGTCACTGAGTCATTGTCTTATGGTCAGGTCAATGGTCGCTGCCAAAGAGAGAGAGAAAAGAAACACTCAGCGTGCACTCTAACCTAGATCAGAATGGTTACCAATTTATCTAATCTGGAAACCTCCCACTGTACCTCAAATTCTCCTCCAAACCTGAAAGAAGAATTAGTCGGGGTCACCCGAGGAGTAAACTAACTCATCAGTGGGAATCGGGATCCAACTCTCATCGCATGACAACGTGACGGAATCCGCTCACGGTATCACACTCCAGAAGGTATGCGCATATCTGGTAAGTTTCAGTTCTTTTGAAACTCCCGATGAGATTTCTGCCCCATGCTCTTATGACCTTGGCGTGAGGTCAAAATATCATAAGTCACATGTCAAGTTCTACCCATCATTATCCAGGTTAATTTGAATCCACCCGTACATACCCTTGACGTAGGCCAAAATAGTAGTACGACTGTCCCAAACCAACGCATCTATCTATGCAACAGATAAATACCCGACAGCTACCAATCACTATGCCTTGGCGTGAGGTCAAAATACATAGCTTGAATACTACCGAATATTTAACTGAAATGATGGAGGGCTACGAATGGTTTCTGGCGAAAACCTTTAACGTAAAGAACTTGATATCGTCGAAGGAACGGATAGCTTTTAAAAATATAGTGACGAAAACCTTCGCTAAAGAGGTCACTCCCGGTGAAGGGATCTCGGCACTTTCCCCGTAGAATGGGGTGCAGGATATTCCAAATGAATACCACGATGCAAAGCAAAAGTAATCGGCTATAGTGAAGTTAATGCCCTGACGCAAACTTCTGTCCAAGGGGTCACTCCCGGTGAAGGGATCTCGGCCCTTGCCTCGTCGACTGAGGAGCAGGATATTCCAACTGAATATCACGTTGCAAAACAAAAGTGAACGTCCTTGCAATAACAGCCTTTTGAAAATTGTTCCAACAACATCAGATTAGGTTTGTTTTTAACTTGCATTGATCCGAATCAATGCAGTCCCATCAATTGATCACACCACAAAGAACGAAAATATACTGATGTACGTATATGCCATCCGCATTCGCCACTGGGTCCCGTCATTACCCGTTAGGTTAGTTAACTAACGACAGAGCGGAGACTGGACTAGCGCGGATGTAAAACATATACAACATCTACTAATATATATACCAATATATTATATTTCGCTCAAGGCGTGAAAGAAATGCAACATCACAGAAAATGTACAGCATCACAGAAACAATACAGATATCTGGGATCCCCGGGTTTCACAGAGCCACTGCTGAAACCCGACGTTTCCCTGGTCGTGTGGATAGCCTGTGCAATGAAATCCTAGACCCCCATGGGCGCGGCAAGTCACCCGCCAAAACCTGAAGCGAGGCAGCCCCCTTCAGTACCGTGAATGGACCACCCAGCACTTCACGGAATCCGGCAACTTGGGCACCCCTCCTGGGTCAACCTGTACCCCCTACGAGTGCGGCGAATAGCCCGCCAGTTCCAGAGTGAAGCCCCCTCCGTCTCAATGCCATGAGATGCGGGCTTGTTGCCCCGTAGAACCCGGCTATCCGTGCACCCCTCCTGGGGTAATCCTAGTACAGAAAGTAAAATATACATACACCGGGTACAACGACCGCAACCTGGCCGTGCCCCAAAATAATAATACAAACAGACAGTGACGGCAGTCTACATGTCGGACGCTCGCCCCGCAATATAAAATGTACATAATACAACCACAACTGTACTAGCATTGCATCCAGGCTATCCCCCACGACCAATCCGCAACATCACAGCATAAACAAAACATCAACGTGAAAGTCACGTTCGCAAATCCGTCTAACCGGGCTATAGCAGTTAGACCGGATTTACCGATCGAGTGACATTCACGGTCGCAGATATAATGTAAATACTGTGAAATATGTGTTTAAAATTTTTGATCAATCAAATTTTAACAAGTGGGCCCCCAATCAAAACTGTAGCAGATCAAGAAATTCTGGGCCCAATGTTATTATTCCAAAACCCCACTTTTCACCCCAGAAAGCCTCTGTAAAAAATTGGTGCAGTGATCTCCACAGTGCGCGGCGGAACAGCGGCGGGAAGGGGGTTTTCGCGGCGGTTCCGCGCTCCAACTGTGGAGTCACTTCATCGAATTTTTACAGAGCTCTTAGATTTTCCAGTACATCAATATTTTACAACCTGAAAAATTTTTCGACACTAAAAATTTCCAACAGAAAACTGATGCTAACACAATACGGGTTTTGGAACTTTTTGATCGATCGGAAATGCAAACACATTACACAAAGCTAGACTAAGTTAATGGCGAGGCTCTGATACCACTGTAAGTGCACGGCGGCGCCCCGACCGTCGATCCGACGCCGGAATGCGGAAGCGGTGATAAACTTTAATTTTGTGGACTTAGCAAACCGGCACCACCGCGCACTAAACATCCGGATCGAAACCATTAACAAGTCTAAGCTACAAACAAGATAGGGAAGAGAAGTATACTGACAGATCCGAGTCCTCCGGTCTTCTCGTCGTCGTCCCGATCTCTTGCGGAATGTTCCGTCTCCTCCTCGTCGCCGGAAGTGCACCACATCGCCTACTTCTTTTACGGGCTCCCACCTCAATGCCGAGGCAACTCGGGCACGAAGCCGGCTACTCGACGTGCCCAAGATTTGCTGTAGAATGTATAATAGAACTTGTGTCTCATTTGGGGTTCATGGAATTGCCTTTGTGGTGGAGGAATGATACAAGAACTTTGTGGAGGAACTTGGGGATTTTTCTAGCAACTAGAGAGCAAAAATCCCCACTACAAAAATGGGCCACCCCTCCTCCATGCTTGGCCGGCCATCAAGAGAGAGGAGAGTGAGAATGAGGGGGAAGAGAGAGTGAATGAAAAAACCATCCCCTAATACCAAAAATGGAGAGAGAGAGAAGGCTATCATGCAAAAGGAAATGATCACCAAATCAAAACCCACACTCAACCACCTACCACCAACCTCATCATCAACAACCATGATGATATACAAAGTCAAGCAATCATGAGTTTATGAAGTCAAATGATGGGACAAGTATCATGACATGATAATATGCAAAGACCCCCTCCACAAATGCTTATTTGCAACAATGCAAATAAGCCCTCCTCCACCAATCTTCGGCCAATGAACGGAACAATGGAAATCGGCCGAAATGGAAAGCAAACTGGAAACTCCATAAAGCTGGTCCCGTAATAAATTACAGGAAAACCCCGATACTGTGCATACACACCCGCATTTGTATTTCGACCGAAATACAAATGCAATGAGACAAAGTCTACGCTGTACTATACTAGGATCCGGCTTATACCAAAAACCGGCTAGCAATATCCGTTCGATCCTGATCCGTGCAATACCGCACGTATCTGATCGAACCCTGCCATATAACCATATGGCTTATAGTACAAACTGTCCGATCCTGATCCGTGCAATACCGCACGTATCTGATCGGACCTTGCCATATCTCCATACGGCCTCTACAACCTTTCGCCCGAAAGCTGAGTAACTGAATATGGGGGACTCTAAAGACTCGTCAACACCTTGGTTGTGGATTTAACCACTAGCACGTCAGAGGTATAAGCCAATACGTAACGGGCTACCAGGTACTGACTAAAAGGGATGTCTGTAAGTGAACTCAGCCTGACAACCCTACTGAGCCTGTCAGTGAAAATATCCATACAGTACGGTCCGTTCGTCTATGAGCATCGCATGGCGGGCCTAGGGGGTTGGTAAAAGTCAGACCCCCAAAAGGGTACAAGTCGTGTCGGAGTGTAGCCCAGAACATCCTGAGATACTACTGGAATACCTACCAGTAAATCTCCTTGCCTTGGCCAAGGACTTCGTGTAATGGCTCTCCTAGACACAGCACGACCTCACCCCCAATACCGGGAGAGACGAACCCCTGAAGATACGCTCACTGCCTCCATGTGGCTCGGGACTGTACCCAACTAAAACCTGTTTGCACGACTCCTTTGAGCCGTGGTAGGGTAGTAATCAAAGTACAGTGGGAACTCACACGAGACAAATGACGATCCCCAGGTCGATGAACTAACCTGCACACATGTCACCAGGGAACTGCCATCTGACGTCTGGTATATGACCAACTAGCATGTTCCCGGCGAGTCCTGTCCGGTGTACTCATAACCCAATGAGCACCTGTATACATCTTAGGTGATCCAACTGACACCAGTGGCTTGTGAGACCGGCCACCGCCCCTCGTCGGGGTCTCGACTGTATACACTAGTCTACTATGGAGTATCGATGCCCTGTCTCGAAACTCACACGACTAGGGACCATTTAAGGATATGCTTATAGACCCCAGCTCCCACTTATATGATCGCCCTCATACTGCTGGTGGTCAAGCAAGAATCCTAGGGGCTCTACCAACGTGTAATAGCGACTTGTCAGGTCACCTAAAGCAGTACACGATGATAAAGGTAAACCAGATAGCATACTATCATCTCGAGTAAGACTGTCCTACCGAGATAGGTCCTCCATCAATCATTGCAATCACGTACCTGTGACCTAATAATTGACTCTGAGGGCACTATCTCCAACAGGATCAAGCGTAAGTATCATTGTCATATGAAGGATAAAGGAAAAGAGAGAATAAAGAAACAATCAAACAAATAACAACAACTACTTAACAATTAAAATTGCAATACATTACAACAAGTAAAAGAAAGAAACAAGCATGATAGAAAAATGGTCTTCTTTATTCATCACTCTTCACTCAAAAGCTTACTACAAGTTTAATGGAGAAGAGGTGAGAAGAGGAAGAAAAACAACACTAGAACTAGGCAAAATGAAAATACAAAATTGGACTCTTTCCTTCACAAAGTTCTGGGCTATTTATAGGCCAGAGAATGAAACCCTAGGGCAACCACCAGACCACACATGCAATGACCAAAATACCCCTGAAAACTTTTTGCCTGCCGCCACTATACGGCCGCGGATCCGCGGCCTGGACCCCACTTTGGCCGCGGATCCGCGGCCGTTTAGTTGAGTTGGGCCCCCAAATTTGCTGTGTTTCCCTGGTTTGATGTGTACATTTTTCTGGTATGTGTATTTTTTCATAATTCCTTTACGAATTTTCCAGAATTTCTGTTGAGGGAAAGGTGGACTTTTTGTCAAGATTTTGTCATGATTGCCTCGAGCTCCGCGTAGATTTCTTGAAAGTTGTTTTTGCCATTGAGCCTTGTGCATGAAGGTGACATTGATTTGACATTTTGTCTTCCTAAACTGGTATCTGGCAACATACGGATGACGAGCGGAGACCGTGTTTTATCTGTGATTGGCAGGAACCCGGATTTTGTCGTGTTTTCCATGAATTTCACCGTTTTAGAACCGAGAACCTGTATCCTGCAATTGACTAACAAACACGGCTCAAGAGTATCTACGGATATGCAATGTGATAAAAATTGGGCGGTATGAAAATGCAAAAATCTGATATGAACAAATACCCCCAAACTTATCATTTGCTCGTCCCGAGCAAAGCCCATTTATTCACAAAAATTGTCCTAACCTCACTTTCGCAGGGAACGCGATTGCACTGAGCATGTGCAACAAGCCGTTTAACCTCTAGGTGTCCCTAGTAGGAGGAGTGTTGTCTCCTGAGGGTTTTCAGCGGATACTACCCACAAAATCCGGTCAAGTTGGTTTTGTAAAATAACTAAGCTTCAAACCCTAAAGTTTTTTTTTAGAAAATAACAATTCTATAATCCTAAGTCTAGACCATCGAACCTTTATTTTTCACACCTCGCTTCTTATCTAACTACAGATTTTATATGTCTTTACGTGCAGTGCGTATAGTGTCGTTAAGTTCCCGAAAGGTCGATTAAAGTCATCATGTCGCACAATAAAGCCCAGATAACAATTTTAAAAGGATCACATAAGTTTTATAAAGAGTTAAGCATTTTTCAAGTTTCGTTTTCCAGTAAGGTTTCAACTTCAGAATTTCTATCTTCCTTAACAGGAAACTAAGTCGTATTTTTCACTCCACCTTTTTCTTGTTTTCATTTCATACACATCTCTGTGAACGTGCAATAGTCTTTATCAAAGAGTAAAACCTTCATATTTCCGTTAAATTTTTTTTTAAAAGCCTGTCTTTTATCAAGATTATTCTCACACAAAGAACCGTTAGGAATTTTAACTCGGAGAGAACACTTGCTTGACTTTGTTTTAAACTGGACTTTCTAGGCTTCTTAGCGAGCTTTGGGCCATTACACCCAAACCAGTTGATTTTAGGGCATTAGGTGTAGAAACACCCCAGCGGACTTAATTACTCAAGTTACCTAGGTCCAAAAACAAAAGACAGTTTGGCGTGAAGATTAGATGATTTAATACGAACGGAGATATAACCGGCAGTTCAAATATATTTTTTGGATAAAATACGTGTCTAGTGGGTTTGGTGTGTAATCATTCCAATCAAGTTTCCGATGGGTTATTTTTCAGACTTAGCTCCAATTACGGCATCAATAACATTCGTTCATATTCGCTTTACTTCATAAACTATTCTTGACATTACTTATTTCAGAACAAACCTATTTGATCCTCAGAAAATCATTTATCTGTTTAAAAGTTTAAACATGAAAGACTTGTCATCTAATTCCCAAAATCTTTCGACACGTGTAGTGTGATGTAAAGACGTATATCAGCTATAGTTAACTTTAAAGGAGGGTTATCTTTTAGGTTTTCAAAATCCAAACATAAGATTTAGTTATTCCTATTTTTTCAAACAAAAACCGTCGAAATGTTGAATCAAAGTTCTTCCACAAGCTAACTTGACAAAAAAGTTTTTATATTTTTTAGAAAATTTTCAGATTTTTATGGATTTTATGGATTTTAATATGCAGATGCAAAATATACATATGAATGCGAAGGTAAGAAATGCGTACCGAGCATACCCCCAAACTTAAACTGGACAGTGTCCTCACTGTCATTGCAGGAAGAGAGCAGTTGGAAGGTTCAAAATTGTCGGTTAGTGATACACAAATTTTTATTTGTTTTTGTTTTTAAAGAAAAGAAAAAGAATATACACAAATATAAACAAAATGGTTTGTACATACCCCCAAACTTATTTGGAACAGTGTCCACTGTTCTTGGCTGGATAACCGAAGTTTGGAGGTAGGCAGAGGAAGATCATTCAGGGTAAACCGGCTCCTGTAAGAACAGGAGCTCCTCTGTTGGTTCGGCGCTAAGGTACGGTTTGCATCGGTGTCCATTTACCTTGAAGAGTGAACCGTCCTTTGGATTTTCCAAATCCAGAGCGCCCTGCGGATACACATTCCGCACAAAATACGGCCCTTTCCAGCGAGATCTGAGCTTTCCTGGATGGAAATGAAGTCGGGTGTCGTAAAGAAGTACCTGCTGACCAGGTACGAAGGTTTTACGCAACAGGTGTTTATCGTGAAACACCTTCGTTCGATTCTTAACGACAACCGCGTTGTCGTAAGCCTCATCCCTAAGCTCGCATAGTTCGTTCAGCTGCAGCTTCCGATGGCTGCCCGCATCCTCAAGAGAAAGATTCAGCTCCTTTATCGCCCAAAATGCGCGATGCTCGATTTCGACAGGTAGGTGGCAGGCTTTTCCGTACACAAGCCGATAGGGAGACATGCCAAGGTCGGTCTTATAAGCAGTTCTAAATGCCCAAAGGGCATCAGTGAGTTTCAGAGACCAATCCTTACGGTTCTTGGAAACCGTCTTCTCCAATATCTGCTTGATTTGCCGATTTGAAACTTCGGCCTGCCCGCAGTTTTGGGGTGGTAGGGCGTAGAAAGCTTATGATTAATGGAGTATTTCCGCATCAAGGCCTCGAAAGTCCTATTGCAGAAATGACTTCCATTGTCGCTAATGATCGCTCGGGGGTGCCCAAACCGGGAGAAAATGTTTTCTTTAAGGAACTTAACGACAACCTTTGTAAGTCGATGTAGTACACCCCAGTACTTGTGGGGAGGCGGATTTTACAAAACGATCAAGTTTAAGGAACGAACATCGACTAACCGCTTAAATCGAAGCTAAACAAATAATAACCAAACACATAGCTAAACTAAACTATAGTGTTAAGGGATTATACCGATCGAAACTAGTCCTTCTTCTTTACGTCCTCCTTTGTTCTCCTCGACCTTCTCTAGGTAGTAGACGATCCACCCGAGAGCGAAACTCCAAGCTAAACCTCTAACTTGAGGTAACTAATCAACTTTGATTGCTAATCAAAGATGAAAGGATGATGTAGAGTAAAGGTTATGGATTGTTTAGTCTAACTAATCCTTTGATCTCAACACATGAGGATTAAGGATTAGGGTTTGAAGATGAGAGCTTGAGGAGAGAGAATGTGAGATAAGATAATGAGAGAAGAGAGAGAGTGTATCATAATATTATGAAGCATTCTTATTTTTCAATAATGAATAAAAAGAAATGAATAAGCATGCTTCATGAAATATCTAGTGGTGATTCATTAGCATGAGTCATTAAGCAATAAATGTGCATTAATGAAATGAATGAATCACCACCATGACTCACTCTCTTATCCAAAAGAAACCTCCTTAGTCACATCTTCTAGAAGCTTCTCGAGTAATTACGAGAACGCCCTTCCGATCCGCAAAAATACGGAAAAACTTTAGACTGTAAAAATCCAATAACCGGATACCAGTAACTGGCTTAAACCAAAGCCGACTGGTAAAAACTGTCCGAAAGTCGTACGCGCGTAAATGCACGTATGCGTCCGAACCCTTTGTCGCAAAACCATGCAACCTCTATATCGTTTCGCCTGGAGTAGGAAACTCTCTGTGTGGGACTCTAGAGACTCGACTACTACGCTGGCAGTGGGTTTAACCACAGACCGCAAGCGGCACTAGCTGTACGTAACGGTCCCCAGGTAGTTGTCGATAAGAAGGCCGATGAGTAAACCCATCCGAACTCCTACTGAGTCTGATGTGACAATCTCCATACAGTCCGGTCCGTTCGTCCAAGACTATCGCATATCGGGCCTAGGGGGGCGGCAAGCGTCAGTCCCCTAATAGCGGTATAAGTCGTGTCGGAGTAAAGCCCATTACACCCTGAGAAACTACTGGAACCTACCAGCAAATCTCGCTTGCCCTGGCCAGGGACTTTGCGTAATGGCTCTCTGACACAGCACGATATCTACTCCCAATACCGGGAGGGACGAATCCTGTCTAACCGCCACTGCCTCCAAGTGCTCGGGACTGCACCCAACTGCTACCTGTTTGCACGACTCCTTTGAGCCGCGGTAGGGTAGCAATCTAAGAACAGTGGGACACACTCGAGGCGAAGTAGCAGTGTCAAGTCTGCGGACTACGCTGTACTCATGTCACCTGGGAACTGTTCACTGACGACTGGTATCAAACCAACCAACAGTTCCCTGTGAGTCCTGTCCGGTGTACCCGTAACCTAACGAGCACCTGTATACTATCTCCAGTACGACGTACTGACGGCTGTGGGACAGACCATCTCCCCAACTGGGATGAGAAGCGTACACACCAGTCTACTCCGGAGTATCGATGCTCTGTCTCGATAATCCAACGACCGGGGACCAGAATAAGGATGTGCTTGTAGACTACCCAGCCCCCACTAGTGTGACTGCCATCACAACGCTGGTAGACAAGCAAGATCCTAAGAGCTCTATCAATACGTACACTCACATATTAAGATAGAAAAACCAAGTAGCATACTACCATGTTTAGCAAGACTGTTATATACATGTGAATATCCCAAGCTTCCATTAAGTAATATACAAGCTAGTATGATACAGTAATGGCCTTCTAGGGCATAAACACTAACAATCTCCCACTTGCACTAGGGCCATGTACTGGCATATCGCAGACCAATGATCTCGAGCAGCCTCTCGAACTGAATCTGAGGAAGGGCCTTCGTGAATGGATCAGCAATGTTCTCTTCTGAAGCAACTCTCCGAACCTCGATCTCCTGACGATCAATGATCTCCCTGATCAGGTGATACCGCCTCAAGATGTATCTGGACTTCTGATGGGACCTTGGTTCCTTCGCTAAAGCTATAGCTCCGTTGTTGTCGCAATACAGAGGTATTGGATCAACTATGGTAGGAACCACCTGAAGTTCTGTTAGGAACTTCTTCATCCAGACTGCTTCTTTTGCGGCATCGCAAGCAGCTATATACTCCGCTTCCATCGTCGAGTCAGCAACGGTGTCCTGCTTGGAGCTCTTCCAGCACACCGCCCCTCCATTGAGGGTAAAGACATAACCCGACATGGACTTTGAATCGTCCTTATCACTCTGGAAGCCGGAATCAGCAAAGGCCTCCAACCTGAGGTCTTTTCCGCCGTAAACCAAGAACATCTCCTTAGTCCTCCTTAGGTACTTGAGAATGTTCTTTACTGCTATCCAGTGCTTCTCCCCTGGGTCTGACTGATACCGGCTTACCACGCTTAGTGCGTAAGCTACATCTGGTCTGGTACACAACATCGCATACATTATAGAGCCTACCGCAGAAGCGTAGGGTATAATAGACATGCGTTCCCTTTCCAAATCAGTCTTGGGAGACATCTTTTTGGAGAGGGTGATTCCGTGACAAGCCGGTAGATTACCGCGCTTAGAATCTTCCATACTGAATCTTTTCAGTACAGTGTCGATATACCTGGACTGCGAAAGTCCCAATATCCTCTTGGATCTATCACGATAGATCCGGATCCCCAGAATGTAAGAGGCATCACCCAGGTCTTTCATAGAGAACCTGTGTGATAAGAATCCTTTGACAGATTGTAGCATAGGAATGTCATTTCCTATCAATAGAATGTCATCCACGTACAAGACGAGGAATACGACACTTCTGGCCACAACTTTACTATATATGCACGGTTCATCTGGATTTTTGATAAAGTCATATTCTTTGACTGTCTCATCAAAACAGATGTTCCAACTCCGCGATGCCTGCTTTAGTCCATAAATAGACTTAAGCAGCTTGCACACTTTCCCGCTGCTCCCACTCTGATTGAAACCCTCTGGCTGATCCATATAGACGCTCTCTTCTAAATTTCCATTCAGAAAAGCCGTCTTTACGTCCATCTGCCAGATTTCATAATCATGGAAGGCAGCAATAGCAAGAAGGACCCGAATGGATTTGAGCATAGCCACTGGAGAAAAAGTTTCGTCATAGTCCAAACCAGGTCTTTGACGAAAACCCTTTGCAACAAGTCTAGCCTTATAGGTTTCCACCTGTCCATCTACACCAATCTTTTTCTTGAAGATCCATTTGCATCCTATGGGTTTTACCCCATCTGGAGCAAAGTCCAAAGTCCATACTTTGTTGGTGTACATGGACTCCATCTCGGTCCGCATTGCATCTAGCCATCGTACCGAGTCGCCGCTCTGGATGGCCTGCTGGAAGTCAGTAGGTTCATCATCATCTATGATGCAATCCTCTCTATCCCCGTCTATGAGAAAACCGTAGTATCTCTCAGGCGGACGAGACGGCCTACTACTCCTGCGGAGGGGTGCGGGAATGTTCTGTTCTTCTTGAACCTCTGGTTCTACCAAACTTTCAGTAGTAGTTTGTGGTTCTGGAATTTCTTCCAGTTCTATTTCGCTCCCACTTGATTCCTTTTCTAAAAACTGATGTTCTAGAAAATGGGCATTACGAGAAACAAATACCTTCTGTTCCTCTGCGTAATAGAATAGATATCCCCTGGAGTGCTTTGGATATCCCATAAACAAACACTTTACTGATCGTGCCTCGAGCTTGTCCACATGCTGCTTTTTAACAAAAGCTGGACATCCCCAAATCTTTATATACTGTAGATGGGGTTTCTTCCCACTCCACATCTAATATGGAGTGGTAGGCACAGTCTTGGTAGGTACCATGTTCAAAAGATATGCCGCTGATTCTAGCGCATGTCCCCAGAAAGATCGCGGTAACTCAGTATTACTCATCATGGATCGTACCATATCCAATAGGGTTCGATTCCGTCTCTCCGATACACCGTTGTGCTGTGGAGTGTATGGAGGAGTAAGCTGAGAGAGAATTCCTTTCTCTTTTAGGTAACCTAGGAACTCGGCACTTAAGTATTCTCCACCTCGATCAGATCTTAGTGTCTTAATACTTTTGCCTGTTTGGTTTTCCGCTTCACTCTTGAATTCCAGGAATTTCTCAAAGGCCTCTGATTTATGCTTCATTAAGAAAACATACCCATACCTAGAGAAATCATCTGTAAAAGTAATGAAGTAGGAATAACCACCTCTTGCATGTGTAGACATTGGACCACATACATCACTGTGTATGAGTCCTAAGAGCTCGCTCGCTCTTACTCCTTGTCCAGTAAATGGAGTCTTTGTCATCTTTCCTTTGAGACAAGATTGACAAGTGTCATAGGTTTGATATTCGAATGTGTCCAAATATCCTTCTCTATGTAACTTAGTCAGCCTTCTCTCATTGATGTGACCCAGTCTACAATGCCATAAGAAAGCTTTATTTAAATCTGGAGACTTTCTTTTTAGTGTGTTCTGGACATTGAAAATTTGGAGTTGGTTTAAAACATATATGCCGTTATTTAGAGTACCGGACCCAATCAAACCATGATTAAGGTGGATGTTGACAACATCTCTTACAAACGTGAAATCATAACCTTTATTTGATAACAAGGAAACTGATATGATATTACACGTTAAGCTGGGTACAAAATAACAGTTATGTAAAACCAAAATGTGTCCACTCGTCAATCCTAGGTGATAATCCCCGACGGACGCAGCTCCCACGCTAGCTCCGTTAGCAACCCTGAGGATCATATCACCTTCCTTCAGCACTCTACGGTTTCTCAGTGCCTGCAATGAATTGCAAATATGAGATCCTGATCCGGTATCCAATACCCAGGAAGTAGAGTTGATCGACAGACAATTCTCAATTACAAACACACCTGAAGTCGAAGCCACAGCTTGCTTCGGTTCCTGGTTCTTGGCGTTCCACGCCTTGCAATCCTTCTTCCAGTGCCCTTTCCTGTGACAATGGAAGCACTCATCCTGACCAACTATCAGTACTGCTTTCTTTTTCTTTCCCTTCCCTCCCACCTTACTAACACCTCCTCTAGGTCTGGGTGCGGCCTTCTTCTTCCTTCCTTTGGCCCTAGCCTTGGACCCGGAAGAAGATGAACCGCCAACAAACATAGCGGGTGTTTCCCTTGCCTTCTGCAAGGTGCCCTCTGCACTCCTTAACAAGTTCAGGAGTTCCGCAAGTTCAACTTCTTTTCCTTGAAGATTGAAGTTGAGGATAAACTGGGCGTAGGTGGGAGGAAGGGACTGGAGAACAAGGTCTGTATAGAGCTCATTATCCAAAGTCGTCCCAAGGTCTGCGAGCTCTTCTATATAGCCAATCATCTGTAGGACATGTTCACCTACCGATGATCCGACAGCCAACCTCGCTCGAAATAATTTCTTAGAGGTCTCGTATCTTGCTATACGAGATTGCTCTCCATAAAGTTCCTTTGTATGGAGAAATATGCCATCAAGGGACATATCCTCGTGCCTCCTCTGATGTTCATTGTTCATCGAGGCAAGCACGATGCACTTGGCTCTCGCGCAATCTAAATCCCAGGTTTTGCGGATTTCCTTATCCGCATTACTGGATTTGGGACCAGGGACAGCAGGTGCCGTAGCGGTGAGGACGTACCCCAGTTTGTCATAGGTCAAAGCCATCTTGACATTCCGCAGCCAATCTTTATAGTTTGGCCCCGTCAGTATATTTTTCTCTAAAAGTAACTTAAGTCCAGTCATTTTCAGGGTCGCTGCAATTAGGAGAGAGAGAAGAAAACTCTTTAGCATGATGCTCTTGCAAGTTTAGAGTGGTTTTTAGTTTATCTAAACTGGATGGCTCCCACTGTTTCTCGAATCCTTCCTCAAACCATAAAAGAAGAATTAGCCAAGACTATTTTCACCGTACAATACTTGCTTAACCGTTCAGCCAGGCCGGTGTCGATACTTTGAGGGAGGTTTTCCAACGCTTTCGCGAAGTTCCTTAATTAAATAACCTCTTTTCTCTGGGGGCGTAACCCCGCTGACACTTTTCTGGACACCTACTAGGTTTATAGCATTGATCGTTAAGTGACGAATATCCTGATAAGTATCATATACTCACAGTAGGATCGGGATCCAAATATCATCGTCTGATAATGTTGTAGGAATGCTACCAACATTCATCAAACTCAAAATGGTATGCATCTCTTTGCAAATTTCAGTTTCTTTAGAAATTCCCGATATAAGTTTTTGCCCCATGCTCTTATGACCTTGGCGTTAGGTCAAAATGTCATAAGTCACATGTCAAGTTCTACCCATCATTATCTTGTCAATTTGAACCCATCCGTATATATCCTTGACGTTCGGCCAAAATGATAATACGACTGTCCCAAACTAACTCATCTATCTATGCAACAAATGAATATCCAGCAGCTACCAAACACTATGCCTTGGCGTTAGGTCAAAATACATAGCTTGAATACTACTGAATACCCAGATGAAATGACGGAGGGCTACGAATGGTTTTGGCGAAACCGTGAACGTAGTGAACTTGATATAACCGAAGGAACCTGATAGCTTTTAAAAGGAGTGGTTAAGACTCCGCATTTAAAAATATCTGTTTTAAAAATAACCGAGTGGTTTCTTTTAAATTGTTCCAACGATTAAAACTTTGGTTTGTTTTACTTTGCATTACTGATAATGCGTCCCATCATTAACCTATCATTGCAGAAAACAACGAAAATACAACGTCCTCTTATGCCATCCGCATTCGCCACGGGGTCCCGTCATCACCCGTTAGGTTACTTAACTAACGACAGAGCGGGGGCTGGGCTAGCGCGGGTGTAAAACATAAGTGGCGTCTAAATAGCTATCATAAATATAGATATTTTACATTCGTCTGACGCAATGATATTCATTCCAGAACACAGATAAACAATATTGGATTTGCAAGCAATCTGTATTTCTTTTGAGCCTGCAAGAAAAGACAGATTACACAGTTGTGATGAATAGCCGTTACCCCACCCTCGACCCCTACGGGTACGGCAAACTACCCACCCGGCAGTCTGTGTACCCCACCTTGGGTCAGTCCTAGGAGCAAAAACAGTAAAATGAAATAATACAACGGTGGCTACAACCGCAACCTGGAAGTGCCCCGCAAAAATAATATTACAACAAATTACATTTACAACAAATGAATTAAACAATAACCCATTGCTAACCCCGGCTATACACCACAACAGTCCAATACAGTTTATATGCACAAACAGATATAACCATTTCAGAAATGTGCAACCCCCTGCCAACCGACATACTAGCAGTTGGGGGAGGTTTACGAACACATTAAACAATCACAGATATAATCCAATACGCAAATACCGTACAATTCGATCGAACAAACAACATCAATATTGCTCCAAAATCTGCTCTGTTAAACAGTAACCTGAGCAATTATTAAATATTCCAGAAAACACTAAATATCACAGGGGACCCACACAAAAAATTTGGGATCATGACTCGGCAACTCGGCGGCGGAACCGCGGCGGATCGGTGGGATCCGCCGCGCTTCCGCGGCGCTTTAGCCGAGTCATGGGCCCAATTTTCTTGGGTGTTCTCCTGGACCCATGTCAAGCTTTCTGAACATCCCTGAAAAATTTTAGGACATCATTTTGGATTCGACAGAAACTGATTTTTATTAGGGTTTTCCGGCTTCGTTTTTCCGTTCGAAATTCGTACAAATTTGCAACTAGGTTATTTATTGTTTAGCGTGGCTCTGATACCACTGTAAGTCGATGTAGTACACCCCAGTACTTGTGGGGAGGCGGATTTTACAAAACGATCAAGTTTAAGGAACGAACATCGACTAACCGCTTAAATCGAAGCTAAACAAATAATAACCAAACACATAGCTAAACTAAACTATAGTGTTAAGGGATTATACCGATCGAAACTAGTCCTTCTTCTTTACGTCCTCCTTTGTTCTCCTCGACCTTCTCTAGGTAGTAGACGATCCACCCGAGAGCGAAACTCCAAGCTAAACCTCTAACTTGAGGTAACTAATCAACTTTGATTGCTAATCAAAGATGAAAGGATGATGTAGAGTAAAGGTTATGGATTGTTTAGTCTAACTAATCCTTTGATCTCAACACATGAGGATTAAGGATTAGGGTTTGAAGATGAGAGCTTGAGGAGAGAGAATGTGAGATAAGATAATGAGAGAAGAGAGAGAGTGTATCATAATATTATGAAGCATTCTTATTTTTCAATAATGAATAAAAAGAAATGAATAAGCATGCTTCATGAAATATCTAGTGGTGATTCATTAGCATGAGTCATTAAGCAATAAATGTGCATTAATGAAATGAATGAATCACCACCATGACTCACTCTCTTATCCAAAAGAAACCTCCTTAGTCACATCTTCTAGAAGCTTCTCGAGTAATTACGAGAACGCCCCTCCGATCCGCAAAAATACGGAAAAACTTTAGACTGTAAAAATCCAATAACCGGATACCAGTAACTGGCTTAAACCAAAGCCGACTGGTAAAAACTGTCCGAAAGTCGTACGCGCGTAAACGCACGTATGCGTCCGAACCCTTTGTCGCAAAACCATGCAACCTCTATATCGTTTCGCCTGGAGTAGGAAACTCTCTGTGTGGGACTCTAGAGACTCGACTACTACGCTGGCAGTGGGTTTAACCACAGACCGCAAGCGGCACTAGCTGTACGTAACGGTCCCCAGGTAGTTGTCGATAAGAAGGCCGATGAGTAAACCCATCCGAACTCCTACTGAGTCTGATGTGACAATCTCCATACAGTCCGGTCCGTTCGTCCAAGACTATCGCATATCGGGCCTAGGGGGGCGGCAAGCGTCAGTCCCCTAATAGCGGTATAAGTCGTGTCGGAGTAAAGCCCATTACACCCTGAGAAACTACTGGAACCTACCAGCAAATCTCGCTTGCCCTGGCCAGGGACTTTGCGTAATGGCTCTCTGACACAGCACGATATCTACTCCCAATACCGGGAGGGACGAATCCTGTCTAACCGCCACTGCCTCCAAGTGCTCGGGACTGCACCCAACTGCTACCTGTTTGCACGACTCCTTTGAGCCGCGGTAGGGTAGCAATCTAAGAACAGTGGGACACACTCGAGGCGAAGTAGCAGTGTCAAGTCTGCGGACTACGCTGTACTCATGTCACCTGGGAACTGTTCACTGACGACTGGTATCAAACCAACCAACAGTTCCCTGTGAGTCCTGTCCGGTGTACCCGTAACCTAACGAGCACCTGTATACTATCTCCAGTACGACGTACTGACGGCTGTGGGACAGACCATCTCCCCAACTGGGATGAGAAGCGTACACACCAGTCTACTCCGGAGTATCGATGCTCTGTCTCGATAATCCAACGACCGGGGACCAGAATAAGGATGTGCTTGTAGACTACCCAGCCCCCACTAGTGTGACTGCCATCACAACGCTGGTAGACAAGCAAGATCCTAAGAGCTCTATCAATACGTACACTCACATATTAAGATAGAAAAACCAAGTAGCATACTACCATGTTTAGCAAGACTGTTATATACATGTGAATATCCCAAGCTTCCATTAAGTAATATACAAGCTAGTATGATACAGTAATGGCCTTCTAGGGCATAAACACTAACAACCTTGTTGTCGTTAGTCCGGCTGGGCACAGCCTCGACCCATTTAGAGACGTAATCAACAGCTAGAAGTATGTACAAGTTCCCAAAAGAGCTGGGAAACGGCCCCATGAAGTCTATCCCCCACAAATCGAAAATCTCCACAACCAAGATTGGTTGGAGCGGCATCTCGTTCCTCCGGGATATCCGGCCCAAGTGTTGGCACCGGGAGCAAGTCTTGCAATAGTCGTTAGCGTCTTTGAAAAGTTGTGGCCAGTAGAAACCACATTGCAAGATCTTCTCAGCTGTCTTCCTGGGCCCAAAATGCCCGCCACACGCTTGATCGTGGCAAAATGACAGCACACTCTTGAATTTCTCATCGGGGACACACCGACGAATAATCTGGTCAGGACAGTACTTGAACAAGTATGGTTCGTCCCAGTAAAAGTGTTTTACTTGGGATAAGAAGCGAAGTCTGTCCTGACTCGACCATTCGGTCGGTAATAATCCCGTGGCCAAATAGTTCACAATATCTGCGAACCAGGGTTCGCACGATACTGTCAAGAGTTGTTCATCCGGAAAAACGTCGTTAATTGGGATTGGAAGCGAAGGCAAAGAAGGAAGTCGTGAGAGATGGTCGGCAACCACGTTTTCACATCCTCGTTTGTCCTTAATGACAAGGTCAAACTCTTGAAGCAAGAGGATCCAACGTATTAACCGAGACTTGGCATCTTTCTTCGCAAAAAGATGGCGCAGAGCTGAATGGTCCGTGTAGACAATGACTGGATAGCCGATTAGGTAGGGTCTGAACTTTTCTAAAGCAAATACAACAGCTAAGAATTCCTTCTCAGTTGTTGTATAGTTCAGTTGGGCGTCGTTCAGGGTCCGGCTCGCGTAATAGATTACGTGCGGCATCTTGTTGATGTGCTGTCCAAGGACAGCACCGATGGCAAAGTCGGATGCATCGCACATAATCTCGAATGGGTGCGTCCAGTCAGGAGAAGAGAGAACGGGAGCAGAAGTGAGTGAGCGTTTCAGTGACTCGAATGCAGTCACACAGCTCGAGTCGAAGTCGAAAGGCGTGTCCTTGGCCAGCAAAAGCGTCAAGGGCCTAGCAATCTTGCTAAAGTCCTTGATAAACCGTTTGTAGAAACCGGCATGGCCAAGGAAGGCTCGGATATCTCTGACGCATCGGGGAGGAGGCGGATTGGAAATGACCTCAATCTTTGCTTTGTCAACCTCTATGCCGTTTTGCGAGATGATATGTCCTAGGACAATACCTTCGCGCACCATGAAGTGACATTTCTCCCAGTTCAAAGTGAGATTCTTGTCCTTACATCGGGTAAGGACAGCGTCAAGATACAACAAACACTCGTCGAAGGAGTCGCCGAAGATGGAGAAGTCATCCATGAAAATCTCCAAAATTTTTTCCACCATGTCTGAGAAAATTCCCATCATACACCGCTGGAAGGTAGCGGGGGCATTGCATAACCCAAAGGGCATGCGGCGATATGCAAACGTGCCGAAAGGACAATTGAAAGTGGTCTTGTCCTGGTCTTTTTCGGCGATGGGAATTTGAATGTAGCCAGAGTAGCCATCTAGAAAGCAATAGTACTCATGTCCGGCCAATCGTTCAAGCATCTGGTCAAAGAAGGGTAGCGGAAAGTGGTCTTTCCGCGTAGCGGCGTTGAGTTTTCTGTAATCAATGCAAACTCGCCACCCAGTTTGGGTGCGAGTAGGGATTAACTCATTCGCCTCGTTGGTTATGACCGTGATGCCCGACTTTTTGGGGACAACGTGAATGGGGCTAACCCACTGGCTATCAGAGATAGGGTAAATGATACCACTATCTAGACATTTGACGATCTCCTTCTTCACAGCCTCCTTCATGACTGGATTAAGACGTCTTTGTGGATCCCGGGCTGGTTTGGCATCATCCATCAGATAAATGTGATGCTCAACGATCAGGGGACTTGTCACGACCCGAATTTCGGTCCGTAACCGGCACTTAAACTACGTATCGTCTACAGGCGTACGTAACTTAAGTAAGCCGAAAACCCAGAAATCTAAACCACCCAAAACTGGATCAACGGAGAAAACATAACTTAAAAGTGTTAGGAGTCGCCATTTAAAAGTTTCTAACTCTAGTTTTCTTTCATAAAAATTTCGGCAGCACCTCCTTTGTAAAACTGGCCCCGTAAACGGGTACAACACATATAATATAAGAAACATCCCAAGTGGGAGAAAAATCACGCCCACCGGCGGAGACAATCACCACAACAAGTATACGACGCCAAAGCGAAGAAATATCAAGAGAACGACTATATAAGAAGTAAACATCTTCAAAATAACCTGCTTCTACGAGCACGGTTCCCCAAAACCAATATAATACAACACTGATCTCTCACAAGTCGTCTCTAAGTCATATACAACAAAGTAGATGGAGAATACTAGATCCAACCCAAAAATGATATACAACGTACAACGGATAACCGCAAACCCACCTATAAAGCAACGGCCTCACTGCCCAAGGTAGCGGTATCCACAAAAGTAATGATGATAAGCTGCCCCGCCGCGACTACTCAGAGGGTAAGTCCTGCAAAACTGTGGCACAACGGGGGTGAGTTGCCAACTCGTGAATAGTAATTAACATCATACAGTAATCGCAAGTATGCACTAACAGCAATGATCAATAACATGTGAACTGATAGCATGAGTATGACAATATGAATATACAACTATCATGATATTCATATCAATATAATACTGAGTGCGGAAAGTAAATAATCTCATGCGCATATCATCAGCATGAAAAACACGGTGTATCTCAACAACACCCAAATCCCAAAATACTCAGATCGGCCCTCAAATCGGCCCCTCAAATCCTGTACATCTCGTGAAACCCGAGTGTCAAACATCGACACCCAAAAACATAATATCCATACGTTCCTCGAAAACCAAGTATCCTACCTCGATACTTGCGTTTTCACGTATCGGTCTTTCTGATATCCATACGTTCCTCGAAACCAAGTATCCCACCTCGATACTTGCGTTTCCACGTATCGGTCTGTCAAATCCAATATATCTCTCGGAAATTAAGTGCCCACATCGACACCTTAATTTCCCATATCGCATCTCAAATGCATAAGTCCATATAATGTATCTCGCGGATCCCAAGAATCCAAATCCAGAATACATATATATACAGCGTCCCATACCACTGATATATATGAAATACAAATCATATAAATCCAAATCCAAAATACATATATATACGGCGTCCCATACCACCGATATATATGCTATAATAACTGTACAATCTACATCCAGAATACATATATACACAGCGTCCCATACCACTGATATATATGCAATACAACTGATCATATAACAATAGCAAGGTATATGTGCTAACAAGTAAAATAGCATGGTATATGTGCGAACAAGTAATGTAGCATGGTATACATATGAGCATGTAGGTATACAGGTATGTTCTATGTAATATGCATTGTCGCACAAGTATAACTGTTTAATGTCGCTAACTACTAGCAAGGTATACAATAAGCATTTGTATTGTGCGTGTCATGGCAATTACCGACAGGGTGTGTGTAGCATATCATTGGTGCTCGTGCAACATGGACTGTCGATAATAGTGCAGTGTACAGCAGGTACAATATCAATGCACAAGTAACTATATGCAACATGAATCATGCAATGTCTCTATATAAGCAAATGAGCATACGGCTAATATTATATCATATCTAGCCCCGACGCGTAGCGCCATACGGGCGATTCCCCGTAGATGTTAAATCTACTCACACTGTGGTCTCCAGCTATGAAAACCCGACCACCTGCTTCCCTTTGTTCGCAGCGTCTGAAGTCCCCGCTTGCGACGCTATAATATCACAAACATAAGAATAAAGCGAACATCTCAGAAGCAATCACAATATCTTAAAACTACGTATTATAAAACGTAACAACGCACTAAACCATATCACGAATACACGTCTAGCGCAAACACACGAAACGATACCTAAACCCAAACTGAGTACGTCGCAGCACGACACACGACTCGTGTCGCAACACGTATCACGCGAACTCAAAACACACGATTATAGGTAATCGATCCCAGATTTCGTATACTGCATTTACTAACAAAATCAACAGTACCAAAAGACCCAAAATAACAGCAGACAGCTACCACAGAAGACCCACCCCAAAACTACCCAAGTCGGCCGGCGTCGCCGGCCCCCTCCTCAAGTCTCGCCGGCCCCGGCCGGTGGGATGGTCCCCGTCTCCTAGGTGGTGCCTCAGGTCAACCTGCACACTCCTCTGAAGTTGTTGCTTTCATCACTAAAATTCCCAGGTCACAGCAGATACTCATATCTCTAAAAATACACTAAAAACCCAATATCGCCTCATTCGATACAAACTACGTTCTACGCAGAATCTAACGATCAAAACTACACAAAAACTACAAATTAACAGTATAGGGGATATACCTAGCCACTTTGCTCTCAAGTTCCAAGCTTTCCCCTCTCCAAGTGATCAAGATCAAGAAAAACCCAAGTTTTAGCTATTTTGTGTATAGGTTTCAGAATTTTGAGAGTTTAGTGAGTTTTGATTGATAAAGTATGAGGAATAATGGGGCAAAGGCAGTAGAGAATAGAGGAATTTCGGCCAAGGGGTGAGGAGGTGGATTCAAGAGGGTTTCCAAGCAATTGCCTTCATTTATTGCCATTAAATGCATACACACATACACACACACTCATGCATGCATCTCTTTATCTTTTCTTTTCTTTTCTTTTAAATTTCAAGCTTTAATCCTAGTCCACACATTAATCCCCTAGGTGAAGTGAGAAGGATTTGCTAACTTAAAGTTTTAAAGAAAAGATCGCAAACGGAAATTTTCCCAAAATTTGAATACCGCATTAAAATAATATTAAAAATTGGGAAAAACCAAATTAAACCAAAACGTCCCATATACTCCCAAAGTTCGCGCACTAGCTTTATTTTAGCTAATTTAGGTGCTGGCAAGTCTATATGGTCGTTTGTTCACAGTCGGGTAAAAACGGAAAATACCGACAAACTTACCCTAAAACGGACGAAATCGCATAACGATTTCCAACACGTTACAATCTCCCCCCCTTATAGAAATTCGGTCCCCGAATTACAATTTCATAAAAAGACGTACCTTCAAAAAGATAAGGGAATCTCTCCCGCATCTCGCTCTCGATCTCCCAAGTGATCTCCTCACCAGTCGGACTACGCCATAGAACCTTTACAGAAGGCAAGTCCCTAGACCGAAGCTTCTTCACCTGCCGATCCAAAATAACTATCGGCTGCTCGGTGAAAGAAAGATCACGCTCAAGCTGAACGGCCTCGTGCTGAATCATATAGGAAGGATCATGAAGGTATCTTCGAAGCATCGACACATGAAAAACGGGGTGAACATCTGGAAAACTAGGCGGGAGCGCTAAACGATAAGCAACCGAACCCACTCGCCCGAGGATCTCGAAAGGACCTACAAATCTGGGACTGAGCTTCCCTCTCTTCCCAAATCGCATAACGCCCTTCAACGGAGAAATCTTCAGGAATACATGATCTCCCACTGCGAACTCAAGTCTGCGATGACGACGGTCGGCATAAGACTTCTGCCTGCACTGGGCTGTTCTCATCCTGTCCTGAATCAGTTGGATCTTCTCCGTAGTCTCCTGAACAAGCTGGGGTCCCAACACTAAACTCTCACTAAGCTCGGTCCAACAGACTGGCGATCGACACTTCCTACCATATAAAGCCTCAAAAGGTGCCATCTGAATAGTCTCCTGAAAGCTATTATTATAGGAGAACTCAATCAACGGCAAGTGACGATCCCAACTGCCCCCAAAATCAAGCACACATGCACGGAGCATATCCTCCAGAGTCTGAATAGTCCGCTCCGTCTGACCATCTGTCTGCGGATGAAAAGCGGTGCTAAAACTCAATCTGGTACCCAAAGCTTCCTGAAGCTTCTGCCATAGACGGCTAGTAAACTGGGTACCTCTGTCGGATACTATGCATGTGGGAACACCGTGCAAACGCACAATCTCATCTATATAAAGCTGAGCGTACTGAGCATAGCCGAAAGTGGTCTTCACTGGAAGGAAGTGAGCCGCTTTCGTCAACCGGTCTACAACAACCCAAATGGAGTCATACCCTCTACTGGTCCTGGGTAGACCCATAATAAAATCCATGGAAATCTGCTCCCACTTCCACTCCGGAATGGGTAAAGGCTGCAACTCTCCAGCCGGTCTCTGATGCTCAGCCTTGACTTGCTGACAAGTCAGGCACCTCGAAACGAAGTCCGAAATATCGCGTTTCATCCCTTCCCCCCAGTAGTAGTCTCTCAAGTCTCGATACATCTTGGTGGAACCTGGATGAACGCTAAAAGTCGACTGATGTGCCTGCTCTAGGATCTCGCGTCTCAACCCATCAACATCCGGTACACACAAGCGAGTCCCGCATCGTAGCACACCCTGGTCATCAATCATGAACTCCGAAACTGTACCTCGTCGAACAAGCTCAAGAATCTCAGACAAACGAGCATCACTGGGTTGCGCCTCACGAATACGATCAACAAGTAGTGGACGGGCGCGGACATGAGCAAACTGTCCCCCAGTGGAGGTAAACTCGAACTGCACTCTACTATCACACAAGAGCTGCCAATCTGCAGAAGACTGATACTGAACGGTGCTCAGCTGGGACAAGCTACCCACGGGCCTACGACTCAAAGCATCGGCTACCACATTCGCCCTGCCCGGGTGATAAAGGATCTCACAATCATAATCCTTTACTAGCTCCATCCATCGGCGCTGTCTCAGGTTCAGATCTCTCTGCTGGAAGATGTACTTCAGACTCTTGTGATCCGTGAAGATCTGACACGACTCTCCATACAAGTAGTGCCTCCAGATCTTCAACGCAAATACTACCGCAGCCATCTCCAGATCGTGAGTGGGGTAATTCTGCTCGTGCTTCTTCAGCTGCCTAGAAGCATATGCAATCACCCTATCATGCTGCATCAAAACACAGCCGAGCCCCACTCGAGAAGCATCACAATACACAACGTAGCCTCCCGATCCAGAAGGTAAAGAAAGAACTGGTGCTGTCGTCAACCGAGTCTTCAACTCCTGAAAACTCTGCTCGCACGCATCAGTCCAGAGAAAAGGAACCCCCTTCCGGGTCAATCCAGTCAGCGGTGCAGCGATACTCGAAAAATCCTGCACGAAACGGCGATAATAACCAGCTAAGCCCAAAAAGCTGCGGACCTCAGTCACCGATCCAGGTCTGGGCCAAAGCTATACAGCCTCGATCTTCCTCGGGTCCACAAAAATCCCATCACTAGTCACCACATGACCCAGGAAGTCCACTCGATCAAGCCAAAACGCGCACTTTGAGAATTTAGCATACAGCTGGTGCTCTCTCAATATCTGCAAAGTAATCCCCAAGTGCTGCTCATGCTCCTCTCGACTCCTAGAGTAAACCAGTATGTCATCAATAAACACGATAATGAACTGGTCGAGGAACGGCCTGAAAATCCGGTTCATCAGATCCATGAACGCTGCTGGCGCATTGGTGAGTCCGAACGACATCACCAAAAACTCATAATGCCCATAGCGTGTACGAAAAGCAGTCTTCGGAATGTCATCACTCCGAACCCGCAACTGATGATAACCCGAACGCAAATCAATCTTCGAAAAATGTTTCGCACCCTGGAGCTGATCGAATAAATCGTCAATACGGGGTAAAGGATACCTGTTCCGCACCGTAACACGGTTCAACTGACGATAATCCACACATAACCTCAAACTGCCGTCCTTCTTCTTGACGAACAGAACAGGAGCTCCCCACGGCGAAACACTCGGACGCACAAGTCCCAAATCAAGCAACTCTTGCAATTGATCTTTAAGCTCTCTAAGCTCTGCCAGAGCCATCCGATAAGGCGGTATAGAAATAGGCTCCGTGCCAGGAATCAGATCAATGCAAAACTCAATATCGCGCTCTGGCGGCATCCCAGGTAACTCATCGGGAAAAACATCGGGAAACTCTCGCACGGTAGAAACCTGGTCCAACAACTCCACTGTGGCTCCAGTATCATGAATGAACGCCAAGAATCCCCGACATCCCCTCCTCAAAAGCCGACTAGCGCACAAAACAGAAATCAAGCTGTGAGGGGCGGCACTACGGTCCCCCTGCACAACCAACACCGACTCGCCGGGAAAACAAAATCTAACTGTCTTCTCGCGGCAGTCCACGGACGCATAGTAAGTAGCTAGCCAATCCATGCCCAACAAAACGTTGAAGTCCAACATCTCCAGAAGGATCAAGTCGACGGGCAGATCTCTGTCACCAATATGGACGACACAAGATCGAAACACATAACGCGCAACAAACGACTCTCCCACAGGAGTAGTCACGATCAGCGGCTGATCCAGCAAACACGACTCTTGGCCTAACCTCGGCACGAAGTGCGTAGAAACATACGAATGCGTGGATCCCGGATCAAAAAGAACATGCGCATCAAAAGAACATACAGAAAGAGTACCTGAAACCACGGCATTGGACGCCTGAGCGTCCTGGTGAGTCAAGGCAAAAACCCTAGCCTGACCTCTACCGGCTACTGGCTGTCCTCTGCCTCTGCCACCTCGACCTCTCGGTATAAAACCTCCGCGACCACGACCTCGCTAAACAGGAGTCTGACGTGGCGCAACTACAGGAACAAGAGGCAACGCTCTCTGAGGTGGAGAAGGTGGTAAGGTAATCTGCGGTACAGCTGGCTCGTTCACACGCGGCTCTATACAATCTCGAACCCGATGACCCAAACTACCGCACCGGTAACACCCCGAAGCAAACTGCCGATCATCCTGAGGGTAGGAACCATAAAGTCGACCTCGTCCCGAACTGCCACTATCAGAACGGAAACAGTCTCGACGTCTAAACGCCTGCCTCGCTGCCGGATCACCTATACGAACTCTCTTCGGTCCCGGAACAACTGATAACTCAGCTAGACGCTCCTCTACCGAAAGAGCTGCATCCACCGCTGCCGCATACGTGTCACAATGCTGAACACTGATGGCTAAGAATATCTGGGTAAGTAGGCCTCGAACAAACCTCTTCACCCTCATCTCCTCAGTCGCCACCAGGTATGGAGCATATATCAACAGCTCAGTAAACAATACATCATAATCCGACACCGTCATCCCCGGCGTCTGACGTAAAGACTCAAATCGGCGCGCTCGCGCCTCCCTGATGCTCGGTGGAAGAAAACGAACGAGAAAAGACGTCACAAACTCAGCCCAGGTCATAGGAGCAAGACCAGCGGCTCTGCCTCTCTCCAACGACTCACACCACTTCTGGGCCATACCCTCCAGACGAAAACTGGCAAACTCTACCCATCTCTCGTCGGAACATCGGAGTGAGCGACAAATCCTGGCCATCCGGTCGATAAACGACTGCGGATCCTCGGTAACATCTGTACCCGTAAACACCGGAGGTCTCAGCCTCATGAAATCCGTCAACGACACAGCAATAACCCCCGGAGCTGCAACTGCGACTATCGGAACTGTAGGTACCATCGTGGCCTCCGCAGCGGGTGGAACTACCGCCTGCCTCTGCGCTCGGATGGTCTCTACCAAAGTCCCCACAATCTGGCGCAGATCCTGCAAACCAGCTCCAATCATAGCAATATACTCCGGTACAACAAGCGTACCATCCCGGTCAGTCCTCGCCTCAGGCGAGTCAACTCTGACCTCGGCCCTCGCGGTCGCTCTCTGAGCCCTCGTAGTCTTCGGCGGCATATGGGCTATAAATTGAAACAAGATTCGATAAGGAACGGAAATCGAATCACAAGATGTATATCAATCACGGAAGGAATATCAATCAACAAGTCCTAAGGTCACTTAGGCGGAGTACCGTGTCGTAAGTATGCCGCGGAACATACACACGCTACGTCACTCTGCTTAAGCCACCTACTCCATCATACCAAGGTCATCCTAGACTCCGAAAGGTAAAACCTAACGCTCTGATACCAACTTTGTCACGACCCGAATTTTGGTCCGTAACCGGCACTTAAACTACGTATCGTCTACAGGCGTACGTAACTTAAGTAAGCCGAAAACCCAGAAATCTAAACCACCCAAAACTGGATCAACGGAGAAAACATAACTTAAAAGTGTTAGGAGTCGCCATTTAAAAGTTTCTAACTCTAGTTTTCTTTCATAAAAATTTCGGCAGCACCTCCTTTGTAAAACTGGCCCCGTAAACGGGTACAACACATATAATATAAGAAACATCCCAAGTGGGAGAAAAATCACGCCCACCGGCGGAGACAATCACCACAACAAGTATACGACGCCAAAGCGAAGAAATATCAAGAGAACGACTATATAAGAAGTAAACATCTTCAAAATAACCTGCTTCTACGAGCACGGTTCCCCAAAACCAATATAATACAACACTGATCTCTCACAAGTCGTCTCTAAGTCATATACAACAAAGTAGATGGAGAATACTAGATCCAACCCAAAAATGATATACAACGTACAACGGATAACCGCAAACCCACCTATAAAGCAACGGCCTCACTGCCCAAGGTAGCGGTATCCACAAAAGTAATGATGATAAGCTGCCCCGCCGCGACTACTCAGAGGGTAAGTCCTGCAAAACTGTGGCACAACGGGGGTGAGTTGCCAACTCGTGAATAGTAATTAACATCATACAGTAATCGCAAGTATGCACTAACAACAATGATCAATAACATGTGAACTGATAGCATGAGTATGACAATATGAATATACAACTATCATGATATTCATATCAATATAATACTGAGTGCGGAAAGTAAATAATCTCATGCGCATATCATCAGCATGAAAAACACGGTGTATCTCAACAACACCCAAATCCCAAAATACTCAGATCGGCCCTCAAATCGGCCCCTCAAATCCTGTACATCTCGTGAAACCCGAGTGTCAAACATCGACACCCAAAAACATAATATCCATACGTTCCTCGAAAACCAAGTATCCTACCTCGATACTTGCGTTTTCACGTATCGGTCTTTCTGATATCCATACGTTCCTCGAAACCAAGTATCCCACCTCGATACTTGCGTTTCCACGTATCGGTCTGTCAAATCCAATATATCTCTCGGAAATTAAGTGCCCACATCGACACCTTAATTTCCCATATCGCATCTCAAATGCATAAGTCCATATAATGTATCTCGCGGATCCCAAGAATCCAAATCCAGAATACATATATATACAGCGTCCCATACCACTGATATATATGCAATACAAATCATATAAATCCAAATCCAAAATACATATATATACGGCGTCCCATACCACCGATATATATGCTATAATAACTGTACAATCTACATCCAGAATACATATATACACAGCGTCCCATACCACTGATATATATGCAATACAACTGATCATATAACAATAGCAAGGTATATGTGCTAACAAGTAAAATAGCATGGTATATGTGCGAACAAGTAATGTAGCATGGTATACATATGAGCATGTAGGTATACAGGTATGTTCTATGTAATATGCATTGTCGCACAAGTATAACTGTTTAATGTCGCTAACTACTAGCAAGGTATACAATAAGCATTTGTATTGTGCGTGTCATGGCAATTACCGACAGGGTGTGTGTAGCATATCATTGGTGCTCGTGCAACATGGACTGTCGATAATAGTGCAGTGTACAGCAGGTACAATATCAATGCACAAGTAACTATATGCAACATGAATCATGCAATGTCTCTATATAAGCAAATGAGCATACGGCTAATATTATATCATATCTAGCCCCGACGCGTAGCGCCATACGGGCGATTCCCCGTAGATGTTAAATCTACTCACACTGTGGTCTCCAGCTATGAAAACCCGACCACCTGCTTCCCTTTGTTCGCAGCGTCTGAAGTCCCCGCTTGCGACGCTATAATATCACAAACATAAGAATAAAGCGAACATCTCAGAAGCAATCACAATATCTTAAAACTACGTATTATAAAACGTAACAACGCACTAAACCATATCACGAATACACGTCTAGCGCAAACACACGAAACGATACCTAAACCCAAACTGAGTACGTCGCAGCACGACACACGACTCGTGTCGCAACACGTATCACGCGAACTCAAAACACACGATTATAGGTAATCGATCCCAGATTTCGTATACTGCATTTACTAACAAAATCAACAGTACCAAAAGACCCAAAATAACAGCAGACAGCTACCACAGAAGACCCACCCCAAAACTACCCAAGTCGGCCGGCGTCGCCGGCCCCCTCCTCAAGTCTCGCCGGCCCCGTCTCCTAGGTGGTACCTCAGGTCAACCTGCACACTCCTCTGAAGTTGTTGCTTTCATCACTAAAATTCCCAGGTCACAGCAGATACTCATATCTCTAAAAATACACTAAAAACCCGATATCGCCTCATTCGATACAAACTACGTTCTACGCAGAATCTAACGATCAAAACTACACAAAAACTACAAATTAACAGTATAGGGGATATACCTAGCCACTTTGCTCTCAAGTTCCAAGCTTTCCCCTCTCCAAGTGATCAAGATCAAGAAAAACCCAAGTTTTAGCTATTTTGTGTATAGGTTTCAGAATTTTGAGAGTTTAGTGAGTTTTGATTGATAAAGTATGAGGAATAATGGGGCAAAGGCAGTAGAGAATAGAGGAATTTCGGCCAAGGGGTGAGGAGGTGGATTCAAGAGGGTTTCCAAGCAATTTCCTTCATTTATTGCCATTAAATGCATACACACATACACACACACTCATGCATGCATCTCTTTATCTTTTCTTTTCTTTTCTTTTAAATTTCAAGCTTTAATCCTAGTCCACACATTAATCCCCTAGGTGAAGTGAGAAGGATTTGCTAACTTAAAGTTTTAAAGAAAAGATCGCAAACGGAAATTTTCCCAAAATTTGAATACCGCATTAAAATAATATTAAAAATTGGGAAAAACCAAATTGAACCAAAACGTCCCATATACTCCCAAAGTTTACGCACTAGCTTTATTTTAGCTAATCTAGGTGCTGGCAAGTCTATATGGTCGTTTGTTCACAGTCGGGTAAAAACGGAAAATACCGACAAACTTACCCTAAAACGGACGAAATCGCATAACGATTTCCAACACGTTACCGGACTAATCCCCTTGATGTCCGCCATGGACCAGCCAAAAGCTTGCCTGTTGCTGTGCAAGACCGCGAGAAGGGCTTTCTCTTGCTCGGGAGCTAGAGAAGCCGAAATGATGACAGGGAGGGTCTCGTTCTCACCTAAGTAAGCATACTTAAGGTGAGACGGCAACGGCTTGAGTTCGAGCGTTGGAGGTGAAATGATGGAAGGCAAGACTGGTGCAAGGGTCTCGAACTCAAAGGACTCCAGCAAAGGTTCAAAACGAGTGTAGGCAACCGAGTCGGATGGTTCAGGTAACTCATCCGGAAAGTCGAAAGATTCAAACTCGGGTTGTGCGCGGCTAAGATCGTTCGAGAATGTGAAACACTCGTATTCGTTATCGGGCGCAGAAACAGCAGCAGGTTCGAAGAGAAACGCACTAGTGGCGTAAAGATTATCGTGGTCAAACAAAAACTCCTCGAATTCACACTCTTCTGGTGTGATCTCCTGGATCGAGCAGACGTCCAGTATATGAGCATTAGGTTCGGCGGGCTGATTCCCCAACCTAAAAATGTTGAGTTCAATCGTCATATTTCCAAAAGAGAGGTTCATCGAACCGTTGCGACAATTGATCACAGCATTTGAGGTTGCGAGAAATGGGCGACCGAGTATCACCGGAATTTGATTCCGGGGGTTAGCTACAGGCTGTGTATCTAATACAATGAAGTCGACAGGGAATATGAAGTCCCCGACTCTGATTAACACATCCTCTAGCTCACCCCTAGGATGGGTGATCGATCGGTCGGCCATTTGGAGAGTGCAGTGTGTGGGTTTCAACTCTCCGACGCCTAATTGCTCGTATACTGAATACGGAAGCAAGTTAACACTGGCACCAAGATCTAATAGTGCGCGGTTGATGTTCTTATCCCCAATGGTAATTGAAATCGTAGGACAGCCAGGGTCCTTCCGTTTTTGTGGTAAAGATTGGGTAAGGGCATCACTCACAGCACTAGCCAAGAAAACTTTCTTGGGTACCTGAGACTTCCTCTTTTTCGTGCACAAGTCCTTTAAGATTTTCGCGTAGGACGGGACTTGTTGGACAGCATCTAAAAGAGGAATGTTAATGTTAACTTGCTTGAATAACTCCAAAATCTTCTCCATTTGTGGATTTTGTTTGTTAGACCTCAACCGGTTTGGAAATGGAACATTTTGAAAATTGGTTGAGTCTAATGCTGGAGGAGGAGATTTTGGAGTTGGAACGGATCCCAGAATAGGTGTTTTCGTGGAGTGAGGAGTGGGTCCGTTCAGAGCAGAAGAAGAGGAAGGAGAGCCTTGTGAAGAACGGAGAATAGGCTCAGAAGATGAAGAAGAAGAAGGAGAAGAAGAAGAAGAAGAAGAAGCGGCAGCCGGGGTGTCATCGTTGATTCGCTTGCCAATGTTGTTTTGCAGCATCCTTCCCGATCTCAGTGTGGTCACGGCACTCACATTATGGTTTTGTTGTTCAAGAGAAACATGTGCATTATGTGGGTGACCGGGATTTGGCAGTGGCTGGGACGGGATCTTCCCCTTCTCTCGCTCGCTCAAGGCCGCGTTCAGCTGTGCAATCTGGGCCTCGATGGTTTTGATGCTCTGCCCGTGTGCGGCGGTGTGTTGTACTAAAGATTGGATTGAAGACTGGATGTTGGCGGTGGATTGAGTCGATTGTTTAACAAACGCCTCCAGACTTCGCTCGAGCGAGGAAACCTTATTAGTGTTTGACGGAACAAAGTTGTTATTTGGTGGAAAAGAATTGTTTGGTGCAAAGTTGTTCGTCTGGTTTTGGTAAGGTTGGGGTTGGAAGGGCTGCTGATATTGGTGTTGAGTTTATTGTTGCGCTTGTTGTTGCGGCGGAGGGGCCCTTTGGAAATTGTTGCCCTGGAATTGATTCTGATTCTGATTCCAGGCGAAATTGGGGTGGTTCCTCCAACCGGGATTGTAGGTGGAAGAGTATGGATCATTCCTCTGTCTTTGCTGGAAGGCAGCATTAACCTGATCCTGTCCTTGCGAGGGTGGATTGTAAGGACACTCTTCGATCAAGTGGAAAGGATCGGAACAACAAGCGCAGATGGTACGAAGGGGGAGAACAGGGGCAGGAGCAGGAGCAGAAAATTTGCTCTCTATCGCTTCAAGCTTTCGTGTTATTGCAGCCATTTCAGCTTTCATCGCGATAGAGACATCGAGTTGGTGGATTCCTACCCTAGACTGACCGGTAGAAGTGGAGGTAGAAGAAGAAGTCGGTCTTGTGCTCTCCCACTGTAGCGTTTGCTCCGCAAGATCGTCAAAGAACTGCCACGCTTCCTCGTCAGATTTCGATAGGAAGTGGCCCTGACAGATGGTTTCCAGCAACTGCTTCGTTGCTGGGTTCAGTCCCTCGTATAAGGTTTGACAGAGTTGCCATTTCTCTATACCGTGGTGAGGACACTGAACCAGAAGGTCTTTGTACCGGTCAAAGCACTTCCAGAAGGGTTCAGAAGGAAGCTGGGAGAATTGGTTGATTTCATTTCGAATTCTTGCGGTCTTATGATTTGGATAGAATTTTTTCAGAAACGCTTTAACAAACTTGTCCCAGCTGGTGATCGAGTGGGAAGCGGTGCTATACAGCCATTTTTCAGCGAGATCGCATAGAGTGAACGGAATGACCCGTAGACGTATAGCATCGTCCGACAGCTGGGTGGTTTTCATCATGGCACAGACATTTTGAAATTTATTGATGAAGATATAGGCATCTTCAGTTTCAAGCCCATGAAAACGTGGAAGCATGTTGATGAAATGGGGCTTAATTTCAAAGTTGTCCCCATTGGCCGGAGGAAGAGAAAGGCAGGTGGGAAGTGCAGAACGGGTGGGGTAGAAACGATCCTGGAGCGCAATTCGCTGCGGCGCTACAACAGGCAGAGGTGGTGGGATATTGGTCTCCGTAGGAGGTAGAGCCAATCCAGCGGTGGTCAAAGAGATGTTCGGATTAAATCCCGACATCGCGGAAGAAGAGGTTGGTGAAGGTGAAGGTGAAGGTGAAGATGTATGAACAGAATTCCGGTCAACGTCGGAGTTGGCCGGCAAAGGAAGGGGTGAAAGAGGAGTGGACGGAGTATCGACTTCGGAGTCGATCGCGTAGTCGGTCGCGACTAACGTAACGCGGACTAGACGGGCGCTAGTGTCCCGAGTCCAAGCGGACATACACTAAACGAGTTTAGTATAGTCAAAGCGGAGAAGGTGAGGGTAAGAAAACGTCAATGGAGAAAGGCGATGGGTGAAAATGGATTTGGCGACAAAAGGGCAAGTTTTTATAAAAGTTTTTGATTTTTTTTTTTTTTAGAAAGAGATTTACAGAAGTATGTACGGAAATACGGCTTAAGCAATCACAAACAAGATATGCACAATCACACCTAGATCTACGGTCGCCTAGGTCTACTAGACCTGCTCCTGAACTTGATTTTCGAAGTTAAACAGTGTCGAGAAACAGGCTTAAAAATACACCGATCACGGGGCCAGGTAAGTGCAGAGATAAGGGGAGGTTGTCCAACGCTTTCGCGAAGTTCCTTAATTAAATAACCCTTTTCTCTTTCGGCGGTTGCGCCTTTAACACTTTCCTAGACACCCCGTAAACAATGTACGGTTAAGCGAGGTTCTAAACACGGTTTATCTTCTCCTAATGAGCGCGAAGTCCTTAGGGCTGAAGTCTAGTATTTTTTAATTTACAATGGACAATGCATATGCTTTAGTGATTTTTGGGGTCCTGGGAAGGGTGATGAAATCCCCACCCAATCTGGATTGGTTTCAAGCCCCTTAAGTCCGTATTAAAGAATGCAAAACAGTAACAAATCAACTGCAAACAATTTTTATTTGCGGCGCAAAGAATCCTGCACAAGAACAGTTTATTGGAAGGGGGAGAAGAATTTGCGCAAAGAAGCCTGCAAAAAACACAATTCAGTGGAGTTCAGAGGAGTGGGGAGGAGAACAGAGACTTACCCAGAAATTTTGGAGCCCTAAAACCACTAAATGGCCGCGGTTCCGCAGCCAAACATGTGCTTAGGCCGCGGTTCCGCGGCAATATGGTGACTTTGGGCTTTGAATTTTTGTGGAGGTGCTGGACTTGATCTCCTCAGGTTGTCAAGATCTTCTGAATTTTTATTTGCTCACTGGAACAGCTCCAGATCTTGACAGTAGACCGTATGCTTTGTTCTGTCCGTCGCGGTGTAGCCGCGAAATGTGGGTCTATCTACCCACGTCTTTGGCACTGTACTTGAACTCCGTATTATCCGACGTCTTTGGCGCCGATCTTGAACTTCGTATTTTCCTGCGCACTTGCACAAAAACTAATCAAGAATAACAAGATGGTTTTTTACAAAGTATGTATTTTTTTCGTTTTTTTTTATACTTACAAATTAACCCGAAATTACACAAGGAAATAAACTACCGTCTCCCCGGCAACGGCGCCATTTGATTGAGAGGATACGTGCGTGTCAAGTTTAGTTTTAAATACCGCAATCAAGACGGTTTCGCTTGTAGCTAGCCGGTTGAGTACGGGTCGTCCGCAGGGAGATGGGAGTCTTTTTCAATGTGTTTTAACGAGTTAAGTCCTGTTTTCAGATTTTGTTGTGGTTATCTAAGTGTAAGTTGATATTTAAAGAGAGCTTGTTAGGGTTAGGATTATGTTAGTTTGAGTTAGGAGTCTCCACATCTTTCGTTGCCCCACTTAATATCGGTGTTACGGTAATCGGCAACAACGGGGATTAGCACGACTAGGAAGGAACTTGCGAGTATAAGCTAGGCTTTCCAACGCATAGTTCTTCCTTTTGGTGCTTGTCCGTCCGTTCTTGGCTCTTATCCATAACCTCCGGTTAATTCAACCACAACCGCTCTCACTACGGAATCACCGCTATCATGTAGGATAGGGTGCCGTAAGGAGCGGATTGTGGTTCAATTAATGGGAGTCGATTTAAGTTGTTGGGCAAGGAAAGAGTGAGAGAGATTTCCTTCTCTCAAACTTCCCTTATCCTACCCTAACAAGTATAAAACTACTCACACTTCATGATAAGGAAAAACAAAACAAAACAAAGAGGAAGATAGAAAGAAGGAGATTAGAAGAATACGACTAACTATTTGCGACCTCACCTTGGCGAGGATCAAGCGTAAGTATCATTGTCATATGAAGGATAAAGGAAAAGAGAGAAGAAAGAAACAATCAAACAAATAACAACAACTACTTAACAATTAAAATTGCAATACATTACAACAAGTAAAAGAAAGAAACAAGCATGATAGAAAAATGGTCTTCTTTATTCATCACTCTTCACTCAAAAGCTCACTACCAGTTTAATGGAGAAGAGGTGAGAAGAGGAAGAAGAACAATACTAGAACTAGGCAAAATGAAAATACAAAATTGGACCCTTTCCTTCACAAAGTTCTGGGCTATTTATAGGCCAGAGAATGAAACCCTAGGGCAACCACCAGACCACACATGCAATGACCAAAATACCCCTGAAAACTTTTTGCCTGCCGCCACTATACGGCCGCGGATCCGCGGCCTGGACCCCACTTTGGCCGCGGATCCGCGGCCGTTTAGTTGAGTTGGGCCCCCAAATTTGCTGTGTTTCCCTGGTTTGATGTGTACATTTTTCTGGTATGTGTATTTTTTCATAATTCCTTTACGAATTTTCCAGAATTTCTATTGAGGGAAAGGTGGACTTTTTGTCAAGATTTTGTCATGATTGCCTCGAGCTCCGCGTAGATTTCTTGGAAGTTGTTGTTGCCATTGTGCCTTGTGCATGAAGGTGACATTGATTTGACATTTTGTCTTCCTAAACTGGTATCTGGCAACATACGGATGACGAGCGGAGACCGTGTTTTATCTGTGATTGGCAGGAACCCGGATTTTGTCGTGTTTTCCATGAATTTCACCGTTTTAGAACCGAGAACCTGTATCCTGCAATTGACTAACAAACACGGCTCAAGAGTATCTACGGATATGCAATGTGATAAAAATTGGGCGGTATGAAAATGCAAAAATCTGATATGAACAAGCACCGGACCATTTAGTTGGGACCGATCTTTCGTTCACCAGCAGCCGATAGTTATAGTGGATCGGCAGGTGGAGAAATTTCGGTCAAGGGTCTTGCTATCTGTAGAGGTTTTTCTTTGGCGTAGCCGTCTAGTGAGGAGATCACTTGGGAGACTGTGAGCGAGATGTAGAAGTTTTGCACTCATCTCTTTGAAAGTATGCATAGTAAGAATTTTAATTCGGGGATGAATTTTCTTTAAGGGGGGAGATTGTAACACCTTAGATTTTCGTTTAGTGTTAATTAAGCGATAATGCGGGTTTTTTGTTAAAAAAGGTTTTCCAATTCGGTTTCCTCAAATTTTATAACATTTAATTAATAATTTATTATTATTTGTTATGACTTGCACACACTGGTGCATATTAATGTGAGGGTGTGTTTGTGTTAATCTAGTTTAGTGACCATGTCAACCTTAAGTTAAACCCTTAATCTAATCCTAATCCTTGCTTTGCTTTGACCCTAAACCCCAAGATATTTGTGTGAGATATTTACTTGTGTTTTGTTTTGGAGAGGAGGTGGCATGGTGACTCTTGGTGAGCATTAATGCTTGCATTAATGGTGGAGGTGCACTCACCCTACATTCACCTCTCTTTCTTTTCATATCACCCTCTCTCCTTCTCACTTCACTTATCTCTTTCTCATTATTATTCATCCCCTCTAAGCCTCAACTGAAACCCCACTCATCCTTCACTAAACCTACACCAAAGTTCATCAAATCTCACCCAAATCACATCCTAAGCCTTGTTTTGCCTCTAGGACCCCTTGGAGCTTAGAAAGCTAGGATCTTTGAGCTTTTGTGGTTTGGTAATAATCTCTATCTATTAAGTAGGTGCTTTTAGTGTTGTGTAGCTTATTCGTTTCAATTTAGAACGCTTAAAGTTTAGTTTTGTGCACATATCGTATTTTTAGTGTTATATTATGATATTTGTGATCTGCTGTGACCCAGAGTGTGTACTAGAAAATCTAGTAGTGTAGTTGTGTTGCACTAGAGACCCTAAGCTTTCACCTGAAGTACGAACCCCATCTCCTCGGCTTTGGCCGGCGATATGAAGTAAAAATACGGCGACCTCGGCTGTTTGATGGACTTTGGGCTTAGTTTTTTCAGGGTAGTTGTCTGCAGTTTTTTAGTGTGTTTGATCCTGCTTGATTTTTATGTTTTGTCTGTATACAAAATCTGGGATCACTTTGCTAGTTTCTTGTGTTACGACTACGCGCATTACGTTATCCGACATGGTTCGTGATCTTGTGTAGCTTTGGCTCTTGGGTTGGTTTCGTAGTGTCACTATGCACGTTAGCCACTAAACGAACACTTGAGAGTATGTTTAGAGTTGGTGTGTCGGTCAAACATAGTGGATACGTGTTATTGGTCGATTGCTAATGTAAACTTGTTATATTGTTGTTTTATGATCTTAGGGACGCAGGCGGGGACTTCGGACGTTATGAAGAAGGGAAAGCGAGTGGTTGGCTTTACTTAGCCTAAGATCATCAGTAAGTAGATTTAACATCTACAGGGGAATTGCCTGTTAGTGTATATGCCCTAGAGGCCATTACTGTATCATACTAGTTTGTATATTACTTAATGGAAGCTTGGGATATTCACAGTTGTAATAACATTTTTGCTCAAAATAGTAGTATGCTATTTGGTTTGTTTCTACTTCAATATATACATATGTTTCTTTTAACATATCGCCTATGCATATTAGTAGAGCCCTTAGGATCTATGCTTGATTACCAGCGTTGTGATGGCGGTCACACTATTGGGGGCTGGGTAATCTACAAGCACATCCTTATACAGGTCCCTAGTCGCGGGATTATCGATATAGGGCATCTATACTCCAGAGTAGACTAGTGTATACACTTCCCTTCCCAGCTTGGGAGATGGTCTGTCCCAAAGCCATCGGTATGTCGTACTGGAGATAGTATGCATGTGCTCATTAGGTTGTGAGTCACACTGGACGACTCATTGGGAACTGCTGGTTCGTCAGATAGCAGTACCCAGATGACATGAGTACACCTTAGTCCGTTGACTTGACACTGCTGCTTCGCCTCAAGTGTGTTCCCACTGTTCTTAGATTACTATCCTACCACTGCTCTACTGAGTCGTGCAAACAGGTAGTAGTTGGGTTCAGTCCCGAAACACTTGGAGGCAGTGGCGGTTAGATAGGATTCGTCTCTCCCGGTATTGGGGATTGATATCGCGCTGTGTTCGGAACGCCATTACACATAGTCCCTGGCCAGGGCAAGATAGATTTACTGGTAGGTACTCGAGTAGTTTCTCAGGGTTTATTGGACCGTACTTCGACACGACTTATACCGCTCTTATGGGTCTGACGTTTACCGCCCCCTAGGCCAGATATGCGATACTCTTAGACGGACAGACCGGACTGTACGGAGATTGTCACATACAGACTCAGTAGGAGTTCGGATGAGTTATGCTCATCGGCTTTCTTATAGACCATACCTGGGGACCGTTACGTACAGCTAGTACCGCTTGTGGCCTGTGGTTAAACCCACTTCCAGCGTAGAGTCGAGTCTCTAGAGTCCCACACAGAGCGTTTCCCTGCATCGGGCATAACGTGTAGATATCGTATTGTTTTACGAAAGGGTTCGATCACGTGTGTACACTCATGCACGTACGATGAGTCGGACAGACAATAATAATGGTTTTTGGTTTAAGCCGGATCCTTGTATTGTACTAATGGATTGTCGTCTTCGGTATTCGTATTTTTCGGAATACGAATACAGGTATGTATATACGGATAAGGGGCATTTTCGTAATTTGTACAAAATGTATTTGTAGATGGCATGACCTAATTGTATTAATCATTTAGTTTTAAATAATTAATACATTTTAGGTAATTAAGAAATGATGTGTATTATGCATGAATAAGGATTTGGGTTTTAAGGACACATGTTGATCAATTGACCCATGAGTCATTTGTTTGACCATTGAACCTATTTTCTATTATTGAATTAGTTTTTCTAATTGATAATAGAGAAGAGTTCAGTTTAGTACAAGGGAGAGAAAACCTTAACCTTCTTCATCTCTTAGCTCATATCATTTCTTTTCACCATCTCCAATTCCCTTAAGCTCAAGAACACTCATGAGTTGAGTAACCTTGAGCTAAATTAGACTTCTTAATCCATCTACATCATCTACACACCCTAGATCATTTAGATTAGAAATCTACTTTATCTAGTTTCTTTGGTTTAGAAGATAGGCTTGGTGCACAAACGTTCGGGTGGATCATCTAGGATTCGAGCAACCCGATGAGGAGACGACATCCGTACCACTTCGAGGAGTTCGTGCAGGTGAGGATGATAGCGAGATAAGGAGAAGGACCAGGTTTCTTGAGGTATATTTTCTGTACTTAGTTTATACCTCTTTTTGATTTTGCTAGATACGGTTTAGATTACGATCAAGGCTTAAAGTCGGTGTTATGATGCTAAAATTATCGTTTTTTACACTTTCCGCCTCCCCGCGATTCCGCCGGGTGCATAGCATCGACTTACATCTCTCGCATGGCGTTATGCGTCTGGGCTAAATTAAATGATATGATTCTTGATATTAAGTATATGGACATTGATTGTGTATGTGTACCTTTTTCGCATACCTCATTTTCCTATTTGCATATGGATATAGTATTGATGAGACACAACACCATTATTGACGGTTCATGTTACATGAGCACTAATTGTATACTACACACACTCTGTCGATAATTGCCATGACACGCACAACTCATATACACACGAGATATAGTTGACACATATACATATGTGATATTGTATTGGCTAGGGACATTGAGACATTGGTTCATATTCCATTGTGCATATGACATATAGCATACCTGTATACTTACATACTTACACATATGCCTTGCCATGTCTACATGCTAGCTACCCATATACCTATATGGTATTGTAAACATATGAGACATAGCTACATGTACATCTTGCATACATACTTACATACACCCGTATAGTATTACATCATTATTGACAGGTATAGACATATACCTGGATGCAGCTACATGTACATCATGCACACATACTTATATGTACACCCATTTACCTGACTAGAGCTACATATACCCCTATGTGGTATTGTTTTGTCACCGACATGGAGACGTTGATTCTTATGCGATTGCGTATATGATAGGTATTATACCTTGCACACTTACATGCTTACACATATTCCTTGCTATACCTACACGTTTACACATATATCTGGCTATAGCTATATGTTCACATGTATATGATGTTGCATTTGATTTCGGAGAAATTAGGAACCGCATGATATACTTAATAACCTGTTGCAGTTAAATAGCGGTTTTTCTTTTATATGCTCATATTACTGTTTCATGCTGCATATATTATATTTCATGGATTTCGCATCGATATATGGATTTCATAAGATGTTTTCTGGATGTTTTACTCCTGGGTATATATATCAGTGGTATGGGACGCTGATATATATACTTGTGTATATATATATATATCAGTGGTATGGGACGATGTTATATATGTACACCTATATAATATATATCATCATAATGATCTATGCAAATATTCTTATTCATTACTCGATGTTTTTTGGATTTGAGGACCGTGGTAGTTTCATGAAATTATGCATTATTTGAAAAACCCAGTTTCTCTTGATATGATATTTCGATGCGTCCACCAAGAGATTTCTCGGTTCTGAGTTTGTGATATATACCCGATGAGAGGAGTGGAGTGAGCCGTGTGCGGGTACACGGTGGAGCCTGGTATGGTTCCCCGGGTCAAGAAAGGTATGTCGATGGATTAGCCGATGAGCCTGGCAGGCGGGCAAGTACCTACCGGTGATAGTATTTTTTAGACTCGTCGGTTATCGTGGTGATACCGACCGGAGTTATGTACGTATGGATACGGGGAATTTCGAGCGTCGAAGCTGGGAACTCGGGTTTCGAGATAGCGTATGATACGTACCTAGCAGGGGCAGTCGTGGTGGCGGCACCTGATAGAGGAGTATTTATGTGTCGATACTAGACACTAGTTTTCATGATGTTTTCGGGTGTCGATGTTAGACACTCAGGTTCCATGAGACTTACTGGATATGTTTTATCTCGTACTCCGCATTTATTTGATATGCATTGCTTCATGTATTAGTAGTACCTGATAGTGTACTTTTCATTACTGTTGCATTTACATATTTCCATTTATTGCTATCAGTTTGCATGTGTTAGACCATCGCAGTATGTGCATACTTGCGATTACCTGCATATGTTATTTACTATTCACGAGTTGGCAACTCACCCCCATTGTGCTACAATATTTTGCAGGTGTCCCTCAGAGTGGATAGTGTACTTCTTCTTTCTATTGTATCATCTTTTGCAGTGGATACAGCTCTGGCTGACAGTGTGCAGTTTTTCTTTAGGTGGGTTTTGCGGTTATCCGATGTTGCTTAGTGTATATTCGTTGTATCCAGTACTTTCCATCTACTACTTCATGTATTGACTTAGAGATGGGTTGTGAGGACGATATTGTATATTATTTTGTATGTTTGGAGGTCTTTTATGATGTTTCACTTTATATCATCTTTTTCTTCACTACGACGTCTTATATCTGCTTGTGGTGGTTGTTTTCCGCCTTTGGGCGTGGATTTGCCCCCATTTGGGGATGCTTTACTTATATCTTTTGTTTTAACCTTTTAGGGGCTTGTTTTACAAAGGAGTGTTAGTTATGTATATGTCCTAGAGGCCATTATTGTACATATGATGTATATTATAGTGGATGCTTGGATATATATAGAGAAGACTTTTTTGCTCGATATGATAGTATGCTATCTGGTTGATCTTTGTCATAACATGTTGACTTGTATTGGGTTACTGTCTTGCTCTCACATGTTGATAAAGCCCTTAGGATATGTACTTGACTATTAGGACTATGATGTAGAACGTACTAGTGGGGCCAGGGTAGTCCACATGTACATCCTATAACAGTTCCTATTCGAGGGGGTATCGAGACAGGGCATCGATACTCCAAAGTAGACTAGCGTATACGCATCATGACCCATATGATGGGTGATAGATGATCCCACATCTATTGGTGTTTGACATAAAAGATGGTATACGGGTGCTCAGTGGAGACTGGGTACACTGAACGGACTCGCCGAGAACTCCTTGTTGGTATTTATACCTATCGTCAGATAGCAGTTCTCTGGTGACACTGGTACATGATAGTCTGAAGACCCGAGACCATCATAGAGTCTTGTGTGATTCCCACTGTGTTTTGATTTCCACCTTACCACGTTCATGAGAACGTGCAAAACAGTGGCTTTTGGGTACAGTCCCGAATCACATGGAGGCAATGAGCGATAGGAGGGGTTTCGTCTCTCTCGTTATTGGGGGTTGATGTTGCGCTGTGTTCGATTGGCTATAACTGGAAGTCTCTGGCCAGGGCTGATATAGAGATCACCTAGTTAGTGTTATCAGTAGTTTCTCGACTCGTTATGAGCCTCACATCGACACGACTTATCGGTTACTGGGGTCTGACGTTTACCACCCCTAGACTGGATATGCGACATATCAGACGAAGAGACCAAACTGTACGGTAGTGTTATTGGTTGGATTTACAGGAGTTAGAGCAGGCTTGCTTGTTGATCTTCTGATCGCTCAATACCTAGGTCGCCGTTACGCTTAGCTGACCGTTTGCGGCTTGTTGGTGTTTGATGTGATCATCACCTACTGCCGGTGTATTGACGAGTCTTTAGAGTCCTACATAGAGCTTTCCAGGCTCGGGCAAAACGGAGTAGGAGCACATATGTGATATGTGCGGGATCGAGATTGATACGCGTATGTGATACCTTATTCTATTCTCGCGATATGTGATATCAGCCGGTTATACGTGATATAGCCGGGTGATCGGATCAAGTGTTGATTCGATAAAATAATATATATATATATAATATAATATATTATATGCTCACTTAAATATTTATTATTCTCACTTATGATGCATTTAACATATATGTGATATATATTTATTGTATTGTTTTCTTTTGTTACATAAATATTATATATGTGATAAATAATATTGTGACATTCTAGGTTATACTTGCAACAAGGATGTATGAGAATTATAGCATGCTACATATAATGTTTTGGTTTAAATTCTTAAGTAATTCAAAAATATGGAAATGAGTCATGGTGGAAGCTTCATGAAGCTTGTTGATAACCATTGACAAAGTCCACCCTTTTTGTTTTGCTTAAGATATTTTCTAACCCAACCATGACACATAGCCAAGGTTAACTCTCTACAAGGGTTAAGTATTCACATATACTAACCAAGGGTTGCATTTCTAACCTTATCATATTCATTCATCTTCTTCTTCCTCATCTTATTTTTGCTCCCCAGTTTTTGAGATCAAGAAGAAAAATAGTGAGAAATTAAATACTAAAGTGAGCTAAATTCCTACTTCATCATCCTCTTTTATACTAGCCATATAGATTAGTGTGTTAGTTTCACTAATTCCGTATTAGTGAAGAGTGAGCTTGAGTCCGTGTTTTCTCGACGTAGATCATTACAGACTTTGAAGACTTCAAGCAAGGATGCATCGTATATCTTGTGGAGCCTCTCAAGAGTTCGGGAGCTCATGGATCACAGCGAAGGGACTACTACTCCGAGCTTTTGAAGCGAAGGAACGGACTACAAAGGTTGTAATCCCTATCACTTAGATGTAAAGTTGTTTACATGCAAAGTTAACCCTAATTCTCTAGTTCGATTACAATGGTTGGTTTGTTTAGCACCCCAAAATTTTAATATAGCATGTTTGATACTTGCAAAAACCTTGCTAAGGTGCTAAACTAACCCTATAGTGGTATCAGAGCCGAGCTAGAGCATTAGGCATTGTTTAGACGAAGTTAGAATTCCGATCGAACCCCGAAAACCCGAAACGGACCCCCTCTCTGGAATTTTTTCAAAAAGTTGGATTTTTCCATGTTAAAAATACTCAGAAAATCATGCATGGAATTCTATGGACACACCTGAAGAATGAAACCCTAACTCATCTAAATGATCGCGGATCCGCGGCGCCACTTAAGAGGCTTGGGTCGGGCCCTTCAACTGTAGGTCTGTAGGAACAGTGGTATGTCTCTGGTTAACTTTAACTGTGCTCAAGTGTTAAGCTTTCTGGGAATTTTTGGGAATTCGTTGAATCAATCGAATTATATAACTTTGTCTAGTTATCTGTGATGATTAAGTGTTGCTGTGATATGTTATATTGGATCGTCGTGTCTTGAATAGCCGGGGGTTTTATGTAAGATAAGAGTTTTTATTTTCATTCATGTAAAATTCATTGTATGTAATATTCTTTTATTGGGGAACTTCCGGGTTAAGGATGATGTCACCATTGTTGTATATTATTTACTTTTCCGCATTAGGATAGACCCAAGGCGGGGAGCACAAGTAACCGGGTTCTAGAGTCCAGTGGGAGACCAACTCAAGGAGTCGAGTCCAGGTCTCCTAACTCTAAAATTGGTAGGGTTTCCTGCCGCTTTCGTAGGGGTCTAGGGATGTGGGTTTGGCTATTCATCACGACTGTGGAATCCGCATTTTTACTGGCTTAAATAAAACACGGAATTCCTAGTATATCCAATATTTCATATGAGTTTCTTCTGCTGCTGATATTCTGTAATGTGATCATTTTATATGCGTGAGACGAATGCTTAAACTATATATATATGATATATAAATATTATTGCTTTCGTTTCTTCTTTGATGCTTAGGAAGCATAAATGATGGTAATTCATTAATGAGATTAATGAAAAAAAAAGAAACCTAAAAGATGTCGTAGAATCAAGTTTTCAATAAGGGTAGCTCTTGTTTTATTCTTTGCATAGCGGTATTTCTTGTAGAATATCCAGCACCTTATTCGATAAGGAAAGAGCCAAGATCCCTTCACCGAGAGTGACCTCTTTAGCAAAACTAGCAGATGCTACAACTCACTCGGTTATGTTTTTGATTACTTCTATAGTTCTTGCTTTGCATAGCGGTATTCCTTGTAGAATATCCAACACCTTATTCGATAAGGAAAGAGCCGAGATCCCTTCACCGGGGTGACCTCTTTAGCGAAACTAGTATAAGTCTCAAAAACACTCCTTTTCAAAATCACTTGTTTCTACAACGATATCAAGTTCATTACGCAAAAGGTTTTCTGAAAAAAACTTGTCGTAGCCCTCCGTCATTTCAGATAAATCCTACTTAATATTCGTACTACGTTTGTTGACCTCCGTCAAGACGTAGTGTGCGGTAGCTGACTAGTATTTATCTGTTGCATGTGATGCGATTGTTTTAGGGTAGTCGTACGACCTTGTTGACCTCCGTCAAGGGTCGTACGGGTGGGTTTAATTCAATCACGAAATGACGGGTGAACTTGACTAGTAGCCTATGGTTTGTTGACCTCTGTCAAGATCATAGGACGCCAGGGACAGAATATTTTCAGGAATTTCAAGTGTTGAGATTTACAATGAGATTGCATACCTTCTATGAGATAGTTGGATCCTGATACCCACTACGAGCAAGAGTTGCCCCTGGGAGAGTTTTGCACTTTACAATTAGCTAACCCATTAAATGTCTAGAAAAGTGTTAATGGGGTTACCCCTAAGGGAAAATGAGGTTTATCTTAATTAGGTCCGTGCGAAAGAACGGGGAACCTCCCTCAAAGTACCGGCACTGGCCCGGCTGAACGGTTGGCGAAGTTGTAGACTGTAATTAATCCCGGCTAGTCTTTCCTTTTTAGGGTTTTTTGAAGGAAGATTTGATTAAAACAGTGGGAGCCATCCTGATTAGATAAGATAATAACCAATCTAATCTTGCAAGAGCATACGCTAAAGTGTTTTCTTTTCTCTCTCTAGGTAGCGACCATGTCAGGCCTTAATCAAGATAATAATATGGATGTATTGACCGAACCCACTTATTATACTGAGCAGGGGAACGTTGGTTCCGTTCTTTCTTATAAATGTTATAAGACCGAACTAGGAAATGGGGAAATTCCAGAATTCACTCGCCACCCAAACGACGAATAAGCATAATGATGCATCTTCTTCGGGTGTGTTTGTTATTGAGAACTATTTCTCAGTTCACTCTACGTTCTGAGCATTAGATACCGGATCAGGATCCCACATATGCAATATGTTGCATGGGCTAAGGAAAGGTAGAGAACTGGGAATAGGTGATCATTCCGTAACAGTAGGGAATGGTGCAAATGTTGCAGCCAAAGCAGTTGGCGAATATCACCTTGTATTACCAAATAGTAATACATTGATTCTGAACGAATGCTATTACATACCGAACCTGATATGCAATCTTATATCAGTTTCTTTATTAAGTAAAGAAGGATATAATTTTGTAATACAGTATGATGTTATGAATATCTTCCTAAATCAAAAGTTGATTGGATCAGGCTCGTTGCATAATGGCATATACATTCTGAATCAAAACACAGTTCTTAATGTACAAAACACCCACAAAAGGAAGAGTTCAGAAATGAACGAATCCTTCTTGTGGCATTGTAGACTTGGTAATATCAATATGACACGACTGGCTAAGTTGCATAAGGATGGATATTTGGATCCGTTCGAATTATCATCTTATGAAACTTTCCATTCATGTCTCAAAAGAAAGATGACCAAAACTCCGTTTAGTGGACACGGAGAAAGAGTTAAAACTTTTGGGATTGATACATAGTGATGTATGTGGTCCCATTTCTACACATGCTAGGAATGGTTTCTCGTACTTCATTACATTCACTGACGATCTCTCAAGATACGGACATGCGTTCTTGTTGAAACACAAGTCTGAAACTTTTGAGAAATTCAAAGAATATAAGCACGAAGTAGAGAACCAAACGGGCAAAAGTATTAAGATCCTACGATCTGATCGAGGAGGAGAATACTTGAGCAATAAGTTCCTGGACTATCTAAAAGAGAATGGGATTCTCTCTCATCTTAATCCTCCATATACACCACAGCACAACGGTGTATCGGAATGGAGGAATCGCACCCTATTAGATATGGTGCGCTCAATAATGAGCACCGCTGAGTTACCTATTTCCTGCTGGAGTTATGCGCTGGAAACAACCATATACCTATTGAATAGAGTTCCAACCAAATCAGTGCCTGCCACTCCATATGAGATATGGGAGGGAAAGAGACCGTGTCTTTATTTTGTTAAGATATGGGGTTGCCCGGCCTATGTTAAAATGCAAAATCCGAACAAGCTCGAGGCAAGATCGTTTCTGTGCAAGTTTGTAGGATATCCCAAGCATTCGCGAGGACATATCTTCTACCACCCTGAGGAACAAAAGGTGTTTGTTGCTCTGCATGCCACCTTTTTAGAAAAGGAATTTCTTGCAAAAGAAATTAGTGGCGAGGAGCTAGAACTGGAAGAAGTTCCAGCTACACAAACTGCAACAGAAGATTTGGTAGAACCAGAGGATTCAGCAGTTACCAACGAACCTCAGCCTCTCCGCCGATCTAGTAGGGTTCCACATCCACCTGAAAGATACTACAATTTTCTCATTGATGGTGGGAGTGAGGACTGCATCATGGAAGATGATGACCCAACAAGTTTCGAGCAGGCCATCACGAGTGGGGACTCTGTGAAATGGCTGGATGTAATGCAATCTGAGATGGAATCCATGAATACCAACAAAGTATGGACTTTGGAAGTTGCTCCTGAAGGGGTAAAATCCATTGGGAGAAAATGGATCTTTAAGAAGAAACTTGGTGTAGATGGAAAAGTTGAGACTTTCAAAGCTAGACTTGTTGCAAAGGGTTTTCGTCAACGATCAGGTGTGGATTATGACGAAACCTTTTCTCCAGTGGCTATGCTTAAGTCCATCCGGTTCTTACTTGCCATTGCTGCGTACCATGACTACGAAATCTGGCAAATGGATGTTAAGACCGCCTTTCTAAATGGTGATTTAGAGGAGTGCGTGTACATGACTCAGCCAGAGGGCTTCATAGATAGTGGGAGCAGCTGAAAGGTATGCAAGCTGATTAAATCCATCTATGGGTTAAAGCAGGCATCGCGGAGTTGGAACATCTGTTTTGGTGTGGTAGTCAAAGAGTTTGACTTCATCAAGAAAATAGATGAACCTTGTATATACAAGAAGGTAGCAGAGAGTAAGGTTGTCTTTCTCGTATTGTACATGGATGACATACTCTTGATAGGAAATGATGTTCCTATGCTGCACTCGGTCAAGCTCTTCTTATCACAAAGATTCTCAATGAAAGATCTAGGTGATGCCTTCTGCATTTTGGAGATTAAGATCTATAGAGATAGATCTAGACGGATACTGGGATTGTCCCAATCCAGGTACATTGACACCATACTAAAAAGGTTTAGTATGGAAGAATCCAAGCTTGGTAACTTACCCACATTCTCTAGACTCACTCTCTCTAAAGAGATGTCTCCTAAGACTGATTTGGAGAGAGCTCGCATGCAAGGGATACCCTATGCTTCGGCAGTAGGCTCTATCATGTATGGGATGCTAAGTACCAGACTCGATGTAGTATACTCACTAAGTGTAGTGAGTAGGTATCAATCAGATCCAGGAGAGAGTCACTGGATAGCTGTGAAGAACATTCTCTAGTACTTGAGAAGGACTAAAGAGATGTTCTTGGTGTATGGTAGCGGAGAACTCCAGATGGAGTCCTTTACCGATTCGAGCTTCCAAAGTGATGAGGAAGGCTCTAAGTCACACTCGGAATTTGTTTTTACCCTCAATGGAGGGGCGGTGTGTTGGAAGAGTTCCAAACAGGAAACCATTGCAGACTCGACGATGGAGGATTAATACATCGCTGCCAACGATGCTACCAAAGAGGCTGTCTGGATAAAGAAGTTCATTACAGAACTTGGAGTGGTTTCGTCCATCGAGCATCCAATACCTTTGTATTACGATAACAATGGAGCTGTGACTTTGGCCAAGGAACCCAGGTCCCATCAGAGATCCAGGCATATTCTGAGGCAGTATCACCTGATCTGGGAGATAGTTGATCGCCGGGAGATCGAGGTCAGGAGAGTAGATACGAAGGATAACATTGTGGATCCATTCATGAAGGCCATTCCCCAGATACAATTTTAGAGACTCTTCAGGATGTTGGGTATGAGATACTACAATAGCTGGCCTTAGTGCAAGTGGGAGATTGTTAGTTATGTGTATGACCTAGAGGCCATTGTTGTACATATGATGTATATTATAGTGGATTCTTGGATATATATATATAGAGAGAGGACTTTCTTGCTCGATATGATAGTATGCTATCTAGTTGATCTTTGTCTTAACATGTTGACTTGTATTGGGTTACTGTCTCGCTCCCACATGTTGATAAAGCCTTTAGGATATGTACTTGACTACTAGGACTATGATGTAGATCATACTAGTGGGGCCAGGGTAGTCTAAAAGTACATCCTATAACTGTTCCTAGTCGAGGGGGTATCGAGACAGGGCATCGATACTCCAGAGTAGACTAGCGTATATGCATCATGACCCATATGATGGGCGATGGATAATCCCACATCCATTGGTGTTTGACATCAAAGATGGTATACAGGTGCTCAGTAGTGACTGGGTACACTGAACAGACTCGCCGATAATTCCTTGTTGGTATTATACCTATCGTCAGTTAGCAGTTCTCTGGTGACACTGGTACATGTTAGTCTAAAGACCCGAGATCGTCATAGAGTCTTGTGTGATTCCCACTGTGTTTTGATTTCCACCTTACCACGTTCATGAGAACGTGCAAAACGGTGGCTTTTGGGTACAGTCCCGAATCACATGAAGGCAATGAGCGATAGGAGGGGTTTCGTCTCTCCCGGTATTGGGGGTTGATATCGCGCTGTGTTCGATTGGCTATAACTGGAAGTCCCTGGTTAGGGCTGATATAGAGATCTACTGATAAGTGTTATCAGTAGTTTCTCGACCCGTTATGAGCCTCACATCGACATGACTTATCGGTTACCGGGGTCTGACGTTTACCACCCCTAGACTGGATATGCGACATATCAGACGAAGAGACCGGACTGTACGGTAGTGTTACTGATTGGATTTACACGAGTTAGAGCAGACTTGCTTGTTGATCTTCTGATCGCTCAATACCCGGGTGGCCGTTACGTTTAGCTGACTGCTTGCGGCTTGTTGGTGTTTGATGTGATCATCACCTACTGCCGGTGTATTGACGAGTCTTTAGAGTCCTATTTAGAGGTTTCCAGGCTCAGGCAAAACGGAGTAGGAGCACATATGTGATATGTGCGGGATAGAGATTGATACGCGTATGTGATACCGTATTCTATTCTCGCGATATGTGATATCAGCCGGTTATATGTGATATAGCCGGGTTATCGGATCAAGTGTTGATTCGATAAAATAATATATATATATATATATTATGCTCACTTAAATATTTATTATTCTCACTTATGATGCATTTAACATATATGTGATATATGTTTATTGTATTGTTTTGTTTTGTTACATAAATATTATATATGTGATATATAATATTTTGACATGCTAGGTTATACATGCAATAAGGATGTATGAGAATTATACCATGCTACATATAATGTTTGGTTTTAAATTCTTAAGTAATTCAAAAATGTGGAAATGAGTCATGGTGGAAGCTTCATGAAGCTTGTTGATAACCATTGACAAAATCCACTCTTTTTGTTTTGCTTAAGATATTTTCTTACCCAACCATGACACATAGCCATGGTTAACTCTCTACAAGGGTTAAGTATTCACATATACTAACCAAAGGTTGCATTTCTAACCTTATCTCATTCATTCATCTTCTTCTTCCTCATCTCATTTTTGCTCTCTAGTTTTTGAGATCAAGAAGAAAAATAGTGAGAAATTAAATACTAAAGTGAGCTAAATTCCTACTTCATCATCCTCTTCTATACTAGCCATATAGATTAGTGTGTTAGCTTTACTAATCCCGTATTAGTGAAGAGTGAGCTTGAGTCCATATTTCCTCGACGTAGATGCATCGTACATCTTGTGGAGCCTCTCAATAGTTCGGGAGCTCATGGATCGCAGCGAAAGGACTACTACTCGGAGCTTTTGAAGCGAAGGAACGGACTACAAAGGTTGTAATCCCTTGTTTACATGCAAAGTTAACCCTAATTCTCTAGTTTGATTACAATGGTTGGTTTGTTTAGAACCCCAAAATTTTAATATAGCATGTTTGATGCTTGCCAAAACCTTGCTAAGGTGTTAGGCTAACCCTACAAGGAGGTGCTGCCAAATTTTAAAGGAAGTAAATTTGGACTTTAAAGAATTTGATTGAGATTTCAAAAGTTTTAATAATGTTCTTATCGCTTGCTACTTTTGATGGTTTAGATTGCTGGTTTTTTGGCTTACTTGAATTACGTTACGCCTGGAGACGTTACATTGTTTAAGGGACGTCACGTGCCAAATTTTGGGTCGTGACAATTAGTTAGTGTATATGCCCTAGAGGCCATTACTGTATCATACTAGTTTGTATATTACTTAATGGAAGCTTGGGATATTCACAGTTGTATATACAATCTTGCTCGAAATGGTAGTATGCTACTTGGTTTGTCTCTGCTTTAATATGTGCATGTGTTTCTTTTAGCATATTGCAGGTATACATATTAGTAGAGCCCTTAGGATCTTTGCTTGATTACCAGCGTTGTGATGGCGCTCGCACTCGTGGGAGCTGGGTAATCCATAAGCACATCCTTATACACGTCCCTGGTCGTTGGACTATCGAGACAGGGCATCGATACTCCGGAGTAGACTAGCGTATGTGCTTCTCATCCCAGTGTGGGAGACGGTCTGTCCCACAGCCGTTAGTACGTCGTACTTGAGATAGTATGCGGGTGCTCGTTAGGTTACGAGTACACTGGACAGGACTCGTCGGGAACTGTTGGTTGGTAATATACCTATCGTCAGTTATCAGTTCCCAGGTGACATGAGTACAGCTTAGTCCGCTGACTTGACACTGTCACTTCGCCTCGAGTGTGTTCCCACTGCACTTTGATTACTACCCTACCACGGCTCAGAGGAGTCGTGCAAACAGGTAGTTTTTGGGTGCAGTCCCGAAGCACTTGGAGGCAGTGACGGTTAGACAGGATTCGTCTCTCCCGGTATTGGGGGTTGACATCGCGCTGTGTCCAGGAGAGCCATTACACGAGTAGTCCCTGGCCAGGGCAAGCGAGATATACTGGTAGGTTTCCAGTGTTATCTCAGGGTGTTCTGGGCTACACTCCGACACGACTTGTACCTCTATTAGGGGACTGACGTTCACCGCCCCCCTAGGCCCGCCATGCGATGTATCAGACGAACAGACCGGACTGTACGGAGATTGTCACATACAGGCTCAGTAGGAGTGCAGATGGGGTTCACCTCGTCAGTCTTCTTATCGACATCTACTTGGGGACCGTTACGTACAGCTAGTGCCGCTTGCGGTCTGTGGTTAAACCCACTGCCAGCGTAGTGTCGAGTCTTTAGAGTCCCACACAGAGAGCTATTCGCTTTTAGGCAAAACGAGTAGAGGTCGCATGGTTTTGCGACAGGGTTCGTTCGCATCCGCGCACTTGTGCACGGTTGCTGTCCGGACAGTTTATACTAGCGGGCTTTGGTTTAAGCCGGATCCTAGTATATGATTTGAGATTGGTTTTTCTCATTGTGTTCGTGTTCCTCGGATCACGAATGTGGGTGCGTATGCACAGTTGCTTGAGATTGAGGGAGAGGACCTTGTTTAGGGTTAATGACTATTGTCATTTTATTAACCCTATTGTTTTTGTGTGTATTATTGTTAATTAATAATTAGCTTAATTATTGTGCATGGTTGTTGTTGTTGACATTTTGACTTCATTGACTTGTTGACCATGTTGACAAGTTGACCATGATCATTTCATTTGGAAGATGCTCTTTGATCCTTGCAATTTGCATTAATGATGAAATGATAATGGTCACCTCTTGATTAAACCATGACAATTTTCTTGCTAATTAATTAATTAAAATAACACACACATATTAGTGAGAATGGCTCACTAATAATTCATTTTCTATGATATCTTTTTTCTCTTTTGCTCATCCTCTCCCTCAAGCTCTCTCCCTCTCATGTGTTGAGAAACAAAAAGCTTGAGAAAAACCTTCACTTGATCTTCTCTACTCACTTCTAGGGTTCAAGTCTTAGCATTTCTTGCACTCTAGTTACTCCTAGCTTGGAGTTGAAGCTAAAGGTCGAGGCTTTCGGGTGGATCGTTCTTTGACGGGAGAAGACAAACAAGGTGACATCTTTCTACCATTCCGGCGAGCAAGGAGAGAAGGAGTTCGAGCTCAATGTATAACCTTTCTACAACTCAACTAGTTGTAAGTTTGTTTTAGCTAGTTTTCGTTTAGTAAAGATCCTCCCATGCAAGGTCCATGTTGCCTAAGTCATTAAAAATCCAATTTTTATTATGTTTTCCGCCTCCCCGCAAGCACCGGGGTGGGCAACGTGGACTTACAGTGGTATCAGAGACTAACTAAACTCAAACTAGCTAGGTAGTGAAGTGTAACGAAGTTTCGAAACCGAAAATCCAAAAACCGAACTTTTGAAAAACCCTAGTTTCTGTTGAAATTTTTTCTGCTCAAAATTGAAAACTTTATACTTGTAAATTCGTCTCAGGGTTTTCTAAAAACACCCATGAAAAACGACACAGAGATTCGTTCAAACCGCCGCCCTTCTGCGGCACGAGGTAGGCATGTGCCGCGGAAGCGCCACGGTTTGTCGTCTTCTCTGCATCGTTTTTCGTGCAGTGTGTGTTGTTGTTGGTTTTGGGATTTTTAGGATATATTATATGTGCCCAGATTTTCCAGAACTAAAATTTACTTTTGGGGGCCTATAAATCCGTATTTTTTCGGAACTTCACTACACTTTAACTACATTCGTTATATCTGTATTGCTTGCATGTATTGAACGTCGGCTAATCGCTATAAGACGATTAGTCGGGGTTATACATGATCTATGATTGTTATTGGTTTGTGGATATGAATGGATTGGATTGTCGCGGGTGAATGGCCGGGGTGGATGTGAGATGAGCGTTGTTTTTCTTTCATTCATTTGTAACATGTAAATTGATGTAATAATATTCTTTGTATGGCCGCACAACCGGGTCGGGGTTGTAGCCGTCATTGTATAATTCTTTTTACTGTTTTTGCTCCTAGGATAGACCCATGGAGGGGTGCACAAACTATCGGGTATCTCGAAGTGCCGAGTGGCCTACTCACGGTGGTGAGGGAGGTTGCTTCGCTTCGGGTGCTTGGCGGGTAGTTTGCCGCACCCGTAGGGGTCTTGGGTGGGGTATTGGCTATTCACCGCGACCGTGTAATCCGCTTTGCGTTGCAGGCTCGAACGCATTGCGGATTCCTAGTATATCCAATGTATTCATCTGTGATCTGTAATGTCTATCATTGCTGTATATTTTTATATAATAACTATTTAGGCATTGCTTATGTTTTACAGCCGCGCTAGCCCAGCCCCCGCTCTGTCGTTAGTTAAGTAACCTAACGGGTGATGACGGGGCCCCGTGGCGAATGCGAATGGCATAAGCGTACGTCATATTTTGGTTGTTTTCTGCAATGGTAGGATTAATTGATGGGACGCATTAAAAGAACTAATGCAAGAAATAAACCAAGTAAAAGTCGATTGGAACACTTTAAAAACCACTCGGTTCTTTTCAAAACTAAACTTTTAAACGCGGAGCTTGAACCACTCCTTTTAAAAGCTATCTCGTTCCGTCGATTATATCAAGTTCACTACGTTCACGGTTTCGCCAAAACCATCCGTAGCCCTCCATCATTTCGGTTAAATATTCGGTAGTATTCAAGCTATGTATTTTGACCTCACGCCAAGGCATAGTGATTGGTAGCTGCCGGATATTTATCCGTTGCATAGATAGAATGCGTTGATTTGAGACAGTCGTACTGCCATTTTGGCCTACGTCAAGGGTAGGTACGGGTGGGTTCAAATTAACCAGGATAATGATGGGAAGAACTTGACATGTGACTTATGACATTTTGACCTCACGCCAAGGTCATAAGAGCATGGGGCAAAAATCCACATCGGGAGTTTCATAAGTACTGAAACTTGCTAGCGTTGCATACCATTTGGAGTGTGATGATTCTGGTAGGATTCCTTCGGTTTTATCACACGATGATATTTGGATCCCGAACCTACTGTGAGTATATGCTACTCCTCGGGAAAACTCTCACTTAACGATCAATGCTATAAACCTAGTAGGTGCCTAGAAAGGTGTTAGCGGGGCTACGCCCACAGGGAAAAGAGGTTACTTAATTAAGGAACTTCGCGAAAGCGTTGGAAAACCTCCCTCGAAGTACCGACACTAGCCTGGCTGAACGGTTAAGCAAGTATTGTACGGTGAGAATGATCCCGGCTAATCCTTTTCTTTATGGTTTGAGAAGGGATTCGAGAAACAGTGGGAGCCATCCAGTTTAGACAAACTAAAAACCACTCTAAACTTGCAAGAGCATCACGCTAAAGTGTTTCTTTTCTCTCTCCTAATTGCAGCGACCATTCAACATGACCGGACTTAAGTTACTGTTAGATAAAAATATATTGACAGGGCCAAACTACAAAGATTGGCTCAGGAATGTCAAGATGGCTATCACTTATGACAAGCTGGGGTATATACTTACCACCAAAGCTCCCCCTGTCCCAGGTCCCACCTCCAGCGTCGCGGATATAGAAATCCGTAAGACATGGGAGATAGATTGCGCGAGGGCCAGATGCCTCGTACTAGCCTCGATGGACAACGAACATCAGAGGAGGCACGAGAATATGGACCTAGAGTCCATATTTCTCCATACAAAAGAACTGTATAGAGAGCAGTCTCGTATCGCTAGATACGAAGTGTCGAAGAAGCTTTTTCGGCAAGGTTGGCCGTCGGATCATCGGTAGCGGACCACGTGCTTAAGATGATCGGCTACATTGAGGAGCTCGCGGACCTTGGGACCACGTTGGAGAATGAACTCTATACCGATTTGATTCTCCAGTCCCTTCCTTCCACTTACGCCCAGTTCGTTCTTAACTTCAACATGCAAGGAAAGGAGGTTGAACTTGCCGAACTTCTGAACATGTTGAGGACTGCCGAGGGCACCCTACAGAAAGGTAGGGAGACATCCACTTTGTTTGTAGGAGGATCTTCCTCTTCTAGGTCCAGGGCGAAAGCCAAGGGCAAGAAGAAGAAAGCCCCCGCCAAACCAAGAGGCGGTGTCGGTAAAGTGGATACGAAGGGAAAGGGTAAAGCAACAAAAGTAGCGGGGAAGATGGTGGGGAAGGAAGAATGCTTCTATTGTCACAAAAGTGGTCACTGGAAACAGGATTGCAAGGCTTGGAAAGCCAGAACACAGGATTTGAAGCGAGTTGCAGCTTCAGCTTCAGGTGTGTATGTTATTGAAAACTGTCTATCAATAAACTCTACATCCTGGGTATTGGATACCGGATCAGGATCTCATATCTGTAATTCTTTGCAGGCGTTGAGAAAGCGTAGAGTTTTGAAGGCAGGTGACATGACCCTCAGAGTTGCGAACGGTGCTAGCATGGATACAGAGGCCGTGGGGGACTATCACCTGGGATTATCTGATGGACACTTTTTGGTTTTGCGTAGTTGTTATTATGTACCAAATGCAACCTGTAATATCATTTCTGTATCTTTATTATCTAAAGAAGGTTATGAATTTGCATTTGTAAGTAATGTAGTGAACATTCACCTTAATCAAGTATTGATTGGGTCAGGTACATTGAACAACGGAATATACGTTTTAAACCAACCGCAGGTTTTCAATATCCAGAATACACACAAAAGAAAGTCTCCAGAAATTAATAAAACTTTCTTATGGCATTGTAGACTGGGTCACATCAATGAGAGAAGATTGACTAAGTTACATACTGAAGGATATTTGGATCCGTTCGAATATCAATCGTATGCAACTTGTCAATCCTGTCTCAAAGGAAAGATGACAAAGGCTCCGTTCACTGGACACGGAGAAAGAGCGAGCGAGCTCTTGGGACTCGTACACAGCGACGTATGCGGTCCAATGTCTACACATGCGCGAAGCGGTTTTTCTTACTTCATTACTTTTACGGATGATTTCTCAAGATTCGGACACATCTTCTTAATGAAGCATAAATCCGAAGCTTTTGATAAGTTCCAGGAATATAAGAATGAAGTAGAAAAACAAACCGGCAAAAGTATCAAGATCCTAAGATCGGATCGAGGAGGAGAATACTTAAGTGCCGAATTCCTGGATCACTTAAAAGAGAATGGAATTCTCTCTCAGCTTACTCCTCCATACACTCCGCAACATAACGGTGTATCGGAGAGACGGAACCGGACCCTATTAGATATGGTACGGTCCATGATGAGTAACGCTGAGTTACCGCGATCGTTCTGGGGATATGCACTAGAAACAGCTGCATATCTTTTGAACCGTGTTCCCACTAAGACTGTGCCTACCACACCATATGAGTTATGGAGTGGGAAGAAACCCTATCTTCAATACTTGAAGATTTGGGGATGTCCAGCTTATGTCAAAAAGCAGCATACGGACAAGCTCGAGGCACGCTCAGTACTGTGCAAGTTTGTGGGATACCCAAAGAACTCCAGGGGGTATCTTTTCTATTACGCAGAGGAACAAAAAGTCCTTGTTTCTCGTAATGCCCATTTTCTGGAACATCAGTTTTTAGAAAAAGAAATAAGTGGGAGCGCAATAGAACTGGAAGAGATTCCAGAACCACAAACTATTACTGAAAGCTTAGTGGAACCAGAAGGTTCAAAAGAACAGGACATTCCTATGCCACTCCGCAGGAGTAGTAGGCAGTCTCATCCGCCCGAGAGATACTACGGTTTTCTCATTGACGGGGATAGAGAGGACTGCATCCTAGATTGTGATGAGCCTACTAGCTTCCAGCAAGCCATTCAGAGCGTCGACTCGGTAAAATGGCTGGATGCAATGCGGACCGAGATGGAGTCCATGTACACCAACAAAGTATGGACGTTGGACATTGCTCCAGACGGGGTAAAACCCGTAGGATGCAAGTGGATCTTCAAAAGGAAGATTGGTGTAGATGGACAGGTTGAGACCTATAAAGCTAGACTGGTAGCAAAGGGTTTTCGTCAGCGACCTGGTTTGGACTATGACGAAACCTTTTCTCCAGTAGCTATGCTGAAATCCATTCGGATCCTTCTTGCCATCGCTGCTTTCCATGATTATGAGATCTGGCAGATGGACGTAAAGACAGCTTTTCTAAATGGTCATTTAGAGGAGTGTGTCTATATGGATCAGCCAGAGGGTTTCATTCAGGGTGGGAGCAGCGGAAAGGTGTGCAAGTTGCTCAAGTCCATTTATGGACTCAAGCAGGCATCGCGGAGTTGGAACATCTGTTTTGATGAGACGGTCAAAGAATTTGGCTTTATCAAAAATCCAGATGAACCATGCATCTATTGTAGATTTGTAGCGAGAACTGTAGTATTCCTCGTTTTATACGTGGATGACATTCTCTTAATAGGAAATGACATTCCTATGCTACAATCTGTCAAGGGGTTCTTGTCACACAGGTTCTCCATGAAAGACCTGGGTGATGCCTCATACATTCTGGGTATCCGGATCTACCGTGACAGATCCAAGAGGATATTAGGACTGTCTCAGTCCAGGTACATAGACACCATAGTGAAGAGATTCAGTATGGAAGATTCCAAGCGCGGTAATCTACCGGCTTGTCACGGGATCACCCTCTCCAAAGAGATGTCTCCCAAGACTGATTTGGAGAGGGATCGCATGTCTATTATACCCTACGCTTCTGTGGTAGGCTCTATAATGTATGCGATGTTGTGTACCAGACCGGATGTGGCTTATGCACTGAGTGTGGTAAGCAGGTATCAGTCAAACCCTGGGGAGAAACATTGGATAGCAGTAAAGAACATTCTCAAGTACCTGAGAAGGACTAAGGAGATGTTCTTGGTGTATGGCGGAAAAGACCTGCAGATTGAGGCCTTTGCTGACTCCAGCTTCCAGAGTGACAAGGATGATTCCAAGTCCATGTCGGGTTTTGTCTTTACCCTCAATGGAGGGGCGGTGTGTTGGAAGAGCTCCAAACAGGAAACCGTTGCTGACTCGACTATGGAAGCGGAATACATCGCTGCATCTGATGCCGCAAAAGAAGCTGTCTGGATGAGGAAGTTCTTGAAAGAACTTCAGGTGGTTCCGTCCATTGTTGACCCAATACCTCTGTATTGCGACAACAACGGGGCTATAGCTTTAGCGAAGGAACCCAGGTCCCATCAGAAATCCAGACACATCTTAAGGCGGTATCACCTGATCAAGGAGATTGTGGATCGCCAGAAGATCGAGGTCCGGAGAGTTGCATCAGAGGATAACACAGCAGATCCATTCACTAAGGCCTTGCCCCAGACTCAGTTCGAGCGGCTGATCGAGATGATAGGTCTTCGATACGCCAGTACATGGCCTTAGAGCAAGTGGGAGATTGTTAGTGTATATGCCCTAGAGGCCATTTCTGTATCATACTAGTTTGTATATTACTTAATGGAAGCTTGGGATATTCACAGTTGTATATACAATCTTGCTCGAAATGGTAGTATGCTACTTGGTTTGTCTCTGCTTTAATATGTGCATGTGTTTCTTTTAGCATATTGCAGGTATACATATTAGTAGAGCCCTTAGGATCTTTGCTTGATTACCAGCGTTGTGATGGCGCTCGCACTCGTGGGAGCTGGGTAATCCATAAGCACATCCTTATACACGTCCCTGGTCGTTGGACTATCGAGACAGGGCATCGATACTCCGGAGTAGACTAGCGTATGCGCTTCTCATCCCAGTGTGGGAGACGGTCTGTCCCACAGCCGTTAGTACGTCGTACTTGAGATAGTATGCGGGTGCTCGTTAGGTTACGAGTACACTGGACAGGACTCGTCGGGAACTGTTGGTTGGTAATATACCTATCGTCAGTTATCAGTTCCCAGGTGACATGAGTACAGCTTAGTCCGCTGACTTGACACTGTCACTTCGCCTCGAGTGTGTTCCCACTGCACTTTGATTACTACCCTACCACGGCTCAGAGGAGTCGTGCAAACAGGTAGTTTTTGGGTGCAGTCCCGAAGCACTTGGAGGCAGTGACGGTTAGACAGGATTCGTCTCTCCCGGTATTGGGGGTTGACATCGCGCTGTGTCCAGGAGAGCCATTACACGAGTAGTCCCTGGCCAGGGCAAGTGAGATATACTGGTAGGTTTCCAGTGTTATCTCAGGGTGTTCTGGGTTACACTCCGACACGACTTGTACCGCTATTAGGGGACTGACGTTCACCGCCTCCCTAGGCCCGCCATGCGATGTATCAGACGAACAGACCGGACTGTACGGAGATTGTCACATACAGGCTCAGTAGGAGTGCAGATGGGGTTCACCTCGTCAGTCTTCTTATCGACATCTACCTGGGGACCGTTACGTACAGCTAGTGCCGCTTGCGGTCTGTGGTTAAACCCACTGCCAGCGTAGTGTCGAGTCTTTAGAGTCCCACACAGAGAGCTATTCGCCTTTAGGCAAAATGAGTAGAGGTCTCATGGTTTTGCGACAGGGTTCGTTCGCATCCGCGCACTTGTGCACGGTTGCTGTCCGGACAGTTTATACTAGCGGGCTTTGGTTTAAGCCGGATCCTAGTATATGATTTGAGATTGGTTTTTCTCATTGTGTTCGTGTTCCTCGGATCACGAATGCGGGTGCGTATGCACAGTTGCTTGAGATTGAGGGAGAGGACCTTGTTTAGGGTTAATGACTATTGTCATTTTATTAACCCTATTGTTTTTGTGTGTATTATTGTTAATTAATAATTAGCTTAATTATTGTGCATGGTTGTTGTTGTTGACATTTTGACTTCATTGACTTGTTGACCATGTTGACAAGTTGACCATGATCATTTCATTTGGAAGATGCTCTTTGATCCTTGTAATTTGCATTAATGATGAAATGATAATGGTCACCTCTTGATTAAACCATGACAATTTTCTTGCTAATTAATTAATTAAAATAACACACACATATTAGTGAGAATGGCTCACTAATAATTCATTTTCTATGATATCTTTTCTCTCTCTTGCTCATCCTCTCCCTCAAGCTCTCTCTCTCTCATGTGTTGAGAAACAAAAAGCTTGAGAAAAACCTTCACTTGATCTTCTCTACTCACTTCTAGGGTTCAAGTCTTAGCATTTCTTGCACTCTAGTTACTCCTAGCTTGGAGTTGAAGCTAAAGGTCGAGGCTTTCGGGTGGATCGTTCTTTGACGGGAGAAGACAAACAAGGTGACATCTTTCTACCATTCCGGCGAGCAAGGAGAGAAGGAGTTCGAGCTCAAGGTATAACCTTTCTACAACTCAACTAGTTGTAAGTTTGTTTTAGCTAGTTTTCGTTTAGTAAAGATCCTCCCATGCAAGGTCCATGTTGCCTAAGTCATTAAAAATCCAATTTTTATTATGTTTTCCGCCTCCCCGCAAGCACCGGGGTGGGCAACGTGGACTTACACAATTTAAATCGATTTATGAATTAAAGTAGCCATCACGGAGTTGGAATATCTTCTTTTATTATACGATCAAAGAGTTTGATTTTATCAAAAATATGGATGAGTCTTGTATTTACAAGAAAATTGTAGGCGGAGCTGTGGTATTACTCGTATTATACGTGGATGATATTCTTCTGATTGGAAATGATATTTCTATACTACAATCGGTCAAATTTTTTCCGTCGCAAAAATTCTCAATGAAAGACCTGGGCGATGCCTCCTACATACTGGGGATCAAGATCTATAGAGATAGATCTAAAAGGCTATTAGGATTGTCCTAGTCCAGGTACATTGACACTATATTAAAGTGGTTTATTATGGAAGATTCCAAGCACCATAATTTATTCGCTTTTTTAGGAATCACCATCTCCAAAGAGATGTCCCATAAGACTGATGAGGAGAGAGCTCGCATGAACATTATACCCTATACTTCGGCAGTCGGGTCTATAATGTATATGATATTATGTATCAGACCAGATGTAGCTTATGCACATAGTGCAGTAAGCCGGTATCAATGAAACCCAGGGAATAAGCACTGGATAGCTTTGAAGAACATTCTTAAGTACCTAAGAAGGACTAAAGAAATGTTCTTGGTGTATGGTAACTGAGACCTCCAAATGAAGGCCTTTACTCATTCGAGTTTCCAGAGTGATAGAGATGACAGTAAGTCTATCTCAGGTTATATGTTTACCTTCAACAGTGAGGCGGTCTGTTGGAAGAGTTCCAAATAGGATACTATAGCAGATTCGACGATGGAGGCTGAGTACATTGCTGCTAACGATGCTGCCAAAGAAGCGGTATAGATGCGAAAGTTCATTACAGAGCTTGATGTGGTTCCGACCATTGCTGATCTAATACTCTTGTATTGCGATAACAATAGAGCTATGTCATTAGCTAAGGAACCACGGTCCCATCAGCGATCCAAACACATTTTGAGATGGTATCACCTGATCAAGAAGATCGTTGATTGCCAGGAGATCGAGGTACGGAGGGTGGACACGAAAGAATACACCGCAGATCCATTCATGAAGGCCTTTCCCCAAACACAGTTCGAGCGACCATTTGGGTTGTTAGGTATAAGATATGCCAATAACTGGCCTTAGTGTAAGTGGGAGATTGTTAGATATGTATTCCCTAAAATCCATTATTGTATATTATAGTAGATGCTTGGACATATGTATACATGACACACTTGCTCGATATGATAGTATACTATCTGGTTTGTCTTTATCTTAACGTGTATATTTGTTTTACTTGCTATTACATTGATGCATGTTGATAAAGCCCATAGGATCTTTGCTTGATTATCAAGATTATGATGTTGATCATACTAGTGGGGCATGGGTAGCCCATAAGCACATCCTTGAATGTTCCTAGTTGTAGGGGTATCAAGACAGAGCATCAATATTCTAGAGTAGACTAGTGTATACATTTCTTGACCCTGTATGGGGTGATGGATGATCCCACAACCATTGGTGTTTGACATTAAAGATTGTATACATGTGCTCATTGCAGATTGAGTACACCGAATGGACTCGCCGAGACTCCTAGATGGTACTATACATATTGTCAGATAGCAGTTCTCTGGTGACACTAGTACAAGGTAGTCTGTAGACTTGAGATCATCATAGTGTCTTGTGTGGTTCCCACTGTGCATAGATTACTACCTTACCACAGTTTTAAAGAGCTGTGCAAACAAGTAGTAGTTGGGTACGGTCCTGGATCGCATGGATACAGTGAACGATCCTAGGATTTTCGTCTCTCTCGGTATTGGAAGTTGATATTGTGCTATGCATGATTGGATATATCCAAAATTCCCTGGCTAGGACAGATGAGATTTATCGATTAGAGTTATCAGTAGTTTCTCGGTTGGTTATAGGCCGGACATCGGCATGACTTATCGGGTTATTAGGGGTCTGATGGATTCCACCCTCAAGACCCGATATGCAACATACTAGATGAAGAGACTTGAATGTATGTTGCGTGTCACTTATAGGATCAGTAAGGGGTTTGGATAAGCTTGCTTATTGATCTTCTCTTCGACAGATACCTGGGCAGGCGTTATGTACAGCTAATTCCACTGACGTACTTGTGAATTTTGGATTTTATCCACTAATTCACTGCCAGCATATTGTCAAGTCTTTAGAGTCCCACATAGAGGGTTTCATTTCTCGGGCGAAATATTGTAGTGGCGGTATATTGATACCGCGGGAGTTTGATTAAAATAGTGTATTGGATACACTGATTTAAATCGGATGTTTGATAATGCTAGACGTCTTTTGGAAAGCCGGTATATTAAATCAAGTATTGATTTAATATATTAATATATGAATTATATATGTATATTACTAGTATTTTGTATTTCTAATTATTTCTTCTCTTTTAGTTTAAGTCGAGCCATGAGATGAGCAAAACTTAATCCACCCTCATTTGTGTGACATGTGGAGAGAAGAGATGAAGCTTGAAACTTGGAAGAGGGAGGGATTTCCTACAGTTGAGATCAAATTAAGTCTTGATATAATTTCAACCATATGAAATATATCACTCATAACTTCATTCTCATTCTCAGTCTCTCTCCTAGGTTTCTAGCTCTCTTCTCCACTTGAAAAAGAGAAGAAAGGAGAAGAATATTAGAAATTAATACACTACAATTCTCTTTTCAATATCCTAGCAAGATTGAAGAAGGAGTTGCTTCAAGGAGGTGAAGTTTTAGCCTCGGTGAAGAAGCTCTCAACGTGGATCCATCTTTGGCTAGGAGATCACTCTCAAGCATGTTCCTTTCAACCTTAGAGAGCTTAGAAGGAGTTCAAAGGAGGTACTACAAGGATTCAACCCAAGTGGAGCTCTTGAAGAAGCTACAAAGATTGTAATCCCTAAATGTAGCTCTCTTTAGTTTACAAGTTAGCTTCTTTAGTAAAAGATCCTCACTTTTTGGTAGTTTTAGCTCTCTTGATTTTTGGAAATCTATGATTTCATGCTTCTAAAATTCTTGCATGAGCACAAAAAACTCCTTTCACTTTTTGATGTTGATTTTGAAATTGTTGGCTAGTTTTAGAATTATACGTGCCTTGATTTCAAGAAAGATTTGAAAGATTCCACCAACCTTGATTATAAGTTTGAGTGTAAGGGTAGTTGTTAGGTCTTTGAAATGTCGTATAAGCAGTTTCTTGACCTTGAGGACCCCATATAATAAGGAATTCTTCAAAAAGATGAGTGGAATTTTGTCAATTTGTATAAGACGATCGACTGACTTGATTTATAGGGGAAGTGTTGGATATAGTGCCCTCAAATCAATTATTGTAATCGCAGGCACGCGATTGTGATGATTGAGGGATGACCTATACGGGTAGAACAGTCTTACTCAAAATGATAGTATGCTATCTGATTTGTCTCTATCATCATGTACATGTATTATGTTGTATTACATATCACTATTACATGTTGATAGTGCCCATAGGATTCTTGCTTGAATACGAGCATTATGACGGCGATCATATACGTGGGAGCTGGGTGGACTATAAGCACATCCTTAATGTCCTTAGTCAAAGGAGTATCGAGACTCGACATCGATATTCCGGAGTAAACTGGTGTATACTTTTCGAGACCCCGACGAGGGGCGGTTGCCGGTCTCACAAGCCATTGGTGTCAGTTAGTCACTTAAGATAGTATACATGTGCTTATTGGGTTATGAGTTACACTGGACGGACTCTCCGGGAACATACTAGATGGTATTATACCTATTGTCAGATAGCAGTTCTTAGGTGACTTGAGTACAGGTTAGTCTGTCGACCTGAGGTCGTCATTTGTCTCGTGTGAGTTCGCACTGTGCTTTGATTACTACCCTACCACGGCTCAAATGAGTCATGAAAAGAGGTTTTAGTTGGGTATAGTCCCGAGCCACATTGAGGCAGTGAATGGATCGTCGGGGATTCGTCTCTCTCGGTATTGGGGGTTGATGTCGCGCTGTGCACGGGTGGCCATCACCAGAAATCCTTAGCTAAGGTAAATGATAATTACTGATTTGGATCAGTTTCTCAGTGGGTGATGGGCTTCACACCGACACAAAATATCGCGTTATTAGGGGTCTGACTTTATCCACCCCTTAGACCCGATATGCGATACTTTTAGATGAACAGACTGGACAGTATGGAGATTGTCACAGAGAGGCTCAGTAGGGGTTCAGATGAGTTTGCTCGTCGGCCTTCCTTTTGCTCAATACCTAGGCAGTCGTTACGTACAGCTAGTGCCGCTGACGCGCCTGTAGTTAAATCCACTGCCAGTGTATTGACGAGTCTTTAGAGTTCCATACAGAGGGTTTCCCTGGTTCAGGCGAAATGATATAGCCGTATTTTGATTCGTGCAGGGTTCCGATAAAATGGTTGTACTAATTACCCGGACTTTCGATCGGACGGTTGATAATACTAGCCGGCTTGGGTTTGAGCCGGATTATTAAGTCTGGTATTGATTTAATAATTTACGTATATATATTTCGATATGTATATTCTAGTATTATGTTCTTTATGTTATTCTATCTTTTTGGGTATTCGTTTTTGGTTACGAATACAGGTATGTATATACAGTAGAGTGTAATCTGTATTTATACGGAAAATATTCTAGAAATTGGACATCTCATTTTGGTTTATCCATTTATTAAATTAAATGGAAATGAGGTGTAAAGGTAAAGAAGAGAGAATGGTGAGAATCATGCTTGGATAGTGTTGAAAAATGAATTGTTAATTAATTTATGTAAACTATTCAAGTATGGTTGCATTATGTTTATTGAAAAAATTGTTTTACAAAACCTTGCTTCATTTTTTCTCTCGCTTGATTGATGGTCATTTTTGAAAAAAAGGCTCTCACCATTTGCTTCTTCTCTATTCACTACCTTTCTTGAGCTCCACCTCCTTCATCTTCATCTTCTATCCTACCATCTCATGTGTTGAGAATCAAGGTTAGAAGAGAGATATATACACACTTAGAGCAACACACTACATCCCTAGATACTCTATATTAACAACCTAGAGTCCCTAGTTGTTTCACTAGATTCCTAGTGTGGAGCTAGAGGCATGAGATTCATCCCTCGGGTGGATCATCTTCAACGAAGAAAGACCGGCGACCAAGCTCAATCGAGGACACCTCAAGCAGCCAAAGAAGAGGGTAGAAGACCGAACGACATGAATTATTTGGTATAACACTTTTATCTTTTGTAGCTAGTTTTAGGTTTATGGTTCGATTCTAGGATGGGTTTTTAGCGCCAAAATTTTTGAACACCATTTTTGTTCCGTATCGGTCACGGTAAATGACTAGGGCGCTAGCAAACCCCAACATGGTATCAGAGCCACCCTATAAACCGTTATTAGCTAGTTTACACAAGGTTAAAATATCTATTGGCCAAATTTTCTGCATCAGAATTCCATTTTGATATGCTTGCTGTCAATTTTGAAATTTGTACAAAAAAATTTCAGATTGCCTTAAAAATACGTGCATGCATATTTAGAAGCCCTGAAGAAATTTGAAAACTTGTGCCAACTATATGGCCACGGAACCACCGCATAACATGCCTATTGGCGGCGGTTCCGCGGTCGATGTATTGCCGTAGTGCTCCAAATTTCTTCCGGCACTCTACTATATGGAAATGTGATTTTTGGATGTATGATTTTGGCCCAGATTTGTTTGAGTGCTGGTTTACATTTGGGGCCAATATGGAACAGTTTTAGTTGATTGAAATTTTGAATACGTGTTTATCAGTTCATATGTTAATATCTGCGAACGTGAATATCATTGAGCGGTACAACCCGACTAGTTGCTATATGTTCAACTAGACAGGTTTGCGAACGTGATATTCATGTAGATGTTCTGTGTTGTGCTGATATTGTGGATGGATTGTCGTGGTGGATAGCCTATAGTGCAATGGTAGTAGTACAGTTCAGATTCATTTGTATATTCGTTATTGCGGGGCGAGCATTTGGCATGTGTATAGTCGTCTCTGCCAGATTGTATATTATTTTATTGGGGCACGACCGAGTTGAGGTCGATGCCGCCATTGTATATACACTTTTCTTTTCTGTACTAGGATTACACCGCGGTGGAGTGCTCGAGTAGCCGGGTTCTAGAGGGCAACGGGCCAGCATCTCATGGCGTTAAGACGGAGGGGGCCTCTAGAATTGGTGGGCTATTCACCACACTCATAGGGGGTATAAGATGACCCATGGAGACCCACGGAGGAGTGCTCAAGTTACAGGATTCCGCGAAGTGCTTAGTGGTCCATTCACTTTGTTGATTGGGGTTGCCTCACTTCTGGTTTTAGCGGGTAACTTGCCGCACTCGTAGGGGTCTTGGTTATACATTGTACAGGCTATCCATACGACCGGGGAACATCGGGTTTCATTTGCGGCTCAAAGGAAACCCGGGGCTCCTAGATTATCCGTTATTCTGTGTTGCTTATCTCTTTTCTGTGACGTTTCTTATATCATGCCTGGGATGAATGTTATATATATATATATTTATATATACTGGTAGATGTTGTATATATTTTGCATCCGTGCTAGTCTAGCCCCCGCTCTGCCGTTAGTTAAGTAACCTAACGATGCATGACGGGGCCCCGTGGCGAATGCGGATGGCATATACGTACAATGTATTTTCGTTCGTTTCTGGTGTGATATGGATTAATTGATGGGACTTGCGTTAATTTTGATTAATGTAAGGAAAAATAAACCTAAATGATGTTGTTGGAACCAATTTTTGAAAACTGTTATTACAGACGTTTCTTTTTTGCTTTGCATAGCGGTATTCGGTTATGAATATCCAGCACCTCATTCGACAAGGCAAGGGCCGAGATCCTATTATGGGGAGTGACCTCTTGGGCAAAAATTTGCGTCATTATAATAACTTCACTATAGTCCTTTCTCTTTCTTTGCACCGTGGTATTCAGTTAGGAATATCCTGCACCTCATTCGATGAGGAAAGAGCCTAGATCCCTTCACAGGGAGTGACCACTTTTGTAAAAGTTTACGTGACTATAAACTACTCGGTTTTCTTCAAAACCATGGTTTTCTACAAAAACACTAGTTTTAAAAATGCGGAGCTTAAACCACTCCTTTTTCTAAAAACTGCTCGGGTTCCTTCAACGATATCAAGTTCATTACGTTAAAGGTTTTTCGCCAAAAACTAGCCGTAGCCCTCCGTCATTTCCTACGGGTAGTGCTTAGTATTCGTGGTACGTTTGTTGACTCTGTCAAGGTGTAGTGTACGGTAGTTAAGTTGTGCTTGTTTGTAGCATACGATGCGATTGGTTAGGACAGTCGTGCGGCCTTGTTGACTCCGTAAAGGGCTCGTGCGGGTGGGTTTAATGCAGATAATGACGGGTTGAACTTGACTGGGACTCTTTGATTTGTTGACTCCGTCAAGGCCACTAGGGTCTCAGGGGCAAACACCATATCGGGATTTTCAAACATAAAGGAAACTAGCCAGGCATGCGCATACCTTCTGGAGTGTAGTGACTTGAGTGCCTTCCATCAAGTAATCATGTGATGATAGTTGGGTCCCAATTCCCACTGATAAGTAAGTGTTACTCCTTAGGTGATTTTCAGATGATCCCGAAAAATTCTCCTTTTAGGGTTTGAAAGAGAATTCGAGAAAACAGTAGGAGCCATCCTGATTAGATAAAGTGATTAACCAATCTAATCTAGGTTAGAGTGCATGCTGAGTGTTTCTTTTCTCTCTCTCTTTGGCAGCAACCATGGCCTGACGGTAAACTAAAACTCATGAACCAAGTTAACCGAACCTTCTTAAAACACTTTGGCTTTTGGATTGTCATTAAGTTGCATATATCTCTGCCGCTCCTACTTTCCCTTTGCATTTCTCTAAAACACTCTGTATCACTGCGAAGATCCATTGCTTGGGTATGCCATCGTATAGTTACATACGAACTCGAAGAAACTTGTTTCAGTTCGAGAATGGTTTACGGTTCTGGATAAATTGAATAGGATTATTCGGTTGTCTTTTCTCTTTACCTTCTCTCAGGTTGCGAGGGCTCCTAGTGTTAGGAGAGTACACCTATTACGCTTATTGGATAGTCTTCTTCCAAACCATAGGCAGGTGCCGAAAGGTAGGGAAGGAAGAAAACCAATTAGCCTAAGTGTGGTGTACAGAAGATAATAAGTAAAGACATATAAAGGGATTAGAGTGAGGGCAAAGGAAATTGCGACTATTATCATTCACGACAAAGCCGCGTATATCCCTCCCACTCCTACTTCCCCTTTGCATTTCTACAGAACACTCTGTATCACTATGAAGATCCATATTGCTTGGGTATGCCATCGTATAGTTACATACGAACTCAAAGAAGCTTGTTTCTGTTCGAGGATGGTTTCCAGTTCTGGAGGAATTGAATAGGATTATTCGGTTGTCTTTTCTCTTTACCTTCTCTTAGGTTGTGGGGGTTCCTAGTATTAGGAGAGCACACCTATTATGCTTATTGGATAGTCTTCTTCCAAACCTTAGGATGGTGCCGAATGGTAGGGAAGGAAGGAAACCAATTAGCCTAAGTATGGTGTACAGAAGGTAAGAAGTAAAGACATATGAAGGGATTGGAGTGAGGGAAAGAAAATATACGGTTACTGTCATGAATTTGGATAGTAGAAGAGGCATTACGAGGAATACCCGGCCACCCCTTCGAAACATTTTCATGTTTCAGTTTTACTGTGCGGTGTTAATTGAAAACTGTTTTCCCAATTAGATTCTGACTCCAAAGTATGTATTTACCAGACTTGATTCTCAAATCTGTATGGCGTTAAAGATGCTGAGTGGGAGTAAGATATTGGGAATTGGGTGATTAGATCCTCAATATATTAGAATTCTTCATAATTAGTGATATTTGAGAAAATCACCTGGGTTTTGCCTAACGACAAATATTTTGTTTTGAATATCCGTTGTTATGCACCAGTTTCAAATTTATATATCTGTATGTTTATTTTATAAAGTGAGATATAACATTTTGAAATTATATTTATGACATTTACATATATCAGTTGATGGTTAGGTAAGGTGCATTCAACAACGGTGTAATTCTTATTAACTATAACACAGTTTTCAACCTACGACGTACAAGGTTTGAGTTATTAAACTCAGAGGACTTATACAATGTATTGTATGTTGTTCGATATCTATTAGGACAAGGGGGTTCGTACTCGTACTATATTTTGTTTACTTATGACTTCTCTAATTTTAGACATGTATTTCGTTGAAATACAAGGTCTAAATTTTGAGAAGTTATAGGTATAAGAATAAAGTAGAGAACCATGTTGCAAGTATCAGGATTATTCGAGGTGATCGAAGATGTAGATACTTATGCTAGGTATTTCGTTGTAAGTAATATATTTGAGAACTTGCTTCTCTCTCAGGTTACTCATCTGTGAGTACGCTTTTTGATGAGTAATGCTGCTTGGCCTCTTTCCATTTAGTCGATATACACTGGAAACGGTTGCATGTATTTTGAATTTGGTTCCAATTAAATTAGTGCTTTTGTTTCTATATTGGATATAGAATGTATTCATATCTTAACGATGTTGAGATATATGGAGTTGTCCGGCTTATTCTTAGAACCAGAATTTGGATAAACTCAAGGCATGTTTCAGTTTTGGCAGTTTGTGGATTATCCCGAGCTTTGACGAATGTTAGTATTCTACCATTTGGAGGATCAATAGCTATATGTTCTAGACTCGCCCCCTCTTTAGTAAAATGAATTCTTTTCAGAAAACATTAGTGGGAGTATGGTAGAACTGGAAGTCATTCCAGAACCACAAACGGTTACTAAAAATTTAGTAGAACCTAAGGATTCAATTGCTTTTGACGATCCATTATCCACTCCGCGGATTTGGTGGGTAACCTCAGCCACCCGAGAGGTACTTTGGTCTCCTCAAAGACGGTGACAGGAAGGTTTTTGATGACCCAAGCTTGCCATTACTGCTGTCCTAGACTATGAGATCTGGAAGGTCGATGAGTATAACGTCGTTTTAAATTAGATTTAGAAGTGCACGTGTATATGGCTCTGCCACAGGGTTGTTGTTGTCAGTAGGAGCAGCGAAAGCATGGCGGACAAGTAGCTTATGTCTATTTATAGACTAAAGCAAGTATAACGGAGATAGATCGTCTATTTTTTGATGTGACAGTCATAGAGCTTGACTTCATCAGAACAATAGATGAACCTGGTAAGATGGGAGTAGGGAGAGATGTCCTGGTATTTGGATGACATGCTCTTGATAGGAAGTGATCTTCCTATACTACAATCGGTTATACTGTGGTTGTCACAAGTTGTTTCTCCACATAGGATCTGGAAAAAATATCAGAGATTCTGGTGACTAGATATATGGTTTTAGATCTAGATTTAGGAAGTATTCCAATTTGGGTACTTTGACACTATTCTAAAGTGTTTTAGAATGGACGAGTCCTGGCATGGTGGTGTACCCGTAGGTGAGGGAGTAACCCTCTCTAAAGAGATGTCTTCTAGACTGACGAGGAGAGGGATTTCCATGATAGACATATCACTTACTTAGGCAATTGAGTCAATCATGAGATATCAAGTACCGCACCAGATATTGCTTTTGTACTGGCTGCAATAAGCATATATTAATCAAATCCTGGAGAAACATTGGGAAGCAGTTATGAACATAAGTGGATGTTCTTGGTATATGGTAACGACGGCCTCTTTTAGGAGGCGGTTATCTTTTCAGGCTTCCAAGGTGATCTGGATAACAGAGTGACTGTCAGAGTTATATTTTCCCTCTTTTGAGGGACAATATGTTGGACAGGTGGTCCAAGCAGATACGGAGGAAGGCATGGCGCATGATACTGATTAAATTCGGTGGAAGATACGGTCCAAGAAGTTTGTTGTATTTAGAGTTCATTTGTGAACTGGGTCCCATCAGATATCCAGAAAAATTCTAATACATGTATCACTCATTCGGGAGATAGTCTTTCTCCGTGAAGTTGAGATATAGAGAGATAAAGATAGAAAGATTGGAGCGGATCCACTCACTGAGGCTATTTTTCGAACGTAATAGTTTCACAAACGTGCTTTGCGAGACTGATTAGTAGAGAAGTTGGGTGTTCGGTATCACACGGGCTATGAGTATGCGACACAACAATAATTTGCCTTAAGTGCAAGTGGGAGATTGTTGGATATAGTGCCCTCAAGTCAATTATTGTAATCGTAGGCACGCGATTGTGATGATTGAAGGAGGACCTATACGGGAAGAACAGTCTTTCTCAAAATGATAGTATGCTATCTGGTTTGTCTCTATCATCATGTACATGTATTATGTGGTATTACAGATCACTGTAACATATTGATAGAGCCCATAGGATTCTTGCTTGACTACCAGCATTATGATGGCAATTATATACGTGGGAGCTGGGTGGTCTATAAGCATATCCTTAAATGTCCCTAGTCGAGGGTGTATCGAGACTGGGCATCGATACTCCGAAGTTGACTAGTGTATACTTTTCGAGACCCCGACGAGGGACGGTCGTCGGTCTCACAAGATATTGGTGTCAGTTAGTTACCTAAGATAGTATACCGGTGCTCATTTGGTTATGAGTTACACTGGATGGACTAGTCGGGAACATACTACATAGTATTATACCTATTATCAGATAGAAGTTCTAAGGTGACATGTGTACAGGTTAGTCTGTCAACCTGAGATCGTCATTTGTCTCGTGTATGTTCTTACTGTGCTTTGATTACTACCCTACCACGGCTCAAAGGGGTTATGCAAACAGGTTTTAGTTGGGTACAGTCCCAAGCCACATTGAGGCAGTGAGCAGATCGTCAGGGATTTGTCTCTTCCTGTATTAGGGGTTGATGTCACGCTGTGCACGGGTGGCCATCAACAGAAATCCTTGGCCAAGGTAGACGAGAATTACTGATTTGGATCATTAGTTTCTCCGTGGGTGATGGGCTTCACACCGAGACGAAATATCCCGTTATTAAGGGTTTGACTTTATCCACCCCCTAGACCCGAGATGCGATACTCTTAGACGAACAGACCGAACTGTATGGAGATTATCAAAGACAGGCACAGTAAGGGTTCGGATGAGTTTGCTCGTCGACCTTCCTTTCTCACAATACATGGGTAGTCGTTATATACAGCTAATGTCGCTGACGTGCTTCTGATTAAACCCGCTGCCAGCGTATTGACGAGTCTTTAGAGTCCCACATAGAGGGTTTCCCTGGTTCAGGCGAATTGATGTAGTAGCCGTATTTTGATTTGTGTAGGATTCCGATCGAATGATTGTACTAGTTACCTGGACTTTCGATCGGACGGTTGATAATACTAGCCGGCTTGGGTTTGAGCTGGATTATTAAATCAGGTGTTAATTTAATAATTTACGTATATATATTTCGATATGTATATTCTATTATTATGTTCTTTGTGTTATTCTATCTCTTTGGGTATTCGTATTTTGGTACGAATACAGGTATGTATATACAGTATAGTATAATCCGTATTTATACGGAAAACATTCTAGAAGGTGGACACCTCATTTTGGTTTATCCATTTATTAAATTAAATGGAAATGATGTGTAAAAGTAAAGAAGAGAGAATGGTGAGAACCATGCTTGAATAGTGTTGACAAATGAATTGTTGTGCAAACTATTCAAGTATGGTTGCATTATGTTTATTGAAAAAATGGTTTTACAAAACCTTGCTTCATTTTTCCTCTCACTTGATGGATGGTCATTTTTGAAAAAAAGACTCACCATGTGCTTCTTCTCTCTTCACTACCTTTCTTGAGCTCTTCCTCCTTCATCTTCTACCCAACCATCTCATATGTTGAGAATCAAGGGTAGAAGAGAGATAGATACACAGTTAGAGCAACACACTACATCCCTAAGCACTCTAGATTAGCAACCTAGAGTCCCTAATTGCTTCACTAGATTCTTAGTGTGGAGATAGAGCTATGAGCTACATCCTTCGGGTGGATCATGTCTGTAAAATTTCAGAAAATATAAAATATTATTTTTGGAATTTAATATTAAAATTTATTATATGCAGTTTCAATAAAAACCCGATTAGTGCACTGCAAATCGCGATTAGGCCAAATCCGTGTTTCTACAGTTTTCATGGTTAGTGCACCATGACATGTTACATATTATTTCATTTATGTTGTGTTATGCTATGGTATTATTGTGGTGAGAAAAGAAAAAAATGGAAAAAATGTGTCATGATGACTTGAGGAGAGAGAGAGGGGACATCATGATGAGGGTATGCATGCTTGTAGAGAGAGAGAAGTGAGAATAATTGAGAGAGAAGGAGACGGGGGATGCCTCCATTCTCATTTCCCCCACCATTTTCACCTCCTTCATCTTCCTCAAGCTCACCTCCTTCCACTTCAACCCCAATTATCATCTCAAAAACCTTGTCAAAACCTTATACTCTCTTCATAAAAATTTATCCCTATCTCTTCCTCTACACATTGGACCAAGCAAAGTGGGATTTTCACAATTTTGCGACTTTTAGGGTTTGCTTAAGTGACATCCATGAGATATAATTTCTTCCATTAGTTTAGTTTCAAGTTTTCCTAGCTTTTTGTTTAAGTTTAGAGTTCGTTTAGTGATGGATTGATGATACTTAGATATCCTAGTGAGGGTTTGAGTGAAATTGTGGATTGGTGATGATTGAGTGGCTGTTGAAGACCTGGAATTTAGTATAGAAACCAAAATAAGGATTTAGGATTTTGTTCATGTCGGTTTTGTGAGTTTATAGGGTGTGCAGGGAAATCTGGAGCAACCCGGGGAATTTTTGAGGAAGGAAAACAACTCCAGGGACCAAATTAGAGTACTAGGAGACCATCTTGATGAGACGAAGCCCAGAAGAGCCTTGGGGGCCGAGCTCGCCGGATTTTAGGGCCTTGGGACCGGCCACTTGGTGAGGGTAGGGGTCTAGGTTGGTTCAGTAGGTCATATACAGCTTGTACTACACCTTAGACTTGTTTGTGCAACTCTTTTTGACCTGAGTCAAAATCTGGGAGCATTTTGGTGTGATTTTGGCTATGTTTTCCGTATTTTGAAATGCTAATTTTTGATATTTGAATTCGTATTTGGTTGTTGGATGTTTGTACATCAAAAACAAAGGTTGTTTGGTTGATTTTGTACGCGTAAGCTGTAGGTTCTAACCTATGAGCAATGCGCGTGCCGTATTGGATTTCAGAACTCGATTTTAATAGCGTTGCGATATGTGTTGTTATTGTAGGTACCTTCGTGTGGATTCCGATGCGATGGAGCGTAGCGTCATCGACTTCGGTAAGCGAAGACCAAGGTGAGTAGATCTATATCTACGGGGAAAGTTGGGTGGATGGCGTATAGCACCCCCGCAAATTTTGATGGAAATCGATTTATATATATATATATATATATATATTATGATTAATGAAACCTTTAATATGATACTTTAGATAGAGTTAAAAGATAGTTAGAAAACCATATTAGAAACTAAGGATAGTTAGAAGTGATATGATACGACTAGTATGTGATGACGGAACTTGAGGATGATATTTGACGATATTGCCATTTAGGGTACTATAGGACTAGATAGTCGATGTAGGTGTGTCATCCTCACCATACCTCTTTCCAAACTAAAGAATCATATGCATCTTTTAAACAGATACCTTGAGGGATGTTACGGATTTTCAAATGATATCTTTTCTTTAAAAACACCGCAGCCCCTACTTTCAAAACTACGATTCGCATCTTTCAAAAACTGTTTGTATGGTTCGGGTGTGAATGTCAGATTAGATACTTATGCTTATAGTAAAGGTAGAATGTATTTGTAAAAATTGACTTGATGAGGGATACAAATGCGATAAAAAGAGAATACGATTTAATATGTGATTTGATGATATGTTGGTATACGGATGCGAGTCGATTGAGATGATTTATACCCTGCCGGTCCCCTGATATGAGATTATTGCGGATGTGACCTGGGACATAGGTATATAGAGATATTTATATATGTTGTTAATCATGAGTGTTAGCCGTACGTGATGTTAGGTCCGTACCCTCCTCGTCTTATAGGTTGATAGGATCCCTGATAGCTTAATGCCGCCATACGATGATTTTCCGTGCTTGATGAGTTTGACTTGATGATTGATCTATACCCTTGACTAGAGGTTGCCATACGATGGATTATACCTTACGCGGTATTGTTAGGTTGGATGCCAATTGATAGATTCACCGACTCGATCATGTTAGATATGTATACCTTATAGCTTTTAGCTGACGATTTACCTTATGATGCATTCATGTTATTTGCATTGCATTACTTATACCTTTGCTAGTACACTTACACTATTATCGATGATGCGTATGTTACACGTACACATATTTGCCGGCTCACACACTTGATCATCGATAATTGCCATGTCACTACACAGTAGAGTTGCTGCATCTTGACATACATATTTTACACCATACTTGTGTACATACATATGGTACACCATACTTGCGCATATACATATTGTACACCAGACTTGCGCACATACATATCGTACACCATACTTGCATATATACATATTGTACACCGTACTTACGCATAAACACATATGCACCTTTTTACGGTATTGCATTCGATTTTGTAGATTTGGGAACCGCATGATATATTTTAAAACTGGATTCATTAAAAGAGCAAGTTTCCCTCGATATGTGCATATTACTGTTCCATGTTGCATGATATACGGATATGCTTACATTTCTGTTATATGTCGCATACATCATGCTTTACGCTTTTACGCATTGAGATATGTTATTTTCATGAGATTTCTGGATTTGAGAACCGTGGCGATTTCAAAGGAAAGCATGTACTGTTTTAAAAACCCGGTTTCTCTTGATATGATATTTCAGTGCGTCCACCATGTGTTTTCTCGGTTCTGAGAGTGGCATGTGAAACCCAATTCGAGGAGCAGTAGGCACCGTTTGCGGGTACATGGTGGACCCGGTAAGGTGCCCCGGGGCAAGAAGACTCGTATATGTTAGACGGTGAGCCTGGCATGGGAGCACTACCTACCGGTGATAGTATTTAGACTCGGAGGTTATCCGGAGGATACGGACCGGAGTAGCGAGATGGATATGAGGGCCGACCAGGGTGTGTGGCGCCTGAGGGCCGATCTGAGGATGCGGTGCCTGAGATATATGAGGATTTACATATTGATGCTGGGCACGGTTTTCATGGTGTTTCGAGTGTCGATGCTGGACACTCAGGTTCAATGATTTTGATGTGTCGCGAGGGACATCCATTGATTTATAACCTCATATTTTCATGCATATGCTTTTAATGATATTTTCATACAGTGATTATATGGGTTCCACATGAATACATACAGTGATTATATGGGTGGACGAGATCCACATGCATACATACATTGATTTTATTGTTGGATGATATCCACATGCTGATTGACAATGATATTAGTGTTGGCACATATACAGACCCGGTCACCCTAGATATCATAGTATCACCTTCATGTTATAGTTGACCTAGGAGTCGTTGTTTATTCGATTTCTACTTGTCGATGTTTTTCTACTCACGAGTTGGCAACTCACCCCCGTTGTGCCACAGTTCTTGCAGGTTGACCGCATGGATCAGTAGCGGCATCGCTGGCACATAGCTTCATTTGGGTGTTTTGCATTGGTAGGTGGGGCATTTATATCGTACCCACTCTTGTATTTATATTTCATATTGTATCTAGTCAACTCCATCAATCAAATTTAGTAAATTGTAAAAGTAATGAGATTTAGTGAGATTGTGGTTGCGAGACTTAGAGCGAGGGGTTTTCCGCTACTTGTGCTTTTGATGTCTTGCTTATTTCTTTATCTTTGGTGGTGATCTTCGTCGTTGGGCGTCGTATATTTATTTTTATGCTTTGCATGGTTTTGATCTGCCGATTGGCGAAGGGCTAGCTCCCGCTTGGGGTTGCCATTATTCTTGTTATGTATTTGTGGTTTTGGATCAAAATATACAAAGGAGGTGCTGCCCAAATTTTTAAAAGACGAAACACGTTTTCAAACTAGTAAATTTCACTTGCATTTTCATGTTCCTTTTCTATGCATTAAGAAAAACTTGAATTCATTATACCTTTATTTCAAAACTTCACCTCCTTTATTTTCTTAAAAAGGTTTAGATTTCTGGGTTTCAGTTTACTTGAATTACGTTACGCCTTTAGACGTTGCGTGATTTAAGTGCTGGTCACAAGCTAATATTTCGGGTCGTGACAAAGTTGGTATCAGAGCACTGGGTTTAACCTTGGTTCGAGCCTATGTTTGACTATGCGGAGTCTAGGGCGGTTATGTATTTCGGAACCTAGGCTTGACCTTACGGAACTTAGACTTGAACTGGGGGGTATTAGACCCGAACTTTCGTTTCATAGGCTGACCCTGATTGATGGAGTAGGTAGCTTGAGTGGAGTGACGTACCGTACGTATGTTCCGCGGCATATTTAAGATACGATACTACACTTAATAAACCTTAGGATGCACATATTTTGAGATATGTGATTCTCCTTGTTCTTTTGATCATACATCCATTTGAGATCCTCGATTCTATTCGTTTCCATGATCATACTCTCATTGATGTTGTTCCTTCTTATAATCATGTATCCATTCTGGATCTGTCGTTTCTTTTCATGCCTTTGATCTGTTTTCTTCGTTACTCGATTGAGGTTCCTGTCACCATGGTTTGAGCGCAGTTTGAGCTGCTGTTAGTGTTGCGGTCAGGGTGAGCTCGTCTGGTACAAGGGCTGACTGATTGTTTGTTGTTTTTCTGTGTTTAAATTTACCGCAATCAAGACGGTGTCGCTTGGTAACTAGCCGGTTGAGTACGAGTCGATCCACAGGGAAATGGTGTTCTTTTCTTTAAATTCTATCGAGTTAAGTTCTATCTTTGGTAGGTTTTGTTTTACGATCTAAGAATGAGAAAAAGTTGATTTAAAGGCTTGCTAGGGTTAGGATTAGGTTAGTTCGAATTAGGGATTCTTCCCACTCCTTTTGATGCCCTAGTTAAGAATATAGGTGTTAGGGTAATAGTCAACAACGGGGATTAGCACGACTAGGAAGAAACTGAGTTTCTTCCTTTTGGTGCTTGTCCGTCTGTTCTTGGCTCTTAGTCCTAACCTCCGGTTAATTCAACCACAAATCACCGCTATCACGTGGGATATGGTGCCGTAGTGAGCGGTGTGTGGTTGAATTAAATAGAATCCTAATTAAAATTATTTGGGTAAAGAAAGGAGTGAGAGAGATTTCCTTCTCTCAAACCTTCCCTATCCTAACCCTAACAAGAGAGGAATTACTCACTCATTAGGAAAGTGACAATAAAATTCATTTTTGTTTTATTTTAATAGACTATCTAAATTGCAGATAATAATAGTACAGATAAAAAAATGCAGGAATTAAATTCAGATAAAAAGAATGCAAGATAAAAATAAAAACTCACTTTATTGATGACCTCTCAACGATTACAAGGGAAATTAAAATTTTAGATCTAGAAATTAAAAAGAGGCATGCCATAAAAGAGGCACCGTGAAAGAGGCATGTTTTCATTTGGCTTTCAACTTTATTATTTATTGATTGGAAAAAACCCTAGGTTACATTCTGATCCACACTTGAATTTACAAGACTACCCTAAGAAAGCCTGGTCAAAGCACCGACACCCACCGACACATGCTCCGACATGTGCACCATACGGCCGCGGTTCCGCGGCAAAAAGGCATGTTTGGCCGCTGTTCCGCGGCCGTATTGTGGGATCTTGATCTCCATCTTTCAGGGTTGCTTCATATTGCTTTTTCCTTCTGTTTTCTTCACTTGGTTCCACATAATCTCTTCTATTTTTTTCCAGATTTCCATAGTGCATAATGTTGTAGAGTTTTTCCTTGAGCTTGACGTTGAAGTCTTGAATCTTGTGTTGCTCTTGTACTCTGTGCAATGAACTGTCTAATGATTTTCATTTGTTCCTTTAACTGGTAGGCGGCATCATACGGAATCATCTATTGTTGGTCGTAGTCTTACATTTGTAGCGACTTTTTCTTGAATTTCACTGTAACGATATGAGAACCTGTAACCTGCAACTATTTAGCAGACATGGATCAAAAGCACCTATTTATATGTAATGTGATTAAGAATGGGTGATATAATAATGCAAAATTCTGATATGAACAAATACCCCCAAACTTATCATTTGCTCGTCCCGAGCAAAGCCAATTTTATTCTCGAAAAAAAAAATCCTAACCTCACTTTCGCAGGGATCGCGATTGCACTGAGCTCGTGCAACAAGCCGTTAAACCTCTAGGTATTCCTAGTAGGAGGAGTGTTGTCTCCTGAGTGTTTTCAGCGGATACTACCCACAAAATCCGATCAATTTGGCATGTTGACTTTCATTCTTTAATTCGGTATTCTAGCAAGAAATTCTATTATCGTTAACTTAGAAATCATCAACCCGTATTTTTCACACTCCCTCTTTATTTAACTTAAGATCGTATATGTTTTGCAAATTTATTAAGCTTTCAGCATCTTTTGAATTTTCCTTCTAAGGTGCAATCTCAACTCAGGAATTTTTATCATCTTTACTGAAGATATAAGGCATATCTTTCATTCATATCTCTCATCCAAACCCCAATTATATACCCCTACGTGTGTGTAATTATCACTCCTACACTTGGAAATTCAATTCAAGCTATCATACTCTTGTCCATCGTCCAAAGTACTTTTTAGTTGGTGATAAGAATTGCTCACATATTTTTCATGCGACCGTTAATACTTCTTGAGGTACTAAGCGACCGATTACAAAATGTGCTTGCGCATTTAGGCCTAATTCCTCGTCTTGTAATACCTAAGGCTTAGCAGTGACTCCCAAACCAGTTGGTCTAAGGCACTAGGTGATAAAGCACACTCGCTCTATATTTTTGATTTATGCTGCCTTAAGCAATTACAAAACCGGTGTTCATTTTTTTATGTCTCTTTATTCATCATTTATACTTTTATGTTATTTTCCTTCATACTAAGGTTTTTAGACAAGAGCATTTCAAGGTATCCTCTACTATCCCAAGTTTCAAGGTGCGTGTTCGTGCAAGTTGTAGGATATATATTTTCAGAATTTAGACTTAAGATTCAGAATTATTTTTCAGACTTACACTTCAAATAAAAATTTCAATACTCTTCCCTTATTTTGACTTAGCCCAAGAACTGAACTCAAAATTTGCCTATTTCTAAATAAACCACAAGGACATATATTTTCTACAGTTAAACATTAAGAAAAGTTATTTTTAGGGTTTTTAATTTACTAAATTTAGAATCTAGTTTTTCCCTACTATTCAACCGTCATGTTGAACTTAAGTCAAATATGGCCAAAATTGAACTTTTCAATTTTTAAAATTTTCAATTTTTTTGTTTTTTATGGATTTTAAAATAAGTATGCAAATGCAAAAAAATATACATATGAATGCGAAGGAAGAAAGCTTACCGAGCACACCCCCAAACTTAAACTTGACAGTGCCCTCACTGTCAGGCTACACCAAGAGGGTCAAAATTGTCGGCACTCCCCTTTATTTATTATTATTATTATTATTATTAACAAAAAAATAAAACAAAATATTTATACACAAAAAGGTCCCCCAAACTTAAGTGAAACAATGTTTCCACTGTTTAAACGTTAAAGTTCAGAGTTAGGGGGGAGAAAAACACAGTATCAAGCTATACAAGTGTAGGGTTCCTAGGCAGTCATACAAGGGTCTATAAGGCATCAACCATGCCCGAATTAAAATTTAGACGTGCCGAACAACCCAAAACGAGGATCTTTGCTAGATTATTAGGATTACACATGCAAGTAAATATCTTTATAACTAAGAGTGAGGAATTAAAACCTTTGTAGTCCGCTCCTTCGCTTCATAAGCTCCGGGTAGAAGTCCCTTCTCCGCGTTCCATGATCTCCCGGACTCAAGAGAGGCTCCACAACCTGAATGATCCATGCTAGCTTGTAGTCTTCCTTTTCTCCGATGATCTACCTCGAAATTCCTTTAACTCAAGCTCTTTCTCACTAATGAGGTGAACACCCTAATCTAATTGGCTAGATTAGATGAGGATGATGAAGTAGGATTTATGCTCTCTTTTATTATCAAATTCTCACAATTAATCATCACAAAATGAAAACCTAGAAAGCTTTTTCAAAGCTCAAGGAAGAAGAAGAAGATTATCAAAATGAATAATTCCTTTTGTGATGAATAATGAAAAGTTAATATGATTACAAATTTAACCATGGTCAAGGATGATAAGGCTATCCCATGTAGAGATTTATGAAGAGTTTGGGTTGGGTTAGAAATATCTAGAAAAATATCAAGCATAATATCTTTTGCTAGAGACAAAGTAAAACTTTCTAGAAGGATCAAGAAAGAACTAACCCAAATTAAACCCTAACCTTATTTAATCTCCACTAAACATGCTACATTAGTAATCATATCATGTTACAATATTATATATAATATATTTTGTAACAAAAGAAAATAATACAATTAACATATATCACATATATATTAATGTATTATCCGGTGAGAAAATGAAATAATAAAGCGAGCCAATATTAGATAATGTAATGCAATATATCATATATATTATTATACATTAAATTATCGAATCAACACTTGATCCGACAATCCGGCTATATCGAATATAACCGACTAATATATCAAGTACCGATTCATCGAATCAACAATTGATCCGATGATCCGGCTCATATCAAAATATCGCGAGAATATAATACGGTATCTCATATCTCATTATCCTCGATCCTGCACATAGTACATATGTGCTACTCCATTTTGCCTGAGTCAAGAAACCACTGTGTATGACTCTAAAGAATCGTCAATACGCCGGCAGTAGGTGATGATCATATCAAACACCTACAAGCTGCAATCGGTTAGCTAAACGTAACAGCTACCTAGGTATTGAGCGATCAGAAGATCAACAAGAAAGCCTGTACATTCTCTTGTGAATCCAATCAGTAACAGTCCCGTACAGTCCGGTCTCTTCGTCTGATATTTTGCATATCTATTCTAGGGGTGGTATACGTCAGACCCCAGTAACCGATAAGTCATGTCGATGTGAGGCTCATAACAGGTCGAGAAACTACTAGTAAAACTTACCAGTAAATCTCTATATCAGCCCTGGCCAGGGACTTCTGGTTATAGCCAATCGAACACAGCACAACATCAACTCCCTATACCGGGAGAGACAAATCCCCTCCTATCGCTCATTGCCTCCATGTGATTCGGGACTGCACCCAAAAGCTACCGTTTTGCACGCCCACTTGGACGTGGTAAGGTGGAAATCAAACCACAGTGGGAATCATACAAGACACTATGACGATCTTGGGTCTACAGACTACCCTGTACCATTGTCACCGGAGAACTGCCATCTGACGTGAGGTATAATACCATCTGGGAGTTCTCGGCGAGTCCGTCCAGTGTACCCAGTCTCCACTGAGCACCCGTACACTATCCTTGATGTCAAACACCGATGGATATGGGATCATCCATCGCCCATCATATGGGTCAAGATGCGTATACGCTAGTCTACTCTGGTGTATCGATGCCCTGTCTCGATACACCCTCGACTAGGAACAGTTATAGGATGTACTCGTCGACTACTCTGGCCCTACTAGTATGATCTCATCATAGTCCCAGTAGTCGAGTACATATCCTAAGGGCTTTATCAACATGTGAGAGTAAGAAAGTAAACTAATATAAGTCAACATGTTAAGATAAAGAAAAACCAAATAGCATACTATCATGACGAGCAAGAAAGTCCTCTCTATATATATCCAAGCATCCATTATAATATACATCATATGTACAACAATTGCCTCTAGGGTATATACATAACTAACAATCTCCCACTTTCACTAAGGCCAGTTGTTGTAATATCTCATACCTAGCATCCCGAATAATCTCTCAAACTGTATATGGGGAATGGCCTTCGTGAGTGGATCTGCAGTGTTGTCCTTCGTATCTACTCTCCTGACCTCGATCTCCCGGCGATCAACTATCTTCCTGATCAGGTGATACCGCCTCAGAATATGTCTGGACTTCTGATGGGACCTAGGTTCCATGGCCAAAGCCACAGCTCCATTGTTATCGCAATATAAAGGTATTGGATGCTTAATAGACGGAACCACACCAAGTTCACTAATGAACTTGTTTATCCAGACAGCCTCTTTGGCAGCATCGTTGGCAGCGATGTATTCAGCCTCCATCGTCGAGTCTGCAACGGTATCCTGTTTGGAACTCTTCCAACATACCGCCCCTCCATTGAGGGTAAAGAAAAATCCTGAGTGCGACTTAGAGTAGTCCTTATCACTTTGGAAGCTTGAATCGGTAAAGGACTTCACCTAGACTTCTCCGTTACCATACAACAAGAACATCTCTTTAGTCCTTTGTAAGTACTTGAGAATGTTCTTCACAGCTGTCCAGTGACTCTCTCCAGGATCTGCTTGATACCGACTCACTACACTTAGTGAGTATGCTACATCAGGTCTTGTACACCGCATCGCATACATGATAGAGCCTACTGCCGAAGCATAGGGTATCCCTTGCATGCGAGCTCTCTCCAAATCAGTCTTGGGAGACATCTCTTTTGAGAGAGTGAGTCCAGAGATCGTGGGTTGGTTCCCACGCTTGGATTCTTCCATACTAAACCTCTTTAGTTTGGTGTCAATGAACCTAGATTGTGACAATCCCAGTATCCGTTTAAATCTATCTCTATAGATCATTATTCTCAGTATGCAGGAGGCATCACCTAGATCTTTCATTGAGAATCTTTGTGATAAGAATAGCTTGACCGATTGCAGCATAGGAACGTCATTTCCTATCAAGAGTATGTCATCGACGTACAATACGAGGATGCCTACCTTACTCTCTGCAACCTTCTTATATATACAAGGTTCATCTACGTTTTTGATGAAGTCAAACTCTTTGACTACAACATCAAAGCAGATGTTCCAACTCCGCGATACTTGCTTTAATCCATAGATGGATTTAAGCAGCTTGCACACCTTTCCGCTGCTCCCACTATCTACGAAGCCCTCTGGCTGAGTCATGTACACACACTCTTCTAAATCACCATTTAGAAAGGCGGTCTTAACATCCATCTGCCAGATTTCGTAGTCATGGTATGCAGCAATGGCAAGTAGGATCCGGATTAACTTAAGAATAGCCACTGGAGAAAAGGTTTCGTCATAATCCACACCTGGTCGTTGACGAAAACCCTTTGCAACAAGTCTAGCTTTGAAAGTCTCAACTTTTCCATCCACACCAATTTTCTTTTTAAAGATCCATTTGCTCCCAATGGGTTTTACCCCTTCAGGAGCAACTTCCAAAGTCCATACTTTGTTGGTGTACATGGATTCCATCTCAGATCGCATTGCATCCAGCCATTTCACAGAGTCACCACTCGTGATGGCCTGCTCGAAACTAGTCGGGTCATCATCTTCCATGATGCAATCCTCGCTCCCACCATCAATGAGAAAACCGTAGTATCTCTCAGGTGGATGAGAAACCCTACTAGATCGGCGGAGAAGCTGGGGTTCGTCGAGAACTACTGAATCCTCTGGTTCTACCAAATTTTCTGTTGCAGTTTGTGTTGCTGGAACTTCTTCCAGTTCTACCTTATTGCCACTAATTTCTTTCATTAGAAAACCTTTTTCTAAGAAAGTGGCATGACGAGAAACAAACACCTTTTGTTGCTCGGAGTGGTAGAAGATATACCCTCGCGAATGTTTGGGATATCCAATAAACTTGCACAGGACAGACCTTGCCTCGAGCTTGTCCGGATTTTGTGTTTTTGCATAGGCCGGACAACCCAATATCTGAATAAAATTAAGACATGATCTCTTCCCATTCCATATCTCATATGGAGTCGTAGGCACTGATTTGGTTGGAACTCTATTCGATAGGTATGCAGCTGTTTCCAGTGCATGTCTCCAAAAGGAAACAGGCAACTCAGCATTGCTCATCAAAGAGAGCACCATATCTAATAGGGTGCGATTCCTCCGCTCCGATACACCGTTGTGCTGTGGTGTATAAGGAGGAGTAAGCTGAGAGAGAATCCCATTCTCTTTTAGATAGTCCAGGAACTCATTGCTCAAGTATTCTCCTCTTCGATCAGATCGAAGGATCTTAATACTTTTGCCCGTTTGGTTCTCTACTTCGTTCTTATATTCTCTGAATTTCTCAAAAGCTTCAGACTTGTGTTTCATCAGGAACACATGTCCGTATCTAGAGAGATCGTCAGTGAATGTAATAAAGTAGGAAGAACCGTTCCTGGCATGTGTAGATATAGGACCGCATACATCACTATGTACCAGTCCTAAGAGTTCCGTAACTCTTTCTCCGTGTCCACTAAATGGAGTTTTTGTCATTTTTCCTTTGAGACATGAATGACAAGTATCATAAGATGATAATTCGAACGGATTCAAATATCCATCCTTATGTAACTTAGCTAATCGTGTCGCATTGATATGACCAAGTCTACAATGCCATAAGTAGGATTCGTTCATTTTTGAACTTTTCCTCTTGTGTGTGTTTTGTATATTAAGGATTGTATTTTGATTGAGAATGAATATGCCATTATGTAACGAGCCTAATGCAATAAACTTTTGATTTAGGAAGATGTTCATAATATTATCCTGTATTACAAAATTATATCCTTCTTTACTTAATAAAAAAACTGATATAATGTTGCACATCATGTTCGGTATATAATAACACTCATTCAGAATCAGTCTATTACTACTTGGTATTACAAGGTGATATTCGCCAACTGCTTTGGCTGCAATACTTGCACCATTCCCTACTTGTACGGAATGATCACATTTTCCCAGTTCTCTACCTTTACATAGCCAACGTAACAATTTACATATGTGGGATCCCGATCCGGTATCTAATACCCAGGACGTAGGGTGAACTGAGAAACGGTTCTCAATAACTAACACACCCGAAGAAGGCGCATCAACATGCTTGTTCTTCGTTTGGGCGGCGTGAGAATCCAGATTTTCTCCTGTTTCCTGTTCAGTCTTATAACTCTTATAAGAAAGAATGGGACCAACGTTCCCCTGCTCAGTATAATAAGCAGGTTCAGTCAATACATCCATATTATTATCTTGATTAAGTCCTGACATGGTCGCTACCTGGAGAGAGAGAGAAGGAAACACTTTAGCCTATGCTCTTACAAGATTAGATTGGTTATTATCTTATCTAATCAGGATGTCTCCCACTATTTTTATCAAATCTTCCTTCAAACCCTAAAAGGTAAGATTAGCCGGGATTAATTACACCCTACAATTTCGTCAATCTTTCATCCAGATCAGTGTTGGTACTTGTGGGAGGTTCCCTGTGCTTTCGTACGGACCTAATTAAAATAAACCTCGTCTTCCCAGAGGCATAACCCCGTTAACACCTTTCTAGACACCTACTTGATCAGCTAATTGTCTTGTGTAAAATTCTCCCAGGAGTAACTCTTATTCGTAGTGGGTATCAGGATCCATCTATCTCATAGAAGGTATGCAATCTCATTGCAAATTTCAACACTTGAAATTCCCGATAATGCTTTTACCCCTACCGTCCCATGACCTTGACGGAGGCCAAACTACCCATAGGGTGCTAGTCAAGTTCAACCCGTTCATTTCTTGATTGAATTAAGCCCATCCGTACGACCCTTGACGAAGGCCAAACTACGTCGTACGAATACCCTAATCCAATCGCATCATATGCTAGCAGATAAGCACTAGTTAGCTACCGTACACTACGCCTTGACAGAGGCCAAACTACCGCAGCACGAATACTAAGTAGTTCTTATCTGAAATGACGAAGGGCTACGCAGGTTTTTAAGAAAACCATGAGCGTAATGAACTTGATATCGTCGTAGAATCGAGTGATTTTGAAAAGGAGTGTTTTTGAGGCTTTTTTAGTTTCGCTAAAGAGGTCACTCCCGGTGAAGGGATCTCGGCTCTTTCCCCTTCGAATAAGGTGCAGGGTATATCATATATACCGTTGTGCAAAGCAAGAACTATATAAGCTGTCAAAAACTAAACCGCAAGTTTGTAGCATCTGCCAGTTTTGCTAAAGAGGGTTTCCCATAAAAGTTCTCCCAGCAAGGTCACTCCCGGTGAAGGGATCTCGGCTCTTTCCCTATCGAATAAGGTGCATGGTATATCATATATACCGCTGTGCAAAGCAAGAACGTAGCTACCTTTTTATAAAGTTTTGATTCTACAACATCTTTTAGGTTTCTTTTCTTTTATTAATCTCATTAATAAAAATCCCATCAATTAATGCTTCCTAAGAATCACAGAAGAAACGAAAGCAGTAATATTTATATATCAACATATATATATATATATATATAGTATAATCATTCGTCTCAGGCAGTAATATGATCTCATCACAGAACATTGCAGCAGAAGATAACATATGAAATATTGGATATACTAGGACGTCCGTGTTTTGTATCGAGCATGTATAAAACACGGATTCCACGGTCGCGATGAATAGCCAAACCCACATCCCTAGATCCCTACGAGAGCGGCAAGTAACACTGCCAATTCTAGGGTTAGGAGACCCGGTCTCGACTCCTCGAGATGGCCTCCCACTGTACCCTAGAACCCGGTTACTTGTGCTCCCCTCCTTGGGTCTACCTAATGCGGAAAAGTAAACAATATACAATGGTGACATCAACCTCATCCTGAAAGTGCCCTAATAAAAGAATATTACATACAAATGAATTTTACATGAATGAAAATAAAAACCCTCAACTCACATAAAACCCCCGGCTATTCAGAACACGACGATCCAATACAACATATTACAGCCACACATAATATCTCATACCATCAACGTAAGCTAGTATGCGTATCCCGATTGTCGTTGATGTATAGCAACGAAGCCGGCGATACCCCACATACTACTCTTACGGTCACAGAAAAGAAAGTGTAAAACTACAACATTTTGAATTCACGGTCTCTTTAGACATCGTAAATCCAAAATATCACATACTTCGCATTTCATGCCTAACTATATGAATCACATATTGTTTTACATTCCAGATAAATAGACAAGGTTAAACTTTCCGATCGAATAAGAAAATACCCAAGATTTCCTAAATAGCTCAACACTTGAGCGGAGTTCAAAAAATCCCAGAATATGTCACAGTACCAATGGTCCAGCCGTAGAAGGGTCAAGCCAACGCCTCACATGTGGCAACGCCGTACTGCCCCAAACCCTAAGGTTTAGAGACGGTTCAGACGGTCACATAATCGATTTAAGGTTTGTGTTCTTCTAGAGGGTCCACTGAGTTACTTGCACGTTTTTCCGAAAGATTTAAACTCAAGAAAAATTCAATACTTGAAAGTTTTTCGTGCCGGGAAAAAGTGAGTTAATGATATCCGTTCGAACATTTTAATACTTTCTAAATTATCCGGAAAACAGAACGAAGTTAAAATTTCCGATCGAATTAACGAATTCAAAATAATCCCCAGAACACTCAACACTTGAGTAAGATTAAAAATACCCAGAAATATGCAGAAACACCTACGGATATTACTGTGCCAAAACCAAAGACCAATTCTCCTGTACGGCCCCGGATCCGCGGCGCAAGCATGGTATTGCCGCGGTTCCGCGGCGGTTTGTAGGAATCACATGCTCGTTTTTCACAGTAATTCTTATAATTTCCTGCTGATTTTTTTGAGTATTTTTAATGCAGAAAAAATCACATTTTAAAAAAATTTCCAGAGAGGGGGTCATGTTCATGTTTCGGGCTTCGATCGGCGTTTTATCTTCGTATACACGTCGCCTAATGCTCTTGCTAGGCTCTGATACCACTGTAGGGTTCCTAGGCAGTCATACAAGGGTCTATAAGGCATCAACCATACCCGAATTAAAATTTATACGTGCCGAACAACACAAAGCGAGGATCTTTGCTAGATTATTTGGGTTACACATGCAAGTAAACATCTTTACAACTAAGAGTGAGGGATTACAACCTTTGTAGTCCGCTCCTTCGCTTCATAAGCTCCGAGTACAAGTCCCTTCTCCGCGATCCATGATCTCTCGGACTCAAGAGAGGCTCCACAACCCGAATGATCCATGCTAGCTTGTAGTCTTCCTTTTCTCCGATGATCTACCTCGAAGTTCCTTTAACTCAAGCTCTTTCTCACTAATGAGGTGAACACCCTAATCTAATTGGCTAGATTAGATGAGGATGATGAAGTAGGATTTATGCTTTCTTTTATTATCAAATTCTCACAATTAATCATCACAAAATGAAAACCTAGAAAGCTTTTTCAAAGCTCAAGGAAGAAGAAGAATATCAAAATGAATAATTCCTTTTGTGATGAATAATAAAAAGTTAATATGATTACAAATGTAACCATGGTCAAGGATGACAAGGCTAACCCATGTAGAGATTTAACCTAGGGTGAAGGGTTTGGGTTAGGTTAGAAATATCTAGCAAAATATCAAGCATAATATCTTTTGCTAGAAACAAAGTAAAACCTTCTAGAAGCATCAAGAAAGAGCTAACCCAAATCAAACCCTAACCTTGTTTAATCTCCACTAAACATGTTGCATTAGTAATCATATCATGTTACAATATTATATATAATATGTTTTGTAACAAAAGAAAATAATACAATTAACATATATCGCATATATATTAATGTATTATCCGGTGAGAAAATGAAATAATAAAGCGAGCCAATATTAGATAATGTAATGCAATATATCATATATATTATCATACATTAAATTATCGAATCAACACTTGATCCGACAATCCGGCTATATCGAATATAACAGACTAATATATCAAGTACCGATTCATCGAATCAACACTTGATCCGATGATCCGGCTCATATCAAAATATCACGAGAATATAATACGTTATCTCATATCGCATTATCCTCGATCCTGCATATATCACATATGTGCTCCTACTCCGTTTTTCCTGAGTCAAGAAACCTCTGTGTAAGACTCTAAAGAATCGTCAATACGCCGGCAAGCTGCAAGCTGTCAGCTAAACGTAACAGCTATCCAGGTATTGAGCGATCAGAAGATCAACAAGCAAGCCTGTACATTCTCCTGTGAATCCAATCAGTAACACTCCCATACAGTCCGGTCTCTTCGTCTGATATGTTGCATATCTAGTCTAGGGGTGGTATACGTCAGACCCCAGTAACCGATAAGTCGTGTCGATGTGAGGCTTATAACAGGTCGAGAAACTACTGGTAACACTTACCAGTAAATCTCTATATCATCCCTGGCCAGGGACTTCCGGTTATAGACAATCGAACACAGCACAACATCAACTCCCTATACAGAGAGAGACGAATCCCCTCCTATCGCTCATTGCCTCCATGTGATTCGGGACTGCACCCAAAAGCCACCGTTTTGCACACCCTCTTGGACGTTGTAAGGTGGAAATCAAACTACAGTGGGAATCACACAAGACTCTATGACGATCTCGGGTCTACAGACTACCCTGTACCAGTGTCACCGGAGAACTGCCATCTGACGTGAGGTATAATACCATCTGGGAGTTCTCGGCGAGTCCATCCAGTGTACCCAGTCTCCACTGAGCACCCGTACACCATACTTGATGTCAAACACCGATGGATATGGGATCATCCATCGCCCATCATATGGGTCAAGATGCGTATACACGAGTCTACTCTGGTGTATCGATGCCCTGTCTCGATACACCCTCGACTAGGAACAGTTATAGGATGTACTCATTGACTACTCTGGCCCCACTAGTATGATCTCATCATAGTCCCAGTAGTCGAGTACATATCCTAAGGGTTTTATCAACATGTGAGAGTAAGAAAGTAAACTAATACAAGTCAACATGTTAAGATAAAGGAAAACCAAATATTATACTATCATGACGACCAAGAAAGTCATCTCTATATATATCCAAGCATCCATTATAATATACATCATATGTACAACAATGGCCTCTAGGGTATATACATAACTAACAACAAGGCTTTACACAGGCCAAAGTTTAGCACCAACCATTCAAAAATTTTATCGGTGAAGAGCACCGGTTGGTGGAAGAACATGTTGTATAGAGTCAGGAAGAAATGGGGTAAAGATAAGTGGTGTAATGAAAAAGGTTTATGTCTCGATTTGTAAAGACAAAAAAATAATGGTAAACGAAAATGAGAATATGAAAGATTAGGAATGGGAAGAATGGTCACATTCTCGTATGGGATAAGAAGAAATGGTGGTGGTTCGACTTCTTCATGGCGCGACACTTATTGACATTGAAACATTCTTCCCACTTTCTCAAAAGAGTCTAAATCAAGTTGTTTTTCTAGAATTAGCGAACTCAAAATATTGGATTGTGATTCATTAGCACTCGCTATCACTAAAGGAAGATTAGAAGAAGAACCTGAGAAAGTGGAGAAAGAAGTTGAATACGAACTTGTGGGTGGAAATGGAGTGCATAAATTAGCACAATTTGTAATGACCGATGTGTAAAAAGCGGTTGTGCTAATCTATCAACCCACTGAGAAATGATGTCAAATCCCTCACGATTCGTGAGAAAACATGGGTACGTCGAACTTGGTAAACCAGACATTGAAAATGGAAGTGTAACGGTTTCTTGCAAGGTCGGAGCGAGGATGGAGGGAAGTGATTAAGGAAGGGTATCGGTTAAAGTTCAGGAGGGTGTGCACAGTCAATGAAAGGGATAGAATGAATTGGGAAATTCGACTCCTCAAGTAAAACTGCTTCATCCTCAATAATTTTCTCAATACTCTCCTCAAAATTTAGCCTATCCATGCAATTCTCATCAAAATCAAGACGCATATGAAGTTCGGGAGAAACATTTAATGACTCGGGATGATGAATTGGAGAGAGAAACTCATCCAAATCTATGGTTTCATCATCCAAAATATTCACAGCGTCGATATCCTCAATCAAGTGAAAATCAATTTTCTTAGACACCTCATCAAAAGCATGGATATTAATCAATTCAGGTTCTAGAGTGGAGGTGTAGAGGTCAAAGGGATTGGTGATGGTTTCACTCGAAAGGGACCCTTCACAATCAGGTAAATCAAACACTACAACGCACAACTCATTAAACGTTTTATTTTCAACTGGTGAATCATTTGGAATACTTGATAGACATTCAAAACCGGAGTTGTTGGATTCAATTGGGGATGGGTATGTTTGATTTGGAAGGGTGTACTGCTTACTCTCACCACTCAAATTCTCAACCTGTCCTACCGCTTCATCATACATTGGAAAATTTAGAGCTAGTTGGAAACCAGCTACTGGGTCACTAGGTTGTATGAGGGCGGCCATGGACGCATTCAACCCCATCATCTGTTGGCATAACGCTACCCTAAAGTCTTCCAACGCCTGTTCCAGACTAGACATGGGTTGTGAAGGAGTTTCAGTAAAACATTCAAAGTTGTTTGGATACTGGAAACTCCCAAATGGCTGTATAGAAGCAATGTCCAGGGAAGGTGTAAAAGTTGGGTAGGATGGATAGGAATAGAATGGTTGGACATGTGTAGGATCAACATTTGGATAAGAATATGAATGGAATTGTTGATCCAAAGAATTCGCAGTGGTGAAAAGAGTGAAAGATCTGTTACGAGATTGTTCAATATGTTCAGCAATAGACATGGATTTCGGAGTTACAACAGGACTCGAAAAAGGAGTATCAACATAAGAAGGAGGTGAAGGTTGAAATGGTTGATACAAGGTGGATTGCGGAGTCCAATTGTTTGTCTTAGACGCGTCTATCCGATATTTCAAAGAAATTTTGGGCATGGAGGGGTCGTTCGAAATTCGACCAAAACAAGAACCGTAGGAAGTAATGTCTGGTTGTGGGTACCAAAATTCGGCAAGATTTTTGCGAGGTGGGGTACCCATGATGTGATGAGAGAAAGGAGAAGAAAAAGAATTTGATTTTTTTAATATATATTTTTTATTTTTTTATTTTTTTAAAAAAAATGTTTGTTTTTGGAGTTTTGAAATTTTTGAAAGTTTCTTTTTAGAAAGAGATTTTGCAATTATGTGTATGGACTTATTTCAAACAATCACAGTTTAAAACATGCACAATCAAACCTAGAGCTACGGTCTTCTAAGTCAACTAGACTGCTCCTAACCGTTCCAAAGTGACAAGTTGTGAGATAACCCTCAAATCGCCTCTTCACTGCCAATTGTGGCCAGGTAAACACAAATGAAGAAAGGAGGGTTCCGCTTACGAATCACTGTGAGACGGACCTTTTAAAGTTACCTTTCTCACTTGTCTAGCCTAGGCATTACAAAGTCAAGTTTAGATAAACGATTGAATGCCCACAACCTTCCTCTGTCCTAATGAGCACGATAGTCCTTAGTTGGCTGAGTCTAGATATTTTTTAATTAACTCAAGGGTGATGCATATGCTTTTAGTGATTTTTAGGGTCTTAGGAAGGGTAATCAAATCCCGACCCAATCTTGATTGGTGTTATAGCCCCTTAGATTCCGTATTAATTATGCAAATCAGTTAACACACCAAAAATCTAAAACACTTGCAAATTTTAATATTTTTTGGCAGCGCAAAGAATCCTGCACAAAAACAATTTATTGGATAGGGAGAAGAGGTTGCTATGCAAAGAATACCTGCAGGAAAATTATTCAGTGGAGTTCAGGGGGTAGGAGAGAAGAAAAAAGATACTCACAGAGAAAATGGGGTGCTAACGTCATAGATTGACCGAGGTTCCGCGATCAAAGGCCTGATTCTGCCGCGGTTCCGCGACAGAGAAGTAGGTTTTGGATCTCCAAAATTCTTCTCTGTGCTGAGTTGGTTCTCCTCTGTTTATTCAGATCCCCTATTTCTGGATTTGTTCACTGAGCTTTCTCCAGATCTGAATCAGAATTTGCTCCAAGCCTGCACACTTGCACAAAAACCTTTCAAAAATAACAAGATGATTTTTATTTTTTAATATTTTTATATATTTTTTTGTTTTAAAATTTTTCAATTTTTCAATTTTTTTTAAATTTTTTTTAATTAACCCGAAATTACAAAAAGAAAGAGACTACCGTCTCCCTGGCAATGGCGCCATTTGATTGATGGAGATTTTCTGTATGCGTTTTTAAATTTATGAACCCTGACCATTGTGTTTTCTGGTGACATGGGAACGTCTCGATGTAGTATTATGTTGTGACCTCTTGTGGAGGGGAGAGTTTTGTTTTACACCAGATGATCCGGCCATTGTTAGAGCTGCCAGTTGCGAGAGAACTGTTGATGTACAACATACCTCAGAGATTTTGATGTCGCCTACCGTGCAGACAGATGACCCAGCTGTTGCTGAGATGATGGGATGCCGCTTTCAGGGCTTACGAGCTAAGATCGTTGGAGCTTCCAGGCAGAGATGCGACAGGTGATCGCTAGTCTACCCCGATTTGAGAGACGAAGGTGATTCGTCAGATTGATGAGCCGACGCAGGCCCAGTTGAGTGAAGATTTTCAGTGTGGAGAGTCTTACTCAGATATTGAGTAGACCGATCCTGAGATGACTGTCGATGTATCGTCTTTCCTGGAGGATTGAAGCATTGTTTAGCATGCGGACGAAGGGTATTCGCATGTTGCCTAGACGAAGTTAAAAAGTTCGAACGAATGTCAGAAAACCCATTTTTCCAAGTTTAAACTGTTCGGAGGAACATGCAAGTGACTCTGTGGACCCTCTAAAAGAATGAAACCCTAACTCGACATGATGACCATGGAACCGCTTTTGAACCTTACGGTTTACCCTTCTACGGCTGGTCCAGAGGTACTGTGGTATGTACCATATATTTTTAGACTGTGCTAAGGTGTTGAGCCTTCGAGAAATTTTGGGTCCTTGATGACTCGATCGAAAGGTTTGACGTCGTCCGGATATCATGTGGTAAGAGACCAGTAAGCTGACCAGTTTCGGATAGAGGACCTCACCCAGATGCGTTGTGAGTTGATCGAGAATGGACGAGTATTGAGTATTTCTCCAATGGTTGGGACGAGTTCCCAAGGACGTGTTCGGCTAGATATCTTCTAGAGAGTGATGAAGATACCGAGTTCGTGATTTCAAGTCCGTGTGAGAGACTTCGGATTGACCGTGGCCGAGAACAGTTGCAGTACGCAGATACATGACGTGATGTCAAGGTGGACGATGATACAGACGAGTGGAACCAGAGGTTCATGCGAGATGCTGACGAGCTGTTGCTACTCCCCATCGAGATAAGGATCTGATATGCATACAGAGGAGTTGGGATACGGCCAATTCCCGAGGAAATGTTGTGCTGAGAACGCAGGTGTCCAGAAAATGAGAAAAAGATTATGTAAGAGTACCAGCCTCCGTACTGTTCGGCATAGGCGAGATCGGAAGAGATCTTGAGCAGGATTCCTTCCAGGACACTGCTGCAATGAGATTTGCACCGAGGATCAGATGTGTTATGAGTATTTAGAGGGCCAGAGGCCAACGCCAGTGGCGTGCTACTTTATGAGTGGTCGTGATAATTGGCCAAGAGACGACCAGAGAAGTGCCATAGAGGAATCGTTCCCGTTAGCACACCGGACCAGACGGATGAGCCGACGGATTGCGAGATTGGTAATCCACAGAGAAGATGAGGACCCAGAGACAGAAGACTCCAAACCATGAGCAGGAGGCAAGCGGATGTTCTTGCTCTGCAAGTTTAGGCGCACCGACACATTTTTCGACATTGTAGGAGGTGTACCTCAATGTCATTTATTGCGATTTGCGTTGTGATCCGAGTATCATGCTTATATCGCTTGGATTTGAGTTTTGATGATTGAGTTTCATGATGTCATTTTCGTGCACCATGGCTGCACCTACTGGGTATTTACATTTTTGCGCATAGTTATCGCACCTGATATATATTTTATACACCGTTGTGTTAATTTGCGATTTGTGCATATCCATTGCATTTGATGTCGATTTTGTACCTTCATAGCATATGTTTATGATTTCTTGGATTTCATACGAATGATGTGATTCTTGCACTCGGTATAGCTCACATGTGCTTGTAGTGCATTGATACGGAATTGTGCTCGTAGTTCCACACGATTTTGATTTATACACCTTGGTACACTCGGTGTCGTTCTTATACGTATTTGAGTTATTAATGCGATTTTCGTGCATTGGTTGCACCGTACTTGTATTTCGGGCATTTGATGCACCAGATTTGAGATTTTCGTGCACAATAGATGCACAAGATATTGTTGTCGTGCACACCCATTGCAGTGGACAGATGCTTTTGTGCACACCCGTTGCACTTAGTTTTGCTTTGTGCGTATAGTGGCACATATGTTTGGATTTGATTTCCGTGCTGTAAGTGCACGGCGGCGCCCCGGCCGTCAATCCGACGGCCAAGCGCGGAAACGGTGGTAAACTTTAATTTTTGCGGACTTGGCAAAACGGCACCACCGCGCACTAAAACCCGGATCGTGCCATTAAACTAAATCTAGCTAACTACAAAGAGAAGGGAAGAGATGTACCGACTGATCCGAGTCCTCCGGTCTTCATCTCCACTCCGATCTCCTCGCGGGAAAAGTTGTTCGTCTCCTCCTCGTCGGAAAGGGCACCACATCGCCTGTATCTTTTACGGGCTCCCGCCTCGATACCGAGGCAACTCGGGCATGAAGCCGGCAACTCGACATGCCCAAGGTTTGCTGTAGGTTGTAGTGTAGAGTGTATGTCTCATTGGGGTTTGTAGTTGCCTTGATGGAGGAATGGGGTTAGGAAAAATGGTGCTTTCATTTTTCCAAAACAAGAAGAAGAAGGAGATAAAGAATTCCTCACAAACAAGATGAACTCTCTCTCATTCTTTTCTTTCTCTCAAGTGTTCTTTCTTTTTTCTCATATCTTTTTCAACCATTTTCATCAAGTGAGAAGAAGGGTGGAGGAAAAGGATATATAGCATGAAGGGAGGTGATGGTAGGAGAAATGAAGAGGTGACCACATCAAGGGACAAATAAACATCAACCATGCTTATATTAAAACCAAATCATACCCTTTCAATCATCATTAAAGCAAGAGCATGGATGAAAGATATGAAGCTATCATAATCAATCTTTATGCAAGAAAACCCCTCCACAAATGTAATTTGCAAAACTGCAAATTACCCCCTCCATCGGAAAAGTCCGGCCGGGAAAGAACAAAGGAAAACCGGCCGGAACGGAAAGCAAACTGGCAACTCCAGAAAACTGGTCCCGTAATAAATTACAGGAAAACCCCCGATACTGTGCATACACACCTGCATCTGTATTCCGACCGGATACAAATGCAGTGAGACAAAATCTACACTGTACTATACTAGGATCCGGCTTAAACCAAAGCCGGCTAGTAATATCCGTCCGATCCTGATCCGTGCAATACCGCACGTATCTGATCGAACGCTGCCATATAACCATACGGCCACTAGTACAAAATTGTCCGATCCTGATCCGTGCAATACCGCACGTATCTGATCGGACCCTGCCATATCTCCATACGGCCTCTACAGCGTTTCGCCCGAAAGCTGAGTAACTGAAGGTGTGGTGGACTCTAAAGACTCGTCAATACTATGGCTGTGGATTTAACCACTAGCACGTCAGAGGTATAAGCCAATACGTGACGGGCCACCAGCTATTGACTAAAAGGGACGTCGATGAGCGAACTCATCCTGACGCCCTACTGAGCCTGTCAGTGACAATATCCGTACAGTCCGGTCCGTTCGTCTATGAGCATCGCATGGCGGGCCTAGGGGGTTGGTAAAAATCAGACCCCCAAAAGCGGTACAAGTCGTGTCGGAGTGTAGCCCAGAACACCCTGAGATACTACTGGAATACCTACCAGTAAATCTCCTGCCTTGGCCAAGGTCTTCGTGTAATGGCTCTCCTAGACACAGCGCGACCTCACCCCCAATACCGGGAGAGACGAACCCCCGAAGATCCGCTCACTGCCTCCATGTGGCTCGGGACTGTACCCAACTAAAACCTGTTTGCACGACTCCTTTGAGCCGTGGTAGGGTAGTAATCAAAGTACAGTGGGAACTCACACGAGACAAATGACGATCCCCAGGTCGATGAACTAACCTGTACACATGTCACCTGGGAACTGCTATCTGACGTCAGGTATAAGACCAACTAGCATGTTCCCGGCGAGTCCTGTCCGGTGTACTCATAACCCAATGAGCACCTGTATACATCTTAGGTGAACCAACTGACACCAGTGGCTTGTGAGACCGGCCACCGCCCCTCGTCGGGGTCTCGACTGTATACACTAGTCTGCTCTGGAGAATCGATGCCCTGTCTCGAAACTCCCACGACTAGGGACCTTTTAAGGATGTGCTAATATACTCCAGCTCTCACTTATATGATCGCCCTCATACTGCCGGCAGTCAAGCAAGAATCCTAGGGGCTCTATCAACGTGCAATAGCGACATGTCAGGTCACCTAAAGCAGTACACGATGATAAAGGTAAACCAGATAGCGTACTATCATCTCGAGTAAGACTGTCTCCCCGGGATAGGTCCTCCCTCAATCATTGCAATCACGTGCCTGTGACCCAATAATTGACTCTGAGGGCACTATCTCCAACAATCTCCCACTAGCACTCAAGGCTAATTATTGCGATGTCGCATACTCACAGCCCGTGTGATACCGAACACCCAACTCCTCTACTTGTCAGTCTCACAAATCCCGTTTGTGAAACTATTGCGGTCGAGGAATAGCCTCAGTGAGTGGATCCTCCTAGAAGTTTCTTTCTATGTCTCTCTATATCTCAAGTTCGCGGAGAAACCCATCTCCCGAAATGAGCAATACCTGTCTTAGAATGTGTCTGGATGTCTGATGGGACATAGCTCATAAATGAACTCCAAATCCAAACTTCTTAGACTGTATCGTCAACTGAACTTAATCAGTATCCTGCGCCATGCCACCCTCAGTATTGCCTTGGACCACCTGTCCAAAATACTGCCCCTCGTCAGAGGGAAAAACTATAACTCTGACAACCTCCTTGTCGTCCAGGTCACCTTGGAAGCCTGGAATGATAACCGTCTCCTAAAAGAGGCAGCCGTTATCATATCCCTAGAACAGCCACTTATGTTCTAAAACTGCTTCCGACTGTTTCTCCAGGATTGGATCAATATCAACTTATTGCATCTAGTGCAAGAACAACATCTGGTGTGGTACTTGACATCTCATGATTGACTCAATTGCCTAAGCAAGTGATCTGCCAATCATGCACATCCCTCTCTACTTTAGTCTAAAAGACACTTTTAGAGAGGGCGAATCCATTACTTGCAGGTACACTACCGTGCCAGGAGTCGTCCATTCTAAATACTCATAGAATGCTGTCAAGGTACCCAGATTAGGAAACCACCCAAATCTAGATCTAAAACTATAGATCCAGTAACCAGTATGTCTGATATAATGTCCAAGTCCTTTGTGGAGAAACCACTGTGTGACGACCAAAGTATAACCGATCGTAGTAAAGGAATATCACTTCCTACCTTCTCAACAGATCCATCCCCTATTCTGATGACGTCAAACCTATGACTGTCACATCAGAAATGGATGATCTATCTCCGCTACATCTGCTTTAGTCTATAAATAGACACAAGCCTGATGTCCACCAACGCTTCCGCTGCTCCCACTGACTACGACAACCCTCTGGCAGAGTCATATACACGTACACTTCTGAAGCTAGTTCAGAACGACGCTATACTCATCCTCCTGCCGGGTCTCGCAGCCTGGAACAACAACAATGGAAAGTGTGGGTAAACAAGAACTTCCCTGTCACCGTCCTTGAGGCTACCGGAGTACCTCTCGGGTGCCTGAAGTTACCCACCTTATCTGCGGAGTGGCCAATGGGATGTCAAATCAGATTGAATCTTTAGGTTCCTTATCAAATCTTCAGTAATCGTTTGCGGTTCTGGAATCACTTCCAGTTCTACCATACTCCCACTACTGTTTTCTGAAAAAAAATCCATTTTTGTTAAAACTGTGGCGAGTCAAGATGGTAGAAAATCAACCCTCGTCATAGCCTGGGTCAACCCACAACAGCCATTACAGAAACGTGCCTTGAGTTATCCAGAGTCTGGTTTTAATCATAAGCCGGACAACTCCCCGTACCTTAACAATGTTAAGATATGAACTGTTCTACATCCAATATAGAACCAGAGGCACTGATTTAATTGAACCAGATTCAAATCATGCAGCTATCTCCAGTGCATGTCAACTAAATGGAGAGAGGCCGATCAGCATTACTCAACTTAGGAATACTTCCAATTATGAGTAACCCGAAAAAGAAGCAAGTTCTCTTTATCATAACTGAATACCATACACAAGTCTCTACATCTTCGATCACTTTGAAGAATCCCGATACTTGCTACACCTGGTTCTCTACTCTATTCAAATACTTATAACTCCTCGAAACTTAGACCCTGTGTTTCTACGAAACACATGTCTAAGAACTAGAGAAGTTAAAAGTAAACAGAATATAGTATGAGGACCAACCCCTCTGTCCTAATGGACACTGGACAACATACAATACTCTGTATAAGTCCACTGAGTCTAATAACTCTTTCACTGTGTGTCGTAGGTTGAAAACTGTACTTATGGTTAAGAAGAATTACACCGCTGTTTAATGCTCCTTACCTAACCATCCACTGATATAGGTAAATGCCATCGACATAATATCAAAAGGTATATCTCACTCTATGAAAATAGACGTACAGATATATCAATTTGAAATTGGTGCACAACAGCGGATATTCAAAACCAAATATTTGCCGACCGGCAAACATCCCAGGTGATCTCCTCAAATATCACCGATTACAACGAATCCCGATATAATGAGGATGATCACCCAATTCCCAATAACTTACTCCCACTCATCATCTGTAAAACCATACAGATGTGAGAATCAAACCTGGTAAATACATACCCTGGAGCAAGTGTCTAATCGGGAAATCAGTTTTCTTTTAATATTACACAGTGAAACTGAAACATTGAAATGTTTCAACGAGGTTTCCTGATATTCCTAGCAATGCCTCTTCCATTATCCAGATTCGCAACTATAACCGTATAATTCTTTGCCACCTCTCCAAATCCCTTTATATGTCTTTAGTCATTACCTTCTGTACACCCCTTTAGGCCAAATGGTTTTCTTCCTTCCCTACCGTTCGGCACCAGCCTATGGTTTGGAAGAAGACTATCCAATAAGCATAAAGGGTGTACTGTCCTAATCCTAGGAGCACTCGCATCGCGAGAGAAGGTGAAGATAAAAGACACCTGAATGTACTTAATTCCTATTTCTCCTGAACCAGGATCCATCCCCGAACTGGAACAAGTTCCTTTCGAGTTCGTATATAACCATACGATGGATTATCCAATAAAATGGGATCTTCGTAGTGATACGGAGTGTCCTGGAGAAATACAAAGGTGATTTAGGATTGGCGAAGAAATACTTGGTTTGGTCGTGAATAGCAGTCGCAATTTACTTTGCCCTCTTACTAATCCCTTGCTTTGTCTGAACTTAATACCTTCTGTACACCGTTTAGGCTAACTGGTTTTCTTCATTCCCTACCGGTCGGCACCAGCCTATGGTTTGGAAGAAGACTATCCAATTTGCATAATAGGTGTACTACTCCTAAACTAAGGAGTACTCGCAACCTGAGAGAGGGTGAAAAGAAAAGACAACTGAATAATCCTATCCGTTTTCTCCAGAACCAGAAACCATCCTCGAAGTCCTTCGAGTTCGTATATAACCATACGATGGTTTTGTCCAATGGAAGTGGACGTTCGTAGTAATACGGGGTGTCCTGGAGAAAAGGGTAAAAGTATGAGTGGCAATGAGGTCTGCAACTCTGACAATCCAAAAGCCAGTGTTAAGAAGGTTCGGTCAACTTGGTCACTGAGTCATAATCTTAGGGTCGGGTCAATGGTCGCTGCCAGAGAGAGAGAAAAGAAACACTCAGCGTGCACTCTAACCTAGATCAGAATGGTTATCACTTTTTCTAATCTGGAAACCTCCCACTGTACCTCAAATTCTCCTCCAAACCTGAAAGAAGAATTAGTCGGGGTCACCCGAGGAGTAAACCAACTCATCAGTGGGAATCGGGATCCAACTATCATCGCATGACAACGTGACGGAATCCGCTCACGGTATCACACTCCAGAAGGTATGCGCATATCTGGCAAGTTTCAGTACTTTTGAAACTCCCGATGTGATTTTTACCCCATGCTCTTATGACCTTGACTAAGGCCAACAAATCATAAGTCACATGTCAAGTTCTACCCGTCATTGTCCAGGTTGATTTGAATCCACCCGTACAAGCCCTTGACTAAGGCCAACAAGGCTATACGACTGTCCCAAACCAACACATCTATCTATGCAGCATATGAATACCCAATAGCTACCAAACACTGTGCCTTGACTAAGGCCAACAAACACAGCTTGAATACTATTAACTACCCATATGAAACGACGGAGGGCTACGAATGGTTTCTGGCGAAAACCTTTAACGTAGTGAACTTGATATCGTTTGAAGGAACGGATAGCTTTTTAGAAAATATAGTGACGAAAACATTTACTAAAGAGGTCACTCCCGGTGAAGGGATCTCGGCTCTTTCCCCGTAGAATGGGGTGCAGGATATTCCAAATGAATACCACAATGCAAAGCAAAAGTAATCGGCTATAGTGAAGTTAATGCCCTGACGCAAACTTCTGTCCAAGGGGTCACTCCCGGTGAAGGGATCTCGGCCCTTGCCTCATCGACTGAGGAGCAGGATATTCCAAATGAATACCACGATGCAAAACAAAAGTGAACGTCCTTGCAATAACAGCTTTTTGAAAAGTGTTCCAACAACATCAGATTAGGTTTGTTTAACTTGCATTGATCCGAATCAATGCAGTCCCATCAATTGATCACACCAAAAAGAACGAAAATATACTGATGTACGTATATGCCATCCGCATTCGCCACTGGGTCCCGTCATCACCCGTTAGGTTAGCTAACTAACGGCAGAGCGGGGACTGGACTAGCGCGGATGTAAAACATATACAACATCTACTAATATATATACCAATATATTATATTCGCTCAAGGCGTGAATAGAAATGCAACATCACAGAATGTACAGCATCACAGAACAATACAGATATCTGGGATCCCCGGGTTTCACAGAGCCACTACTGAAACCCGACGTTCCCCTGGTCGTGTGGATAGCCTGTGCAATGAAATCCTAGACCCCTACGGGCGCGGCAAGTCACCCTCCAAAACCTGAAGCGAGGCAGCCCCCTTCAGCTCCGTGAATGGACCACCCAGCACTCCACGGAATCCGGCAACTTGGGCACCCCTCCTCGGTCAACCTGTACCCCCTACGAGTGCGGCGAATAGCCCGCCAATCCTAGAGTGAAGCCCCCTCCGTCCCAATGCCATGAGATGCGGGCTTGTTGCCCTCTAGAACCCGGCTATCCGTGCACCCCTCCGCGGGGTAAACCTAGTACAGAATGTAAAATATACATACACCGGGTACATCGACCGCAACCAGGTCGTGCCCCAAAAGAATAATACAAACAGGCAGTGACGGCAGTCCACATGTCGGACGCTCGCCCCGCAATATCAAATGTACATAATACCACCAACACAGTACTAGCATTGCATCCAGGCTATCCCCCACGACCGATCCGCAACATCACAGCATAAACATAGAACATCAACGTGAAAGTCACGTTCGCAAATCCGTCTAACCGGGCTATAGCAGTTAGACCGGATTTACCGATCGAGTGACATTCACGGTCGCAGATATAATGTAAATACTGTGAAAAATGTGTTTAAAATATCCGATCGATCAAAAATTAACAAGTGGGCCCTCAATCAAAACTGTAGCACTCACAGAAATCCTGGGCCCAATTTTAATATCCCAGAAACCACATTTCTAACTCAGGAACATACTGCAAAATTTTGGGGGGGTGAACAGTAAACATTGCGGCGGAAGAGCGGCCAAAGCAGGGGTTTGGCCGCCCTTCCGCGGCGGAACAGTGAGATCAGGTTACCAAATTTTTACAGTATGCTTCTATTTGCCTGCACATCACTCTGAGACAACCTGAAAAATTTTTGGACTCAAAAAAAATTCGACAGAAACTGATGTGGTTGAAATACGTGTTTTCGGGATTTTGTTCGATCGGAAAAGTAAAACACATTACACCAAGCTAGACGAAGTTAATGGCGAGGCTCTGATACCACTGTAAGTGCACGGCGGCGCCCCGGCCGTCAATCCGACGGCCAAGCGCGGAAACGGTGGTAAACTTTAATTTTTGCGGACTTGGCAAAACGGCACCACCGCGCACTAAAACCCGGATCGTGCCATTAAACTAAATCTAGCTAACTACAAAGAGAAGGGAAGAGATGTACCGACTGATCCGAGTCCTCCGGTCTTCATCTCCACTCCGATCTCCTCGCGGGAAAAGCTGTTCGTCTCCTCCTCGTCGGAAAGGGCACCACATCGCCTGTATCTTTTACGGGCTCCCGCCTCGATACCGAGGCAACTCGGGCATGAAGCCGGCAACTCGACATGCCCAAGGTTTGCTGTAGGTTGTAGTGTAGAGTGTATGTCTCATTGGGGTTTGTAGTTGCCTTGATGGAGGAATGGGGTTAGGAAAAATGGTGCTTTCATTTTTCCAAAACAAGAAGAAGAAGGAGATAAAGAATTCCTCACAAACAAGATGAACTCTCTCTCATTCTTTTCTTTCTCTCAAGTGTTCTTTCTTTTTTCTCATATCTTTTTCAACCATTTTCATCAAGTGAGAAGAAGGGTGGAGGAAAAGGATATATAGCATGAAGGGAGGTGATGGTAGGAGAAATGAAGAGGTGACCACATCAAGGGACAAATAAACATCAACCATGCTTATATTAAAACCAAACCATACCCTTTCAATCATCATTAAAGCAAGAGCATGGATGAAAGATATGAAGCTATCATAATCAATCTTTATGCAAGAAAACCCCTCCACAAATGTAATTTGCAAAACTGCAAATTACCCCCTCCATCGGAAAAGTCCGGCCGGGAAAGAACAAAGGAAAACCGGCCGGAACGGAAAGCAAACTGGCAACTCCAGAAAACTGGTCCCGTAATAAATTACAGGAAAACCCCCGATACTGTGCATACACACCTGCATCTGTATTCCGACCGGATACAAATCCAGTGAGACAAAATCTACACTGTACTATACTAGGATCCGGCTTAAACCAAAGCCGGCTAGTAATATCCGTCCGATCCTGATCCGTGCAATACCGCACGTATCTGATCGAACGCTGCCATATAACCATACGGCCACTAGTACAAAATTGTCCGATCCTGATCCGTGCAATACCGCACGTATCTGATCGGACCCTGCCATATCTCCATACGGCCTCTACAGCGTTTCGCCCGAAAGCTAAGTAACTGAAGGTGTGGTGGACTCTAAAGACTTGTCAATACTATGGCTGTGGATTTAACCACTAGCACGTCAGAGGTATAAGCCAATACGTGACGGGCCACCAGCTATTGACTAAAAGGGACGTCGATGAGCGAACTCATCCTGACGCCCTACTGAGCCTGTCAGTGAAAATATCCGTACAGTCCGGTCCGTTCGTCTATGAGCATCGCATGGCGGGCCTAGGGGGTTGGTAAAAATCAGACCCCCAAAAGCGGTACAAGTCGTGTCGGAGTGTAGCCCAGAACACCCTGAGATACTACTGGAATACCTACCAGTAAATCTCCTGCCTTGGCCAAGGTCTTCGTGTAATGGCTCTCCTAGACACAGCGCGACCTCACCCCCAATACCGGGAGAGACGAACCCCCGAAGATCCGCTCACTGCCTCCATGTGGCTCGGGACTGTACCCAACTAAAACCTGTTTGCACGACTCCTTTGAGCCGTGGTAGGGTAGTAATCAAAGTACAGTGGGAACTCACACGAGACAAATGACGATCCCCAGGTCGATGAACTAACCTGTACACATGTCACCTGGGAACTGCTATCTGACGTCAGGTATAAGACCAACTAGCATGTTCCCGGCGAGTCCTGTCCGGTGTACTCATAACCCAATGAGCACCTGTATACATCTTAGGTGAACCAACTGACACCAGTGGCTTGTGAGACCGGCCACCGCCCCTCGTCGGGGTCTCGACTGTATACACTAGTCTGCTCTGGAGAATCGATGCCCTGTCTCGAAACTCCCACGACTAGGGACCTTTTAAGGATGTGCTAATATACTCCAGCTCTCACTTATATGATCGCCCTCATACTGCCGGCAGTCAAGCAAGAATCCTAGGGGCTCTATCAACGTGCAATAGCGACATGTCAGGTCACCTAAAGCAGTACACGATGATAAAGGTAAACCAGATAGCGTACTATCATCTCGAGTAAGACTGTCTCCCCGGGATAGGTCCTCCCTCAATCATTGCAATCACGTGCCTGTGACCCAATAATTGACTCTGAGGGCACTATCTCCAACACGTGCGCACCATACGCATGTGATTATTGGATACACCTTTTGAGGCTGATTTTGCTTTTGAGCACTTTGTTTTCATGTTGGGCACCATATTGTGTAGTAGCCAAACATGACTGATCTGAGTACAGTACCTGAGTACTTTGCATGCATTAAAAGATTACCAAGAGGTTTTTCAAAAGGAGATATAGTCTCGCTATTTCCTGTAAGTCGATGTACAACACCCCCCGACTTGCGGGGAGGCGGAAAATTGAAAAACGATCTTGTTGTTTGCATAAACATCGACTAACCGAGAATCTTTGCTAAACTATAACTAACAAGAAACATAGAAGTTATGAACTACTATGATAAGTGATAATACCTAATGGACCGTGTCTTTCTCCTTTTCGTTATCCGCGTCCTTCTCGGCCTCCTCCACGTAATAGATGATCCAACCGAGAGCTATACTCCAAGCTTCACCTCGAACTTGAGGTAACTAAGTTTCTTAAAGTGCTAATCTAAGTAACCTAGGTGATATAGAGAAGTGTTATGGATTAAATAGTTTTTTCTAATCCTTGGTCTCAACACATGAGAGGGGAGGATTAGGGCTTGAAGAGAGAGAGCTTGAGGAGAGAGAAGGTGGGCAAGAGAATGAGAAGAGATAATGAACTCATTTGAATAAATATGAACCATAATGTTTTATGAAATAAATCAATTAAATCATTTAACAACCATGCTTCATTCATTCATATGAGTGATTCATCTCATGAGTCATTAGATCAATAAATGATGCATTAACTCCATGGATGAATCATACAAATGAGTCATTAACACAATAAATGCAAATGCCACCTTAACCCTCAAGTCACCATCCTTCTAGAAGCTTCTCGCGAAATTACGAGAACGCCCCTCCTATCCGTGAAAACACGGAAAAACTTTAGACTGTATAAATCCAATAACCTGATACTAGAAACTGGCTTAAACCAAAGCCGGCTAGTAAAAACTGTCCGAATGTCGTACGTGCATAAACACACGTATGCGTCTGAACCCTTGTCGTAAAACCATACGACCTCTATATCGTTTCGCCCGGAGCAGGGAAACTCTCTGTGTGGGACTCTAAAGACTCGACTACTACGCTGGCAGTGGGTTTAACCACAGACCGTAAGCGGCACTAGCTGTACGTAACGGTCCCCAGGTCGATGAGGAAACCCATCCGATCTCCTACTGTGCCTGATGTGACAATCTCTGTACAGTCCGGTCTGTTCGTCTAAGACTATCGCATATCGGGCCTAGGGAGGCGGCAAGCGTCAGTCCCCTAATAGCGGTATAAGTCGTGTCGGAGCGTAGCCCATTACACCCTGAGAAACAACTGGAACCTACCAGTAAATCTCGCTTGCCCTGGCCAGGCACTTTGCGTAATGGCTCTCTGACACAGCGCGATATCAACTCCCAATACCGAGAGAGACGAATCCTGTCTAACCGCCACTGCCTCCAAGTGCTCGGGACTGCACCCAACTGCTACCTGTTTACACGACTCCTTTGAGCCGTGGTAGGGTAGCAATCTAAGAACAGTGGGACACACTCGATGCGAAGTAGCAGTGTCAAGTCCGCGGACTATGCTGTACTCTTGTCACCTGGGAACTGTTAACTGACGATGGGTATAATACCAACTAACAGTTTCCCGTGAGTCTTGTCCGGTGTACCCGTAACCCAACCGGCACCTGTATACTATCTCCAGTACGACGTACTGACGGCTGTAGGACAGACCATCTCCCCAACTGGGATGAGAAGCGTAAACACTAGTCTACTCTGGAGTATCGATGCCCTGTCTCGATAATCCTACGACTAGGGACCTGAAAAAGGATGTGCTTATAGACTACCCAGCCCCCACTAGTGTGACTGCCATCATAATGCTGGTAGTCAAGCAAGATCCTAAGAGCTCTATCAATACGTATACTCACATATTAAGATAGATAAAACCAAGTATCACACTACCATGTTTACCAAGACTGTTATATAACTGTGAATATCCCAAGCTTCCATTAAGTAATATACAAGCTAGTATGATACAATAATGGCCCCTACGGCATATACACTAATAATCTCCCACTTGCACTAGGGCCATGTATTGGCATATCGAAGACCGATGATCTCGAGTAGCCTCTCAAACTTAATCTGAGGTAGGGCCTTCGTGAATGGATCAGCAATGTTCTCTTCAGTTGCAACTCTCCGGACCTCGATCTCCTAACGATCAATGATCTCCCGAATCAGGTGATACCGCCTTAAGATGTGTGTGGACTTCTGATGGGACCTTGGTTCCTTCGCTAAAGCTATAGCTCCGTTGTTGTCGCAATACATAGGTATTGGATCAACAATGGTAGGAACCACCTGAAGTTCTGTTAGGAACTTCTTTATCCAGACCGCTTCTTTTGCGGCATCGCAAGCAGCAATATACTCTGCTTCCATCGTCGAGTCAGCAACGGTGTCCTGCTTGGAACTCTTCCAGCATACCGCCCCTCCATTGAGGGCAAAGACATAACCTGACATGGACTTGGAATCATCCTTATCACTCTGGAAGCCGGAATCAGCAAAGGCCTCCATCTTGAGGTCTTTTCCGCCGTAAACCAAGAACATCTCCTTAGTTCTCCTCAGGTACTTGAGAATGTTCTTTACTGCTATCCAGTGCTTCTCCCCTGGGTCTGACTGATACCGTCTTACCACGCTCAGTGCGTAAGCTACATCTGGTCTGGTGCACAACACCGCATACATTATAGAGCCTACCGCAGAAGTGTAGGGTATAATAGACTTGCGTTCCCTTTCCAAATCAGTCTTGGGAGACATATCTTTGGATAGGGTAATTCCGTGACAAGCCGGTAGATTACCGTGCTCAGAATCTTCCATACTAAATCTTTTCAGTATAGTGTTGATATACCTGGACTGCGAAAGTCCCAATATCCTCTTGGATCTATCACGATAGATCCGAATCCCCAGAATGTAAGAGGTATCACCCAGGTCTTTCATGGAGAACCTGTGTGACAAGAATCCTTTAACAGATCGTAGCATAGGAATGTCATTTCCTATCAATAGAATGTCATCCACGTACAAGACGAGGAATACGACAGTTCGTGCTACAACTTTACTATATATACATGGTTCATCTGGATTTTTGATAAAGTCATATTCTTTGACTGTTTCATCAAAATAGAAGTTCCAACTCCGCGATGCCTGCTTTAATCCATAAATGGACTTAAGCAACTTGCATATTTTCCCGCCGCTCCCACTCTGATTGAAACCCTTTGGCTGATCCATATAGACGCACTCTTCTAAATTTCCATTCAGAAAAACCGTCTTTACGTCCATCTTCCAGATTTCATAATCATGGAAGGCAGCAATAGCAAGAAGGACCCGAATGGATTTGAGCATAGTCACTGGAGAAAAAGTTTCGTCATAGTCCAAACCAGGTCTTTGACGAAAACCCTTTGCAACAAGTCTAGCCTTATATGTTTCCACCTGTCCATCTACACCAATCTTTTTCTTGAAGATCCATTTGCATCCAATGGGTTTTACCCCATCTGGAGCAAAGTCCATGTAAGTGCACGGCGGCGCCCCGGCCGTCAATCCGACGGCCAAATGCGGAAGCGGTGATAAACTTTAATTTTGCGAACTTAGCAAACCGACACCACCGCGCACTAAACACCCGGATCGAACCATTAACTAGTCTAAGCTAACTACAAGACGGGTTAGAGATATACAGAATGATCCGAGTCCTCCGGTCTTCTCGTCGTCGTCCCGATCTCCTGCGGAAACTCCGGTCGTCGCCTCCTCGCCGGAAGGGCACCACATCGCCTGCATCTTTTACGGGCTCCCACCTCAATACCGAGGCAACTCGGGCGCGAAGTTGGCTGGCCGACGCATCCAAGATTTGCTGTAGAATGTGTAGTGTAGAGGCTATGTCTCATTTGGGGTTTGTTGCCTTTGAAGATGATGGAGGAATCAAGATAAGAAAAATGGTGCTTGCATTTTTCTTAACATGGAAAGAGATCAAAATGCTACACTCTCAAAAATGAAGCTCTCATCTTCTTTTTTCTCTCAAGTGTGTTCATCCATCTCATATGAGAAAAGGGTGGAGGAAAAGAATACATAAGCAAGAGGGAGGTGAGTGTAGGAAAAGAGAGAGGGTGACCATATAGAAACATCATCATAACTAACTCACATCAACTACTAATCACCTCAAATCAACAAAAAGCAAGTGATGATGATAGATAAGAATGGTATCAAAAGATGCTTTCATAATTAATCCATATGCAAGAAAACCCTCCACAATGTGTTATTTGCAAACTTGCAAATAACACCCTCCATCGGAAAAGTCCGGCCGGGAAAGAACAAAGGAAAACCGGACGGAACGGAATGCAAACTGGCAACTCCAGAAAACTGGTCCCGTAATAAATTACAGGAAAACCCCGATACTGTGCATACACACCCGCATCTGTATTCCGTCCGGATACAAATGCAATGAGACAAAATCTACACTGTACTAAACTATGATCCGGCTTAAACAAAAGCCGGCTAGTAATATCCGTCCGATCCTGATCCGTACAATACCGCACGTATCTGATCGGACCCTGCCATATCTCCATACAGCCTCTAGTACAAACCGTCCGATCCTGATCCGTGCAATACCGCACGTATCTGATCGGACCCTGCCATATATCCATACGGCCTCTATAGCGTTTCGCCCGAAACTTGAGTAACTGAAAGTGTGGTGGACTCTAAAGACTCGTCAATACTATGGCAGTGGATTTAACCACTAGCACGTCAGAGGTATAAGCCAATATGTGACGGGCCACCAGCTATTGACCAAAAGGGACGTCGATAAACGAACTCATCCTGACAACCTACTGAGCCTGTCAGTGACAATATCCGTACAGTCCGGTCCGTTCGTCTATGAGTATCGCATGGCGGGCCTAGGGGGTTGGTAAAAGTCAGACCCCCAAAAGCGGTACAAGTCGTGTCGGAGTGTAGCCCAGAACACCCTGAGATACTACTGGAATACCTACCACTAAATCTCCTGCCTTGGCCAAGGACTTCGTGTAATGGCTCTCTTAGACACAGCGCGACCTCACTCCCAATACCGGGAGAGACGAACCCCTGAAGATCCGCTCACTGCCTCCATGTGGCTCGGGACTGTACCCAACTAAAACCTGTTTGCACGACTCCTTTGAGCCGTGGTAGGGTAGTAATCAAAGCACAGTGGGAACTCACACGAGACAAATGACGATACTCAGGTCGATGAACTAACCTGTACACATGTCACCAGGGAACTGCTATCTGACGTCAGGTATAAGACCAACTAGCATGTTCGCGGCGAGTCCTGTCCGGTGTACTCATAACCCAATGAGCACCTGTATATATCTTAGGTGAACCAACTGACACCAGTGGCTTGTGAGACCGGCCACCGCCCCTCGTCAGGGTCTCGACTGTATACACTAGTCTACTCTGGAGAATCGATGCCCTGTCTCGAAACTCCCACGACTAGGGACCTTTTAAGGATGTGCTTATATACTCCAGCTCTCACTTATATGATCGCCCTCATACTGCCGGTAGTCAAGCAAGAATCTTAGGGGCTCTATCAACATGCAATAGCGACCTGTAAGGTCACCTAAAGCAGTACACGATGATAAAGGTAAACCAGATAGCATACTATCATCTCGAGTAAGACTGTCCTACCGGGATAGGTCCTCCCTCAATCATTGCAATCACGTGCCTGTGATCCAATAATTGACTCTGAGGGCACTATCTCCAACAATCTCCCACTTGCACTCAAGGCTAATTATTGCGATGTCGCATACTCACAGCCCGTGTGATACCGAACACCCAACTCCCCTACTAGTCAGTCTCATAAAACTCGTTTGCAAAACTATTGCGTTCGAGGAATAGCCTCAGTGAGTGGATCCGCTTGGATGTTTCTTTCTATGTCTCTCTATTTCTCAAGTTCGCGGAGAAAGCCATCTCCCGAAATGAGCAATACCTGTCTTAGAATGTCTGGATGTCTGATGGGACCTAGCTCATAAATGAACTCCAAATCCAAACTTCTTAGACTGTATCGTCAACTGAACTTAATCAGTATCCTGCGCCATGCCATCCTCAGTATTGCCTTGGACACCTGTCCAAAATACTGCCCCTCGTCAGAAGGAAAACTATAACTCTGACGATCACCCTGTCGTCCATGTCACCTTGGAAGCCTGGAATGATAACTGCCTCCCGAATGAGGCTGTCGTTATCATATCCTTAGAACATCCACTTATGTTCTAAAACTGCTTCCGACTGTTCCTCCAGGATTGGATCAATATCAACTTATTGCATCTAGTGCAAGAACAACATCTGGTGTGGTACTTGACATCTCATGATTGACTCAATTGCCTAAGCAAGTGATCTGCCAATCATGCACATTCCTCTCTACTTTAGTCTATAAGACACCTTTAGAGAGGGTGACTCCATCACCTGCAGGTACACTACCGTGCAAGGAGTCGTCCATTCTAAATACTCTTATAATGCTGTCAAAGTACCCTGATTGGGAAACTACCCAAATCTAGATATAAAACCATAGATCTAGTAACCAGTATGTCTGATATAATGTCCATATCCCTTGTGGAGAAACCACTGTGTGACGACCAAAGTATAACCGATCGTAGTATAGGAGTTTCTTTTCCTACTCTGTGTATGTCATCCAAATGCCAGGATATCACACCCTACTATCTTCTCAACAGATCCATCCCCTATTCTGATGACGTCAAACCTATGACTGTCACATCAGAAACAGATGATCTATCTCCGCTACATCTGCTTTAGTCTATAAATAGACATAAGCCTGATGTCCACCAATGCTTCCGCTGCTCCCACTGACTACGACAACCCTCTGGCAGAGTCATATAGACGTGCACTTCTAAAGCTAGTTTAGAACGACGCTATACTCATCCACCTGCCGGGTCTCGCAGCCTGGAACAACAACAATGGCAAGTGTGGGTAAACAAGAACTTCCCTGTCACCGTCCTTGAGGCTACCGGAGTACCTCTCGGGTGCCTGAAGTTACCCACCGTATCTGCGGAGTGGCCAATGGAATGTCAAATCAGATTGAATCTTTAGGTTCCTGTCAAATCTTTAGTAATCGTTTGTGGTTCTGGAATGACTTCCAGTTCTACCATACTCCCACTACTGTTTTTGAAAAAATCCATTTTTAATAAAACTGTGGCGAGTCTAGAACAATATTTCTATTGATCTGCCAGATGGTAGAAAGTCAACTCTCGTCATAGCCTGGGTCAACCCACAAACAGCCATTACAGAAACGTGCCTTGAGTTTTCCAGTGTCTGGTTTTAATCATAAGCCGGACAACTCCCCGTACCTTAACAACGTTAAGATATGAACTGTTCTATATCCAGTATAGAACCAGAGGCACTGATTTAATTTAACCAGATTCAAATCATGCAGTTGTCTCCAGTGCATGTCAACTAAATGGAGAGAGGCCGATCAACGTTACTCAACTTAGGAATGCTTCCAATTATGAGTAACCTGAAAGAGAAGCAATTTCTCTTTATCGTTACTATCAACTGAATACCATACACAAGTATCTACATCTTTGATCACTTTGAAGAATCCCGATACATGCTACACCTGGTTCTCTACTCTATTCAAATACCTATAACTCCTCAAAACTTAGACCCTGTGTTTCTACGAAACACATGTCTAAGAACTAGAGAAGTTAAAAGTAAACAGAATATAGTATGAGGACCAACCCCTCTGTCCTAATGGACACTGGACAACATACAATACTCTGTATAAGTCCGCTGTGTCTAACAACTCTTTCACTGTGTGTCGTAGGTTGAAAACTGTACTTATGGTTAAGAAGAATTACACCGCTGTTTAATGCTCCTTACCTAACCATCCACTGATATAGGTAAATGTCATCGACATAATAACAAAAGGTATATCTCACTCTATGAAAATAGACGTACAGATATATCAATTTGAAATTGGTGCACAACAGCGGATATTCAAAACCAAATATTTGCCGACCGGCAAACAGTCCAGGTGATCTCCTCAAATATCACCGATTACAACGAATCCCGATATAATGAGGATGATCACCTTATTCCCAATAACTTACTCCCACTCATCATCTGTAAAACCATACAGATGTGAGAATCAAACTTGGTAAACACATACCCTGGAGCAAGTGTCCAATCGGGAAATCAGTTTTCTTTTAACAGTACACAGTTGAACTGAAACATTGAAATGTTTCGATGGGGTATTCTGGTATTCCTAGTAATGCCTCTACCATTATCCAGATTCATAACTATAACCGTATAATTCTTTGCCACCTCTCCAAATCCCTTTATATGTCTTTAGTCATTACCTTCTGCACACCCCTTTAGGCCAATTAGTTTTCTTCCTTCCCTACCGTTCAGCACCAGCCTATGGTTTGGAAGAAGACTATCCAATAAGCATAATGGGTGTACTGTCCTAATCCTAGGAGCACTCGCAATGCGAGAGAAGGTGAGGATAAAAGACACCTGAATAAACCTTATTCCTATTTCTCCTGAACCAGAATCCATCCCCGAACTGGAACAAGTTCCTTTCGAGTTCGTATATAACCATACGATGGAGTATCCAAATAAACTGTGGATCTTCGTAGTGATACGGAGTGTCCTGGAGAAATACAAAGGTGATTTAGGATTGGCGAAGGAATACTTGGTTTGGTCGTGAATAGCAGTCGCAATTTACTTTGCCCTCTTACTAATCGCTTGCTTTGTCTGAACTTAATACCTTCTTTACACCGTTTAGGCTAATTGGTTTTCTTCATTCCCTACCGGTCGGCACCAGCCTAAGGTTTGGAAGAAGACTATCCAATTTGCGTAATAGGTGTACTATCTCCTAAGCCAAGGAGTACTCGCAATCTGAGAGAGAAGGTAAAAGGAAAAGACAACTGAATAATCCTATTCGTTTTCTCCAGAACCAGAAACCATCCTCGAATTCCTTCGAGTTCGTATATAATCATACGATGTTTTTGTCCAATGGAAGTGGACGTTCATAGTAATACGGGGTGTCCCGGAGAAAAGGGTAAAAGTAGGAGTGGCAAAGAGGTCTGCAACTCTCACAATCCAAAAGCCAGTGTTAAGAAGGTTCGGTCAACTTGGTCACTGAGTCATAGTCTTAGGGTCGGGTCAATGGTCGCTGCCAAAGAGAGAGAGAAAAGAAACACTCAACGTGCACTCTAACCAAGATCAGAATGGTTATCATTTTATCTAATCTGAAAACCTCCCACTGTACCTCAAATTCTCCTCCAAACCTGAAAGAAAAATTAGTCGGGGTCACCCGAGGAGTAAACCAACTCATCAGTGGGAATCGGGATCCAACTATCATCGCATGATAACGTGACGGAATCCGCTCACGCTATCATACTCCAGAAGGTATGCGCATATTTGGCAAGTTTCAGTTCTTTTGAAACTCCCGATGTGATTTTTACCCCATGTTCTTATGACCTTGACTTTGGCCAACAAATCATAAGTCACATGTCAAGTTCTGCCCGTCATTCTCCAGGTTAATTTGAGCCCACCCGTACAAGCCCTTGACTTTGGCCAACAAGGCTATACGACTGCCCCAAACCAACGCATCTATCTATGCTGCATATGAATAACCAACAGCTACCAAACACTGTGCCTTGACTTTGGCCAACAAACACAGCTTGAATACTATTGACTACCCATATGAAACGACGGAGGGCTATGAATGGTTTCTGGCTAAAACCTTTAACGTAATGAACTTGATATCGTTGAAGGAACTGATAGCTTTTTAGAAAATATAGTGACGAAAACCTTTACTAAAGAGGTCACTCCCGGTGAAGGGATCTCGGCTCTTTCCCTGTAGAATGGGGTGCAGGATATTCCAAATGAATACCACGATGCAAAGCAAAAGTAATCGGCTATAGTGAAGTTAATGCCCTGACGCAAACTTCTGTCCAAGGGGTCACTCCCGGTGAAGGGATCTCGGCCCTTGCCTCGTCAACTGAGGAGCAGGATATTCCAAATGAATACCACGATACAAAACAAAAGTGAACGTCCTTGCAATAACAGCTTTTGAAAAGTGTTCCAACAACATCAGAATAGGTTTGTTTTAACTTGCATTGATCCGAATCAATGCAGTCCCATCAATTGATCACACCACAAAGAACAAAAATATACTGATGTACGTATATGCCATCCGCATTCGCCACTGGGTCCCGTCATTACCCGTTAGGTTAGCTAACTAACGACAGAGCGGGGACTGGACTAGCGCGGATGCAAAACATATATAACATCTACTAATATATATACCAATATATTATATTCGCTCAAGGCGTGATAAGAAATGCAACATCACAGAAATGAACAGCATCACAGAACAATACAGATATCTGGGATCCCCGGGTTTCACAGAGCCACTACTGAAACCCGACGTTCCCCTGGTCGTGTGGATAGCCTGTGCAATGAAATCCTAGACCCCTACGGACGCGGCAAGTTACCCGCCAAAACCTGAAGCGAGGCAGCCCCCTCCAGCACCGTGAATGGACCACCCAGCACTTCACGGAATCCGGTAACTTGGGCACCCCTCCTGGGTCAACCTGTACCCCCTACGAGTGCGGCGAATAGCCCGCTAATTGTAGAGTGAAGCCCCCTCCGTCCCAATGCCATGAGATGCGGGCTTGTTGCCCTCCAGAACCCGGCTATCCGTGCACCCCTCCGCGGGGTAATCCTAGTACAGAAAGTAAAATATACATACAACGGGTACATCGACCGCAACCAGGTCGTGCCCCAAAAGAATAATACAAACAGGCAGTGACGGCAGTCCACATGTCGGACGCTCGCCCCGCAATATCAAATGTACATAATACAACAACACTGTACTAGCATTGCATCCAGGCTATCCCCCACGACCGATCCGCAACATCACAGCAAAAACACAGAACATCAACGTGAAAGTCACGTTCGCAAATCCGTCTAACCGGGATATAGCAGTTAGAACGGATCTACCGATCGAGTGACATTCACGGTCGCAGATATAATGTAAATACTGTGAAAAATGTGTTTAAAATATCCGATCGATCAAAAAATAACAAGTGGGCCCCCAAGCAATACTGTAGCACTCACAGAAATTCTGGGCCCAATTTTAATATTCTAAAACCCCTAATTTTAGCCCACAAGCCCACTGCAAAACTACGATGACATGATCCCTCATTCCTGCGGCGGAACCGCGGCCAAAGAGGGGTTATGGCCGCGGTTCCGCGGTCGTACGGAGGGATCGTGTTGTCGAATTTTTCCAGTGTTCTTAGAACTCCCTGCACATCATTCTGAGACAACCTGAAAAATTTTTGGACTTCAAAAAATTTCGACAGAAAACTGATGTGAGGAAAAACGCGAGTTTTTGGAATTTTGGTCGATCGGAAATACAAACACATCAAACAAAGCTAGACGAAGTTAATGGCGAGGCTCTGATAACACTGTAAGTGCACGGCGGCGCCCCGGCCGTCAATCCGACGGCCAAATGCGGAAGCGGTGATAAACTTTAATTTTGCGAACTTAGCAAACCGGCACCACCGTGCACTAAACACCCGGATCGAACCATTAACTAGTCTAAGCTAACTACAAGATGGGTTAGAGATATACCGAATGATCCGAGTCCTCCGGTCTTCTCGTCGTCGTCCTGATCTCCTGGGAAACTCCGGTCGTCGCCTCCTCGCCGGAAGGGCACCACATCGCCTGCATCTTTTACAGGCTCCCACCTCAATACCGAGGCAACTCGGGCGCGAAGTTGGCTGGCCGACGCGTCCAAGATTTGCTGTAGAATGTGTAGTGTAGAGGCTATGTCTCATTTAGGGTTTGTTGCCTTTGAAGATGATAGAGGAATCAAGATAAGAAAAATGGTGCTTGCATTTTTCTTAACATGAAAAGAGATCAAAATGCTACACTCTCAAAAATGAAGCTCTCATCTTCTTTTTTCTCTCAAGTGTGTTCATCCATCTCATATGAGAAAAGGGTGGAGGAAAAGAATACATAAGCAAGAGGGAGGTGAGTGTAGGAAAAGAGAGAGGGTGACCATATCCAAACATCATCATAACTAACTCACATCAACTACTAATCACCTCAAATCAACAAAAAGCAAGTGATGATGATAGATAAGAATGGTATCAAAAGATGCTTTCATAATTAATCCATATGCAAGAAAACCCTCCACAATGTGTTATTTGCAAACTTGCAAATAACACCCTCCATCGGAAAAGTCCGGCCGGGAAAGAACAAAGGAAAACCGGCCGGAACGGAATGCAAACTGGCAACTCCAGAAAACTGGTCCCGTAATAAATTACAGGAAAACCCCGATACTGTGCATACACACCCGCATCTGTATTCCGTCCGGATACAAATGCAATGAGACAAAATCTACACTGTACTAAACTAGGATCCGGCTTAAACAAAAGCCGGCTAGTAATATCCGTCCGATCCTGATCCGTACAATACCGCACGTATCTGATCGGACCCTGCCATATCTCCATACAGCCTCTCGTACAAACCGTCCGATCCTGATCCGTGCAATACCGCACGTATCTGATCGGACCCTGCCATATCTCCATACGGCCTGTACAGCGTTTCACCCGAAACTTGAGTAACTGAAAGTGTGGTGGACTCTAAAGACTCGTCAATACTATGGCTGTGGATTTAACCACTAGCACGTCAGAGGTATAAGCCAATACGTGACGGGCCACCAGCTATTGACCAAAAGGAACGTCGATGAGCGAACTCATCCTGACACCCTACTGAGACTGTCAGTGACAATATCCGTACAGTCCGGTCCGTTCGTCTATGAGTATCGCATGGCGGGCCTAGGGGGTTGGTAAAAGTCAGACCCCCAAAAGCGGTACAAGTCGTGTCGGAGTGTAGCCCAGAACACCCTGAGATACTACTGGAATACCTACCACTAAATCTCCTGCCTTGGCCAAGGACTTCGTGTAATGGCTCTCTTAGACACAGCGCGACCTCACTCCCAATACCGGGAGAGACGAACCCCTGAAGATCCGCTCACTGCCTCCATGTGGCTCGGGACTGTACCCAACTAAAACCTGTTTGCACGACTCCTTTAAGCCGTGGTAGGGTAGTAATCAAAGCACAGTTGGAACTCACACGAGACAAATGACGATCCTCAGGTCGATGAACTAACCTGTACATATGTCACCAGGGAACTGCTATCTGACATCAGGTATAAGACCAACTAGCATGTTCGCGGCGAGTCCTGTCCGGTGTACTCATAACCCAATGAGCACCTGTATACATCTTAGGTGAACCAATTGACACCAGTGGCTTGTGAGACCGGCCACCGCCCCTCGTCGGGGTCTCGACTGTATACACTAGTCTACTCTGGAGAATCGATGCCCTGTCTCGAAACTCCCACGACTAGGGACCTTTTAAGGATGTGCTTATAGACTCCAGCTCTCACTTATATGATCGCCCTCATACTGCCGGTAGTCAAGCAAGAATCCTAGGGGCTCTATCAACGTGCAATAGCGACCTGTAAGGTCACCTAAAGCAGTACACGATGATAAAGGTAAACCAGATAGCATACTATCATCTCGAGTAAGACTGTCCTACCGGGATAGGTCCTCCCTCAATCATTGCAATCACGTGCCTGTGATCCAATAATTGACTCTGAGGGCACTATCTCCAACAGTCCAAAGTCCATACTTTGTTGGTGCAGATGGACTCTATTTCGGTCCGCATTGCATCTAGCCATCGTACCGAGTCGCCGCTCTGGATGGCCTGCTGGAAGCTAGTAGGTTCATCATCATCTATGATGCAGTCCTCTCTATCCCCATCTATGAGAAAACCGTAGTATCTCTCAGGCGGATGAGACGGCCTACTACTCCTGGGGAGGGGTGCGGGAATGTCCTGTTCTTCTTGAACTACTAGTTCTACCAAACTTTCAGTAGTAGTTTGTGGTTCTGGAATTTCTTCCAGTTTTATTTCGCTCCCACTTATTTCCTTTTCTAAAAGCTGTTGTTCTAGAAAATGGGCATTATGAGAAACAAAAACCTTTTGTTCCTCTGCGTAATAGAAATAATATCCTTTGGAGTTCTTTGGATATCCCACGAACTTACACTGTACTGATCGTGCCTCGAGCTTGTCCGCATGCTGCTTTTTAACAAAAGCTGGACATCCCCATATCTTCATTTGCTGAAGATGGGATTTCTTCCCACTCCACATCTGATATGGGGTGGTAGGCACGGTCTTGGTAGGAGCCATGTTCAGAAGATATGCTGCTGATTCTAGCGCATAACCCCAGAAAGATCGCGGTAACTCAGCATTACTCATCATGGAACGTGCCATATCCAATAGGGTTCGATTCCGTCTCTCCGATAGACCGTTATGCTGTGGAGTGTATGGAGGAGTAAGCTGAGAGAGAATTCCTTTCTCTTTTAGGTAACCTAGGAACTCGGCACTTAAGTATTCACCACCTCGATCAGATCTTAGTGTCTTGATACTTTTGCCGGTTTGGTTTTCTACTTCATTCTTATACTCTTGGAATTTCTCAAAAGCCTCGGATTTAAGTTTCATCAGATAAATGAATCCGTACCTTGAGTAATCATCTGTAAAAGTAATGAAATAGGAAAAACCAACTCTTGCATGTATAGACATTGGACCACATACATCACTGTGTATGAGTCCTAAGAGCTCGCTCGCTCTTACTCCATGTCCAGTGAATGAAGTCTTTGTCATCTTTCCTTTGAGACACGATTGACAAATGGCATAAGTTAGATATTCGAACGAGTCCAAATATCCTTCTCTATGTAACTTAGTCAACCTTGTCTCATTGATGTGACCTAGTCTACAATACCATAAGAAAGCTTTATTTAAATCTGGAGACTTTCTTTTTAGTGTGTTCTGGACATTGAAAATTTGGAGTTGGTTTAAGACATATATACCGTTATCCAGTGTACCGGACCCAATCAAACTATGATTAAAGTGGATGTTAACAACATCACTTACAAACGTGAAATCATAACCTTTATTTGATAACAACGAGACTGATATGATATTACACGTTAAGCTAGGTACACAAAAACAGTTATGTAAAACCAAAATGTGTCCACTCGTCAATCCCAGGTGATAATCCCCTACGGACACACCTCCCACGCTAGCTCCGTTAGCAACCATCAGGGTCATATCACCATCCTTCAGCACTCTACGGTTTCTCTGTGCCTGCAATGAATTGCATATATGAGATCCTGATCCGGTATCCAATACCCAGAAAGTGGAGTTGATTGACAGACAATTCTCAATTACAAACACACCTGAAGTCGAAGCCACAGCTTGCTTCGGTTCCTGGTTCTTGGCGTTCCACGCCTTGCAATCTTTCTTCCAGTGCCTTTTCCTATAACAATGGAAACACTTATCCTGGGCCACTACTAGTACCGCAAACTTTTTCTTTCCCTTCGCTCCCACCTTACTTACACCTCCTCTAAGTTTGATGGCGGCCTTCTTCTTCCTTCCTTTGGCCCTAGCCTTGGACCCGGAAGAAGAAGCACCGCTAACAAACATAGCGGGTGCTTCCCTTGCCTTCTGCAAGGTGCCCTCTGCACTCCTCAACATGTTAAGGAGTTCCGGAAGTTCAACTTCTTTTCTTTGAATGTTGAAATTCAGAATAAACTGGGCGTAGGTGGAAGGAAGGGACTGGAGAATAAGGTCTGTATAGAGCTCATTATCCAAAGTCGTCCCAAGGTCTGCGAGCTCTTCTATATAGCCAATCATCTTTAGGACATATTCTCCTACCGATTATCCGATGGCCAAACTCGCTCGAAACAAGTTCTCAGAGGTCGCGTATCTTGCTATACGAGATTGTTGTCCATAAAGTTCCTTTGTATGGAGAAATATGGCATCAAGATCCATATCCTCGTACCTCCTCTGATGTTTATTGTTCATCGAGGCAAGAACGATGCACTTGGCCTTCGCGCAATCATACTCCCAGGTTTTGCGGATTTCGTTATCCGCATTACTGGATTTGGGACCTGGGACTGCAGGTGCCTTAGCGGTGAGGACGTACCCCAATTTGTCATAGGTCAAAGTCATTTTGACATTCCGCAGCCAATCTTTATAGTTTGGTCATGTCAGTATATTTTTCTCTAAAAGTAACTTAAGTTCAGTCATTTTCAGGGTCGCTGCAAGTAGGAGAGAGAGAAGAAACACTTTAGCATGATACTCTTGCAAATTTAGAGTGGTTTTTAATTTATCTAAACTGGATGGCTCCCACTGTTTCTCGAATCCTTTCTCAAACCATAAAAGAAGAATTAGCCAGGACTATTCTCACTGTACAAAACTTGCTTAACCGTTCAGCCAGGCCGGTGTCGGTACTTCGAGGGAGGTTTTCCAACGCTTTCGCGAAGTTCCTTAATTAAATAACCTCTTTTCTCTGGGAGCGTAACCCCGTTGACACCTTTCTGGACACCTACTTGGTTTATAGCATTGATCGTTACGTGACGAATCTCCTGATGAGTAGCATATACTCACAGTAGGATCGGGATCCAAATATCATCGTATGATAATGTTGAAGGAATACTACCAACATTCATCAAATTCCAAATGGTATGCATCTCTTTGCAAATTTCAGTTTCTTTAGAAATTCCCGATATAAATTTTTACCCCATGCTCTTATGACCTTGGCTTTGGTCAAAATGTCATAAGTCACATGTCAAGTTCTACCCGTCATTATCTTGTCAATTTGAACCCATCCATACATACCCAGACTTTGGTCAAATGATAATACGACTGTCCCAAACTAACTCGTCTATCTATGCAACAAATGAATACCCAGCAGCTACCAAACACTATGCCTTGACTTTGGCCAAAATGCATAACTTGAATACTACTGAATACCCAAATGACATGACGGAGGGCTACGAATGGTTTTGGCGAAACCGTGAACGTAGTGAACTTGATATGACCGAAGGAACCTGATAGCTTTTAAAAGGAGTGGTTAAAGCTCCGCAATTAAAAATATCATCTGTTTTTAAAATAACCGAGTGGTTTCTTTTAAATTGTTCCAACGATTCAACATTTTGGTTTATTTTATTTGCATTAATAATAATGCGTCCCATCATTAACCTATCATTGCAGAAAACAACGAAAATACAACGTCCTCTTATGCCATCCGCATTCGCCACTGGGTCCCGTCATCACCCGTTAGGTTACTTAACTAACGGCAGAGCGGGGGCTGGGCTAGCACGGGTGTAAAACATAAGTGACGTCTAAATAGCTATCATATATAGATATGGTACATTCGTCAGACGCAATAATAGGCATTCCAGATCACATATGAACATTATTGGATTTGCAAGCAATCCGCGTTTGTTTAGAGCCTGCAACAAAAGACGGACTACACAGTTGTGATGAATAGCCATTACCCCACCCTAGACCCCTACGGGTACGGCAAACTACTCGCCAAATACCCGAAGTGAAGCGGTCTCCCTCAACAACGTGAGTAGGCCACTAAACACTTCAAAGTACCCGGTAGTTTGTGCACCCCACCTTGGGTCTATCCTAAGAGAAAAAACAGAAAAATGAAATAATACAACGGTGGCTACAACCGCAACCTGAATGTGTTCCGCAAAATAAAATTACAACATATTACAATTTCTTTGAATGAATGAATATAACAACCCATCATAAACCCCGGATAATCATCACAACAGTCCAATACAGTTCACAACCACAAACAGTAAAAACCATTACAGAAATGTGCAACCCCCTACCAACCGACATACTAGCAGTTAGGGGAGGTTTACGAACACATTATACAATCACAGATATAATCAAATTAGCAAACATCGTATGATTTCGATCGAGCAAACACTTTAGATTCTACTCCAAAACTTCTCTGTGCACCTAAGACTTGAGCAGAAAAATAAACATTCCAGAAAACACAAAAATATCACAGAAGAGTTACTGGAGCAAACTGGGTTGAATCGGCTTCAACCCGGCCACGGATCCGCGGCAAATCGGTGGGATCGGCTGCGGTTCCGCGGCTGTATGGCCGATTCAGGAACCCATTTTTCTCCAGTAATCTTATAATTCCTCTCTTGTTATTTTAGAGGTCCCTGAAAAATTTTAGGGCCTGTTTTAAAATCGACAGAACCTTAGTGATATCGATATTTTTTCCGGTTCGTTTTGCGTTCGAAATTCATACGACTTTGCTAATGAGTTAATTATTATTTAGCAAGTCTCTGATACCGCTGTAAGTCGATGTACAATACCCCACGACTTGCGGGGAGGCGGAAAATTGAAAAACGATCTTGTTCTTTGCATAAACATCGACTAACCGAGAATCTTTGCTAAACTATAACTAACAAGAAACATAGAAGTTATGAACTACTATGATAAGTGATTATACCTAATGAACCGTGTCCTTCTCCTTTTCGTTATCCACGTCCTTCTCGGCCTCCTCCACGTAATAGATGATCCACCCGAGAGCTATACTCTAAGCTTCACCTCTAACTTGAGGTAACTAGGTTTCTTAAAGTGCTAATCTAAGTAACCTAGGTGATATAGAGAAGTGTTATGGATTAAATAGTCTTTTCTAATCCTTGGTCTCAAAACATTAGAAGGGAGGATTAGGGCTTGAAGAGAGAGAGCATGAGGAGAGAGAAGGTGAGCAAGAGAATGAGAAGACATAATGAACTCATTTGAATATATATGAAGCATAATGTTTTATGAAATAAATCAATTAAATCATTTAACAACCATGCTTCATTCATTCATATGAGTGATTCATCTCATGAGTCACTAGATCTATAAATGATGCATTAACTCTATGGATGAATCACACAAATGAGTCATTAACACAATAAATGCAAATGCCACCTTAACCCTCAAGTCACCATCCTTCTAGAAGCTTCTCGCGAAATTACGAGAACGCCCCTCCTATCCGTGAAAACACGGAAAAACTTTAGACTGTATAAATCCAATAACCTGATACTAGAAACTGGCTTAAACCCAAGACGGCTAGTAAAAACTGTCCGAATGCCGTACGTGCGTAAACACACGTATGCGTCCGAACCCTTGTCGTAAAACTATACGACCTCTATATCGTTTCGCCCGGAGCAGGGAAACTCTCTGTGTGGGACTCTAATGACTCGACTACTACGCCGGCAGTGGGTTTAACCACAGACCGCAAGTGGCACTAGCTGTACGTAACGGTCCCCAGGTAGATGTCGATAAGAAGGTCGATGAGGAAACCCATCCGAACTCCTACTGAGCCTGATGTGACAATCTCAGAACAGTCCGGTCTGTTCGTCTAAGACTATCGCATATCGGGCCTAGGGGGCGGCAAGCGTCAGTCCCCTAATAGCGGTATAAGTCGTGTCGGAGCGTAGCCCATTACACCCTGAGAAACAACTGGAACCTACCAGTAAATCTCGCTTGCCCTGGCCAGGGACTTTGCGTAATGGCACTCTGACACAGCGCGATATCAACTCCCAATACCGGGAGAGACGAATCCTGTCTAACCGCCACTGCCTCCAAGTGCTCGGGACTGCACCCAACTGCTACCTGTTTGAATGACTCCTTTGAGCCGTGGTAGGGTAGCGATCTAAGAACAGTGCGACACACTCAAGGCGAAGTAGCAGCGTCAAGTCTGCGGACTATGCTGTACTCATGTCACCTGGGAACTGTTAACTGACGATGGGTATAATACCAACTAATAGTTCCCCGTGGGTCCTGTCCGGTGTACCCATTACCCAACGAGCACCTGTATACTATCTCCAGTACGACGTACTGACGGCTGTGGGACAGACCATCTCCCCAACTGGGATGAGAAGCGTACACACTAGTCTACTCCGGAGTATCGATGCCCTGTCTCGATAATCCTACGACTAGGGACCTGAAAAAGGATGTGCTTGTAGACTACCCAGCCCCCACTAGTGTGACTTCCATCACAACGCTGGTAGTCAAGCAAGATCGTAAGAGCTTTATCAATACGTATACTCACATATTAAGATAGATAAAACCAAGTAGCATACTACCATGTTTAGCAAGACTGTTATATAACTGTGAATATCCCAAGCTTCCATTAAGTAATATACAAGCTAGTATGATACAATAATGGCCCCTAGGGCATATACACTAACATTTCCTACGTGTCCGTGAGTGACACGAACGTTTATAAAGGAAAACCTTGTTGGAATATTTCAAAAAGGACGGAATGTATATTTGAGCAAAACATATATGAAACTATTTTTACTATTTTACAAATGAGCGCCCGTCAGTTATGCCGTGAGTTACGCATCACACGGCGATTTAGGAAGGATTTTGCATGTATTTTATTCAAATTTTGGGGGTTTTCAAGGATGCGTACTATATACATAGTATAGTATTTGACTAGTGTATGTTGGATTTTAGTATTGGATTTCGAGATCTGTATCTCCACTGTAATTCCGAGGATTTGCGTGGAAATCCGATTATTTGCGTGATGCTTGACGAAGTTCGATTTTGAGTTTATACTCGTTTTCAGGCGCACGCGATGCGCGGTGCTATTTCTGTATCTTCCGTGATTTCGCGGCCCTGTTGATTAGAGTTGATTCTTGAAATGTTTTGGTATTTGGGGGTTTAAATTTAAATTCGGGGACTGAATTTATTTAAGGGGGAAGACTGTAACATTTCAGAAAATATAAAATATTATTTTTGGAATTTAATATTAAAATTTATTATATGCAGTTTCGATAAAAACCCGATTAGTGCACTGCTAATCGCGATTTAGCCAAATCCGTGTTTCTACAGTTTTCATGGTTAGTGCACCATGACATGTTACATGTTATTTTTTTTGTGTTGTGTTATGTTATGGTTTTATTGTGGTGAGAAAAGAAAAGAATGGAAAAAGGTGTCATGATGACTTGAGGAGAGAGAGAGGGGACATCATGATGTGGGTATGCATGCTTGTAGAGAGAGAGAGAGAAGTGAGAATAATTGAGAGGGGGGCTACCTCCATTCTCATTTCCCCCACCATTTTCACCTCCTTCTTCATCTTCCTCATGCTCACCTCCCTCCACTTCAACCCTAATTAGCATCTCAAAAACCTTGTCAAAACCTTATACTCCCTTCACAAAAATTTATCCCTATCTCTTCCTCTACACATTGGACCAAGTAAAGTGGGATTTTGACAACTTTAGGACTTCTAGGGTTTGCTTAAGTGATATCCATGAGGTATAATTTCTTCCATTAGTTTAGTTTCAAGTTTTCCTAGCTTTTTGTTTAAGTTTAGAGTTCGTTTAGTGATGGATTGGTGATACTTAGAAATCCTAGTGAGGGTTTGAGTGAAATTGTGGATTGGTGATGATTGAGTGGCTGTTTAAGACCTAGAATTTAGTATAGAAACCAAAATACGGATTTAGGATTTTGTTCATGTCGGTTTTGTGAGTTTATAGGGTGTGCAGGGAAATCTGGAGCAACCCGGGGAATTTTTGAGGAAAGCAAACAACTCCAGGGACCAAATTAGAGTACTAGGAGACCACCTTGACGAGACGAAGCCCAGAGGAGCCTTGGGGGCCGAGATCACCGGATTTTAGGGCCTTAGGGCCGGCCACTTGGTGATGGTAGGGGTCTAGGTTGGTTCAGTTGGTCATATACACCTTGTACTATACCCTAGACTTGTTTGTGCAACTCCTTTTGACCTGAGTCAAAATCTAGGAGCATTTTGGTGTAATTTTGGCTATGTTTTCCATATTTTGAAATGCTAATTTTTGATATTTGAATTCGTATTTGGTTGTTGGATGTTTGTATATCAACAACAAGGGTTGTTTGGTTGATTTTGTACGCGTAAGCTATAGGTTCTAACCTATGAGCAATGCGCGTGTCGTATTGGATTTCAGAACTTGATTTTAATAGCGTTGCGATATGTATTGTTATTGTAGGTACCTTCGCATGGATTCCGATGCGACGGAGCATAGCGTCATCAACTTCGGCAAGCGAAGACCAAGGTGAGTAGATCTATATCTACGGGGAAAGTCGGGTGGATGGCGTATAGCACCCCCGCAAACTTTGATGGAAACCGATTCATATATATAGATTATGATTAATGAAACCTTTAATAGGATACTTTAGATAGAGTTTAAAGATAGTTAGAGAACCATATTAGAAACTAAGGATAGTTAGATGTGATATGATACGACTAGTATGTGATGACGGAACTTGAAGATGATATTTGACGATATTGCCGTTTAGGGTACTATAGGACTAGATAGTCGATGCAGGTGTGTCATCCGAACCATACCTATTTTCAAACTGAAGAATCATATGCATATTTTAAACAGATATCTTGAGGGATGTTACGGATTTTCAAATGATATCTTTTCTTTAAAAACACCGCAGCCCCTACTTTTAAAACTACGATTCGCATCTTTCAAAAACTGTTTGTATGGTTCGGGTGTGTATGCTAGATTAGATACTTATGCTTATAGTAAAGGTAGAATTTATTAGTAAAAATTGACTTGATGAGGGATACAAATGCGATAAAAAGAGAATACGATTTAATATGTGATTTGATGATATGTTGGTATACGGATGCGAGTCGATTGAGATGATTTATACCATGCCGGTCCCCTGATATGAGATTATTGCGGATGTGACCTGAGACATAGGTATATAGAGATATTTATATGTGTTGTGAATCATGAGTGTTAGCCGTACGTGACATTAGGTCCATACCCTCCTCGTATTATAGGTTGATAAGATCCCTGATAGCTTAATGCCGTCGTACGATGATTTTCCGTGCGTGATGAGTTTGACTTGATGATTGATCCATACCCTTGACTAGAGATTACCGTACGATGGATTATACCATACGCAATGTTGTTAGGCTGGATGCCGATTGATAGATTCACCGACTCGATCATGTTAGATATGTATACCTTATAGCTTTTAGCTGACGATTTACCTTATGATGCATTCATGTTATTCGCATTGCATTACTTATACCTGTGCTAGTACACTTACACCATTATCGATGATGTGTATGTTACACGTACACAGATTTGCCGGCTCACACACTTGATCATCGATAATTTCCATGTCACTACACAGTAGAGTTGCTGCATCTTGACATGCATATTGTACACCATACTTGTGTCCATACATATAGTACACCATACTTGCGCACATACATATTGTACACCAGACTTGCGCACATACATATTGTACACCATACTTGCGCACATACACATATGCACCTTTTTACGGTATTGCATTTGATTTTGGAGATTTGGGAACCGCGTGATATATTTTAAAACTGGATTCATTTAAAAGCGCGGTTTTCCCTCGATATGTGCATATTACCGTTCCTTGTTGCATGATATACGGATATTCTTATATTTCTGTTATATGTCGCATACATCATGCTTTACGCTTTTACGCATTGAGATATGTTGTTTTCATGAGATTTCTGGATTTAAGAACCATGGCGATTTCAAAGGAAAGCATGTACTGTTTTAAAAACCCGGTTTCTCTTGATATGATATTTCAGTGTGTCCACCATGTGTTTTCTCGGTTCTGAGAGTGGCATGTGTAACCCGATTCGAGGAGAGGTAGGTACCGTCTGCGGGTACATGGTGGACCCGGTAAGGTACCCCGGGGCAAGAAGTCTCGTATATGTTAGGCAGTGAGCCTGACAGGGGAGCACTACCTACCGTTGATAGTATTTGGACTCGGCGGTTATCCGGAGGATACCGACCGGAGTAGTGATCAGTCGAAAATACTGCATATTTTAACCGGCAATTTCCTTGTCATCTGCATACATATAGGAGAGTACGGTATTCATAATTCACATATTAGCTAATTGGTCGCAAAATATCAAATTACATGTATTCGACCTTAAAACCGGAAATTCTAGGGAAATTAACTGCATTGCATTACATAGCATATTTTCTATATCTTGCAACCCCTATTTTGAAGTCTATGCAGGAAAAGAGATACTTGCTCGATCAATACATTGCTCGACCATTACAATTGCTCGTAAACTCATTGAAAGCAAATCTGGTATCAACATAGAAGGGCAACTGCAATTCTAAACATCAAAGAATAACCCAAACAGTAGTACCAAGCCACAGCAGAAAGTCCAAGTTCCAAGCTCATCAATGCGCCGCGCAAGCGCGGCCATTACATGGTTCTTGCGGCGGAAGAGCGGCCCATTGGTGACATCAGCTCCTCGAATTTCACCACAATTCCTGTTCCAGTGTCCACTACTCAAAAATGCACACAAAAGTCCAGAAGAGTCCAGACACTTCCACCAGATCATCAAGCTCCTAAACTAGCCTAAAATTTCTAGAAATTTCCTAAACCCTTGCTTAAACCCTAAGCTAAAGCCCAACAAACTTGTCAACAAACTTTGGGAGGGAAAGTCTAATTCAAACCTAAACCTAGTTCTATAAATAGGACCCTAGGCTCTCTCATTTCTCATTTGGGAAAAATCTTATCATATATGAAACCCTAGAGAGAAAAAGATTCAACATCTTAGATCTTAGCCATTCTCTCTTTCTCCATCTTCTTCTTCCTCAAGATTAGTGAGAAATCTTGTAGGAAACCCTAATCCCTAAATCCATCCACAATTCAAGATCTTGAGTGCAAGCCAAGCAAGATTCCTTCAACCCTTTTATGAGCCGAGCCGATCTTCCATCGGGCAAGAGATCAAAAGTAGATCCACGATCCACGGAGTCGAGCGAAGCCGAGTCAACGATCGATTTTTCTTTCTTCTTGTAGATCTTGAAAGAATGTATTGACAATTGTTGATTAAATAAAAGGTGATATTTTCTCCATTCTTGTTTTCTTTAAAAATTCCGCATCATGTTATCTTTACTGTTCTTGAATATTGTCTATGTGGTGATGCGCGAGTAAAACTCCGCTCGTTAAGGAGTCGAGAAGATCTTTAGTATGATGATGTAGCAAATTTGTAATCAATTCTTGAATCCCACGAGATTGTAAACCCTAGCAAGTTCAAGAATCGACAACCCAATTCGATGCGATGCTTTCTTGATCAACATCGCTCGAGATTGGGGTGATCCGATCGATTCTTGAAATTGCTAGAGGCTAGAATATAAATGGTATCCTCGAAAGAGCAAGGGTTAAGAGATGAAACTTTAATTTCATCAAGAAAACCCTAATTCTCGTCGATAACCATTGATCTAGCATCAATTCTTCGAAGGACAAGAATATGAAATATTGTAGACTACAACACATCTAAAGATCCTATCGATTCCTACGAGCCTCTTTATCAGTCTTGATTGTCGTTTGGAAAATACCATTGAAACCCGATTCTTGTTGTTTATAGTTCTTGATTCTTTAGAAAAGATTAGTGACACACGAATACAAATCAATCAATTGAATCGTGTTTTCTCTTATTTGTGCTTAACATTTCATTTCAAGCAAATAAAAATACAAACGAATCTCGAGATCCCTGAGGACGATCCGCACTCATTCATTAACTTCAACTGACACCGTTGTTTGATTGCGGTCAAATATTTTTGGTTGTGATTTCTTTACTATTTGATTCGATAAACACATCCACGAAAATCATTAAATCAAAATGGCGCCGTTGCCGGGGATCGCGCGTTAATTCGTTTACATTTTATAGTTTGAAGTGAAAGAATTATTACGTTTCATTTCTTGAAATCAAAATTCGTACAAACTCTTATACGTGTGTTGTGAATTGATTGCAAGGTGATCTGGAGCATTCTGAGCTGTGGAAAAATTATTTGGGATATACCAGAGAGCTGGAGATAGGAACAGAAAGCAGCTGAAGGAAATTGGTACAGTGAACCCACTGTTGGACCGCGGAAGGGCGGCACTTGCATGGTAATTGCGGCGGAAGCGCCGCAGTCTTGAGGGTTCTCTGGAAAATTTTCCAGAAGGTGATTTCTCTCTCTCTCCTCTCTCCCTTTTTAGCTCCAACTAATCCTTTCTGCAGGATTCTTTGCAAATAATAGCTGCGCCGCAAAAGCAAATTAAAATTGTGCGTGATTTTGCTTTTCTTGGTTGTTTTGCATTGCTAATACGGAAAATTAAGGGGCACGGCCAAATCCAAATTAGGTGGGGATTTCATTACCCTTCCTAGGCCCCGAAAACCACCAAACTTGCATCCGCATTTACCCCCATTAACTAAAAGAAATCTAGAGATGACTCTAAGGACTGTCGCGCTCATTTAGGACAAGAGAGGGCCGTGGGTAATTCATTGCTTATCCGCGTTTTTCTGTGGTGCCTAAGGCGAGTGTGTCTAAGGCTAGTGGTTATTAATTAGGTCCACTGTAGTGGTGGTTCCTTCCCACTTACCTGGCACTCATCCGGCCACAGGGGGACAAAGAGGCAGTGAAGGATTGATCCCGCGACTTGTCTTTTGGCAGTTAGGAGCGGTCTAGAGCCGGACCTAGGTGACCATTAGATTTTAGGGTTGTGTTGCTGCATTTGGTTGTCGCATCATTTTTTTCAAAATCCGTCCCTTTTCAAAAGCAAACACCGCATTCATTTTACCCCTAATTATAAGCCAACGCTGCCACTTGTACTAACCTTTTTTAGTACAAGATAGGCTGGACACGGGATTCTAGTGCCCGTTTAGTCCGCGTACCTTTTATCGACTCTGAAGTCGATAATTCTCCATTTACTTTTTCTTTACCTACTACCACACCCACACCGATGGATCCGAATCCATCAAACTTCTTTAACCCCAATCTGCCACCGTCCGTTGGTGCGCAGAATCCTCCACACATTTCTCTTCAGGAAAGATGTTATCCACTTAGAGGTCCTCTTTTGACCTGCTTATCCACACCACCAGCGAACGGGGATAACTTTGAAATAAAGCCCCAGTATATCAACCTTCTACCTAAGTATCACGGACTCGAGACCGAGGACGCTTACGTTTTCATTACCAAATTTGAAAACGTATGCGCTATGATGGGTACGTCTCAACTTTCTGTGGATGCGATGCGTCTACGACTTCTTCCTTTTACCTTGTGCGATATAGCCGAAAAGTGGCTATATAACACCACCGCACACTCCATCACAAATTGGGAAGAATTCGTCGCAGCATTCCTAAAGAAATTTTACCCAGTCCAAAGAACGGCTCGAATTCGTAGCGAATTGAACCAATTTGCCCAGCTCCCTACCGAACCATTTTCAAAGTACTTTGAACGTTTCAAGGATTTAATGGTTCAATGTCCTCATCACGGCATCCCGAGATGGGAGTTGTGCCGAATCATCTATGAGGGCAGTAACCCTAGCATGAAACAAAGCCTTGAAAATATGTGTCAGGGTACATTTATGACTAAAGACGATGGGGAAGCCTGGCGATACTTAGAAGAATTCGCTGAAAAATCACTGATTTGGGAGAGTGGAACCCAACCATTGAATAGGGGTGGCGTACACCAAGTAGATGTGTCCATAGGTGTTCGAGCTGAAATAGCAGCAATGCAAAAGAAGCTCGACGCTATGGAACACAAATTTGCAGCAGCCTCCCTAAACCCGGTGTCACTCCCCAAAACTATTTGTGGGTGCTGTTCTGATCCATCACATTTAACGGAAGAATGTCCTTTAAACTCGGCGTTTCAAGGTCACGAGCATTCTAATGCCGCATTTCAACGACCTCGAAACGATCCATATTCTTCCTCGTACAATCAGGGTTGGAGGAACCACCCGAATTTTGCTTGGAACCAAAATCAATCTCAAAACACGGTTCCAAACACAAATAACTTTCAAAGGGCTCTTCCTCCACCACAACAGGAACCCCTCCAACTCACTCAGCACCCCTACCAGTCATACAATTTCCAAAACCAGGGCAACACTCCTGCACAGTCTAATCCTATGCAGTCCTGTTCTGACGATGTCTCTCAATTTACTCAAACCATGAAATCACTTTTGTCTAATTTCATGGAGGTTTCAACTGAGGTTAGATCTTCCGTCAGCGAAATAAAGAAAAACTCAGCGTCACAAGCTGAGAGTATTAGAACGATGGAAGCCGAAATCGCACGCCTCAAAGCTGAAATGAGTGCGAGAGAAAAAGGGAAACTTCCCTCTCAACCCCTACTGAATCCTGGGCATTACAATGTAAATACCATTACCACGTTGAGATCGGGAAGAGTGCTGAATAATAATGTCGGGGAAGATATTGATAATACTGAAAATCATGTCAAAACCCCAGCTGAGACCTTTCCACATACACACACTTCTCCTTCTGATCCTTCTTCTTCTACCAAACCACCTTCGCACGAGCCTATTCTCCAGTTCCCTTTAGGCTCAACACCTTCACCCAACCCTTATAGTTCTCCACAGACGGTCCCCACACCTCTTTTGGGATCTCGTCTACCCCCCTTTCCTTCTCCTATGATGGACCCTGCGCTTATTGCGAAAGCACCTTACCCGAACCGGCTAAGGGCTAACAGAACGAGTCCTCATATGGAGAAAATTTTAGAAATGTTCAAACAGGTTAACATCAATATCCCTCTCCTAAATGCGATTCAACAAGTCCCCGCTTATGCGAAAATTCTAAAGGACTTGTGCACTAGGAAGAGGAAGACTCAAGTGCCAAAGAAGGTCTTTATGGCTAATAATATCAGCACTGCTTTTATTCCCCAGCTACCAAAGAAACGAAAGGACCCAGGATGTCCTACAATATCGATTTCGATTGGGGGTAAAAACATAAATCGTGCTCTTTTAGACCTTGGCGCGAGTGTTAACCTGTTACCTTATTCTGTCTATGAGCAACTAGGAATTGGAGAGCTGAAACCTGCTCATTGTACTCTCCAGATGGCAGACCGATCTATCACCAAACCAAGGGGTGAATTAGAGGATGTGTTGATAAAGGTCGGGGAATTTGTTTTCCCTGTAGACTTCATTGTGCTTGACACACATCCTGTAGCAAACCCCCGGGGCCAAATTCCGGTGATTTTAGGTCGTCCTTTCCTTGCCACTTCCAACGCTGTTATAAACTGTAGAAATGGTTCAATGAATTTATCATTTGGAAATATGACCATTGAACTAAATATCTACAGAGTTGGGAGTCAGCCATCAGAACCTAGTGCTCATATTTTAGATGTGTGTTCTGTCCATGAGATCGCTCCCGATAGTTGTGGAGCCGAGGAACTTTGCTTTAATGATCTCGATGACATTAGCACATCTCTGCTTGATCTTACACTTAATCTTAGTGAGGACACTACACTTACACTTGAGTCCTGCACTTCTGACTTTTCTCCACCCGAGTCTGTATCTTTCACAGGCTCTGAGCTTCTTTGTAAATCCAAAAATCATTCTATGATCCTTCCTTCGATCATTTCTCCGCCTGAATTAGATCTCAAGGTCTTACCTTCTCACCTTAAATATGCATATCTTGGTGAGAACGAGACTTTACCGGTTATAATTTCCACTTCTCTTGCATCAGAGCAAGAGAATGCACTTTTATCGGTATTAAGATCTAATAAAGAGGCGTTTGGTTGGAGTATGGCGGACATCAAAGGGATCAGTCCCTTGATTGTTGAACATCATATACATGTGATGGATGATGCCAGACCGACCCGAGAACCACAGAGACGGTTAAATCCCGTCATGAAGGAAGCTGTCATGAAAGAGATCGTCAAATGCTTAGATAGTGGTATTATATACCCGATCTCCGATAGCCAGTGGGTAAGTCCTATACACGTCGTTCCTAAGAAATCCGGCATCACAGTTATCACAAATGAAGCGAATGAGTTGATTCAGACACGCGCCCAAACTGGGTGGCGTGTATGCATCGATTATAGAAAACTCAACGCTGCTACGAGGAAAGATCATTTTCCTCTACCATTTATTGATCAAATGCTGGAACGCTTAGCAGGACGACAATACTATTGTTTCATGGACGGTTACTCAGGCTATAATCAGGTCTCCATCGCCAAAAAGGATCAAGATAAAACCACTTTTACTTGTCCTTTTGGTACCTTTGCTTACAGTCGCATGCCCTTCGGGCTATGCAATGCTCCCGCTACCTTTCAGCGGTGTATGATGGGGATATTCTCTGATATGGTAGAGAATTTCCTGGAGATCTTTATGGACGACTTTTCGATTTTTGGAGATTCTTTTTCTGAATGCCTAGCGAATCTGGACGCTGTTCTTACTCGATGCAAAGAGAAGAACTTGACTTTAAACTGGGAAAAATGCCACTTTATGGTCCAAGAAGGAATAGTCCTTGGACATGTCATTTCACAGAAGGGCATTGAGGTTGACAGAGCTAAAGTAGATGTCATTCAAAACCTCCCTCATCCCAAAAGCGTCAAAGATATTCGCTCTTTCCTTGGCCATGCTGGATTTTATAGGAGATTCATAAAGGACTTTAGCAAAATTGCTAGACCTTTAACACTACTCCTGGCCAAGGATACGACCTTCCACTTTGACTCGGATTGCGAGACAGCTTTCGACTCACTTAAACACTCACTCACTTCAGCCCCCGTTTTATCATCACCAAATTGGGACTACCCCTTTGAGCTGATGTGTGACGCATCTGATTTTGCAGTAGGTGCTGTCCTTGGACAGCACATCGAAAAGATGCCACACGTGATTTACTATGCTAGTAAGACCCTGAATGATGCGCAAATCAATTATACAACCACAGAGAAAGAACTATTAGCGGTTGTATTCGCATTGGAGAAATTCAGGCCTTACTTAATCGGCTCACCTATTGTTGTATATACTGATCATTCCGCTTTAAAACATCTGTTGGCGAAGAAAGATGCCAAAGGTCGACTAATACGTTGGATCCTTCTTTTACAAGAATTCGATCTTGTTATCAAAGATAAGAAAGGATGTGAAAATGTAGTAGCTGACCACCTTTCACGCATCGTTTCTTCCCCTGTGACCCTGCCGATCAATGACTCATTCCCTGACGAACAACTCTTGAGCGTATCCTCTGAACCATGGTTCAGGGATATTGTGAACTATCATGCCACAGGATTGATACCGAGCGATTGGTCTAAACAGGATAAATACCGCTTTCTTTCCCAAGTAAAACACTATTACTGGGACGAGCCTTATTTGTTTAAATATTGTCCTGATCAGATCATTCGCCGGTGCGTCCCAAATGAAGAGTTCAAGAGTATTCTTTCATTTTGTCATGATCAGGCCTGTGGGGGTCACTTTGGTCCAAGAAAAACAGCGGAAAAGGTTTTGCAATGTGGATTTTATTGGCCGACCTTATTCAAGGACGCATTTGAACATTGCAAAACCTGTACACAATGTCAGTATACGGGTAGAATATCCCAAAGGAATGAAATGCCTCAGCAACCCATCTTGGTTGTTGAAATGTTTGATGTTTGGGGCATAGATTTCATGGGTCCTTTTCCCAACTCCTTTGGGAATCTGTACATATTGCTGGCGGTTGATTATGTCTCCAAGTGGGTAGAAGCCATTCCAAGTCGCACTAATGACAAGAAAGTTGTCATTAAGTTCTTGAAAGAGAATATCTTCTCGCGATTTGGACACCCACGCGCTATTATTAGCGATAATGGGACACACTTCTGCAACAGATCTTTCGAGACTCTGATGCGGAAATATTCAATCAACCACCGTCTTTCTACACCCTATCACCCCCAAACAAGCGGGCAGGCTGAGATCTCAAACAGACAAATCAAACTTATCCTGGAGAAAACTGTTGCCAAAAATAGAAAAGACTGGTCGACCAAATTGACGGATGCTCTTTGGGCATTCAGGACTGCATATAAGACCGACCTAGGAATGTCTCCATATAGGATAGTATTTGGGAAAGCATGTCATCTACCTGTTGAGATAGAACATAAAGCATTGTGGGCTATAAAGGAAATTAATTTTGATCTAAACCTTGCTTGCAACTTTCGGAAGCTGCAACTAAACAAGCTAAGCGAGCTCCGCGATGAAGCTTATGATAATGCTGTAATCATAAAGAATAGGACTAAGGTTTTTCACGATAAAAACATTGTAAGGAAAACATTTTTACCTGGTCAACAAGTCCTTCTTTATGATTCACGATTACACCTTCATGCGGGTAAGCTCCGATCTCGTTGGAAGGGACCTTTTGTTGTGCGGTCTGTATACCCGCACGGGGCAGTAGATGTTGAAAATATTAAAAACGGCACTATTTTCAAAGTAAATGGACATAGATTAAAGCCGTATTTTTCCACTGACCCCACGGAGGAGCTCTTGTTCTTACAAGAGCCAGTTTATCTTGATTAAAATTCCTCCGTCTCACTTTCATGTCCAGTATATCATTGCATCATATTTTGAATGAAGGTGAGTAAATAAAACAAGTTTGGGGGAAGATCTTCACTTATATATTTGCCCCCACTAATAATTCTCCCCAGATTTACAGATTTTTGTAGGTATAACTGTCGGCAACAGTGAGGACACTGTTGAAAACAAGTTTGGGGGAGGTTTGTGCTTATTTTCGCATCATTTGCATATCATCTGCATAAGCACAAAACATTTCTTTTAAAAATCTATAAAAATTGAAAAAATTTCAAAACCCATAAAAATTTAAAAAATTTTCAAATATAAAAATAATTTTTAATATTTACACTTTTTGTATATAAATAAGATAATGAAAGTTTAGACAGTGAACAATTACATCCATGAGATTGGAAAAATTTTAGAAAACTAAGAAAATTAGAAGTTTTCTTATACGAACTAGTAATAAGTAGTTATGAGCCGTTGTCCCAAGGGTTAGTAAGATGAAGAACGTCACTAATCTGTGGATAAAAATAAGTCTGAAAAATAGTTTCTATTCTGGAAGCCAAACATTTTGAACGTTGCTACCCTGCTATTCGCACCTACACACATCTTAAAGCCTGGGATAGTAGAGGATACCTTGAAATGCTCTTGTCTTAAGGCCAAAAGTATGAAAAAGAAAAATGTGTTTTAAAGTGGTGAGAAAAATGGATACTGGTTTTGTTATCACCAAGGGCAAGAAAAATATATAGCAAAAGGGTGCTTCTTCACCTAGTGCCCCAAGGTCAACTGGTCTGGGAGTCACTGCTATGCCTGAGGTGGTGCAAGATTAGGAAAATACACCAAGTTAGCATGCACATTAGTAATCGGTCGGTTAGTACCTCAAGAAGTATTAACGGTCGCATGAAAGTGTGTAAGCAATCTCGTTTGCCAAGAAGTACTGAGGCTGATGGGCAAGGGTATGATAGCTTGAATTGAATTCTCCGGGTGTAGGGATGTCTTTACACACACGCAGGGTGATATGATCGATGTTTGGAATAAAGATAGGAATGAAGAATAAGACGATGTTTTATTGAGGGAGGACGTGATTTCTGACATCTTTTCATGACCATTAAGATAGGGCTCATGACAACCGAAAAGCTAGCTTAGTTGGAAACCCTAATTTTCAAGACTTTTCTTTTACAATTCTTGTCTTTAAATGTAATATTCATGATCTTGCTTTTATTTTTGGATTTTGTGGGTGCAATCCGCTGAAAACCCTCAGGAGACAACACTCCTCCTACTAGGGACACCTAGAGGTTTAAAGGCTTGTTGCACGTGCTCAGTGCAATCGTGTTGCCTACGAAAGTGTGCTAGTTAGTTTTTCTCTTTCTTTGTTTTCTCCTTCTCTTTTTAATAAAACATTCTCTCGAGACGATCGAAATTAAGTTTAGGGGTATTTGATCAGTCGAAAATACTGCATATTTTAACCGGCAATTTCCTTGTCATCTGCATACATATAGGAGAGTACGGTATTCATAATTCACATATTAGCTAATTGGTCGCAAAATATCAAATTACATGTATTCGACCTTAAAACCGGAAATTCTAGGAAAATTAACTGCATTGCATTACATAGCATATTTTCTATATCTTGCAACCCCTATTTTGAAGTCTATGCAGGAAAAGAGATACTTGCTCGATCAATACATTGCTCGACCATTACAATTGCTCGTAAACTCATTGAAAGCAAATCTGGTATCAACATAGAAGGGCAACTGCAATTCTAAACATCAAAGAATAACCCAAACAGTAGTACCAAGCCACAGCAGAAAGTCCAAGTTCCAAGCTCATCAATGCGCCGCGCAAGCGCGGCCATTACATGGTTCTTGCGGCGGAAGAGCGGCCCATTGGTGACATCAGCTCCTCGAATTTCACCACAATTCCTGTTCCAGTGTCCACTACTCAAAAATGCACACAAAAGTCCAGAAGAGTCCAGACACTTCCACCAGATCATCAAGCTCCTAAACTAGCCTAAAATTTCTAGAAATTTCCTAAACCCTTGCTTAAACCCTAAGCTAAAGCCCAACAAACTTGTCAACAAACTTTGGGAGGGAAAGTCTAATTCAAACCTAAACCTAGTTCTATAAATAGGACCCTAGGCTCTCTCATTTCTCATTTGGGAAAAATCTTATCATATATGAAACCCTAGAGAGAAAAAGATTCAACATCTTAGATCTTAGCCATTCTCTCTTTCTCCATCTTCTTCTTCCTCAAGATTAGTGAGAAATCTTGTAGGAAACCCTAATCCCTAAATCCATCCACAATTCAAGATCTTGAGTGCAAGCCAAGCAAGATTCCTTTAACCCTTTTATGAGCCGAGCCGATCTTCCATCGGGCAAGAGATCAAAAGTAGATCCACGATCCACGGAGTCGAGCGAAGCCGAGTCAACGATCGATTTTTCTTTCTTCTTGTAGATCTTGAAAGAATGTATTGACAATTGTTGATTAAATAAAAGGTGATATTTTCTCCATTCTTGTTTTCTTTAAAAATTCCGCATCATGTTATCTTTACTGTTCTTGAATATTGTCTATGTGGTGATGCGCGAGTAAAACTCCGCTCGTTAAGGAGTCGAGAAGATCTTTAGTATGATGATGTAGAAAATTTGTAATCAATTCTTGAATCCCACGAGATTGTAAACCCTAGCAAGTTCAAGAATCGACAACCCAATTCGATGCGATGCTTTCTTGATCAACATCGCTCGAGATTGGGGTGATCCGATCGATTCTTGAAATTGCTAGAGGCTAGAATATAAATGGTATCCTCGAAAGAGCAAGGGTTAAGAGATGAAACTTTAATTTCATCAAGAAAACCCTAATTCTCGTCGATAACCATTGATCTAGCATCAATTCTTCGAAGGACAAGAATATGAAATATTGTAGACTACAACACATCTAAAGATCCTATCGATTCCTACGAGCCTCTTTATCAGTCTTGATTGTCGTTTGGAAAATACCATTGAAACCCGATTCTTGTTGTTTATAGTTCTTGATTCTTTAGAAAAGATTAGTGACACACGAATACAAATCAATCAATTGAATCGTGTTTTCTCTTATTTGTGCTTAACATTTCATTTCAAGCAAATAAAAATACAAACGAATCTCGAGATCCCTGAGGACGATCCGCACTCATTCATTAACTTCAACTGACACCGTTGTTTGATTGCGGTCAAATATTTTTGGTTGTGATTTCTTTACTATTTGATTCGATAAACACATCCACGAAAATCATAAAATCAAGTAGCGAGATGGATATGAGGGCCGACCAGAGTGTGCGGCGCCTGAGGGCCGATCTGAGGATGCGGCGCCTGAGATATATGAAGATTTACGTGTTGATGCTGGGCACGGTTTTCATGATGTTTCGAGTGTCGATGCTGGGCACTCAGGTTCCATGATTTTGATATGTCGCGAGGGACATCCGTTGATTTATATCCTCATATTTTCATGCATATGCTTTTGATGATATTTACATACAGTGATTATATTGGTGGACGAGATCCACATGCATACATACAATGATTACATGGGTGGACGAGATCCACATGCATACATACATTGATTTTATTGTTGGATGATATCCGCATGCTGATTGACATTGATATTAGTGTTGGCACATATATAGACCTGGTCACCCTAGATATCATAGTATTACCTTCATGATATAGTTGACCTAGGAGTCGTTGTTTATTCGATTTCTACTTGTCGATATTTTTCTACTCACGAGTTGGTAACTCACCCCCGTTGTGCCATAGTTCTTGCAGGTTGACCGCAAGGATCAGTAGCGGCATCGCTGGCACATAGCTTCATTTGGGTGTTTTGCATTGGTAGGTGGGGCATTTGTATCATACCCACTCTTGTATTTATATTTCATATTGTATCTAGTCAACTCCATCAATCAAATTTAGTAAATTTAGTAAATTGTATAAGCCATTGGTGTCTGTTAGTCACCTAAGATAATATACAGGTGCTAATTGGGTTATGAGTTACATTAGACGGACTCGCCGGGAATATACTAGATGGTATTATGCCCATTGTCAGATAGCAGTTCTCCGGTGACATGAGTACAGGTTAATCTGTTGACCTGAGATCGTTATTTGTCTCGTGTGAGTTCCCACCGTGCTTTTATTACTACCCTACCATGGCTCAAAGGAGGCGTGAAAACAGGTTTTAGTTGGGTACAGTCCCGAGCTACATGGAGGCAGTGAGCCGATCGTCGGGGATTCGTCTCTCCCGGTATTGGGGGTTTATGTCGCGCTGTGCATGGGTGGCCATCACCAGAAATTCTTGGCCAAGTATACGAGAATTACTGATTTGGATCTGTAGTTTCTCAGTGGGTGATGGAGTTCATACTGACACGAAATATCGCGTTATTAGGGGTCTGATTTTATCCACCACCGTAGACACGATATGCGATACTCCAAGACGAGCTGACCGGACTGTATGGAGATTGTCACAGACAGGCTCAATAGGGGTTCGGATGAGTTTGTTCGTCCGCCTTCCTTTTGCTCAATACCTGGTGGTCGTTACGTACAGCTAGTTCCGCTGACGTGCTTGTGGTTAAACCCACTGCCAGCGTATTGTCGAGTTTTAGAGTCCCACACAGAGGGTTTTCCTGGTTCAGGCGAAATGATGTGGTAGCTGTATTTTAATACGTGCAGTATTCCGATCGAATGGTTGTACTAGTTACCCGGACTTTCGATCGGACGGTTGATAATAATAGCCGGTTCGGGGTTAAGCCGGATTATTAAATCAAGTTTTGATTTAATAATTTACGTATATGTATTTCGATATGAATATTCTAGTATTATGTTCTTTGTGTTATTTTATCTCTTTAGGTATTTGTATTTTGGTACTAATACAGGTATGTATATACAGTTGAGTGTAATCCGTATTTATATAGAAAAAATCCTAGATGGTGGACACCTCATTTTGGATTATCCATTTATTTATTTAAATGGAAATGAGATGTAAAGATGATGAAAAGAGAATTGTGAGAACCATGCATGAATAATGATGACAAATGAATTGTTAATTCATTTGTGCTAACTATTCAAGTATGATTGCTATATGATATTTGAAAAACAAAACAATGCTTCATTGTTTGCTCTCATTTGGTTGGTTCATTATTTTTGAGATGAGAAAACACCCTCACTATTTGCTTGCTCTCTTCACTACCTTTCTTGACCTCCTCCTCCTTCATTTTCTACCCTATCATCTCATGTGTTGAGAAACAATGGTAGAAGAGAGATAGATACACTTAGAGCAACTCACTAAATCCCTACACTACATCCCTAGGCACTCTAAATTAGCAATCTAGAGTCCCTAGTTGCTTCACTAGATTCTTAGTGAGGAGCTAAAGTCATAAACTACATCCCTCGGGTGGATCATCTTCGACGGAGAAAGACCGGCGGCCAAGCTCAATCAAGGACACCTCAAGGAGATAAGGAAGTTGGTAGAAGACCAAAGGACACGGTTGATTCGGTATACAACTTCTAAACTTGTAGTTAAGATATCATTTGTAGCTAGTATTGGTTTATGGTTTCGATTCTATGACGGGTTCGTTAGCGCTAATTTTTTTAAACGCCAATTTTTGTTCCGCACCGGCCACGGTAGATGGCCACGGTGCTATCAAACCCCAATATGGTATTCGAGCCACCCTATAAACCTTTACTAGCTAGTTTACATGAGTTTAAAGTATCGATCGACGGAATTTTCCGAATCTTATTTCCAAAACTGTTGCTTACCGTTCGAATTTCAATGTTGTTCAAAAAAAATTTCTGGTTGTATTAAAGTTATGTGCAGGCAAAACTAGAGCTAAGAAAAAAATTTGATCATCTAATTCCAAAATTCGGCTGCGGAACAGAACCATTATGGCACATTTTGCGGTTGCACCACCGCGCTTTTTGGGCTGCAGTGCCCCAAATTTTTTTTGGGGCTCTAGTCCATGGAAATATGATTTTTGGGATGTATGTTTTTTGCCAAGATTTGTTCGAATGCTGGTTTGCATTTGGGGCCAATGTGGAAAACTTTTAGTCGATCGAAATTTTGAATACGTGTTTATCAGTACATATGTTAATATCTGTGACTGTGAATATCATTGAGCGGTACAACCCGACTAGTTGCTATATATTCAACTAGACGGGTTTGCGAACGTGATATTCACGTTTATGTTCTGTGTCGTGCTGATATTGTGTTGGATTGTCGTGTTGGATAGCCTATGTTGCAATGTTAGTAGTACAATTCAGATTCATTTGTATATTCTTTATTGCGGGGCAAGCGTCTGACATGTGGACAGCCGTCTCTGCCAGATTGTATATTTTTTTATTGGGGAACGACCGGGTTGAGGTCGATGTCGTTATTGTATATATACTTTTCATTTTTGTACTAGGATTACCCCGTGGTGGAGTGTTCGAGTAGCCGGGTTCTAGAGGGCAACGGGCCCACATCTCATGGAGTTGAGACGGAGGGGGAATTACTTTAGAATTGGCGGGTTATTCGTAGCACTCATAGGAGGTATAGGATGACCCACGGAGGGGCTGCTCAAGTTACCGGATTCCGTAAAGTGCTGGGTGGCCCATTCACTTTGTTGATTGGGGTTGCCTCACTTCTGGGATTGGCGGGTAACTTGCCATACTCATAGGGTGGTTATATATTGCACAGGCTATCCACACGACCGGGGAACGTCGGGTTTCACTTGCGGCTTAAAGGAAACCCGAGGCTCCTAAATTATCCGTTATTCTGTGTTGCTTATCTCTTTTCTGTGATGTTGCTTATATCATTCCTGGAACGAATGTTATATATATATTTATATATACTAGTAGATGTTGTATATATTTTGCATCCGTACTAGTCCATCCCCCGCTCTGCCGTTAGTTAAGTAACCTAACGGTGCACGACGGGGCTCCGTGGCGAATGCGGATGGCATATAAGTACATTGTATTTTCGTTCTTTTCTGGTTTGATATGGATTAATTGATGGGATTGCGTTAATTTTGATTAATGCAAGGAAAAATAAACCTAATTGATGTTGTTGGAACCAAGTTTTTAAAAACTGACATTACAGACGTTTTCCTTTTGTTTTGCACAACGGTATTTGGTTCTGAATATCCAGCACCTCATTCGACGAGGCAAGAGCCGAGATCACTTCATGGGGAGTGACCTCTTGGGCAAAAGTTTGCGTCATTGTAATAACTTTACTATAGTCGATTCTCTTGCTTTACATCGTGGTATTCAGTTAGGAATATCCTGCACCTTATTCGATGAGGAAAGAGCCGAGATCTCTTCACAGGGAGTGACCTCTTTAGCAAAAGTTTACGTCACTATATATTTGTCAAACCACTCGAGTTTCTTCAACGATATCAAGTTCATTACGTTAATGGTTTTTCGCCAAAAACTGCCATAGCCCTCCGTTGTTTCGAATATGTAGCACATAGTATTCATGCGGTGTTTGTTGGCCAAAGTCAAGGCATCGTGAATGGTAGTCGTGTGTTGCTTATCCGTAGCATAGATAAATGAATTGGTTTAGAACAGTCGTACCATTTTGGTGGCCAAAGTCAAGGGTGTGTACCGGTGGGTCTAAATTAATCTGGATAATGACGAGTAGAACTTGACTTGTGTATTATGATTTGTTGGCCAAAGTCAAGGTCATAAGCGCTTGGGGCAAAATCCACATTGGGGGTTTCAAATACACAGGAGACTTACCAGGCTTGTGCATACCTTATGGAGTGTGGTGACTTGAGTGGCTTCCATTAAGTTATCATGTGATGATGGTTGGGTCCCGATTCCCACTGATGAGTAGGTATTACTCCTCGGGTGATTTTCAGATGATCCCGACTAATTCTCTTTTTAGGCTTTGAAGGAGAATTCGAGGAAACAACGGGAGCCATTCTGACTAGATAAAACGATTAACCAATATAATCTAGGTTAGAGTGCACGCTGAGTGTTTCTTTTATCTCTCTCTTTGGCAGCGACCATGACCCGACCCTAAACTAAAACTCATGAACCAAGTTAACCAAACTTTCTTAAACACTTTGGCTTTTGGATTATCATTAAGTCGCGTATATCCCCGCCACTCCTAATTTCCCTTTGCATTTTTCCAGAACACTCCGTATCACTACGAAGATCCATATTGCTTGGGTATGCCATTGTATAGTTATATACGAACTCGAAGAAACTTGTTTCAGTTCGAGAATGGTTTCCGGATATGGAGAAATTGAATAGGATTATTTGGATGACTTTTCTATTTACCTTCTCTCATGTTGCGAAGGCTCCTAGTGTTATGAGAGTACACCTATTACGCTTATTGGATAGTCTTCTTCCAAACAATATGGAGGTGCCGAAAGGTAGGGAAAGGAAGAAAACCATTTAGCCTAAGTATGGTGTACAGAAGGTAATAAGTAAAGACATATATAGGATTAAAGTGAGGGCAATGGAAGTTGCGACTACTATCATTCACGACGAAGCCGCGTATATCATTACCACTCCTACTTCCCCTTTGCATTTCTCCAGAACACTGTATATCACTACGAAGATCCATATTGCTTGGATATGCCATCGTATAGTTACATACAGACTCGGAGAAGCTTGTTTCTGTTCGAGGATGGTTTCCGGTTCTGGAGAAATTGAATAGGATTAATCGGTTGTCTTTTCTCTTTACCTTCTCTCAGATTGCGAGAGCTCCTAGTATTAAGAGAGTACACCTATTATGCTTATTGGATAGTCTTCTTCCAAACCTTAGGCTGGTGCCAAAGGTAGGGAAGGAAGAAAACCTATTAGCCTAAGTATGGGGTACAGAAGGTAAGAAGTAAAGACATATGAAGGGATTGGAGTGAGGGCAAGGAAATATACGGTTACTGTCATGAATCTAGATAGTGGAAGAGGCATTACTAGGAATACCTGGCCACCCCTTCGAAACATTTTCCTGTTTCAGTTTTGTTGTGCGGTGTTAATTGAAAACTGTTTTCCCAATTAGATTCTGACTCGGGTATGTATTTACCAGACTTGATTCTCACATCTGTATGGCGTTACAGATGCTGAGTGGGAGTAAGATATTGGGAATTGGGTGATTAGATCCTCTATATATCAGAATTCTTTGTAATTAGTGATATTTGAGGAAATCACCTGGGTTTCGCCTGACGACAATTTTTTGGTTTTGAATATCCGTTGTTATGCATCAATTTCAAACTAATATATCTGTACGTTAATTTTATAAAGTGGGATATAACTTATTGAAATTATGTCTATGACATTTACCTATATCAGCTGATGGTTAGGTAAGGAGCATTCAACAACGGTGTAATTTTTCTTGACCATATCACAGTTTTCAACCTACGACGTACAGAGTTTGAGTTATTAAACTCAGAGGACTTATACAAACTATTGTATGTTGTCCGATATCCATTAGAATAAAGGGGTTGGTACTCGTACTATATTCTGTTTACTTATGACTTCTCTAGTTTTAGACAAGTATTTCGTTGATGTACAAGTTCCAAATTTTGAGAAGTTATAGGTATAAAAATAAAGTAGAGAACCATATGTTGCAAGTATCAGGATCCTTTGAGATAATCGAATATGTAGATACTTATTCTAGGTATTCCGTTGTAAGTAATATATTTGAGAACTAACTTCTCTTTCAGGTTACTCATACGTAGGTGCATTCCTTGATAAGTAATGCCGCTTAGCCTCCTTCCATTTAGTTGATATGCACTGAAAACGGCTGCATGTATTTTGAATTTGGTTCCAATTAAATTAGTGCATTTGTTTTTATATTGGATATAGAATGGATTCATATCTTAACGATGTTGAGATATATGGAGTTGTCCGACTTATGCTTAAAATCAGAATCCAGATAAACTTGATTGATCGTTTCCGTGTCGTGTTTAAAAATGTTTCACAACCAAAGAAATTTATACCGCAATCAATTGACGGTGTCTATTGTAGTTTCGTCAATGAGAACGGATTGTCCACTGAGAAAGTGTGATTTTCTCGTTATTGTTTTAGTTGAGTCGAAAGTTAAAAGATAAAAGAAATTGCAATAAAATTGATTCAAGATTTGTGAGTTTTTATTTTCAAGAAACATAAAGAAAGTAAAGATCTAAAATCAAGAATCAAGAAATGTTCCCAAATTGTTTGTATTATCAAGATTTGTAACGAGCCTTGTAGGAATCGATTCAATCGATAGTGATGATGAATACTTATGATTACAAATTTTTATCTATTGAAGATTTGTTGCTAGATCGATGACAATCAACGAGGTTTAGGGATCTATTGAAGAAACTATGGTTTCTTCATCATCATCCCTTATCCTTTCGTTAATTAGCATTAAAATTCTAGCCTCTAGGAAATTCAATCATCGATCGTTAATCTCTAATTTGGAGCGAAAACATTCAAGAAAGCATCTCGCTCAAAACTAGGTCATCGTTGATTCAATTTCCTAAAGTTTACAAAACTCATAAGACTTAAGAATCGTTCAAGAATTTAATCATCATCATCTATCTATTTTCTCGATTCCTCCACAAGCGGAGTTTTCACTCAAACATCATGAAAAAGATAACAATCAAGAATCGATAACTCTTCATAATGCTCAAATGTATAGAAAAGCAAGATCAAGAATTTTTACCTTTTATTATTCGATATTTCGTTACAACACACTCAAAGACTATAAGATTTGAGGAGGAACTAAATTATCGAACTAGCTTCGCATCGTCTTCTTGAGTCGCGGATCGTCGTGGATCTCTTGCTCGGATGAAGATCGGCGTTGCTTCAAAGGCTTGTTGAATGCTTGCTTGAATCGGTACTCGATGAATCTTGATTTGGCTTTGGACTTGGATTCGGGCTAGGGTTTTGAGTTGCAAGTTGTGTCACTCAACTTGCGGAATTTTGGCTCAATTTTCAACAACCTTTGTAATGAAACACTCGGTCCCTTTATATAGTTTTCCCTCAAGCTTCCCCTAGAAGCTTGGTTTAGCTTCCTTTAGAAGCTAAGCTAGGTTTAACTTCCTTTGGAAGCTTGGTTGTTATGAAGCTTGCATAGGAAGCTAGGTAGTTGTAGAGAAACTTCTAGATTAAGGTAGTTAGCTAGCTTGCATGAGAAGCTTGGTAGGTATTAGGCTTGCACAAAAAGCTTGGCTGTTAGAAAGAAAGCTTCTAGAGATCTCTAGAGACTGAAGTGTCTTAAAGAATTTTTCCATTTAAAGAGAAGCCTTGGAGAAAGTTTTCTGCCATCAAGGAGTCAACACGGCCGCGGATCCGCGGCGGATCGGCCATGAAATCTTCAGGGTATTTTTGTGTTGGCTTTATGGCACTTTTCTGATGTCTGGAATATTTTTATACTTTCTTATTTACTGCCAGATTTCAAGTCTTGGACTTGACGTATTTTATCAACACTTTTAGCAGTTCCGGCTCTTTTACCTAGAGAATTTCCTGCACACAATCTCAAGACAAGTGTTGACACACAAAAAATCATGCGTGCAATAATAAACACACAATTTCCCTCAAAATTCCGGTTATAGTGTATAACACATGTTATTTGGTATTTTTCAGACGAATTGCTAATATGTTCTATATTTATACCAAACACCTTTAGATAATTGCAAAGAGTAGGGAAATTGATGTGTTAAAAATGCAATATTTTCCACTGATCAAATTCCCCCAAACTTAATTTTGGTCGTCTCGAGCAAACTTGTTTTATTAGAAAGAGAAGGAGAAAATAAAGAAAAAGAAAAACTAACTAGCACACTTTCGTAGGCAACACGATTGCACTGAGCACGTGCAAACAAGCCTTTAAACCTCCAGGTGTCCCTAGTAGGAGGAGTGTTGTCTCCTGAGGGTTTTCAGCGGATTGCACCCACAAAATCCAATAATAAAAGGAAGACCGTGAAAATTACATGTAAAGATAAGAATTGTAAAAGAAAGACTTTGAAAATCAGAGTTTCCAACTATACTAGCTTTTCGGTTGTCATGAGCCCTATCTTAATAGTCATGAAAAGATGTCAGAAATCACATCATCCCTCAATAAAACATCGTCTTTATTCTTCATTCCTACCTTTCTTCCAAACATAGATCATATACCCCTACATGTGTGTAAAAGACATCCCTACACTCGGAGAATTCAATTCAAGCTATCATACTCTTGTCTATCTACCTCAGTCCTTTTTTCGATGAATATTTAGATAGGATTGCTCATATATTTTTCATGCGACCGTTAATACTTCTTGAGGTACTAACCGACCGATTACTCATATGCTTGCTTATTAGGCGTATTAGTATTTTCCTCGTTTTGCACCACCTAAGGCTTAACAGTGACTCCCAAACCATTTGGTCTAAGGCACTAGGTGATGAAGCACCCTCGCTATATTTTTTTATTGCTGCCTTGGTGATAACAAAACCAGTGTTCATTTTTTTTCCTTCACCATTTTATATTTTATTCATGTATAATTTCCTTCATACTTTGGCTTTTAGACAAGAGTATTTCAAGGTATCCTCTACTATCCTGAGTTTCAAGACGTGTGTAAGTGCGTATAGTAGAGTATCAACGTTCAAATGTTTGGCTTCCAGAATAGAAACTATTTTTCAGACTTATTTTTATCCTCAGATTAGTGGCATCTTTCATCTTACTAACCCTTGGGACAACGGCTCATAACTACTTATTACTAGTTTCGTTTAAGAAAATTTCTAATTTTCTTGGTTTTCTTAAATTTTTCTAATCTTTTAGATGTAATTTTTCACTATCTAATCTTTCACTATCTAATTAAATATTAAATATTTTTATCTTTTGAATTTTTTTTAAATTTTTATATGTTTTAAAAGTTTTGTGCTTATGCAAAGTATGATGCAAAATAATGCATAAATAAGCACAAACCTCTCCCAAACTTGTTTTCAACAGTGTCCTCACTGTTGCCATCCGCTAGATCACAAAAACCTGTAAGCTTGGGAGGACATTTATTAACGGTGGCAAAATATATTAAAGTGAAAATCCTCCCCCAAACTTATTTTTTTTGCTCACAATATTGAGGACAACAGTTATTTTCAAGAGCCAAAAATACACCCCCCAAACTTGAGTTAAACAATGTTAAGCTTTGAAAATCACAAGAGGGGGTCAAAATTACTGGTCAATGCCAAGCTTTGGAAAGACCGAAAGTCAACACCAACCATTCGATGATTTTATCAGTGTAGTGCACCAGTTGGTGGAAGAACAAGTTGAAAAGAGCCAAGAAGAAGTGAGGAAGAGTTAAGTGGTGTGAAGAATGTGTTTGCGTCTCGTTTTGGAGAGACGACACAATGGTTGTGATGATGGATTATTCGCATTTTTGTGATTTTCAAAAAGAAGGGGTGGAGGTTCAATTTCTTTGTTTGGGAGATGATTCATCTCAACACCCGTATTTGCTAAAAATGCGAGCTCATCAGCGAAAATTTTCTCAAAGCTTTCATCGATACCCCGAAGAATAATGTCATCAAAAAGTGCGGGGTGATCTTCAGACTCAAAAAACGGTTCATAATCAATGTTAGTTGTTGACCCGGACAACTCGATGGAAGAGTCCGTATGTGAATGATACATAGTTGGGTCAAACAACATATGAAAAGAGTCTAGATCAGTATCCTGAGGCTCGTCAAATTCGCTGCTGTCGACATCCATTAATTCGACAGAACAAACCTAAGCAGAAGGTTCGGAGGGTACACTCCCCAACTTGTAAATGTTCAGCTCAATTGACATCTTCCCGAAGGGTAGGGTCATAGAGTCGTTACGACAGTTGATTATAGCATTGGAAGTGGCCAAAAAGGGACAACCAAGGATCACCGGAATTTGATTCCGTGGGTTTGCTACAGGCTGTGTATCGAGAACAATAAAGTCTACAGGGAATACAGATTCCCCGATTTTTATCAACACATCCTCTAGTTCACCCCTAGGTTTGGTGATTGATCGGTCGGCCATCTGGAGAGTGCAGTGAGCTGGTTTCAACTCTCCGATCCCTAACTGCTCATAAACTGAGTATGGAAGCAGGTTAACACCAGCGCCAAGGTCAAGTAGAGCACAGTTAATGTGTTTATCCCCAATAGAAATAGAAATAGTAGGATAGCCAGGATCCTTACGTTTCCTAGGTAATTGTTAGGGAAAAGCTGTGTCTACAGTCTTTGACATGAACACCTTTTTTGGCACTTGAGTCTTCCTCTTCCTAGTGCACAAGTCTTTGAGAATTTTCGCATAAGCGGGGACTTGTTGTATAGCATCTAGGAGAGGGATGGTGATGTTAACTTGTTTAAAGATTTCAGTGATCTTCTCTATTTGTGGACTTGGTCTGTTTCCCCTTAACCGATTCGGATAAGGAGCTTTAGCAATAAGAGCGGGGTCCAACATTGGAGAAGATCGTGTGGGTAGAAAAGATCCCAGAATAGGAGTGGGGATTGACTTTGGTGGACTAGAAGAGATGTGCTGAGGGGTCGAGCCTTGGAGAAAATGGAGAATAGGCTCGGAAGAAAATGGTGGGGTAGACAAACCGGGGTCAGAAGTAGAAGCAGAAGTGGAAGGAAAAGTCTCAGACGGGGTATCATCGATTGATTCTTCATTATTATCAATCTCTTCATCGGCATGGTTGTCAAGCACTCTTCCAGATCTCAACGTTGTAATAGCATTCACATGATGTGAATAGCCAGGATTTGGTAAGGGTTGAGCTGGAAGTTTCCCTTTATCTTTAGCACTCAATTCAGCATTTATACGGGCAATTTGTGCTTCCATCGACTTAATACTCTCACTTTGGGAGGCAGAGTTCCTTTTTATGTCATCGACGGAAGACTGAAAATTTTCCGTAACATGCATGAAATTTGTCAGAAGCAAATTCATGGTTTGTTCGAGTGAAGAGGAGTTATCTGAACCGACCGTTTGGAAAGAATTATTCCCAGGTACAGATTTGTGGCCGGATTTTGAAAAGTTTGTGTTTGGTAGGGGTGCTGACTCAGTTGAAGTGGTTGCTGTTGTGGTGGAGGAGCCCTTTGGAAATTATTTTGATTTGGAACCGTGTTTTGAGTTTGTTGTAGGTTCCAAGCAAAGTCAGGGTGATTCCTCCAACCCTTATTATAAGTGGAAGAATACGGATCGTTTCTAGGTCTTTGTTGGAAAGCAGCATTGGTATGCTCTTGACCTTGAAATGGAGAATTCAATGGACATTCTTCCGTAAGATGAGATAGATCATAACAGCATTCACAGACAGTTTTGGAGAGCGACATCTGATTTAGGGCGGCTGCTAAAAATTTATGTTCCATAGCTTCGAGTTTCTTTTGCATTGCTGCCATTTCAGCTCTAACTCCTATGGAAACTTCAGATTGGTGGTTACCACCCTTAGACGATGGGTGACTTACACTCTCCCACTGTAAAGTTCTTTCAGCGAAATCTTCTAAAAATCTCCAGGCCTCACCATCATCTTTAGTCATGAAGGTTCTTTGACACATAGATTCAAGGTTCTGTTTTGTTGTAGGATTAATGCCCTCATATATGATTCTGCACAGATCCCATCTAGGGATTCCATGATGTGGACATTGAACTAACAGATCCTTGAAGCGTTTAAAACACTTCGAGAATGGTTCATTTGGAAGCTGGGTAAATTGATTTATTTCGCTACGGACTCGAGCTGTCTTATGATTGGGGTAGAATTTCTTTAGGAAAGCTGGGACGAATTCATCCCAGTTTGAAATAGAATGTGCGGCTGTGTTGTAAAGCCACTTCTCGGCTATATCGCACAGAGTAAATGGGAGAAGACGTAAACGCATAGCATCCACAGAAAGCTGTGAAGTACCCATCATAGCGCATACATTTTCAAATTTGGTAATAAAGACGTATGCGTCATCAGACTCGAGACCGTGATATTTTGGTAGAAGATTGATGTATTGGGGTTTGATTTCAAAATTGTCCCCATTGGCTGGTGGAATGGCGAGACATGTCGAAAAAGGACCTCACATAGGGTAACATCTCTCTTGGAGAGAGATGCGGGGTGGATTCTGCGCACCTGCGGACGGTAGCAGAGTAGTGTTAATGTAACACCTTAGGATGTGTTTAGTGGCTAATTATATTTTAATATGGGGTTTTTAATAAAAAGTTAACCAAATTGATTTTCAAATATTTTATCAAATTTAATGAATATTTTATTGGAATTTTCCTAGGCTTGCACACACTTGTGCATGTAACTAGGGTTAAAATGGGGCTAAACCATGATTAGCAACCATGGTGGGTTAAAACATGAAAATTAAGTCATGGGGGTTTTAATTAAGTTTAATTGGTAATTTTATTTAAAGGTTGTTTTTATTATATATTTGAAATGATTTGAATATGTTGACTTGGTGAGAGAGAGAGAGAGAGTGAGAATAGGCATCATGGGAAGTACCATGCTTGTATTAAATGAAGAGTGAGGGGGGGTTGACCCATTGTGCTATCATTCCTTGCCTCTCATTTTTTTCTTCTCACTTCACTCTCACTCACTTATACACACACACACAATACAACAACAACACCAGCAGCCCCAGCAGCATCCACAGCAGCAGCAACATCAGCACAAGCAGCAGCAGCAAGCAGGCAGCAGCAGCAGTGAGCAACAGCAACAGCATCAGCTTCAGTTGCAGCAGCAGCAGTTCCAGCAGCTCCAGCAGGACCAAGTCTTCTTCTTCTCCTTCCTCCTGCTTCCTAGGGTCGAGAGTGGGGTATATTTCTTAACCCTACATCCTAGTTTGCTTAGTTGGTGTGTTTATAGCTTCGATTAGTGATTAATTATGCGTTTTAGTGCTAAATATGGCGATTAGTGTGAACTTTGGATAAGTGAGGTTAGTATTGGTAAGACTAGGTTAATTAAGTGTTGTTAGGGCCATGTTAACCTAGCTTAACCCCAATTTCACTAAAATACCATCAGGTTTCTGTTTGATGTAAAATTATCGTTTTAAAGCAAATTTCTAGCTTCCTGTAATCTGCTGTTGACCCAGTGATTTGAGAATAAATCTGAGTTAACTGGAGCATAGTTATTAGATGTTGATCACATATCCAGAACACGACCCCCCACTTCCACCTCTAGGCCACCGGAAAATTCATTCTGGCCGCAATTTGCAACCAGATGGGGGACATGGGGTTTGGGTTTTGCTCTGTAGGTGTCTGCTGATATTCTAAGACTTATGGTATATGCAACTTTGTTAAATTATCTCTGTATGAAAATCTGGATCCATTTACCCTATTTCGTATATTTTTAACCTTCGCGACACGTGTGATACGTGTGTGGGTTTGGGGGGTTTTTGCGTATCGCGACGTGTCGGGGTAGCTTCAGGCGCGTAATCACATGTTTTAGCATATTGCACACACACGCGTTTGGTTCGCGACGCGGGTTTCTCGTTTGACTTTAATGTCGCGTTTTTGGTAGATTTGAGCTTATGTGTACTGTTTTGTGAAATTCTAGGTTCGCAGGCGAGTACGACGGACGCCGCGAAGAAGGGGAAACAAGTCGTCGGCTACACTTAGCGCGAGACTACGGTGAGTAGATTTAACATCTACGGGAAAATCGCCCGCATGGCGTTATGCGTCAGGGCTGATAGGACCTTGTAGCAGCATATTGCATTTACCTACATTTACTGTTCATGGATACTATTTGTTGTATATCGCATTCCCTGCTACATGTATATGTACTTAGAATTTATAAAACACCGCACTTTTACTAACGGTTCATATTGCACGAGCTCTAATCTGCATGTTACACACACACCGTTAGTAATTGCCATGACACTCACATTATAGAATTGCGATGATCATTATACTGTAGCTCATCTCACATATGACTTGACATGATTATGCTATTTGTACACATACTCATTTGCATATCCAGACTTGTGCATATTCAAACTGTACCTACCTAGATAAGCTGATTTTTGGTAAAAACCGGGGACCGCATGATACGTTTTAAAAACTGAATCTACTTAAAGAGCGGTTTCTACCTTTTCTCATAGTACGACTTATGATGCATATATTCATCGCATGGATTTACGCATTTGCTTGGGTTTTATGTGATTTCTGGATTTGAGGACCGTGGGGTTATTTAAGAAAAGATGCACTGTTTTGAAAATCCGGTTCCTCTTGATATGATATTTCAGTGCGTCCACTATGTGTTTTCTCGGTGCTGAGAGTGACATGTGAAACCCGATTCGAGGGGTGGACGAGGCCGATTGCGGGTACATAGTGGACCCGGTATGGTACCCCAGGGCGAGAACGGATCTGCTGTGTTGCTAGACGGTGAGCCTGGCAATGGGACTACTACCTACCGGTGATTGGTTGGACCTGGCGGTTATCCGGAGGATACTGACCAGAGTCGATAGATGGATATGGGATGACCCGTACTTCCGGGGCCGAGGGCCGATACCGCAAACGGAGCCCGTGGGCTGATCCGGACCGACGGAGCCCGATATATGAGGATTTACGTGTCAATGCTGGACACGATTGTTCTATGATATTTTAAGTGCCGATGTTGGGCATTCGCGATTCTCTGAGATTTACAGGATTTGAGGGCCGATGAGAGTGTCGGCGCCTGAGTTTTTTTGGGATTTGGATGCATTGAGAGGCACCGATTATTTTTCCACGTTGACATTCCGTGTAGATGTTATTTCATCCCATGCTCAGCATTCATTATTATGCATCTCATCCTGTAGTTATTTTACCTGACAGAGCACTTGCATGATTATTGCACATATTGCTTATCGCATATAGATATTATCTGCTGGCATATGATAGAGTAGCGCAGTACGTGCATGCTCGTGATTACCTTTATATGTTATCTCTATTCACGAGTTGGCAACTCACCCACGTTGTGTCATAGTACTTGCAGGTTGCCCCTCATAGTAGTCGTGGCAGGCTGCCTTCTTGCATCTTTTTGGCTACAGATACCACTACAGTTGGTGCGTGAGCTGTTTGCTGTTAGGTGGGTTGTGGTATCTGGTTATTTACATTGTACACACTTTTGTATCCGGTACTCTCCATCTACCTTTATGTATTGACTTAGAGACCAGTGTGAGGACGATGATGTATATTATTTGTATTCTGGTGTCGAGCTCGTGTGGGCCGACTTTACTTATGCAGTTTATCATTCTGAGATGTTTTTCACTTATTGCTCATTTCTTCGCTACGGCGTCGTATATTACTCTTGTGGTGACTGTTTCCGCCGTTGGGCGTGATTGCTCCCATTTGGGATGCTTTATTATATTGTTATCATTTTACTCATATCATGTCTTGTACCCGATTTCGGGGTTAGTTTTACAAAGGAAATGCTGCTAAATTTTTAAGAAAATAACCTAAACCTTAAAGATTGTTATTAAACTACTTAAGGTTTTTTTCTAAATGTTTTAAAACAAATGTTTTCAACACTCACTACTTTTAATGGTTTTGATTTCTGGGTTTTTTGCTTATTTAGTCGCGTTACACATGTAGACGTTACGTGGTTAAGTGCCAGTAACAAGTCGAACTTCGGGTCGTGATAGTTAAAGAAGTTCGATGGAGAACCGTCCATCGAAGTGGGTGTGGTAGGGGGTAAACAAAAAGTAGACGTAGAATTACCGACTTCGGAGTCGATAGGAGGAACGCGGACAAGACGAGCACTAGAATCCCGTGTCCAGCCGAGCTTGCACTAAATGGTTTAGCACAAGTGGCAGCGTTGTGATAATTAAGGAAAAGATGAGTTTGGTGTTTGGTTTGAAAAGGATACGGATTTTTTTGAAAAATCAAATCACCAACAATGCACAAGCAACCCTAATTCTATTGGTCACCTAGGTCAAGTCTCTAGACCGCTCCCAGACTTCCAGAAGACAAGTCGCAAGATAGATCCTCTACTGCCTCTTTGACCCTCCTGTGGCTAGGTAAGTGGGCGGTTCTCCACTACGTAAGTAGTAGGCCTAATTAAGTAACCACTTGCCTTAGACACCACAAAAGAAGCGCGGATAAGCAATAGATTACCCACGACCTCTTTTTGTCCAAATTGAGCGCGACGGTCCTTAGAGTCATGTCTAGATATTTTTTAGTTAATAAGGGTGATGCGGATGCAAGTTTGTGATTTTTGGGGCATAGGAAGGGTAATGAACTCCCCACCTAATCTGAATTTGGTCTTTGCCCCTTAATTTCCGTGTTAAAATATGCAAACAACCAAGATCAAACACGCAACAATTTTTCTTTTTAGCGGCGCTGCGAATTTTTGCAAAGAATCCTGCAAAAAATGGTTAATGGACAGAGTAGGGAGGAGATAAGAAATACAGAAAAAGACCTGAGAAGTTTGGTGCACTGAAGCTGCTTTCCCGACGTGGAACCGCCGCGATATGCAACACTATGCCGCGGAAGCGCGGTCTGAAGAAGGGATCTTTGCACAAAAATCTCAGGAACTGCTCCTGTTCACTCACTGAACTCTCTGAGATGCTCGGAAAAATTTTCCTCTCGCTCCACAGATTCCTGATCTCCTTGCATCAAATCACAACAAATCGTTAAGCGCTTGTGCGAATTTTGATCTAAAAATTCTGATGGAATAATAAATTTTTCAACTCAAATTACAAAAAACGAACAAATTAGCACAATATCCCCAGCAACGGCTCTATTTGATTGACCGTTTCCGTGTCGTGTTTAGAAATGTTTCACAACCAAAGAAATTTATACCGCAATCAATTGACGGTGTCTATTGTAGTTTCGTCAATGAGAATGGATCGTCCACTGAGATAGTGTGATTTGCTCGTTATTGTTTTAGTTGAGTCGAAAATTAAGAGATAAAAGAAATTGCAATAAAATTGATTCAAGATTTGTGAGTTTTTATTTTCAAGAAACTTAAAGAAAGTAAAGATCTAAAATCATGAATCAAGAAATGTTCCCAAATTGTTTGAATTATCAAGATTTGTAATGAGGCTTGTAGGAATCGATCCAATCGATAGTGATGATGAATACTTATGATTATAAATTCTTATCTATTGAAGATTTGTTGTTAGATCGATGACAATCAACGAGGTTTAGGGATCTATTGAAGAAACAAGGGTTTCTTCATCATCATCCCTTATCCTTTCGTTAATTAGCATTCAAATTCTAGCATCTAGGAAATTCAATCATCTATCGTTGATCTCTAATTTGGAGCGAAAACATTCAAGAAAGTATCTCGCTCAAAACTAGGTCATCGTTGATTCAATTTTCTAAAGTTTACAAAACTCATAAGACTTAAGAATCGTTCAAGAATTTAATCATCATCATCTATCTATTTTCTCGATTCCTCCACAAGCGGAGTTTTCACTCAAACATCATGAAAAAGATAACAATCAAGAATCGATAACTCTTCATAATGCTCAAATGTAAAGAAAAGAAAGATCAAGAATTTTCACCTTTTATTATTCGATGTTTCGTTACAATACATTCAAAGACTACAAGATTTGATGAGGAACTAAGTCATCAAACTAGCTTCGCATCGTCTTCTTGAGTCGCGGATCATCGTGGATCTCTTGCTCGGATGAAGATCGGTGTTGCTTCAGAGGCTTGTTGAATACTTGCTTGAATTGGTACTCGATGAATCTTGATTTGGCTTTGGAATTGGATTCGGGATAGGGTTTTGAGTTGCAAGTTGTGTCACTCAACTTGCGGAATTTTGGCTCAATTTTCAACAACCTTTGTAATGAAGCACTAGGTCCCTTTATATAGTTTTCCCTCAAGCTTCCCCTAGAAGGTAGGTTTATCTTCCTTTGGAAGCTAAGCTAGGTTTAGCTTCCTTTGGAAGCTTGGTTGTTATGAAGCTTGCATATGAAGCTAGGTAGTTGCAGAGAAGCTTCTAGATTAAGGTAGTTAGCTAGCTTGCATGAGAAACTTGGTAGGTATTAGGCTTGCACAAGAAGCTTAGCTGTTAGAAAGAAAGCTTCTGGAGATCTCTAGGGATTGAAGTGTCTTGAAGAATTTTGCCATTTAAAGAGAAGCCTCGGAGAAAGTTTTCTTCCATCAATGAGTCAACACGGCCGCGGATACGCGGCCGTTTGGTGGGCTTGGTGCATGAAATCTTCAGGGTATTTTTGTGTTGGCTTTATGGCACTTTTCTGATGTCTGGAATATTTTTATTCTTTCTTGTTTACTGCTAGATTTCAAGTCTTGGACTTGACGTATTTTATCAGCACTTTTAGCAGTTCCGGCTCTTTTACCTGGAGAATTTCCTGCACACAATCTCGAGACAAATGTTGACACACAAAAGATCATGCGTGCAATAATAAACACACAATTTCCCTCAAAATGTCAGTTACAATGTATAACACATGTTATTTGGTATTTTGCAGAAGAATTGCCAATATGTGCTATATTTATACCAAACATCTTTAGATAATTGCAAAGAGTAGGAAAATTGATGTGTTAAAAATGCAATATTTTCGACTGATCAAAACTCAAGGCAGGTTTTAGTTTTGGCAGTTTGTGGGTTATCCCGGATTTTGACGTGAGTTAACATTCTACCATTTGGAGGATCAATAGTTATATTGTTCTTGACTCATTACCTCTTTTGTAAAATGAATTCTTTTTAGAAAATATTGGTGGGAGTATGGTAGAACTAGAAATGATTCCTGAACCACAAACGATTACTGAAAATTTAGTGGGACCTAAACTTCAATTGGATTCGACAATCCATTAGCCACTCCACAGATTTGGTGGGTAACCTCAGCCACCCGAGAGGTACTTCGGTCTCCTCAAAGACGGTGGCATGGAGGTTTTTGATGACCCAAGCTTGCCACTACTGCTGTTCTAGACTATGAGATCTGGCAGGTGGATGAGTATAACGTCGTTCTAAATTAGCTTTAGAAGGGCACGTGTATATAACTCTGCCAGAGGGTTGTTGTAGTCAGTGGGAGCAGCGGAAGCATGGTGGGAAAGCAACTTATATCTATTTATAAACTAAAGCAAGTATAGCGGAGATAGATCATCTATTTTTGATGTGACAGCCATAGAGCTTGACTTCATCAGAATAATAGATGGACGTAGTAAGAAAGTAGTAGGGAGTAATGTCCTGGTATTTGGATGACATGCTCTTGATAGAAAGTGATCTTCCTATACTACGATCGGTTATACTGTGGTTGTCACAAGGTGTTTCTTCACATAGGATCTGGATAAAATATCTGGAATTCTGGTCACTAGATCTATGGTTTTAGATCTAGATTTGGGAAGTGTCCCAATTCGGGTACTTGACACTATTTTAAATTGTTTTAGAATGGACGACTCCTGGCGTGGTGGTGTACCCGCAGGTGATGGAGTTACCCTTTCTAAAAGAGATGTCTTCTAGACTGATGAGGAGAGGGATTTGCATGATTGACATATCACTTGCTGAGGCAATTGAGTTAATCATGAAATGTCAAGTACCACACCAGATATTGCTTTTGCACTGGTTGAAATAAGCGTATATATTAATCCAATCCTGGAGAAACATTAGGAAACAGTTATGAACATAAGTGGATGTTCTTGATATATGGTAACGGCGGCCTCTTTGCAGAGGCAGTTATCATTTCAGGCTTTCAAGGTGACCTGGATGACAGAGTGGCTGTCAGAGTTATAGTTTTCTCTCTTTTTGAGGGGCAGTATATTGGACAGGTGGTTCAAGCGGATACCGAGGAAGGCATGGCGCATGATACTGATTAAATTCAGTGGAAGATGCGGTCTAATGAATTTGTTGGATTTGGAATTCATTTGTGAACTGGGTCTCATCAGATATCCAGACAAATTCTAAGACATGTATCACTCATTTTGGGAGATAGTCTTTCTGTGTGAAGTTGACATATAGAGAGATAAAGATAGAAACATTGGAGCAGATCCACTCACTGAGGCTATTTCTCGAACGCGATAGTTTCACAAACGGGCTTTGTGAGACTGATTAGTAGAGAAGTTGGGTGTTCGGTATCACACAGGCTATAAGTATGCGACATCGCAATAATTAGCCTTAAGTGCAAGTGGCAGATTTTTGGATATAGTGTCCTCAAGTCAATTATTTTAATCGTAGGCATGTGATTGTGATGATTGAGAGAGGACTCATACGGACAGAACAGTCTTACTCAAAATGATAGTATTCTATCTGGTTTGTCTTTATCATCATATACATGCATTATATGTTATTACATATCACTATTACATATTGATAGAGCCCATATGATTCTTGCTTGACAACCAGCATTATGATGACGATCATATACGTAGGAGCTGGGTGATCTTTAAGCACATCCTTAAATGTCTCTAGTTAGGGGAGTATTGAGACTGGGCATCGATACTCCGAAGTAGACTGATGTATACTTTTCAAGACCCCGACGAGGGGCGATGGCCGGTCTCACAAGACATTGGTGTCAGTTAGTCACCTAAGATAGTATACAGGTGCTCATTAGGTTATGAGTTACACTGGACGGACTCGCTGGGAACATACTAGATGGTATAATACCTATTGTCATATAGCAGTTCTTAGGTGACATGAGTACATGTTAGTCTGTCGACCTGAGATCGTCATTTGTCTCGTGTGAGTTCCATCTGTGCTTTGATTACTACCCTACCACAGCTCAAAGGAGTCGTGCAAATAGGTTTTAGTTGGGTACAGTCCTGAGCCACACGGAGGCAGTGAGCGGATCGTCGGGGATTTGTCTCTCTTGGTATTAGGGGTTGATGTTGTACTATGCACGAGTGTCCATCACCGGAAATCCTTGTCCAAGATAGACATGAATTACTGATTTAGATCAGTAGTTTCTCAGTGGGTGATGGGCTTCATACCGACATGAAAAAAAGCGTTATTAGGGATCTGAATTTATCCACCCCCTAGAATCGATATGCGATACTCTTAGACGAACAGACCGGACTGTATGGAGATTGTCATAGACAGGTTCAGTAGGGGTTCGGATGAGTTTGCTCGTCAGCCTTCCTTTCGCTCAATACCTGGGTGGCCGTTACGTACAGCTAGTGCCGCTGACGTGCTTATGGTTAAACCCACTCTCGACGTATTGATGAGTCTTTAGTGTCCCACATAGCGGGTTTCCCTGGTTCAGGTGAAATGATGTTGTAGCCATATTTTGATACGTGCAGGGTTCCGATCGAATGGTTGTACTAGTTACCCAGACATTCAATTGGACGGTTAATAATACTAGCTGGTTCGGGGTTGAACCGGATTATTAAATCAGGAATTGATTTAATAATTTACGTATATGTATTTCGGTATGTATATTCTACTATTATGTTCTTTGTGTTATTATATCTCTTTGGGTATTCATATTTTGGTACGAATATAGATATGTATATACAGTTGAGTGTAATCCATATTTATACGGAAAACATTCTAGAAGGAGGACACCTTATTTTGGATTATCCATTTATTTATTTAAATGGAAATTAGGTGTAAAGATGATGAAAAGAGAATGGTGAGAACCATGCTTGAATAGTGATGACAAATGAATTGTTAATTCATTTTTGCTAACTATTCAAGTATGGTTGCTATATGATATTTGAAAAATGGTTTTACAAAACAATGCTTCATGGTTTTCTCTCATTTGGTTGGTTCATTATTTTTGAGACGAGAAAACACCCTCACCATTTACTTACTCTCTTCACTACCTTTCTTGACCTCCTTCTTCTTCATGTTCTACCATACCATCTCATATGTTGAGAAATAAGGGTAGAAGAGAGATAGATACACACTTAAAGCAACTCACTTCATCCCTAGGCACTCTAAATTAGCAACCTACAGTCCTTAGTTGCTTCACTATATTCTTAATGTGGAGCTAGAGCCATGAGATATATCCTTTAGGTGGATCATCTTCGACGGAGGAAGACCGGCGGCCAAGCTCAATCAAGAACACCTCAAGGAGATAAGGAAGATGGTAGAAGACCGAAAGACACGGTTCATTCGGTATAGAAATTATAACCTTGTAGTTAAGATATGTTTTGTAGCTAGTGTAGGTTTATGGTTTCGATTCTAGACGGGTTTCTTAGCGCCAAATTTCTTAAACGCCAATTTTTGTTTCGCATCGGCCACGGTAGAGGGCCAGGACGCTAGCAAACCCCAACAGATCATTTTTGACGGAGGAAGACCAGCGGCCAAGCTCATTCGAGGACATCTCAAGGAGCCAAAGAAATGGGTAGAAGATCGAAGGACACGAATCATTCGGTAAAACACTTCTATCTTTTGTAGCTAGTTTTAGGTTTATGGTTCGATTCTAGGACGAGTTTTTTAACGCCAAAATTTGTAAACACCATTTTTGTTCCGCATCGACCACGGTACATGGCCAGGACGCCAGCAAACCCCAACAATTATGTTGATTTCGAAATTTTTGGCCAGTATTAGAATTATACATGTCTTGATTTCAAGATAGATTTAGATGATTCCACCAAGCTTGATTATAAGTTTGAGTGTAATGGTTGTTGTTAAGTCTTTGAAATGTCGTATATGCAGTTTCTTGACCTTGAGGACCTCCTATAAAAGGGAATTCTTCAAAAAGATGAGTGGAATTTTGGCAATTTTTATAAGAGGGTCAATGACTTGATTTATAGGGGAAGGAGTAGTGACTTGCATAAATTCAAGTGTGCGCATGATCACTGCTAACTTTACTTCCATGCCGATAGAAGCCTCCACTACGTACATCCCTCCCTTGATGTAGTAGTTGTTGTAGGTAGACTCCCGTGCTCATGCCACAAACTTACGACCATACGGAATATAAAACGAAAATTTTCGAAACAAGTGCACGAACTCTACGACCTAGAATCGAATCCAAATACTAAACTAGAAAACATACTAGAAGGAGTTAACTACTCAGTTAGTGATTACAATTTTTGTAGTCATGTTCTTCGTCTTCTACGCTACTTCTTAAGCTCCTCAATCGTCGGGAACGAGCCTGGGAGTCGGTTTTCCTCGTCGAAGATGATCCACCTGAAGGAACACAAACATAGGCTCCAGCTTCACACCAATAATCTTAGTGAAGCAACTAGTGATCAAAACTTGCTAGGAATTGATCACTAAGATGTAGTAGTGGCTAATCTCTAATTGTTTCTTTCTTTTCATTTTTCCTTTCTCCATTAATGAAAATCCAGGAAAAGAGGAAGAAGAACCTTGGGTGAGTGTTAGCAAAACATGGCAACTCAAGAATAATGCTTCATCTTCCTTTTCTTTTCTTTCTTCTTTCTTTTAAAAGAGGTGTGAAGTGGGTGGAATTGTGACTCACTAGTGTGAGTCACAAGCCCACAAACTTCTCCTTTATTCAAGAAAATATGAGAAGAAATGGATGAGCCATAACTCATTGTACACATACACATACGTATTTGTATATATAAATATATACAAATACATTAATACAAGTATATGCTATAAATACATACACTCGTATCCGTATCAAAATATGAATACCGTATTCATATAAAATATGAATATCCGTATTTGTATTAAGATACAAATATTCGTATTTATATCAAGACATAAATACACGTATTTATACAAATACCCGTATTCATATAAATATCGTATTTTGTCAAAATAAAAAACCGAAAAGAGAGATACTAAAAGAGATATATAATATTAGCTCATATTTAATCCAAATGTGATAATCTGGCTGTCTATTAAACCGGCTAGTATTAACAAAATGTCTGATTAAAAGCACATGTATAAAAACACATGATATAATCGAACCTGAGTATGCATCAAAATACGTACACTACATCGTTTCGCCTGAGCAGGGAAACCCTCTTTGTGGGACTCTAAAAACTAGAAAATATGCCGACGGTGGGTTTAAGCATAATCACGTCAGCGGCACTAGCTGTATGTAATGGCTACCCAGATATTGAAATAAAAGGAAGGCCGATAAGCAAACTTGTTCGTATTCCTACTGAGCCTAAATGTGAGAATCTCTATACGGTCCGATCTATTCGTCTAAGAGTATCGCATATCAGGTCTAGGGGATGGATAAAGTCAGACCCCTAATAACGCAATAAGTCGTGTCGCTGTGAAGCCCATCGACCACTGAGAAACTACTGATCTAAATCAGTAATTCTTGTCCACCTTGGCCAAGCATTTCTGGTGATGGCCACCCGTACACAGCGCGACATCTACCTCTAATCCTGGGAGAGACGAGTCCCCGACGATCTGCTCACTACCTCCATATTGTTCGGGACTGTACCCAACTAAAACCTATTTGCACGACTCAGTAGAGCTGCTGTAAGATAGTAATCAATGTACAGTGAGAACTCATACGGGACAAATGACGATCTCAGGTCGACAGACTAAGCTATACATATGTCACCAGAAAAATGCTATCTGACAGGTATAATATCATCTAGCATATTCCCGGAGAGACCGTTAAGTTTAACTCATAACCCAATGAGCACCTGTATACTATCGTTGGTGACTAACTATCACCAATGGCTATGAGACCGGCTATCGCCCTTCGTCGGGGTCAAGAAACGTATACACTAGTCTACTCTGGAATATCGATGTCCAGTCTCGATATTTCCATGACTAGGGACATTTAAGGATTTGCTTATAAACTACATGGTTCTCACAAGTGTGATCGCCACAATAACCTTGGTAGTCAAGCATGAATCCTGTGGGCTCTATCAACATGTAATAGTGATCCGTAATACCACATAATATATGTACATGATGATAGAGCTAAACCAGATGGTATACCATCATCTCGCGTAAGACTGTTCTACCCGTATAAGTCCTCCTATAATTATCATAATTGCCTGCTTACGATTACAATAATTGCTTTGAGGTCACTTTAGCCAACAATCTCCCACTTACACTTAAGGCTAATTATTACGGTGTCGCATACTCACGACCCGTGTGATACCGAACACCCAACTTCTCTACTAATCAGTTTCGCAGATCATATTTGGGAGACATTCGTGTTCGAGAAGTAGACTTAGTTAGTGGATTCGCTCCAATGTTTATATCTTTATCTCTCTATATCACAACTTCGCGGAGAACAGCTATCTCCCGAAATGAGTGATACCTGTCTTAGAACTGGATATCTGATGGGACCAAGTTCATAAATGAATTCCAAATTTAACAAATTTCTTAGACTGTATTTTCCACTAAATTTAATCAGTATCATGCACCATGCCTATCTTAGGATCTTCTTAGACCTATATCTAACATACTACCCTCAGAAGAGGGTAAACTTTAACTCTGTAAGACACTATGTCATTCAGGTCACCTTGGAAGCTTGAAATAATAACCTCCACCTGAAGGAGGCTGTCTTTACCATATACCAAGAACATTCTCTTATGTTCATAATTTCTTCTTAATGTTTCTCCAGGATTGGAATAATATCTGTTTATTGCATCTAGTGCAAAAACAATATTTGGTGCTATATTTGAAATCTCATGATTGACTCAATTGCCTAAGTAAGTGATATATCAATCATGCAAATCTCTCTCCTCATCAGTCCAGAGAACATCTCTTTAGAGAGGGTGACTAGTCGCCTGCGGGTACACCACCATGCCAGGAGTCGTCCATTCTAAAATACTTTAGAATAGTGTCTAATTACCCGAATTGGGACACTTCCCAAATCTAGATCTAAAACCATAGATCTAGACATCAGAATATCTCATATTTTATCCATTTTCTATATGAAGAAAAATTTGTGACAACTATAGTTTAACCGATCGTATTATAGGAACATCACATCCTATCAGGAGTATGTCATCCAAAATCCAGGACAGTACTCTCTACGCAACCTTCTTCGCAGGTCTATCTGTCATTCTTGATGAAGTCAAACACTATAACTTTCACATCAAGAATAGATGATCCATCTTTGCTATACTTGCTTTAGTCTATAAATAGATATAAGCTACTGGCTCACCACGCTTCTGCTGCTCCACTGATTACAACAACTCTCTGGCAGAGTCATATTTATGTGCACTTCTAAATTTAATTTAGAATAACGTTATAGTCATCCACCTGCCAGATCTTAAAGTCTAGAACAACAGTAGTGATAAGCATGGGTCATCAAAACCTCCCTGTCACTGCCTTTGAGGAGACCGAAGTACCTCTTAAGTGGCTGAGATTACCCACTAAATTTGTGGAGTGGCTAATGGATTGTCAAATCCAATTGAATTCTTAGGTTCTACTAAATATTCAGTAATTGTTTGTAGTTATGGAATCACTTCCAGTTCTACCATGCTCCTACTAATGTTTTCTGAAAAGAATTCATTTTACTAAAAGGCGGCGAGTCAAGAACAATATAACTATTAATCCAATAAATGGTAGAATGTTAACTCTCGTCTAAGCCCTGATTAACCCACAAACTTCCATTACTGAAACGTGTCTTGAGTTTATCCGGATTCTGGTTTTAAGCATAAGTCGGACAACTCTATAATACCTCAACACTGTTAAGATATAAATCTATTTTATATCCAATATATAAATAAATGCACTAATTTAATTGGAATTGGATTCAAAAATTATGCAGATGTTTCCAATACATGACTAAAGAGGAAAAGGCCATACAACGTTACACATCAAGGAGCACACCCACATATGAGTAATCTGAGAGAGAAGCAGGTTCTCAAAATTACTATGAAGAAATATCTAGTATAATTATCTACATCTTCGATTACCTCGAAGAATCCTGATATTTCCAACACATGGTTCTCTACTTTATTTTTATACCTATACCTTCTTAAAATTTGGACCTTGTATTTCAAAGAAATGCGTGTTTAAAACCAGAGAAGTCATAACTAAACGGAATATAGTACGAGTACCAACCCCTTATCCTAATGGAAATTGAACAACATACAATACTTTGTATAAATTCTCTGAGTTTAATAACTTAAACCCTATGTGTTGTAGGTTAAAAACTGTATTATGATTATGAAGAATTACACTATTATTGAATGCACCTTATCTAATCATCAGCAGATAAAGGTAAATGTTATAAATATAATTTTAAAAGGTTATATCTCACTTTATAAAATAAACATACAGATATATAAGTTTGAAATTAGTGCGTAACGGATATTCAAAACCAACTATTTGCCATTAGGCAAAACCCAGGTGATTTCCTCAATATTACCAATTACTAAGAATTCTGATTTTGAGGATCTAATTACCCAATTCCAAATATTCTACTCCCACTCAGCATCTGTAATGTTATACAGATGTGGGAATCAAGTCCGGTAAATACATACTCTGAAGTCAGAATATAATTGGGAAAGCATTTTTCAATTAACACAGCACAGTAAAACTGAAACATGAAAATGTTTCGTGGGGGTGTCCAGGTATTCTAAGCAATGCCACTTCCAATACCAGACTCATGGCATTAGTTACAATTTCCATTGCCCTTACTCCAATTCCTTTATATGTCTTTACTTCTTACCTTCTGTATACCATTCTTAGGCTAATTGGTTTTCTTCTTTCCCTACCTTTCGGCACCTGCCTAAGGTTTGGAAGAAGACAATCCAATAAGCGTAATAGGTGTGCTCCCCTAATATTAGTGTTAGGAATATATATGCCCTAGAGGCCATTATTGTATGATATAGTGGATGCTTGGATATATATATATAGAGGACTTTCGTACTCGACATGATAGTATGCTATCTGGTTACTCTTTATCTTAACATGTACACTTGTTTTATTATACGGTCTCTTAGATACATGTTGATAAAGCCCTTAGGATGTTTGCTTGACTATCAGGACTATGATGCAGATCATACTACTAGGACTTGAGTAATCTACAAGCACATCCTTTAATTGTTCCAAGTCGAGGGGATATCGAGACAGGGCATCGATATTCCAGAGTAGACTAGTGTGTACGTTTCATGACCCTATAGGGGGCGATGGTTGGTCCCATATCCATTGGTGTTTGACATCAAAGATTGTACACAGGTGCTCATTAGAGAATGGGTACACCGAACATGACTCGCTGAGAACTCCTAGTTGGTACTATACCTATCGTTAGATAGCAGTTCTCTGATGACACTGGTACAGGTTAGTCTGTAGACCTGAGATTATCATAGAGTCTTGTGTGGTTCCTACTGTGCTTTGATTTCCTCCCTACCACGTGTAGGGTGTTTTTCATCACCCCATTGAGATGGGAAGACGCGCGCGCTTGTCAGGCGTACTAAAGATTCCCCCTGCCTGGGGTAGGCCGGGGTTTAATGATTGTGGGGATCCGAATCTCCGGCAGCCGCGAACTAAGCTGCTGTTAATTACCCTTCGCCTTTGGAGCGAGGGAACCTCCGATTGACGGGTTAAACTGGTCATGCGAACTCAATTTGCAGTGTACGTGTGTTGTGTTTTGAAAGGGGGGTTTGGATATATCGGGAGCCACACAGAGTTTTTACGGGGGTCCCGTTACCCGGATAGCGGGCTGGGGGTCAAGGGTGCTAGCAGCCCCCTTGCGGGGTGCGGGGCAGCGCCCCGTTAGAAATTTTTTTCTAACAGGGGCAGTGTCGTGGAGTACGTGTATGTGTACATATGTATGCATATGTATATATATATATATATATATATATATATATATATGAATATATATATATATATATATATGAATATATATAAAAAGGGGGGGAAAGACATCCAAAGGATGCGTGGGGGCCAGCGCCTCGAGCGCTGTGCGCTTAGGTGCTGTGCGCTCAGGCGCTAGAGTGCCATGTGTCGGCACGTAGGCGCTCTTCGTTTGAGCGTTGGGCGCTTGAGCGCAAGCGCGCCACGCGTCGGTACGTGGGCGCTTTGCGCTTCAGCGCCTGACGCTCGAGCGCAAGCGCGCCACGTGTCGGCACGGGAGCGACTTGCGCTTGAGCGCTGGGCGCTTGAGCGCAAGCGTGCCATGTGTCGGCACGGTGGCGACTTGCGCCTGAGCGCTTGCGCTTGAGCGCAAGCGCGCCACGTGTCGGCACCGGGGCGACTTGCGCTCGAGTGCTTGGGCTGGAGCGTAAGCGCGCCACGTGTCGGCACCGGGGCGACTTGCGCTCGAGCGTTTGCGCTTGAGCGCAAACGCGCCACGTGTCGGCACCGGGGCGCTTTGCGCTTGAGCGCAGGGCGCTGTAGTGCAAACACGCCATGTGTCGGCACGTAGGCGCTTTGCGCTCGAGCGCTGAGCGCTTGGGCGCAAGCGCGCCAAGTGTCGGCACGCGGGTGCTCTGCACTTGAGCGCCGGCGAGAAAAGGCGGCTTTTAGCCTAGAACCAGAAGCTATGCTTCAAAAAAAGGAAATATTTATTATTATTATTATTATATATATATATATATGGAGTTAAACTCCTAGGATGTTTTGAAGCTGATGAAGGGGGGTTCTTCTTCTTCCTCCTGTTGTTTGGCCGGATCTTGAAGATCAAGAAGTAGGAGATTTTAAAAATCACTCCTTTTTGAGATCTGATGGGAGATCTGAGTTCCCATCTGTGGGTTTTGTGGTGGAAAGCTACATAGTTTTGGAAAAGAAAGAGTAAAACTCTTGATTTAATTTAAAAGAAATGAGAAGGTTTAGAACCTTTGAGAAGGTGCAGGAGGCACAAAGAACCCTAGTTTTTTGGGGAATGAAAAGTGTTTCTTTTATTCATCATCATGTTGCCTTTTATAGGCCTACATATTTACATATAGCCCCTTGGGCTTTACAAAAATGGCATTTTAGCCATCCCATGGCTCATGTGCCATTTCATTTTTGCACATAAGCCATGGGCTTACAAAATATTGGCTTTATGCCTATTTTGTTTACATTCATGCATAAACAATTACATAAAAATTAATTATTACATGATTTTGTTGTTGGCACGGGGAGGCTGGCCACGGGATCAGCTTGGGCATGGGCCCGCTTGACCTGGGCTTGGGCCCAGCTGGCTTGGGGTTGACTTTGATTTTGACTTGGTCAACCGGGGTGTAAATTTTTACCCCAACAAATTGGCACGTATCGCACACTTCGCCCTTTCAAGGCAGCCATGGCTCATGTGCCATTTCGTTTTTGCACATAAGCCATGGGCTTACAAAATATTGGCTTTATGCCCATTTTGTTTACATTCATGCATAAACAATTACATAAAAATTATTTATTACATGATTTTGTTGTTGGCACGGGGAGGCTGGCTGCGGGATCGACTTGGGCATGGGCCCGCTTGTCACGTCCCGAAAGTACGGAACATGACCGGCACTTAAACTACGAACGTCTCGAGGCATACGTAATCTAAGTAAGCCGAAAACCCAGAAATCCAAACCAAGAAAATTAGTAGAGTGAAGGAAACCAATTTAAAATCAAGTAGTTTTGATAGCATAAGCCGAATTATGCGGTTTTAAAAACATCAAATATTTCCTGAATATTTCGGCAGAGTCTCCTTTGTAAATACTGGCTCCCCAACGGGATACAACATGAATAGTATACGAAATCAAAAAAAAAGGCATCCCCAAGCGGGAGCTAGCTCTTCGTCAATCGACGGTCACAACCACACAAGCAATATAATATACAACGCCAAGTGCGAGGATCAAAACTCAAAAGGTAACTCAAAACAACAAGAAATCCACAGAAATACAACGCGCGACTCTAAGGTCGAAAGAATAACATCACTGGTCTCTATCTCAAAAATAAATACATGTTTGGTTGATGGAACTTCTAGATACAATAGAATAATGATATACAAGATATAATGATGGGTGCGATACAAATAAACCCACCTACTAGCAAGTCACCCGGAAATGGAAATAGTGCCAGCAAGCCGTAATGAAACCTGTATGGCGAAACCTGCAAGAACTGTGGCACAACGGGGGTGAGTTGCCAACTCGTGAGTAGAAAAACATCTACGCACAGAAATCGCAAAAATAACGCAATCCTAGGTCAATGATCATAATATATCCTCAAATATGTATATAACATGCAGCCTATAACAATGGCTAGGGTAAATATCTAACCCGAGTGTAATCTCATGTGCCTGTGTCAGTGCATCAGGTAGCAAAATATCATATGAATGAGGTATGAATGCATGAAAACAGAATACATGTAAATGAAGAAACTGTTTTCATAATTTAGTGAGATTTCCTTTGTATTTTTTAAAATGAGGTATCATAATGAAATCAGCATCAACAGTGTCTAGCATCGACACAAAACATAAATCTCAATGTCTCAAAATCTCAGGCTCCGGCTATCCGGACTGGCCTGTATCATCAAATCTCAGTACCTCAATATCTCGAAATCTCAATGTCTCAATCTCAATATCTAAGGCGCCGTCAGTCCAGACCGGCCCCTACCATCCATCTCATGACCACGACGGTATCCTCCGGATATCAGACACGTCGGGTAATATCACCGGAAGGTAGTGCTCCCCTGCCAGGCTCAACGTTAGCAACACGACCTTCTTGCCCCGAGGTACCTTACGGGCCCACCATGTACCCGAAACGGTTCATCCATCTCCTCGAATCGGGTCTCGAAATCCATCAGCAAACTCATGGTGGACGACTCATACATCATGGGAAAACCGCATTTTTATTTAAAAAAAGAAAAAGCAGTTTATATATGTTTTGCGGTTTTCCTCCCAATACAGAAAATATTATGGAAATCTGAATCATCAATAGAATGTAAAACCATGAATATAAGCATGAGCATCCATGAATGCGGCATATAATGAATAACAATATGCATGAAGTGACAAGTAACAACTACAATGTCTAAACTAGCATATAATGCAAGCAACTAATCATCATGTCAAAACTACTAGTTAACAAGCTATATTAGGCGATAATATTTTCTAAGGTGTGCGTGACATGGCAATTACCGATGAAGATGTGTGTGAGCCGGCAAGCAAGTGTACGTGGTACATACGCATCATCAGTAATGGTGCTGGTGTCCTAACAGTATGATATCAACAATGCAATAAGAAATTATAATATAAGTATGCGATGCGGAGCGAACAGTAATAATGAGCGGAATACTAGACACAACGATAACTAAACTGCATTATCCTAATATAAGTCCTATAATAGTGCCTTTTGAAATAACACAAATCGCGATGTTTTGAAAATAAGGGCTACGGTGTTTTTAGGAAAAGATACGTCTTTTGAAATATCCGTAGAATCCCTTGACCTGTCTTTTAAAATACCCACGATTCGTAAGCTTTTGAAATAGGTAGGAGTCGAATCTAATCTAACAACTAAACTAAACTAAAGGGCTAAGCTAACAAGCTGGACTACAGGTAAGGAAATCGCCTAACATCTGAGTCGATATATATACATACCTGTATATATATTAGTCGGTGATCCCGCCTCAATAATATCATATCCGATACCATATCTATAATCAGACATCCCAAGTCAAGAGTGCGGATCAATCATCAAAATATAGCTCGTACGTAAATCCGTCGTACGACATCCCCAAATCTGGGTACGGGTCAATATCATATTCATCACACTATTCATCCGGTATCCTCTTTATCAAAGATCATAGTCTAGGGTACTGACCTATGTCTAGTACAATACTAATATCATCAATATAGTCATGATCTGGCTACTGATCGACAGTCTCGTACAAACTGATATCATCAGCACATATCATCATAAAGGGGTATACATCGCCCAATACGGCCTAGGATCAATATCCTAGCATACCATATCTCATATCACGATCACATGTCGACCATTTAATTAATAACACTATTCACCCGTATCGTCGTCCCAAGATCCGCTATAACACCAGGACGTACCTCAAGTACGAATCCTTCCATATCACCGAAATCACAATCTCAACACAAAACTCATCGACTCATCTCAATCCCAAGTATCATCCTCAAATCCGTATGAGAACACATAGTCCCATAACCATGTGAACACATAACAATATATTCCTGTAAGCACAAATGAAAGAAGAAAGTATGCAAGTATGGGTGGGTGTGTGCAAGTGTGGTGCGACCACTACTCTAGGGTTTCGCGACACTAAATCATCCAAGAACACCAAATATCCATATTTATCATCAATAACTCAAACAATATATAAACAATATATATGTGTGTATACGTATTCGTATACATCACCACGAACTGCGGGGGTGCTATACGCCATCCACCCGACTTCTCCCCGTAGATATAAATCTACTCACCTGGTCCTCGCTCGCCGGTGCCGACGTCGCCACGCGCTTGCTTGTCGTCTCGAAGTCCACATGGGGTACCTACATATCATAATGCACCGTATCGTATTAAAACCCGACTCATAACTAAAACGACACACGAATCCCACATAGGTCAAAACCTATGGTTTCTTTCACAATTCAACTCAAAAACCCTCGACGTCGGCGTACAAACGCCAAACCATCGATAAAAAGCCCAAACACACCCATTTACACATTCACAAACACTAATTATAATATGAAATAGGTTGCAATTCACAAAAACCTCAAACTCACATTAAAAGCTATTTTTCCGAAAATCTAGCATGAAAAATTAACCGTTTTAGTACAAAACTCGATGTTTAAATAAATCTAGCGGCCATAATACTTATTAAACATCTTAATTAAGTCATATAAACCATTTCTATAATTTATTCTCATAAATTTGCATAAATTCCAAAATCCTAGTTTGCAAAAATATCAATTTTTAACACCTTTTAAAGCAAAATTCACAATTCATCAATTAAGCATGGTATTGCATGATCCAAAGTCATTAAACCACTCATTATAATATTAATAATGACATGAAACCTTAATTTATATTTTAAACCCAAATATAAAATAATTTCAAAACAACCTAGTTAGCAAAATAGCACATTTATCACAATTTCCAACTAACAATTTGAAATTAGTAACTGGATTTGGTTTTAGCAAGAATAAACATGTTAATCTACTCATGGCAAATTTAATGATGTGATAAAACCTTATCTTGATTTTAATCTCACATATAACCATTAATTCCACAATTCAAGTTTGCAATATGAACACAAATTAAACACCAAATTTAGTTAAATTGGAGTAATTAACCAACAATTAAGACATGGGTTAAGATTTATACCTCCCAATTAGAGATCTAGCAAGGATTTAAGCCTCCAAAATTGCTCTCTTTTCACCAAGATCTATGCTAGATGGGATAAAGAATAATGGGTAAGAGTTAGATTTTGATTTTGTGAGGTTTTAGTAGATTTTTCATGAAATTTTTGTGGATTTTTTTGGAGAAGAGATGAGATGAGGAATGAGAGGGGAGGGGCTGCTGAAAATGTGCAGGTTTCGGCCAGCATGGGGGGGGGGGGAATGGGTGAGGGAGGAGAGAGAGTGAGGTGGAGAAAGTGGAAAAAGTCAAAGTCCACCATTTTCTATCATTTTCCTTTCTTTTCTTTTTTTTCTTGGTGATTGGAGAGAGAGAGAGAGGGAGGGCTGTCATGGTGGGGCTGGCCACATGGGGAGAGGAAGAAAGGGTGCGGTGTGGGTGTGTTGGTTAGGGAAAAAGATAAATGTATTACCCCGATTCCCGTTAACACTAAATTCACCGGAAAAAGCCTTTTTCTTCGATATTTTCTAAACCGTTTTGGCAAACGATTTCATTTCAAAAACCACAGGATAAAATTTTATTTAATGTGTTATGATGCACAAAATTTGTTTCAACTCATTCCAATTTGTAATTTTTCCTAATTAAATGTATTAGTGACGGCTTAAAATAATATTAAAATAATTAATTTCGGAGAATTTTTCAGAAAATTTGAAATTTCACCAGTGACTCAATAAACACCAAATACTAGCAATTACATAGCTAGAATATGTATATTTAATTTTATAATAAAGATATTTGTATTTTGACTTTTACAGAAAACCCACTTATTTTACCGATTTTTTCGAAATTTCACCGAAACGATTTTCAAAACGTTACACCGCTTGACCTGGGCTTGGGCCCACCTGGCTTGGAGTTGACTTTGATTTTGACTTGGTCAACCGGGGTGTAAATTTTTACCCTAACAAATTGCCCCCATCAATAAATGCACACAACATATGTTGGTCGTGTGCATGAAATTGATGGATCTTCTTTTGCGTGGAGGCGACTTGCTTTGGTTCCCACTTTTTGGGATGCACTGCCCTTTTTACGACATGGACGGTCGGTTCTGCCCTTTTTGCGACTTGGATGGTCGGTGCTTGACGCGTCTCCGAGCCGGAGTGTCCGTGGTAGACGTTTCTCTGACCCGGAGTGTCTGTGTAGGACGTTTTCCCGAGACGGAGTGCCTGCTGTTGGACATTTCCCCGTTATGGAGTGTCTGTGTTGGACGTTTCCCCGAGACGGAGTGTCTGCTGGCTGACGTGCCCCTGGCACGGAGTGTCTGCTGTTGGACGTTTCCCCGAGACGGAGTGTCGCTGGTTGACTTTTCCCCGGCACGGAGTGTCGCTGATCGACTTTTCACCGGCACGGAGTGTCGGGTTGACTTTTCCCCGGTACGGAGTGTCGCTGGTCTACTTTTCCCCAGCGCGGAGTGTCGGGTTGACTTTTCCCCGGCACGGAGTGTCGCTGATTGACTTTTCCCCGGCGCGGAGTGTCGCTGGTAGACTTTTTCCCGGCACGGAGTGTCGCTGATCGACGTTTCCCCAGCACGGAGCGTCGCTGGTTGACCTTCCCCGGCACGGAGTGTCGCTGATCGACTTTTCCCCGGTGCGGAGTGTCGGGTTGACTTTTCCCCAGCACGGAGTGTCGCTGATCGACTTTTCCCCGGTGCGGAGTGTCGGGTTGACTTTTCCCCAGCACGGAGTGTCGCTGATCGACTTTTCCCCGGCGCGGAGTGTCGCTGATCGACTTTTCCCCGGCGCGGAGTGTCGGGTTGACTTTTCCCCAGCACGGAGTGTCGCTGATCGACTTTTCCCCGGCGCGGAGTGTCGGGTTGACTTTTTCCCGGCGCGGCGTGTCGGGTTGACTTTTCCCCGGCACGGAGTGTCGCTGATCGAATTTTCTCCGGCGCGGAGTGTCATTGGTTGACTTTTCCCCGTCACGGAGTGTCGCTGATCGACTTTTCCCCGGCGCGGAGTGTCGGGTTGACTTTTCCCCTACGCGGAGTGTCGGGTTGACTTTTCCCCGGCACGGAGAGTCGCTGATCGACTTTTCCCCGGCGCGGAGTGTCGGGTTGACTTTTCCCCGGCACGGAGTGTCGTTGATCGACTTTTTCCCGGCGCGGAGTGTCTGGTTGACTTGATCCCGAGACGGAGCATAATTCCGGCAGGAAGGCAGATACACCGAGGCGAAGCATGATTTCGACACGGGGTGCACATTCTGAGACGAAGCATGATTCTGACGCAGAGCTTGCTGGTTGACTTGATTCCGAGGCGGAGCATAATTCCGGCAGGAGCATGATTTCGACACTGGGGTGCACATTCTAAGACGAAGCATGATTCTGCCGCAGGGACTGTTGGTTTGATTTGAGTTGACATCAGCATCGCTACACTGGAATATGGTACCAGGAGCGGATCACCATCTGTCTTTGAGAGGATTTGGGAATTGGGGTTTTTGTTTGGCATCTGCATTGCTGCACTGGAATAATGCCAGGAGCAACTCATCATTTGCCCCGAGAGGATTTAGGAATTGGGGTTTTTGTTTGGCATCTGCATTACTGCACTGGAATAATGCCAGGAGCAACTCATCATTTGCCCCGGAAGGATTTGGGAATTGGTCTTCGTTTTTTCTTGTTTGGCATCTGCATTGCTGCACTGGAATAATGCCAGGTGCAACTCATCATTTGCCCCGAAAGGATTTGGGAATTGGTTTTCGTTTTTTTTTGTTTGGCATCTGCATTGCTGCACTGGAATAATGCCAGGAGCTACTCATCATTTGCCCCGAGAGGATTTGGGAATTGGTGGCTTAGGAGACAGGTTTAGATCCCTGTCACCTGAGGCTTTTCAATTTTATGGGCCGTGAGGGTCCCATAAAAGCATTTTATCCCTACGGATCGTAAGGATCCCTTAGGTGTATTTTCTCCCTAGGAGTCGTGAGGACTCCTAAGTGTGTGGCTCCTTTGTGAGTCATAAGGATCTCACGCGGGAATTTTCTCCTCACAAAGTCGAGAGGGCTTTGCGAGTGCATTTCATCTCTCCTTCTTTTTTTTTTACGAGTTTGCGCCCTTTCGGGTTTTCACAAACTCACCGGCAGTCCTGCTGTTTTTACTCACGGTGCTCTTTCGGGTTTTCATCCGTGCCCATTTTGCTTGTGGACAAACCATTTTTTTATTATTATTTTTTTAAAATTTTGGTGGGACTTTGAATGTGGTCTCACCGGTAGGACTTGAGAGGGATTGGGATTGTTTTACGCCCGTGGATTGTATACGGTTTTGCAGGATGTATGATCCAGACCGTAGGGCCAAAAACATTTTGGGTCTTTGTTGGCGTCTGCATCGCTACACTTGAATATGGTGCCAGGAGCGACTCATCATTCGCCGTTGGGATTTGGAATTTGGCTGGCGTCTGCATCGCTGCACTGGGATATGGTACCAGGAGCGACTTATCATTCGCCATTGGGGTATGGGATTTGGAATTTAGTTAGCGTCTGCATCGTTGCACTGGAATATGGTACCAGGAGCGACTCATCATTCGCCATTGGGATTTGAATTTGGAATTTGGTTGGCGTCTGCATCGATGCACTGGAACATGGTACCAGGAGCGACTCATCATCCGCCGCTTGGGATTTGAATTTGGAATTTGGTTGGCGTCTGCATCGCTGCACTGGAACATGGTACCAGGAGCGACTCATCATTTGCCGCTTGGGAATTGGGGAGCGATGGCTTAGGAGACAGGTTTAGATCCCTATCGCCTAAGGCTTTTCAATTTTATGGGCCGTGAGGGTCCTATAAAAGCATTTTCTCCCTGCGGGTCGTAAGGATCCCGCAGGTGTATTTTCTCCTTAGGAGTCGTGAGGACTCCTAAGTGTGTTTTTCCTTTATGAGTCGTAAGGATCCCATAAAGGTTTGTTCTCCTCATGTATCGTGAGGACACATGAGTGGATTTCCCTCGTTCCCAGTTTAATGACTTAGAGATCGACTGTTTCCAGTTTAACGACTTAGAGGTCATCTGTTTCCAGTTTAAAGACTTAGGGGTCTGTTGTAACGTCTTCAAAATAATAAAATATGATTTTTGGGAAATTTTATAATTTAATATTATTTTAATGAATATTTTAATATTCTGGTATAATTAAATACAGATAAATGGGGAAAAATTATGGAAAATTCTAAAATAAGGTATTTTAAGGAATTGCTTCGTTTTCTGTGCATGCCCCCATTTCCTCTAGTTTTGACCCTGAGTATGTATAGTTTTGACTGATTCCATCTAGGGTGAAATCTGGGTTGATTTTCCTATGTTGGTGTATAATTTGGGACTTGTTTTAGCATGGATTTTGGTATTTGGTGATTCATTCCTGTCGGGTGGCGTTTGGACGTCAACGACAAGTGGATTTTGATTGTGTTTACATGCGAGTCGATAGGTTTTTACCTATGCGGGTAGCGTGTGCTATTTTGGTTTCCGATGTGATTTTCATGTGCTTTAGCATTGTGATATACTTGTAGGTACCCCGCGTGATGTTGAGGCAAAGGAGGTGAAGATAGCGACATCGGCTTTGGCACACGAGAAGCAATGTGAGTAGATTTATATCTGTGGGGAGAAGTCGGGTGGATGGCGTATAGCACCCCCGCAGTCCGTGGTGATGTATACGAATACGTATACACACGAATATTTATTATGTGTTGTTTAGGGTTATTGATGGTAATAATGATATTTTGATGATAAGAATATATTGGTTTAGTTTAGTGCGAACCCTAGAGTAGTGGTTGCACTCACACATACATTTACACACATACTTGCATTCATTCTTTCATTTATTAGAGTGCATATGATGGTGCGTATATCTACACATGGGTATGGGACTATGTGTTTATATACTGGATTTGAGGATAGTATTTGGGATTTGAGATGAGTCGATGAGATTGGGCTTGAGGCCAGGAGATCGGTGATGTGATTTGGTTCGTATTGAGATACGACACGATGTTTTAGCGGGTCTTTTGACGTAGTGATTCTTACACCTGCATGCATACATAGAGGGTATCAATATTGTACTAGACATAGATCAGTACCCCGATCATGACATTTGATAAAGAGGATACCAGATAAATAGTATGATGAATGTGATATTGACCCGTACCCAGATTTGGGATGCCGTACGACGGATTTACGTACAAGCTATATTTTGATGATTGATCCGCACTCTTGACTTGGGATGTCTGATTATTGATAGGGTATCGGATATGATATTATTGAGGCGGGATCACCGACTAATATATATACATGTATGTATATGTATCGACTCAGATGTTAGGCGGTTTCCTCACCCGTAGCTCTACTTGTTAGTTCAGCCGTATAGTTTAGGATGGTTGTTAGATTAGATTAGACTCCTACCTATTTCAAAAACTAACGAATCGTGGGTATTTTAAAAGACAGCCCAAGGGATCCTACGGATATTTCAAAAGACGTATCTTTTCATAAAAACACCGTAGCCCCTATTTTCAAAACCCCATGATTCGTGTTATTTCAAAAGGCACCAATTGTAGAGGTTATTTTAGATTAATACAGATTAGTTATAGTTGCGTCTAGTATTCAGCTTCCGCTCATTATTGTGGTTCGCATCGCATCGTATGCTTATATTATGTTTCATACTCCATTATTGATGTTATGCTGTTAGGACACCAGCATCATTACCGATGATGCGTATGTACCACGTACACTTACTTGCCGGCTCACACACATCTTCATCGGTAATTGCCATGTCACGTACACCTTAGAAAATATTATTGCATCGACATAGGTTGTTAGCTAATAATTTAGACATGATATTAGTGTACTTGCCTTATATGCTAGATTAGACATTGTAATTATTAGTTGTTACATCATGCATGTTATTATTCATGGATTTTTATGCCTGTATGCACTGTTTACATGCTATTGAGGATTGGATTCGGATTTCCATGAGATTTTCTGGATTTGGGGGAAAACCGCAAAACTTATATAAACTTCTTTTCTCTCTTTAAAATAAAAAGTGCGGTTTTCCCATGATGTATGAGTCGTCCACCATGAGTTTGCTGATGGATTTGGAAACCCGATTCGAGGAGACGGATGAACCGTTTCGGGTACATGGTGGACCCGGTAAGGTGCCCCGGGGCAAGAAGCGCGTGGTGATGACGATGTGAGCCTGGCAGGGGAGCACTACCTACCGGTGATTTTACCCGACGCGTCGGATATCCGGAGGATACCGTCGTGGTCTTGAGATGGATGGTAGGGGCCGGTCTGGACTGACGGCGCCCTAGATATTATGATTGAGACATTGGGATTTCGAGATTTCGAGGTACAGAGACTGTGATACAGAGATATCGAGATATTGGGATTACGTTTTGTGCCGATGCTAGGCACTGTTTTATGCTGATTTCATTATGATACCTCAACTAAAAATACAAGGGAAATCTTACTAAATTATGAAAACAGTTTCTTCATTTACATGTATTCTGCTTTCATGCATTCATACCTCATATTCATGACATACTATTACCTGAGGCACTAGCACGAGCACTTGGCACTACATTCACGTATAGAGATTACATTGCCAGTTTAGCATGCTTCAGCTTTATTCATATTGAGGTTTCTTTATATCTGATCGTATTGACCTAGGTTGGGTCATGCATTCGATCTCTGCTTGTAGATATCTTTCTATTCACGAGTTGGCAACTCACCCCCGTTGTGCCCCAGTTCTTGCAGGTTTGCCGTACAGTTCTATAGCGGCATTTCTGGCACACTGCTTCCTTTTGGGTGATTTGCTTGGATAGGTGGGTTCTTTTGTATCAGAACCGCCGTTGTATTTATATTATTCATTGTATCTAGAATATCCATCAACCAAAACTCGTATATTGTTTCAGACCTAGACTAGTGATGTATTATTCGACCATAGAGTCGCGCTTAGTAGTGTTGCGGTTTTCTTGTTGCTTTTGAGCTTTCTTTTGGATTTGATCCTCGCCACTTGGCGTTGTATATTATTGTTGCATGTGTGGTGGTGACCGTCGATTGACGAAGATCTAGCTCCCGCTTGGGGATGCCTTTATCATTGCATATATTGTTATCCTTGTTATACCCCATTCGGGGCCAGTTTTACAAAAGAAACTCTGCCGAAATTTTTAGAAAAGACTGTACTGTTTTTAAAAATGCATATTCGGCTTAGTTATTTAAAAACCTTGATTTCAAACATGTTTTTCTTCACTTCTTTAAACCAGTTTCTTTACTTATTCTTAAAAATGGTTTTAGATTTCTGGGCTTTTGGCTTACTTGGATCAGATGGAGTCCTATAGACTTCATATGGTTCAAGGGCCAGTCATGTGCTCTTTCGGGTCGTGACAAAGTTGGTATCAAAGCGCTAGGTTGACCTTGGTTCGAGTCTAAGTTTGACTATGTGGAGCCTAGGGCGTTTATATATATACGGAACTTAGGCTTGACCTTACGGAAATTAGACTTGGTCGAGGGGGTATTAGACCCGAACTTTCGTCGTGTAGGATGACCCTTGGTTGATGGAATAGGTAACTAAAGTAGAGTGACGTACCGTTGGTATGTTCCGCGGCATACTTACGACACGCCACTCCGCTTAAGGAACCTTAGGATGTACATATTTTCGAGATCAGTGATCCTCTTTATATCCAGGATTATACATCCATTTGAGATCCCCGATTCTATTAGTTTCATGATCATACCTTTATTGATGCTGTTCCTTCCCATGATCATGTATCCACTTTGGATCTGTTGTTTCCTTTCTTGCCATTGATGTGCTCTCCTTGATACTCGATTGAGGTTCCTGTCACCATGTTTGAGGGCAGTTTGGGCTGCTGCTAGGGTTACGGCCGGTGTGAGCTCGTTTGGTACGAGGGCCGACCATTGTGTTTTCTGGTGACATGGGAACGTCTCGAGTTAGTGTTGGTGATTGTGACCTCTAGTGGAGGCGAGTGCTTGGTCTTGCACCGGATGATCGGGCTATTGTTAGAGCTGCCAGTTGAGAGAGGACTGTTGATGTACAGCATACCTTAGAGATTGTGATGTCGCCTACCGTGCAGACAGATGGACCAGCTGTTGCTGAGATTGACAGGATGTCGCTTCCGAAGCTTACGAGCTGAGATTGCCGTAGCTTTCAGGCAGATATGAGACAGATGACAGCTAGTCTACCCGATTTGAGAGACGAAGATGATTCGTCCGATTTTGCGCCGGAGCGGGCCCTGATGAGTTGAAGATTTCCAGTGTGGAGAGTCTTACTCAGATCTAGAGCAGACCGACTCAGAGATGACCGCCTATGTATTGCCTTTCCTGGAGGATTGAGGCGCTGTTCGGCGTACAGGCGAATAAGCCAGTTGCTGCTGCAAATGACGAGATGTCGCCCAGATGGTTGGAGCTACTGCAGCGTGAGCATATACTTAGAGAGATGATAGCGAGTCGCTAGTCACCTGAGGATGAATGACTAGGACAGGTGGTTCGTTTGTTTACCGATGCGAGGTCATCAGATAGATTGTTTCCAGCTAGAGACGACTTCACGCAGGTTCGTTGAGAGTCGATAGAGACGATCGAATGTCAGGAGCCCATTTTCCAAGTTTAAAGTATACGGAAAGACATGCAGGTGATTCTATGGACTCTCTAGAAGAATGAAACCCTAACTCGACTTAATGACCGTGTGAAAGCCTTTGAACCTTCGGGTTTGCGGCGGTTCCTCGGCGCCATTAGTGAGGCTTGGGTTTGCCCTTCTACGGCTGGACCACCGACACTGTGGCATGTACTCGATACTATTAAACTGTACCCATGATGTGATCTCTTGGGGGATTATGAGGATCTGACGAGTCGATCGGATGGTTCGACATCTTTCGGATATCGTGATGGGACACTGCTTGGGAGACTCCAGATGCGAGCGTAGCCGTCGGAGCGCAGTTCGTGTAGCCACGATGAGTTAAGTCCGAATCAGTCGACATTGAGCAAGGTGGAGTAAAGAGTTCGTACGAGATTTCGACGAGATGACGTCCCACTCCGCTGACATTAGAGATGTGATATGCACCCCGAGGCGTGGTATATGGATGTATCTTCCAGAGAGAAGCGCGATAGGTATGCAGCCGTTCCGGAATAAGCTTTAGCTTCAGCATTGGATGATGACTTCCGGGCATTTCGGCGGGATTGAGATTTGAGAAAGGAACCTCGACAGGACCTTTCTGGAGTACGTTACGAGAAGACCTAGACCAGGAGTGGTCGTATTGCGCACACCCAGCAGGACAGAGTTCGGCATTGTCGACGAGGTAGTTGACCATGTTCGGATAAAGGAACTTACCCAGATGCGTTGCAGATTGATCAGGGACGGACGAGTGATGAGTATTCCTCCGATGGTTGGGACGTGTTCCCGAGGACCTGTTCGGCCTGACATCCTCTACAGAATGATGAAGCTACAGAATATGCGATTTCGAGTCCGTGCGAGAGACTTCAGATTGACCGTGGCCGAGAACAGTGCAGTGCGTAGTAGCTTGGCGTGACGTCATAGTGGACGACGATAGAGACAGTTGGAACAAGAGGTTCGTGTGAGACACTGATGAGCTGTCATTGCTTCCCGTCGAGACTAGAGACCTGATATGCTTACAGAGACGTTGGAATGTGACCAGTTTCCGAGAAAATATTGTGCTGAGGACACAGGTGTTTTTGAGTGAGAAGAGGTTGTGCAGGAAGCCAGCCTCTGTACAGATCGGCATAGGCATGATCGGAAGAGACCTTGAGCAGGATTCCTTCCAGGACATTGCTGCAATGATGTTTGCACCCAGGATCAGATGTGTGACGTGCTTTCAGAGAGCCAGAGGCCGACGCCAGTGATACGCTGCCTTACGAGCGGTCGTGAGGATTGACCGAAAGGTGACCAGGAAAGTGCCAGAACGGAATCGTTCCTGTCAGTACTCCTGACCGGGCCGATGAGCCGATGGATTGCGAGATTGGTAATCTACAGGAAAGATCAGGAACCAGAGGCAGAGGACGCCAGCCGCGAGCAAGAGGCAAGTAGATATCTTGCGCAGCTAGCATCGGATGTTCCGGTACCTTCTCGACCCTGAAGGATGGTATACCGACGACGGTAATTATGATTTGTGATTTTGTGATTTGATTATCACGTATCCGTTGCTTTGGATTTCGGTATTTTGGGCGATCTATTCACATGATTTAGTCTTGATGACTGAGTTTCATGATATTTGATTTTGTGCACCATGGTTGCACCTACTGGGTATTTATACCTTGTACATAGTTATTACTCTTGAGCTGTTGATTGCGATTTCATGCCTATTTTATACTGGTGATTTGATTTACGCTTCCAGCAGAGTTTCATGTAATTTTAGTGTTTTGATTTTGCACTCGGTATAGCTTATATGTGCTTGTAGTGTATCGATATGTGTTTTGTGCCCGCAGCTGCACACGTTTATGATTTTCTTCATATCTGGATACACTTGGTGTTGCTGCTTACGTATTTGAGTTATTGCTTGGTATTTGTGCATGGGATGCACCAGTTCTATACTTCGTGCATTTGTCGCACCAGTTTTATGTTTCTTGCGTTTATCGCATCAGATTTATATTTCGTGCCTTTGTTGCACCGGATTTATATTTTGTGCATTACGATTGCACCTGACTTCGATTTGATGCCTTTCGGTATGTCGATTTTGATTGTGATATTGATGTGGATTCTTGCACTCCGTGCTTTTGACTGGACTTACGCATATTCGACGTTGCTATTGGATTTTGTGATTCCGTGCATATTGAGTGCGCAGGGTCTAGATTTTCATTCGTGCATGATGGATGCACCGATTTGGATTTTCGCGCATGTTGGGCGCATGTTTTGAGATACGATTTTGGGGCACACCAGATGCACTAAATCGAGATTCTTCGTGCATGTCAGATGCACCTGTTTTGGCTGCCAGGCACACGTTGCCTATGACAGATGCTTCGTGCACACCCGTTGCACCTAGATGTTGTTTTGTGCACATGTTTAGCACATATATGGATTTTGATTTCCGTGCGCACCAGACGCACAGGGTGGTGTTATGTGATTTTTGGGATTTATTCCTTTTGGAGCAGTACATTTTTATGATGTTGGATATTTGCTTTCATACTGAGCAGGACTAGTCAGTGGGCAGTACCTGGATATATTTTGCATGCATCGATAGTTATCGAAGGGATTTCCGAAAAGCGAGCTATAGTCTCAGTATATACCTACGTGTCCGATATGACACGAAACGTTTTAAAAACAAGGAAACCCTTCTAAACTGTTTTCAAAACGGCGGAACGTACCTATTAAACAAAGGATATATATACACATATATAGTTATTTTCTTATGAGAAACGTCCACCACTGTGCAGTGTTACGCGCATCGCACAGCGACTTAAAAAGATTTGGCATACATTTGCATCAGCTATTTACATGTATAGATTGGATGTCTACATGTATAGTCTTGGTCCATATCATATTGATTTTGTATTGGGATTTGACATTGTGTCGTTACCATGACTCCGATGATTGCGGATGCTTGATGGAGTGTTGCTTTTGAGTTATCTGCTCAGTACTCATGCGCATGCATTGCGCTATGATGTTTTATGTATAGATGATTTCGGAGCCCCGATGACTTGGAATTTGTATTGAAATATTTTAGTATTTGGGGGTTTAAATTTAAATTCGGGGACCGAATTTCTTTAAGGGGGGTAGATTGTAACGTCTTCAAAATAATAAAATATGATTTTTGGGAAATTTTATAATTTAATATTATTTTAATGAATATTTTAATATTCTGGTATAATTAAATACAGATAAATGGGGAAAAATTATGGAAAATTCTAAAATAAGGTATTTTAAGGAATTGCTTCGTTTTCTGTGCATGCCCCCATTTCCTCTAGTTTTGACCCTGAGTATGTATAGTTTTGACTGATTCCATCTAGGGTGAAATCTGGGTTGATTTTCCTATGTTGGTGTATAATTTGGGACTTGTTTTAGCATGGATTTTGGTATTTGGTGATTCATTCCTGTCGGGTGGCGTTTGGACGTCAACGACAAGTGGATTTTGATTGTGTTTACATGCGAGTCGATAGGTTTTTACCTATGCGGGTAGCGTGTGCTATTTTGGTTTCCGATGTGATTTTCATGTGCTTTAGCATTGTGATATACTTGTAGGTACCCCGCGTGATGTTGAGGCAAAGGAGGTGAAGATAGCGACATCGGCTTTGGCACACGAGAAGCAATGTGAGTAGATTTATATCTGTGGGGAGAAGTCGGGTGGATGGCGTATAGCACCCCCGCAGTCCGTGGTGATGTATACGAATACGTATACACACGAATATTTATTATGTGTTGTTTAGGGTTATTGATGGTAATAATGATATTTTGATGATAAGAATATATTGGTTTAGTTTAGTGCGAACCCTAGAGTAGTGGTTGCACTCACACATACATTTACACACATACTTGCATTCATTCTTTCATTTATTAGAGTGCATATGATGGTGCGTATATCTACACATGGGTATGGGACTATGTGTTTATATACTGGATTTGAGGATAGTATTTGGGATTTGAGATGAGTCGATGAGATTGGGCTTGAGGCCAGGAGATCGGTGATGTGATTTGGTTCGTATTGAGATACGACACGATGTTTTAGCGGGTCTTTTGACGTAGTGATTCTTACACCTGCATGCATACATAGAGGGTATCAATATTGTACTAGACATAGATCAGTACCCCGATCATGACATTTGATAAAGAGGATACCAGATAAATAGTATGATGAATGTGATATTGACCCGTACCCAGATTTGGGATGCCGTACGACGGATTTACGTACAAGCTATATTTTGATGATTGATCCGCACTCTTGACTTGGGATGTCTGATTATTGATAGGGTATCGGATATGATATTATTGAGGCGGGATCACCGACTAATATATATACATGTATGTATATGTATCGACTCAGATGTTAGGCGGTTTCCTCACCCGTAGCTCTACTTGTTAGTTCAGCCGTATAGTTTAGGATGGTTGTTAGATTAGATTAGACTCCTACCTATTTCAAAAACTAACGAATCGTGGGTATTTTAAAAGACAGCCCAAGGGATCCTACGGATATTTCAAAAGACGTATCTTTTCATAAAAACACCGTAGCCCCTATTTTCAAAACCCCATGATTCGTGTTATTTCAAAAGGCACCAATTGTAGAGGTTATTTTAGATTAATACAGATTAGTTATAGTTGCGTCTAGTATTCAGCTTCCGCTCATTATTGTGGTTCGCATCGCATCGTATGCTTATATTATGTTTCATACTCCATTATTGATGTTATGCTGTTAGGACACCAGCATCATTACCGATGATGCGTATGTACCACGTACACTTACTTGCCGGCTCACACACATCTTCATCGGTAATTGCCATGTCACGTACACCTTAGAAAATATTATTGCATCGACATAGGTTGTTAGCTAATAATTTAGACATGATATTAGTGTACTTGCCTTATATGCTAGATTAGACATTGTAATTATTAGTTGTTACATCATGCATGTTATTATTCATGGATTTTTATGCCTGTATGCACTGTTTACATGCTATTGAGGATTGGATTCGGATTTCCATGAGATTTTCTGGATTTGGGGGAAAACCGCAAAACTTATATAAACTTCTTTTCTCTCTTTAAAATAAAAAGTGCGGTTTTCCCATGATGTATGAGTCGTCCACCATGAGTTTGCTGATGGATTTGGAAACCCGATTCGAGGAGACGGATGAACCGTTTCGGGTACATGGTGGACCCGGTAAGGTGCCCCGGGGCAAGAAGCGCGTGGTGATGACGATGTGAGCCTGGCAGGGGAGCACTACCTACCGGTGATTTTACCCGACGCGTCGGATATCCGGAGGATACCGTCGTGGTCTTGAGATGGATGGTAGGGGCCGGTCTGGACTGACGGCGCCCTAGATATTATGATTGAGACATTGGGATTTCGAGATTTCGAGGTACAGAGACTGTGATACAGAGATATCGAGATATTGGGATTACGTTTTGTGCCGATGCTAGGCACTGTTTTATGCTGATTTCATTATGATACCTCAACTAAAAATACAAGGGAAATCTTACTAAATTATGAAAACAGTTTCTTCATTTACATGTATTCTGCTTTCATGCATTCATACCTCATATTCATGACATACTATTACCTGAGGCACTAGCACGAGCACTTGGCACTACATTCACGTATAGAGATTACATTGCCAGTTTAGCATGCTTCAGCTTTATTCATATTGAGGTTTCTTTATATCTGATCGTATTGACCTAGGTTGGGTCATGCATTCGATCTCTGCTTGTAGATATCTTTCTATTCACGAGTTGGCAACTCACCCCCGTTGTGCCCCAGTTCTTGCAGGTTTGCCGTACAGTTCTATAGCGGCATTTCTGGCACACTGCTTCCTTTTGGGTGATTTGCTTGGATAGGTGGGTTCTTTTGTATCAGAACCGCCGTTGTATTTATATTATTCATTGTATCTAGAATATCCATCAACCAAAACTCGTATATTGTTTCAGACCTAGACTAGTGATGTATTATTCGACCATAGAGTCGCGCTTAGTAGTGTTGCGGTTTTCTTGTTGCTTTTGAGCTTTCTTTTGGATTTGATCCTCGCCACTTGGCGTTGTATATTATTGTTGCATGTGTGGTGGTGACCGTCGATTGACGAAGATCTAGCTCCCGCTTGGGGATGCCTTTATCATTGCATATATTGTTATCCTTGTTATACCCCATTCGGGGCCAGTTTTACAAAAGAAACTCTGCCGAAATTTTTAGAAAAGACTGTACTGTTTTTAAAAATGCATATTCGGCTTAGTTATTTAAAAACCTTGATTTCAAACATGTTTTTCTTCACTTCTTTAAACCAGTTTCTTTACTTATTCTTAAAAATGGTTTTAGATTTCTGGGCTTTTGGCTTACTTGGATCAGATGGAGTCCTATAGACTTCATATGGTTCAAGGGCCAGTCATGTGCTCTTTCGGGTCGTGACATCTGTGGTGCCTAGTTTAACGACTTAGCGGTCATCTGTTTCCAGTTTATCGATGTGGTGGTCATCTGTTTCCAGTTTAACGACTTAGAGGTCATCTGTTTCCAGTTTAACGACTTAGAGGTCATCTGTTTCCAGTTTAACGACTTAGAGGTCATCTGTTTCCAGTTTAGCGACTTAGAGGTCTACTGTTTCCAGTTTAATGACTCAGAGGTCATCTATTTCCAGTTTAACGACTTAGAGGTCGACTGTTTCCAGTCTAACGACTTAGAGGTCGACTGTTTCCAGTTTAACGACTTAGAGGTCATCTGTTTCCAGTTTAAAGACTTAGGGGTCTATTGTGCCCAGTTTAACGACTTAGCGGTCATCTGTTTCCAGTTTAAAGACTTGGAGGTCTACGGACGGCGAGCTTGGAATTTTGGGGTAGGGTTCGGCATCAGCGTTGCTAACACTGAAGCAGAGGTGCCAGGAGCAATACATCATTTGCCTATTCATATTGGTCGACCGATGGCTTAGGAGACAGGTTTAGGTCCCTATTGCCTAAGGCTTTTCAATTTTATGGGCCGTGAGGGTCCCATAAAAGCATTTTCTCCCTACGAGTCGCAAGGATCCCGTAGGTGTATTTTCTCCTTAAGAGTCGTGAGGACTCCTAAGTGTGTTTTTCCTTTATGAGTCGTAAGGATCCCACAAAGGTTTGTTCTCCTCATGTATCGTGAGGACACATGAGTGGGCCTTCTCAATGGAGCATAATTCCAAAGGCGGAGACCAGCCTTGTAACTGGTGATTATGGTGGGGCATGGGTTTGCTGAGGATTATTTGAGCCCGTAGATTGTATACGGCAGTCAAGTTGGGGACTGACCGTAAGGCCAAGGGAATTTTGAAAAATTGGATTTTTTCCGGCGTCTGCATTGCTGCACTGGAATAATGCCAGGAGCAATTTATCATCCGCCTTTATTTTTTGTTCTTTTTTTTGTTTTACGGCAATTGCTCTATCATTTCAGCTTTTATTATCGCGAAAATCACGATTGCCCTATCATTTCGGCTTTTATTCGCGGTTGCCCGATCATTTCGGCTTTTCTTTATTTTTCTTTTATTTACACATTTTTTATTTACACATATATATATTTTATTTACATTCCCAGTTTAATGACTTAGAGGTCGATTATCCCCAGTTTAATGACGTGGTGGTCAGCGGGTGTTCCCAGTTTAACGACGTGGTGGTCCTTTTTGCTTATCCCGGCTCCTTGAACTTTGATCTTGGCGGATCTGTGTTGATGACCTAGCTCTGTGGCTTGCCAATACATCCGAGGATTGTGAGGTTTTTCCAAGCTTATATTGGTCCTCTGCCCAATCTTTGAAAATATAGCAGTTTTCGATGGTATGACCCACCACTCTATAATATGGGCAGTATATGGGATTGCTGGTCATGTTCATTTCCTGTGGCCTCTTTGGAACAGGCAGTTGCAGACCGTTGTTCAAGGCGTCCATGAATATTTTGCGGACTTCATCCTTCCTGAAGGAGTATACCTTCTTCTTTCTCTCCATTGGAGTAGGTGCCTTTACTGATGCTGGTCCTCGAGGCACATGTCTGGGAGGATTAGGTTCCCGAAAGGCTTCGGTCTCCATTTGCATGAAATCGGCGATCGTAGCTTGACTGTTTGCCAACACGCCTTTAGACAGTTCTATCTCTCCTATCTTGTATTGCCTTTCGACCCAATCTTTGAAGACGAAGCAGTCCTCAATGGCATGACCTATCACCCCGTGATAGGGGTAATATTTTGGGTCGTCGGTCATATTCTCTTCTTGCGGTCTCTTTGATTCTGGCAGTTGTAGACCGTTTCTTAGGGCGTCCCTGAATATCTTGTGGACCTTTTCCCTCTTGAAGGAATAGACCTTTTCCAGCTTCTCTTTTAGAGGCGATCCCCCCCCGGCGTATGTATCATAGGGACTGGAGGCTGATTGCGGCCGTTTTTCGCGAAGGCGCTCCGCTTTTAGGTTGAAAAGGATATCAGTTGGCTGCCCCCGGGTATCAATCCCTGGCTCATGATTCAAAATTTTATTCTGCTGTAATTGCAATCGGGCGACCTGGGTCGCGAGATCTGCCACGACGTTTGCCAGCTCGTCGACTTTGGAATAGACCTCGTCCATCTTCTCATCCCTGTCCTGCAGTTGCCTTTGAAGCCATTGGAATAATGCTTGTTATGTAGTTCCGGCTATGACAACCGGGTAATCTTTATTGCCTGAGCTCAATTCCGTAGGAACCACGGGCTCCTCTGGCTTATCGGCCTGAGTGGGCTCTGTGTCATTTAGATTGAGCCGATGCTGGGTAGCGTCAACCATATCATCACCATGGCTGTGAAGAAAAGGAGGGTTCGTTTCTTCATGTCCGGCCATGTAGACAGTGTGGATAACACATTCAACCATTCTTTCATCACTGGCAGCTGGTTTCGCGAAGCGGTCCGGGCTTTGGAAATTCATAAATTTTAACATGGCCAGAGCCCAGCCCTTTTGTTGGCTCTATATCTGAGCCACTTCTGCCTCAGCTTCTCTGCCTTAAGCGCTTGGCAGGCTTCTGCTCTTCGGGGAGCCGCCATAGGCTGAGTGATGGGGAGGCTTGAGAAGACACCTAATCGAGCAGTGGTCAAGGGCGCCGATGGAGCTTGCTCGGGATGCATTGTAGCTTTGTTGGTGTTGATGGCCTTGCCCCCAGCTGGGGCCAAGGAAATTCATTCAGACACCGACTTGCATTTAGGTTGGGGCGCCCTTGAGATCACCACATTTGGTCTCCTGCCTTTTGAGACCGGTTTGTCTGCTACCGGGGCTTGAGGAGCTGGGATGGCGTTAGCTGACACGAACATAATAAAGCCAAATGGTGGCGGCTCCTCCTCCCATTGTCGTCCGAGATTGGCCGGAAGGACCGTTCTGGAGTCCATCTTCATCGTGTATGAGATGGGAGCTGAGTTCATCTTCGGAGACATTGTTGAAATGTGATTGCTTGAAAATCCTGCATGAGAAAGCATTATTTTAGTATAAATATAGATATGTATATTGATTGAGTTCGCATGAACGTTTAGCCCGAAATATGGGAGGAGTGATTGGTCCTACCGGGCGTGCCAGAATCTGTAGGGTGTTTTTCGTCACCCCATTGAGATGGGAATACGCGCGCGCTTGTCAGGCGTACTACAGATTCCCCCTATCTGGGGTAGGCCGGGGTTTAATGATTGCGGGAATCCGAATCTCCGGCAGCCGCGAACTAAGCTGCCATTAATTACCCCTCGCCTTTGGAGCGAGAGAACCTCCGATTGACGGGTTAAACTGGTCATGCGAACTCAATGTGCAGTGTACGTGTGTTGTGTTTTGAAAGGGGGGGTTTGGATATATCGGGAGCAACGCAGAGTTTTTATGGGGGTCCCGTTACCCGGATAGCGGGCTGGGGGTTAAGGGGGCTAGCAGCCCCCTTACGGGGTGCGGGGCAGCGCCCCGTTAGAAATTTTTTTCTAACAGGGGCAGTGTCGTGGAGTATGTGTATGTGTACATATGTATGCATATGTATGTATATATATATGTATATATATATATATATATATAAAGGGGGGAAATACATCCAAAGGATGTGTGGGGGCCAGCGCCTCGAGCGCTGTGCGCTTAGGTGTTGTACGCTCAGGCGCTAGAGTGCCACGTGTCGGCACGTGGGCGCTCCGCGCTTGAGCGTTGGGCGCTTGAGCGCAAGCGCGCCACGCGTCGGTACGTGGGCGCTTTGCGCTTCAGCGCCTGACGCTCGAGCGCAAGCGCGCCACGTGTCGGCACGGGAGCGACTTGCGCTTGAGCGCAAGCGTGCCACGTGTCGGCACGGTGGCGACTTGCGCCTGAGCGCTTGCGCTTGAGCGCAAGCGCGCCACGTGTCGGCACGGGGGCGACTTGCGCTCGAGCGCCAGTGCACCACGTGTTGGCACCGGGGCGATTTGCGCTCGAGCGCTTGCGCTTGAGCGCAAGCACGCCACGTGTCGGCACAGGGGCGACTAGTGCTCGAGCGTTTGCGCTTGAACGTAAACACGCAACGTATCGGCACATGGGCGCTTTGCGCTCGAGCGCTGAGCGCTTGGGCGCAAGAGCGCCACGTGTCGGCACGCGGGGGCTCTGCGCTTGAGCGTCGGTGAGAAAAGGAGGCTTTTAGCCTAGAACCAGAAGCTATGCTTCAAAAAAAGGAAATATTTATTATATATATATGTGGAGTTAAACTCCTAGGATGTTTTGAAGCTGATGAAGGGGGGTTCTTCTTCTTCCTCCTGTTGTTTGGGCGGATCTTGAAGATCAAGAAGTATGAGATTTTAAAAATCACTCCTTTTTGAGATCTGATGGGAGATCTGAGTTCCCCTTTGTGGGTTTGGTGGTGGAAAGCTACTTAGTTTTAGAAAAGAAAGAGTAAAACTCTTGATTTAATTTAAAAGAAATGAGAAGGTTTAGAACCTTGGAGAAGGAGCATGAGGCACAAAGAACCCTAGTTTTTGGGGGAATGAAAAGTGTTTCTTTTATTCATCATCATGTTGCCTTTTATAGGCCTACATATTTATATATAGCCCCTTGGGCTTTACAAAAATGGCATTTTAGCCATCACATGGCTCATGTGCCATTTCATTTTTGCACATAAGCCATGGGCTTACAAAATATTGGCTTTATGCCCATTTTGTTTACATTCATGCATAAACAATTACATAAAAATTATTTATTACATGATTTTGTTGTTGGCACGGGAAGGCTGGCCGTGGGATCGACTTGGGCATGGGCCCGCTTGACCTGGGCTTGGGTCCACCTGGCTTGGGGTTGACTTTGATTTTGACTTGGTCAACCGGGGTGTAAATTTTTATCCCAACAAATTGGCACGTATCGCACACTTCGCCCTTTCAAGGCAGCCATGGCTCATATGTCATTTCATTTTTGCACATAAGCCATGGGCTTACAAAATATTGGCTTTATGCCCATTTTGTTTACATTCATGCATAAACAATTACATAAAAATTATTTATTACATGATTTTGTTGTTGGCACGGGGAGGCTGGCCACGGGATCGACTTGGGCATGGGCCCGCTTAACCTGGGCTTGGGCCCACCTGGCTTGGGGTTGACTTTGATTTTGACTTAGTCAACCGGGGTGTAAATTTTTACCCCAACAAATTAGCACGTATCGCACACTTCGCCCTTTCAAGGCAGCCATGGCTCATGTGCCATTTCATTTTTGCACATAAGCCATGGGCTTACAAAATATTGGCTTTATGCCCATTTTGTTTACATTCATGCATAAACAATTACATAAAAATTATTTATTTCATGATTTTGTTGTTGGCAAGGGGAGGCTGGCCGCGGGATCGACTTGGGCATGGGCCCGCTTGACCTGGGCTTGGGCCCACCTGGCTTGGGGTTGACTTGGTCTACCGGGGTGTAAATTTTTACCCCAACACCATGGCTCAAAGGAGTTACTTATAGGATTATCAGTAGAGTCCCTGGCCAGGCTGATGAGATTTACCAGTAAGACTTATCAGTAGTTTCTCGATCCGTTATGAGCCACACATCGGCATGACTTATCAAGTTACTAGGGTCTGACGATTCCACCCCTAGACTTGATATGTGACATATCAGACGAAGAGACTGAACTGTACGATAAGTGTTTCTTATAGGCTTCATGGGAGTTTGGACAAGCTTACTTGTTGTTCTTCTATTCGCTCAATGTCTAGGTAGCCTTTACGTCTAGCCAGTACCGCTGATGGCTTGTGGGTAACTGATGTCTTCATTACTCACTGCTGGCGTATTACCGAGTCTTTTGAGTCCCACACAGAAGTTTCCTAGTTCAAGAGAAATGAAGTAGGACACATATGTTAATATGTGCGGGGGCCTGATTAAATACGAGTACGTGATACCGTATTCTAATCTGGCGATAATTTGATATCAGTTAGGTTATATATGATATAACCGGATTATTGAATCAAGTGTTGATTTGATAATATGATATACAGATAAATAATATTAGTCAGTTATATGTGATATAACCGGATTATTAAATCAAGTGTTGATTTAATAATATGATATATATTTATATTTGATATAATTATATATTAATCAATATTAAGCTCACTAATTATTTTCTTTATATATATATATATATATAAATACACACACACACACACACACACGCACGCATATATATATGAAGCATGGTAGGATTTTCTATTTTGTGAAAATAGTAATGAGGTGGAAAATGATGAGAGATAATTGAGGGATGGGTGTAGCATGGCTTGATGAATTTTTTATTCATCATCCTTCACTATTGAAGCATGGTCATAATATATTATTACGAGATATTTGTATGCTTCAATAAGTGAACCCTTGGCCATTCTACACTTAGTCATTTTTTTTCTAGAGCTCTTTGCTCTCTAGCTCTCTCAATTTTTTCATCTCTTCTTCCTCCTCTACAAAACCCTAACCCTCACATGTGATGTGAATCATAGGATTTTAAAGAAACCATAGTGAGCAAAAAAACCCTACTTCACCATCCTACACTTGATTAGCACTTAAGTGTAGTGTGTTTCCTTTACTAAAGTAAGTTTAGTAAAGAGCTAGCTTGGATTAGCGGAGCTTCGGGTGGATCATCTTTAGCACGAAGGTTACGTAGGAAACTCGATCCAACTTCAAGTGGAGCCTAGTGGACTCGCGTGGACTACTACACGGAGCTTTAGAAGAGAAGGACACGGTCTACAAAGATTGTAACCTCCGTCTCTTAGTGTAAATCTTTTGATATCATCATAGAAACCCTAATCGTCTAGTTAGATCTTTGGTTAGTCTAGCTTAGCACCCCGAAAATTTTAAAGTTGCAAGCATGATGCCGGTTTTGACTAAGTGTTGGTGCTGGGGTAGACTTTCATGGTATCAGAGCCAAGATAGAACATTAGGGAAAGTCTTTACGGTGTTAAAATGATCGATCGATTTTTCGAAGCCCGATTTTAGCAAGTTTCCGTCGATTTTTTAAAAGTTGAAATATTTATGATTAAAAATATGCAGAAAATCGTGCAGGGTTTTTGTTGGAGCCCTAAGAAATTCGAGGAGCCAATTCCCTTAAAGAGCAGCAAAACAGCGGCCAAACCCCTTGTTTTCCGCGGTTCCGTCGCCACTTTTTGGCTTTCTGGCATCATTTTTCTTGTGCTGCTCCAGTATCAAATGTGGCACTTTCTGGGTGTTTTTAATGAGACTCAAGTAGTTGAGGTCTCTGTTATTTGTGGGTGTTTGAGGAATCGATCGAAATGTTTAGTGTCGTATAGATTATGATGATATGTGATACAATATTTGGAATCCACAATAATTAGTTTTGAGAAAACTAGTTAGTATTTTGTAAATCTAGCCGTTTAGTCTCGTTTCATCGATTGCCATGGAGTTTTGATTCGGATCAAAACTCCGTCGCAATCGTGTATCGTACGCGATCACTTAGTCGGGAATCTTGTTGAATTATCCGACTGCTTATTGAAAAGAGTTTTCAATTTGAGACTAAAATGCAAGGTTTATAAGTTAGGCATGAAATTTGGAATATGAGATATTCCGGGTTTATGATGTCTAAGGTATTTGTGGATTCTAAATATTGTAGTTTTTTATTTCTTTTCTAGGACCGTAAGTGTAATATGTGGGATATCCCCGATCTCGTTGTTATATGTCAACGGAATTCGGGATACGTATATTTACTTACGTTGATGGCATGTGATGTTATGTGTTGCTGTGATACGTTATATTAGAACGTCGTGATTGAATAACCGGTGTTTTTTTTACGTGAGATGAGAGTTTTTTAATTTTCATTCATGTAAAAATTGTATGTAATATTCTTTTATTGTGACACTTCCGGGTTGAGGATGATTTCACCATTGATTTATATTATTTACTTTTCTGCATTAGGATAGACCTAAGGCAGGGAGCACAAGTAACCGGGTTCTAGAGTCCAGTGGGAGACCAACCTGTGGAGTCGAGACCGGGTCTCCAAACTCTAGAATTGGCAGGATTGCTTGCCGCTCTCGTATGGGTCTAGGGATGCGGGTTTGGTTATTTATCATGACCTTAGAATTCGTGTTTTTCATTATTGGCTTAATTTAAAACACGAACCTCCTAGTATATCTAATATTTCATATGTTGACTTCTGCTGCTTGGTTCTGTGATGTGATCATATAACTGTGTGAGACGAATATTATATTATATATATGATATATAATAAACATTGCTTATGTTTTGCACCCGCGCTAGTCCAGCCCCCGCTCTACCATTAGTTAAGTAACCTAACGGTGTATGACGGGGCCCCGTGGCGAATGCGTATGGCATAAGTATACATTCTATTTTCGTTTCTTTTCTGTGATGTTTTGGGAAACATAAATGACGAGACTTTATTAATGAGATTAATGAAAAGAAAAGAAACCTAAAGATGATGTAGAATCAAAATTTTTAAAAGGTAGCCATGGTTCTTGCTTTGCATAGTGGTATTCCTTGATGAATATCCAACACCTCATTCTATGAGGAAAGAGCCGAGATCCCTTCACCGGGAGTGACCTCTTTAGCAAAGCTAGCAAATGCTACAACCCACTTGGTTTTGTTTTTGATAGCTTCTCTAGTTCTTTCTTTGCATAGTGGTATTCCTTGATGAATATCCAGCAGCTCATTCGATGAGGATAGAGCCAAGATCCCTTCACCGGGAGTGACCTCTTTAACAAAACTGGCAAGTGCTACAAAAACCACTCCTTTTTAAAATCACTAGATTCTACAATGATATCAAGTTCATTACGTTAAAGGTATTCATCAAAACCAGTCGTAGCCCTCTGTCATTTCAGATAAGTGCTATTTACTATTCGTGCTTCATTTGTTGGCTTCCGTCAAGACGTAGTGTGCGGTAGATGATTAGTGCTTATCTGCCACATATGATGCGTTGGATTAGGGTAGTCGTACGACCTTGTTGACCATAGTTATGGGTCGTGCGGGTGGATTTAATTCAATCATGAAATGACGGGTTGAACTTGGATAGCGCTTATGATTTGTTGACCATAGTTAAGTTGCTAGGGGTAAAATAGATATTGGGTATTTCAAGTGTTGAAATTTACAATGAGATTGCATACCTTCTATGATCCCGATACCCACTGCGAGTAAGAGTTACTCCTAGGAGAGTTTTCTACTTTACAATTAGCTGATCCAGTAGGTGTCTACGAAAAGTGTTAACGGGGTTATGCCCCTGCGGAAACGAGGTTATTTAATTAGTTCCTTGCGAAAGATTGGAGAGACTCCCTCGGAGTACCAATACCTGCCTGGCTGACCGATTGGCGAACTTGTAGGGTGTAATTAATCCGGCTAATCATACCTTTTAAGGTTTGAAAGAAGATTTGATAAAAACAGTGGGAGCCATCCTGATTAGATAAGATAATAACCAATCTAATCTTGCAAAGAGCGCACGCTAAAGCGTTTCGTTCTCTCTCTCTCACTCCAGGTAGCGACCAATGACAAGCCTTAATCAAGATAATAATATAGATGTATTGATCGAACACGCTTATTATACTTAGATGGGGAACGTTGGTTTCACTTTTTCTTATGATTGTCATAAGTCTGAGTAAGGAATAGGGGAATACCCGGATTCCCACGCTACCCGAAAGAAGAAGGAGCATGCTGATGCATCTTCTTCGGGTGTGTTCGTTACCGAGAATTGTTTCTTAGTTTGCTCTACGTCCTAGGTATTGGATACCGGATCAGGATCCCACGTTTGTAATTTGTCACATAGGCTAAGAAGAGGTAGAGAACTTGGAAAAGGTGATGTGTCTCTAAAAGTAAGGAATGGACCAATTGTTGCAGCCAAAGCAGTTGGCAAATATCACCTAGTATTACCAAATGGTAATACAAAGATTCTGAACGACTGTTATTACGTACCAAATATGATGTGCAATATTATATCAGTTTCTTTGTTGCATAAAGAAGAATATAATTTTTTATTAGAGGATAATGTTATGAACATTTTCTTAAATCAAGTGTTGATTGGGTTTGGTACGTTGTGTAACGGTATATAGGTTCTAAATCAAACGACAGTTCTAAACGTACAGAACACACACAAGAGGAAAAGTTCATAAATGAACGAAGCCTTCTTGTGGTATTGTAGACTAGATCATATCAATGTGATAAGACTAGCTAAGTTACATAAAAATGCATATTTGAATCAGTTTGAATTTACATCTTATGAAACTTGCGAGTCATGTCTCAAAGGCAAGATGACCAAAACTCTGTATACTGGACACGGAGAAAGAGATACTGAACTCTTAGGACTGATACATAGTGATGTATACGGTCCTATGTCTACACGTGCCAGGAATGGTTCTTCAAACTTCATTACATTCACCGATGATCTCTCAAGATATGGACATGTGTTCCTGATGAAACACAAATCTGAATCTTTTGAGAAATTCAAGGAATATAAGAACGAAGTAGAGAACCAGACGGGTAAAAGTATTAAAATCCTTCGATCTGATCGGGGAGAAGAATACTTGAGCACGAAATTCAGAGACTAATTAAAAGAGAATGGGATTCTCTCTCAGCTTACTCCTCCATATACACCACAACACAATGGAGTTTCAAAGCTCAGGAATCGCACCCTATTAGATATGGTGTGATCTATGATGAGTAATGCTGAGTTGCCTATTTCCTTTTGGGCTTATGCACTTGAGACAACTGCATACTTATTGAATAGGGTTTCGACCAAATCCGTGCCTACCACTCCATATGAGATATGGAATGGGAAGAGTTCATCTCTTAAATGAGTTAACATATGGGGTTGTCCGGCCTATGTTAAAAAGCAGAATCCGGACAAGCTCAAGGCAAGATCTGTTTTGTGCAAATTTGTGGGATATCTAAAGTATTCATATGGATATATTTTCTACCACACTAAGGAACAAAAGGTGTTTGTTTCTCAATATGCCACCTTTTTAGAAAAGGAATTTCTTGTGAAAGAAATTAGTGGTAATGAGGTTGAACTGGTAGAAGTTCCAGCAACACAAACTATAACTGATGATTTGGTAGAACCGGAGGATTCAATAGTCCCCGACGAACCTCAGTCACTCCGCAGATTTAGTAAGGTTCGTCACCAACCTGAAAGATACTACGGTTTTCTCATAGACGATGTGAGCAAGGATTGAATTATGGAAGATGATGACCCAACTAGTTTCGAGCAAGCCATCACAAGTGGAGACTTTGTGAAATGGCTGGATGCTATGCGATCTGAGATGGAATCCATGTACACTAACAAAGTATGGACTTTGGAAGTTGCTCCTGAAGGGGTAAAACCCATCGGGAGCAAGTGGATCTTTAAGAAGAAAATTGGTGTAGATGGAAAGGTTGAGACCTTCAAAGATATACTTGTGGCAAAAGGTTTTCGTCAACGACCAGGTGTCGACTATGATGAAACCTTTTCTCATGTCGCTATGTTTAAGCCCATCAGGATCCTACTTGCCATTGCTAAATACCATGACTACGAAATCTGGAAGATGGATGTCAAGACCGCTTTTCTAAATGGTGATTTAGAAGAGAGCGTGTACATGACACAGCCAGAGGGCTTCGTAGACAGTGGGAGCAGCGGAAGCGTGTGCAAGCTGCTTAAATCAATCTACGGATTAAAACAGGCATCGCGGAGCTGGAACATCTATTTCAATGAAACTATCAAAAAGTTTGACTTCATCAAAAATGTAGATGAACCTTATACATACAAGAAGGTTGTAGAGAGTAAGATTGTCTTCCTCATATTGTACGTGGATCACATACTCTTGATAGAAAATGATGTTCCTATGCTACACTCGGTCAAGCTCTTCTTATCACACAAGTTCTCCATGAAAGATCTAGGTGATGCCTCCTACATCTTGGGGATAAAGATCTATAGAGATAGATCTAAGTGGATGTTGGGATTGTCTCAATCCAGGCACATTGACACCATACAAAAGAGGTTTAGAATGGAAAATTTTACGATATCACCTGATCTGGGAGATAGTACTTCGACGGGAGATCGAGGTCATGAGAGTTGACATGAAGGACAACATAATGGATCCACTCATGAAGTCCCTCCCCCAGATGGAGTTTGAGAGACTTTTTGGGATTTTGGGTATGAGATACTACAACACATGGCCTTAGAGCAAGTGGGAGATTGTTAGCAATATGTATGCCCAAGATGCCATTATTGTATGATATAGTGGATGCTTGGACATATATATAGAGGACTTTCTTGCTCGACATGATAGTATGGTATCTGGTTGCTTTTTATATTAACATGTACACTTGTATTATTATACGGTATCTCATATACATGTTGATAAAGCCCTTAGGATATTTTCTTGACTACCAGGACTATGATGCAGATCATACTACTGGGACTTGAGTAGTCTAAAAGCACATCCTTTAATTGTTCCTAGTCGAGAGGATATCGAGACAGGGCATCAATATTCCAGAGTAGACTAGTGTGTAGATTTCATGACCCTATAGAGGGCGATGGTTGATCCCATATCCATTGGTGTTTGACATCAACGATTGTTCACAGGTGCACATTAGAGAATGGGTACACCGAACAGAACTCGCCAAGAACTCCTAGTTGGTACTATACCTATCGTCAGATAGTAGTTTTTCTGGTGACACTGGTACATATTGGTCTGTAGACCCGAGATCGTCATAGAGTCTTGTGTGATTCCCACTGTGCTTTGATTTCTTCCCAACCACGGCTCAAAGGAGTCGTGCAAACAGGTGTATTTTGGGTACTGTCCTGAGTCACATGGAGGCAATGAGCGATAGGAGGGGTTTCGTCTCTCCCGGTATAGGGAGTTGATGTTGTTCTATGCTCGATTGGCTATAACAGAAAGTCCCTGGCCAGGGCCAATGAGATTTACTGGTAAGAGTTATAGTAGTTTCTCGAACCGCTATGAGCCATACATCGGCATGACTTATCAAGTTACTGGGGTCTGACAATTCCACCCCTGAACTCGATATTCGACATATCAGACAAAGAGACTGGACTGTACGATAAGTGTTACTTATAGGCTTCATGGGAGTTTGGACAAGCTTACTTGTTGATCTTCTATTCGCTCAATGCCTGGTTAGCCGTTACATCCAGCTAGTACCGCTGACGGCTTGTGGGTAACTGATGTGATCATTACTTACTGCTGACATATTGACGAGTCTTTTGAGTCCCACACAGAAGTTTCCTAGTTCAAGCGAAATGAAGTAGGGCACATATGTTGATATGTGCGGGGGCCTGATTAAATATGAGTATATAATACCGTATTCTAATCTGGCGGTTATTTGATATCAGTTAGGTTATATGTGATATAACCGGATTATTGAATCAAGTGTTAATTCGATAATGTGATATACAGATAAATGATATTAGTCGGTTATATGTGATATAACCGGATTATTAAATCAAGTGTTGATTTAATAATATGATATATATTTATATTTGATATAATTATATATTAACTAATATTAAGCCCACTAATTATTTTCTTTACATATATATATAAAGCTTGGTAGGATTTTCTATTTTTTGAAAATAGAAATAAGGTGGAAAATGAGGAGAGATAATTGAGGGATGGGTGTAGCATGGCTTGATGAATTTTTTATTCATCATCCTTCACTATTGAAGCATGGTCATAATATATTATTATGAGATATTTGTATGCCTTAATAAGTGAACCTTTGACTATTCTACACATAGTCATTTTTTTTTCTTGAGCCCATTGCTCTCTAGCTCTCTCCATTTTTTCCATCTTCTTCTTCCTCCTCTACAAAACCCTAACCCTCACATGTGATGTGAATCATAGGGTTTTGAAGAAACCATAGTGAGAAAAAAAAACCTACTTCACCATCCTACACTTGATTAGCACTTAGTGTAGTGTGTTTCCTTCACTAAGGTATGTTCAGTGAAGAGGTAGCTTGGATTAGCGGAGTTTCGAGTGGATCATCTTCGGCATGAAGGTCACATAGGAAGCTCGATCCAACTTCAAGTGGAGCCTAGTGGAGTCGCGCGGACTACTACACGGAGCTTTAGATGAGAAGGACATGGTCTACAAAAGTTGTAACCTCCGTCTCTTAGCCTAAATCTTTTGATATCATCAAAGAAACCCTAATCATCTAGTTAGATCTTTGGTTAGTCTAGCTTAGCACCGTGAAAATTTTAAAGTTGCATGCATGATGCCGGTTTTGACCAAGTGGTGGTGGTAGGGTAGACTTTCAATTAGGAGCCTTCGCAACCTGAGAAAAGGAAAATAGAAAAGACGACCGAATAATCCTATTCAATTTCCCCAGAATCGGAATCCATGTATATATGAGACTTTGTCATGAATCGTGACAAAGCCAAGTTTGTGAAAAGGTTTGATCACTTTGATTTATGAGTTTTAGTTTAAGGCATGTCATGGTCGCTGCTTAAGTGAGAGAGAGAAAAGAAACACTCAGCGTGCACTCTATCAAGATTAGATTGGTTAATCATTTTATATAATCAGGATGGCTCCCACCGTTTTCTCGAATTCTCCTTTAAACCCTAAAAGAAGAACTAGTCGGGATCAAATACACCATACAAGCTGGCTAACCATTTAGCCAGGACAATGTTGGTTCTCTGAGGGAGTGTCAAGCCCCGCTTCCCAGAGTGCGCTAAGATCGGCACGTGATAGAGCCAGCCATATTACCTGTGGTTAGGAAACATCCCTACACAGTCACAATACGACAGTCTATAAGATATCAAGAACAGTAAAATAAAATAAACTATCTAGTACATGTCCATAAGCCAGAATAAACGAGTCAAGAAATAATATATGCGGAAGCAATAAATCCAATAAGCAATAACATCTGGAAAGTACGTCCCAAATACGGGCTCACATCAAGAAATGAAAATGCCGAAAGAAAACTAAACTAAACTAAATTCCAAATTGCTCCTCACTGTTCGGCCTGTCGACTGAAGTACTACTGGTCGGCCTGCAAAAGAGATGAAGGATCTAGGCCATGCAAAACCCAAACGTCGGTGCATTATAATATCAAACAATAAAATATAATCAGGAGGTAAGAGGATATGCAGGCATGAGTTTGAACAGTAATGAGTGTATAACGGTAACACGAATATGGAACAGTGAAGTGTATGTGCATGCGGTGAGTAATCTATGCCACTGGGTTAATTCCTCTCAAGTCTTTGAAATAAATTTATGAATCGTCGATGTAACTCAATAGTATCCCGTGCATGCCCGGGACCACGGCCAAGACTCTAGGGCTGAATCCGAGACGTGCCGCTATGCAGTAAACAGGTAGCATGTACAGACGAATGATGTCAGCAGCAATATCCCGAGGCTGGCCTAGCCCATATAACTGATCGGTATAAGCGTCGAACTGTTGAGTTACAAGTCAGGTTTCATCATAGATTTCCCCTTACCCCCAAGTTTTGTGTTCAAATCAGGTATTGATAAATCTAGAACTAATGCCAACACAGGATCAAGCAGGTACAGATTTTGTCTGAAATAGACAACAGGATACGTCCATCGGGACGTCAAGTCAGGATTGTCGGCATTAGTAAGAAGATAAAGTAACAGGTCAAGCAGTGGTGTATCAGGTCATACTAGGTGGTGCATATGTATCGAACGAATGCCCGTAAAATAAACTGTAGCAAGTACGGATGCACGATAAAAGTACGGATGCACAAATATTTATCAGGGATCACATCTACAACTCCATGACTACGCATGATGCACATTATCAAGCATGGAGTGCTAATATACCGGTAACATGATATAATATGACATGGCATGCAACTAGATATATAATAAATTGTACAGATGCGAACGAATATTGTAAAACTTTAAAACTGTAACATAGGATGCACACTGCGACATGTAACATTATTATTAATATGGATGCAAAATATGTATCATAGCATATAGCAAGATAAACTTGAATGGATTATATAGGTAATAAATGATACGGATACGAACGGCAATCTGAAAACAGTAAAGCAGTAACATGGATGTACAATGCAGTGAACATGTGATATTTTTATTCATATGGATGCAAATATAATAACATAGCATGTAGCAAGATAAACTTGCCTGATCGGATCTCACGACGGGGTGCATACATAACGTACGATATCAGTAAATGTTCCGATGCACACACGCATGTACAGAACAGGACCAGGAAGAGCAAGAACACGACCATGCTGGCTGGGGACGTCCACTGGGTCGCCCGGATCATTGTCTATGGTCACGGCTTAGGAGATCGACCGGAAACTCAAATCCAAGAAAGCAAAAGAAGAAAAGAAGAAGAAGAGGAGGAAGAAAAAGAAGGGCTGTGGTTCTCCGGGTTGGGTGCTCTGGGGTCAGAGGCGAGGGGTGATGACGACGATGGGTCGTTGACGACGAGGTCCCCTACAGGCAGCGGGTTTCCGTTGATGGGCAGAGGCTGCGGTGATAGGGTTCTTGGTGTGCAGGGTTCTGGTCGGGGTGCAGGGAGGAGGAGAGGAAGTCGTGGTGATGGGGATGGTGATGAGGGGAGGGTTTTCCGGCGATGTTGCAGGAGAGGCAGTGGGTTTCTTGGTCGTGCAGGGGTTCATGTCTTGAAAAGAAGAGTTGCTCGAGAGAGGAGAGAGGTGAGGTGGTCGAGGGAGGAGAGGAGGCGAGGTCGAGGGTGGAGGCGGCAATGGTGACGCACGGCGAGGGCTAGGGTTAGGGTTTCATGAAGTGAGGCGGCGGGAAAACGAAGGAAGAACTGTGAGGGGGAGAGAGAAGACGTGGAGTTAAGTATGGGTGTGGGTATTAAAAATTTATAAGGAACAAATTTATATAGTAAAGATATAAGAGAGAGAAAGAGGAAGTGAGTTGAGATTTTGATTTAAAATATATAAGAATATATATTCGTTTGGATAAAAGTAACGGAATATATATTTACAGTATAATATTATATGAATATATTATTAGTTAAATTTGAGTTTTCTGGCTAATACAAAATGCTCCAAAATACGCCCAAATTGGGTCTAAAATTTTGGTTTGAAAATACGGATAAAATACGTGTCGACCGAAACAAAAAAAAATGATGTCCGGTTAAAGAAAATGCATACCCCTAAGAACGGATACACGTAGCGTGCACGTAGCGATCCAAACGAGTCTGTTTCACTAAACGGAACGAGAACAAGATGCACGGATGCTACCACGGGGTCAGGGGTATGATGCAGGACATGCTAGGTATTTTTAAAATATATTATTAGATTATAATTGTATTGTTAAAAAAATGCAGATGCCAGATATAATGCAAGTATGCAGGATACACAATATGAAAGTGCACGGATCCTCACAACTAGCCGGGATAAATCACAAACAGGAATCAAGATAAGTTTCAAGCATGCGGGTCGGGTAGGATACCAAGCATAGATACCCAAAACACTATCCTCACTAAAAAAACAATAAATAAGAAAATAGTCACATGATAAATAAAATAATCGAATCAGGCATGGTATAACGAACTAGTGTGTTACATTATACCCAACTACAAAAATAATTTCGTCATCGAAATTCCCGGAACAAGAAAAGATAAACAAACATGAATCTACAAGAAGAGGTGTGGAAACTTCTGTCGAATCTCATCTTCTCGTTCCCAAGTCGATTCTCCATGCGAGCGTTCCCCCATGAAACAAGTACTAGAGGAATAACCTTGTTCTTGAGGACCATTTCTCTTCGATCAACAATCGACATCGGTCGTTCATCATAGGTCAAATCCTCCCTTATAGTCGGCTCCGAATGATTTAGCACGTGTGTTTCATCTCGAATATACTTACGGAGTTGAGATACATGAAACATGACATGAACATTCACCAAAGATGGTGGTAAAGCCAATCGATAAGCCACTTCTCCAACCCGGTCAATAATATCGAAAGGCCCCACGAATCGAGGACTAAGCTTGCCTCGGCTCCCAAAACGAATCATTCCTCTAGTTGGTGATATCTTCAAGAATACAAGATCGCCAACAGCGAACTCTAAAGGTCTTCTCGATATATCGGCCCAACTCTTCTGTCGATCCTATGCTGCCTTCATGTGATTCTGGATAGTATAAGCTTTCTCCACGGTTTACACGATCAAATTCGGTCCCAACAATCTTCGCTATCCAATATCGTCCCAACAGACGGGTGAGCGACACTTGCGACCATATAATGCTTCGAATGGAGCCATTTGAATAGTCGCCTGAAAGCTGTTATTGTAAGAAAACTCCACCAAGTGTAGATGATCCTCCCACGAACCCTTGAAGTCTAACATGCAAGCTCTCAACATGTCTTCAAGAGTTTGGACCATTCTCTCCGACTGGCCATCTGTCTGGGGATAATAAGCAGTGCTAAACTTCAATCGTGTCCCCAAACTTTCTTGTAAACTCCTCCAGAAGTGCGATAAGAATCGGGTATCACGGTCTGAAACGATGCTTACATGTACTCCATGCAATCTCACAATCTCCTGCATGTACCGTTCTGCTAACGCTTCCGTTGACTGACCAACTTGAAATGGTATGAAACGAGCTGCCTTGGTCAATCGATCGACAATCACCCAAATTGCATTGTTGCCCTTTGGACTCCGCGGTAAAGCTGTCACGAAATCCATGGTTATATGTTCCCACTTCCATTGAGGAATCAGAAGTGGTTGCAATAAACCAGCTACCCTTTGATGTTCAGCCTTAACTTGCTGACACACCAAGCACTTCGCTACAAAGCTGGCAATCACCATTTTCATTCCTTCCCACCAGAAATGCTGTCGTAGATCACGGTACATCTTCGTGCATCCAGGTTGTACGGAACTATGCGCCTCCTTCATAACTTCTTCGCGAATGTCTCCTTTCGGTACACACAAAAGGCTACCATAACGCAATGAACCATCTTCATGAATCAATAAGTCCGTTCGAAGTCCTGCTTCAACCTGTTCTCAAAACTTCTGCAATCTTGGATCCTGTGACTGCACTGCTTTAATAGTATCAATTAACGATGACTGTACTTGCAGTTGCATCAACTGTCCTGAAGAATACAGTAGCACAATCTCCGAAAATCTTCGATAAACTCCTTCTGCGCAGTCAACATCCGAATTGCTTGCAACCGACTAAGTGCATCTGACACTACATTAACTTTCCCCGGATAGTACTTGAGATCAAGATCATAGTCAGCCATCATCTCCAACCATCTACGCTGGCTCATGTTGAGCTCTTTCTGCGTGTACACGTAACTTCGACCCTTTCGCCCAGTAATTAGTGTCTCTAAATCTTCAAAGCGAAAATCACTGCTGCAAGCTCCAAATCATGAGTTGGGTAATTCTTCTCATGGGTCTTCAACTGTCTCGATGCGTAGGCTATAACCATCCCATGCTGTATCAAAACACATCCCAAACCTTTCCCAGACACGTCGTTGTGAATCACCAATCCTCCGGAACCGTCTGGTACAGTCAAGATAAGAGCGGTTATCAATTTTGTTTCAACGCCTCAATAGATGACGCACATCTATCCGTCCACACGAACGGTACCTCTTTTCGCGTAAGCTTGGTCAAAGGCTCAGCTAAATGAGCAAAATTTTCCGCGAACCTTCTGTAATATCCGGCAAGTCCAAGAAAAATTCTGATCTCTGCTACGTTCTTCGGAATCGTCCAATCTTGAACTGCTGCAATCTTCTCAGGGTCAACGGCGATTTCATCTCCGGATACGACATGCCCCAAAAACTTCACTTCTTCAAGCCAAAACCCGCACTTGCTTATCTTTGCATATAATCTTTCTTACCTCAACGTCTGCAGTGCGATCTTCAAGTGTTCTGCATGCTCTTCTAGGCTTCTCGAGTAGACCAGAATATCATCGATGAACACCACCATAAACTGGTCCAAGAACGGTGAAAATATTCGGTTCATCAAGTCCATAAATATCGCCGGTGCATTCGCGACTCCGAATGGCATCACTAAATACTCATAATGTCCATATCGCAGTCTTGCAAATATCCTCTGATTTAACTCGAACTTGATGATATTCGGATCGCAAATCTAGCTTCGAGAATGACCCTCGCGCCACTGAGTTGCTCAAATAATTCGCCAATGCGAGGGATCAAGTACTTGTTCTTAATAGTTACCCGGTTTATTTCTCGATAATCGATACACATCCTCCTTGTGCCATCTTTCCTCTTGACCAGAAGAACTGGAGCTCCCCAAGGTGAATTACTGCTGCAAATCCAACCCTTCTCTAACAATTCAGTAACCTACTTCTTTACTTCTTCCAACTCTACTGGTGCCATCGGATAGTACGCCTATGAGATTAGCGCTGCACCAGGAACAAGATCAATCGATAAATCCACATCTCGTTTTGGCGGTAAACCCGAGATGTCCTCTGTTTCCCCAATCAGAGCAAGGCTCTGTTTGAATTTTGAAAATTCAAAATTTTGAAGCAACGCTTCAGATCCCGTGCGCTGCGCGCAACGCGCCACGTGTCAGAAGTTGACACGCCAGCACAACGCCCAAGGCAGTGCGTCCAATCAGAGCAAGGCTCTTTAAAAAACAAAAGCAATGCTCAGTTGCGCAAGCGCTGCGCTGCGTGACACCTGTCTGCGCAGTTGCGCAAACACAACTGCGCAAGCTCACCGCTGCGAGACACGTGTCTGCGCAGTTGCGCAAGCACAACTGCGCAAGCGCACCGCTGCGAGACACGTGTCTACGCAGTTGCGCAAGCGCTTTTGCGCAAGCGCACCGCTGCGCGACACGTGTCTGCGCAGTTGCGCAAGAGCAGTTGCGCAAGCGCTCATTGTGCGACACGTGTCACTCACTGGGGGAGTTGCGCAAAACAGAATAAATCTTGTTGAAACAAGAAGATTTTCTTGTATAAGACAGGGGCCTTTGGATCAAAGATCCAATGGTGGGGAAAATTCCCCAAATCACTCAGAAAAATATTTATGTAACAAATCTAACTAATTTATGAGCACTATAAAAAGGACCCCAGACCTCATTTCAAAGGGAGATCAGGCTAAAAAAGAAAAAGGAGAGAAAGGGAACTCTTGAGAATTCTGGAAGAACAAAAAAAAAGGTAAAACCTTTAAAAGAGAAAATTCTCTTGGGAACAGATCATTGATCTAAGAACAAGATCATGGATCTTCAATAAATAAATAAATAAGTAAATTAAAAAAAAAGTAGTGCCTTGCACTTGTTATGAACCCTTGGTTCTCTGAAATAAGGAAAAACAAGAAAAGAAGAAAAAACTTGTTTTTCTTTAGATCAAAGGATTAAAAATTGCTCTGCACTTCTGTTTCTTGAAGATTCTCAATGCAATGCATTGCTTGAAGGGCCAGGCCCAAATTAAATTGCAGAGCAATAAAAGGGAGGGCCCAAATGAAATTGATGCTCTGCATCATTTATAGAGGGCAGAGCCCAAACAAAATTGATGCTCTGCATCATTTATAAATGGGCAGAGCCCAAACAAAATAATAAATAATGCAATGCAATATCTTAAAAGGGGCAGAGCCTAAATAAAGGTCCAACAGAGACCAAGATTTAATGCTATGCATTATTAAAAATGGGCCAAGCCCTAGCACAGGCCTAATAGGCCAAGAAAACAAATAAAAGTGTTGAACATTCTGAACTGGACTTAGCCCAATCGTGGCCGTAAGTCCTCAAATTAAATTGACTGAGCACAATTTCTCTCTCTCTCTCAAATCAATTTATATTTTGGTTCGAGGGTACATCTCCGAACTCCTCTGACACATGTCGTTGTAATCATTCAACGACGTCAGAGAGGTGACGAGTCCCGACGACCACATACGTCAAATATGGACCGAGACGTCCCTAAACTAATATTGGACCGAGACGCCCCTAAACTAATGTTGGACCGAGACGTCCTTAAACTAATGTTGGACCGAGACGTCCTTAAACTAATATCGGACCGAGACGTCCCTAAACTAATATCGGACCGAAACGTTCTTAAACTAATATCGGACCGAAACGTCCTTAAACTAATAACGGACCACCACGTCTTTAAACTGGAATACGGACCACCACGTCCTTAAACCGGAATATGGACCAAGACATCCCTAAACTAATATCGGACCGAGACGTCCCTAAACTAATATCGGACCGAGACGTCCTTAAACTAATATCGGACCGAGACTTCCTGAAACTAACATGGACCACCACGTCCCTAAACTGGAACATGGACCGAAACGTCCTTAAACTAATGATGGACCACCACGTCCCTAAACTGGCGATGGACCACCACGTCCCTAAACTGGAACATGGACCACCACGTCCCTAAACTGGCGATGGACCACCATGTCCACAAACTGGAACATGGACCACCACGTCCCTAAACTGGAACAATAGAGCCTCCAAATGCTCTTTTGCTGGATCTAAACGGTCCCGTTTAAGTTGATCTTAGCCTCAAATACGGCTAACGTATCCTTAGACATTTAAATGAATGATAAAACTCCAAATCAACTTTGGTTCAAGGGTACATCTCTGAACTCCTCTGACACCTGTCGTTGTAATCCTTCAACGACGCCAGAGAGGTGACGAGTCCCGACGGCCAGATATTAAATCTATCATCAAGTCAAGTTGATCTTAGTCCAAAACAGGACTAACGTATCCTTGATGAACGTTTAAGTTGATCTTAGACGCAACGCGACTAATGCATCCTTAAACTAAAAACACCAAACCCAAATCTAAGTAAATACGGATTTGGACTAATCCACGTCCTACGGGCGACGACATTACTCAGTCTCCGTATACAATCCACGGGCAACCACAAACAAAACAAACACACACGACACGAAGTGAAATTCTGGAGAAGGAGAAAGTTGTTACCGCGATGCGGTAGCGTAATTAACTGCAGGGGCTTGCGCCTGCAGGGAAGAGCGTCCCCACAATCAAAAACCCCTCACCCTAAGGGGGAATCTGACGAAGTCTGCTACATCGGCCGCATCCGTCTAAACTCCGACACACGGTGCCATAAATCAACTTGGCATCTTCGGAGAGGTAGACGGATAAAACCAAATAGCATCTGCCCCGAATCTCAGCGTCAGGACATCGCAGTCCTGTGCGCCGCCTTTCGGAGGGGAACATCCTCGAACACATCCATAAACTCTCGAACTACTGCTGGCGCTTCCTCCTTATCAACTTCCATCGACGAAAGAACAGCGCTTGTCGGCCTAGCCCTAAACTCGACTGGACCGTCAGAACTGCTAGCTCTAGCAAATACAAACTCCGGATGTCTGGAAAATCACTTTCTTTGCCCTACAATCAATGTGAGCATGGAAAGTGCCGAGAAAATCCATTCCCAAGACAACATCAAAACTGTCGGTATCGATCTCCAAGAAATCTGCGAATAACTCTCATCCGCAAATAACAACTGAACAATCCTTGCACTTACTACTAGATATGATCTTCCCGTTCTCAGTGTGTATGTCCTAACAATCAAGACAGGGTCGTGCAAGAAATCGAATGTGCAGCAATAAAATTGGACGACATAAAACAACGGGATGCACCAGAATCGAATAATGCTAATGCGGGAAAATCATGAACAAGTAGGATACCTGAAACGACTTTATCTAAAACCAAGATACTGAAGAAGATTAATACGGTAAACAGGATTCAAGCTTGCGATAAAACATGAACTGGTAAACAATGAAACCGAGAGAAGCAAGATAATATAACGACTATAAATCAAGAAAGTGAATCAAGAATAGGACTCCAAGTTACTTAAATAGAGTACCGCATTGTAACCATACTGCAGTTCATAGTTACAATCACATAACTCCATTCAATTCGTCCAAATCCTAGTATCAGAATCAAAGGAATAGGAAAGGATAAACAATAAGGAACCAAAAAGATTTCAAGCCGAGATGCAAAGTTGTTTGCATATCGTCAAGACACAGGGTCAAGAGAAAGATATGATTCAAGAATCACGATAACAATGTGGCAGGACAAGTTCCTAATTACGGGTTTTCTGACTCGTGTATTGGGTCCAATACCAAACTATAAAAGAATCAAACCCGATTAACCTAAATCCTATGGCTCCGATACCAAACAAACCCTATCATGCCCCACTTCCTAGAGTGCGCTAAGATCGGCACATGACAGAGCCAACCATGCTACCTGTGGTTAGGAAACATCCCTCCACAGTCACATTACGGCTGTCTATAACATATCAAGAACAGTAAAATAAAATAAACTATCTAGTACATGTCCATATGCCAGAATAAACGAGTCAAGAAATAATATATGCGGAAGCAATAAATCCAATAAGCAATAACATCTGGAAAGTACGTCCCAAATACGGGCTTACATCAGGAAATGAAAATGTCGAAAGAAAACTAAACTAAACTAAATTCCAAATTGCTCCTCACTGTTCGGCCTGTTGACTGAAGTACTACTGGTCGGCCTGCAAAAGAGATGAAGGATCTGGGCCATGCAAATCCCAGACGTCAGTGCGTCATAATATCAAACAATAAAATATAATCAGGAGGTAACAAGATATGCAGGCATGAGTATGAACAGTAATGAGTGTATAACAATAACACGAATATGGAACAGTGAAGTGTATGTGCATACGGTGGGTAATCTATGCTACTGGATTAATTACTCTCAAGTCTTTGAAATCAATTTAATGAATTGTCGATGTAACTCAATAGTATCCCGTGCATGCACGGGACCATGATCAAGACTCTCGGGATGAATCCGAGACGTGCCGCTAGGCAGTAAACATGTAACATGTACAGACGAATGATGTCAGCAACATCATCCCGGGGCAAACCTAGCCCATTTAACCGATCAGTATAAGCGTCGAACTGTTGAGTTACAAGTCAGGTTTCATCATTGATTTCCCCTTACTCCCAAGTTTTGTGTTCAAGTCAGGTATTGATAAATCTAGAACTAATGCCAACACAGGATCAAGAAGGTACAGATTTTGTCTGAAATAGACAACAGGATACGTCCATCGGGACGTCAAGTCAGGATTGTCGGCATTAGTAAGAAGATCAAGTAACAGGTCAAGCGGTGGTGTATCATGTCATTGTTGCGCCACGGCAGCGCCCCGGCCTCGTACTCGAGGCCAAAATGCGGAATCAAAAATTTTTCCTTACTCGGAAACCGGCGCTACCGCGGACAATGAAAAACCCGGATCGTTACCATTAACCTAATGCTAGCAATCAAGAGATAGGGTGAGAAGTATACCGAGTGATCCGAGTCCTCCGGTCTTCTCGTCATCGTCCCGATTTCCCGCGAAAAGTCTTGCCTCCACATCGTCGCCTCCTCGCCGGAAAGGGCACCACAACGCCTGCGTCTTTTACGGGCTCCCGCCTCAATACCGAGGCAACTCGGGCATGAAGCCGGCAACTCGACATGCTCAAGATATGCTGTAGAATGTATAGTGTAGTGTCTCACTTGGGTTTTGGTTGCCTTGATGGAGGAAATGAGATAAGAAAAATGGTGCTTGCATTTTTCTAGCATGAATGAGATCAAGAAGATGAAACTCTCAAGAATGAAGAACTCTCTCCTTCTTCTTCTCTCTTTCTTTTTCTTCTTCTCTCTTTTCTAATGAAAAACTTATCATCCAAATGAGAATGGTGGAGGAGGTAATGTGAAGCAAGAAGGGAGGTGAGTGTAGGGTAAAGCAAGTGGTGACCACATCAAGACATAATCATCATCAAACTTACATCAACCTCAAATCCAATCTTTTCACAATAAAGCATGAAATGAATGGTATCTAAAAAGGTTATCATAATAAATCATCTTACAAATAAAACCTCCACCAAAAGTAATTTGCAAAACTGCAAATTACCCCCTCCATCAGAAATGTCCGGCCGGGAAAGAACAAAGGAAAACCGGCCGGAACGGAATGCAAACTGGCAACTCCAGAAAACTGGTCCCGTAATAAATTACAGGAAAACCCCGATACTGTGCATACACACCCGCATCTGTATTCCGTCCGGATACAAATGCAAAGAGATAAAATCTACACTGTACTAAACTAGGACCGGCTTAAACCAAAGCCGGCTAGTAATATCCGTTCGATCCTGATCCGTGCAATACCGCACGTACCAGATCGAACTCTGCCATATAACTATACGGCCACTAGTACAAACTGTCCGATCCTGATCCGTGCAATACCGCACGTATCTGATCGGACCCTGCCATATCTCCATACGGTCTCTACAGCGTTTCGCCCGAAAGCTTGAGTAACTGTAAGTATGGTGGACTCTAAAGACTCGTCAATACTATGGCTGTGGATTTAACCAGTAGCACGTCAGAGGTATTAGCCAATACGTGACGGGCCACCAGCTATTGACCAAAAGGGACGTCGATGAGCGAACTCATCCTGACACCCTACTGAGCCTGTCAGTGACAATATCCGTACAGTACGGTCCTTTCGTCTATGAGTATCACATGTCGGGCCTAGGGGGTTGGTAAAAGTCAGACCCCCAAAAGCGGTACAAGTCGTGTCGGAGTGTAGCCCAGAACGCCCTGAGATACTACTGGAATACCTACCAGTAAATCTCCTGCCTCGGCCGAGGGCTTTGCGTAATGGCTCTCCTAGACACAGCGCGACCTCACCCCCAATACCGCGAGAGACGAAGCCCCGAAGATCCGCTCACTGCCTCCATGTGGCTCGGGACTGTACCCAACTAAAACCTGTTTGCACGACTCCTTTGAGCCGTGGTAGGGTAGTAATCAAAGCACAGTGGGAACTCACACGAGACAAATGACGATCCTCAGGTCGATGAACTAACCTGTACACATGTCACCAGGGAACTGCTATCTGACGTCTGGTATAAGACCAACTAGCATGTTCCCGGCGAGTCCTGTCCGGTGTACTCATAACCCAATGAGCACCTGTATACATCTTAGGTGAACCAACTGACACCAGTGGCTTGTGAGACCGGCCACCGCCCCTCGTCGGGGTCTCGACTGTATACACTAGTCTACTCTGGAGAATCGATGCCCTGTCTCGAAACTCCCACGACTAGGGACCTTTTAAGGATGTGCTTATAGACTACCAGCTCCCACGTAAATGATCGCCATCATACTGCTGGTAGTCAAGCAAGAATCCTAGGGGCTCTATCAATGTGTAATAGTGACATCTCAGGTCACCTAAAGCAGTACACGATGATAAAGGTAAACCAGATAGCATACTATCATCTCGAGTAAGACTGTCCTACCGGGATAGGTCCTCCCTCAATCATTGCAATCACGTTCCTGTGATCCAATAATTGACTCTGAGGGCACTATCTCCAACAATCTCCCACTTGCACTCAAGGCTAATTATTGCGATGCCGCATACTCACAGCCCGTGTGATACCGAACACCCAACTCCTCTACTAGTCAGTTTCACAAAACCCGTTTGCGAAACTATTGCGTTCGAGGAATAGCCTCAGTGAGTGGATCCGCTGTGATGTTTCTTTCTATGTCTCTCTATATCTCAAGTTCGTGGAGAAAGCCATCTCCCGAAATGAGCAATACCTGTCTTAGAATGTCTGGATGTCTGATGGGACATAGCTCATAAATGAACTCCAAATCCAAACTTCTTAGACTATATCGTCAACTGAACTTAATCAGTATCCTGCGCCATGCCGCCCTTAGTATTGCCTTGGACCACCTGTCCAAAATACTGCCCTTCGTCAGAAGGGAAAACTATAACTCTGACAACCTCCTTGTCGTCCATGTCACCTTGGAAGCCTGGAATGATAACTGTCTCCCAAATGAGGCTGTCGTTATCATATCCCTAGAACATCCACTTATGTTCTAAGACTGCTTCCAACTGTTTCTCCAGGATTGGATCAATATCAACTTATTGCATCTAGTGCAAGAACAATCATCTGGTGTGGTACTTGACATCTCATGATTGACTCAATTGCCTAAGCAAGTGATCTGCCAATCATGAGTATCCATCTCCCCTTTAGTCTATAAGACACCTTTAGAGATGGTGACTCCATCAACTACAGGTACACTACCGTGTCAGGAGTCGTCCATTCTAAATACTCATAGAATGCTGTCAAGGTACCCAGATTGGGAAACCACCCAAATCTAGATCTAAAACCATAGATCTAGTAACCAGTATGTCTGATATAATCTCCAAATCCTATGTGGAGAAAACACTGTGTGACGACCAAAGTATAACCGATCGTAGCATAGGAATATCACTTCCTACTACCTTCTCAACAGATCCACCCCTTATTCTGATGACGTCAAACCTATGACTGTCACATCAGAAATAGATGATCTATCTCCGCTACATCTGCTTTGGTCTATAAATAGTCATAAGCCTGATGTCCACCAATGCTTCCGCTGCTCCCACTGACTACGACAACCCTCTGGCAGAGTCATATAGACGTGCACTTCCAAAGCTAGTTTAGAACGACGCTATACTCATCCTCCTGCCGGGTCTCGCAGCCTGGAACAACAGCAATGGCAAGTGTGGGTAAACAAGAACTTCCCTGTCACCGTCCTTGAGGCTACCGGAGTACCTCTCGGGTGCCTGAAGTTACCCACCGTATCTGCGGAGTGGCCAATGGAATGTCAAACCAGATTGAATCTTTTAGGTTGCTTATCAAATCTTCAGTAATCGTTTGTGGTTCTAGAATCACTTCCAGTTCTACCATACTCCCACTACTTTTTCTGAAAAAATCCATTTTTAATAAAAACTGTGGCGAGTCTAGAACAATATTGCTATTGTTCATCCAGATGGTAGAAAATCAACCCTCGTCATAGCCTGGGTCAACCCACAAACAGCCATTACAGAAACGTGCCTTGAGTTGTCCAGTGTCTGGTTTTAATCATAAGCCGGACAACTCCCCGTACCTTAACAATGTCAAGATATGAACTGTTCTATATCCAATATAGAACCAGAGCCACTGATTTAATTTAACCAGATTCAAATCATGCAGCTGTCTCCAGTGCATGTAAACTAAATGGAAGGAGGCCGATCAGCGTTACTCAACTTAGGAATGCTTCCAATTATGAGTAACCTGAAAGAGAAGCAATTTCTCTTTATCATTACTATCAACTGAATACCATACACAAGTATCTACATCTTCGATCACTTCGAAGAATCCCGATACTTGCTATACCTGGTTCTCTACTCTATTCAAATACCTATAACTCCTCAAAACTCAGACCCTGTGTTTCCACGAAACACATGTCTAAGAACTAGAGAAGTTAAAAGTAAACAGAATATAGTATGAGGACCAACCCCTCTGTCCTAATGGACACTGGACAACATACAATACTCTGTATATGTCCGCTGAGTCTAACAACTCTTTCACTGTGCGTCGTAGGTTGAAAATTGTACTTATGGCTAAGAAGAATTACACCGCTGTTTGATGCTCCTTACCTAACCATCCACTGATACAGGTAAATGTCATCGACATAATATCAAAAGGTATATCTCACTCTATGAAAATAGACGTACAGATATATCAATTTGAAATTGGTGCACAACAGCGGATATTCAAAACCAAATATTTGCCGACCGGCAAACAGCCCAGATGATCTCCTCAAATATCACCGATTACAACGAATCCCGATATAATGAGGATGATCACCCAATTCCCAATAACTTACTCCCACTCAGCATCTGTAAAACCATACAGATGTGAGAATCATACCTGGTAAATACATACCCTGGAGTAAGTATCTAATCGGGAAATCAGTTTTTATTTAACAGTACATAGTGAAACTGAAACATTGAAATGTTTCGACGAGGTATCCTGGTATTCCTAGTAATGCCTCTTCCATTATCCAGATTCACAACTGTAACCTTGTAATTCTTTGCCATCTTTCTAAATCCCTTTCTATGTCTTTAGTCATTACCTTCTGTACACCCCCTTAGGCCAAATGGTTTTCTTCCTTCCCTACCGTTCGGCACCAGCCTATGGTTTGGAAGAAGACTATCCAAAAAGCATAAAGGGTGTACTGTCCCAATCCTAGGAACACTCGCAATGCGAGAGAAGGTGAAGATAAAAGACACCTGAATGTACTTTATTCCTATTTCTCCTGAACCAGAATCCATCCCCGAACTGGAACAAGTTCTTTTCGAGTTCGTATATAACCATACGATGGATTATCCAATAAAATGGGATCTTCGTAGTGATACGGAGTGTCCTGGAGAAATACAAAAGTGATTTAGGATTGGCGAAGAAATACTTGGTTTGGTCGTGAATATCTGTCGCAATTTACTTTGCCCTCCTACTAATCCCTTGCTTTGTCTTAACTTAATACCTTCTGCACACCATCGTTATGCTAATTGGTTTTCTTCATTCCCTACCGGTCGGCACCAGCCTAAGGTTTGGAAGAAGACTATCCAATTTACGTAATAGGTGTACTATCTCCTAAATCAAGGAGTACTCGCAATGAGAGAAGGTGAAAAGAAAAGACAACTGAATAATCCTATTCGTTTTCTCTAGAACCAGAAACCATCCTCGAAATCTTTCGAGTTCGTATATAACCATACGATTGTTTTGTCCAATGGAAGTGGACGTTCGCAGTAATGCGGGGTGTCCTGGAGAAAAGGGTAAAAGTAGGAGTGGCAATGAGGTCTGCAACTCTGACAATCCAAAAACCTGTGTTAAGAAGGTTCGGTCAACTTGGTCACTGAGTCATAGTCTTAGGGTCGGGTCAATGGTCGCTGCCAAAGAGAGAGAGAAAAGAAACACTCAGCGTGCACTCTAACCTAGATCAGAATGGTTATCACTTTGTCTAATCTGGAAACCTCCCACTGTACCTCAAATTCTCCTCCAAACCTGAAAGAAGAATTAGTCGGGGTCACCCGAGGAGTAAACTAACTCATCAGTGGGAATCGGGATCCAACTATCATCGCATGATAACTTGACGGAATCCACTCAAGTCACCACACTCCAGAAGGTATGCGCATGCCTGGCAAGTTTCAGTTCTTTTGAAACTCCCGATGTGTGTTTTTACCCTTAGGACTCAAGTGACCTTGACGGAGTCAACAAATCAAAGAGTCCCAGTCAAGTTCAACCCGTCATTATCTGGATTGCATTAAACCCACCCATACGTGCCCTTGACGGAGTCAACAAGGCCGCACGACTGTCCTAACCAATCCCATTTATGCAACAAACAAGCACCACTTAGCTACCGTACACTACGCCTTGACGGAGTCAACAAACGCAGCATGAATACTAAATAATACTCATAAGAAATGACGGAGGGCTACGAATGGTTTTTGGCGAAAAACCTTTAACGTAAAGAACTTGATATCGTTGAAGGAACTGCATAGCCTTTTAGAAAATATAGTGACGAAAACCTTTACTAAAGAGGTCACTCCCGGTGAAGGGATCTCGGCTCTTTCCCCGTAGAATGAGGTGCAGGATATTCCAACTGAATACCACGATGCAAAGCAAAAGTAATCGGCTATAGTGAAGTTAATGCCCTGACGCAAACTTCTGTCCAAGGGGTCACTCCCGGTGAAGGGATCTCGGCCCTTGCCTCATCGACTGAGGAGCAGGATATTCCAAATGAACACCACGATGCAAAACAAAAGTGAACGTCCTTGCAATAACAGCTTTTTGAAAAATGTTCCAACAACATCAGATTAGGTTTGTTTATCTTGCATTGATCCGAATCAACGCAGTCCCATCAATTAATCACACCACAAAGAACGAAAAAATACTGACGTACGTATATGCCATCCGCATTCGCCACTGGGTCCCGTCATCACCCGTTAGGTTAGCTAACTAACGGCAGAGCGGGGACTGGACTAGCGCGGATGTAAAACATATACAACATCTACTAATATATATACCAATATATTATATTTCGCTCAAGGCGTGATAAGAAATGCAACATCACAGAAATGTACAGCATCACAGAACAATACAGATATCTGGAAGCCCCGGGTTTCACAGAGCCGCTGCTGAAACCCGACGTGCCCCTGGTCGTGTGGATAGCCTGTGCAATGAAATCCTAGACCCCTACGGGCGCGGCAAGTCACCCGCCAAAACCTGAAGCGAGGCAGCCCCCTTCAGCACCGTGAATGGACCACCCAGCACTTCACGGAATCCGGTAACTTGGGCACCCCTCCTGGGTCATCCTGTACCCCCTACGAGTGCGGCGAATAGCCCGCCAATCCTAGAGTGAAGCCCCCTCCGTCTCAATGCCATGAGATGCGGGCTCGTTGCCCTCTAGAACCCGGCTATCCGTGCACCCCTCCGCGGGGTAATCCTAGTACAGAAAGTGAAATATACATACACCGGGTACATCGACCGCAACCAGGTCGTGCCCCAAAAGAATAATACAAACAGGCAGTGACGGCAGTCCACATGTCGGACGCTCGCCCCGCAATATCAAATGTACATAATACACCAAAACTGTACTAGCATTTCATCCAGGCTATCCCCCACGACCGATCTGCAACATCACAGCATAAACATAGAACATCAACGTGAAAGTCACGTTCGCAAATCCGTCTAACCGGGCTATAGCAGTTAGACCGGATTTACCGATCGAGTGACATTCACGGTCGCAGTTATAATGTAAATACTGTGAAATAATGTGTTTAAAATTTTCCGATTGACCAAAAATTAACAAGTGGGCCCCCAATCAAAACTGTAGCACTCACAGAAAACCTGGGCCCAATTTTAATATTCCAAAACCCCTAAAATAAGCCCAGAAGCCCACTGAAAAATTACGAAGCATTGACCCCACCAACTTGCGGCGGAAGAGCGGCAGAAAGGGGGGTATTGCCGCACTTCCGCGCTCGAGGTAAGGGTTCACTGTCTTGTTTTTTTCCAGAGTTCTTAGAACTCCCTGCACATCTTTCTGAGACCATCTGAAAAATTTTTAGACTCCAAAAAGTTCGACAGAAACTGATTGTGCTAGAAAATACGGTTTTTGGAAATTTTGGTCGATCGGAAACGCAAACACATCAAACGAAGCTAGTTAAGGTTAATGGCATGGCTCTGATACCATGTTGCGCCACGGCAGCGCCCCGGCCTCGTACTCGAGGCCAAAATGCGGAATCAAAAATTTTTCCTTACTCGAAAACCGGCGCTACCGCGGACAATGAAAAACCCGGATCGTTACCATTAACCTAATGCTAGCAATCAAGAGATAGGGTGAGAAGTATACCGAGTGATCCGAGTCCTCCGGTCTTCTCGTCATCGTCCCGATCTCCCGCGGAAAGTCTTGCCTCCACATCGTCGCCTCCTCGCCGGAAAGGGCACCACAACGCCTGCGTCTTTTACGGGCTCCCGCCTCAATTCCGAGGCAACTCGGGCATGAAGCCGGCAACTCGACATGCTCAAGATATGCTGTAGAATGTGTAGTGTAGTGTCTCACTTGGGTTTTGGTTGCCTTGATGGAGGAAATGAGATAAGAAAAATGGTGCTTGCATTTTTCTAGCATGAATGAGATCAAGAAGATGAAACTCTCAAGAATGAAGAACTCTCTCCTTCTTCTTCTCTCTTTCTTTTTCTTCTTCTCTCTTTTCTAATGAAAAACTTATCATCCAAATGAGAATGGTGGAGGAGGTAATGTGAAGCAAGAAGGGAGGTGAGTGTAGGGTTAAGCAAGTGGTGACCACATCAAGACATAATCATCATCAAACTTACATCAACCTCAAATCCAATCTTTTCACAATAAAGCATGAAATGAATGGTATCTAAAAAGGTTATCATAATAAATCATCTTACAAATAAAACCTCCACCAAAAGTAATTTGCAAAACTGCAAATTACCCCCTCCATCAGAAATGTCCGGCCGGGAAAGAACAAAGGAAAACCGGCCGGAACGGAATGCAAACTGGCAACTCCAGAAAACTGGTCCCGTAATAAATTACTGGAAAACCCCGATACTGTGCATACACACCCGCATCTGTATTCCGTCCGGATACAAATGCAAAGAGACAAAATCTACACTGTACTAAACTAGGACCGGCTTAAACCAAAACCGGCTAGTAATATCCGTTCGATCCTGATCCGTGCAATACCGCACGTATCAGATCGAACTCTGCCATATAACTATACGGCCACTAGTACAAACTGTCCGATCCTGATCCGTGCAATACCGCACGTATCTGATCGGACCCTGCCATATCTCCATACGGTCTCTACAGCGTTTCGCCCGAAAGCTTGAGTAACTGTAAGTGTGGTGGACTCTAAAGACTCGTCAATACTATGGCTGTGGATTTAACCACTAGCACGTCAGAGGTATTAGCCAATACGTGACGGGCCACCAGCTATTGACCAAAAGGGACGTCGATGAGCGAACTCATCCTGACACCCTACTGAGCCTGTCAGTGACAATATGTGTACAGTACGGTCCGTTCGTCTATGAGTATCGCATGTCGGGCCTAGGGGGTTGGTAAAAGTCAGAACCCCAAAAGCGGTACAAGTCGTGTCGGAGTGTAGCCCAGAACGCCCTGAGATACTACTGGAATACCTACCAGTAAATCTCCTGCCTCGGCCGAGGGCTTTGCGTAATGGCTCTCCTAGACACAGCGCGACCTCACCCCCAATACCGGGAGAGACGAACCCCCGAAGATCCGCTCACTGCCTTCATGTGGCTCGGGACTGTACCCAACTAAAACCTGTTTGCACGACTCCTTTGAGCCGTGGTAGGGTAGTAATCAAAGCACAGTGGGAACTCATACGAGACAAATGACGATCCTCAGGTCGATGAACTAACCTGTACACATGTCACCAGGGAACTGCTATCTGACGTCTGGTATAAGACCAACTAGCATGTTCCCGGCGAGTCCTGTCCGGTGTACTCATAACCCAATGAGCACCTGTATACATCTTAGGTGAACCAACTGACACCAGTGGCTTATGAGACCGGCCACCGCCCCTCGTCGGGGTCTCGACTGTATACACTAGTCTACTCTGGAGAATCGATGCCCTGTCTCGAAACTCCCACGACTAGGGACCTTTTAAGGATGTGCTTATAGACTATCAGCTCCTACGTATATGATCGCCATCATACTGCTGGTAGTCAAACAAGAATCTTAGGGGCTCTATCAACGTGTAATAGTGACATGTCAGGTCACCTAAAGCAGTACACGATGATAAAGGTAAACCAGATAGCATACTATCATCTCGAGTAAGAATGTCCTACCGGGATAGGTCCTCCCTCAATCATTGCAATCACGTGCCTGTGATCCAATAATTGACTCTGAGGGCACTATCTCCAACAGTCATACCAGGTGGTGCATATGTATCGAACGGATGCCCATAAAATAAACTGTAGCAAGTACGGATGCACGGTAAAACACGGATGCACAAATATTTATCAGGGATTACATCTACAACTCCATGACTATGCATGATGCACATTATCAAGCATGGGGTGCTAATATACCGGTAACATGATATAATATGACATGGCATGCAACTAGATATATAATAAATTGTACAGATGCGAACGAATATTGTAAAACTGTAAAACTGTACCATAGGATGCACACTGCGATGAACATGTAACATTATTATTAATATGGATGCAAAATATGTATCATAGCATGTAGCAAGATAAACTTGCATGCGACTATATAGGTAATAAATGATATGGATACGAACGGCTATCCGAAAACAGTAAAATAGTAACATGGATGTACAATGCAGTGAACATGTGATATTTTCATTCATATGGATGCAAATATAATAACATAGCATGTTGCAAGATAAACTTGCCTGATCGGATCTCACGATGGGGTGCGTACGCCGCGTACGATATCAGTAAATGTTGCGATGCACACACGCGCGTACAGAACAGGACCAAGCAGAGAAAGAACATGACCATGCTGGCTGGGGACGTCCACCGGGTAGCCCGAATCGTCGTCTACGGTCACGGCTCAGGCGATCGACCGGAAACGCGAATCCGAGAAAGCAAGAGAAGAAAAGAAGAAGAAGAAGAAAAAGAAGGGCCGTGGTTCTCCGGGTTGGGTGCTCTGGGGTCAGAGGCGAGGGGGTGATGACGACGATGGGTCGTCGACGACGAGGTCCCCTGCACGCAGCGGGTTTCCGGCGATGGGCAGAGGCTGCGGTGGTAGGGTTCTTGGTGTGCAGGGTTTTGGTCAGGGTGCAGGGAGGAGGAGAGGAGGTCGTGGTGATGGGGATGGGGATGAGGGGAGGGTTTTCCGGTGAAGTTGCAGGCGAGGCAGTGGGTTTCTTGGTCACCGGGGATTTGGTGCGCAGGGGTTCACGTCGGGGAAAGAAGAGTTGCAGGGGAGAGGAGAGAGGTGAGGTGGTCGAGGGAGGAGACGAGACGAGGTCGAGGGTAGAGGCGGCAACGATGAGTGCGGCGAGGGCTAGGGTTTGGGTTTCACGAAGTGAGGCGGCGGGAAAATGAAGGAAGAACTGTGAGGGGGAGAGAGAAGACGTGGAGTTAAGTATGGGTGTGGATATTAAAAATTTATAAAGAACAAATTTATATAGTAAAGATAGAAGGGAGAGAGAGAGAGGAAGTGAGTTGAGATTTTATTTAAAATATATAAGAATATATATTCGTTTGGATAAAAGCAACGGAATATATATTTACAGTATAATATTATATGAATATAATATTAGTTAAATTTGAGTTTTCTGGCAAATACAAAATACTCCAAAATACGCCCAAATTTGGTCTAAAATTATTGTTTGAAAATATGGATAAAATACATGTCGACTGATCAGTCAAAAATATTGCATTTTTAACACATCAATTTCCCTACTCTTTCTAATCATCTAAAAGTGTTTGGTATAAATATAGCGCATATTAGCAATTTGTCTGCAAAACATCAAATAACATGTGTTATACATTATAACCGGCATTATGAGAGAAATTGTGTGTTTATTACTACATATGTGATCTTTGTATATATCAACACTTGTCTCGATATTGTGTGCAGGAAATTCTCCAGGTTAAAGAGCCGGAATCATAAAAGTGCTGATAAAACGTATCAAGTCCAAAACTTGAGATCTGGAAGTAAACTAGAAAGGATTATAAGATTCCAGGCATCAAAAGAAAACCCTAAATACAACATCAGAATTGCCCTGGAAAAATAATGTAGAAAGCTCCTCAAACGGCCGCGGATCCGCGGCCGATCCTACTCATCGGCGACTGAAATTTCTCCACGTGGCTTTCTTTTAACGGCAAAACTTCTTCAAGACGCTTCAAAGTCCCTAGAAATCTCCAGAAGCTTCCCTCCTAACAGCCAAGCTTCTTGTGCAAGTTTGATACCTACCAAGCTTCTCATGATAGCTTCATAACAACCTAGCTTCTAGTAAAAGATAAGCCAAGCTTCTAGGGGAAGCTAAAGGAAAAACTATAAAAAGGGACCTAGGGCTTCATTACAAAGGTTTTTGATGGTTGTTCTATAGATCTAAACACAAGTTGAGTGACACAACTTGTGATCCAAAACCCTAATCCAATGTAAATCCAAAGCCAAATCAAGATCATCGAGAAGTGAATCAAGCAAGAAAATGAAGATCCTTTGAAGCAACGCCGACCTTCATCAGAGCAAGAGATCTATGACGATCCGCGACTTAAGAAGATCGATGCGAAGCTAATTTCGGCGGATCTAGTTACCTCCTCAAATCTTGTAATCTCGAGTTGAGTGAATTGTACCTAATCGTCGAATAATAAAGGTGAATATTGTAAATATTGCTTTTCTTTACATTCTTGCATTATGAAAATTTTCCGATTCTTGATTCTTTCCTTTTTCATGATGTTTGAGTGAAATCTCCGCTTGTGGAGGAATCGAAAGAATTGGTAGATGATGATGAAATCCTTGAACGATTCTGAAGTCTTATGAGTTTGTAAACTTTAGGAAATTGAATCATCGAAAATCTAATTTGAGCGAGATCGCTTTCTTGAATGTTTTCGCTCCAAATTAGAGATCAACGATCGGTGATTTAATTTGCTAGAGGCTAGAATTTAAATGATAATCGATGAAAGGACAAGGGATGATGATGGAGAAACCCTAGTTTCTTCAATAGATCCCTAAACTTCATTTATCGTCATCGATCTAGCAACAAATCTTCAATAGATAAGAATTAGTAATCATTAGTATTCATCATCACTATCAATTGGATCGATTCCTACAAGCTACTTTACAAATCTTGATAACTAAATTGATTGGGACATTTCTTGATTCTTGATTCTAGATCTTTATTTTTTTTATGTTTCTTGAAATGAAAACTCACAAATCTTAAATCAATTTTCATGCAATATCTTTTATCTTTTCATTTCGACTCATCTAAAACGATTTCGAACAAATCACACTTTGTCAGTGGACCATCCGTATTCATTAACGTGCTACATCGACACCGTTAATTGATTGCGGTATAAATTTTTTTGGTTGTGAAACATTTCCAAACACACACGAAGATGATCAATCAAATGGCGCCATTGCCGGGGATCGTGTGCTAATTTATTCGTTTTTGTAATTTGAGTTGGAAAATTTATTATTCCATCAGAATTTTTAGATCAAAATTCGCATCAAGGGCTTAACGACTTGTTATGATTTGTTGCAAGGAGATCTGGAATCTATGGAGAGAGATGAAAATTGTTCAGGACATCTCAGAGAGCTCGGTGAAGGTATAGGAGTATCTGCACCAATTTCTGTGCAGGGATCACATTAAACCGCGGCGGATCCACGGTTTTTGGTGCCTTATTGCGGCGGAAACGCGGTGCTTTGAAGTCTTCAGTGCACCAAATTTTCTAGGTGAATTTGTGTCTTTCTTATCTCCTCCCTGCTCTGTCCATTAACCAATTTCTGCAGGATTCTTTACAAAAATTCGCAGCGCCGCAAAAAGAAAATTGTTACGTGTTTGATCTTGGTTGTTTGCATTTTTAACACGGAAATTAAGGGGCAAAGACCAAATTCAGATTAGGTGGGGATTTCATTACCCTTCCTAAGCCCCAAAAATCATAAATTTGCATCCGCATCACCCTCATTAACTAAAAAATATCTGGACATGACTCTAAGGACTGTCGCGCTCACTTAGGACAGAAGGAGGTCGTGGGTAATCTATTGCTTATCTGCGCTTCTTTTGTGGTGTCTAAGGTAAGTGTATCTAAGGCAAGCGGTTACTTAATTAGGCCCACTACTTACGTAGTGGAGAACCTCCACTTACCTGACACTTACCTGGTCACAGAGAGATAAAGAGGCAGTAGAGGATCTATCTTGCGACTTGTCTTCTGGAAAACTAGGGTCGTCGAATAGCCTCCAATAGGGTGGGCGCTTCCTTCCTTCGTCTATAGTATGTATCGCTGGGCTTCGAAGTCTGTAAAAGAATTTCATTCATGCCAGCGAGCGGTCTAGAGACTTGATCTAGGTGACTATTAGATTTAGGGTTGCTTGTGCATTGTTTGTGTGAATTTTTCAAAAATCCGTATTTTTCAAAACAAACACCAATCCAAACTTTTCTCTAATTATCACTTTACGCTGCCACTTGTGCTAAACCTTTTAGTGCATGCTCGGCTGGACATGGGATTCTAGTGCCCGTCTTGGCCACGTTTCTCCTATCGACTCCGAAGTCGGTATTTCTATGTCTACTTTTTCTTCACCCACTACCACATCCACTTCGATGGACGGTTCTCCATCGAACTTCTTTAACACTACTCTGCCACCGTCTGCAGGTGCGCAGAATCCATCCCGCATCCCTCTCCAAGAGAGTTGTTACCCTATGCGAGGTCCTCTTTCTACCGTCTCACCATTCCACCAGCCCATGGGGACAATTTTGAAATCAAATCAGAATACATCAATCTTTTACCAAAATATCACAGCCTCGAGTCTGAAGACGCATATGTCTTTATTACCAAATTTGAAAATGTATGCGCTATGATGGGTACTTCACAACTTTCTGTGGATGCTATGCGTTTACGTCTTCTCCCATTCACTTTGTGCTATATAACCGAGAAGTGGCTTTATAACACGGCTGCACATTCTATTTCGAACTGGGGAGAATTCGTAACAGCTTTCCTAAGGAAATTCTACCCTAATCATAAGACAGCTCGAGTCCGTAGCGAAATAAATCAATTTACCCAGCTTCCAAATGAACCATTCTCGAAGTGTTTTGAATGCTTCAAGGATCTGTTAGTTCAATGTCCTCATCACGGAATCCCTAGATGGGATCTGTGCAGAATCATATATGAGGTCATTAATCCTACAACAAAACAGACCCTTGAATCCATGTGTCAAGGCACCTTCATGAATAAAGATGATGGTGAAGCCTAGAGATTTTTAGAAGATTTCGCTGAAAGAACTTTACAGTGGGAGAGTGTAAACCAGTCACCATCTAGGGGTGGCATTCATCAGCTTGATGTTTCCATAAGAGTTAGAGCTGAATGGCAGTAATGCAAAAGAAACTCGAAGCTATGGAACATAAATTTTTAGCAGCCTCCCTAAATCAGATGTCACTCTCCAAAACTGTCTGTGGATGCTGTTATGATCCATCTCATATTACGAAAGAATGTCCTTTAAATTCTCATTTTCAAGGTCAAGAGGATACCAATGCTGCTTTTCAACAAAGACCTAGAAATGATCCGTATTCTTCCACTTATAATCAGGGTTAGAGGAATCACCCTAACTTTGCTTGGAACCAATCACAAACTCAAAACACGATTCCAAACCAAATAATTTTTAAAGGGGTCCTCCACCGCAACAGCAACCACTTCAAATAAGCCAGCACCCCTACCAATCATAAAACTTTCAAAATCCGACTAACACACCTGCACCGTATAATCCTTTGTAGTTGACCGGTACTGATGAATCCTCTTCACTCGCACAAACCATGAATTTGATTCTGAAAAATTTCATGCAAGTTTCAGCTGAGGTTTAATCTTCTGTCGATGATATAAAGAAAAACTCCGCCTCTCAAGATGAGAGTATAAAATTGATGGAAGCACAAATTGCACAATTAAAAGCCGAAATGAGTGCTAGAGAGAAATGGAAACTTCCGTCTCAACCCCTACCGAATCCTGGACATTTACAACACTACAATGTGAATGCAATTACAACGTTGAGATTCGGAAGAGTGCTGAATAATCAATTTGGGGAAGAGATTGATAATCATGAAGAATTAATCAATAACACCCCGGCTTTCACTTTCATTTTTCCTTCCACATCCACTTCTACTTCTAACCCTACTTTGTCTACCCCACCACCTTCTTGCAAGCCTATTCTTCGTTTTCCTCAAGGCTCGAACCCTCAGCATACCTCCTCTAGTCCACCAAAGACGATCCCCACTCCTATTCTGGGATCAGTTCCACACACACCACCTTCTCCAATGTTGGACCCAGCTATTATTGCTAAAGCTCCTTATCCGAATCGGTTAAGGGGAAACAAATCGAGTACACATATGGAGAAGATTATGGAAATATTCAAAAAGGTTACATCAATATTCGTCTCCTAGATGCTGTTCAACAAGTCCCCGCTTATGCGAAAATTCTTAAAGACTTGTGCACTATGAAGAGGAAGACTCAAGTGCCCAAAAACGTTTTCATGACTAATAATGTTAGCACTGCTTTTACCCCACAGTTACCAAAGAAACGCAAGGACCCTGGCTGTCCTACTATATCGATTTCTATTGGTGGTAAAAACATTAACCGTGCTTTACTTGACCTTGGCGCAAGTGTTAACCTGCTTCCATATTCTGTTTACGAGCAGTTAGGGATTGGAGAGTTAAAACCAGCTCATTGCACTCTCCAAATGGCAGACCGTTCAATCACCAAACCTAGGGGTGAACTGGAGGATGTGTTGATAAAATTCGGGGAATTTATATTCCCTGTAGACTTTATTGTTCTCGATAAACAACCTGTAGAAAACCTACAGAACCAAATTCCGGTGATTTTGGGTGGACCATTCCTTGCCATTTCCAATGCTGTCATTAACTGTCGAAATAGTTCTATGAACCTATCTTTTGGAAAAATGACAATTGAACTGAAAATCTATAAAATTGGAAGTCAACCGTCTGAACCCTCTGCTCACATACTTGATGTCTGTTCTGTCTACGAGATTGCTCCTGAAAGTTGCGAAGTTGATGAACTTTGCTTTGAAAATCTCGACGAAACTAGCACATCAATGTTTGATCTTACACATCTTAATGAGGACACTCTTTCCACTCTTGAGTCTGAAACTCTTGACTCTTCACTTTCCGAGTTTGTATCCTATGAAGGCTACAGGCTTATTTGTGACTCCGAATATCATTCGTTTACCCCACCTTCTATAGTTTCTCCGCCGACATTAGATCTCAAATTATTACCTTCTCATCTTAAATATGCATATTTAGGTGAGTCTTACGTGTGATCATATCCGCTTCTCTAGCCTCAGAGCAAGAGAATGCGCTTCTGACGGTATTGAGATCTAATAGATAGGCGTTAGGTTGGACTATGGCTGACATCAAAGGGATTAGTCCTTTGATTGTAGAACATCATATACATCTGATGGATGAAGCCAAGCCAACCCGAGAACTACAGAGACTGTTAAACCCCGTCATGAAGGAGGCGGTGAAGAAAGAAATCGTCAAATGCCTTGACAGTGGTATCATTTACCCAATCTCTGATAGCCAATAGGTTAGTCCAATTCATGTAGTCCCTAAGAAATCTGGCATCACGGTCATAACAAATGAGGCAAATGAGTTAATCCAGACACGCGCTCAAACTGGGTGGCGTGTATGTATTGATTACAGAAAATTCAATGCCGCGATGAGAAAAGACCACTTTCCTCTACCTTTCATTGACCAGATGATGGAACGCTTAGCTGGACTGGAATATTATTGTTTCATGGACGGATACTCTGGCTATAACCAGGTCCCTATTGCCGAAAAGGATCAATACAAAACCACATTTACTTGTCCTTTTGGTACTTTTTCTTTTAGACGCATGCCCTTTGGGTTATGCAATGCTCCTGCTACATTTCAGCGGTGTATGATGGGGATATTCTCGGACATGGTCGAGAATTTTCTGGAGATTTTCATGGACGATTTCTCGATATTTGGAGATTCATTTGCTGACTTCCTATCTCATCTTGACGCAGTTCTTACTCGTTGTAAGGAGAAGAACTTAACCTTGAATTGGGAAAAATGCCATTTCATGGTCCAAGAAGGAATTGTGCTTGGACATGTGATTTCACGAAAAGACATTGAGGTTGACAAAGACAAAATAGATGTCATTCAAAACCTTCTTCATCCCAAATGCGTCAAGAATATACGATCCTTTCTTGGCCATGCAGGCTTTTATCGTAGATTCATTAAGGATTTTAGCAAAATTGCTAGACCCTTAACTCTTCTCTTGGCCAGGACACAACCTTTCACTTTGACTCGGATTGTGTGGCAGCATTTGACTCACTCAAACACTCTTTTACTACAGCCCCTATTTTATCTTCTCCAGATTGGAACCACCCGTTTGAGCTTATGTGTGATGCATCAGATTTTGCAATTGGTGGAGTTTTAGGACAACACATTGAAAAGATGCCACACGTGATTTATTATGCAAGAAAGACCCTGAATGATGCTCAAATTAACTATACAACTACCGAAAAAGAACTTTTTGCAATTGTATTCGCATTAGAAAAATTCAGGCCTTACTTGATTGGCTCACCAATTGTTGTGTACACTGACCACTCCGCCTTGAAACATCTTTTGGCGAAAAAGAATGCTAAAGGTAGGTTAATACGTTGGATCCTTCTATTATAAGAATTTGATCTTGTTATTAAAGATAAGAAAAGATGTGAAAACGTGGTAGCCGACCATCTTTCACGCATCTCTTCTTCACCTGTGACCCTTCCAATCAATAATTCTTTTCCAGACGAACAACTCTTGAAATTATCCACTGAACCTTGGTTCGGGGATACTGTGAATTATCTTTCTACGGGACTTATTCTCCACGAATGGTCGAAACAGGACAAACATCGATTTCTGTCCCAAGTGAAACACTTTTACTGGGATGAACCCTATAAGAAGAAGAAGAAAAAGAAGGGTAGTGGTTCTCCGGGTTGGGTGCTCTGGGGTCAGAAGCGAGGGGGTGATGATGATGATGGGTCGTCGACGACGAGTTCCCCTGCAGGCAGCGGGTTTCCGGCGATGGGAAGAGGCTGCGGTGCTAGGGTTCTTGGTGTGCAGGGTTCTGGTCGGGGTGCAGGGAGGAGGAGAGGAGGTCGTGGGGATAGGGATGGTGATGAGGGGAGGGTTTTCCGGTGAAGTTGCAGGCGAGGTAGTGGGTTTCTTGGTCGCCGGCGATTGGGTGCACAGGGGTTCACGTCGGGGAAAGAAGAGTTGCAGGGGAGAGGAGAGAGGTGAGGTGGTCGAGGGAGGAGAGGATGTGAGGTCGAGGGTGGAGGCGGCAACGGTGATGCGCGGAAAGGGCTAGGGTTAGAGTTTCACGAAGTGAGGCGGCAGGAAAATGAAGGAAGAACTGTGAGGGGGAGAGAGAAGACGTGGAGTTAAGTATGGGTGTGGGTATTAAAAATTTATAAAGAACAAATTTATATAGTAAAGATAGAAAGGAGAGAGAGAGGAAGTGGGTTGAGATTTTGATTTAAAATATATAAGAATATATATTCGTTTGGATAAAAGTAACGGAATATATATTTACAGTATAATATTATATGAATATAATATTAGTTAAATTTGAGTTTTCTGTCTAATACAAAATACTCCAAAATACGCCCAAATTGGGTCTAAAATTACGGTTTGAAAATATGGATAAATAACGTGTCGACTGATCAGTCGAAAATATTGCATTTTTAACACATCAATTTCCCTACTCTTTCTAATCATCTAAAGGTGTTTGGTATAAATATAGCACATATTAGCAATTTGTCTGCAAAACATCAAATAACATGTGTTATACATTATAACCGGCATTATGAGGGAAATTGTGTGTTTATTACTACATGTGTGATCTTTGTATATATCAACACTTGTCCCGAGATTGTGTGCAGGAAATTCTCCAGGTTAAAGAGTCGGAATCACAAAAGTGCTGATAAAACGCATCATGTCCAAGACTTGAGATCTGGCAGTAAACTAGAAAGAATTATAAGATTGCAGGCATCAAAAGAAAACCCTAAAGACAACATCAGAATTACCTTGGAAAAATAATGCAGAAAGCTCCTCAAACGGCCGTGGATCCGCGGCCGAGTTAGGCCGATCCTCCACGGATCCGCGGCCTATCCTACTCATCGGCGACTGAAATTTCTCCACATGGCTTTCTTTTAACGGCCAAACTTCTTCAAGACGCTTCAAAGTTCCTAGAAATATCCAGAAGCTTCCCTCCTAACAGCCAAGCTTCTCAAGTTTGATACCTACCAAGCTTCTCATGCAAGCTTCATAACAACCTAGCTTCTAGTAAAAGATAAGCCAAGCTTCTAGGGGAAGCTAAAAGAAAAACTATAAAAAGGGACCTAGGGCTTCATTACAAAGGTTGTTGATGGTTGTTCAATAAATCTAAACACAAGTTGAGTGACACAACTTGTGATCCAAAACCCTAATCAAATCCAAATCCAAAGCCAAATCAAGATCATCGAGAAGTGAATCAAGCAAGAAAATGAAGATCCACGACGATCCGCGACTCAAGAAGATCGATGCGAAGCAAATTTCGGCGGATCTGGTTACCTCCTCTAATCTTGAAACCTCGAGTTGAGTGAATTGTACCTAATCGTCGTTTAATAAAGGTGAATATTGTAAATCTTTCTTTTCTTTACATTCTTGCATTATGAAAAGTTACTGATTCTTGATTCATTCCTTTTTCATGATGTTTGAGTGAAATCTCCGCCTGTGGAGGAATCGAGAGAATAGGTAGATGATGATGATGAAATCCTTGAACGATTCTGAAGTCTTATGAGTTTTGTAAACTTTAGGAAATTGAATCATCGAAAACCTAATTTGAGCGAGATCGCTTTCTTGAATGTTTTCGCTCCAAATTAGAGATCAACGATCGGTGATTTAATTTGCTAGAGGCTAGAATTTAAATGATAATCGATGAAAGGACAAGGGATGATGATGGAGAAACCCTAGTTTCTTCAATAGATCCCTAAACTTCATTTATCGTCATCGATCTAGCAACAAATCTTCAATAGATAAGAATTAGTAATCATTAGTATTCATCATCACTATCAATTGGATCGATTCCTACAAGCTACTTTACAAATCTTGATAACTAAATTGATTGGGACATTTCTTGATTCTTGATTCTAGATCTTTATTTTTTTTATGTTTCTTGAAATGAAAACTCACAAATCTTAAATCAATTTTCATGCAATATCTTTTATCTTTTCATTTCGACTCATCTAAAACGATTTCGAACAAATCACACTTTGTCAGTGGACCATCCGTATTCATTAACGTGCTACATCGACACCGTTAATTGATTGCGGTATAAATTTATTTGGTTGTGAAAATTTTCCAAACACTCACGAAGATGATCAATCATCGACCAAAACAAAAAAACGATGTCCGGTTAAAGAAAATGCATACCCCCAAGAACGAATAAACGTAGTGTGCATGTAGCGATCCAAATGAGTCCGTTTCACTAAACGAAACGATAACAAGATGCACAGATGCTACCACGGGGTCAGGGGTATGATGCAGGCCATACTAGGTATTTTTAAAATATATTATTAGATTATAATTGCATTGTTAAAAAAATGCAGAAGCCCGATATAATGCAAGTATGCAGGATACTCAATATGAAAGTGCACGGATCCTCATAACTAGCTGGGATAAATCACAAACAGGAATCAAGATAGATTTCAAGCATGCGTGTCGGGTCGGATACCAAGCATAGATACCCAAAACACTATCCACACTTAAAAAAAATAAATAAGAAAATAGTCACATGATAAATAAAATAATCGAATCAGGCATGGTATAACGAAATAGGGTGTTACAGGGAGGCTCCTCGTGCTTTCGCACGGACCTAATTAAATAAGCTCATTTCCGCAGAGGCGTGATCTCGTTAACACTTTCTAAACACTTGATGGGTTAGCTAGTTATGAAGTGAAAAGCTCCCGAAGAATAATGCGTACTCACAGTGAGAATCATGACCCAACTATCATTGTGTGATAATTTTTACGGAAGCCGACCAAAATTACCACACTCCAGAAGGTATGCGTGTGCCTAGAAAGTTTCCTTTATGTTTGAAACTCCCGATGTGATTTTTGCGCCTGACAACTTATAACCTTGACTAGGTCAACAAATCATAAATCGCAAGTCATGTTCAACCAGTCATTATCCTGGATCAATTAGACCCACCCGCACGAGCCCTTGACTAGGTCAAAATGGTCGTATGACTATCCTAATCAATTGCAATACTATGCAACAGAAAAACACTACAGAGCTACCGAACACTACGTCTTGACTAGGTCAACATACGCAGCACGAATACTAAGCAATACAAATCTGAAATGACGGAGGACTACAACTGGTTTTTAATGAAAACCCTTTAACTTAATGAACTTGATATCGTTGAAGGAACTCGAGTGGCTTTGAAAAGGAGTGGTTTAGGCTCCGCTTTTAAAACAAGTGGTTTTGTATAAAACCGAGTGGTTTAGAAGAAAATCAAGTAGTTTTAAAATTGTTCCGACAACATCAATTAGGTTTGTTTTCCTTGTATTAAGCCTATAATGAGATCCCATCAATTAAGTTCCTATGCATTATAGAAACAACCAAAATAGAATCTGTTGGAGATAGTGCCCTCAGAGTCAATTATTGGATCACAGGAACGTGATTGCAATGATTGATGGAGGACCTATGCCGGTAGGACAGTCTTACTCAAGATGATAGTATGCTATCTGGTTTATCTTTATCATCGTGTACTGCTTTAGGTGACCTTACAGGTCACTATTGCGCGTTGATAGAGCCCCTAGGATTCTTGCTTGACTGCCAGCAGTATGAGGGCGATCATATACGTGGGAGCTGGGGTCTATAAGCACATCCTTAAAAGGTCCCTAGTCGTGGGAATTTCGAGACAGGGCATCGATACTCCAGAGTAGATTAGTGTATACAGTCGAGACCCCGACGAGGGGCGGTGGCCGGTCTCACAAGCCACTAGTGTCAGTTGGTTCACTTAAGATGTATACAGGTGCTCATTGGGTTATGAGTACACCGGACAGGACTCGCCGGGAACATGCTAGTTGGTCTTATACCAGACGTCAGATAGCAGTTCCCTGGTGACATGTGTACATGTTAGTTCATCGACCTGAGATCGTCATTTGTCTCGTGTAAGTTCCCACTGTACTTTGATTACTACCCTACCACGCTCAAAGGAGACGTGCAAACAGGTTTTAGTTGGGTACTGTCCCGAGCCACATGGAGGCAGTGAGCGGATCTGCAGGGGTTCGTCTCTCCCGGTATTGGGGGTGAGGTCGCGCTGTGTCTAGGAGAGCCATTACACGAAGTCCTTGGCCAAGGCAGGAGATTTACTGGTTGGTATTCCAGTAGTATCTCAGGGTGTTCTGGGCTACACTCCGACACGACTTGTACCGTTTTTGGGGGTCTGACTTTCACCAACCCCCTAGGCCCGCCATGTGATGCTCATAGACGAACGGACCAGACTGTACGGATATTGTCACTGACAGGCTCAGTAGGGTGTCGGGATGAGTTCGCTCATCGACGTCCCTTTTGGTCAATACCTGGTAGCCCGTCACGTATGGCTAATACCTCTGACGTGCTAGTGGTTAAATCCACAACCAAGGTGTTGACGAGTCTTTAGAGTCCCCCACAGACCGTTTTCTCAAGTTTCGGGCGAAACGCTGTAGAGGCCGTATGGAGATATGGCAGGGTTCGATCTTATACGTGCGGTATTGCACGGATCATGATCAGACGGATAATACTAGCGAGCTTTGGTTTAAGCCGGATCCTAGTATTGTACAGTGTAGATTTTGTCTCATTGCATTTGTATTCAGTCGGAATACGAATGCGGGTATGTATATACAGTCGCAGGGTTTTCCTGTAATTTATTACGGGATCAGTTTTTTGAAGTTGCCAATTTGCATTCCGTTTCGGCCAGTTTTCCTTTGTTCCTTTATGGACGGATTTTTCTAATGGAGGGGCTAATTTGCAAATGTGCAAATTAGCAAAGTGGGGGGAGTTATTAGTGATTTGTGGCTTCATGATAGTTCTAGCACATTTGATTTCATTTTGTGCACATGGTTTGCATTAATGGTGATAGGATTTGATTAGGATATGAAAGGATTTTGAAGTGAGATAATTTCCCCATTATCTTCACACATTTGTATATGCCATTTCTCTCTCTCCTCATTCTTGATCAAGGGGCCGGCCACACAAAAGAGAGGACGAGGGAAAATTTCATTAGGGGTGTGGGGAAATTTCTTCATCTCATTCTTTGCTTGCTACAATATTCCTCACCTCTCTCCAAAGTTCATTTTTCCTCCACATCATAAATGGCAACTTCAAACCCCTTTGAGAAAAACCACTCTACACTAGCCTACAACATTCTTGGACACGTCGACTCGCCAACTTCGTGCCCGAGTTACCTCGGTCCAGAGGTGGGAGCCCGTAAAAGAACCCGGCGATGTGGTGCCCGTTCCGACGAGGAAATGAAGACCGAACATTCCGCGAGGAGATCGTAGTGGAGGCCGAAGACCGGAGGACATTGATCGCTCGGTATATCTCTTTACCCCTTCTCTAGTTCGCTAGGAGTAGGTTAATGGCCCGATCCGGGTTTATAGTGCGCGGTGGTGCCGGTTTTAAAGTTTAAAGAAAAGTATCGTTTCCGCATTTTGGCCTCGGATAGACGGCCGGGGCGCCGCCGTGCACTTACACTGGTATCAGAGCCACGCCATTAACCTAGTCTAGCTTGCTCTAACGTGTTTACAAGTTCGATCGAACGAATTTCCAAAAACCACATTTTCCATGCATCAGTTTCTGTTGAATTTTTCCAGTCGTCAAAAAATTATTTGGTACATTGTAAAATTACGTGCAGGGTTTTTTGAGAATTCTGTGAAAATTTGGTCGGCTGATATTACTGTAGCGCGGCGGATCAGCAGCCAAAACCATGTTTGGGCCACGGATCCACCGCCGTTTTGTGTCCAAACTGCACCAAATTTTTACAGTGGGCTTCTGACATGGAAATAGGGTTTCTAGTATATTCTTTTTGGGCCCAGATGTTTTTGAGTGCTACAGTTGTGCTTGGGGACCACTTCGGGAAATTTAGTCGATCGAAAATTTTAAACATGTTAGTTCACAGTATTTACATTATATCTGCGACCGTGAATGTCATTTGATCGGTAAATCCTGTCTAACTGCTATAGCCCTTTTAGACGGATTTACGAACGTGACATTCACGTTGATGTTCTGTGTTGTGCTGTGATGTTGCGGATTGTCGTGGTGGATAGCGTGGATGCAATGTTAGTACAGTTTGGTTGTATACATACATTTGATATTGTGGGGCGAGCGTCCGACATGTGGACTGCCGTCACTGCCTATTTGTATATTGTTCTTTTGGGGCACGACCGGGCTGAGGTCGATGTACCCGTTGTATGTATATTTTACTTTCTGTACTAGGATTACCCTGCGGAGGGGTGCACGGATAGCCGGGTTCTAGAGGGCATCGGGCCCGCATCTCATGGCGTTGAGACGGAGGGGGCTTTACTCTAGAATTGGCGGGCTATTCGCCGCACTCGTAGGGGGTACAGGTTGACCCAAGGAGGGGTGCCCAAGTTACCGGATTCCGTGAAGTGCTGGGTGGTCCATTCACGTTGCTGAAGGGGGCTGCCTCGCTTCAGGTTTTGGCGGGTAACTTGCCACGCCCGTAGGGGTCTAGGATTTCATTGCACAGGCTATCCATACGACCAGGGGAATGTCGGGTTTCAGTAGTGGCTCTATGAAACCCGGGGGTCCCAGATATCTGTATTGTTCTGTGATGCTTATTACATTTCTGTGATGTTGCATTTTATCACGCCTTGAGCGAATATTTTATATTGATATATATACTAGTAGATGTTGTATATGTTTTGCATCCGCGCTAGTGCAGTCCCCGCTCTGTCGTTAGTTAAGTAACCTAACGGGTAATGACGGGACCCAGTGGCGAATGCGGATGGCATATACGTACATCATTATTTTCGTTCTTTATGGTGTGATCAATTGATGGGACTGCATTGATTCGGATCAATGCAAGCTAAACAAACCTATTCTGATGTTGTTGGAACAATTTTTCAAAAAGATGTTATTGCAAAGACGTTCACTTTTGTTTTGCATAGTGGTATTCGGATATGAATATCCAGCACCTCAGTCGACGAGGCAAGGGCCAAGATCCCTTCACCGGGAGTGACCCCTTGGACAGAAGTTTGCGTCAGGGCAATAACTTCACTATAGTCGATTACTTTTGCTTTGCATCATGGTATTCAGTTGGAATATCCTGCACCTCATTCTACGGGGAAAGAGCCGAGATCCCTTCACCGGGAGTGACCACTTTAGCAAAGGTTTTCACCATTGTATTTTTATAAAAAGCTATCCGGTTCCTTCAACGATATCAAGTTCATTACGTTAAAGGTTTTTCGCCAAAAACCATTTGTAGCCCTCCGTCATTTCAGAAAGGTAGCACTTAGTATTCATGCTATATATATTGGCCTTCGTCAAGGCATAGTGTATGGTAGCTATTTGTTACTTTTCTGCAGCATAGATAGATGCGTTGGTTTGGGACAGTCGTACTACTATTTTGGCCTTCGTCAAGGGTATGTACGGGTGGATTCAAATTAACCTGGATAATGATGGGTAGAACTTGACATGTGACTTATGATATGTTGGCCTTCGTCAAGGTCATAAGAGCATGGGGCAAAAATCACATCGGGAGTTTCAAAAGAAACTGAAACTTGCCAGATATGCGCATACCTTCTGGAGTGTGATAACGTGAGCGGATTCCGTCACGTTATCATGCTATGATAGTTGGATCCCGATTCCCATTGATGAGTTAGTTTACTCCTCGGGTGATCCCGACTAATTCTTCTTTCAGGTTTGGAGGAGAATTTGACGTTACAGTGGGAGGTTTCCTGATTAGATAAATTGATAACCATTCTGATCTAGGTTAGAGTGCACGCTGAGTGTTTCTTTTCTCTCTCTCTCTCTTTGGCAGCGACCATCACCCGACCTTTGACTTTGACTCAGTGACCAAGGTTAACCGAACCTTCTTAAAACACTGACTTTTGGATTGTCAGAGTTGCATACCTCATTGCCACTCCTACTTTTACCCTTTTCTCCATGACACCCCGTATTACTACGAACGTCCACTTCCATTATATAAAACCATCGTATGGTTATATACGAACTCGAAGGAATTTATTCGAGGATGGTTTCCGGTTCTGGAGAAAACGAATAGGACTATTCAGTTGTCTTTTCCTTTTACCTTCTCTCAGGTTGCGAGTACTCCTTGGTTTAGGAGATAGTACACCTATTACGCAAATTGGATAGTCTTCTTCAAAACCTTAGGCTGGTGCCGAACGGTGGGGAATGAAGAAAACCAATTAGCATAACGATGGTGTAAAGAAGGTATTAAATAAAGACATATCAAGGGATTAGTAAGAGGGCAAAGTAAATTGCGACTGCTATTCACGACCAAACCAAGTATTTCTTCGCCAATCCTAAATCACCTTTGTATTTCTCCAGAAAACTCCGTATCACTACGAAGATCCACAGTTTATTGGATACTCTATCGTATGGTTATATACGAACTCGAAAGTAACTTGTTCCAGTTCGGGGATGGATTCTGGTTCAGAAGAAATAGGAATAAGGTTTATTCAGTTGTCTTTTATATTCACCTTCTCTCGCATTGCGAGTGCTCCTAGGATTAGGACAGTACACCTATTACGCTTATTGGATAGTCTTCTTCCAAACCATAGGCTGGTGCCGAACGGTACGGAATGAAGAAAACCATTTAGCCTAAGAGGATGTACAGAAGGTAATGACTAAAGACATATGAAGGGATTTGGATAGATGGCAAAGAAATATACGGTTACAGTTGTGAGTCTGGATAATGGAAGAGGCATTACTAGGAATACCCGCATACCCCATCGAAACATTTCAATGTTTCAGTTTCACTGTGTATTGTTAAAAGAAAACTGATTTCCCAATTAGTCCTTACTCCAGGGTATGTATTTACCAGGTATGATTCTCATATCTGTATGGTTTTACAGATGATGAGTGGGAGTAAGTTATTAGGAATTAGGTGATCATCCTCATTATATCGGAATTCGTTGTAATTGGAGATATTTGAGGAAATCACCTGGGATGTTTGCCGGACGGCAAATATTTGGTTTTGAATATCCGCGGTTATGCCCCAATTTCAAATTGATATATCTGTACGTCTATTTTCATAGAGTGAGATATAGCTTTTTGAAATTATGTCTATGACATTTACCTATATCAGTGGATGGTTAGGTAAGGAGCATTAAACAGCGGTGTAATTCTTCATAACCATAAGTACAGTTTTCAACCTACGACACACAAGGAATGAGTTATTAGACTCGAAGGACTTATACAGAGTATTGTATATTGTCCAGTGTCCATTAGGACAGAGGGGTTGGTCCTCGTACTATATTCGGTTTACTTATGACTTCTCTAGTTTTTAGACAAGTGTTTCATAGAAATGCAAGGTCTATGTTTTGAGAAGTTATAGGTATAAGAATAAAGTAGAGAACCAAGTATTGCATGTATCGGGATTCTTCAAGGTGATCGAAGATGTAGATACTTGTGTATGGTATTCAGTTGATAGTAATGATTAAAAGAACTTGCTTCTCTTTCAGGTTACTCATAATTGGAAGCATTCCTAAGTTGAGTAACGCTGATTGGCCCCCTTCCATTTAGTTGACATGCACTGGAGACAGCTGCATGATTTGAATCTGGTTCAATTAAATCAGTGTCTCTGTTTCTGTATTGGATATAGAACAGTTCATATCTTAACGATATTAAGGTACGGGGAGTTGTCCGGCTTATGCTTAAAACCAGACTCTGGATAACTCGAGGCATGTTTCTATAATGGTTGTTTGTGGGTTGACCCAGGCTATGACGAGGGTTGAATTTCTACCATCTGGAAGATCAATAGTGATATTGTTCTAGACTCACCACAGTTTTAATAAAAATGGATTTTTTTTTTCAGAAAACAGTAGTGGGAGTATGGTAGAACTGGAAGTGATTCCAGAACCGCAAACGATTACTGAAAGTTTGATAAGAACCTAAAGATTCAATCTGACTTGATATTCCATTGGCCACTCGGCAGATATGGTGGGTAACCTCAAGCACCCGAGAGGTACTCTGGTAGCCTCAAGGACGGTAGCAGGGAGGTTCTTGTTTACCCAGACTTGCTATTCCTGTTGTTCCAGACTATGAGACCCGGCAGGAGGATGAGTATAGTGTCGTTCTGAACTGGCTTTAGAAGCGTACGTGTGTATGACTCTGCCAGAGGGTTGTCGTGGTCAGTGGGAGCAGCGGAAGCATAGTGGACAAGTGGCTTATGTCTATTTATAGACTAAAGCAGATATATTGGAGATAGATCATCTATTTCTGATGTGACAGTCATATGTTTGACTTCATCAGAATAGGGGATGGATCTGTTAAGAAGATAGTAGGGTGTGATGTCCTGGTACTTGGATGACATACACAGAGTAGGAAGTGATATTCCTATACTACGATCAGTTATACTTTGGTTGTCACACAGTGGTTTCTCCACATAGGAATTGGGTATTATATCAGACATTCTAGAAACCAGATCTATGGTTTTAGATCTAGATTTGGGAAGTGTCCCAATCAGGGTACTTAGACAGCATTCTAAAGGTGTTTTATAATGGACGACTCCAGGCACGGTAGTGTGCCTGCAGGTGATGGAGTCACCCTCTCTAAAGGTGTCTTATAGACTAAAAGGGAGAGGGATGTGCATGATCGGCAGATCACTTGCTTAGGCAATTGAGTTGATCATGAGATGTCAAGTACCACACCAGATGTTGTTTTTGCAGTAGATGCAATAAGTTGATATTGATCCAATCCTGGAGGAACGTTTGGAAGCAGTTTTAGAACATAAGTGGATGTTCTAGGGATATGATAACGAAAGCCTCATTCAGGAGACGGTTATCATTCCAGGCTTCTAAGGTAACATGGATGACAGAGAGGTTGTCAGAGTTATAGTTTTCCTTCTGATGAGGGGTAGTATTTTGGACAGGTGGTCCAAGGGGATACTGAGGGAGGCATGACGCAGGATACTGATTAAGTTCAGTTGACGATACAGTCTAAGAAGTTTGGATTTGGAGTTCATTTATGAGCTAGGTCTCATAAGATATCCATACATATTCTATGACAGGTATTGCTCATTTCGGAAGATGGCTTTCTCCGCGAACTTGAGATAAAGAGAGACATAGAAAGAAACATCTGAGCGGATCCACTCACTGAGGCTATTCCTCGAACGCAATAGTTTCGCAAACGGGTTTTGTGAGACTGATTAGTAGAGGAGTTGGGTGTTCGGTATCACACAGGCTGTGAGTATGCGACATCGCAATAATTAGCCTTGAGTGCAAGTGGGAGATTGTTGGAGATAGTGCCCTCAGAGTCAATTATTGGATCATAGGCATGCGATTGCAATGATTGATGGAGGACCTATGCCGGTAGGACAGTCTTACTCAAGATGATAGTATGCTATCTGGTTTATCTTTATCATCGTGTACTGCTTTAGGTGACCTTACAGGTCACTATTGCGCGTTGATAGAGCCTCTAGGATTCTTGCATGATTGCCAGCAGTATGAGGGTGATCATATACGTGGGAGCTGGGGTCTATAAGAACATCCTTAAAAGGTCCCTAGTCTTGGGAGTTTCGAGACAGGGCATCGATACTCTAGAGTAGACTAGTGTATACAGTCGAGACCCCGACGAGGGGCGGTGGCCGGTCTCACAAGCCACTGGTGTCAGTTGGTTCACCTAAGGTGTATACAGGTGCTCATTGGGTTATGAGCACACCGGACAGGACTCGCCGGGAACATGCTAGTTGGTCTTATACCAGACGTCAGATAGCAGTTCCCTGGTGACATGTGTACAGGTTAGTTCATCGACCTGAGATCATCATTTGTCTCGTATGAGTTCCCACTGTACTTTGATTACTACCCTACCACGCTCAAAGGAGACGTGCAAACAGGTTTTAGTTAGGTACAGTCCCGAGCCATATGGAGGCAGTGAGCGGATCTGCAGGGGTTCGTCTCTCCCGGTATTGGGGGTGAGGTCGCGCTGTGTCTAGGAGAGCCATTACACGAAGTCCTTGGCCAAGGCAGGAGATTTACTGGTAGGTATTTCAGTAGTATCTCAGGGTGTTCTGGCCTATACTCCGACACGACTTGTACCGTTTTTGGGGGTCTGACTTTCACCAACCCCTAGGCCCGCCATGCGATGCTCATAGACGAACGGACCGGACTGTACGGATATTGTCACTGACAGGCTCAGTAAGGTGTCAGGATGAGTTCTCTCATCGACGTCCCTTTTGGTCAATACCTGGTAGCCCGTCACGTATGGCTAATACCTCTGACGTGCTAGTGGTTAAATCCACAACCAAGGTATTGACGAGTCTTTAGAGTCCCCCACAGACCGTTTTCTCAAGTTTCGGGCGAAACGCTGCAGAGGCCGTATGGAGATATGGCACGGTTCGATCTTATACGTGGAGTATTGCACGGATCATGATCGGACGGATAATACTAGCGGGCTTTAGTTTAAGCCGGATCCTAGTATTGTACAGTGTAGATTTTGTCTCATTGCATTTGTATTCGGTCGGAATACAAATGCGGGTATGTATATACAGTCGCGTGGTTTTCCTGTAATTTATTACGGGATCAGTTTTTTGAAGTTGCCAGTTTGCATTCTGTTTCGGCTAGTTTTCCTTTGTTCCTTTATGGCCGGATTTTTCTAATGGAGGGGCTAATTTGCAAATGTGCAAATTAGCAAAGTGGATGGGGTTATTAGTGATTTGTGGCTTCATGATAGTTCTAGCACATTTGATTCCATTTTGTACACATGGTTTGCATTAATGGTGATGGGATTTGATTAGGATATGAAAGGATTTTGAAGTGAGATAATTTCCTCATTATCTTCACACATTTGTATATGCCATTTCTCTCTCTCCTCATTCTTGATCAAGGGGCCGGCCACACAAAAGATAGGATGAGGGAAAATTTCATTAGGGGTGTGGGGAAATTTCTTCATCTCATTCTTTGCTTGCTACAATATTCCTCACCTCTCTCCAAAGTTCATTTTTCCTCCACATCATAAATGGCAACTTCAAACCCCTTTGAGACAAACCACTCTACACTAGCCTACAGCATTCTTGGACACGTCGACTCGCCAACTTCGTGCCCGAGTTGCCTCGGTCCAGAGGTGAGAGCCCGTAAAAGAACCCTGCGATGTGGTGCCCGTTCCGACGAGGAAATGAAGACAGGAGATTTCGCGAGGAGATCGGAGTGGAGGTCGAAGACCGGTGGACACGGATCGCTCGGTATAGCTTCCTACCCATTCTCTAGTTAGCTAGCATTAGGTTAATGGCCCGATCCGGATTTTATAGTGCGTGGTAGTGCCGGTTTACAAGTTTAAGAAAAGTATCGTTTCCGCATTCCGGCGTCGGATTGACGGCCGGGGCGCTGCCGTGCACTTACAGAATCTACGTATATGACACCCTTATTCGCCACGGAGGCTGGGGACTTCACCATAAGGTTACTTAACTTACGGCAGTGCTTCGGCACGGCTAGCGCAGGTGCAAAACATATAAAACATTTATATATATAACCACAGAAAGGTAATAAAACATCACATGCATGCAATAAATAAGATGGAATAGCGGATAAATTAGGAGCCCCATGTTTCGTTTGAGCCGTAAATGAAAACCAACGTTCCCCAGTTATATGGATAGCCTGTACAATCTCGAACCAAGACCCCTACGAGCGCGTCAAGCTACTCACCGATCCTTAAAATGGGATACCCCTCACTTTCTAGAATCCGATAACATGAGCACTCTTTCATGGGTCAGAGTTACACCCCTTATAAGTGTGGTGAGCAACCCGCCAATCCGAGAATGAGATGGCCCGGTATCGACTCTACGAGATGGTCATCCGCTACATTGTCGAATCTGGCTACCCTAGCACTCTGTCGTGGGGTATCTTAATACAAGTAGTGAAAAATATATACAACGGTGACTATGCCTGCAACTTGGACATGTCCCAAAATGAATATACATCAAGCGGCAATGACGACCACAATCCGGCCACTCGTACCGAATAAACAAATACAAATAATAAAACTGTATATACAAATTGCACGGGAGGCTATCCGTCATGACAATCCAGTAAACCATCGCATGATATACATCATCACAGCGGAAACAAGTATTTGCAAGCTCGTCTAATCGACCTATAGCAATTAGACGACGTATACAAACACAAATACGAATATCAAAGATCTAAACGATGCAAAAATTTTGAGTTTAAAACTTTCCATTTTCCCCGAATACAAAGATAACAGTACATGAAATCTGGGGCAAAAGACGTATACCAAAAATCCCAAAACCCAAAGTACAAGACACTACACGAAGTTCGAGGAAAACCGAACAATTTTGGCCGCTAACCTCGGCTAAATCTCGGCCAAACCATGTCAGTTTAGGCTCATCTTAATAGTGTGTCCAAGTTTCTTTATCCCCGGTCCAATGCAAAAAAAATTCAGGTTCCGTTAAAAATTGGATAGAAACTTGAATATTTTGGGTTTCGAAATACGGAAAATTTTCTAACTTGAAACATAAGCATCGTCTAGATTAGTTTACGTGTTTGGCTGGTTCTGATTCTACGTAGGTAGACTCTCATGTTCATGCGGAAAACTTGCGGCCATGCCGAATACAAAACGAAAATTTTCAAAACAAGGGCACAAACTCTACAACCTAGAATCGAATCTAAACACTATATTAGAAAACATACTAGAAGCAGTTAACTACTCGGTTAGTGATTACAATCTTTGTAGTCGTGTCCTTCGTCCTCTACACCACTTTTTAAGCTCCTAGGTCATCAGGAACGAGCTTGGAAGTCGGTCTTTCTCGTCAAAGATGATCCACTCGAGGGAACACAAACTTAGGTTCTAGCTTCACACCAATAATCTAAGTGATGAAACTAGTGATCAAAACTTACTAGGAATTGATCATTAGGATGTAATAGTTGCTAATTCTATTGTTTCTCTCTTTTCTTTTTCCTTTTTCCATTAATGAAACACCAAGAAGAGAGGAAGAAGAACCTTGGGTGAGTGTTAGCAAGCATGGCAACTTAAGGATAATCCTTCATCATCCTTTTCTTTTCTTTCTTCTTTCTTTTAAAAGAGGAATGAAGTTGGTGGAATTGTGACTCACTAGTTTGAGTCACAAGCTCACACACTTCTCCTTTATTCAAGAAAGAATGAGAAGAAAAAGATGAGCCATGACTCATTGTATACATATACATATGCATTTATATATATAAATATATATAAATACACTAATACAAGTATATGGTACAAAAACATATACCCATATCGTATAAAATACGAATACCCGTATTTATATCAAGATGCGAATACCCGTATTTGTATCAAGACACAAATACACATATTTATACAAATACCTGTATTTGTATAAATACCGTATTTTGTCAAAATACGAATACCGAAAAGAGAGAAACTAAAATAGATATATAATACTAGCTCATATTTAATACAAATGTGATAATCTTACTGTCTTTCAAACCGGCCAGTATTAACAAAATGTCTGATTAAATATACGTGTACAAAAACACAGGTTTTAATCGAACCTGAGTATGTATAAAAATACGTACGCTACATCGTTTTGCCTGAGCTGGGAAACACTCGGTGTGGGACTCTAAACACTCGATAATACACTGGCAGTGGGTTTAACCACAAGCACGTCAGCGGCACTGGATGTATGTAACGGCTACCTAGGTATTGAACGAAAGGAAAGCCGGCAAGTAAACTTGTCCATATCCCTACTGAGCCTGAAAGTGACAATCTTCGTACAGTCTGATCTGTTCATCTAAGATTATCGCATATCGGGTCTACGAGGGTGGATAAAGTTAGACCACTGATAACGCGATAAGTTGTGTCGATGTGAAGCCCATCACCCACTGAGAAACTACAGATCCAAATCAATAATTCTCGACCACTATGGCCAAGGATTTCTGGTGATGGTCATCCGTACACAGCGCGACATCTGCCCCCAATATCGGGAGAGATGAATTCCCGACAATCCGCTCACTACCTCCATATGGCTCGGGACTGTACCTAACTAATACCTATTTGCACGACTCAGTAGAGCCGTGGTAGGGTAGTAATCAAAGTATAGTGGCAACTTATACAAGACAAATGACAATCTTAGGTCGACAGACTAAGCTATACACATGTCACCAGAGAACAGCTATCTGACAATAGGTATAATACCATCTAGCATATTCCCGGCGAGTCCATCCAGTGTAACTCATAATCCAATGAGCACCTGTATGCCATCTTTGGTGACTAACTAACACTAATGGCTGTGAGACCGGCCATCGCCTCTCATCGGGGTCAAGAAACGTATACACTAGTCTACTCTGGAATATCGATGCCTACTCTCGATATTCCTACGACTAGGGTCATTTAAGTATTTTCTTATAGACTACCCAGTTCTCACAAGAGTGATCGCCATAATAACCCTGGTTGTCAAGCATGAATCTTATGGGCTCTATCAACATGTAATAGTGACCTGTAATACCACATAATACATGTACATGATGATAGATATAAACTGGATAACATACTATCATCTCGAGTAAGAATGTTCTACCCGTATAGGTCCTCCTACAATCATAATAATCGCCTGCTTACGATTACAATAATTTCCTTGAGGACACTATAGCCAACAATCGTCCGCTCATTTGCACTCTCCCATTGCATGGTCTTGTCAGACAATCTGTAACAACCCCAAACTTTCTGTACATTTTTTTCAAAATTACAGAAAGGGGTACTTTTTCATGAGCACAAGCTATAAGTTTATTTTGCTTTTTAATAGCAAGAAGGAGCTTGTAGCTCATTGGTAAGACCTTACACTGCTGAACCAAAGCACCAGAGTTCAAATCCCATCCCCCACATTATTTTTTAATTTTGTTTTGTTTTGAATTTTTAGAAGTCCAAGGGTCTACACGTGCATAACTCGTACAAACCCCACTACACATGTAAAACAAATTGACCCAGGGGCCACACCAAGCAATGAGAGACACGTGGCGGCGAGCCCCGGCCCGACTCGGCCGACTCAGGATGGCGACTCGGCCGACTCGGACCGACGTCGCCGGCCGGACTCGGACCGACGTCGCCGGCCGGACTCGGCCAGATCGCCGATTGTCCAACATGAAAGTTCTGCCTCTTGGTCTTCCCTAAACCCCTGTATGGTTTAAATCTACTGCACAGTAACAGAGTCTTTTAAAACACCTATTTACTCCATTTTAAATACAATTTTTATTACATTTTCAATACAACTTTTCATCTACCCTAACCCTAGCTTTACCCTATAAATATCAACCCTAAACACACCCCCTCACTCACAATTATATCCAAACTCTCAAGAAAACTCTATAGAACCTTTGTGTACAAGTGGAGTTAGCGAAGGGCAAAACTCCGGCGAAATTCCGACGACGACTCTAGGAGCTCCCGGCGACAAAACGACGCACCGACGCCTCCTACGTCTTCCTCTCCCTCTTCTCTATACTAAAAACCCGTAAGTCCCACCTCCCTCTTCTCTAATCTATTCTTAAAACTACTTTTACTAAAACCCGACGGAAGCGGAGTTAAATCCGACTTCCGATACGGTTTTCTTTATAAAGTTCAATTTTCCTTAACACAACCAAATTAAACTCTTACATCTTGACTATTAATCATTAATAAAACATGTTGAACAAGTTTCATAGCAAAATATTTCATATTGCAATTTTTATCGTGCTTTTTCAGTAAAATGCCATGTAGTATATTTTCGAGTTTAAAACATCATTAATCTTGCTATACCTTTAGATAGATCACGAGTTAATGACCTACCTCTTCACAACACTCATATGCAACATAGCACAATACCTTTTGGGAAATATAGATTCGGAAAATACCGTTTTACACAAAACTACTTTTAACATATAAAACCGTTTTCTACAAGATTACGTATTTTTACAAATCTTTGCAAACCGCCGCTACAACCCATTTTTGGGGAACCCGACTTGGATGGTGCGGATTATCGCACATCCTTTGGCTTAGTAGTGCGAGATTCAGACCTCCGCAAGGAGCATTCGATCTCGAGAGATTTAAAATACAAATATCTTAAGAAAATGAGATTTTTAGAAATATAATATATTAAAAATTATTTATATATATATATATGTATGTATTATCAAAATATCTATTTTTGTTATAATATCAATATTCCAATTTTTCCAAGTCAAAAGAATCATTTTACATGGAAATACCATGAATTTCCATACAAGTTCAATATTACAATTAAATACCATTTATTATGAAAAATAGGTTTATTTCACTAGAAATGTCACAAATATAAAATCTACAACTATGAAAACTCTAAAGACGATATTTAAATACTTGAGGTGTATTTTGTAAATTATACAAAATTATTTTTACATAAAACCCCCTCAAGTTCTATAAATTACCCTAAGGACCCTAGTAAACATAGGTTTAAGCGGGACCAATCTCTTGAGCCTCAGAGAGTCGGAGAAGTGGGTGCTTGCCTATTTAAGGTAGACAACTTAACAACGGTGTTATCAACACGGTAATCTTCTTTGAAAAAGACACAAATCCTGCCGCCCATGTGCAGCGGTTACCGATAACATCAAAACCTAATTCAGGACTTCAATTTCTTTTATAATTGTTCTGACTCGGACTAAGTCTCATTATAATAATCTGACTTGCATATGATTCAAGTACAATCTACAAACTACAATTCAACATGAATCCATGAATACACATATTCAATCTATCAATCTGTATTGACTGAACCGAACCATGGATATACTTCCATTTACATGATTCTCCAGTTACATCCATGATTCTCCAGTTACATCCATTTACTGATATCATGGTTTCGGCAAGTCATCCAATTACACAATCTATATTACAAGACAATACACGTTGCAATACAATACAATCAATACAATCAAGATATCACGGGGTTTAAGGGGTAGATTGGTACGAAAGGTGTTAGAAGTGGCACGAAACAGTAACCATAAGACGTAATTACATCCATGCCGTTGTTCCGTGGTATTATCGACGGAGCCTTGTACTTCCATTTGCATCAGTCTCTGGCATATAGAGACTCCTCTCGTATACACTGGCATCCTTCTGTACCAAGCTACAAACAAAAGCGTTAACACTAAATACAACATTATAACAATATAATACAACTTTAAAGTTACACTCTCTCTCTCTCTTTCTGTCTTTTCCACTTCTCCCTTATCTTTGGGACTTACCGAGCGATTGTTCTCTTTCTTCTTTGGAATGTTGTCAGGTGATCTAGACATTCAGGAGATCGAGCCTACTAGTGAGGACTTGGACCAGCTTGCCTATGACCCAGAGCTCTAGCTTCATTGTACACATTTTTATTCAGTACTTTTCATTTCTGTTATGCCACCGTTTAGGCATTGCTTTCATTCAGATGTATTTACTTTTCCATGCAATGTACAAAAAGAATGTGAATAAATAAAGTTGTTGTTTTATTATATCTTGTCTCTTGTGCATTTACATTGATATTGCTTAGATACGCTTAGCGTATTTACTTCGGAGTAAATACGTAGCGGCCTAGTCATGTCCCCTTCACCGTACACTAGGAAGCGGGGCGTGATAGGTTTTGTTGGTAGTCCATGTAGGTCAGAGCTGTATGGAACACTACCATACTGTTCTGTTCTGTGTGAACAACCTAAGCAATATAAAACACAAGAACCAGCAACTAAAACATTTTTTACAATTCATACTTCTTGAATCTCATCATTTCATATACTTTGAATCTGTCCTAACCTAAATCTTTCTTTCAAAGGTTATGGATTCCCCAAACAACACCAGCACTAACTTCAACAATACTCTACCTCCACTATCAATCACACATGCCGTCCCTGCTCCGCTCAACGAGCAGACGGTTCTGCTTGAGGCGATCCACAGCCTCCTAGAGGGACAGCAGCAACAGACTGCTCTTTTAATGAACCATCCGGAAGTAAAAGCACCTGGGGTGAAGCAATTCAGGGCTTTGCACCCCAAACAGTTCTCAGGAAAGGAGAGCCCACTGGATCCTGAGAAATGGGCACAGAGTATCGAAGATGATCTGGCCGCAGCACAAATGCCAGAAATCGCTTGGGTTCGTGTTGAAAAATTACAGCTCACAGACAATGCACGGAATTGCTGGAAGGCGGAAGAAAGCCGTCTTGAACAACCCATCGAATGGAAGACATTCCGCGACATGTTCGACGCAAAGTACTTCCCTGAGACTGCCAGGTTCGACATGGAACAGCAGTTCAACCATCTGCAACAAGGTTCAATGTGGACAAAATCTGTAGATGAGTATGACGCTGAGTTTACCATTCTCAGCAGGTAAGATACGTCTCAGTATTCATTTTCCTAAAATCACATACTACACAGCTAACACAAGATTGTAACAGGTTTGTGTTAGTTGTATGTATGCCCTAGAGGCCAGTATTGTACAGATGATGTATATTATATTGGATGCTTTGACATATATAGAGATGACTTTCTTGCTCGATATGATAGTATGCTATCTGGTTACTCTTTATCTTAACATGTATACTAGTCTCTTTAAACTGTCTTATAGTTACATGTTGGTAAAGCCCTTAGGATGTGTACTTGACTACCTGGACTATGATGCAGATCATACTAGTGGGGACATGGTAGTCCATAGGTACGTCCTTCAAGGTCCCTAGTCGTGGGTGTATCGAGACGGGGCATCGATATACCAGTGTAGACTAGCGTATACGCTTCTCGACCCATGAGATGGGCGATGGATGATCCCATATCCATTGGTGTTTGACTTCAGAGATGGTATACGGGTGCTCAGTGGAGACTGGGTACACTGGACGGACTCGCCGAGAACTCCCAGATGGTATTATACCTCACGTCAGATGGCAGTTCTCAGGTGACACTTGTGCAGGTTAGTCTGTAGACCCGAGATCGTCATAGAGTCTTGTGTGATTCCCACTGTGCTTTGATCTCCACCTTACCACGTCCATGAGGGCGTGCAAAACAGTGGTTTTTGGGTACAGTCCCGAGTCACATGGAGGCAATGAGCGATAGGAGGGGTTTCGTCTCTCCCGGTATTGGGGGTTGATGTTGCGCTGTGCTCGATTGGCCGTAACAGGGAAGTCCCTGGCCAGGGCTGATCAGAGATATGCTGGTAAGTGTTACCAGTAGTTTCTCGACCCGTTATGAGCCTCACATCGGCACGACTTATCGGTTATTGGGGTCTGACGTTTACCACCCCTAGACTTGATATGTGACATATTAGACGAACAGACCGGACTGTACGGTAAGTGTTACTGGTTGGATTCACAGGAGTATGAGCGGGCTTGCTCGTCGATCTTCTGATCGCTCAATACCTGGGTGGCCGTTACGTTTAGCAGACCGCTTGCGGCTTGTGGGTGCTTGATATGATCATCATCTGTTGCCGGTGTATTGACGAGTCTTTAGAGTCCTACACAGAGGTTTCCTGGCTCAAGCGAAACGAGATAGGAGCGCATATGAGATATGTGCGGGACCGAGAATAATGCGTGTATGTAATACCGTATTTCATTCTCGCGATGAATGTTTCGATTGGTTGTATGCGATATAACCTAGTTATCGAATCGAAGGTAGATTCGATAAGTCGATACATTGTATACTGGTCGGTTATGTGCGACATGACCGGATCATTGAATCAAGTGTTGATTTAATGATTTAATGTATAATTATATATTTGATATATTACTTTGCATTAACTAGTATTGGTTCACTTTAAAAGGATTTTCTCACTTGATGTGCACATTGTATATGTGATATAATTTTTGTGTACACTTGATTGTGTCATGTTTGATGATACATGTTAACTTGAGTTTGTGTAAAGATTAAACCATGGTTATATGAATAGTTAGGGTTTTGTTTACTTATTCATTTATTTATTTTGTTTATTTCTTTTGGAAAAGAAAATGGAAATGGTGGCTTTTCTTGTTTCTTTCATGAAGCTTCATGAAGGGTTGAAACCTTGACCATTTTTGTTTTCTTCTCTTAACCTAACCATTCACCTAACCCTAGTTTACTCTCTACACTTGACCATGGTTAGTATATGATAAGTATTCATATTAGTTTCTTTTTTAAATAAGAGACTTATTATATTCTATCTTGATCTTCTTCTTCTTCTTCAAGAAAAAGCTAGCCACCATTAATGGCATCTTGAGTAAAAAAAGTGAGAAATCCAATTCTAAAGTGAACCCACCTCCTATTTCTTCATCCTCTACCTCTTGCCAAGTAGTATAGGGTGTTTTCTTCACAAGTTTCATTGCTTGGTGAAGTTGGAGCTTGATCTTGTGTTGTCTCAACGTAGATCATCTTCGGCAACGAAGCCGACGACCTAGCCCGCCCATTTCTCCGATGGAGCCGATGCAAGAGTCCGGGATCCGATATGGACAGCGAGAGGACGTCTACGTGGAGCTAAGGAAATGGAGAACCGGATCTACAAAGGTTGTAGCCTCTTTCTTTTAGTTAAAATGTTAACTAGTTTCACTTTTCGCCTAAACTCTAGTCAACGAATCCGTATTAGGGTTTCTCGGCACTTGTAAAATTTGAAATTGGCATGGTTGATGCCTTGTGAGACCTCATTAGCGTACCTAGGAACGCTACAGTGGTATCAGAGACTAGCTAGAGCCTTAGGCGAAGTGTAGACGACGTTTGAAACCCGATCGAACCGAAACCCTAAACTCCAAAATGCTCTCTGGAAATTTTCTGAAAATTTGGATTTTTGTGAATTAAAAATATGCAGAAAACTAAGCAGGAATTTCTAAGAATTACAGTGAAGTACGATCACATGATTCCACCAAAGTGCGGCGGAACCGCGGCATTGGCATGGCTAATGCGGCGGTTCCGCGGCCACTTTGTCTCTTCTCCTGTTGGTTTCTGCACAGTAATTCTTATAATTGAATGCTATATTTTCTGGGTATTTTTATTATGACTCAAGAGTTGAGTATTCTGGAGTTGTATTGGGAATCGAAGATTCGATCGGATTATCAAATTTTGTCCATGTGTTTTTCCGGATAATTTTAGAATATGTTAAAAAGTTCGACCGGGTGTAAATACCCAATCTTTCCCCTGCGGGGAAATTTCCAATTGTTGGACTTTTCCGTAGTTTAATGACGTTCTAAGTAGTGCAAGTAACGCGATGGTACCTCTAGAAGACAACAAACCTTAACTCGATTATGTGACCGTCTTGAACTGCCCTTTGAACCTTAGGGTTTGGGGCAGTACGGCGTGCCACATGTGAGGCGTTGGCTTGACCCTTCTACGGCTGGACCGTTGGTACTGAGGCATGAAATGAATGCCTTTGAACTTATTTCATGTGTTGAACGGTTTCGGGAAAACTTGGGTGTTCGAATGTTCGATCGGAAAGTTTAATATTTTCTATTTATCCGGAATGGGATACAATAATTGGAATTCACAAACAGTTATGAGATAACTGAATGAATGTTATAAATCTAGCGGTTTAGTCTCACTTGATATTGAAAAGAGTTTTCGATAATGAGACTAAAATGCGAGGTTTATAATTGTTAGGCATGTGATGTCTAAGTATTTCATTTGATTAGGCATGCGATGTCTAAAGAGGTTGCGGATTCCAACTGTTGTAGTTTTACACTTTCTTTTCCGTGACCGTAAGTGTAGTATGTCAATATCGCCGGTTTCGTTGCTATACGTCAACGACAATTGGGGTATGCATACTTACTTACGTTGATGACATGTGTTGTTATGTGTTGCTGGATATGTTATATTGGATCGTCGTGTTTGAATAGCCGGGGTTTTTTATGTGAGGTGAGTGTTTTTCATTTTCATTCATGTAAAAACTTGTATGTAATATTCTTTTATTGGGACACTTCCAGGTAGCGAAAGATGTCACCGTTGATGTATATTATTTACTTTTCCGCATTAGGATAGACCCAAGGAGGGGAGCACAAGTAACCGGGCTCTAGGGTCCAGTGGGAGACCATCTCGAGGAGTCGAGTCCGGGTCTCCTAACCCTAGAATTGGTAGGGTTGCTTGCCGCTCTCGTAGGGGTCTAGGGGTGTGGGATTGGCTATTCATCACAACCGTGGAATCCGTGTTTTATACTGGCTCGTATTAAAAACTCGGACGTCCTAGTATATCCAATATTTCATATGATATTTTCTGCTGCAATATCTTTGATGTGATCATTTGATATGTTCTGATGGATACAGTATATAGTATATATGATATATTATATAGACGTTACTTATGTTTTGCACCCGCACTAGCCCTGCCCTGCTCTGTCGTTAGTTACCTAACCTAACGGTGTACGAGGGGACATCGAGGCGAATGCAGATGGCATAAGTGTACGTCGTATTTATCTGTGATGTTTAGGTGACTTAAATGATGGGACTTCATTAATGTGATTAATGAAAGAAAAGAAACCTAAGATGTTGTAGAATCAAATTTTTAAATAAAACAGGTAGCTACAGTTCTTGCTTTGCACAGCGGTATATGTGATATATCCCGCACCTTATTCGATGAGGAAATGACTGAGATCCCTTCACCGGAAGTGACTCCTTTAGCAATAACTGGCAGATGCTACACACTCGGTTTGTCTTTTGATTACTTCTATAGTTTTTGCTTTGCACAGTGATATATATGATATATCCCGCACCTCATTCGACGAGGAAAGGACCGACGATCCCTTCACAGGGAGTGACTCCTTTAGCAAAACTAGAAAAGCCTCAAAATCACTCCATTTCAAAACTTCATTTGATTCTACAACGATATCAAGTTCATTACGCAATAGGTTTTCAGAAAAACCTGTCGTAGCCCTCCGTCATTTCAGATAAGTACTAGTTAGTATTCGTGCTACGTTTGTTGACTATGTTAAGGCGTAGTGTACGGTAGCTGATTGGTGCTTATCTGTATAAGCATATGATGCGATTGGATTAGGGTAGTCGTGCGACTTTGTTGACTATGTTAAGGGTCGTGCGGGTGGGTTTAATTCAATCAAGAAATGACGGGTTGAATTTGACTAGCACTTATGATTTGTTGACTATGTTAAGGTCATATAGACGCTAGGGGCAAAATATTATCGGGACTTTCAAGTGTTGAAATTTGCAATGAGATTGCATACCTTCTATGAGATAGTTGGATCCCGATACCCACTGCGAGTAAGAGTTACTCCTGGGAGAGTTTTACACATTACAATTAGCCAATCAAGTAGGTGTCTAGAAAGGTGTCAACGGGGTTAAGCCTCTGGGAAAACGAGGTTTACTTTAATTAGGTCCGTACGAAAGCACGGGGAACCTCCCTCAAAGTACCGACACTGGCCTGGCTGAAAGATTGGCGAAGTTGTAGGGTGTAATTAATCCCGACTAGTCTTTCCTTTTAGGGTTTGAAGGAAGATTTGATAAAAACCAGTGGGAGCCATCCTGATTAGATAAGATAATAACCAATCTGATCTTGCACGAGCATGCGCTAAAGTGTTTTCTTCTCTCTCTCTCCAGGTAGCGACCATATCATGCCTTAATCAAGATAATAATATGGATGTATTGACCGAACCCGCATGTTATACTGTGCTGGGAAACGTTGGTTCTGTTCTTTCTTATAAGAGTTATAGGACTGAACAGGATATAGAGGAATACCAGGATTCCCATGCCACCCGAATGAAGAAAGTACATGTTGATGCATTTTCTTCGGGTGTGTTCATTACAGAGAACTGTTTCTCCGTTTGCTCTACGTCCTGGGTATTAGATACCGGGTCAGGATCCCATATATGTAATCAGTTACATGGGCTCAGGAAAGGTAGAGAACTTGGAGAAGGTGATAAAGACATTAGAGTTGGAAATGGTGCAATTGTTGCAGCTAAGACTGTCGGAGAATATCACCTTGCATTACCAACTGGTAATACATTGGTTCTGAACGAATGCTATTACATGCCGAACCTGATATGCAACATTATATCGGTTTCTTTGTTGAGTAAAGAGGGATATAATTTTGTATTACAGGACAATGTTATGAACATTTTCCGTAACCAAAAGTTGGTTGGATCAGGCACGTTATGCAATGGCATTTATGTTCTAAATCAATCAATAGTTCTGAGCATAATAAACACACACAAGAGGAAGAGTTCAGAACTGAACGAATCCTTCTTGTAGCATTGTAGACTGGGTCACATCAATACGACACGACTGGCTAAGTTGCATAAGGATGGATATTTGAAACCATTCGAATTTTCATCTTATGACACTTGCCAGTCATGTCTCAAAGGCAAGATGACCAAAACTCCGTTTACGGGACACGGAGAAAGAGTTACCGAACTCTTGGGACTGATACATAGTGATGTATGTGGTCCCATGTCTACACATGCCAGGGATGGTTCTTCATACTTCATTACATTCACTGACGATCTCTCTAGATTCGGATATGTGTTCCTGATGAAACACAAATCAGAATCTTTTGAGAAATTTAGAGAATATAAACAAGAAGTCGAGAACCAAACTGGTAAAAGTATTAAAACCCTACGATCTGATCGAGGAGGTGAATACTTAAGCAATGAATTCCTGGACTTCCTAAAAGAGAATGGGATTCTCTCTCAGCTGACTCCTCCATATACACCACAGCACAACGGTGTATCAGAACGGAGGAACCGCACCCTATTAGATATGGTACGCTCTATGATGAGCACGGCTGAGTTACCTATTTCCTTCTGGGGATATGCGCTGGAGACAGCAACATACCTATTGAATCAAGTTCCATCTAAATCTGTACCTACCACACCATATGAGATATGGAGTAGGAAGAGACCATATTTTAAACGAGTTAAGATATGGGGTTGTCCGGCCTATGTCAAAAGGCAAAATCCAGACAAACTCGAGGCACGGTCAGTTCTTTGCAAGTTTGTGGGATATCCTACGAATTCCCAAGGATATTTTTTCTACCACGCTGAAGAACAAAAAGTGTTTGTTTCTCAATATGCCACCTTTTTAGAAAAGGAATTCCTTGAAAAAGAAATTAGTGGCAAAGTGGTAGAGCTGGAAGAAGTTCCAGATACACAAACCGTAACTGAAGATTTAGTGGAACCAGAAGATTCAGTAGCTCCCAATGAACCTCAGCCTCTCCGCCGATCTAGTAGGGTTCCTCGCCAACCTGAGAGATACTACGGTTTTCTCATGGATGGTGGAAGCGAGGATTGCATCATGGAGGATGATGACCCAACTAGCTTTGAGCAGGCCATCACGAGTAGGGACTCAGTGAAATGGCTGGATGCTATGCGGTCCGAGATGGAATCCATGTACACCAACAAAGTATGGACTTTGGAAATTGCTCCTGAAGGGGTAAAACCCATTGGGAGCAAGTGGATCTTCAAGAAAAAACTTGGTGTAGATGGGAAAGTGGAGACTTTCAAAGCTAGACTTGTTGCAAAAGGTTTTCGTCAAAGACCAGGTGTGGACTATGACGAAACCTTTTCTCCAGTGGCTATGCTTAAATCCATCCGGATCATGCTTGCCATCGATGCATATCATGATTACGAAATCTGGCAAATGGATGTTAAGACCGCCTTTCTAAATAATGATTTAGAAGAGTGCGTATACATGACTCAGCCAGAGGGCTTCATAGACAGTGGGAGCAGCGGAAAGGTGTGCAAGCTGCTTAAATCCATTTATGGATTAAAGCAAGCATCGCGGAGTTGGAACATCTGCTTTGACGTCGTTATCAAAGAGTTTGATTTCGTCAAAAACCCAGATGAACCTTGTATCTATAAGAAGGTGGCAGAGAGTAAAGTTGTCTTCCTCGTATTGTACGTGGACGACATACTCTTGATAGGAAATGATATTCAATTGCTGCAATCGGTCAAGCTCTTCTTATCACAAAGATTCTCAATGAAAGATCTTGGTGATGCCTCATGCATATTGGGAATTAGGATCTATAGAGATAGATCCAAACGGATATTGGGATTGTCCCAATCCAGGTACATTGACATCATACTAAAGAGGTTTAGTATGGAAGAATCCAAGCGTGGGAACTTGCCCACGATCTCTGGAGTCACTCTTTCCAAAGAGATGTCTCCCAAGACTGATTTGGAGAGAGCTCGCATGCAAGGGATACCCTATGCTTCGGCTGTAGGCTCTATCATGTACGCGATGCTATGTACCAGACCCGATGTTGCATACTCACTACGTGTAGTGAGCAGGTATCAAGCTGATCCTGGAGAGAGTCACTGGAAAGCTGTAAAGAGCATTCTCAAGTACTTGCGAAGGACTAAAGAGATGCTCTTGGTGTATGGTAACAGAGAACTCCAAGTGGAGTCCTTTACCGATTCGAGCTTCCAGAGTGATAAGGACGACTCTAAGTCGCAGTCGGGATTTGTCTTTACCCTTTATGGAGGGGCGGTTAGCTGGAAGAGTTCCAAGCAGGAAACCGTGGCAGACTCGACGATGGAGGCTGAATACATCGCTGCCAACGATGCTGCCAAAGAGGCTGTCTGGATCAAGAAGTTCATTACTGAACTTGGAGTGGTTCCATCCATTGAGCATCCAATACCTTTGTATTGCAATAACAATGGAGCGGTGGCTTTGGCCAAGGAACCCAGGTTCCATCAGCGATCCAGGCATATTCTGAGGCGGTATCACCTGATCCGGGAGATAGTTGATCGCCGGGAGATTGAGGTCAGGAGGGTTGACACGAAGAACAACACGGCGGATCCACTCACGAAGGCCATTCCCCATATACAGTTTGAGAGACTCTTCAGGATGCTCGGTATGCGATACTACAGCGGCTGGCCCTAGTACAAGTGGGAGATTGTTAGTTGTATGTATGCCCTAGAGGCCAGTATTGTACAGATGATGTATATTATATTGGATGCTTGGACATATATAGAGATGACTTTCTTGCTCTATATGATAATATGCTATCTGGTTACTCTTTATCTTAACATGTATACTAGTCTCTTTAAACTGTCTTATAGTTACATGTTGGTAAAGCCCTTAGGATGTGTACTTGACTACCTGGACTATGATGCAGATCATACTAGTGGGGACATGGTAGTCCATAGGTACGTCCTTCATGGTCCCTAGTCGTGGGTGTATCGAGACGAGGCATCGATATACCAGTGTAGACTAGCGTATACGCTTCTCGACCCATGAGATGGGCGATGGATGATCCCATATCCATTGGTGTTTGACTTCAGAGATGGTATACGGGTGCTCAGTGGAGACTGGGTACACTAGACGGACTCGCCGAGAACTCCCAGATGGTATTATACCTCACGTCAGATGGCAGTTCTCAGGTGACACTTGTGCAGGTTAGTCTGTAGACCCGAGATCGTCATAGAGTCTTGTGTGATTCCCACTGTGCTTTGATCTCCACCTTACCACGTCCATGAGGGCGTGCAAAACGGTGGTTTTTGGGTACAGTCCCGAGTCACATGGAGGCAATGAGCGATAGGAGGGGTTTCGTCTCTCCCGGTATTGGGGGTTGATGTTGCGCTGTGCTCGATTGGCCGTAACAGGGAAGTCCCTGGCCAGGGCTGATCAGAGATATGCTGGTAAGTGTTACCAGTAGTTTCTCGACCCGTTATGAGCCTCACATCGGCACGACTTATCGGTTATTGGGGTCTGACGTTCACCACCCCTAGACTCGATATGCGACATATCAGACGAACAGACCGGACTGTACGGTAAGTGTTACTGGTTGGATTCACAGGAGTATGAGCGGGCTTGCTCGTCGATCTTCTGATCGCTCAATACCCGGGTGGCCGTTACGTTTAGCAGACCGCTTGTGGCTTGTGGGTGCTTGATATGATCATCATCTGCTGCCGGCGTATTGACGAGTCTTTAAAGTCCTACACAGAGGTTTCCTGGCTCAAGCGAAACGAGATAGGAGCGCATATGAGATATGTGCGGGACCGAGAATAATGCGTGTATGTGATACCGTATTTCATTCTCGCGATGAATGTTTCGATTGGTTGTATGCGATATAACCTAGTTATCGAATCGAAGGTAGATTCGATAAGTCGATACATTGTATACTGGTCGGTTATGTGCGACATGACCGGCTCATTGAATCAAGTGTTTATTTAATAATTTAATGTATAATTATATATTTGATATATTACTTTGCATTAACTAGTATTGGTTCACTTTAAAAAGATTTTCTCACTTGATGTGCACATTGTATATGTGATATATTTTTGTGTACACTTGATTGTATCATGTTTGATGATACATGTTAACTTGAGTTTGTGTAAAGATTAAACCATGGTTATATGAATGGTTAGGGTTTTGTTTACTTATTCATTTATTTATTTTGTTTATTTCTTTTGGAAAAGAAAATGGAAATGGTGGCTTTTCTTGTTTCTTTCATGAAGCTTCATGAAGGGTTGAAACCTTGACCATTTTTGTTTTCTTCTCTTAACCTAACCATTCACCTAACCCTAGTTTACTCTCTACACTTGACCATGGTTAGTATATGATAAGTATTCATATTAGTTTCTTTTTTAAATAAGAGACTTATCATATTCTATCTTGATCTTCTTCTTCTTCTTCAAGAAAAATCTAGCCACCATTAATGGCATCTTGAGTAAAAAAAGTGAGAAATCCAATTCTAAAGTGAACCCACCTCCTATTTCTTCATCCTCTACCTCTTGCCAAGTAGTATAGGGTGTTTTCTTCACAAGTTTCATTGCTTGGTGAAGTTGGAGCTTGATCTTGTGTTGTCTCGACGTAGATCATCTTCGGCAATGAAGCCGACGACCTAGCCCGCCCATTTCTCCGATGGAGCCGATGCAAGAGTCCGGGATCCGATATGGACAGCGAGAGGACGTCTACATGGAGCTAAGGAAGTGGAGAACCGGATCTACAAAGGTTGTAGCCTCTTTCTTTTAGTTAAAATGTTAACTAGTTTCACTTTTCGCTTAAACTCTAGTCAACGAATCCGTATTAGGGTTTCTCGGCACTTGTGAGACCTCATTAGCGTGCCTAGGAACCCTACAGTTTGCGGCCCATCTCATACCGACTGCCGAGATCAGAGCTAGAAGATTTCAGCAAGGGTTGGACCCGGAAATCCAAGCTGCATTGGCTACAGGGGATTTCCCAACTCATGAATCGGCTCTGAAAGCTGCCCGCCGTTATGAGGTAGTGGTTAAGGCGAGGGGCAGACCTCAATCTTCCGGAGTGAAGCACCCAGACAACCAGATGGCAGGAGGTGCCTCTTCAAGGCCAGTTGTTGAACTTAGAAGACTGGAGGAAGCCAAGAATCAGCCAAGTCCCGATTTTTTCTTTTATTGAAAGAGGGAAGGACACTTGTGGAAGGACTGTGGGCGCGCTAAAGGCCTCTGCTTGGTTTGTGGCGCATCCAATCATAGAATTGGAAACTGACCTTATAGACGCAACCTAGCCCACACACCCACCAACCACCGCAGCGACCATCTATCCAGGCTCTTGCAACACGTCTTGCACTCCCAGCACCAACTCCACGTGGACCTCCTGCACAGCCAAATCGCCAATTCCATCAGAAAATGAGGAACATGCCTCGAAGGCAGAGGAACATGCCTCGAGGGCAGAATGTGCCTCCAGTTAGGAGGAATGTACCACGGCGTCAGACTTTCTCATTAGCAGCCGTAGAAGCCAACGCTGTAGGTCAAGGTAACACTGGTAATTCCCTTTCACATTCTCAAATCCTTATATCACTTTGGTATTCTTCATACACTACCAAACTTTTCTTGAATCTGTTACACTTTCCTTTTACAAATTTCGAGGACGAAATTTTTATAAGAAGGGTAGAATGTAACAACCCCAAATTTTCTGTACAACTTTCTGTACAATTTTTTCAAAATTACAGAAAGGGGTATTTTTGCCTGAGCACAAGTTATAAATTTGTTTTGCTTTTCAATAGTAAGAAGGAGCTTGTAGCTCATTGGTAAGATCTTGCACTGCTGAACCAAAGTACCAGAGTTCAAATCCCATCCTCCACGTTATTTTTTAATATTATTTTGTTTTGAATTTTTAGAAGTCCAAGGGTCTACACGTGCATAACTCGTAAAAACCCCACTACACATGTAAAACAAACTGAGCTAGGGGTTATACCAAGCGACGAGGGACATGTGGCGGCGAGCCCCGGCCTAGTTCGGCCGACACGGGCCGGCGACTCGGCCGACACGGGCCGCCGCCGCCGGCCGGACTCGGCCGGATCGCCGATTGTCCAACATGAAAGTTCTGCCTCTTGGTCTTCCCTAAACCCCTGTATGGTTTAAATTTACTGCACAGTAACAGAGTCTTTTAAAACACCTATTTACTCCATTTTAAATACAATTTTTATTACATTTTCAATACGACTTTTCATCTACCCTAACCCTAGCTTTACCCTATAAATATCAACCCTAAACATACCCCCTCACTCACAATTATGTCCAAACTCTCGAGAAAACTCTACAGAACTTTTGTGCACAAGTGGAGTTAGCGAAGGGCAAAACTCCGGCGAAATTCCGACAACGACTCTAGGAGCTCCCGGAGACGAAACGACGCACCAGTGCCTCCTACGTCTTCATCTCGCTCTTCTCTATACAACGAACCCGTAAGTTCCACCTCCCTCTTCTCTAATCTATTCTTAAAACTTCTTTTACTAAAACCCGACGAGACCGGAGTTAAATCGGACTTCCGATTCGGTTTTCTTTATAAAGTTAAATTTTCCTTAACACAACCAAATTAAACTCTTACATCTTGACTATTAATCATTAATAAAACATGTTGAACGAGTTTCATAGAAAAATATTTTATATTGAAATTTTTATCGTGCTTTTTCAGTAAAATACCATGTAGTATGGTTTTGACTTTAAAACATCATTAATCTTGCTATACCTTTAGATAGATCACGAAGTAATGTCTACCTCTTCACAACACTCATATGCAATATATCACAATACCTTTTGGGAAATATAGATTCAGGAAATACCGTTTTACACAAAACTACCTTTAACATATAAAAACCGTTTTCTACAAGATTACGTATTTTTACAAATCTTTGCAAAACGCCGCTACAACCCATTTTTGGGGAACCCGACTGGGATGGTGCGGATTATCGCACATCCCTGGGCTTAGTAGTGCGAGATTCAGACCTTCGCAAGGAGTATTCGGTTTCGAGAGATTTAAAATAAAAATATCTTAAGAAAATGAGATTTCTAGAAATATAATATATTAAAAATTATTTTTATAAATATATATATATATATATATATATAGAGAGAGAGAGAATAATGGAGGAAAGAGGCCATAGGAGGGAATTCCCTCCTATGGCGTCGAAAAAATAATCCCTCCTTAGTTTTTTCCGACGATCGGCACCCACCATCTTCATCGTCATCATCTATGATGTGGGTACACCAAATTTCATGTGATTCTACAACTTTTTCACCGTTGATTTAGTGGGTTCAAAATTAACGGTTTACCGACAATAGAACATTTTACATTGCTAAATCAACGGTGAAAAAGTTATAGAATCACATGAAATTTGGTCTACCCGCATCTTAGATGATGACGATGAAGATGGTGGGTGCCGATCATCAGAAAAAACTAAGGAGGGTGTATTTTTTCGACCCCATAGGAGGGAATTCCATCCTATGGCCTCTTTTCTCCATTATTCTCATATATATATATATATATGTGTGTGTGTGTGTGTGTGTGTGTGTGTGTGTGTTATATCAAACTATCTATTTTTGTTATAATATCAATATTCCAATTTTTCCAAGTCAAAAGAATCACTTTACATGGAAATACCATGAATTTCCAAACAAGTTCAATATTACAATTAAATACCATGTATTATGAAAAATAAGTTTATTTCACTAGAAATGTCACAAATATAAAATCTACAACTATGAAAACTCTAAAGACGATAATTAAATACTTGAGGTGTATTTTGTAAATTATACAAAATTATTTGTATATAAAACCCCCTCAATTTCTATAAATTACCCTAAGCACCCTAGTAAACATAGGTCTAAGCGGGACAAATCTATTGAGCCTCAGAGAGCCGGAGAAGTGGGTGCTTTGCCTATTTAAGGTAGACAAATTAACAACGGTATTATCAACACGGTAATCGTCTTTGAAAAAGACACAAATCCTGCCGCCAATATGCAGCGGTTACCGATAACATCAAAACCTAATTCAGGACTTCAATTTCTTTTATAATTGTTCTGACTCAGACTAAGTCTCATTATAATAATCTGACTTGAATATGATTCAAGTACAATCTACAAACTACAATTCAACATGAATCCATGAATACACATATTCAATCTATCAATCTGTATTGACCGAACCGAACCATGTATATACTTCCATTTACATGATTCTCCAGTTACATCCATGATTCTCCAGTTACATTCATTTACTGATATCATGGTTTCGGCAAGTCATCCAATTACACAATCTATATTACAAGACAATACACGTTGCAATACAATACAATCAAAACAATCAAGACATTACGGGGTTTAAGGGGTAGATTGGTACGAAAGGTGTTAGAAGTGGCATAAGACAGTAACCATAAGACGTAATTACATCCATGCCATTGTTCCGTGGTATTATCGACGGAGCCTTGTACTTCCATTTGCATTAGTCTCTGGCATATAGAGACTCCTCTCGAATACACTGGCATCCTTCTGTACCAAGCTACAAACAACAGCGTTAACATTAAATACAACATTATAACAATATAATACAACTTTAAAAGCTACACTCTCTCTCTCTATTTCTGTCTTTTCCACTTCTCCCTTATCTTTGGGACTTACCGAGCGATTGTTCTCTTTCTTCTTTGGAATGTTGTCAGGTGATCTAGACACTCAGGAGATCGAGCCTACTTGTGAGGACTTGGACCAGCTTGCCTACGACCCAGAGCTCTAGCTTCATTGTACACATTTTTATTCAGTACTTTTCATTTCTGTTATGCCATTATTTAGGCATTACTTTCATTCAGATGTATTTACTTTTTCATGCAATGTACAAAAAGAATGTGAATAAATAAAGTTATTGTTTTATTATATCTTCTCTCTTGTGCATTTACATTGATATTGCTTAGATACGCTTAGCGTATTTACTTCGTAGTAAATACGTAGCGGCCTAGTCGTGTCCCCTTCACCGTACACTGGGAAGTGGGGCGTGACACAATCTTTCAAGAAACCACCATGCATCATCTTCGCCTTTATGCATAAATTCTCCTTGACACATCGATTCGAGCATCACCTTAGAGTCTAAACCTTCGTAGACTATTTGTCATAATTCCCATTTAGCAATTCCCTGATGTGGACACTTAATAAGGAGGTTTTTAAATCTTTCGAAATATTTTCAAAAGGATTCGCTCCCCATTTGATGAAATGTCCTTATTTCATTTCTAAATTTAGCAGTTCTAAAAGGGGGGTAGAATTTTTTTAGGAAGGTTTTTATGAAATCCTCCTAAGTGTTTGATTGTGTTAGTGGAAATTCTATAAAGCCAATGTTTGTCTTTGTCAGTGAGAGCAAAAGGAATTAGCCTAAGCTTTACCGCATTTGCTTTCAACTGTTTTAACTTCAACATATGACATTAATCCTTAAATTCTCTAATAAATATATAGGCATCTTCAGACTCCAGACCATGAAGTTTAAGAAGTGAGTTAACGAATTGCAGTTTAATTTCATAGTTATCAATTACGGTTGGTGGCAAAACAATACAAGAGTGTAAAGCCGTACGAACAGCATAGCATCTATCTTGTAAAGCAGTCACTACAGGAATAACGTCGCCCGTTATGTTTTCTTTTTAGTTAACTCGAACTAGATGGTTTGTTTCGTCTCTAGTCCAAGATTTCATGCACTGATTAAACTAGAATATAATAAATTATATTCTCCTTTTTTTTAAAAACTAATAATGCAGGAAAGAAAAGACAAATATTAAACTAATAAAGCAGGAAATGACAGAGAATTAAAAACCTAAAAGATAATAAAAATTCCAGCACAAGATGTGCTGACGTGGCCGCGAAGTCATGGGTGGACCCGACGATTCTGCTATCAAACTTTGACTTGGGGCTTCTGTCTTCTGCTTTGTTCTCTGTTACACTCCAATTCGCTCTTATACAGCTCCAAATTTTCTGAAATAAAATAAAAATAAAAAAGAGTAAAACAGATAAATAAATAAAAAAGTAATTCGAAAATTTTAAACTAAAATTTTAAACCGTTTTCCCCGACAACAGCGCCAAAAACATGTTGGGATATTTTAAAGTTCTAATTATACCGCAAATGCATGGTTTATCGATTGTAGCACTTGTGTGTCGATCCACAGAGAAGATGCCAACCATTAGTTAAATCTAACGAATTTAAAAATAGGTTTTTGAAAAGATTTATTAACTATTAATAATTTAAATGCAGAAATTAAAATAAAATAATGTGCAATGCAATAAATAGAGAAAAGCAATTTTAAATGCGATAAATTTAAATGTGGTAATTAAAAAAAGTAATTAAAAGAAAATAAAACTTTTTAAGTAAATACGGTAAAAGCAAATATCTAGAGATTCAAATCCATTAGATTTTTTCATGGTGATTTCAAATAATCTATTTGCTTTTCTTTAATTCCATCTTTAAAACAAAAATCTAATTAAAAGAAAAGACATATATTCAAAAGATTAATTGCTAATTAATTAAGAAACAATTTGATCTAAACCTTCTACTATGTAGAACTAATGGTTGTCAGACATTTATGTACATAGCTTTATCGATTAGCCAAAATAAACCCTAATTAATTAGGTCAACAATAAACAATAAAAATACAATTTTTACTTTCCCATGATAAATATAAAGGTTGTCAATCTCTCATTTATCTACCTAGTTTTTCAACATTGCAAATCATTTCCCTAATTAAATCTCAAGGTTGTCAATTTATCATTGATCTACCTAATTTATCAGAATTGCATAAAAACTCTATTTTTATTAATTTAATACTCGCCATTAAGAACATGAAAGGAAAATTAAAACTTAGCAACTCATCTGTCACGACCCAAAATTTGGCCCGTAACCGGCACTTAAACTACGTAACGTCTACAGGCGTACGCAACTCAAGTAAGCCGAAACCCAGAAATCTAAACCACCCAAAACTGGATCAACGCAAAAAAAAAACAAAAAAAAACGTAGTTTTAAACATTCAGAAATTTTCAAGTAAAAATCTTTAAGTTTAGTTTTCGTTCTTAAAAATTTCGGAAGCACCTCCTTTGTAAAAACTAACCCCGAAAACGGGTACAACATAGATAATAATAAAAGCATCCCAAACGGGAGCAAATCACGCCCAACGGCGGAGACAACCACCACAACATATATACGACGCCGAAGCGAAGAAATATAAAAGAAAACTGCATAAAGAAGTAAAACTTTTCAACAAAACCGGCTTCCACGATCACGGCACCCAAAGTCACCACAAAATATAACACTGAATCCTCACAAGTCGTCTCTAAGTCGTATACAACAGTGGTAGATGGAGAATACTAGATCCAACAAAAAGATATACAATGTACAAACAGATAACCACAACCCACCTAAAAGCATGGCCTCACAGCCAACCGTAGCTGTATCCGCAAAAGTAGAGATGATAAGACGCCCTGCCGCGACTACTCAGAGGGTAAGTCCTGCAAAACACTGTGGCACAACAGGGGTGAGTTGCCAACTCGTGAATAGTAAATAACATCATACAGTAATTGCAAGTATGCACGAACAACGATCTATCTATCACATGTAATCCGATAGCATAAGTATGATAAGTGAATATGCAACAATCATGTAAAGGTACATCATCAGGGTACTACAACTACATGAAACAATGCATATCAACATAATCCTGAGTGTGGGATGATATAATATAAAATCTAATGCAAAAATCATCAGCATGGAAAAACACCAGTGTCCCTCACTGACACATCAAATCCCAAATCCTCAGGCACCGCATCCTCAGATCGGCCCTCACATCCTGTAAGTCTCACGAAAACCTGAGTGTCAAACACCGACACTCGAAATATCATGAAACCCGTGTCTAGTATCGACATGTAAATCCTCATAACTCAGGCGTTGTCACCATGACTGGCCCTGACGATATGTCATACCTCACTCCGGTCGGTATCCCCATGATAACCGCCGAGTCCAAATACAATCACCGGTAGGTAGTGGTCCCACCGTCAGGCTTATCGTCTACACCACGAAATCACCACTCGCCCCGAGGTACCATACCGGGTCCACCATGTACCCGCAGACGGTGCCTCCCGCTCCTCGAATCGGGTATCACAAGCCAAATCTCAGAACCGAGAAATCACATGGTGGACGCACTGAAATATCATATCAAGAAAAACCGGGTTTTCAAACAATACATAGTTTTCTTGAAAATATCCCCCACGGTCCTCAAATCCATAATCACATGAAATCCATATCTCAATGCGTAAAATTCACGTAAAACTGATATATGCAACATAAAACATCAATATGATCATATAAAGGGAAAACTGCTCTTTAAATGAATCCAGCTTTTTTAGAATATATCTTGCGGTTCCCAAAACCTCCGAAAAACAATGCAGCATCATATAAGGTGTACATGTAATTGTAGAAAATTTAAGTATCTATATGTAAGCTAGTATGTATGATGCAAGTCATAAGTGCAAGGATCAACAACTTAATATCATATATCAAACAATATCACTTGGGGTACATACAACTATAGCGAAAATATGCGGTGTACATGTCAATATGAGTGCATGATATACATGTAACTATAATAGACTATGTGGGTGTACATGTCAATATGAGTGCATGATATATAATATAACTATAGTAAGGTATACATGAAATGGAATAAGTGTTACTACCTCAATTATTCCTGCCCAAAGCAATGTCACGTATGTAAGTATCAACAATATCTCATATGCACAATGGGATAAGGGATACTACCACAACTATCCCTATCCATTACCGTATCACGTATGTAGGTGTCAACAATATATATCGGCTTGTGCGTGTCGTGGCAATTACTGACGATGTGGGTGTAGCATAATATTTAGTGCTCGTGCAACATGAACCGTCAGTAATGTGTTATATCTAAAGGTATGAGTCAAGTACAACAGATAATGCTATGCAATGACATTCATATGAAAGTAAAGAATATGCAAATACTATGCAGCTAACATATCAAATTCGCCCCGACGCATAACGCCATACGGGCGATTTCCCCGTAGATGTTAAATCTACTCACCGATGGTCTCGAGCTATGAAAATCCGACCACCTGCTTCCCCTTGTCCGCAGCACGTGAAATCCCTGCTTGCGAACCTAAAATTTCATAAATACAGCACATAAGCTAAATATCCTATAATGACGAAAAGACAACGAAACGCGATGAAAACGCCCGCAAAATTTCACTGCGCGCTTAGCGCATCTATCGCGCACGATACCGGCCAAAACCCTAATTGGGGTCGCTAAACTACAAAACACCAAGTCTGGACCCCGATCGTCCCGATCGCGCAACACAACACAAAAATTATGAGGAATACACTAGATATAACCTCGCAACGACCAAACAAACCCTACGTCGGAAAAACCCCGAAACCTAGTAAGCGACCTATCGCAATATTTCGCACTAGTTTCAAGCTAACGCATATCTAGCGATTACAAACACCTTAAAATAGCTTAACTAAGCTATCTAAACCATTCCTATATTTTTAACACTCGCTAATTATGTTTTAGCAAAAACCTAGTAAGCAATTTGCATAATTAAACCAAAGTGTTCATTAGCAAAAATTAACATTTTCTACTAGGTTAATCTTTTCCAAAGCACAAATTAACACTTTAAATGAACACTAATCACTTAAACAAACTTTAACCCTAACATGAATTTCTTAAAACAAAAACAAATGAATTAATCATGATTTAAAAGCTATACAAAATACATAATTAGCTAGCTAAAATAGCTAGATTAAGATTAAAGCAATGAATTAAGGATTAAGGATAGAATTTATACCACTTCAAGAATTCACAAAACCAACATGCTTCATCAACCCTAGCCACTAAAACCCATGTTTTGTTGAAGATCCAAACAAGCTTAGTGAAGAGAATGATGGTTTAATTTTTATATAGTTATTTTTGGATTTATTTTTGGAATTCTTTTGAAGAAATAATGAAGAAATGAGCTTAGGAAATATTTTGTACAGAAATTTGAGATAAGGCTCGGCCATGGGGAGGTTGGGGGTATTTTTGTGAATTTTGGGTGAAAAAATTGCTAGGAAAATGAGTAATAAAAGCTAATAAATGCACTTTGCTACCTTTACACCTTTTCTTTTCTTTTTAAAATAATTCTTTTTGCACTGCAAAAATATCTAGATATTTAAAAAGAAGTTTCTAAAATAATTCTAGTGACAAAATTAATTTATTCACAAGAGAAAAATTATCCCGATTTACGTGCACAAAATACCGCTTAAAATAATATTTTATTTGGGAAAAATTCTATCTGAACCAAAATCTTCCAAATACTCCCAAAGTTCGCGCACAAGCTTTATTTTAGCTAAACTAGGTGTCGGTAAGTCTATACGGACGTTTGATCAAAATCGGGTTAAAACAGGAAAAACCGATAATTTTGCCCTAAAACGGGAAAATTTGCAAAACGATTTCTAAAACGTTACAATCTCCCCTCCTTATAGAAATTCGGTCCCCGAATTAAAATTCCATACTAAGCGTACCTTCAAAAAGATGAGGGAATTTCTTCCGCATCTCGCTCTCGGCCTCCCAAGTGATCTCCTCACTAGTCGGGCTACGCCAAAGAACCTTCACAGATGGCAAGACCTTTGACCGAAGTTTCTTCACCTGCCGATCCAAAATAACTACCGGCTGCTCGGTGAACGAAAGATCGCACTCAAGCTGAACGGTCTCGTGCTGAATCGTGTGAGAAGGATCATGAAGGTATCTACGAAGCATCGACACATGAAAAACGGGGTGAACATCCGGAAAACTGGGCGTGAGCGTCAAACGATAAGCAACAGAACCCACTCGCTCAAGGATCTCGAAAGGACCTACAAATCTGGGACCGAGCTTCCCTCTCTTCCCAAATCGCATAGCGCCCTTCATCGGAGAAATCCTCAGGAATACATGATCCCCCACTGCGAACTCAAGTTTGCGACGACGACTGTCGGCATAAGACTTCTGCCTGCACTGGGCTTCTCTTATCCTATCCTGAATCAGCTGGATCTTCTCCGTGGTCTCCTGAACTAGCTGGGGTCCCAAAACCAGACTCTCACTAAGCTCGGTCCAACAGACTGGCGATCGACACTTCCTACCATATAAAGCCTCAAAAGGTGCCATCTGAATAGTCTCTTGAAAGCTGTTGTTGTAGGAGAACTCAATCAACGGAAAGTGACGATCCCAACTGCCACCAAAATCAAGCACACATGCACGGAGCATATCCTCCAGAGTATGTATAGTCCGCTCCGACTGGCCATCGGTCTGTGGATGAAAAGCGGTACTAAAACTCAGCCGGGTACCCAAAGCTTCCTGAAACTTCTGCCAAAGACGGCTAGTAAACTGGGTACCTCTGTCGGATACTATGCATGTGGGAACACCGTGCAAACGCACAATCTTATCTATGTACAACTGAGCATACTGAGCATAACCGAAAGTGGTCTTCACAGGAAGAAAGTGAGCCGCTTTCGTCAACCGGTCTACAATAACCCAAATGGAGTCATACCCTCGACTGGTCCTGGGTAGACCTACAATGAAGTCCATGGAAATCTGCTCCCATTTCCACTCCGGAACGGGTAAGGGCTTCAACTCTCCAGCCGGTCTCTGATGCTCAGCCTTGACTTGCTGACAAGTCAGGCACGCACCTCGAAACGAAGTCCGAAATATCGCGCTTCATCCCATCCCAGCAGTAGAAGTCTCTCAAGTCACGGTACATCTTGGTGGAACCTGGATGAACGCTAAAGGCCGACTGATGTGCTTGCTCTAGGATCTCGCCTCATAACCCATCAACATCTGGTACACACAAGTGAGTCCCGCATCGTAGCACACCCTGGTCATCAACCACGAACTCCGAAACTCTTCCCTGCCGAACAAGCTCAAGAATCTCAGACAAACGGGCATCACTGGGTTGCGCCTCACAGATACGATCAAATAGTAGTGGACGGGAGCGGACATGAGCAAACTGTCCCCCAGCGGAAATGAACTCGAACCGCACTCTACTATCACACAAGAGCTGCCAATCTGCAGAAGACTGACACTGAACTGCTCTCAACTGGGACAAGCTACCCACGGGCCTACGACTCAAAGCACAGCTACCACATTCGCCTTGCCCGGGTGATAAAAGATCTCACAATCATAATCCTTCACTAGCTCCATCCATCGGCGCTGTCTCAGGTTCAGATCTCGCTGCTGGAAGATATACTTCAAATTCTTGTGATCCGTGAAGATCTGACACGACTCTCCGTACAAGTAGTGTCTCCAAATCTTCAACGCAAAGACTACCGCTACCATCTCAAGATCGTGAGTGGGGTAATTCTGCTCGTGCTTCTTCAGCTGCCTAGAAGCATATGCAATCACCCTATCATGCTGCATTAAAACACAGCCGAGCCCCACTCGAGAAGCATCACAATAAACAACATAGCCGCCCGATCTAGAAGGTAAAGAAAGAACTGGTGTTGTCGTCAACCGAGTCTTCAACTGCTGAAAACTCTGCTCGCACGCATCAGTCCAGAGAAAAGGAATTCCCTTCCGGGTCAATCCAGTCAGCGGTGCATCGATACTCGAGAAATCCTGCACAAAACGGCGATAATAACCAGCTAAGCCCAAAAAGCTGCGGACCTCCGTCACCGATACAGGTCTGGGATAAAGCTGTACAACCTCGATCTTCCTCGGGTCCATAAGAATACCATCATCGGTCACCACATGACCCAGGAAGTCAACTCTATCAAGCCAAAATGCGCACTTTGAGAATTTAGCATACAGCTGGTGCTCTCTCAATATCTGCAAAGTAATCCTCAAGTGCTGCTCATGCTCCTCATGACTCCTAGAGTAGACCAGTATGTCATCAATAAACACTATAATGAACTGGTCGAGGAACAGCCTGAAAATCCGGTCCATCAGATCCATGAACGTTGCTGGCGCATTGGTGAGTCCGAACGACATCACCAAAAACTCATAATGCCCATAGCGCGTACGAAAAGCAGTCTTCGGAATGTCATCATTCCGAACCCGCAACTGATGATAACCCGAACGCAAATCAATCTTCGAAAAATGTTTCGCACCCTGGAGCTGATCAAATAAATTGTCAATGCGGGGTGAAGGATACCTGTTCCGCACCGTAACTCGGTTCAACTGACGATAATCCATACATAGCCTCAAACTGCCGTCCTTCTTCTTGACGAACAGAACAGGAGCTCCCCACGGCGAAACACTCGGACGCACAAGTCCCAAATCAAGCAACTCTTGCAATTGATCTTTAAGCTCTCTAAGCTCTGTCGGAGCCATCCGATAAGGCGGTATAGAAATAGGCTCCGTGCCAGGAATCAGATCAATGCAAAACTCAATATCGCGCTCTGGCGGAAACCCAGGTAGCTCATCAGGAAAGACATCGGGAAACTCTCGCACGGTAGAAACCTGGTCTACCGACTCCACTGTGGTTCCAGTATCATGAATGGAAGCCAAGAATCCCCGACATCCCCTCCTCAAAAGCCGACTAGCGCACAGAACAGAAATCAAACTGTGAGGGGTGATCGCACGCTTTTGGCGTGTCGGATGTTCAAAGTTCTAAAGTATAACTGCGATCAAGACGGTGTCGCTATGCAGCCAGCCGGTTGAGCACGGGTCGATCCACAGGGAGATGGTTGTATTTCGTTCTTGTCTTAGACGAGTCAATAAAGAATGAGTATGTGTTTGTTCGATTCTATCCTAAGTGTATTATTTGCAAGTATAAAGTTGTTAAGAAAAGATACGAAAATGCAAGCTAAAGAAATCCGTACTCAAAACCTTTGAGCCGAGTCTTGACCGATTGAAGCTAGAGCAATCGGCAACAACGTGGATTAGGGGATTTAAGCGCGGTATTCGTGGAATCCGGCTTATTTACCCTTGTCCTTCCGTTCTTGTCTCTTGCTTTTGCCTCCGGCCAAACCGAAAGCAACCGGTCGCGGTTAGGAATCACCGTTACCTTGTTAGGGTAGGGTACCTAACGGAGCGCTTGCGTATCGTTTGGGCGGAGTTCAATGGAAAATAACGGGAAAAGGAAATGAGCAAGGAGATATTAACTTACAATACCGTATTTATTCTTAACAACGGTAATTACATTCATTCACAAAATGAACAAAAAAGAGAGAACAAAAAGAACAAAGAAAAGAAAAGATTACAAGTAAGTAAGTGCATTAATGTAAATTGCAAGAAAGTAAAGCAAGGTAATAAAAAGAAAGAAAGAAAACTAGAAACTAGAACTCAAGACAAGCATGGGATCAATAGCCAACACTTAAACTTGCAAGCTCAATCAAGAGATTGCAAGATCAAGAGAAGGGTAAAGAACTCATGTGAAGTGAAGAACCAATTCCATAAGAAAATACGACCCTTGAGATCAATAACAAACCCTTAACCTTTCAAACTCAATGAAGAGGTTGAATGATCAAGAGAAAGCAAGAATCTCAAGGGGAAGTTAAACAAAAGAGAATGATACAAAAACCCTCATCTTCATTAACATCCACTCAATACTCTCACTACATTTTCATGGAGGAAGAATGAAGAAGAAGAAGAAGAACTACACTAAAACCTACAAAAAGGAACAAAGAATTGACACCAAGATGGACTCTATGGTTTGGCTCAGTTCTGGGGTATTTATAGGCTGCTTACAGAAACCCTAGGGCAAGAATCTGGCATAAAATGAAGTACTCAAACTACCCCCAGAAAACGACACTGAGAGGAGGTAGTACGGCCGTGGATCCGCGGCCATGTGGAGGCTTTAGGGGGTCGGGTTTCTATGGTGGTCCTGTGTTGTTGTTTTCTTCTGTTAAACATGTACAGATTTTCAATATTCTTCCATGATTGCTTCAGGTTCCAATAGTCAGCAATGATGGCTTCATTTTTCAACACATTTGAATTTATCTCCCTCGAGCTCCGCGCACCCATTGATTCTTGTGCAGCCCCCCTCGTGCTCTGTGCTTGTCCCAGACACGAATGACCATTGTCATATGTCTTGTCTCTGGAATTGGTACTCGGCACTGGACGGATAAGGATGACCGGAACCTGGCTTTTATCTGCTGTGACAGATGTTCTGTATTTGGTGTAACTGTGGAGATTTTATCTTGATTTGCAATATTTGTACTGGAAACCTGTATTCTGTAAATATGTAACAAAGACGGATTAAAAGCATCTACCTATAAACGACCGAGCGTAAGAATGGACGGTATAAAATGCAATATTCTGGTATGAACAAATACCTCCAAACTTAACTTTTGCTCGTCCCGAGCAAAACCAATTATTCACAAAATTAAAATCCTAACCGCACTTTCACAGGGAACGCGATTGCACTGAGCACGTGCAACAAGCCGTTAAACCTCTAGGTGTCCCTAGTAGGAGGAGTGTTGTCTCCTGAGGGTTTTCAGCGGATTACACCCACAAAATCCCGTCAAATTAGTGTCATAAGTTAACAATGATTCTACTCCTACAGTTTAATATTTACATTAGAAATTCTATCATCCTAAGTTAGAAATATCCAACCCTTATTTTTCACACCTCCTATCTATTTAACCTTAGGTCCTATACGTTCCAAAAAAGTTTAGAAAGATGTTGGTTCTCCTGAGTTTTCCTTCTAAAGTGCGGCCTCAAATCAGGGATTTTTATCAACTTTACAGAAAACACAAGTCTTATTCTTTATTTCTATCTTTTATCCAAACATCGATTGTATACCCCTACGTGTGTGTGTATTTGCACCCCTACACTCAAGAATTCAATTCAAGCTATAATACCCTTGCCCTAATACCTAATACTACTTCTTTTCATTAAGGATGGACGGATTTGCTCACACACCTTTCATGCGACTATTAATGCTTCTTGAGGCACTAACGACCGATTACTGAATGTGTGAACTTTAAAGCGTAAATAGCAGTTTCCAGGTCTTGACTTTATTCTATTTTTCTTTTTCTTTTATCTTTTTCAAGACCGGATATATTTTTCAATATGCTCTTTTTGGTGTTTAGCTTTAAATACCGTTTTTTCTTTCATACTAGGCTTTCAGGCAAGAGTATTTCTAGGTATCCTCTACTATCTCAAGTTTCAAGGTGCGTGTAAGTGCAGTTTGTAGGGTATATACTTTCTAAATTTAAACTCAAGAAAAGAAACTATTTTTCAGACTTATCCTCCAGTAAAGCTTCAATACTTTTCATTCATCTTGACTAAACTCAAGAACTGAACTCAAAATTACCTATTTCTCAAAAAAAAACTGTAAGGACGTATACTTACCAAAGTTAAAAAGAATGAGGGTTATTTTTAGGATTTTCAATTTCTAAGCCTAGAATTTAGTTATTTCTAACATATCAACTAAACTTTCAGAATAAAAATCTAAGTTACCCTATTAGCTAACTTGACGACAAAGTTTTTATAATTTTTTGGAAAATTTTCGATTTTTGTGGGTTTTTAATAAGGTATGCAAATGCAAAATATATAAATGAATGCGAAGGAAGAAAGCTTACCGAGCACATCCCCAAACTTAAACTTGACAGTGCCCTCATTGTCAGGCTATACCAAGAGGGTCAAAATTGTCGGCGCTCTCCCTAAAAACAAATTATATACAAAACAAAAAAGGAAAACAAAAAATATATACAAAAAAGGAGTCCCCCCCAAACTTAAGTGAAACAGTGTTTCCACTGTTAAGCGATGAAGTTCAGGATTAGGGGGGAAAGAACAGTGTCAAGCTATACAAGGCCTTACACAGGCCAAAAGTTAACACCAACCATTCAAAGATCTTATCGTGATAAAGCAGTGGCTGGTGAAAGAAGGTGAAGAGGAAAGAAATGGAGAATACGCGAGACCGTATGGAGATAGAAGTGGTATACGGTCTCGGTATATAAGAAGAAGAATGGCGGAAGGGAGAAAGAAGTGGAATACGAACTTGAGGGAGGAAATGGAGTGAATAGATTAGCACAATTTGTGATGACCGATATGTGAAAAGCGATTGTGCTAATATATTAACCCGTTGAGAAATGGGATCAAATCTCTCAAGATTCGTGAGAAACCATGGGTACGCCGAACTCGGTAAACCAGACACAGGAAGTGGAAATGATACGGTGTCTTGCCAGGTCGGAACGATGGGAAGGGTGGGGGGAAGTGATTGAGGAAAGGTATCGGGTAAAGGTTCAGGAGGGTGTACACAGGCAATGACAGGGACAGGATGAATTGGACAATCCGACTTATCAAGCAAAACTGGTTCATCCTCAAAACTATCCTCAAAATTCTCCTCAAAATTCAACTTATCCATGCAATTTTCATCAAAATCCAGACGCATATGGGGTTCGGGAAAAACATTTAATGACTCGGGATGATGATTTGAAGAGACAGACTCAGCCAAATCTATGGGTTCATCATCCAAAATATTCCAAGCGTCAATATCCTCAATCAAGTGAAAATCTATATTCTCAGACACCTCAACAAAAGCATGGATATCAATCAATTCAGGTTCTAAAGTGGAGGTGTAGAGGTCAAAATGTTTAGGAATGGTTTCACTTGGAAGGGACCCTTCATAATCAGGTAAATCAAATACTACAAAGTCGCACAACTCATTATCTGTTCTATCTTTAATCAATGAATCGTTTGGAACATTAGATAGACATTCAAAACCGGAGTTGTGGGAGTCAAGTTGAAACGGGTAGGCTTGATTCGGAAGGGGGTACATCTCACTCTCTCCACTCAAATTCTCAACCTGTCCTACCGCCTCTTCATACATTGGAAAATTTGGAGCTAGCTGGAAACTAGCTACCGGGTCAGTAGGTTGTATGAGAGTGGCCATGGACGCATTCAAATCCATCATCTGTTGGCTTGACGCTACCCTAAAGTCTTCCAAAGACTGTTCCAGACTAGACATGGGTTGTGAAGGGGTTTCAGTAAAAGATTCAAAGTTGTTTAGATACTGAAAACTCCCAAATGGCGGTTCTGAAGCAATGTCTAGGGAAGGTGCAAAAGTAGGGTAGGATTGGTAGGAATTGAATGGGTGGACAGGAGTAGGATCAACATCTGGATAGGAAGGTGAATGGAATTGTTGATCCCAAGAATTTGAAGTGGTGAAAGGAGTGAAAGATCGGCTACGGGATTGTTCAATACGTTCTGCAATAGACATAGGTCTTGGAGTTAAAACATGACTCGAAGAAGGGGTATCAACGTAAGAAGGGGTGAATGTTTGATATGGTTGATACGAAGTGGATTGCGGAGTCAAATTGTTTGTCCTAGACGCGTCTATCCGATCTCTCAATGAAATTTTTGGCATGGATGGATCGTTCGAAGTTCGGCCAAAGCAAGAACTGTAAGAAGTAATGTCTGGTTGTGGGTACCAAAGTTCGGCAAGAGTTTTTCGAGGTGGGGTACCCATGATATGAAAAGAGAAAGAAAGAAAGGAAGAGAAAAGGAGGGGAAAAAGAATGTGATTTTTTTTTTATAATTTTTATATATAGTAATATATTAACAAAAAGAATGAAGTATACACAAAAAGAATATGGACAAAAACAATCACGACACAAAAATACCACACACCTAATCATTCTAGGGTTCACCTAGGTCAACTAGACCTGCTCCAGAACTTGATTGTCGAAGTAAAACTGTGTCGAGAAACGGGCTCAAGATATACTGATCATGAGGCCAGGTAAGTGCAGAGATAAGGGGAGGTTTTCCAACGCTTTCGCGAAGTTCCTTAATTAAATAACCCTTTCTTTTTTGGCGGTTTCGCCGTTAACACTTTCCTAGACACCCCGTAAACAATATACCTTTAAGCGAGGTTCTAAACACAGTTAACTTCTCCTAGTGAGCGTGAAGTCCTTAAGGCTTAAAGTCTAGTTTCTTTTAAATTTTGTGCGGGTAAACGTTATGCTCGAGTTCGTGATTTGTGGGCCACGGAAAAGGTGATGAAATCCTTTACCGTATATTGTTGGGTTCGCTTGCCCTTAAGTCCGTATTAATGTATGCAATACGCAATTCAATAAAAATTCTATAAAGAATCAAACAATCGTTTTTTAGTTTAAGCACGGCACTGCAAAAAAATACGGGTTAGTCAAATTTTAGCGTTTGCTAGCGAACTTGCAAAGAATCCTGCAAAGAATAGTATATTGGATGCGTCGGATTTGAGAAGAAGGTGTTAGTAAAGTACGTACCGTTAAGTTTTTGGGTTAGGAAACCCCCGTTGAATCAAATCCGGTAAGCTTGAAAAGTTCGCTTGCGCGGGTCAAACTACCCGGATCTTTGGCACTGTACATCGTAATCACCTTAACCTTGAACGCACACTTTGCTCCCCACAATCGCAGTTTGCAAATACGCAAAAATCTGCACAATTGCCCACAAAAATGATCAAAAATAACAAAAAGATTTTTTTTATTTATAAATATATACAAAAAGAATATTAACCCGAATAACAAGAAAGAAAATACGCTACCGTCTCCCCGGCAACGGCGCCATTTGATCGCACGCTTTTGGCGTGTCGGATGTTCAAAGTTCTAAAGTATAACCGCGATCAAGACGGTGTCGCTATGCAGCTAGCCGGTTGAGCACGGGTCGATCCACAGGGAGATGGTTGTATTTCGTTCTTTTCTTAGACGAGTCAATAAAGAATGAGTATGTGTTTGTTCGATTCTATCCTAAGTGTATTATTTGCAAGTATAAAGTTGTTAAGAAAAGATACGAAAATGCAAGCTAAAGAAATCCGTACTCAAAACCTTTGAGCCGAGTCTTGACCGATTGAAGCTAGAGCAATCGGCAACAACGTGGATTAGGGGATTTAAGCACGGTATTCGTGGAATCCGGCTTATTTACCCTTGTCCTTCCGTTCTTGTCTCTTGCTTTTGCCTCCGGCCAAACCGAACGCAACCGGTCGCGGTTAGGAATCACCGTTACCTTGTTAGGGTAGGGTGCCTAACGGAGCGCTTGCGTATCGTTTGGGCGGAGTTCAATGGAAAATAACGGGAAAAGGAAATGAGCAAGGAGATATTAACTTACAATACCGTATTTATTCTTAACAACGGTAATTACATTCATTCACAAAATGAACAAAAAAGAGAGAACAAAAAGAACAAAGAAAAGAAAAGATTACAAGTAAGTAAGTGCATGAATGTAAATTGCAAGAAAGTAAAGCAAGGTAATAAAAAGCAAGAAAGAAAACTAGAAACTAGAACTCAAGACAAGCATGGGATCAATAGCCAACCCTTAAACTTGCAAGCTTAATCAAGAGGTTGCAAGATCAAGAGAAGGGTAAAGAACTCATGTGAAGTAAAGAACCAATTCCATAAGAAAATACGACCTTTGAGATCAATAACAAACCCTTAACCTTTCAAGATCAATGAAGAGGTTGAATGATCAAGAGAAAGCAAGAATCTTAAGGGGAAGTTAAACAAAAGAGAATGATACAAAAACCCTCATCTTCATTAACATCCACTCAATGCTCTCACTACATTTTCATGGAGGAAAAATGAAGAAGAAGAAGAAGAACTACACTAAAACCTACAAAAGAGGAACAAAGAATTGACACCAAGATGGACTCTATGGTTTGGCTCAGTTCTGGGGTATTTATAGGCTGCTTACAGAAACCCTAGGGCAAGAATCTGGCATAAAATGAAGTACCCAAACTACCCCGAGAAAACGACACTGAGAGGAGGTAGTACGACCGCGGATCCGCGGCCTAGACCCCATGTTGGCCGCGGATCCGCAGCCATGTGGAGGCTTTAGGGGGTCGGGTTTCTATGGTGGTCCTGTGTTGCTGTTTTCTTCTGTTAAACATATACAGATTTTCAATATTCTTCCATGATTGCTTCAGGTTCCAATAGTCAACAATGATGGCTTCATTTTTCAACACATTTGAATTTATCTCCCTCGAGCTCCGCGCACCCATTGATTCTTGTGCAGCCCCCCTCATGCTCTGTGCTTGTCCCAGACACGAATGACCATTGTCATATGTCTTGTCTCTGGAACTGGTACTCGGCACTGGACGGATAAGGATGACCGGAACCTGGCTTTTATTTGCTGTGACAGATGTTCTATATTTGGTGTAACTGTGGAGATTTTATCTTGATTTGCAATATTTGTACTGGAAACCTGTATTCTGTAAATATGTAACAAACACGGATTAAAAGCACCTACCTATAAACGACCGAGCGTAAGAATGGACGGTATAAAATGCAATATTCTGGTATGAACAAGGGGCGGCACCACGATCCCCCTGCACAACAAACACTGACTCGCCGGGAAAACAAAATCTAACTGTCTTCTCGCGGCAGTCCACGGACGCATAGCAAGTAGCTAGCCAATCCATGCCCAGCAGAACGTCGAAGTCCAACATCTTAAGAAGGATCAAGTCGACGGACAGATCTCTGTCACCAACATGGACAACACAAGATCGGAACACATGACGCGCAACAAACGACTCTCCCACAGGAGTAGTCACGACCAGCGGCTGATCCAGCAAACATGACTCTCGGCCTAAACTCGGCGTGAAGTGCGTAGAAACATACGAATGCGTAGATCCCGGATCGAAAAGAACATGTGCATCAAAAGAACATAAAGAAAGGGTACCTGAAACCACAGCATTGGACGCCTGAGCGTCCTGGTGAGTCAAGGCAAAAACCCGTGCCTGCCCTCTACCGGCTACTAGCTGCCCTCTGCCTCTGCCACCTCGTCCTCTCGGCACAAAACCACCGCGACCATGACCTCTCTGAGTAGGAGTCTGACGCGGCGCAACAACAGGAATAAGAGGCAACGCTCTCTGAGGCGGAGAAGGTGGTAAGGTAACCAGCGGTACTGCTAGCCCTCTCTGATGCACCACAGTACAATCCCGAACAAGATAATGTAAACTGCCACAACCGAAGCATCCATAAGACGGTCGCTGGCCCTCCTGGGAATAAGAACTGAATAACTGGCACGTCCCACGTCTCTGCTACTCCCCGAGTCTGAAGGAACTCTGCCTCTGCGGACAAACCTCGGTCTCCGTGCTGGTACATCCGTACGAGTCCTCTTCGGTTCTGGAACAACCGATGACTCAGCTAGACGCTCCTCCACCAATAGGGCTGCATCGACAGCTGCCGCATACGTGTCGCAATGCTGAATGCTGATGGCTAGGAACAACTGGGTAAGCAGGCCTCGAACAAACCTCTTCACCCTCATCTCCTCAGTCGCCACCAGGTACGGAGCATACACCGAAAGCTCAGTAAACAATACATCATACTCCGACACCGTCATCCCCGGCGTCTGACGTAACGACTCAAATCTTCGTGCTCGCGCATCCCTGACGCTCGGTGGAAGAAAACGGGCAAGAAACGACGTCACAAACTCAGCCCAGGTCATAGGAGAAAGACCAGCGGCTCTGCCCCTCTCCAACGACTCATACCACTTCTGAGCCATACCCTCCAGCCGGAAACTCGCAAACTCAACCCATCTCTCGTCGGAACATCGGAGTGAGCGACAAATCCTGGCCATCCTGTCGATGAACGACTGCGGATCCTCAGTAACATCTGTGCCAGTAAATTCCGGAGGCCTCGGCCTCATGAACTCCGTCAGTGACACGGTAATAACCTCCTGAGCTGTAACTGCGATTGCCGGAACTGTAGGTACCATCGTGTTCCCTGCAACGGGTAGAACAATAGCCTGCCTCTGTGCTCGAATGGCCTCTAATAAAGTCCCCACAATCAGGCGCAGATCCAGCATACCAGCTCCAATCATAGCAATGTGCTCCGGTACCACAGGCGTACCGCCCTGGTCAACCCTCGCCTCAGACGAGTCGACTCTGGCATCGGCCCGCGCGGCCGCTCTCTGTGCCCTCGTAGTCTTCGGCGGCATATAGGCTGGAAATTGAAACAAGATTCGATAAGGAAACGGAAATCGAATCACAAAGATGTATATCAATCACGGAAGGAATTTCAATCAACAAGTCCTAAGGTCACTTAGGCGGAGTACCGTGTCGTAAGTATGCCGTGGAACATATACACGCTACGTCACTCTGCTTAAGCTACCTACTCCATCATACCAAGGTCGTCCTACACTCCGAAAGGTAAAAACCTAGCGCTCTGATACCAACTTTATCACGACACAAAATTTGGCACGTAACCGGCACTTAAACTACGTAACGCCTACAGGCGTACGCAACTCAAGTAAGCCGAAACCCAAAAATCTAAACCACCCAAAACAGAATCAACGAAAAAAAAAACAAAAATAACATAGTTTTAAACATTCGGAAATTTTCAAGTAAAAATCTTTAAGTTTAATTTTCGTTCTTAAAAATTTCGGCAGCACCTCCTTTGTAAAAACTAACCCCGAAAACGGGTACAACATAGATAATAATAAAAGCATCCCAAACGGGAGCAAATCACGCCCAACGGCGGAGACAACCACCACAACATATATACGACACCGAAGCGAAGAAATATAAAAGAAAACTGCATAAAGAAGTAAAACTTTTCAACAAAACCGGCTCCCACGATCACGGCACCCAAAGTCACCACAAAATATAACACTGAATCCTTACAAGTCGTCTCTAAGTCGTATACAACAGTGGTAGATGGAGAATACTAGATCCAACAAAAAGATATACAATGTACAAACAGATAACCACAACCCACCTAAAAGCAAGGCCTCACAGCCAACCGTAGCGGTATCCGCAAAAGTAGAGATGATAAAACGCCCTGCCGCGACTACTCAGAGGGTAAGTCCTGCAAAACACTGTGACACAATAGGGGTGAGTTGTCAACTCGTGAATAGTAAATAACATCATACAGTAATCGCAAGTATGCACGAACAGCGATCTATCTATCACATGTAATCCGATAGCATAAGTATGATAAGTGAATATGCAACAATCATGTAAAGGTACATCATCAGGGTACTACAACTACATGAAACAATGCATATCAACATAATCCTGAGTGTGGGATGATATAATATAAAATCTAATGCAAAAATCATCAGCATGGAAAAACACCAGTGTCCCTCACTGACACATCAAATCCCAAATCCTCAGGCACCGCATCCTCAGATCGGCCCTCACATCCTGTAAGTCTCACGAAAACCTGAGTGTCAAACACCTACACTCGAAACATCATGAAACCCGTGTCTAGTATCGACACGTAAATCTTCATAACTCAGGCGCTGTAACCATGACTGGACCTGACGATATGTCATACCTCACTCCGGTCGGTATCCCCATGATAACCGCCGAGTCCAAATACAATCACCAGTAGGTAGTGGTCCCACCGCCAGGCTTATCGTCTACACCACGAAATCACTACTCGTCCCGGGGTACCATACCGGGTCCACCATGTACCCGCAGACGGTGCCTCCCGCTCCTCGAATCGGGTACACAAGCCAAATCTCAGAACCGAGAAATCACATGGTGGACGCACTGAAATATCATATCAAGAGAAACCGGGTTTTCAGACAATACATAGTTTTCTTGAAAATATCCCCCACGGTCCTCAAATCCATAATCACATGAAATCCATATCTCAATGCGTAACATTCACGTAAAACTGATATATGCAACATAAAACATCAATATGAGCATATAAAGGGAAAACCGCTCTTTAAATGAATCCAGCTTTTTTAGAATATATCTTGCGGTTCCTAAAACCTCCGAAAAACAATGCGGCATCATATAAGGTGTACATGTAATTGTAGCAAGGTTTACGTATCTACATGTAAGCTAGTATGTATGATGCAAGTCATAAGTGCAAGGATCAACAACTTAATATCATATATCAAACATTACCACTTGGGGTACATACAACTATAGCGAAAATATGCGGTGTACATGTCAATATGAGTGCATGATATACATGTAACTATAATAGACTATGTGGGTGTACATGTCAATATGAGTGCATGATATATAATATAACTATAATAAGGTATACATGAAATGGAATAAGTGTTACTACCTCAACTATTCCTGCCCAAAGCAATGTCACGTATGTAAGTATCAACAATATCTCATATGCACAATGGGATAAGGGCTACTACCATAACTATCCATATCCGCTACCGTATCACGTATGTAGGTGTCAACAATATATATCGGCTTGTGCGTGTCGTGGCAATTACTGACGATGTGGGTGTAGCATAATATTTAGTGCTCGTGCAACATGAACCGTCAGTAATGTGTTATATCTAAAGGTATGAGTCAAGTACAACAGATAATGCTATGCAATGACATTCATATGAAAGTAAAGAATATGCAAATACTATGCAGCTAACATATCAAATTCGCCCCGACGCATAACGCCATACGGGCGATTTCCCCGTAGATGTTAAATCTACTCACCGATGGTCTCGAGCTATGAAAATCCGACCACCTGCTTCTCCTTGTCCGCAGCACGTGAAATCCCTGCTTGCGAACCTAAAATTTCATAAATACAACACATAAGCTAAATATCCTATAATGACGAAAAGACAACGAAACACGATGAAAACGCCCGGAAAATTTCACTGCGCGCTTAGCGCATCTATCGCGCACGATACCGGCCAAAACCCTAATTGGGGTCGCTAAACTACAAAACACCAAGTCTTGACCCCGATCGTCCCGATTGCGCAACACAACACAAAAATTACGAGGAATACACTAGATATAACCTCGTAACGACCAAACGAACCCTACGTCGGAAAAACCCCGAAACCTAGTAAGCGACCTATCGCAATATTTCACACTAGTTTCAAGCTAACGCATATCTAGCGATTACAAACACCTTAAAATAGCATAACTAAGCTATCTAAACCATTCCAATATTTTTAACACTCGCTAATTATGTTTTAGCAAAAACCTAGTAAGCAATTTGCATAATTAAACCAAAGTGTTCATTAGCAAAAATTAACATTTTCTACTAGGTTAATCTTTTCCAAAGCACAAATTAACACTTTAAATGAACACTAATCACTTAAACAAACTTTAACCCTAACATGAATTACTTAAAACAAAAATAAATGAATTAATCATGATTTAAAAGCTATACAAAATACATAATTAGCTAGCTAAAATAGCTAGATTAAGATTAAAGCAATGAATTAAGGATTAAGGATAGAATTTATACCACTTCAAGAACTCACAAAACCAACATGCTTCATCAACCCTAGCCATCAAAACCCATGTTTTGTTGAAGATCCAAACAAGCTTAGTGAAGAGAATGATGGTTTAATTTTTATATAGTTATTTTTGGATTTATTTTTGGAATTCTTTTGAAGAATTTCGAAGAAATAATGAAGAAATGAGCTTGGGAAATATTTTGGACAGAAATTTGAGATAAGACTCGGCAATGGGGAGGTTGGGGGTATTTTTGTGAATTTTGGGTGAAGAAATTGCTAGGAAAATGAGTAATAAAAGCTAATAAATGCACTTTGCCACCTTTACACCTTTTCTTTTCTTTTTAAAATAATTACTTTTGCACTCCAAAAATATCTAGATATTTAAAAAGAAGTTTCTAAAATAATTCTAGTGACAGAATTAATTTTTTCACAAGAGAAAAATTTCCCGATTTACGTGCACAAAATACCGCTTAAAATAATATTTTATTTGGGAAAAATTCTATCTGAACCAAAACCTCCCAAATACTCCCAAAGTTCGCGCACAAGCTTTATTTTAGCTAAAATAGGTGTCGGTAAGGTTATACGGACGTTTGATCGAAATCGGGTTAAAACAGGAAAAACCGACAATTTTGCCCTAAAACGGGAAAATTCGCAAAACGATTTCTAAAACGTTACATCATCACCACGCACAAACCTAGTTTCATCTAATCCTAAACTAAAAACTTAGCTATACATAATAATAGAAAAACTCAAACAATAATTAAATAAAAGCATAATTCAAATAAAAAAATTTAAGATAACTTACAACCCTAGATCTCTCTCAACCCTAGCCACCAGAAAAAGCAAGAGAAGAAGAGAGATTAGTCCTCTGTTTCGATGATTATAAATAGTGTTTTTCATCGAATCTGTGTACCAACAGATTGATAAAAAAACAAAAGCCCACAACAAAAATCGACTCGATTGAGCAAACTATAGCCGTGGATCCACGGGTGGGTTTGACCAAAACACGGCTCGGCTTTTGAAAAGTGGGACCCACTTTTTTTGCTCCTTGTTGCGCTGAGTTGGTCTTTTAGCCTCTTTAAAAATTCATAATTTTGATCCGTGATCTTCTTTTCTTTATTTTTAATTGATTTGCAACGTGAACTGCACGTGTTGGTTTCTTCTCTTTTCTTTTTTACAATTAAAGCTCTGTGACATGAAAATATCACAAAAACACATTTGCGAAGCATTAAATATGACATAATAAAGCTTAGTTTGATAACAAAATACGCAATAAATACGTTCAATCAGCTTCAAAGAACTAGAGTTTCCTGGCTCAAGGCTGGGATGCCAATACTTCTTATTTTCATATGATTGATAATAGAAGGAGAAGGAAAAACTTAATTCACTCTATTGTTCACAATGGTACCATTTTCTATGGTCAGAGCTCAATCAGGGAGGCTTTTGATGAGCATTATAAACACATTTTTCAAGGATCCAAGTCCTTCTCTGTTAAGGCAAATTGGCAAGCTCTATATACTGATCCCCCACTGACTTGTCCCACCTTAGAGATCCTTTTTCCCTTGATGAGATTAAAACTGTTGTTTTTGGTATGAGTGGAAATAAATCTTGTGGTCTTGATGGTATGCCTATATTTTTCTATCATAAATACTGAGATCTTCTTAAAAATGATGTTGTTTCTATGCTCAACAGTCTTCATTCTCAATCCGAGTCCGTCTCTAGATTGAATTATGCCAATATAGTGCTTATACCTAAGAAAGAAGGGGCTAACATTGTCTCTGACTTGAGGCCTATCAGCCTTCTCAATTACAGTTTTAAAATTTTTACTAAAGTTTTGGCAAACAGGCTTAATCCTTGCAGATTTGGTTGGCGTTTCCTAATTTGCTTTTCTTAAGGGAAGATCTACCTTAGATTTCTTCTCTGTGGCACATGAATTGGTGAATATATACTTGCGCTAAAAAAAAAGCTTGATGTCATTTTGCTTAAACATGACTTTAAAATATCCTTTGACCGCATTGATTGGCAATTTCTTCTTGATCTTCTTGAGTTTAGAGAATTTGGTTCAAAGTGGTGTTCCTGGATCGAGGCTATTCTCTTTAGTTCCAAATGCTCTATTTTTATATTGAGTCACAAGGTAACATCATCAATTGCACAAGAGATTTGAGATAAGGGGAACCACTTTCACATATGCTTTTTATATTGGCTATTGATGTCTTATTCAGAATGGGCTCTTTACGAAGAACAAATGAGATTCTCTCTTCTCCTTACATTGGAGGTCACCTCACCCACATCTTCTCTCTCCAATTTTCTGATGATACTTTATTAGTTTGTTCTGCCGATGAGAACCCCTTTAACTTGAAGTGGTTATACTTCTCTTTAAGGGTATTACTGGCCTTGAGATTAACTTTCAGAAAACTTATTTGGTGTTCTTCGTGTTGTATTGGATACAATATGAAACGGATAATGTTAGATTACGAAACCGAAACAACTCCGAAACGTGAAACATCGATACCTAGTTTCTGTCGATTTTTATATGACCTCTAAAAAATTTTCAAACAAGTGCAGAGTATTGTATTTGGTTCTCTACTTCGGATTTATATTCATTGAATTTCTCAAAAGCTTCAGGCATGTGTTTCAACAGGAACATGTGTCCGAATCTTGAAAGATCATCAGTGAATGTTAGGAAGTACAAAGAACCAGTTCTGGCATGTGTAGACAAGGGACCTACATACATCAGTATGTATTAGTCCCAAGAGTTCACTAACTCTTTCTCTGTTTCCAGTAAACGGGGCTATGGTCATCTTTTCTTTGTGACATGACTGGCAAGTTTCACAAGATGTAAATTCAAACTGATTTAAATACCGGGAGATATTCCAGGGATTTCAGTTATGGCCAATCGACCCCGCATTTTAGTCAATGGATTCTACAAGCTTCTCCAAGATTCGTCCATAAACTAATTTCCAACTAATTTGATTAACTTAAAATAAATAAAACCCTCCATTATGATATAACATGGTGTGAGTCTCATACACCCATGTTGCATGTGGTATCAAGCATGACACAAACTATGTACACAAGTATATATCACATATATACTTGATACATGATCAAGTGAGATAAACAATCTTAAGTGAGCTAATACTAGTCAATGTAAATTAATATATCAAATATATAATTATACATTAGATTATTAAATCAACACTTGATTAAACAATCCGGCTGTTAGTGTATATGCCCTAGGGGTCATTATTGTATCATACTAGGTTGTATATTACTTAATGGAAGCTTGGGATATTCACAGTTGTATATAACAGTCTTGCTAAAAATGTTAGTATGCTACTTGGTTTGTGTCTACTTTAATATGTGCATATGTTTCTTGTAACGTATCACTTATACATATTAGTAGAGCCCATAGGATCTTTACTTGATTACCAGCGTTGTGATGGCAGTCACACTAGTGGGGGCTGGGTAGTCTATAAGCAACATACTATACAGGTCCCTGGTCGTTGGATTATCGAGATAGGGCATCGATATTCCGGAGTAGACTAAGTGTATACGCTTCTCATCCCAGTTGGTGAGATGGTCTGTCCCACAGCCATCAGTACGTCGTACTGGAGATAGTATACAGGTGCTCGTTAGGTTACGGGTACACCGGACAGGACTCACAGGGAACTGATTGGTTGGTATTATACCCATCGTCAGTTAACAGTTCCCAGGTGACATGAGTACAGTATAGTCCGCAGACTTGACACTGCTACTTCGCCTCGAGTGTATCCCACTGTTCTTAGATTGCTACCCTACCACGGCTCAAAGGAGTCGTGCAAACAGGTAGCAGTTGGGTGCAGTCCCGAGCACTTGGAGGCAGTGGCGGTTAGATAGGATTCGTCTCTCCCGGTATTGGGAATTGATATCGCACTATATCAGAAAGCCATTACGCAAAGTCCCTGGCCAGGGCAAGCGAGATATACTATTAGGTTCCAGTAGCTTCTCAGGGTGTAATGGACTTCGCTCCGACACGACTTATACAGCTATTAGGGGACTGACGCTTGCCGCCCCCTAGGCTTGATATGCGATAGTCTTAGACGAACAGACCGGATTGTATGGAGATTGTCACATCAGGCTCAGTAGGGGTTCGGATGGTTTTCCTCATCGGCCTTCTTATCGACATCTACCTGGGGACCGTTACGTACAGCTAGTGTCGCTTGCGGTCTGTGGTTAAACCCACTGCCAGCGTAGTGTCGAGTCTTTAGAGTACCACACAGAGAGTTTCCCTGCTCCAGGCGAAACGATATAGAGGTCGTATGGTTTTACGACAAGGGTTCGGATGCGTACGTGTGTTTACGCACGTACGACTTTTCGGACAGTTTTTACTAGTCGGCTTTGGTTTAAGCCAGATTCTAGTATAGGGTTACTGGATTTATAAAGTCTAAAGTTTTTCTGTGTTTTCATGGATTGGAGGGGCGTTCTCGTAATTTGTCGGGAAGCTTCTAGAAGAGTGGTGACTAAGGGGTTAAGGTGGCATTGCATTAAATGAGATTAGTGACTCATTTGTGTGATTCATCCAATTCATTAATGCATCATAAATGCTTAATGACTCATGGAGATCAATCACTCATAGATATTTATGAAGCATGGTTGTTAATTCTATTATTTGATTTTTGGATAAATAATAATGCTTCATATATATCATGATAAGATCATTATCTCATTTCATTATTATTCTCACCTTCTCTCTCCTCAAGCTCACTCTCTTCAAACCCTAACCTCTCATGAGTTGAGATCAAAGGTTAGCTAGACTAATACATCCATAACCTCACTCTATATCCCCTAGGTAGCTTAAATTAGCACTTTAAGCAACCTAGTTATCTCAAGTTTGAGATTAAGCTTGGCGTAGGAGCTTTCGGGTGGATCTTCTTTGATTCGAGAAAGCCGTTGAGGTGCCGATGTTCCAAGGAGCCTATGAGGAGTGGAGGACCGCGATGAAGACCCGAAGGACAAGTAACGTGAGGTACAACTTCGTATCCGAGTAGTTAAACCTCTAGCTTTTTGTTAGTAATGGTTTAGATAATGATTCATGCGCTCAAGTCCGTGTTACGAAGCTTTGATAATCGTTTTTCATATATTCCGCCTCCCCGCAAGTTCGTGGGGTGCGTGACATGGACTTACAGTGGTATCAGAGCCAACTAAACCATTACTAGCTTCTTAGCAACTAATTAGAAGTTCGATCGACGGATAACACGAAAACAAAACCCTGAAAATTCCTAGTTTCTGTTAATTTTAAACCTGTCTGAAAAATTATTTGATATGTCTTAAAAATCACAGCAGGGAATTTTATGAATTCTGGGAAAATACGAGTGCACAAAACGACAAGACAGCCGCGGATCCGCGGCAAAACAGTGCTTTTGGCCGCGGATCCGCCGCCGAGTTAACTCGGTTTTGACTCGTATTTTCACTGTTATTCATTGTTTGTGGTGTTTTGTCTTCCTGTATCTACTGTTTCTTCCCAGGTTACTTCAGTGCTGGTTTGCTTTTGGGGTAGACACGGAATATGGTATTCGATCGATGTTCTAAGATATTTGCTAACTGGGTTTTCATCTGTAATGTTTAATGTGTTCGTAAACCTCCCCTAACTGCTAGTATGTCGGTTGGCAGGGTGTTGCACATTTCTGAAATGTTTACTGTTTGTGTATATGAACTGTGTCGGACTGTTGTGATGATTAGCCGGGGTTTGAGATGGGTTTAATATTCATTCATTCGATGTAAATGTAATTTGATGTAATATTCTTTTGCGGGGCACATCCAGGTTGCGGTTGTAGCAACCGTTGTATTATTTCTTTTTACTGTTTTTTGCTCCTAGGATAGACCCAAGGCGGGGTACACAAACTACCGGGTACGTTGAAGTGTTTAGTGGCCTACTCACGTCGTTGAGGGAGACCGCTTCACTTCGGATACTTGGCGGGTAGTTTGCCGTACCCGTAGGGGTCTAGGGTGGGGTAATGGCTATTCATCACAACTGTGTAATCCGTCTTTTATTACAGGCTCAAAGCAAATGCGGATTGCTAATAAATCCAATAAAGTTCATCTGTGATCTGGAATGCTTATTATTGCGTCTGACGAATGTACAATATCTATATATGATAGCTATTAGACGTCACTTATGTTTTACACCCGCGCTAGCCCAGCCTCCGCTCTGTCGTTAGTTAAGTAACCTAACGGGTGATGACGGGACCCCGTGGCGAATGCGGATGGCATAAGAGGACGTGGTATTTTCGTTGTTTTCTGCAATGATAGGATAAATGATGGGACGCATTATTATAATACAAAGAAAATAAACCAAAGTTTAATCGTTGGAACAAATTTAAAAGAAACCACTCGGTTATTTTAAAAGATCAGATTTTTTAATTGCGGAGCTTTAACCACTCCTTTTAAAAAGTATCAGGTTCCTTCGATTATATCAAGTTCACTACGTTCACGGTTTTGCCAAAACCATTCGTAGCCCTCCGTCATTTCTTATGGATGGTCAGTAGTATTCAAGCTATGTTTGTTGGCTTTCGTCAAGGCATAGTGTTTGGTAGCTGCTGGGGTATTCATTTGTTACATAGATAGATGTGTTGGTTTGGGACAGTCGTATTACCTTGTTGGCTTTCGTCAAGAGTATGTGCGGGTGGGTTCAAATTAACTAAGACAATGATGGGCAGAACTTGACATGCGACTTATGATTTGTTGGCTTTCGTCAAGGTCATAAGAGCATGGGGCAAAAATCCACATCGGGAATTTCTAAAGAAACTGAAATTTGCAGAGAGATGCATACCATTTTTGAGTTTGATGAATGTTGGTAGGATTCCTTCAACATTATCATACGATGATATTTTGGATCCCGATCCTACTGTAAGTACAAGTTACTTATCAGGAGATTCGTCACTTAACGATCAATGCTATAAACCAAGTAGATGCCTAGAAAGGTGTCAGCGGGGTTACGCCCCCCGAGAAAAGAGGTTATTTAATTAAGGAACTTCGCGAAAGCGTTGGAAAACCTCCCTCGAAGTATCGTTACTGACCTGGCTAAACGGTTAAGCAAGAATTGTACGGTGAGAATAGTCCTGGCTAATTCTTCTTTTATGGTTTGAAGAGGGATTCGAGAAACAGTGGGAGCCATCCTGTTTAGATAAATTAAAACCACTCTAAACTTGCAAGAGCATCATGCTAATAGTATTTTCTTCTCTCTCTTAAAATGTAGCGACCTTGTGACCACACATAGGTTACATCTAGATAACAAATTGACTGAATCTGACTTATATGACCGGCAAAGGTCTGTCCAGATATCCATTGCCTATGATAAGCTGGACCACCCTATTACTACTCAAGATCCCGCCGTCCCAGGTCCAGTTTCCACTGTCGCGGATATGGATATCCGTCAGACAAGGGAAAAGGATAAAGCGAAAGCCAAATGCCTCATGTTAGCTTCAGTTGATGGTGTTTACCAGAAGCAGCACGAGAAGATGGACCCAGTTTCCATCTTTCTCCATAACAAAGATTTATATGGAGAGCAATCTCATATCGCAAGATATGAGACCTCGAACAAATTAATTCAAGCGAGGTTGGCTGACGGGTCATCTGTAGGGGACAACGTCCTTACAATGACTAGCTGTATTGATGAGCTCCAGGACCTGAAAACCGCGTTGGGAAACGAGTCAGATACTGACTTGATTCTACAGTCTCTGCCTCCTACCCTGAAGGAAACCAGGGAAGTAGAAGGAAAGAGAACGGCAAAAGTTTTGGGACTGGATATAGTAAAAGAGGGTCGTTCCTATTGTTATGGGATTGGGCATAGGCAGAAAAATTGCAGGGCTTTAGAAGCCAGTAACCAGGATACGAAGCATGTTGTGGCTTCAGCCTCAAGTGTATTTGTTATTGAGAACTGTTTGTCAATTAACTCTACTTCCTTGGTACTAGATACCGGAGCAGGATCTCATATTTGTAATTCAATACATGCTTTGAGAAACCGTAGAGTTATAAAGGTAGGCGATTGGTCTCTCAGAGTTGCAAACGGAATGAGCGTGGATGCTGAATCCGTGGGAGAATATCGCCTAGGTTTGACAAGTGGGCAGATATTGATTTTACCTAACTGTTTGTATGTACCTAGTATGACTTGTAATATCATATCAGTATCCTCACTTTCGAGAGAGGGATATAATTTTAAATTTGAAAGCAATGTAGTATACATCCACCTAAATCAAGTTCTGATTGGGTCCGGTACATTAAATGACGGTATATACGTATTAAGTCAAGCTCAGGTTTTCAATGTCCAGAACACACTAAAAAAAAAGTCTTCAGAAATAAATCAGGCTTTCTTATGGCATTGTAGACTAGGTCACATCAATGAGAGAAGGTTGACTAAGTTACATAGAGAAGGATATTTGAATCCGTTCGAATATCAATCTTATGCTACTTGTGAATCTTGTCTCATAGGAAAGATGACAAAGACTCCATTCACTGGACACGGAGTAAGAGCAAGCGAGCTCTTGGGACTCATACACAGTGATGTATGCGGTCCAATGTCTACACATGCGAGAGGTGGTTATTCCTACTTCATTACTTTTACGGATGATTTCTCTAGGTATGGACATGTGTTCTTGATAAAACATAAATCCGAGGCCTTTGAGAAATTCCAAGAATACAAGAATGAAGTGGAAAAACAAACAGGTAAGAGTATAAAAACACTGAGATCTGATCGAGGTGGTGAATACTTAAGTGCCGAGTTCCTGGGTTACTTAAAAGAGAATGGAATTCTCTCTCAGCTTACTCCTCCATACACACCACAACACAACGGTGTATCAGAAAGGAGGAATCGAACCCTATTGGATATGGTTCGTTCCATGATGAGTAAAGCTGAGTTACCGAGATCTTTTTGGGGTTATGCACTAGAATCAGCTGCATATCTTTTGAACAAGGTTCCAACCAAAACTGTGCCTACCACACCATATCAGATGTGGAGTGGAAAGAAACCCTGTCTTCGATACCTGAAAGCATGGGGATGTCCAGCTTTTGTAAAAAGGCAGCATGCGGACAAGCTCGAGGCACGCTCGGTACAGTGCAAGTTTGTGCGATATCCAAAGAACTCCATGGGATATTGTTTCTATTACGCAGAGGAACAAAAGGTTTTTGTTTCTCGTCATGCCCACTTCTTAGAAGCTGAATTCTTAGAAAATCAGAAGAGTGAGAGCGCAGTAGAACTGGAAGAAATTCCAGAAGCACAAGCTATTACTGAAAGCTTGGTAGAACCACAGGTTTCAGAAGAACCAGACATACCGACGCCAATCCGTAGGAGTAGTAGGCAATCTCATCTGCCCGAGAGATACTACAGATTTCTCTTAGACGGGGATAGAGAGGATTGCACTATTGACTATGATGAGCCTACTAGCTTCCAGCAAGCCATTCAGAGCGGTGACTCAGTAAAATGGCTGGATGCAATGCGGACCGAAATGGAGTCCATGTACACTAACAAAGTATGGACTTTGGACATTGCTCTAGATGGGGTAAAACCCGTAGGATGCAAATGGATCTTCAAAAATAAGATTGGTGTAGATAGACAGGTTGAAACATACAAGGCTAGACTGGTTGCAAAGGGTTTCCGTCAAAGACCTGGTTTGGACTATGACGAAACCTTTTCTAGAGTAGCCATGCTTAAATCCATTCGGGTCCTTCTTGCTATTGCTGCCTTCCACGATTATGAGATCTGGCAGATGGACGTAAAGACGGCTTTTCTAAATGGAAATTTGGAAGAGAGCGTCTATATGGATCAACCAGAGGGATTCATTCAGAGTGGGAGCCGCGGTAAAGTATGCAAGCTGCTTAAGTCCATTTATGGACTAAAGCAGGTATCGCGGAGTTGGAACATCTGTTTTGATGATGCTGTCAAAGAATTCGACTTCATCAAAAATCCAGATGAACCTTGCATATACAGTAAGATTGTAGGGAGAGCTGTTGTATTCCTCGTCTTATACGTGGATGACATTCTCCTAATAGGAAATGATATTCGTATGTTACAGTCAGTCAAAAGATTCTTGTCACATAAATTCTCCATGAAAGACCTGGGTGATGCCACCTACATTTTAGGGATCCGGATCTATCGTGATAGATCAAAGAGGATGTTGGGACTTTCACAGTCCAGGTACATAGACACCATAGTGAAAAGATTCAGTATGGATGATTCTAAGCGCGGTAACCTACACGGAATCACCCTCTCCAAAGAGATGTCTCCCAAGACTGATTTGGAAAGGGATCGCATGTCGATTATACCCTACGCTTCTGCAGTAGGCTCTATAATGTATGCGATGTTATGTACCAGACCAGATGTAGCATACGCATTGAGCGTTGTAAGCCGGTATCAGGCAAACCCAGGGAAGAAGCACTGGATAGCCGTAAAGAACATTCTCAAGTACCTAAGGAGGACTAAAGATATGTTCTTGGTGTATGGCGGAAAAGACCTCCAGATTGAGGCCTTTGCCGACTCCGGCTTCCAAAGTGACAAAGATGACTCCAAATCCATGTCGGGTTATGTCTTTACCCTCAATGGAGGGGCGGTCTGTTGGAAGAGTTCCAAACAGGAGACCGTTGCTGACTCAACGATGGAAGCAGAGTACATAGCTGCTTGCGATGCCACAAATGAAGCAGTCAGGATGAAGAAGTTCCTCACAGAACTTCAGGCAGTTCCTACCAGTGTTGGTCCAATACCTCTGTATTATGACAACAACGGCGCTATAGCTTTAGCGAAGGAACCCAGGTCCCATCAGAAGTCTAGACACATCTTAAGGCGGTATCACCTAATCAGGGAGATCGTAGATCGCCGGGAGATCGAGGTGAAGAGAGTAGAGACGGAGAATAACATTGCTGATCCATTCACAAAGGCCCTTCCTCAAACGCAGTTCGAGAGGCTATTCGAGATGATAAGTCAACGATATTCCAGCTCATGGCCTTAGTGCAAGTGGGAGATTGTTAGTGTATATGCCCTAGGGGCCATTATTGTATCATACTAGGTTGTATATTACTTAATGGAAGCTTGGGATATTCACAGTTGTATATAACAGTCTTACTAAAAATGGTAGTATGCTACTTGGTTTGTGTCTACTTTAATATGTGCATATGTTTCTTGTAACGTATCACTTATACATATTAGTAGAGCCCATAGGATCTTTGCTTGATTACCAGCGTTGTGATGGCAGTCACACTAGTGGGGGCTGGGTAGTCTGTAAGCAACATCCTATACAGATCCCTGGTCGTTGGATTATCGAGATAGGGCATCGATATTCCGGAATAGACTAAGTGTATACGCTTCTTATCCCAGTTGGGGAGATGGTCTGTCCCACAGCCATCAGTACGTCGTACTGGAGATAGTATACAGGTGCTCGTTAGGTTACGGGTACACTGGACAGGACTCGCAGGGAACTGATTGGTTGGTATTATACCCATCGTCAGTTAACAGTTCCCAGGTGACATGAGTACAGCATAGTCCGCAGACTTGACACTGCTACTTTGCCTCGAGTGTGTCCCACTGTTCTTAGATTGCTACCCTACCACGGCTCAAAGGAGTCGTGCAAACAGGTAGCAGTTGGGTGCAGTCCCGAGCACTTGGAGGCAGTGGCGGTTAGATAGGATTCGTCTCTCCCGGTATTGGGAGTTGATATCGCACTGTGTCAGAGAGCCATTACGCAAAGTCCCTGGCCAGGGCAAGCGAGATATACTAGTAGGTTCCAGTAGCTTCTCAGGGTGTAATGGACTTCGCTCTGACACGACTTATACAGCTATTAGGGGACTGACGCTTGCCGCCCCCTAGGCTTGATATGCGATAGTCTTAGACGAACAGACCGGACTGTATGGAGATTGTCACATCAGGCTCGGTAGGGGTTCGGATTGTTTTCCTCATTGGCCTTCTTATCGACATCTACCTGGGGACCGTTACGTACAGCTAGTGCCGCTTGCGGTCTGTGGTTAAACCCACTGCCAGCGTAGTGTCGAGTCTTTAGAGTCCCACACAGAGAGTTTCCCTGCTCCAGGCGAAACGATATAGAGGTCGTATGGTTTTACGACAAGGGTTCGGATGCGTACGTGTGTTTACGCACGTACGACTTTTCGGACAGTTTTTACTAGTCGGCTTTGGTTTAAGCCAGATTTTAGTATAGGGTTACTGGATTTATACAGTCTAAAGTTTTTCCGTGTTTTCATGGATTGGAGGGGCGTTCTCGTAATTTTTCGGGAAGCTTCTAGAAGAGTGGTGACTAAGGGGTTAAGGTGGCATTGCATTAAATGAGATTAGTGACTCATTTGTATGATTCATCCAAGTCATTAATGCATCATAAATGCTTAATGACTCATGGAGATGAATCACTCATAGATATTTGTGAAGCATGGTTGTTAATTCTATTATTTGATTTTTGGATAAATAATAATGCTTCATATATATCATGATAAGATCATTATCTCATTTCATTATTATTCTCACCTTCTCTCTCCTCAAGCTCACTCTCTTCAAACCCTAACCCTAACCTCTCATGAGTTAAGATCAAGGGTTAGCTAGACTAATACATTCATAACCTCACTCTATATCCCCTAGGTAGCTTAGATTAGCACTTTAAGCAACCTAGTTATCTCAAGTTTGATATTAAGCTTGGCGTAGGAGCTTTCGGGTGGATCGTCTTTGATTCGAGAAAGCCGTTGAGGTGCCGATGTTCCAAGGAGCCTACGAGGAGTGGAAGACCGCGATGAAGACCCGAAGGACAAGTACCGTGAGGTACAACTTCGTATCCGAGTAGTTAAACCTCTAGCTTTTTGTTAGTAATGGTTTAGATAACGATTCATGCGCTCAAGTCCGTGTTACGAAGCTTTGATAATCGTTTTTCATATATTCCGTCTCCCCGTAAGTTCGTGGGGTGCGTGACATGGACTTACACCGGCTATATCATATATAACCGACTAATATCATGTGTATCAATTTATCGAATCAACTTTTGATTCGATAACCCGGCTATATCGTATATAACCGACCGATGATACATATCGCGAGAATAGAATACGGTATCACATACTCGTATTAATCTCGGTCCCGCACATATCTCATATGTGTTCCTACTCCGTTACACCTATGCCAGGAAACCTCTGTGTAGGACTCTAAAGACTCATCAATAAGCCGGCAGTAGGTGATGATCATATCAAACACCCACAAGCCGCAAGAGGCATGCTAAACGTAACGGCCACCCAGGTATTGAGCGATCAGAAGATCAACAAGCAAGCCTGCTCATTCTCCTGCGAATCCAATCAGTAACGCTTACCGCACAGTCCGGTTTGTTCGTTTGATATGTCGCATATCTCTCCTAGGGGAGGTAAACGTCAGATCCCAGTAGCTTGATAAGTCATGCCGATGTAAGGTCCATAACGGGCGTGAAACTACTGATAACACTTACCAGTAAATCACATCTACCCTGGCCAGGGATTTCAGTTATGGCCAATCGAGCATAGCGCAACATCAACCCCCAATACATAGAGAGACGAATCCCCTCCTATCTCTCATTGCCTCCATGTGACTCGGGACTGTACCCAAAAACCGCATGTTTGCACGACTCAGTAGAGCCATGCTAGGGTGGAAATCAAAGCACAGTGGGAGCCACACAAGACTCTATGACGATCTCGGGTCAGCAGACTAACCTGCACCAGTGTCACCAGAGAACTGCTATCTGACGTGAGGTATATTACCATTTAGGAGTTCTCGGCGGGTTCGTTCAGTGTACCCAGTCTCCACTGAGCACCCGTATACCCTCTCTGATGTCAAACACCAATGGATATGGGATCATCCATCGCCTGTCACATGGGTTGAGAAGATATACACTAGTCTACTCTGAAATATCGATACCCCGTCTCGATATTCCCACGACTAGGAACATTGAAGGATGAACTCATGGACCACCCAGGCCCCACTATTATGATATGCATCATAATCCTGGAAGTCAAGTACACATCATAAGGGCTTTATCAACATGTAACATAGAAACAGTAAGTATACATGTTAAGATAAAGAGCAACCAGATAGCATACTATCATGTCGAGCAAGAAAATCCTCCCTATATATGTCCTAGCATCCACTATAATATACATCTCATGTACAATAATGGCCTCTAGGGCATACATACAACTAACAATCTCCCACTTGTAATAAGGCTAGTTGTTGTAGTATAGCATACCCAACACCCTATAAAAGTCTCTCGCAGGAAAGACCTCAGTGAGTAGATCTGTCGTGTTAACCTCTGAGTCTACTCTCCTAACCTTGATCTCTTGGAGATCAACCATCTCCATGATCAGGTGATACTGCCTTAGAATATGTCTGGATCACTGATGGGACCGGGGTTCCTAGGCCAAAAGCCACACCTCCATTGTCACACAATGGAAGGAACCTAGTTCATCTCATGAATAAATATACACCGAAACTTCCTTTTTGGTAGCATCTTTGGTAGCGATGTATCCATCCTTATCGTCTAGTTTGTCACGGTATCTAGCTTGGGACTCTTCCAACATACCGTCCCTCCACTGAGGGTAAAGACAATGCCTGTGACTGACATTCAGTCGTCCTTACCACCCTGGAAGCTATCCAGTGATTCTCTCCAGGATCGATTGATACCCTCTCACTACACCTAGTGAGAATCCCAACATCCACATAGATCTATCTCATAGATCCAGAAACCAGGATTTATGAGGTATCACCTAGATCCTATATGGAGAATCAATGTAATAAGAGGAGATTAACCGAATGTAGCATAGGAAACTTCTTTTCTATCAAGAGTATGGCATCCACATACAATACGAGGAAGACCGCATTACTCTCTACCACCTTTTTGTATATACAAGGTTCTTCTACCATTTTGATGAAGTCAAACTCTTTGACTACCACATCAAAACAGACGTTCCAACTCCGCGATGCCTGCTTTAACACATAAAGCAACTTGCACATGTTTCCGATGCTCCCACTATCTACGAAGCCCTCTGGCTGTATACTTATAGACGCTCTCTTCTAAATCATTATTTAGAAAAACAGTCATGACACCCAACTGCCAGATATCGTAGTCATGGTATGTAGCAAATGGCAAGTAGGATCTGGATGGACTTAAGCATAGGTATTGGAGAAAAAGGTTTCATCAAAAACCATACCTGGTTAATGGCGAGAACCTTTTACAACAAGTCTAGCTTTGAAAGTCTCAACTTTTCCATCTACACCAAGTAATCTTCTCAAGATATACTTACTTCTGATGGGGATTTAACCCTTCAGATATAGCAACCAAAGTCCATAATTTGTTGGTGTATATGGATTCCATCTTAGATCACTTAGCATCCAGCCATTCTTACAGAGTCCCTACTCTTGATGGCCTGCTCGAATCTAATTGGGTCATCATCTCATGATGCAATCTTTGCTCCCACTATCATCGAGAAACCGAAGTATCTCTTAGGCGGATGAAGAACCCTGCCAGATCGGTGGAGAGGCTGAGATTCGTCAGGAACTATTAAATTCTCTGGTTCTACCAAATCATCAGCTGTAGTTTGTATAGCTGGAACTCCTTCCAGTTCTACAGAACTGACCTTGCCTCGAGCTTGTCCGGATTTTGCTTTTGACATAGGCCGGACAACCCCAAATCTTAACAAGCTTAAGAGATGGTCTCTTCCCATACCATAACTCATATGGAGTGGCAGGCACCTGATTCGGTTGGAACCTAATTCAATAGGTATGCAGCTTCTTGTTCATATCAGAATTTTGCATTATTATATTCCCCATTCTTAATCATATTACAAATAAATAGGTGCTTTTGATCCATGTCTGCTAAATAGTTGCAGGTTACAGGTTCTCAGAACAATTCAGTGAAATTCATGAAAAGATATTACAAAAGTGAGACTACAACCAACAAAAGATGAATCCGTATGATGTCATCTAACAGTTCAAGGAAAAAATGAAGATCAGTAAACAGTTCCATGCACAAGACAGTTCAAGGGCAGCACAAGATACAAGACTTCAAAGCAAAGCTTACGGTAAAAGTCCACAAATTCTGCACTGTTGGAAATCTGAAAGAACGTAGAAAAGATTCTGAAGAACCAAGTGAAGAAAATAGAAGAAAAAGGCAATATAAAACAACCCTGAAGAAATGAGACAGAGAACCCCCAAGATGGCCGCGGATCCGCGGCCAAACATGGCTTTCCGCCGTGGTTCCGCGGCCGTGCTGTGTACGTGTCGGTGCAAATTGTCGGTGGGTGTCGGTGCGTTGACTCGGTCTTTGGGGTAGTGTTGTAAATTCGGCTGTGGATCAGATGTAAACCCTAGGGTTTCTCCTATCTATAAATAGGAAAGCCTACAGCTTCTTTTGGGGTGTGCCTCTTTTGGGTTCCTCTTTTGAGATACCTCTATTTTAATTCTAGTCTAAATTTCAATTCCATTGTAATCGTTCAAAAATGCATCAATAAAGAAAGGTATTTTTATTTTTATCTCTCATTCCTTTTCTGAATTAAATTCTTGCATTTTTTTATCTGTTTCCTTAATATTTGCAATTTAGTTTTCTAATATAAAAATTTATTAAAAAAATGAATTCCATTGTTAATACCCTAATGAGTGAGTAATTCCTCACTCATTAGGGTTAGGATCGGGAAGGTATGAGAAAAGGAAATCTCTCTCACTCCTTTCTTTGCCCCCATAATTTTAATCAATACGGACTCTATTTAAATGAATCACACACCGCTCACTACGGCACCCTATCCTATGAGGTAGCGGTGATTCACTAGTTAGACCGGTTGTGATTGATTTAAATAGAGATTAGGGCTAAGAGTTAAGAAAGGAAGGACAAGGACCAAAAGGAAGAAACTAAGTTTCTTCCTAGTCGTGCTAATCTCCTTTGTTGACTATTACCCTAACACCTATATTCTTCACTAGGGCATTGAAAACAGTGGGTAGAATCCCTTTTCCAAGCTAACCTAATCCTAACCCTAGCAAGACTTTTAATCAATTTAATCTCATTCTTAGATCGCAAAACAAAACCCGACTTGATTGGATTAACTCGTTAGAACATAAAGAAAAGGAATCCATCTCCCTGTGGACCGACCCGTACTCAACCGGCTAACTACCAAGCGACATCGTTATTGATTGCGGTATATTCTTAAGTTTGATTTTAAAACGCACACGCAAAACAGTTTCCAATCAAATGGCGCCGTTGCCGGGGAGACGGTAGTCTCTTTCTTTGTGTAATTTCGGGTTAAAAATAAATAAAAAATTTAAAAATTATAAAATTTGAAAAATTTGAAAACAAAAAAATCCATCTTGTTCCTTTTGAGAGGTATTGTGTGAATTGCGCAGGAAAAGAAGAGGGACAGATTCAGATCTGGAAAAAACCCAGTGAACAAATCAATAAACAGAAGTTCTGAACAGCAGAGGAGAATCATAACAACAAACAGAAAATTTTTGGAGATCCAAACTAACAAAACCACCGCGGAACCACGGCGGATATATACAGTTGACCGCGGAACCGCGGTCAACCAGTGACGTCAGCATCCCAAAATTCTCTATAAGTATTTGTGTCCTCTCTTCTACCCTCTGAACTCCACTGAAAAATTTTCCTGCAGGGTTCTTTGCGCAAAAATCTTTCTCCCTCTCCAATAAATTGTTTTTGTACAGGATTCTTTGCGCTGCTAAATAAAAAAAATTGCAAGTGTTTTTTTTGTGTGTTTACTGCTTTGCACTTTTATAACTGACTTTTAAGGGGCTATAACACCAATCCAGATTGGGTGGGGATTTCATTACCCTTCCTAGGACCCCAAAAATCATAAAAAACATACGCATCAACCCTCGAGTTAATTAAAAAAATATTTAGACTCGGCCAATAAGGACTGTCGCGCTCATTAGGACAAAGGAAGGTTGTGGGCAATCGGTCGTTTATCTAAACCTGACTTTGTGGTTCCTATGCTAGACAAGTAGGAAAGATAATTTTAAAAGACCCGTCTCACGGTGATTCGTGAGCGGATCCCTCCTTTCTTTACTTGTGCTTACCTGGCCATAATTGGCGGTGAAGAGGCGATTTGAGGGATATCTCACAACTTGTCGTTTTGGAACAGTTAGGAGCAGTCTAGTTGACTTAGGAGACCCTAGCTCTAGGCTTGATTGTGCATGCTTAAATTGTGATTATGCCGTAGTTCCGTACAAATTTGTGCAAAACTCTTTCTAAAAAAATCACTTACAAAAATTTCAAAACTCCAAAAACAAACAATTTTTTTTAAATAAATAAAAAAAATAAAAAAAAAAATCATCACATTCTTTTTCTTCTCCTTTCTCACATCATGGGTACCCCATCTCGCAAAACTCTTGCCGAATTTTAGTACCCTCAACCAAACATTACTTCCTACGCGCATTGTTTTGGTAGAATTTCGGGCGACCCCTCCATGCCCAAAATTTCTTTGAAAGATCGAATAGACGCGTCTAGGAGAAATAGTTGGACTCTGCAATCCACTTTGTATCAACCATTTCAACCTTCACCACCTTCTTACGTTGATACCCCTTTTGAGAGTCCGATGGTAACTCCGAAACCCATGTCTATTGCTGAACATATTGAACAATCTCGCAGCCGATCTTTCACTCCTTTCAACACTTCCAGTTCTTGGGATCAACAATTCCATTCACCCTTTTATCCAAATGTTGATCCTAATATTGTCCAACCATTCAATTCCTATCCATATTACCCAACTGTTGCACCTTTCCGAGACATTGCTTCTACACAACCATTTAGGAGTTTCCAGAATCCAAACAACTTTGAATCTTTTACTGAAACCCCTTCACAACCCATGTCTAGTCTGGAACAGTCGTTGGAAGATTTTTTGGCAACGTCAAGAAAACATATGATGGATCTGAATGCGTCCATGACCGCCCTTATACAACCTAGTGACCCGGTAGCTAGTTTCCAACAAGCTCCAAATTTTCCAATGTATGATAAGGCGGTTGGACAGATTAAGAATTTGAGTGGTGAGAGTGAGCTGTACACACTTCCAAATCAAACTTACCCATCCTCAATTGAATCCCATAACTCCGGTTTTGAATGACTATCAAGTGTTCCAAATGATTCACCAGTTGAAGATAAAACGTTTAATGAGTTGTGCGACTTTGTAGTGTTTGATTTACCTGATTGTGAAGGGTCCCTTTCGAGTGAAATCATCACCAATCCTTTTGACCACTACACCTCCACTCTAGAACCTGAATTGATTAATATCCATAGTTTTGACGAGGTGTCTAAGAAATTTAATTTTCACTTGATCGAGGATATTGACGCTGGGAATATTTTGGATGATGAACCCACAAATTTGGATGAGTTTTTCTTTCCAATTCATCATCCCGAGATATTAAATGTTTCTCCCGAACTTCATATGCGTCTTGAATTTGATGAGAATTGCATGGATAAGCTAAATTTTGAGGAGAGTATTGAGGATAGTATTGAGGATGAACATGTTTTGTTTGATGAGTCGGATTTTCCAATTCATCCTCCTGAACCTATAACTATTACACTTCCTAAATCAATCCCCTTCATCCTTTCTGTCATTCCGACCGCGCAAGAAACCGTATCCCTTTCATTTTCAATGTCTGCTTTACCAAGTTCGACGTACCCATGTTTTCTCACGAATCTTGAGGGATTTGACCTCATTTCTCAGTGGGTTGATGGATTAGCACAATCGCTTTTTACACAGCGGTCATTACAAATTGTGCAAATTTATACACTGTATCTCCACCCTCAAGTTCGTATTCAACTTCTTTCTCCCACTTTCTCAGGTTCCTCTTCTATTCTTCCTATAATTTCTGTGAGTGTTGATGAATCACAATCCGATAATTCAAGTTTGATCATTCCAGAAAGCCAACTTGATTTGGATATTTTTGAAAATGAGGTAGATGAGTTTTTCGAGTCTCCTGCCTCCATAATTTTTGACAAATCAAGTATGATAAATTCTGGCACAAAACTTACTGACAGCAAAATGTTCAATTACATCGATGAGAGTTTTGAAAAACTTTTTGCTGTCGAACTCGCATTCCTAAATGACACGGATTTTGTGATTAATCAACCCCCACCTGAAGAAGTCGAACCACCACCATTTTTTTCCCCTTCCGCCATTCTTCTCCTCCACCGAGACTGTATACTGCTTCTATCTCCACACGGTCTCGTGTGTTTCTCATTTCTTTTCTCTACACTCCATTCTTTCACCAACCACACCATTATAACGATAAAAAATTTGAATGGTTGGTGCTAACTTTTGGCCTGTGTAAGGCCTTGTATAGCTTGATACTGTGTTTTTTCTCCTCCCAAACTCTGAACTTTAATGCTTCAACAGTGGAAACACTGTTTCACTTAAGTTTGGGGAGGACTTTTGTGTATATATATTTTATTTTCTTTTTCTGTTAATAAAAAAACCCTGACAGGGGAGTACCGGCAATTTTGACCCTCTTGGTGTATCCTGACAGTAAGAACACTGTCAAGTTTAAATTTGGGGGTGTGCTCGGTAAGCTTTCTTCCTTCACATTCATGTGTATAATTTTGCATTTGCATACTTATTTTAAAACCCATAAAAATTGAAAAAATTTAAAAATTATAAAAATTGAAAAGTTCAACTTTGGCCATATTTGACTTAAGTTCAACATGACGGTTGAATAGTAGGGAAAAACTAGATCATAAACTTAGTAAATTAAAAACCCTAAAAATAACCTTTTTTAAAGTTTAACCGTAGAAAATATAAGTCCTTGTAGTTTATTTAGAAATAGGCAAATTTTGAGTTCAATTCTTGGACTAAGTAAAAATAAGGGAAGAGTATTGAAATTTTTATTGAAGTGTAAGTCTGAAAAATAATTCCGAACTTTTAGTTTAAATTCTGAAAATATATACCCTACAACTTGCACATACACGCGCCTTGAAACTTGGGATAGTAGAGAATATCTTGAAATGCTCTTTTCTAAAATCCTTAGTATAAAAAAATTTTAAAGTATAAGTGTGAAATAAGAGATATAAAAAAAATGAACACTGGTTTTGTAATTACTTAAGGCTGCGTAAAATAAAAATATATATATATAGCGAGGGTGCTTTATCACCTAGTGCCTTAGACCAACTGGTTTGGGAGTCACTGCTAAAGCCTTAGGTATTGAAAGACGAGGAATTACGCCTAAATGCGCAAGCACGTTTTGTAATCGGTCGTCTAGTACCTCAAGAAGTATTAACAGTCGTATGAAGAATGTGTGAGCAATTTCATCTAAAATTCACCAGCTAAAAGTATTTTGGAACATGGACAAGAGTATGATAGCTTGAATTGAATTTCCAAGTGTAGGGGTGATACATATACACACGTAGGGGTATATGATTGGGTTTGGATGAGAGATAGGAATGAAAAATAGGAATTATATTTTCGGTAGAGATGATAAAAATCCCTAAGTTAAGATGGAACCTTAGAAGGGAAATTCAAAAGATGCTAAAAGCTAAGTAAATTTTCAAAACATATACGATCTTAAGTTAAATGATAAGTGAGTGTGAAAAATATGGATTGATGATTTCTACGTTGAAAATAACAGAATTTCTTACTAGAATACCAAATTGAAGAATGAAAATTAAACAGGCCAAATTGATCGGATTTTGTAGGTAGTATCCGCTGAAAACCCTCAGGAGACAGCACTCCTCCTACTAGGGACACCTAGAGGTTTAACGGCTTGTTGCACGAGCTCAGTGCAATCGCGATTCCCTGCGAAAATGAGATTAGGTTTTTTCGAGAATAAAATTAGTTTTGCTCGGGACGAGCAAAAGATAAGTTTGGGGGTATTTGTTCATATCAGAATTTTGCATTATTATATTCCCCATTCTTAATCATATTATAAATAAATAGGTGCTTTTGATCCATGTCTGCTAAATAGTTGCAGGTTACTGGTTCTCAGAACAATTCAGTGAAATTCATGAAAAGATGTTACAAAAGTGAGACTACAACCAACAAAAGATGAATCCGTATGATGTCGGCTAACAGTTCAAGGAATAAATGAAGATCAGTAAACAGTTCCATGCACAAGACAGTTCAAGGGCAGCACAAGATACAAGACTTCAAAGCAAAGCTTACGGTAAACGTCCATAAATTCTGCACTGTTGGAAATCTGAAAGAAATTAGAAAAGATTCTGAAGAACCAAGTGAAGGAAACAGAAAAAAAAAAGGCAACATAAAACAACCCTGAAGAAAAGAGACAGAGAATCCCCAAGATGGCCGCGGATCCGCGTCCAAACATGGCTTTCCGCCGCGGTTCCGCGGCCGTGCTGTGCACGTGTCGGTGCAAATTGTCGGTGGGTGTCGGTGCGTTGACTCGGTCTTTGGGGTAGTATTGTAAATTCAGCTGTGGATCAGATGTAAACCCTAGGGTTTCCCCTATCTATAAATAGTAAAGCCTACAGCCTCTTTTGGGGTGTGCCTCTTTTTGGGTGCCTCTTTTGAGATGCCTCTATTTTAATTCTAGTCTAAATTTCAATTCCATTGTGATCGTTCAAGAGTGCATCAATAAAGAAAAGTAATTTTATTTTTATCTCGCATTCCTTTTCTGAATTTAATTCTTTCATTTTTTTATCTGTTTCCTTAATATTTACAATTTAGTTTTCTAATATAAAAATTTATAAAAAAAAATGAATTCCATTGTTAATACCCTAATGAGTGAGTAATTCCTAACTTGTTAGGGTTAGGATCGAGAAGGTTTGAGAGAAGGAAATCTCTATCACTCCATTCTTTGCCCCCATAATTTTAATCAATACGGACTCTATTTAAATGAATCACACACCGCTCACTACGGCACCCTATCCCACGAGGTAGCGGTGATTCCCTAGTTAGACCGGTTGTGATTGATTTAAATAGAGGTTAGGGCTAAAAGTTAAGAAAGGACGGACAAGGACCAAAAGGAAGAAACAAAGTTTCTTCCTAGTCGTGCTAAGCCCCTTTGTTGACTATTACCCTAACACCTATATTCTTCACTAGGGCATTGAAAACAGTTGGTAGAATCTCTTTTCCAAACTAACTTAATCCTAACCCTAGCAAGACTTTTAATCAATTTAATCTCATTCTTAGATCGTAAAAAAAAACCCGACTTGATTGGATTAACTCGCTAGAACATAAAGAAAAGGAATCCATCTCCCTGTGGACCGACCTGTACTCAACCGGATAGCCACCAACCGACACCGTTATTGATTGCGGTATATTCTTAACTTTGATTTTAAAACGCACACGCAAAAAAGTTTCCAATCAAAAGGCGTCGTTGCCGGGGATTGTTTCCAATCAAACGCACACACAAATTTGGATGAGTTTTTCTTTCCAATTCATCATCCCGAGATATTAAATGTTTCTCCCGAACTTCATATGCGTCTTGAATTTGATGAGAATTGCATGGATAAGCTAAATTTTGAGGAGAGTATTGAGGATAGTATTGAGGATGAACATGTTTTGTTTGATGAGTCGGATTTTCCAATTCATCCTCCTGAACTTTTAACTGTTACACTTCCTAAATCAATCCCCTTCATCCTTTCTGTCGTTCCGACCGCGCAAGAAACCGTATCCCTTTCATTTTCAGTGTCTGCTTTACAAAGTTCGACGTACCCATGTTTTTATTAGTGTATATGCCCTAGAGGCCATTACTGTATCATACTAGTTTGTATATTACTTGATGGAAGCTTGGGATATTCACAGTTGTATATACAATCTTGCTCGAAATGGTAGTATGCTACTTGCGCTTCTCATCCCAGTGTGGGAGACGGTCTGTCCCACAGCCGTCAGTACGTCGTACTTGAGATAGTATACGAGTGCTCGTTAGGTTACGAGTACACTGGACAGGACTCGTCGGGAACTGTTGGTTGGTATTATACCTATCGTCGGTTATCAGTTCCCAGGTGACATGAGTACAGCTTAGTCCGTTGACTTGACACTGTCACTTCGTCTCGAGTGTGTTCCCACTGCACTTTGATTACTACCCTACCACGGCTCAAAGGAGTCGTGCAAACAGGTAGTGTTTGGGTGCAGTCCCGAAGCACTTGGAGGCAGTGACAGTTAGACAGGATTCGTCTCTCCCGGTATTGGGGGTTGACATCGCGCTGTGTCCAGGAGAGCCATTACATGAGTAGTCCCTGGCCAGGGCAAGCGAGATATACTGGTAGGTTTCCAGTGTTATCTCAGGGTGTTCTCGGCTACACTCCGACACGACTTGTACCTCTATTAGGGGACTGAAGTTCACCGTCCCCCTAGGCCCGCCATGCGATGTATCAGACGAACAGACCGGACTGTACGGAGACTGTCACATACAGGCTCAGTAGGAGATCAGATGGGGTTCACCTCGTCAGTCTTCTTATCGGCATTTGCCTGGGGACCGTTACGTACAGCTAGTGCCGCTTGCGGTCTGTGGTTAAACCTACTGCCAGCGTAGTGTCGAGTCTTTAGAGTCCCACACAGAGAACTATTCGCCTTTAGGCAAAATGAGTAGAGGTCGCATGGTTTTGCGACAGGGTTCGTTCACATCCGCGCACTTGTGCACGTTTGCTGTCCGGACAGCTTATACTAGCGGGCTTTGGTTTAAGCCGGATCCTAGTATATGATTTGGGATTGGTTTTATCTCTTTGTATTCGTGTTCCTGGGATCACGAATACGGGTGCGTATGCACAGTTGCTTGAGACAGAGGGAGAGGACTTTGATTAGGGTTAATGACCATTGTCATTTTATTAACCCTAATGCTTATGTGTGAATTATGGTTAATTGATATTAGTTTAATATAATTGTGCATGGTTATGGTTGTTGACCATTTGACTATCTTCACTTGTTGACCTTAGTTGACATATTGACCATCATCATTCCATATAAAAGATGCTCTTTGATCCTTGCAATTAGCATTAAATATGAAATGATAATGGTCATGTCTTGATTAAGCCATGACAATTATCTCACTAATTATCTAATTATAATAATTCACACATATATGTGAGAATGGTTGTTTTATTCTCTCATTCTATCATTCACTTTCTCTCTCTTGTTCTTCCTCTCCCTCAAGCTCTCCCCTCTCATGTGTTGAGAAACACTTGAGCTTGAGAAAAACCTTTTCTTGATAATCTCTACTCTCATCTAGGGTTCTAGGATTAGCACTTCTAGCACTCTAGTGACTTCTAGCTTGGAGTTGAAGCCAAAGGTTGAGGCTTTCGGGTGGATCTTTTTTCGACGTGAGAAGACGACAAAGGTGACCTCTTTCTACTATTCCAAGGAGCAAGAAGAGAAGGACATAAAGCCCTAGGTATAACCATTCTACCCTTAGCTAGTTTCTAGTTAGCTTTAGCTTGTTTTTGTTTAGCAAAGATCCTTCTTTGTCTAGTCCATGTTGCCTAAAGTGATAAAAATTTGATTTTTATTTCGTTTTCCGCCTCCCCGCAAGCACCGGGGTGGGCAACGTGGACTTACAGTGGTATCAGAGCCTAACTAAACATAAACTAGTTAGGTGGTAAAAGTGTATGGAAGTTTGATCGGAAAAATCGGAAAACCAAAATTTAAAAACCCTAACTTTCTGTTAATTTTTTTCCTGTTCAAAATAAAATAAATCATACTCCAAAAATCATCTCAGGGTTTTGTGAAGAAAGCCACCAAACCCGGTCGAGTGAATCGATCAAAGCGCCGCGGTTCCGCGGCAATAGCAAGCCATTGCCGCGCAACCGCGGCCGAGTTGGCTCGGTTCTGGGTCGAGTTTAGTGCAGTATTCTTCTGGCTTGGTTTTGGGATTTTTAAGATGGTTTATATGTGCCCAGGTTTTCCAGAAAAGAAATTTGTTTTTGGGGGCCTATAAATCCGTATTTTTATCGAACTTCACTACACTTTGACTAAAAGGTTATATCTGTGATGTTTATATGTATTGAACGTCGGCTAATCGCTATATGTCGATTAGTCGGGGTTATACATATCTGTGATCTATGTTTGATGTTGGTATGTGTATATGAATGCGTTGGATTGTCGCGGGTGAATAGCCGGGGTGGATGTGAGATGAGTGTTTCTTTTTCTTTCATTCATTGTAATATGTAAATTGATGTAATATTATTATTTGTATGGCCGCACAACCGGGTCGGGGTTGTAGCCGTCATTGTATAATTCTTTTTACTGTTTTTGCTCCTAGGATAGACCCATGGAGGGGTGCACAAACTACCGGGTATCTCGAAGTGCCGAGTGGCCTACTCACGGTGTTGAGGGAGGTTGCTTCGCTTCGGGTACTTGGCGGGTAGTTTGCCGCACCCGTAGGGGTCTTAGGTGGGGTATTGGCTATTCACCGCGACCGTGTAATCCTCTTTTCGTTGCAGGCTCGAACGGATTGCGGATTCCTAGTATATCCAATATATTCATCTGTGATCTGTAATGTCTATCATTGCTATATATTTATATATGATAACTATTTATGCTTTGCTTATATTTTACAGCCGCGCTAGCCCAGCCCCTGCTCTGTCGTTAGTTAAGTAACCTAACGGGTGATGACGGGGCCCCATGGCGAATGCGAATGGCATAAGCGTACGTCATATTTTGGTTGTTTTCTGCAATGGTAGGATTAAATGATGGGACGCATTAAAAGAACTAATGCAAGAAAATAAACCAAGTAAAAGTCGATTGGAACACTTTGAAAACCACTCGGTTCTTTTCAAAACTAAACTTTTAAATGCGGAGCTTGAACCACTCCTTTTAAAAGCTATCTCGTTCCATCGATTATATCAAGTTCACTACGTTCACGGTTTCGCCAAAACCATTCGTAGCCCTCCGTCATTCCACATGAATGGTCAAAAAGTATTCAAGCTATGTATTTTGGCCAAAGTCAAGGCATAGTGATTGGTAGCTATTGGGTATTCATGTGCAGCATAGATAGATGCGTTGGTTTGGGACAGTCGTGCTGCCATTTTGGCAAAAGTCAAGGGTAGGTACGGGTGGGTCCAAATTAACCAGGAGAATGACGGGTAGAACTTGACATGTGACTTATGATATTTTGGCCAAAGTTAAGGTCATAAGAGCATGGGCCAAAAATCCACATCGGGAGTTTCATAAGTACTGAAACTTGCTAGCGCTGCTTACCATTTGGAGCGTGATAATTCTGGTAGGATTCCTTCGGTCTTATCACGCGATGATATTTGGATCCCGATCCTACTGTGAGTATATGCTACTCCTCGGGAAAACTCTCACTTAACGATCAATGCTATAAACCTAGTAGGTGTCTAGAAAGGTGTTAGCGGGGCTACGCCCACAGGGAAAAGAGGTTACTTAATTAAGGAACTTCGCGAAAGCGTTGGAAAACCTCCCTCGAAGTACCGACACTGGCCTGGCTGAACGGTTAAGCAAATATTGTACGGTGGGATTGATCCTGACTAATCCTTTTCTTTACGGTTTGAGAAGGGATTCGAGAGACAGTGGGAGCCATCCAGTTTAGACAAACTAAAAACCACTCTAAACTTGCAAGAGCATCATGCTAAAGTGTTTCTTTTCTCTCTTCTAATTGCAGCGACCATTCAACATGACCGGACTTAAGTTATTACTAGATAAAAACATATTGACAGGGCCAAACTACAAAGATTGGCTCAGGAATGTCAAGATGGCAATCACTTACGACAAATTGGGGTATGTCCTTACCACCAAAGCTCCCCCTGTCCCAGGTCCCAAAACCAGTGTCGTAGATAGGGAAATCTACAAGACCTGGGAAATAGATTGCACGAAGGCCAAATGCCTCGTACTAGCCTCGATGGACAACGAACATCAGAGGAGGCACGAGAATATGGACCTAGAGTCCATATTTCTTCATACAAAAGAACTGTATGGAGAGCAGTCTCGTATCGCCAGATACGAAGCGTCGAAGAAGTTGTTTTCGGCAAGGTTGGCCGTCGGATCATCGGTAGCGGAACACGTGCTTAAGATGATTGGCTACATAGAGGAGCTCGCGGACCTTGGGACCACGTTGGAGAATGAACTCTATACTGATTTGATTCTCCAGTCCCTTCCTTCCACTTACGCCCAGTTTATCCTTAACTTCAACATGCAAGGAAAGGAGGTTGAACTTTCCGAACTTCTGAACATGTTGAGGAGTGCTGAGGGCACCCTGCAGAAAAGAAGGAAGACATCCACTTTGTTTGTAGGAGGATCTTCCTCTTCTAGATCCAGGGCGAAAGCCAAGGGTAAGAAGAAGAAAACCCCCGCCAAACCAAGAGGCGGTGTCATTAAAGTGGATACGAAGGGAAAAGGAAAAGCAGCAAAGGTAGCGGGAAAGCTGGTGGGGAAGGAAGAATGCTTCTATTGTCACAAAAGTGGTCACTGGAAACAGGATTGCAAGGCTTGGAAGGCCAGAACACAGGATTTGAAGCGAGTTGCAGCTTCAGCTTCAGGTGTGTATGTTATTGAAAACTGTTGATCAATAAACTCTACATCCTGGATATTGGATACCGGATCAGGATCTCATATCTGTAATTCTTTGCAGGCGTTGAGAAAGCGTAGAGTTTTGAAGGCAGGTGACATGACCCTCAGAGTTGCAAACGGTGCTAGCATGGATGCTGAGGCCGTGGGGGACTATCACCTGGGATTGTCGGATGGACACTTTTTGGTTTTGCGTAGTTGTTATTATGTGCCAAATGCAACCTGTAATATCATTTCTGTATCTTTATTATCTAAAGAAGGTTATGAATTTGCATTTGTAAGTAATGTAGTGAACATTCACCTTAATCAAGTTTTGATTGGGTCAGGTACATTGAACAACGGTATATACGTTTTAAACCAACCACAGATTTTCAATGTCCAGAATACACACAAAAGAAAGTCTCCAGAAATCAATAAAACTTTCTTATGGCATTGTAGACTGGGTCACATCAATGAGAGAAGGTTGACTAAGTTACATACAGAAGGGTATTTGGATCCGTTTGAATATCAATCGTATGCAACTTGTCAATCCTGTCTTAGAGGAAAGATGACAAAGACTCCGTTCACTAGACACGGAGTAAGAGCGAGCGAGCTCTTGGGACTCATACACAGCGACGTGTGCTGTCCAATGTCTACACATGTGCGAAGCGGTTATTCTTACTTCATTACTTTTACGGATGACTTTTCAAGGTACGGTTATGTCTTCTTAATGAAACATAAATCCGAGGCTTTTGAAAAATTCCAGGAATATAAGAATAAAGTAGAAAAACAAACAAGCAAAAGTATCAAGGCACTGAGATCTGATCGAGGTGGTGAATACTTGAGTGCCGAGTTCCTGGGTTACTTAAAAGAGAATGGAATTCTCTCTCAGCTTACTCCTCCATACACTCCGCAACATAACGGTGTATCGGAGAGACGGAACCGAACCCTATTGGATATGGTACGGTCCATGATGAGTAACGCTGAGTTGCCGCGATCGTTCTGGGGATATGCGCTAGAATCAGCTGCATACCTTTTGAACCGAGTTCCAACTAAGACTGTGCCTACTACACCATATCAGATGTGTTGTGGGAAGAGACCCTATCTTAACCACATTAAGACATGGGGATGTCCAGCTTTTGTAAAAAAGCAGCATGCGGACAAGCTTGAGGCACGCTCAGTACAGTGCAAGTTTGTGTGATATCTAAAGAACTCCAAGGGATATTTCTTCTATTGCGAAGAGGAACAAAAGGTTTTTGTTTCTCGCCATGCCTACTTTCTAGAACACCAGTTCATAGAAAAAGAACTAAGTGGGAGCGCAATAGAATTGGAAGAAATTCCAGAACCACGAGCTATTACTGAAAGCTTAGTAGAACCAGAGGGTTCGAAAGATCAGGACATTCCCACGCCACTCCGCAGGAGTAGTAGGCAGTCCCATCCGCCCGAGAGATACTACGGTTTTCTCATTGACGGGGATAGAGAGGATTGCATCATAGATTGTGATGAGCCTAATAGCTTCCAGCAAGCCATTCAGAGCGTCGACTCGGTAAAATGGCTGGATGCAATGCGGACCGAAATGGAGTCCATGTACACCAACAAAGTATGGACGTTGGACATTGCTCCAGATGGGGTAAAACCCGTAGAATGTAAGTGGATCTTCAAAAGGAAGATTGGTGTAGATGGACAGGTTGAGACCTATAAAGCTAGACTTGTAGCAAAGGGTTTTCGTCAGCGACCTGGTTTGGACTATGACGAAACCTTTTCTCCAGTAGATATGCTGAAATCCATTCGGATCCTTCTTGCCATTACTGCCTTCCACGATTATGAGATTTGGCAGATGGACGTAAAGACAGCTTTTCTAAATGGACATTTAGAGGAGTGTGTCTATATGGACCAGCCAGAGGGTTTCATTCAGAGTAGGAGCAGCGGAAAGGTGTGCAAATTGCTGAAGTCCATTTATGGACTAAAGCAGGCATCGCGGAGTTGGAACATCTGTTTTGATGAGACGGTCAAAGAATTTGGCTTTATCAAAAATCCAGATGAACCATGCATCTATTGTAGATTTGTAGCGAGAACTGTAGTATTCCTCGTTTTATACGTGGATGACATTCTCTTAATAGGAAATGACATTCCTATGCTACAATCTGTCAAGGGGTTCTTGTCACACAGGTTCTCCATGAAAGACCTGGGTGATGCCTCATACATTCTGGGTATCCGGATCTACCGTGACAGATCCAAGAGGATATTAGGACTTTCACAGTTCAGGTACATCGACACCATACTGAAGAGATTTAGTATGGAAGATTCCAAGTGCGGTAATCTACCGGATTGTCACGGGATCACCCTCTCCAAAGAGATGTCTCCCAAGACTGATTTAGAGAGGGATCGCATGTCTATTATACCCTACGCTTCTGCGGTAGGCTCTATAATGTATGCGATGTTGTGTACCAGACCAGATGTGGCTTATGCACTGAGTGTGGTAAGCAGGTATCAGTCAAACCCTAGGGAGAAACATTGGATAGCAGTAAAGAACATTCTCAAGTACCTGAGAAGGACTAAGGAGATGTTCTTGGTGTATGGCGGAAAAGACCTCCAGATTGAGGCCTTTGCTGACTCCAGCTTCCAGAGTGACAAAGATGATTCCAAGTCCATGTCGGGTTTTGTCTTCACCCTCAATGGAAGGGCGGTGTGTTGGAAGAGCTCCAAACAGGAAACTGTTGCTGACTCGACTATGGAAGCGGAATACATCGCTGCATCTGATGCCGCAAAAGAAGCTGTCTGGATGAGGAAGTTCTTGAGAGAACTTCAGGTGGTTCCGTCCATTGATGACCCAATACCTCTGTATTGCGACAACAACGGGGCTATAGCTTTAGCGAAGGAACCCAGGTCCCATCAGAAATCCAGACACATCTTGAGGCGGTATCACCTGATCAGGGAGATCGTGGATCGCCAGGAGATCGAGGTTCGGAGGGTTGCTTCAGAAGATAACACAGCAGATCCATTCACCAAGGCCTTGCCCCAGACTCAGTTCGAGCGGCTGATCGAGATGATAGGTCTTCGATACGCCAGTACATGGCCTTAGTGCAAGTGGGAGATTGTTAGTGTATATGCCCTAGAGGCCATTACTGTATCATACTAGTTTGTATATTACTTGATGGAAGCTTGGGATATTCACAGTTGTATATACAATCTTGCTCGAAATGGCAGTATGCTACTTGGTTTGTCTCTGCTTTAATATGTGCATGTGTTTCTTTTAGCATATCGCTGATATACATATTAGTAGAGCCCTTAGGATCTTTGCTTGATTACCAGCGTTGTGATGGCGCTCACACTCGTGGGGGCTGGGTGATCCATAAGCACATCCTTATACAGGTCCCTAGTCGTTGGACTATCGAGACAGGGCATCGATACTCCGGAGTAGACTAGCGTATGCGCTTCTCATCCCAGTGTGGGAGACGGTCTGTCCCACAGCCGTCAGTACGTCGTACTTGAGATAGTATACGGGTGCTCGTTAGGTTACGAGTACACTGGACAGGACTCGTCGGGAACTATTGGTTGGTATTATACCTATCGTCGGTTATCAGTTCCCAGGTGACATGAGTACAGCTTAGTCCGTTGACTTGACACTGTCACTTCGCCTCGAGTGTGTTCCCACTGCACTTTGATTACTACCCTACCATGGCTCAAAGGAGTCGTGCAAACAGATAGTTTTTGGGTGCAGTCCCGAAGCACTTGGAGGCAGTGACGGTTAGACAGGATTCGTCTCTCCCGGTATTGGGGGTTGACATCGCGCTGTGTCCAGGAGAGCCATTACACGAGTAGTCCCTGGCCAGGGCAAGCGAGATATACTGGTAGGTTTCTAGTGTTATCTCAGGGTGTTCTGGGCTACACTCTGACACGACTTGTACCGCTATTAGGGGACTGACGTTCACCGCCCCCCTAGGCCCGCCATGCGATGTATCAGACGAACAGACCGGACTGTACGGAGACTGTCACATACAGGCTCAGCAGGAGTTCAGATGGGGTTCACCTCGTCAGTCTTCTTATTGGCATCTGCCTGGGGACCGTTACGTACAGCTAGTACCGCTTGCGGTCTGTAGTTAAACCCACTGCCAGCGTAGTGTCGAGTCTTTAGAGTCCCACACAGAGAGCTATTCGCCTTTAGGGGGGTATTTGTTCATATCAGAATTTTGTATTATTATATTCCCCATTCTTAATCATATTACAAATAAATAGGCGCTTTTGATCCATGTCTGCTAAATAGTTGCAGGTTACATATTCTCAGAACAATTCAGTGAAATTTATGAAAAGATGTTACAAAAGTGAGACTACAACCAACAAAAGATGAATCCGTATGATGCCGCCTAACAGTTCAAGGAACAAATGAATATAGTAAACAGTTCCATGCACAAGACAGTTCAAGGGCAGCACAAGATATAAGACTTCAAAGCAAAGCTTACGGTAAAAGTCCATAAATTCTGCACTGTTGGAAATCTGAAAGAAAGTAGAAAAGATTCTGAAGAACCAAGTGAAGAAAACAGAAAAGAAAAAAAGGCAACATAAAACAACCCTGAAGAAATGAGATAGAGAACCCCTAAGATGGCCGCGGATCCGCGGCCAAACAAGGCTTTCCGCCGCGGTTCCGCGGCCGTGCTATGTGTGTCGGTGCAAATTGTCGGTGGGTGTCGGTGCGTTGACTCGGTCTTTGGGGTAGTATTGTAAATTCAGTTGTGTATCAGATGTAAACCCTAGGGTTTCTCCTATCTATAAATAGGAAAGCCTACGGCCTCTTTTGGGGTGTGCCTCTTTTGGGTGCCTCTTTTGAGATGCCTCTATTTTAATTCTAGTCTAAATTTCAATTCCATTGTAATCGTTCAAAAATGCATCAATATAGAAAGGTATTTTTATTTTTATCTCGCATTCTTTTTCTGAATTTAATTCTTGCATTTTTTATCTGTTTCCTTAATATTTGCAATTTAGTTTTCTAATATAAAAATTTATATAAAAAAATGAATTCCATTGTTAATACCCTAATGAGTGAGTAATGCCTTACTTGTAAGGGTTTGGATCGGGATGGTTTGAGAGAAGGAAATCTCTCTCACTCCTTTCTTTGCCCCCATAATTTTTATCAATACGGACTCTATTTAAATGAATCACACACCGCTCACTACGGCATCCTATCCTACGAGGTAGCGGTGATTCCCTAGTTAGACCGGTTGTAATTGATTTAAATAGAGGTTAGGGCTAAGAGTTAAGAAAGGACGGACAAGGACCAAAAGGAAGAAACTAAGTTTCTTCCTAGTCGTTCTAATCCCCTTTGTTGACTATTACCCTAACACCTATATTCTTCACTAGGGCATTGAAAACAGTGGGTAGAATCCCTTTTCCAAACTAACCTAATCCTAACCCTAGCAAGACTTTTAATCAATTTAATCTCATTTTTAGATCGTAAAACAAAACCCGACTTGATCGGATTAACTCGTTAGAACATAAAGAAAAGGAATCCATCTCCCTGTGGACCGACCCGTACTCAACCGGCTAGCTACCAAGCGACACCGTTATTGATTGCGGTATATTCTTAACTTTGATTTTAAAACGCACACGCAAAACAGTTTCCAATCACTTCTCAAGTGCATAACTCCCAAAAAGGAAAAAGGTAACTCAGTAGTACTCATCATAGAGCGCACTATATCAAATAGGGTGCGATTGCTCCGCCCCGATACATCGTTGTGCTGTGGTGTATACAGAGAATTAATGCTGAGAGAGAATCCATTTCTCCTTTTGAATGGTCCAAGGATTTCATGCACAAGTATTCTCCTCCCTGATCACATCATAGGACATAATACTTATACTCATTTTGGTTCTCTACTTCGGATTTATATTCATTGAATTTCTCAAAAACTTCAGGCTTGTGTTTCAACAGGAACGCGTGTCTGAATCTTGAGAGATCATCAGTGAATGTAAGGAAGTACAAAGGACCAATCCTGGCATGTGTAGACAGGGGACCTACATACATCACTATGTATCAGTCCCAAGAGTTCACTAACTCTTTCTCTATTTCCAGTAAACGGAGTTATGGTCATCTTATCTTTGTGACATGACTGGAAAGTTTCACAAGATGTAAATTCAAACTGATTTAAATATGTATCTTAATGTAACTTAGCTAGTCGGGTCGCATTGATATGACCTAGTCTACAATGCCTTAAGAAGGATTCATTCATTTCTGAACTCTTCCCCTTATGTGTGTTCTGTACGTTAAGAACTGTGGTTTGATTTAGAACGTATATGCTTTTAGATAACGTGCCTGAACCGATCAACTTTTGATATAGGAAATGTTCAAAACATTATCCAACAATACAAAATTATATCCTTCTTTACTAAATATAGAGACTGATATGATATTGTATATCAGGTTCGGTATCTAATAACATTCGTTCAGAATCAATGTATTTAGTAATACAGGGTGATAACTGCCAACTGATTTGGCTGCAACAATTGCACCGTTTCTAACTCTTGAAACTTATCACCTATTCTCAGTTCTCTACCTTCCTGTAGCCCATGTAATAGATTACACATGCGGGATCCTGATCCGGTATCAAATACCCAGGACATAGAGGATACTGAGAAACGGTTCTCTGTAACGAACACACCCGAAAAAGATTCATCATCATGCACTTTCTTCGTTTGGGCAGCACAAGAATTCTGGTAATCCCCATTTCCTGCTCGGTCTTGTAACAATTATAAGTTGGAGCGGGACCAACGTTCCCCAGCTTAGTATAACAAGCGGGTTCGGTCAATACATCTATATTATTATCTTGATTAAGGCATGAGATGGTCGCTACCTGGAGAGAGAGAGAAGAAAAAAATCTGCGTGCGCTCTTACAAGATTAGATTGGTTATTTATTTTATCGAATCAGGATGGCTCCCACTATTTTTATAGAATCTTCCTTCAAATCTTAAAAGGAAAGACTAGTCGGGATTAATTATACCCTACAAGTTCACCAATCATTCAGCCAGACCAGTGTCGGTATTTTGAGGGAGGTTCCCTGTGCTTTCGCAAGGACCTAATTAAAATAAACCTCATTTTCTCATGGGCGTAACCCCGTTGACACCTTTCAAGACACCTACTTGATCGGCTAATTGTAAAGTGCAAAACTCTCGCAGGAGTAACAATTACTCACAGTGGGTATCAGGATCCAACTATCTCATAGAAGGTATGCAATCTCATTGCAAATTTCAACACTTGAAACTCCCGATAATGGTTTTTACCCATAGTGACTTATGATCTTAACTATGGTCAACAAATCATAAGCACTAGTCAAGTTCTACCCGTCATTTCGTGATTAATTAGACCCACCCACATAACCCTTAAGTATGGTCAATAAAGTCACATGATTGTCCTAATTAATCGCATCATATGCTATGTAGGAAGACATTACTTAGCTACCGTACACTGTGCCTTAACTATGGTCAACAAACACAGCATGAATACTAAATACTCTACTTTCTAAAATGACGGAGGGTTGCGAATGATTTTTAAGAAAACCTTTAACGCTTTGAACTTGATATCGTTGCAGAATCAAATGATTTTAAAATGGAGTGTTTTTGAGGTTTTTTCTAGTTTCGCAAAAGAGGTCACTCCCGGTGAAAGGATCTCGGCTCTTTCCTCGTCGAATGAGGTGCAGGATATTCACAATACCACTATGCAAAGCAAAAACTAAAAAAGCAATCAAAAGATAAACCGAGGGTTGTAGCATCTGCCAGTTATTGCTAAAGAGTTCACTCCCGGTGAAGGGATCTCGTCTCTTTCCTTATCGAATAAGGTGTTGGATATTCTGCAAGGAATACCGCTATGCAAAGCAACAACTGAAGCTACCTATTTTTGAAAATTCGATTCCACAACATCATTAGGTTTATTTTCTTTTATTAATCTCATTAATTAATGTCCCATCATTTAAGTTACCTAAACATCACAGATAAATACAACGTATGCTTATGCCATCCGCATTCGCCTCGATGTCCCGTCATGCACCGTTAGGTTAGGTAACTAACGACAGAGCGGGGCAGGGCTAGCACGGGTGTAAAACATAAGCAACGTCTATATAATATATCATATATACTATATATAGTATCTATCTCAACAAATCAAATGATCACATCACAGATATCGCAGCAGAAAACAACATATGAAATATTGGATATATTAGGATTTCCGGGTTTTATATTAAGCCTGTATAAAATACGGATTTCACGGTCATGATGAATAGCTAATCCCACATCCCAAGACCCCTGTGAGAGCGACAAGAAACCCTACCAATTCTAGAGTCAGGAGACCCGAACTCGACGCCTCGAGATGGTCTCCCACTGGACTCTAGAACCCGGTTACTTGTGCTCCCCACCTTGGGTCTATCCTAATGCGGAAAAGTAAATAATATACATCAACGGTGACATCTTCCTCAACTTGGAAGTGCCCCAATAAAAGAATATTACATACAAGTTTTTACATGGATGAAAATGAAAAAACTCCCATCTCACATAAAAAAAACCCGGCTATTCAAACACGACGATCCAATATAACATATCATAGCAACACATAACATCGCATGTCATCAACGTAATATGCGTATCCCAATTGTCGTTGACGTATAGCAACGAAACCGGCGATACACCACATATTACACTTACGGTCGCAGAAAAGAAAGTGAAAACTACAATACTTGAAATCCGCAACCACCTTAGACATCATAAGCCCGTAATATCTCATATTGTAGATTTCATACCTAACAATTATAAACCCCGCATTTTAGTCTCGATATTGAAAACACTTTTCAATAACAAGTCGGGTAATTCAACAAGATTCCCGACTTCCCGGTCGAATGCTCGTCGGAAACTTTAGTAGACGGCCGCACCCTCCGATACCGACGACGAAGTGCACTTAGGCGGAACACCGCGGCCGCGAGCACCCGGACGGATGCTTTTGGCAATGGAGTTCTCCTACAGTCACTTGGTCGGGGTTATGGGGTGTGGATATCTAGTAATGTTACTCGGCGAGTATCCGCATACACAACGTGATTGCGACGGACTTTTGATCGCATCAAAATCACGTGGCAAACGATCAAATGAGACTAAATTGCTAGATTTATAAAATTCAAATATTGTTGATTCCAAGTATTGTATCCCATCACAAATATCCGGACGACGTTAAACTTTTCGATCGATTCATCAAAGTCCCACAATTTCCCGACAGCTCAACATTTGAGCACAATTTTAATAATACCCGGAACATGCCACAGCACCTATGGACCAGCCGTAGAAGGGCAAACCCAAGCCTCACTCATGTCGCCACGGAACTGCGGCAAACACTAGGGTATGACCGCGGTTCCGCGATCCAAAAAGTCAAATTAGGGTTTCATTCTTCTAGAGGGTCCACAGAATTACTTGCATGTTTTTCTGAATACGTTAAACTTTGAAAAATGGGTTTTTGACATTCGATTGAACCTTTTAACTTCTCCTAGACAATATGTGAAAACCTAAATACAATGTTAAACTACGAATATGAAACACCTCGAATTGTTTAGTGTAAGATTGCATCTCATGCAAAATTAGTAAAAACAAACAACATCTGAAACATCCAAACCAAGTCTCTGGAACATGCTGCAAATTTCAAGCAAATCCAAAAAAATCTGGCCGGCCACTATATGCTTGATCTCGGCCAAAATACGAGCTCCTGCCTTGAAATTTGCATGGTGTTCATGTTGTATCCAATACAACACTCTGTACTTGTTTGAAAATTTTTTAGAGGTCATATAAAAATCGACAGAAACTAAGTCTCGATGTTTCACGTTTCGGAGTTGTTTCGGTTTCGTAATCTAACACTATCCGTCTAATACTCTAGCCCGGCTCTTATACCACTGTTGGGATTCCTTAGCACCCTACTAGGTTTCCACAGCAACAACCATGCCACTTTTAAAAATTTAAGAGTGCTAATCAATCCTAAGCTAGGATCATGCTAGAGTAAAAAGACAATAAAACATGCTATCAAACATTACATAAGAAGTGAACAAGAATACAACCTTTGTAGACCCAGTCCTTCACTTCTAAAGCTCCGTGTAATTGTCCCTTCGCTGCGATCGCTGCAAGTGAGGATTTCCCGAACTCTAGAATGGTTCCCTCGGAAAAATGAACGGGCTTGCTCAATGCCTTCGAAGCCGAAGATGATCTACGTCGAGGAGACTCAAACTCAAGCTAACCCTTCACTAAGTCATGAACTTTATGAAGAGAACACCCTATAATACCCAGGCAAGTGTATAGGATGATAAAATAAGAAGTGGGCTCACTTTAGATTTTAGTTTCTCACTCATTTTCAGCATTTTTCAAAAACCTAGAAAGCTTTTGGGTTTAGATGAAGAAGAAGAAGAAGAATGAACTAAAGAAAATCAAGTGGTGAATGAGGCAACCATGGGTGAGTTAATATCATATATTAAACCCTTGTAGAGACTTGATCATGTGTTTGTATAATGGTTAGGTTAGTAAATATCTTAAGCAAGACAAATTAGTGGACTTAGTCAATGGATTCTACAAGCTTTTCCAAGCTTCATCCATAAACTAATTTCCAACTAATTTGATTAACTTAAAATAAATAAAACCCTCCATTATCATATAACATGGTGTGAGTCTCATACACCCATGTTGCATGTGACATCAAGCATGACACAAACTATGTACACAAGTATATATCACATATATACTTGATACATGATCAAGTGAGATAAACAATCTTAAGTGAGCTAATACTAGTCAATGTAAATTAATATATCAAATATATAATTATACATTAGATTATTAAATCAACACTTGATTAAACAATCCGGCTAGATCATATATAACCGACTAATATCATGTGTATCAATTTATCGAATCAACTTTTGATTCGATAACCCGGCTATATCGTATATAACCGACCGATGATACATATCGCGAGAATAGAATACGGTATCACATACTCGTATTAATCTTGGTCCCGCACATATCTCATATGTGCTCCTACTCCGTTTCTCCTGAGCCAGGAAACCTCTGTGTAGGACTCTAAAGACTCGTTAATACGCCGGCAGTAAGTGATGATCATATCAAACACCCACAAGCCGCAAGAGGCGTGCTAAACGTAACGGCCAACTGGGTATTGAGCGATCAGAAGATCAACAAACAAGCCTGCTCATTCTTCTGCAAATCCAATCAGTAACACTTACCACACAGTCCGTTCTGTTCGTCTAATATGTCGCATATCTCGCCTAGGGAAGGTAAACGTCAGATCCCAGTAGCTTGATAAGTCATGCCTATGTAAGGTCCATTACGGGCGTGAAACTACTGATAACACTTACCAGTAAATCACATCTACCCTGGCCATGGATTTCAATTATGGCCAATCGAGCATAGCGCGACATCAACCCCCAATACCGGGAGAGACGAATCCCCTCCTATCGCTCATTGCCTCCATGAGACTCGGGACTGTACCCAAAAACCACCTGTTTGCACGACTCAGTAGAGCCATGTTAGGCTGGAAATCAAAGCACAGTGGGATCCACACAAGACTCTATGACGATCTCGGATCAGCAGACTAATCTGCACCAGTGTCACCAGAGAACTGCTATCTGACGTGAGGTATAATACCATCTAGGAGTTCTCGGCAGGTCCGTTCAGTGTACCCAGTCTCCCCTGAGCACCTGTATACCTTCTCTGATGTCAAACACCAATGGATATGGGATCATCCATCGCCCATCACATGGGTCGAGAAGATATACGCTAGTCTACTCTGGAATATCGATGCCCCGTCTCGATATTCCCACGACTAGGAACATTGAAGGATGAACTCATGGACCACCCAGGCCCCACTAGTATGATTTGCATCATAATCCTGGAAGTCGAGTACACATCCTAAGGGCTTTATCAACATGTAACAGAGAGACAGTAAGTATACATGTTAAGATTAAGAGCAACCAGATAGCGTACTATCATGTCGAGCAAGAAAGTCCTCCCTATATATATCCCAGCATCCACTATAATATACATCTCGTGTACAATAATGGATTCTAGGGCATACATACAACTAACACTTCGGGAGGGTAGTATTAAAGGAGAAGTTTTTGCCACCATTATGAACTGCCAAACTTCCTTTACCTTATTTGGGTCTCCCTTTATGCTGTGGAAAATTGCCTAAGAGGGAATGGCAATCTATCATTGACAAGTTTCACAAATGGCTAGCATCTTGGAAAGGAAACTTGTTATCTAAAAAAGGTAGATTTATACTTGTCAATTCTGTTCTTAGCTCTTTATCTCTCAATTTTCTATCTTTTTTCAGGCTTCCAACCTGGGTTAGAAAGAAAATTGACTCCATATGTAAGAACCGGTTTTCTTGTGTATGTATTAACCGTATTTTAATAATATTTTTTCCCTAATTTAAATTCTATTATTTTCCTATTGATTATTCCCTAACCCAAGCCCAAACACTTTTCCCTTTTCTTTTTCCTATCTCTTTTCCTAAGTCCCAAACCCAATAGCCTAAACTCTCTTCTTTCTTTTCCCCAACAGTTTATTTCTCGTCCCCTTCAAATTTTATTAAAATTATTTTCTTTTAATTCCCCATAAATCCTCATTAACACCCAAATCAATCACAAATTAATCACCATAATTCATATTTATTCCTTTTAAATTAACTTTAATTCTCTCTTTCTCTCTCTTTAAACTCTCTTTCTCTCGCGCGCTCACACACACACTCTCTCTCTCTTCTCGTTCTCACCCCCCTCTCTCTTCCCTACAATCTCTCCTCTTTCTCTAGCCGACCCCCTCTAAAAATCCATCTCCACCCCGAGCTCATCTCACCGGGCCACCGCTCAACTTTACCTCGTCACCGGCCGACCCCCTTCGCCGACGAGCCTCACCGTGGTACCACCTACACCAACACCCCCACCATTATGAACCAAAGCACCAACCTTAAGTGATCCACTCCTCCATCAACGAGCCCCAGCCAACCCTCCACCTCCGACCACGACAAGCGCTTTGTAAACCGAGCCCTCATCTATTGCACAGCTACCTCCAACTTTTTCAGACTTGTGTTTCAACAAGAACATATGTCTGAATCTTAAGAGATGGTTAGTGAATATAATGAAGTACGAGAAACCAAACCTGACATTTGTAGACATAGGACCGTATACATCACCATGTATCAGTCCCAAGAGTTCAGTAACTCTTTCTCTGTTTCCAGTAAACGGAGTATTGGTCATTTTACTTTTGAGACAAGACTGACAAGTATCATAAGATGAAAATTCGAACGGATTTAAATATTCATCCTTATGTAACTTAGCTTATCATGTTGCACTGATATGACCTAGTCTACAATACCATAAGAAGGATTCGTTCATTTCTGAACTACTTCTCTTGTGTGTGTTCTATATATTTTGAACTGTGGTTTGATTTAGAACGTATATGCCATTATATAACGTGCCTGATCCAATCAACTCTTGATTAAGGAAAATGTTCACAACATTATCCTGCAATACAAAATTATATCCTTCTTTAATCTCAATAAAGAAACTGATGTAATATTGTATATCAGGTTCGATATATAATAACATTCGTTCAGAATCAATGTATTTGGCAATACAAGATGATATTTGCCAACTAGTTTGGCTGCAACACTTGAACCATTCTCTACACTTAGAGACATATCATCCAATCCCAGTTCTCCACCTTTCTTCGGCCTATGTAACAGATTACATATGTGGGGTCCTGATCCGTTATCTCATACCTAGGACGTAGAGGATACTGAGAAACAGTTCTCGGTAACGAACACACCCGGAGAATATGCATCAACATGCTTTTTCCTCGATTAGGTGGCTTGGGAATCCTGGTATTCCTTTATTTCCTGCTCAGACTTATAATAATTATAAGGTAGAGCGGAACCAACGTTCTCCAGCTCAGCATAATAAGCAGGTTCAGTCAATACATCCATATTATTATCTTGATTAAGGCATGACATGGTCGCTACCAGGAGAGAGAGAAGAAAATACTCGCATGCGCTCTTGTAAGATTAGATTGGTTATTATCTTATCTAATCAGGATGGCTCCCACTGTTTTTATCAAATCTTCCTTCAAACCCTAAAAGGTAAGACTAGCCAGGATTAATTACACCCTACAAGTTCGCCAATCATTCAGTCAGGCCAGTGTCGGTATTTTGAGGGAGGTTCCCCATGCTTTCCCACGGACCTAATTAAAATAAACCTCATTTTCCCAGGAGCGTAACCTCGTTAACAACTTTCTAGACACCTACTTGATCGGCCAATTGTAATGTGCAAAACTCTCTCAGGAGTAACTCTTACTTACAGTGGATATCGGGATCCAACTATCTCATAGAAGGTATGCAATCTCATTGAAAATTTCAACATTTGAAATTCCCAATAATATTTTGCCCCTAGCAACTCATGACCTTGGTTATGGTCAACAAATCATAAGCGCTAGTCATGTTCAACGCGTCATTTCCTGGTTGAATTAAACCCACCCGTATGACCCTTGGCTATTGTCAACAAAGTCATACGACTACCCTAACTCAATCATATCGTATGCTGTAGATAAGCACTAATTAGCTACCGCACATTACGCCTTGGCTATGGTCAACAAACGTAGCACGAATACTAAATAGTACTTATCTGAAATGGCGGAGGGCTACGATAGGTTTTTAAGAAAACCTTTTGCGTAATGAACTTAATATCGTTGTAAAATCGAGTGATTTGAAAAGGATAGGTTTAATCTCCGCTTTTAAAATCGAGTTTTTTAAAATAAACCGAGTGGGTGTAGCATGTGCTAGCTTTTGCAAAAGAGCTCACCCCCGGTGAAGGGGTCTAGGCTCTTTCCTCATCGAATGAGGTGCTGGATGTTCATCAAGGAACACCACCATGCAAAGCAAGAACTAGAGCTACCAGTTTTGAAAATTTGATTCCACAACATCTTGGCTTTCTTTCCTTTTCATTAATCTCATTAATAAAGTCACATCATTTATGCTTCCTAAGCATCACAGATAAAGAAACGAAAATAGAATGTATGCGTATGCCATCCGCATTCGCCACAGTGTCCAGGTATGCACCGTTAGGTTACTTAACTAACGGCATAGCGGGGCGGGACTAGCGCAGATGTAAAACATATACAACGTTTATTATATATCATATATATAATAACCACATTCGTCTCATCATATAAAGTGATCACATCACAGAATATCAGCAGCAGAAGTTCACTTATGAAATATTGGATATACTAGGAATTCCGTGTTATAAATTAAGCCGGTAAAAAACACGGATTCCACGGTCATGATGAATAGACAATCCCACATCCTTAGACCCCTGCGATAGTGGCAAGCAACCCTACCAATTCTAGAGTTAGGAGACCCGGTCTTGACTCCTCGAGATGGTTTCCCAATGGACTCTAGAACCCGGTTACTTGTGCTCCCCTCTTTGGGTCTACCTTAATGCGGAAAAGTGAATAATATACATCAATGGTGACATCATCCTCAACCCGGAAGTGCCCCAATAAAAGAATATTACATACAAGCTTTTACATGAATGAAAATGAAAAACTCTCATCTCACGTGAAAACCCCCGGTTATTCAAACACGACGATCCAATATACCATATCACAGCAATACATAACATCACATGTCATGAACGTAAGTAAATATGCGTATCCCAATTGTTGTTGACATATAGCAATGAAACCGGCGATACATCACATATTACACCTACGGTCACAGAAAAGAAAATGAAAACTACAGCAATTGGAATCTGTAACCAATTTAGACATTATAAACCCGAAATATCACTTACTTTGTATTCATGCCTAACCACATGAATTCCTTAGACATCATAAACCCGGAATATCTCATATTCCGAATTTCATGCCTAACATTATGAACCCCACATTTTAGTCTCGATATTGAAAACACTTTTCAATAACAAGTCGGGCAATTCAACAAGATTCCCGACAAGATGATCGAATGCTCGTCGGGAACTTTAGTAGACGGCCGCACCCCCGATGTCGTCGACGAAGTGCAGTTAGGAGGAACATCGCGGCCGCGAGCACCCGGACGAATACTTTAGGCAACGGGGTTCTCCTGCAGTCACTTGGTTGGGGCTATGGGGCGTGGATATCTAAAAATGTTAGCTGGCGAACATTCGCATGCTATACGAGATTGCGATGGAGTTTTGATCCGAATCAAAACCCCGTGGCAGCCGATCAAATGAGACTAAATTGCAAGGTTTACAAAATTCAAACTAGTTTTCACAAAACTAATTTTTGTGGATTCCAAATATTGTATCACAATTCACAGATAGCTAGACGATATTAAACATTTTGATCGAATCAACAAACACCCAAAATTTCCCAGAGAGCTCAACACTTGAGCACAGTTTAAAAAATACCCAGAACATGCCACAACACTTATGGACCAACCGTAGAAGGGCCGAACCATGCCTCACTATTAGCGTCGCGGAACCGCCGCAAACTCTAAGGTTTGCCCGCGGTTCCGTGGTCAAAGAATCGAGTTTGGTATCGTTCTTCTAGAGGGTCCATAGAAATTACCTGCATAATTTTCTGAAGATTTTTAAACTTGTAAAAATCCAACTTTTGGAAAATTTTCCAAAGAGGGGTGAAAATTGGGTTTTTGATATTCGTTCGAACTTTTTAACGTCGTCAATGTTACCCGAAACGATGTTCAAGTTACGACTACGAAACACTCCTAATTTCCTTTATAGAAAGATAACATCACATGCAATCTTAGTAAAAATAAACAATACCTGAAACACCAAACCCCAGAGCCTGGAACACCAGACAAATACGAAGCCCGAACTAGATAGGAAAACCGGCCAGGCCGGTTTTATAAAGCTTTTCGCCGGGCCAAATCCGGCGGATTGGGTTCGTTTTTGTCTGGTGTTCATATTACATCTCATATAACATTCTGCACTTGTTTAAAAATTTTTTAGAGGCTCTGAAAAATTCGACAGAACCTAGGGTTTTGTTTCGATTGTTTCAGAGTTGTTTCGGTTTCGTAATTTTACTAACATCGCCTAATTTTTTAGCTTGGCTCTGATACCACTGCTGGGTTCCATAGCATCCCCACTAGGTTTTGGAAGGCATCAGCCGTGCCATTTTAAAATTTCTAAGGTGTTAAAGAATCCTAACCTAGGATCTACCTGGAGGAATTATGGTAAACCAACATGTAATCAAACATTACACTAAGTGAATGAGAAATACAACCTTTGTAGACCGGTACTTCACTTCTAAAGCTCCGTATAGTAGTCCATTCGCTCCAAGTAGTGATCTCCCGGACTCAAGTTAGGCTCCACAAAGCGAAATGAACAAACTTGCTTGAAGTCTTCGAGGCCGAAGATGATCTACGTCGAGGAGACTCTAACTCAAGCTACCATTTCACTAATTGGGAATTAGTGAAGTAAACAACCTAAACTAAATGGCTAATCTAGTGTAGGTTGATAAAGTAGGATTTTTACTCACTTTAGAATAATTTGTCTTCACCTCAAGAAAAGCTCGAGAGCGTTCTTGAGATGAAAAAGAAGATGAAGTGTAGAAAGAATTGAGTGAGAATAACAACCATGGGTGAGATAATATCTCATATTAACTCAAGTAGAGACTTAACCATGGTTTAAGATAATGGTTGGGTTAATAAATATCTAGGGTAAGAAAAAATTAGTGGACTAAATCAATGGTTACTACAAGCTTCCAACCATGATACATTTCCACCTAATTTTGTATTTACCTTAAATAATTAAACCCTTAATTATTTTTAGCATGGTGTGACCTATGTAGTATGTAGCAACAAGCATGACACAATAATATATATCACATATATATTAAATGTGTACAAGTGAGATAAATAAATGTTTAAGTGAGCTAATATCAGTTAATGTAAAATTAATATATCAAATATATAATCATACATTAAATTATTAAATCAACACTTGATTTAATAATCCGGCTATATCACATATAACCGACTAATATCATTTGTATCAACTTATCGAATCAACACTTGATACGATAACCCGGCTATATCATATAAAACCGACCGATATCACATATCACGATATTAGAATACGGTATCACGTACATGTATTAATCTCGATCCTGCTCATATCACATATGTGCTCCTAGTCCGTTTCGCCTGAACCAGGAAACCTCTGTGTAGGACTCTAAAGACTCGTCAATACGCCGGCAGTAGGTGATGATCATATCAGTCACCTACAAGCCATCAGCGATACTAGCTGGACGTAACGGCTACCCGGGTATTGAGCGATCAGAAGATCAACAAGCAAGCCTTATCATACTCCTGCAAATCCAATATGTCACACTACCGTACAGTGCGGTCTCTTCGTCTGATATGTTGCATATCCAGCCTGTGGGTGGTAAACGTCAGACCCCAATAGCTTGATAAGTCATGTCGATGTGAGGCCCATAACGATTCGAGAAACTACTGATAACACTTACCAGTAAATCTCAGCAACCCTGGCCATGGATTTCCTGTTATGGCCAATCGAGCATAGCGCAACATCAACCCCCAATACCGGGAGAGACGAAATCCCCTCCTATCACTCATTGCCTCCATGTGACTCGGGACTGTACCCAAAAACCACCATTTTGCACGTTCTCTTGAACGTGGTAAGGGGGAAATCAAAGCACAGTAGGAATCACACAAGACTCTATGACGATCTCTGGTCTACGGACTAACCTATACCAGTGTCACCAGAGAACTGCTATCTGACGTAAGGTATAATACCATCTAGGAGTTCTCGGCGAGTCCTATTCAGTGTACCCAGTCTCCACTGAACACCCGTATACAATCTTTGATGTCAAACACCAATGTATGTGGGATCATCCATCGCCCATCATATAGGTCAAGAAACGTATACGCTAGTCTACTCTGGAATATCGATGCCCCGTCTCAATACTCCCACGACTATGAACAATTGAAGGATGTACTTATGGACAACCCTAGCCCCACTAGTATGATCTGCATCATAATCCTCATAATCAAGTACTCATGCTAAGGGCTTTATCAACATATAACAGAGAGACAATAAGTGTACATGTTAAGATAAAGAGCAACCAGATATATTCTATCATGTCAAGCAAGAATTTCCTCCCTATATATGTCCAAGCATCCACTATAATATACATCATATGTACAATAATGGCCTCTAGGGCATACATACAACTAACAAAAATCACGATAGAATTAAATATACAAACAAATGCAACTATATCGATATGCTTTATATATGTGTGTTTATATGTTTGGATGTGGTGTAATGAATCTCGAGACATGGAAATCTGAGTAGAGCTAGATTAGGACTTATGATGGGTTGATATCACGTGAAAAATCGTAGAGATAACAAACCGTTTCGAGAAATCTAAGGAAACGCGTGGTTGGTTGATACCGAAAGCCCATATTAGGTGTTCGATACGTATTTTGTGCGAAAACCCCATCTAGTGTGTCAGAATTTTCGGCTACTAAATTACTTTGATGATAATGGATAACGCCTAAAAATTTAGGGTGAAAACACGGGCTTTAACACCGTAGAATGGCAACCTCATTTAGATCCGCCACATCGGAAATTTCCCGTACACCTAACTTGTGAAAATCATAATAATTTGGATACATACTGGAATGTTGTGCTCAAGGGCTCGTATCAAAGCCGACTCGACAACCATGAAACCCTCATGATTTATATTTCATGTCCGTTTTAAAACGATGACAAAAACTGTTCGGGAATGCGGCTCTAGACTGCAGTCCAGAGCAATACTGCTTGTCGACGCCTGAATTAAAATACTTTTACGACTCTGTATGAAAATGATATTATGTCGAACCCTATATCGTTATGAATATTATTCTATTAGATAACTACTAGTGATGGTTTCATTCATTTTTACCATCATTTGCTATTTTAGTTATATTTTAAACCATCGTTGCGTACTGCAGTCTCAAGCAGGGACAGAACGTATACCCTGATCTTAAACAGGGCATATCTTCCAGCACACAGCGGATATTTCCAATCCGTGTGGTGCGTTGGAAACTTAATTAATAGATATACATATTACCCAACTGTATAGTTGCCTAATTATGATCCCAACAGGGTGAAAACTGTGTTATGAAACGGACTTTCAGTTCAGGAACTGAATTTCCAGCAGAGAACGCTTAAAAAGAAATGATCGTAATTCGCAAACCCGAAACCCGTTTGACTTGAGACTAATTTCTTTGAATTTATAATTAAAGTTTAATTTTTACCCATTTTTTATCATTTTTCTTAATTCTGTTTGCACGATTTAATGTGAATTTTTCTCAATTCCTAAGATGCGTAGGACTTATTGCATATGACTTGCTTAGCGGCATAATTCACATATTTACCCGACTATGATATCTTTAGCGATAGTGAGCGTCTTTATTAATTCTTAGTGTGCGTTGCATTGTCGAATGTGAGTGGTATTGGAGTAGTTGTTTCGAGTACGCCTGTGAAAAGTGAACGATTTGTGATAGTGAACAGTATAGTAAATAGCGAACAGAATAGTGTTATTGGTGCGTACTTATACACAACTAGCCAATACATACATTTATTGAAACCTTAGGGAAAAGGGGAAATATAAGTGGAAAGGAACTAATATTTAGCGAGGATAGTGATTTAGAGGATGATCATTCGAATAATGACTCTTATATATATTAGGTTTGGATTTAGCGGTCCGGCTGACCTGGTTATGTCCCGGGCAACAGTGGGCCGTAGTCTCGGTTACACATAAGACCCTTGTTAAATATGATAATTCCTTTCCGCAAACTCGATTTCAAAATTGACTTAGAGACCAGTAAGAACACAGGTCATACATTGCATTGATTATTGACATATCGATTACCTGCATTTATTGTCTCCATTGTTATTACCTTTATTTTCATGCATCATTATTGTTATCACATTTTTGCTATTGCATCGCTCTGATGACCTGAGTATGCATGCTCAGAACTTGGAGAGGACCCAGCTCAGGAGTCAAACCTACCGTTCGAGCTCGCAGAGATCTAGACGGTTGTACTTTCAGTACTTTACCGCTTTTCATAAATCAACCTTGTATTCGCACTTGGTTAGTAGTTTCTTTATGTAAATTGTGAACAATGAAAGTTGATGTAATAAACTAGTGATATATTTACTTTACTTCTGTGTTATGTTTACTGATTACCATGTAAAGATAGAAGCCGAAGTGTTACTACGGCGGGATCATTCCCTGACCGTAGGAGCATGGCTGGCCTAGTCGCCTTCCGTATTTTGGAAAGCGGGGCGTGACACCATAAGAGCTAGGTTCCTTTGGAAGGGTATAGTTGACTTAGCTGCTCATGCACATCATAATGTAAATTGGGGTAGAATTTGTAAATCCAAAAAGAAGGAGAGTTGGGAGTGATTGATTTGGATGTTTTCAATCAATTTCTCTTATGAAAATGGTTGTGGAAACTTATTTTTGGAGACAAAAACTTATCCTTTACTTGTGAGATCTCTCTACCACTCTACACAAGGACTTAAGCACCCTACATCTTCTTTTGATCATTTCTGGAATGGTGCATATTCTTGCTGTCACAACCCGGAAATGGTACGTGACCGGTACTTGAATCACGTGAGGTCTATACGACCCCACCGTAATCCAAGTAAGCCGAAAGCCCAGAAATCTAAACCTTTTTGGGAAAATAATGGAGGTGAAGTTTTAAAATGAAGGTATAATGATTTCAAGTTCTTCTTTAAAAAGTATAAGTAATGGTATGTGGAAATACAAGTGAGTAGTATATTATAGTTGAAAACATTTTCGTCATTTGAAATTTGGGCAACACCTCCTTTGTAAATTTTGATCCAAAACTAATACATAACAACAATAATATAGGCATCCCCAAGCGGGTGCTAGCTATTTGCCAAATGGAGAAAACAACCACGCAAAAATGAATATACGACGCCCAAGGCAAAGATCAAACACAGAAAAGAAACTAAAGAAACCAAAACATTATCAAACCCAGAATAAAGGATAATATACATATTTCACTCTAAGTCTGAAAGAATATACAAGTCCGTGGTTTCTAAGTCTACCAAATATATATAATCTGGTTGATTGAGCTTTTAACTAGATACAACTGAATAATAATGTATACAACGGTGGTAACGATCCAAGAAGTAACCCACATACCCATGAAAATCATCCAGAAGAAAAGATGTGCCAGCAAGCCGCTGTTGATCCGAGCGGTCGATCCTGTAAGAAAAATATGGCACAATGGAGGTGAGTTGCCAACTCATGAGTAGAAGATATCATTAGGTAGAATTCAAATATATGACGATCTCCCAGATCATACAGTAATATACTAAAATAATATTGTGTGGTAACAAGGATGATTGTATATACATAAGTATAATGCTAATAATATTATCGTGCCCGTTTCATAATATGGCGCCATATTATCTATATCATATAAATGTATATATGTGTATCATCCAATGTGTGTCCATCAATGACGCATCAAATCATCATAAACACCTGAGTGCCGAGTATCGACACTCAAAAACTGTAAGTCCACGGTAGCGCCCCGGCCGTCTAACAGACGCCAAAATGCGGAACAAAACTTTTACGACTGGGGCTATCGCGTACTATAACCCGGATCTGCCATTAAAGCTAAACTAACAAATTGTAAAGAGAGTAGAATTGTTATACCGAATGATCCGAGTCCTTCGGTCTTCAACCATCATCCCACGCTATGTTGCAACTGATCCAAACTTGCTCGATCTCCGGTTTCGTCGTCCAGGTGGCACCACGTCGACGGATCTTTAAACGGGCTCCCTCCTCTGAACCGAGGCAACTCGGTCGTCAAGTTTGCTAAAAGAGACGACCAAGATGAAGTAGAGAATGAGTAGAATACTTTGTCTCGTTACGTCCAAGGCTATGGACGAACGGTTAATGAAGTTGCCAATTGGAGTCGGGTAAATGGAAATTGAACTATATGAAATTTCCATACCCTAAACTATCATAATCTTTTTCTCTCAATCAAATGAAAAAACCATGCCATCCTCACAAGAGGGGCCAGCCACTTATAGAAGAGGGAGGATGAGTGTAGGAGAGGGGAGGGTGAGTGTAAGCAAAAGATAAAAGAAAAATATCGAGGATATTTATCATGAAGAAAGAATGAGTGGTATGAACACATTAAATGATTAATCCACCTCACTTAACACCTCACCTCACAATTAATGCAAATGATGAGTCACTAATCCTAGTCACCATTTCTAGAATCTTCTAGAACCATGACTCACCCAAAAGAAGAAAGGATAAATCCGCATTTAACCGAATGTTAAATACGGCTGATAGAAAACTGAAAACTGGCAACTTCCAAAAGTAATCCTGAAATGAACTTCAGGATAACCCCGTAACAGTATAAACATACCCGCATTTGTATTACGACCGAATACAAATGCAACTGAGACAAAAATATTATATCTACACAGTATAATACTGGGATCCGGCTTTAACCAAAGCCTACCAGTATTATCTGCCCGAAAAATGACACGTGCGAAAACGCACGTGCTTTTTCCGAACCCTGCCATAAACCCATACGGCATCTACAACGTTTCGCCCGAACTTGGGAAAGTGTCTGTGGGGGACTCTAATGACTCATCAATACAATGGCACTGGGTATAACCACTAGCACGTCAGAGGTACAAGCTGTACGTAACGGTTTGCCTATGTATTGATTGGAAGGGAAGCTGACGAGCGAACTCATCTATAAACCCTACTGAGCCTGACAGTGACAATATCCGTACAGTCTGGAACGTTCGTCTATGAGTATCGCATATTAGGCCTAGGGGGTCGGTAAACGTCAGACCCCCAATAGCTGCATAAGTCGTGTCAGAGAGCAGCCCAGAACACCCTGAGATACTACTGGTATACCCACCAGTATATCTCGATTACCCTGGCCAGGGATTTCGTGTAATGGCTCTCCTAAACACAGCGCGATCTCACCCCCAATACCGGGAGAGACGAATCCCCTGCCGATCCGCTCACTTGCCTCCAATGTGGCTCGGGACTGTACCCAAAATATACTTGTTTGCACGACTCCTTTGACCCGTGGTAGGGTATAAATCAAAACAAAGTGGGAACTCACACGAGACAAATGACGACCTCAGGTCGATGAACTAACTTGTACACATGTCACCAGGGAAATGTTATCTGACGATATGTATAATACCAACTAGCATGTTCCCGGCGAATCCTATCCGGTGTACTCATAACCCAATGAGCACCTGTATACATCTTAGGTGATCCAACTGACACCAGTGGCTTGTGAGACCGGCCACCGCCCCTCGTCGGGGTCTCGACTGTATACACTAGTCTACTCTGGAGTATCGATGCCCTGTCTCGAAACTCCCACGACTAGGGACACTTTAAGGATGTGCTTATAGACCCCAGCTCCCACATATATGATCGCCATCATACTGCTGGTAGTCAAGCAAGAATCCTATGGGCTTTATCAACATATACATGATGATAAATACAAACCAGATAGCATACTATCATCTCGAGTAAGACTGTTTATCGGTATAGGTTCTCCCTCAATCATTGCAATCACGTACCTGCGATCCAATAATTGACTTAGAGGACACTATATCCAACAAAAACAACATAAAACCCGTGTCCAGTATCGATACATAAATCCTCATATCTCAGGCGTTGTCTCATCGGATCGGCCCTCATATCTATCTGTCTCAATCGCTCCGGTCGATATTGTAAGTGCACGGCGGCGCCCCGGCCGTCAATCCGACGGCCAAATGCAGAAGCGGTGATAAACTTTTCTTTTACATGAACTGGCAAACCGCCGCGCACTAATACCCGGATCGAACCATTAACTAGTCCTAGCTATCTACAAGAAAGGGAAGAGAGATATACCGACAGATCCGAGTCCTTCGGTCTTCTCGTCGTCGTCCCAATCTCCTGCGGAATGTCCCGTCTCCTCCTCGTTGCCGGAAGTGCACCACATCGCCTACTTCTTTTATGGGCTCCCACCTCAATGCCGAGGTAACTCGGGCACGAAGCTGGCTAGTCGACGTGCCCAAGGTTTGCTGTAGAATATCTAGTGAGCAAGTCTCATTTGGGGTTGTAGGAATTGCCTTTTGGTGGAGGGATGAACTATGGAGTTTGGAGATGGAACTTGTGGGATTTTGCAACATCAAATGAGCTAAAAAACCCACCACCAAAAACTTGGACAGCCCACTTTGGGAGTGGCCGGCCATGCTTCAAGAGAGGAGAGAATGAGAGTGTAGTGTATCAAAAGATAATGGGAGCCATTCTCATCTATCATGCAAGAGAGAGAGTCAAGACAAAGAGGTGGTTGAAAAGCAAGTGATGATGAGAAACAATGATCACTCCCAAAACCAATACTCAACCAACAATCATCAACAACCATGATTGTCAACAAAGTCAAGCCATCATGATAAAGCTAGAATTCAAGGTCAAGGAAAAGCTATCATGATACAACCAATAAGCAAAGACCCCCTCCACAAATGCTTATTTGCAACAATGCAAATAAGCCCTCCTCCACCAAACTTCGGCCAATGAACGATACAAAGGAAATTGGCCGAAACGGAAAGCAAACTGGCAACTCCAGAAAACTGGTCCCGTAATAAATTACAGGAAAACCCCGATACTGTGCATACACACCCGCATTTGTATTCCGACCGAAATACAAATGCAATGAGACAAAATCCACACTGTACTATACTAGGATCCGGCTTATACCAAAGCCGGCTAGTAATATCCGTTCGATCCTGATCCGTGCAATACCGCACGCATCTGATCGAACACTGCCATATATCCATACGGCCTATAGTACAAACTGTCCGATCCTGATCCGTGCAATACCGCACGTATCTGATCGGACCTTGCCATATCTCCATACGGCCTCTACAACCTTTCGCCCGAAAGCTGAGTAACAGAATGTGGGGGACTCTAAAGACTCGTCAACACCTTGGTTGTGGATTTAACCACTAGCACGTCAGAGGTATAAGCCAATACGTAACGGGCTACCAGGTATTGACTAAAAGGGACGTCTGTGAGCGAACTCAGCCAGACAACCCTACTGAGCCTGTCAGTGACAATATCCGTACAGTCCGGTCCGTTCGTCTATGAGCATCGCATGGTGGGCCTAGGGGTTGGTAAAAGTCAGACCCCCAAAAGAGGTACAAGTCGTGTCGGAGTGTAGCCCAGAACACCCTGAGATACTACTGGAATACCTACCAGTAAATCTCCTTGCCTTGGCCAAGGACTTCGTGTAATGGCTCTCCTAGACACAGCACGACCTCACCCCCAATACCGGGAGAGACGAACCCCTGAAGATACGCTCACTGCCTCTATGTGGCTCGGGACTGTACCCAACTAAAACCTGTTTGCACGACTCCTTTGAGCCATGGTAGGGTAGTAATCAAAGTACAGTGGGAACTCACACGAGACAAATGACGATCCCCAGGTCGATGAACTAACCTGCACACATGTCACCAGGGAACTGCCATCTGACGTCTGGTATATGACCAACTAGCATGTTCCCGGCGAGTCCTGTCCGGTGTACTCATAACCCAATGAGCACCTGTATACATCTTAGGTGATCCAACTGACACCAGTGGCTTGTGAGACCGGCCACCGCCCCTCGTCAGGGTCTCAACTGTATACACTAGTCTACTCTGGAGTATCGATGCCCTGTCTCGAAACTCACACGACTAGGGACCATTTAAGGATATGCTTATAGACCCCCAGCTCCCACTTATATGATCGCCCTCATACTGCTGGTGGTCAAGCAAGAATCCTAGGGGCTCTATCAACGTGTAATAGCGACTTGTCAGCTCACCTAAAGCAGTACACGATGATAAAGGTAAACCAGATAGCATACTATCATCTCGAGTAAGACTGTCCTACCGGGATAGGTCCTCCATCAATCATTGCAATCACGTACCTGTGACCTAATAATTGACTCTGAGGGCACTATCTCCAACAATCTCCCACTTGCACTCAAGGCTAATTATTGCGATGTCGCATACTCACAGCCCGTGTGATACCGAACACCCAACTCCTCTACTAGTCAGTCTCACAAAGCTCGTTTGCGAAACTATTGCGTTCGAGGAATAGCCTTAGTGAGTGGATCCTCTTTGTTGTTTCTTTCTATGTCTCTCTATATCTCAAGTTCGCGGAGAAACCCATCTCCCGAAATGAGCAATACCTGTCTTAGAATGTGTCTGGATGTCTGATGGGACATAGCTCATAAATGAACTCCAAATCCAAACTTCTTAGACTGTATCGACAACTGAACTTAATCAGTATCCTGCGCCATGCCTCCCTCGGTATTGCCTTGGATCACCTGTCCAAAATACTGCCCCTCGTCAGAAGGAAAAACTATAACTCTGACAACCTCCTTGTCGTCCAGGTCACCTTGGAAGCCTGGAATGATAACTGTTTCCTGCATGAGGCTATCGTTATCATATCCCTAGAACATTCACTTATGTTCTAAAACTGCTTCCGACTGTTTCTCCAGGATTGGATCAAATGTCAACTTATTGCATCTAGTGCAAGAACAACATCTGGTGTGGTACTTGACATCTCACGATTGACTCAATTGCCTGAGCAAGTGATCTGCCAATCATGCACGTCCCTCTCCCCTTTAGTCTGTAAGACACCTTTAGAGAGGGTGACTCCATCTTCTGTAGGTACACTACCGTGCATGGAGTCGTCCATTCTAAATACCCTTAGAATGCTGTCCAAGTACCCAGATTGGGAAACCACCCAAATCTAGATCTAAAACCATAGATCTGGTAACCAGTATGTCTGATACAAAATCCATTTCCCATATGGAGAAAACACTGTGTGACGACCAAAGTATAACCGATCGTAGTATAGGAGTTTCCTTTCCTACTATGTGTATGTCATCCAAATACCAGGATATCACACCCTACTACCTTCTCAACAGATCCATCTCCTATTCTGATGAAGTCAAACCCATGACTGTCACGTCAGAAATAGATGATCTATCTCCGCTACATGTGCTTCAGTCTATAAATAGACATAAGCTCCCTGTCCACCAATGCTTCCGCTGCTCCCACTGACTACGACAACCCTCCGGCAGAGTCATATAGACGTACACTTCCAAAACTAGTTTAGAACGACGCTATACTCATCCTCCCGCCGGGTCTCGCAGCCTGGAACAACAGCAATGGTAATTGTGGGTAAACAAGAACTTCCCTGTCACCGTCCTTGAGGCTACCGTAGTACCTCTCGGGTGCCTGAAGTTACCCACCTTATCTGCGGAGTGGCCAATGGAATGTCAATCCAGATTGAATCTTTAGGTTCCTTATCAAATCTTCAGTAATCGTTTGTGGTTCTGGAATCACTTCCAGTTCTACCATACTCCCACTACTGTTTTCTGAAAAAATCCATTTTTAATAAAACTGTGGCGAGTCTAGAACAATATTGCTATTGTTCATCCAGATGGTAGAAAATCAACCCTCGTCATAGCCTGGGTCAACCCACAAACAGCCATTACAGAAACGTGCCTTGAGTTGTCCAGTGTCTGGTTTTAAGCATAAACCGGACAACTCCCCGTACCTTAACATCGTTAAGATGCGAACTGTTCTATATCCCATATAGGAACAGAGGCACTGATTTAATTGAACCAGATTCAAATCATGCAGCTGTCTCCAGCGCATGTCAACTAAATGGAGAGAGGCCGATCAGCGTTACTCAACTTAGGAATGCTTCCAATTATGAATAACCTGAAAGAGAAGCAAGATCTCTTTATCATTACTATCAACTGAATACCATGCACAAGTGTCTACATCTTCGATCACTTTGAAGAATCCCGATACTTGCTACACCTGATTCTCTACTCTATTCAAATACCTATAACTTCTCAAAATTTGGACCCTGTGTTTCCACGAAACACCTGTCTAAAAACTAGAGAAGTCATAAGTAAACCGAATATAGTACGAGGACCAACCCCTCTGTCCTGATGGACCCTGGACAACATACAATACTCTGTATAAGTCCCTTGAGTCTGATAACTCATTCACTGTGTGTCGTAGGTTGAAAACTGTTCTTATGGTTAAGAAGAATTACACCGCTGTTTAATGCTCCTTACCTAACCATCCACTGATATAGGTAAATGTCATAGACATAATTTCAGAAAGGTATATCTCACTCTATGAAAATAGACGTACAGATATATCAATTTGAAATTGGTGCATAAAAGCGGATATTCAAAACCAAATATTTGCCGACCGGCAAACAGCCCAGGTGATTTCCTCAAATATCACTGATTACAACGAATCCCGATACAATGAGGATGACCACCCAATTCCCAATAACTTACTCCCACTCATCATCTGTAAAACCATATAGATGTGAGAATCATACATGGTAAATACATACCCTGGAGCAAGTATCTAATCGGGAAATCAGTTTTCTTTTAACATTACACAGTGAAGTTGAAACATTGAAATGTTTCGATGGGGTATCCCGGTATTCCTAGTAATGCCTCTTCCAGATTCATGACTGTAACCGTATAGTTCTTTGCCACCTCTCCAAATCCCTTCATATGCCTTTAGTCTTTACCTTCTGTACACCCCTTTAGGCCAAATGGTTTTCTTCCTTCCCTACCGTTCGGCACCAGCCTATGGTTTGGAAGAAGACTATCCAATAAGCATAATGGGTGTACTGTCCCAATCCTAGGAACACTCGCAATGAGAGAGAGGGTGAAGATAAAATACAACCGAATAAACCTTATTCCTATTTCTCCTGGACCAGAATCCATCCCTGAACTGGAACAAGTTCCTTTCGAGTTCGTATATAACCATACGATGGAGTATCCAATAAACTGTGGATCTTCGTAGTGATACGGAGTGTCCTGGAGAAATACAAAGGTGATTTAGGATTGGCGAAGGAATACTTGGTTTGGTCGTGAATATCAGTCGCAATTTACGTTGCCCTCTTACTAATCCCTTGCTTTGTCTTAACTTAATACCTTCTTCACACCATCGTTATGCTAATTGGTTTTCTTCATTCCCTACCGGTCGGCACCAGCCTAAGGTTTGGAAGAAGACTATCCAATTTGCGTAATAGGTGTACTATCTCCTAAACCAAGGAGTACTCACAACTTGAGAGAAGGTAAAAGGAAAAGACAACTGAATAATCCTATCCGTTTTCTCCAGAACCTGAAACCATCCTCGAATAAATTCTTTCGAGTTCGTATCTAACCATACGATGGTTTTTTCCAATGGAAGTGGACGTTCGTAGTAATACGGGGTGTCCTGGAGAAAAGGGTAAAAGTAGGAGTGGCAATGAGGTTTGCAACTCTGACAATCCAAAAGCCAGTGTTAAGAAGGTTCGGTTAATTTGGTCTCTGAGTCAAAGTCTTAGGGTCGGGTCAATGGTCGCTGCCAAAGAGAGAGAGAAAAGAAACACTCAGCGTGCACTCTAACCTAGATTAGAATGGTTACCAATTTATCTAATCTGGAAACCTCCCACTGTACCTCAAATTCTCCTCCAAACCTGAAAGAAGAATTAGTCGAGGTCACCCGAGGAGTAAACCAACTCATCAGTGGGAATCGGGATCCAACTATCATCGCATGATAACGTGACGGAATCCGCTCACATCATCACACTCCAGAAGGTATGCGCATATCTGGCAAGTTTCAGTTCTTTTGAAACTCCCGATGTGATTTCTGCCCCATGCTCTTATGACCTTGGCGAAGGTCAACAAATCATAAGTCACATGTCAAGTTCTACCCGTCATTATCCAGGTTAATTTGAATCCACCCGTACAAGCCCTTGACGAAGGTCAACAAGGCTATACGACTGTCCCAAACCAACGCATCTATCTATGCAGCAGAAAGGTAACAAGCAGCTACCATACACTATGCCTTGACGAAGGTCAACAAACATAGCATGAATACTACGTGCTACCCGTCTGAAACGACGGAGGGCTACGAATGGTTTCTGGCGAAAACCTTTAACGTAATGAACTTGATATCGTTGAAGGAACGGATAGCTTTTTGAAAATATAGTGACGAAAACCGTTGCTAAAGAGGTCACTCCCGGTGAAGGGATCTCGGCTCTTTCCCCGTAGAATGGGGTGCAGGATATTCCAAATGAATACCGCGATGCAAAGCAAAAGTAATCGGCTATAGTGAAGTTAATGCCCTGACGCAAACTTCTGTCCAAGGGGTCACTCCCGGTGAAGGGATCTCGGCCCTTGCCTCGTCGACTGAGGAGCAGGATATTCCAACTGAATACCACGATGCAAAACAAAAGTGAACGTCCTTGCAATAACAGCTTTTTGAAAAGTGTTCCAACAACATCAGATTAGGTTTGTTTTTAACTTGCATTGATCCGAATCAATGCAGTCCCATCAATTGATCACACCACAAAGAACGAAAATATACTGATGTACGTATATGCCATCCGCATTCGTCACTGGGTCCCGTCATTACCCGTTAGGTTAGCTAACTAACGACAGAGCGGGGACTGGACTAGCGCGGATGCAAAACATATACAACATCTACTAATATATATACCAATATATTATATTCGCTCAAGGCGTGATAAGAAATGCAACATCACATAAAATGTACAGCATCACAGAAACAATACAGATATCTGGGATCCCCGGGTTTCATAGAGCCACTACTGAAACCCGACGTTCCCCTGGTCGTGTGGATAGCCTGTGCAATGAAAACCTAGACCCCTACGGGCACGGCAAGTCACCCGCCAAAACCTGAAGCGAGGAAGCCCCCTTCAGTACCGTGAATGGACCACCCAGCACTTCACGGAATCCGGTAACTTGGGCACCCCTCCTGGGTCAACCTGTACCCCCTACGAGTGCGGCGAATAGCCTGCCAATCCTAGAGTGAAGCCCCCTCCGTCTCAATGCCATGAGATGCGGGCTTGTTGCCCTCTAGAACCCGGCTATCCGTGCACCCCTCCGCGGGGTAATCCTAGTACAGAAAGTAAAATATACATACAACAGGTACATCGACCGCAACCAGGTCGTGCCCCAAAATAATAATACAATCAGGCAGTGACGGCAGTCCACGTGTCGGACGCTCGTCCCGCAATATCAAATGTACATAATACAACAAAACTGTACTAGCATTGCATCCAGGCTATCCCCCACGACCGATCCGCAACATCACAGCAAAAATAGAACATCAACGTGAAAGTCACGTTCGCAAATCCGTCTAACCGGGCTATAGCAGTTAGACCGGATTTACCGATCAAGTGACATTCACGGTCGCAGATATAATGTAAATACTGTGAAATAATGTGTTTAAAAAATCCGATCAATCAAATTTTAACAAATGGGCCCCCAAGCACTACTGTAGCAGATCAAGAAATTCTGGGCCCAATGTTATTATTCCAAAACCCCACTTTTCACCCCAGAAAGCCTCTGTAAAAACTTGGTGCAGGGTGTTAGTGTATATGCCCTAGAGGCCATTACTGTATCATACTAGTTTGTATATTACTTAATGAAAGCTTGGGATATTCACCTTGTATAAACAATCTTGCTCAATATAGTAGTATGCTACTTGGTTTTTTTCTACTTCAATGTGTACTTGTGTTTATTTTACTATATCACTTATACGCATTATGGAGCCCTTAGGATTTTTTGCTTGATTACCAGCGTTGTGATGGCAGTCGCACTAGTGGGGGCTGGGTAATCTATAAGCACATCCTTATACAGGTCCCTAGTCGCAGGACTATCGAGACAGGGCATCGATACTCCGGAGTAGACTAGCGTATGCGCTTCTCATCCCAGTGTGGGAGATGGTCTGTCCCACAGCCATCAGTACGACGTACTGGAGATAGTATACGGGTGCTCGTTGGGTTACGAGTACACTGGACAGGACTCGTCGGGAACTGACAGGTTGGTATTATACCTATCGTCAGTCATCAGTTCCCAGGTGACATGAGTACAGCTTAGTCCGCTGACTTGACACTGGCACTTCGCCTCGAGTGTGTTCCCACTGCACTTTGATCACTACCCTACCACGGCTCAAAGGAGTCGTGCAAACAGGTAGTGGTTGGGTGCAGTCCCGAAGCACTTGGAGGCAGTGCCGGTTAGACAGGATTCGTCTCTCCCGGTATTGGAGGTTGACATCGCGCTGTGTCTAGGAGAGCCATTACACGAGTAGTCCCTGGCCAGGGCAAGCGAGATATACTGGTAGGTTTCCAGTGTTATCTCAGGGTGTTTTGGGCTTCACTCCGACACGACTTGTACCGCTATTGGGGAACTGACGTTTTACCGCTCCCTAGGCCCGACATGCGATGTATCAGACGAACAGACCGGACTGTACGGAGACTGTCACATTCAGACTCAGTAGGAGTTCAGATGGGGTTTCACCTCGTCAGCCTTCTTGTCGACATCTGCCTGGGGACCGTTACGCACAGCTAGTGCCGCTTGCGGTCTGTGGTTAAACCCACTGCTAGCGTAGTGTCGAGTCTTTAGAGTCCCACACAGAGGGTATTCGCCTCTGGGCAAAACAGAGTAGAGGTCGCATGGTTTTGCGACAGGGTTCGTTCTCATCCGCGCACTTGTGCACGTTTGGAGTCCGGACAGTTTTTACTGGCTGGCTCTGGTTTGAGTCAGATACCGGTATATGTTTTGGGGTTGCTTTTATTTCTCAGTATTCATGTTCCTCGGAACAAGAATGCAGGTGTGTATGCACAGTTGCTTGAGGCGGAGGATGAGGTTTTTCATTAGGGTTTCGGAACGGGTGCGTATGCACAGTTTACAGTCGTCTTTTTCCAAACCCTAATAGATTTATGAAATATCAATTAATAATAGTAATTAAATGAAATATTGTTATGGTTGATTTTGTTGACTTGTTGACCATGGTTGACTTGTTGACCATGGTTGAATGTTGACCACCATCATGCTTTGAAAGGATTCTCTTTGATTCATGCTTACACTCATTTATTGAAAGTATGATAGTGGTCATTCTAAATACAACCATCAACTATTTCATTTTTGAATTATTATTATTAATTAGATAATTCCTTTTCTTTTAGTCATAGTTGCAAAAGAAAAGAGCTCATTCTTTCATAATCATTCTCTCTCCTCACTTCATCTTCTTCTTCCTCAAGCTCAAGGTGATTCCTTCTCATGTGTTGAGAATCCTTCACCTTGAAAAGAAAACAACCCCTAGACACTCTCTACTCTCTCTAGGGTTCAAGGTTTAGCAAGCCGGAAATCCTAGTTCACTCAAAGATCGAGGAAGAGCCCAAAGGTTGAACTCTCGAGGTGGATCCATCTTCGACGGAAGAAGGCGACAAGAAGAGAACCATCAACCTCTACAAAGTTTGAAGAAGAAGGAGTTCAAGTTTAGGTATAACCATCTTCATCCGAGTAGCTAACTCTCTTTAGCAAGTATGCTAGTTTTAGTTTAGTTAAAGATCCCGACTTTGCTTAGTCCATGTTGCCTCTTGCGCTAAAAATTTGATTTTTATACCGTTTCCGCCTCCCCGTAAGAACCGGGGGTCGCAACGTGGACTTACAGTGGTATCAGAGCCTAACTAAACTTAAACTAGCTTGGTAGTGAAGTGTAACGAAGTTCGGAACTGAAAAAATCACAAAACCAGAAAAACAAAACCCTAAGTTTCTGTTGAAATTTTTTCTGCTCTAAATGAAAAACTTTATACTTGTAAATTCGGCTCAGGGTTTTGTGTGAACACCCAAGAAAAACGATGCCCTAATTCATTCAAACCGCCGCGCTTCCGCCGCACGAGGTAGGCATGTGCCGCGGAAGCGCCGCCGTTTGTCGTCTTCTCTGCATCGTTTTTCGTGCAGTGTGTGTCTGTGTTGGTTTTGGGATTTTTAAAATATATTATATGTGCCCAGATTTTCCAGAAAAGAAATTTACTTTTGGGGTCCTATAATTCCGTATTTTTTCCGAACTTCTCTGCACTTTGACTATGATGGTTATATCTGTGATGCTTGCATGTATTGAACGTCGGCTAATCGCTATAAGACGATTAGTCGGGGTTATACATGATCTGTGTTTGATATTGGAATGTGTATATGAATGTGTTGGACCGTCGCGGGTGAATAGCCGGGGTGGATGTGAGATGAGCTTTTGTTTTTCTTTCATTCATTGTAAATGTAAATTGATGTAATAATATTATTTGTTTGGCCGCACAACCGGGTCGGGGTTGTAGCCGTCATTGTATAATTCTTTTTACTGGTTTTGCTCCTAGGATAGACCCATGGAGGGGGTGCACAAACTGCCGAGTACTTGGCGGGTAGTTTGCCGCACCCGTAGGGGTCTTGGGTGGGATATTTGGCTATTCACCGCGACCGTGTTATCCGCTTTTCGTTCCAGGCTCGAAAGGACTGCGGATTGCTAGTATATCCAATGTATTCATCTGTGATCTGTAATGTCTATCATTGCTTTCTATTTAGGCGTTGCTTATGTTTTACAGCCGCGCTAGCCCAGCCCCCGCTCTGTCGTTAGTTAAGTAACCTAACGAGTGATGACGGGACCCCGTGGCGAATGCGAATGGCATAAGCGTACGTCATATTTTGGTTGTTTTCTGCAATAGTAGGAATTAAATGATGGGACGCATTAAAAGTAATAATGCAAGAATATCACGCATTAAAAGAACTAATGCAAGATAATAAACCAAGTTAAAATCGTTGGAACACTTTCGAAAAACCACTCGGTTCTTTTCAAAACTAACTTTTAAATGCGGAGTTTGAGCCACTCCTTCTAAAAGCTATCTCGTTCCATCGATTATATCAAGTTCACTACGTTCACGATTTCGCCAAAACCATCCGTAGCCCTCCGTCGTTTCATATGAATATTCAACAGTATTCAAGCTGTGTTTGTTGGCCTTAGTCAAGGCACAGTGTTTGGTAGCTGTTGGTTATTTATATGTTGCATAGATAGAATGCGTTGGTTTGGGACAGTCGTATTGCCTTGTTGGCCATAGTCAAGGGTAGATACGGGTGGGTTCAAATTAACCTGGATAACGACGGATAGAACTTGACATGTGACTTATGATTTGTTGGCCTTAGTCAAGATCATAAGAGCATGGGGCAGAAATCCACATCGGGAGTTTCATAAGTACTGAAACTTGCTAGATTTGTATACCATTTGGAGTGTGGTGATTCTGGTAGGATTCCTTCAGTTTCGTCACACGATGATATTTGGATCCCGATCCTACTGTGAGTATATGCTACTCCTCGGGAAATTTCTCACTAAACAATCAATGCTATAAACCTAGTAGGTGCCTAGAAAGGTGTTAGCGGGGCTACGCCCCCAGGGAAAAGAGGTTATTTAATTAAGGAACTTCGCGAAAGCGTTGGAAAACCTCCCTCGAAGTACCGACACTGGCCTGGCTGAACGGTTAAGCAAGTATTGTGCGGTGGGATTGATCCCGACTAGTTCTTCCTTTATGGTTTGAGGAGGGATTCGAGAGACAGTGGGAGCCATCCTGTTTAGACAAATTAAAAACCATTCTAAACTTGCAAGAGCATCGTGCTAAAGTGTTCCTTCTCTCCCCCCTGCAGCGACCAAATCGAAATGACTGGACTTAAGTTACTTCTAGATAAAAACATATTGACAGGGCCAAACTACAAAGATTGGCTCAGGAATGTCAAGTTGGCAATCACTTACGACAAGCTGGGGTATCTTCTTACCACCAATGCTCCCCCCGTCCCAGGTCCCACCTCCAGCGTCGCGGATAAGGAAATCCGTAAGACTTGGGAGATTGACAGCGCGAAGGCCAGGTGCCTCGTACTTGCCTCGATGGACAACGAACATTAGAGGAGGCACGAGAGTATGGATTTAGAGTCCATATTTCTCCATACAAAAGAACTGTATGGAGAGCAGTCTCGTATCGCAAGATACGAAGTGTCGAAGAAGTTATTTTCGACAAAGCTGGCCGTCGGATCATCGGTAGCGGACCACGTGCTTAAGATGATTGGCTACACTGAGGAGCTCGTGGAACTTGGGACCACGTTGGACAGTGAACTCTATACGGATATAATTCTCCAGTCCCTTCCATCCACTTACGCCCAGTTCATACTGAATTTCAACTTGCAAGAAAAGGAAGTTGAACTTTCAGAACTCCTCAACATGCTGAGGAGCGCAGAGGGCACCCTACAGAAGGGTAGGGAAACACCCGCTTTGTTTGTAGGAGGATCTTCTTCCTCTAGGTCCAAGGCGAAAGCCAAGGGAAAGAGGAGGAAAGCCCCCGCCAAACCAAGAGGCGGTGTTAGTAAAGTGGGTACGAAGGGAAAAGAATTGGCAACAAAGATTGCGGGGAAGCTTGTGGGTAAAGAGGAATGCTTCTATTGTCACAAGAGTGGACACTGGAAGAAAGATTGCAGGGCTTGGAAGGCCAGGACACAGGAACTGAAGCAGGTTGCGGCTTCAGCTTCAGGTGTGTATGTTATTGAAAACTGTCTTTCTATAAACTCTACTTCCTGGGTAATGGATACCGGATCAGGATCTCATATCTGTAATTCTTTGCAGGCGTTGAGAAACCGTAGGTTTTTGAAGGCAGGTGACATGACCCTCAGAGTTGCGAACGGAGCTAGCATGGATGCTAAAGCCGTGGGGGACTATCACCTGGGAATGACAGATGGGCATGTTTTGGTTTTGCGTAATTGCTTTTTTTTGTACCCAACGCAACTTGTAATATCATTTCTGTATCTTTGGTTTCTAAAGAAGGTTATGAATTTGCGTTTGTAAGTAATGTTGTAAACATTCACCTTAATCAAGTTCTGATTGGGTCAGGTACATTGAGCAATGGTATATACGTATTGAACCAACCACAGATTTTCAATGTCCAGAATACACACAAAAGAAAGTCTCCAGATATCAATCAGGCTTTCTTATGGCATTGTAGACTGGGTCACATCAATGAGACACGGTTGACTAAGTTACATAAAGAAGGATACTTGGATCCGTTCGAGTATCAGTCTTATGCCACTTGTGAATCTTGTCTCATGGGAAAGATGACAAAGACTCCGTTCACTGGACACGGAGAAAGAGCGAGCGAGCTCTTGGGACTCATACACAGCGACGTGTGCGGTCCAATGTCTACACATGCGCGAAGCGGTTATTCATACTTCATTACTTTCACAGACGATTTCTCTAGGTATGGACATGTCTTCTTAATGAAGCACAAATCCGAGGCCTTTGAGAAATTTCAGGATTACAAGAATGAAGTTGAAAAACAAACAGGCAAAAGTATTAAGATTCTAAGATCAGATCGAGGTGGAGAATACTTGAGTGCCGATTCCTGGACTATTTAAAAGAGAATGGAATTCTCTCTCAGCGTACTCCTCCATACACTCCGCAACACAACGGTGTATCGGAGAGACGGAACCGAACCCTATTGGATATGGTACGGTCCATGATGAGTAAGGCTGAGTTACCGCGATTTTTCTGGGGTTATGCACTGGAAACAGCTGCACATCTCTTGAACCAAGTTCCTACTAAGACAGTGCCTACCACACCATATCAGATGTGGAGTGGGAAGAAACCCTGTCTTAAATCCTTTAAGACATGGGGATGTCCGGCTTTTGTAAAAAAGCAGCATGCGGACAAGCTCGAGGCACGCTCAGTACAGTGCAAGTTTGTGGGATACCCAAAGAACTCCAAGGGGTATCTTTTCTACTACGAAGAGGAACAAAAAGTTCTTGTTTCTCGTCATGCCTACTTCTTGGAAACTGAGTTTTTGGAAAACCAGATAAGTGGGAGCGCAGTGGAACTGGAAGAAATTCCAGAACCACAAAACATTACTGAAAGCTTAGAGGAACCAGAGGGTTCGAGAGAACAGGACATTCCTATGCCACTCCGCAGAAGTAGTAGGCAGTCTCATCCGCCCGAGAGATACTACGGTTTTCTCATAGACGGGGATAGAGAGGATTGCATCATAGATTATGATGAGCCTACTAGCTTCCAGCAGGCCGTTCAGAGCGTTGACTCGGTAAAATGGCTGGATGCAATGCGGACCGAAATGGAGTCCATGTACACCAACAAAGTATGGACGTTGGACATTGCTCCAGACGGGGTAAAACCCGTAGGATGCAAGTGGATCTTCAAAATGAAGATTGGTGTAGATGGACAGGTTGAGACCTATAAAGCTAGACTTGTAGCAAAGGGTTTCCATCAAAGACCTGGCTTGGACTATGACGAAACCTTTTCTCCAGTGGCTATGCTGAAATCCATTCGGATCCTTCTTGCCATTGCTGCCTTCCACGATTATGAGATTTGGCAGATGGACGTAAAGACCGCTTTTCTGAATGGAAATTTAGAGGAGTGTGTCTATATGGATCAGCCAGAGGGTTTCATTCAGAGTGGGAGCAGCGGAAAGGTGTGCAAGTTGCTTAAGTCCATCTATGGACTAAAGCAGGCATCGCGGAGTTGGAACATCTGTTTTGATGAGACGGTCAAGGAATTTGGCTTTATCAAAAATCCAGATGAACCATGCATCTATAGTAGATTTGTAGCAAGAACTGTAGTATTCCTCGTTTTATACGTGGATGACATTCTTTTAATAGGAAATGACATTCCTATGCTACAATCTGTCAAGAGGTTCTTGTCACACAGGTTCTCCATGAAAGACCTGGGTGATGCCTCATACATCCTGGGGATCCGGATCCATCGTGATAGATCCAAGAGGATATTAGGACTTTCTCAGTCCAGGTACATCGACACCATAGTGAAGAGATTCAGTATGGAAGATTCCAAGCGCGGTAACCTACCGGCTTGTCACGGGATCACCCTCTCTAAAGAGATGTCTCCCAAGACTGATTTGGAGAGGGATCACATGTCTATTATACCCTACGCTTCTGCGGTAGGCTCTATAATGTATGCGATGTTGTGTACCAGACCGGATGTAGCTTATGCACTGAGTGTAGTAAGCCGGTATCAGTCAAACCCTGGGGAGAAACACTGGATAGCGGTAAAGAACATTCTCAAGTACCTGAGAAGGACTAAGGAGATGTTCTTGGTGTATGGCGGAAAAGACCTCCAGATCGAGGCCTTTGCTGACTCCAGCTTCCAGAGTGACAAGGATGATTCCAAGTCCATATCGGGTTTTGTCTTTACCCTCAATGGAGGGGCGGTGTGTTGGAAGAGCTCCAAACAGGAAACCGTTGCAGACTCGACTATGGAAGCGGAATACATTGCTGCTTCTGATGCCGCAAAAGAAGCTGTCTGGATGAGGAAGTTCTTAAAAGAACTTCAGGTGGTTCCGTCCATTGTTGACCCAATACCTCTGTATTGCGACAACAACGGGGCTATAGCTTTAGCAAAGGAACCCAGGTCCCATCAACAACGGGGCTATAGCTTTAGCAAAGGAACCCAGGCACATCTTGAGGCGGTATCACCAGATCAGGGAGATCGTGGATCGCAAGGAGATCGAGGTTCGGAGGGTTGCTTCAGAAGAGAACACTGCAGATCCATTCACCAAGGCCCTACCCCAGACTCAGTTCGGGCGGCTGATCGAGATGATAGGTCTTCGATACGCCAGTACATGGCCTTAGTGCAAGTGGGAGATTGTTAGTGTATATGCCCTAGAGGCCATTACTGTATCATACTAGTTTGTATATTACTTAATGAAAGCTTGGGATATTCACCTTGTATAAACAATCTTGCTCAATATAGTAGTATGCTACTTGGTTTGTTTCTACTTCAATGTGTACTTGTGTTTATTTTACTATATCACTTATACGCATTAGTGGAGCCCTTAGGATTTTTTGCTTGATTACCAGCGTTGTGATGGCAGTCGCACTAGTGGGGGCTGGGTAATCTATAAGCACATCCTTATACAGGTCCCTAGTCGCAGGACTATCGAGACAGGGCATCGATACTCCGGAGTAGACTAGCGTATGCGCTTCTCATCCCAGTGTGGGAGATGGTCTGTCCCACAGCCATCAGTACGACGTACTGGAGATAGTATACGGGTGCTCGTTGGGTTACGAGTACACTGGACAGGACTCGTCGGGAACTGACAGGTTGGTATTATACCTATCGTCAGTCATCAGTTCCCAGGTGACATGAGTACAGCTTAGTCCGCTGACTTGACACTGGCACTTCGCCTCGAGTGTGTTCCCACTGCACTTTGATCACTACCCAACCACGGCTCAAAGGAGTCGTGCAAACAGGTAGTGGTTGGGTGCAGTCCCGAAGCACTTGGAGGCAGTGCCGGTTAGACAGGATTCGTCTCTCCCGGTATTGGGGGTTGACATCGCGCTGTGTCTAGGAGAGCCATTACACGAGTAGTCCCTGGCCAGGGCAAGCGAGATATACTGGTAGGTTTCCAGTGTTATCTCAGGGTGTTTTGGGCTTCACTCCGACACGACTTGTACCGCTATTGGGGGACTGACGTTTTACCGCTCCCTAGGCCCGACATGCGATGTATCAGACGAACAGACCGGACTGTACGGAGACTGTCACATTCAGACTCAGTAGGAGTTCAGATGGGGTTTCACCTCGTCAGCCTTCTTGTCGACATCTGCCTGGGGACCGTTACGCACAGCTAGTGCCGCTTGCGGTCTGTGGTTAAACCCACTGCCAGCGTAGTGTCGAGTCTTTAGAGTCCCACACAGAGGGTATTCGCCTCTGGGCAAAACAGAGTAGAGGTCGCATGGTTTTGCGACAGGGTTCATTCTCATCCGCGCACTTGTGCACGTTTGGAGTCCGGACGGTTTTTACTGGCTGGCTCTGGTTTGAGTCAGATACCGGTATATGTTTTGGGGTTGCTTTTATTTCTCAGTATTCATGTTCCTCGGAACAAGAATGCAGGTGTGTATGCACAGTTGCTTGAGGCGGAGGATGAGGTTTTTCATTAGGGTTTCGGAACGGGTGCGTATGCACAGTTTACAGTCGTCTTTTTCCAAACCCTAATAGATTTATGAAATATCAATTAATAATAGTAATTAAATGAAATATTGTTATGGTTGATTTTGTTGACTTGTTGACCATGGTTGACTTGTTGACCATGGTTGAATGTTGACCACCATCATGCTTTGAAAGGATTCTCCTTGATTCATGCTTACACTCATTTATTGAAAGTATGATAGTGGTCATTCTAAATACAACCATCAACTATTTTATTTTTGAATTATTATTATTAATTAGATAATTCCTTTTCTTTTAGTCATAGTTGTAAAAGAAAAGAGCTCATTCTTTCATAATCATTCTCTCTCCTCACTTCATCTTCTTCTTCCTCAAGCTCAAGGTGATTCCTTCTCATGTGTTGAGAATCCTTCACCTTGAAAAGAAAACAACCCCTAGACACTCTCTACTCTCTCTAGGGTTCAAGGTTTAGCAAGCCGGAAATCCTAGTTCACTCAAAGATCGAGGAAGAGCCCAAAGGTTGAACTCTCGAGGTGGATCCATCTTCGACGGAAGAAGGCGACAAGAAGAGAACCATCAACCTCTACAAAGTTTGAAGAAGAAGGAGTTCAAGTTTAGGTATAACCATCTTCATCCTAGTAGCTAACTCTCTTTAGCAAGTATGCTAGTTTTAGTTTAGTTAAAGATCCCGACTTTGCTTAGTCCATGTTGCCTCTTGCGCTAAAAATTTGATTTTATACCGTTTCCGCCTCCCCGTAAGAACCGGGGGTCGCAACGTGGACTTACACAGGGATCCCCACAGTGTGCGGCGGAACAGCGGCGGGAAGGGGGTGTTTGCGGCGGTTCCGCGCTCCCACTGTGGAGTCACTTCATCGAATTTTTACAGAGCTCTTAGATTTTCCAGTACATCAATATTTTACAACCTGAAAAATTTTTCGACACTGAAAATTTTCAACAGAAAACTGATGCAAGCAAAAATGTGGATTTTGGAGTTTTGGTCGATCGGAAATGCAAAACACATTACACCAAGCTAGACTAAGTTAATGGCGAGGCTCTGATACCACTGTAAGTGCACGGTGGCGCCCCGGCCGTCAATCCGACGGCCAAATGCAGAAGCGGTGATAAACTTTTCTTTTACATGAACTGGCAAACCGCCGCGCACTAATACCCGGATCGAACCATTAACTAGTCCTAGCTATCTACAAGAAAGAGAAGAAAGATATACCGACAGATCCGAGTCCTCCGGTCCTCTCGTCGTCGTCCCAATCTCCTGCGGAATGTCCCGTCTCCTCCTCGTCGCCGGAAGTGCACCACATCGCCTACTTCTTTTACGGGCTCCCACCTCAATGCCGAGGCAACTCGGGCACGAAGCTGGCTAGTCGACGTGCCTAAGGTTTGCTGTAGAATATCTAGTGAGCAAGTCTCATTTGGGGTTGTAGGAATTGCCTTTTGGTGGAGGGATGAACTATGGAGTTTGGAGATGGAACTTGTGGGATTTTGCAACATCAAATGAGCTAAAAAACCCACCACCAAAAACTTGGACAGCCCACTTTGGGAGTGGCCGGCCATGCTTCAAGAGAGGAGAGAATGAGAGTGTAGTGTATCAAAAGATAATGGGAGCCATTCTCATCTATCATGCAAGAGAGAGAGTCAAAACAAAGAGGTGGTTGAAAAGCAAGTGATGATGAGAAACAATGATCACTCCCAAAACCAATACTCAACCAACAATCATCAACAACCATGATTGTCAACAAAGTCAAGCCATCATGATAAAGCTAGAATTCAAGGTCAAGGAAAAGCTATCATGATACAACCAATAAGCAAAGACCCCCTCCACAAATGCTTATTTGCAACAATGCAAATAAGCCCTCCTCCACCAAACTTCGGCCAATGAACGATACAGAGGAAATTGGCCGAAACGGAAAGCAAACTGGCAACTCCAGAAAACTGGTCCCGTAATAAATTACAGGAAAACCCCGATACTGTGCATACACACCCGCATTTGTATTCCGATCGAAATAAAAATGCAATGAGACAAAATCCACACTGTACTATACTAGGATCCGGCTTATACCAAAGCCGGCTAGTAATATCTGTTCGATCCTGATCCGTGCAATACCGCACGCATCTGATCGAACACTGCCATATATCCATACGGCCTATAGTACAAACTGTCCGATCCTGATCCGTGCAATACCGCACGTATCTGATCGGACCTTGCCATATCTCCATACGGCCTCTACAATCTTTCGCCCGAAAGCTGAGTAACAGAATGTGGGGGACTCTAAAGACTCGTCAACACCTTGGTTGTGGATTTAACCACTAGCACGTCAGAGGTATAAGCCAATACGTAACGGGCTACCAGGTATTGACTAAAAGGGTCGTCTGTGAGCGAACTCAGCCAGACAACCCTACTGAGCCTGTCAGTGACAATATCCGTACAGTCCGGTCCGTTCGTCTATGAGCATCGTATGGCGGGCCTAGGGGGTTGGTAAAAGTCAGACCCCCAAAAGCGGTACAAGTCGTGTCGGAGTGTAGCCCAGAACACCCTGAGATACTACTGGAATACCTACCAGTAAATCTCCTTGCCTTGGCCAAGGACTTCGTGTAATGGCTCTCCTAGACACAGCACGACCTCACCCCCAATACCGGGAGAGACGAACCCCTGAAGATACGCTCACTGCCTCCATGTGGCTCGGGACTGTACCCAACTAAAACCTGTTTGCACGACTCCTTTGAGCCGTAGTAGGGTAGTAATCAAAGTACAGTGGGAACTCATACGAGACAAATGATGATCCCCAGGTCGATGAACTAACCTGCACACATGTCACCAGGGAACTGCCATCTGACGTCTGGTATATGACCAACTAGCATGTTCCCGGCGAGTCCTGTCCGGTGTACTCATAACCCAATGAGCACCTGTATACATCTTAGATGATCCAACTGACACCAGTGGCTTGTGAGACCGGCCACCGCCCCTCGTCGGGGTCTCAACTGTATACACTAGTCTACTCTGGAGTATCGATGCCCTGTCTCGAAACTCACACGACTAGGGACCATTTAAGGATATGCTTATAGACCCCCAGCTCCTACTTATATGATCGCCCTCATACTGCTGGTGGTCAAGCAAGAATCCTAGGGGCTCTATCAATGTGTAATAGCGACTTGTCAGGTCACCTAAAGCAGTACACGATGATAAAGGTAAACCAGATAGCATACTATCATCTCGAGTAAGACTGTCCTACCGGGATAGGTCCTCCATCAATCATTGTAATCACGTACCTGTGACCTAATAATTGACTCTGAGGGCACTATCTCCAACAGATATCCTCCGGATATTCGCTGAGTCCAGAGATGTCACCGGTAGGTAGTGTTCCCCTGCCGGGCTCAACGTCTCTCTATACGATCTTCTTGCCCCAAGATGCCGTACTGGGTCCACCATGTACTCACAGACTGTGCCTTCTCTCTTCTCGAATCGGGTATACACATAACTCAGAATCGAGAAAACTCATGGTGGACGTCGAAATATCGTATCAAAAGACACCGCGTTTTTTTAAAAAACAATCATAAGACTTTAAAATTATATCTGTGGTTCTCAAATCCAACAATCTGATAAAAACAGAATCTCATAATCATGTAACCATAATGGAATAATAAATACAAGCACTTAACAGTACTGCAGGGTATAATAGGTGCTTTCATACAAGCATGTCGTGTAACTAAGTAAGGAAGTGAAATATCTAAACTAGCATATGCGGTAATGAGCACTAAACAATAACTATAATTCTACAAATTAGGGAACAATATGGAAACACAGCAGTTTCTAATGTGTATGTGGTATGGTAATTATCGATGATGTGTGTGTGAGCCGGCAAGTAGGTGTACGTGTAACATGCGTATCATCGGTAATGGTGCATGTGTCATAACAGAGAAAGTCATATAAAGATAAGTACAAGAAACGTAGTATGTATATCGCAAATGAGAATAATACGAGCGTAACAGAAAGAGGAAAGCATAAATGCAACAGTATAAAATACGTGACTATATATGAACCATACAGTTATAGCTTAAAATAGTACGAATCGTTGTTTTTGAAAATGGGGCTAGGTATTTTTAAGAAAAAGATACCTTTTGAAAATCCGTAGCGTCCCTTGAGGTTGTCATTAAAAGTGCATACGATTCGTTAGTTTTGAAAATAGGTATGGTTCTAAATATATCCTAATATCTACTTAGGTGATTTAAAACAATATGTTTCCAAGTCGATACATTTATAAGTCGGCGATCCATCCTCATAGTATCGCGTACGGTATAATCCATCGTACGGTATCATCAAATCAAAAGTACGGATCTGTGGTCTCGTACATCATATCATGTACGGTATAGTACATTGTACGATATCATCAATCAGGAGTACGGATCTATGGTCACGTATATCATATCATCTCATTAGTCACATATCGTCACATATTACATCACCTCGTATCGCATCATGAATATATATATCACGTAATCTTCATATAATATCATATCGTCTCATGTCATCATAGTATCTCATCTCATAATGTTGTATAGAAATTATCCCTAATCTCTCTCTCTCTGTGTGTGTGTGTGTGTGTGTGTGTGTGTGTGTGTGTGTGTAACAACATATATATAAATATCTCAAGGCTAAGAGAAATAAGTACTAAGGATATTCCTCCCTACGAGTATACTTACTATTGCTTATAGTATCCTAGAACCCTATTAGCTAAGTATACATATCTATTATTTACATATATATAACTATATACCTAGTATCCTAATACTACGGTTGTGGGGGTGTTATACGCCATCCACCCGACTTCTCCCGTAGATATACATCTACTCACCTACTATCCTCTCTCTAACCGAAGTTGATGAACACCTAGCTCTCCTTCATCGCCTCATAAATCCACGTGAATGTACCTACAAATCAATGCATATCGTATCGAAATCAAAATCATATCCGAAAACCGATACGGCAAGCTAAGTGTACATAGGTTAGAACCTATGGTACACTCGTGCTAGAACAACAAAACAACCCCCGACGTTGACATACGAACATCAAACGACAGAGTCAAAACTCAAATATCAAAAACCAAGTTTCAAACGCCGGAAAACATCGACAAAAAACAAGTAAAATGACTCCAGATTCTACCTAAGCTAAAATTAAACTTTTTGTATATAGGGTAGGTCTAGTTAGCTAATGAGTGAGCTACAGACCAAATTTCAGACCCTAACTCCAAAATTGGACGGAAAATTGCGGCCAAATTGAATAAAACGGCGGCCAAAAGTTGAGGGATTGGGCTCGGGTTTTTAGGATAGCTTCCTAGTTATCTGCACATCTCACTATATATGCTAAAAAAATTTCAGAGTTCTAAAGTCATCCCAGATTCTATTTGAACATCAAAACTCAATGCATAACCGATGTCGAAAAATTCTGAACTCAAGCTTGGCACTTCTAAACTCACTTAGACCAGAGATTCTATCACTAAAAAACCAATAGTCACTCTCTAAACTCTCTACTATAACACTACTACTCATTTAAACCACCAAAGATCACCCTAGAATTTTCCAAGTTCACTAAACTTACACTTTTAAACTCTAAACTACTTTGTGAGGTTAGGAAACATAAAAACTTGGTGAAAGATGAGTGTTTTACCTTAAAAACCAACTCAAGAAAATTTCTAGATGATCCAAAGTGCTCAAAACTCCTACCCAACATATGGTGTAGGATGAGATTGTGGATATTTTTTGTGAAGGTGGTGTGAGGTTTTAAGTGGGATTTGGGGGTGTTGCATGGTGGTAGAAGAGGTGGAAGGAGATGAAGAAAATGGAGAAAGGAGATGAAGAATGAGGTGAAGAAAATGATAGAGATGAAGATTTCATGGTTACTAGAACTCCCCTCTTCTCTCTGTCTCATTCTCTCTCTCTTCATTATTCCTTGACGCATCTACGTCTCCTCTCTCTCTTTTCCCATTTTTCTTTTTCTTTTTCTTTTCTCATCTTTTTTCTTTTGAAAACAAAAGAAACACAAAACCATGCATGAAACATAATACAATGTGTTATGGAACATTAAATATGGTTAACAAAAATGGATTTGGCTTAATATATAATTAGTAATACACTAATTAAGTTTAACATAAACTTGTATATAAATAATTGTATAATGATTTATAAAAGCCTAAATTCGATAAATGCTTTCATAAATAATAATTCATATTAATATCGAAATACTTTCCAAAATATAGGTATATAATTATACCATTCTACGAAAACTTAAATCCATACCCATATAGTTTTCGTGAAATTTATTAATTTATCATTTAAATACCAAAAATATTATTTTATATTTTCTGAAATGTTACACTTGATTTCCTGCTTTTTTATCACCCGGTCCCTTGGCAGCTGGGTTCTGGCAATGCAATTAAATTTTGGGAGGATCGATGGCTGAATGGTTGGTCCATCAAGAGTATGTATCCCTCGTTACATTCTCTTGCATGGAATTCTCGGGCTCTAGCTTGTTCTCTGGGTCACGGGCTCAATGGCTCCTGAAATTGGCAGCCTGGTAAATGCTAGAACCTTTACCGACTCTTTTAAAGGCAAGGATCATATTTTTTACTCAAATTTTCAATTGTTTCAAAATTGGACAGGGGCTGGAAAGAGAAAGAATATTAAGAGGATTAAAAAGGCAGTTGAGCTTGCAGATTTCCCATTGCTGTTTCAAGGTGTCCCAAGAAAATATCACTCTCCCTTAGACTCAATTAACTCGGTTTAGGCTGCTGCTACGGTTCCTTGTTTATTTTGGTGCTTGGATTGTGATAAGTTTGCAAACTTGATGACTTGTTGTTTGACTTGTGTGGAGATTTTGTTAAGTTGAATGTTAATTTCTTGATTCTTTGTTAGTCGTAACTAACGAATGAGGACAAGGTCCATTCCTTGTTCTTCACTTCTAGCTTTTAATCAAGAATCAACATTTAGCTTATTTACTCCAAGGTCTTCTCCTTTCTTTTGGTTTGGATGCTGTAACTACTTTTTGCTTTTTATTAATAATATTTGTGAGTAGGTTTTTTACCCTACTTTTTATCTCAAAAAAAATATTTTAAAAGAAAAAAGAATAAAGAATTCATTTTTTTACCAGTATTGTTGGTGATATATGCCCTAGAGGCCATTACTGTATCATACTGGATTATATATTATATATTGAAAGCTTGAGATATTCACAGTTATGATAACAGTCTTTCTCAAAATGGTAGTATGCTACCTGGTTTGATTCTACCTTAATATATGCATGTGTTTCTTTTAGCATATCGCTTATACATATTGGTAGAGCCCTTAGGATTTTTGCTTGACTACCAATGTTGTGATGACAGTCACATTGGTGGGAGCAGGGTAGTCTATAAGCACATCCTTATACAGGTCCCTAGTCGTGGGATTATCAAGACGGGGTATCGATAATCCGGAGTAAACTAGTGTATACGCTTCTCATCCCAGCAGGGGAGATGGTCTGTCCCACAGCCATTAGTACGTCGTACTGGAGATAGTATACACGTGCTCATTAGGTTATGAGTTACACTGGACAAGACTCATCGGGAACTACTGGTTAATATTATACCTATCGTCAGGAAGCAGTTCCCAGGTGACATGAGTATAGGTTAGTTCGTTGACTTACCATCGCTACTTCGTTTCGAGCGTGTTCCCACTACACTTCGATTACTACCCTACCACGGCTCAAAAGAGTCGTGCAAACAGCTAGTAGTTAGGTGTAGTCCCGAAGCACTTGGAGGCAGTAGCGTCAGATAGGATTCGTCTCTCCCGGTATTGGGGGTTGATATCGCGCAATGTTCGGAAAGCCATTACACAAAGTCCTTGGTCAGGGCGGTCGAGAAATACTAGTAGGCACTCCGGTAGTTTCTCAGGGTGTATTGGGCTCTCCTCTGGCACGACTTATTGGGCTGTTAGGGGTCTGACGTTTACCATTCCCCTAAGCCTGATATGAGAGTATCTTAGACGAACAGACCGGACTGTATGGAGATTGTCACAGACATGCTCAGTAGGAGTTCGGATGAGTTTGCTCATCGACCTTTTTATCGACAGATACCTGGATAGCCGTTATGTACAGCTAGTACCGCTGACGTGCTTGTGATTAAACCCACTGACAGCGTACTGTCGAGTCTTTAGAGTTCCACACAGAGGGTTTCCCCGCTTCGGACAAAAGATGCAGAGGTCATATGGTTTTACGGCAGGGCTACGATCACATACGTGTACTTGTACACGGATGATGTTCGGGCGAACAATACTAGTGGGCTTTGGTTTAAGCCGGATCCTAGTATTGTATTATTAGATTATTATCGTCTTAGTGTATTCGTATTTTTCGAAATACGGATACGGGTATATATATACGGTAAAGGGTATTCTTGTAATTTTCTCAAGAACATTTCTAGATGGAGACACCTCATTATTTAGTGTTATCCATTTTTGGTAAATGGATTAATGATGTGGAAATGTTGGAGACATACTTGGCATGGTGAAGCATGGATATTTTGATTTCTTTATTTGTATTTACTCGTTATTGAAGCATGGGTGACATATTCTAATGGAATTAAATCCATGGTTCAATAAGTGAGATGGGATATTAGCCATTCTCCACACTTAGCCAAGAGAATGCTAGCTCATTTTGCATTTCTCCTTCTCTCTTTTCATTTCATCTCCTTCTTCCTCAAGCTAAACCCTTACATTCACATGTATTGTGAAACAAAGGGATTAGTGAGATAATACAATTCATTAGATATTCTCTATAGCACCTAGGCTATTTGGATTAGTGAACCATTTACCTTAATTACCTTGGTTTAGAGGTTAGAGCTTGCAGCGCAAACTCTTGGGTGGATCATCTTTGACGTGAGGAGCCCGATGACGCAACCTTCATCCATTCTCCGAGCAGCCAAGGAGAGGATGCAAAGAAGACCCAAAGGACTGGTTCTTGGAGGTATAACATTCTATCAAGTTATTAGAACCTCTTAATTAGTTTAGTTAGTTAAGGTTTTAGTATAGATCCTGGAGTTAGCCGGTGTTGCGTAGTTCGATAAAATCATTTTTTGAAAATCTCGCCTCCCCGCGAACCTGTAGGATACGCGACATCGACAAACAGTGGTATCAGAGCCTACAAAACCTTAACTAGCTAGTTAGCAAGTAGTTAGAAATTCGATCGTCGGAAAAATCCTAAAATCACGTTCAAAAACCCATGTTTCTATCGATTTTCAAAACTGGTCTAAAAATCTTTTCAGAGACCTTAAAAATACAAGCAGGGTTTTTAATGAACACAGGAGAAATTTGGTTTTGTGAGGCATCAAAACCGCCACGGAACCACGGCTGAGCTGTGTGTTTTGCCGTCATTCCACAGCCGAGTCAAGGCTGACTCGGTCCAAATTTCTTCTGTAGGTCTACAATCTGGAATTTTGATTTTGGGAATATTTGGTTTCTATCCAGTATTATTTGTGTGCTGGATTGTGCATGGAGTAAACTCGGATTTGGCTTATCGATCGAAATTCTAAGATTCTTCGCTAATCGGGTTTTCTGTGTTTGATATATGATACTGAACGTCTGCTAACCGCTATACCTCGATTAGTGGGGGTTGCACATATTTGTGATGCTATTGTGGTTTGTGTATATGGAGTATTGGATCGTCGTGGATGAATTTTCGGAGATGTGAGAAGAGTGTTTTCTTTTCTTTCATTCATGTAATTTGTAAAAGTAATGTAATATTATTTTGCAGGGCACATCCGGGATGTGGTTGTAGCCACTGTTGTATTATTTCTTTTACTGTTTTTGCTCTTAGGATAGACCCAAGGTGGGGTGTACAAACTACCGGGTTCTTGAAGTGCTGAGTGGCCTACTCATTTTATTAAGGGAGGTTGCTTCACTTCGGGAATTTGGCGGGTAGTTTGCCGCACCCGTAGGGGTCAAGGATGGGGTTAGGCTATTCATCACGGCCGTAGAATCCGTCTTTCGTTATAGGCTTAAACGAAATGCGAAATTTCTAGTATATCCAATATATTCATCTGTGATCTGGAATGACTATTATTGCGTGAGACGAATGGATATATATATATATATATATATATATATATATATAGTAGGCGTTGCTTATGTTTTGCACTCTCGCTAGTCCAGCCCCCGCTCTGCCGGTAGTTAAGTAACCTAACGGTGCATGACGGAGCCCCGTGGCGAATGCAGATAGCATAAGCGTAAGTTATATTTTTGTTTCTTTTTCTGCAATGATAAGGTTAAATGATGAGACCGCATTAAAATTGATTAATGAAAAGAAAAATAAACCAAAGCTTAATCGTTGGAACAGTTTCAAAACCACTCGGTTTTCTTCAAAAAGAAAATTTTAAATGCGGAGCCTAAACCACTCCTTTTAAAAAGCTATCATGGTTCCTTCGACTATATCAAGTTCATTACGTTCACGGTTTCGCCAAAACCATTCGTAGCCCTCCATCATTTCATATGGGTATTCAGTAGTATTCAAGCTATATATTTTGACCTTCGGTAAGGCATAATGATCGGTAGCTGCTGGGTATTCATATGTAGCATAAATAGATGCGCTGGTTTGGGACAGACGTACTACTATGTTGGCCTTCGTCAAGGGTATGAACGGGTGGGTTCAAATTAAGCTGGACAATGACGAGTAGAACTTGACATGTGACTTATGATATGTTGTCCTTCGTTAAGTTCATAAGAGCATAGGGCAAAAATCCACATCGGGAGTTTCTAAGGAAATTGAAACTTTCTAGTGTTGCATACCATTTGGAGTGTGATGATTTTGGTAGGGTTCTTTCAAAGTTGTCACACGATGATATTTGGATTCCGATCCTACTGTGGGTATTCGCTACTCTTCGGGAGATTTTTTCACTAAACAATCAATGCTATAAACTAAGTAGGTGTCTAGAACGGTGTTAGCGGGGCTACGCCTCCAGGAAAAAGAGATTATGTAATTACGGAACTTCGCGAAAACATTGGAAAACCTCCCTCGAAGTGCTGACACCAGCCTGGCTGAATGGTTAAGCAAGAATTGTAAGAGTGGGATTAATCCTGACTAATTCTTCTTTTATGGTTTGAGGAAGAATTCGAGGAACAGTGGGAGCCATCCTGTTTAGATAAATTAATAACCAATCTAAACTTGCAAGAGCATCATGTTGAGTGTTTCTTCCCTTTCTCCTAATTGCAGCGACCACAATGACCGGACATAGGTTATTAGATAATAAATTGACAGGGCCAAACTATATTGATTGGCTAAGGAATATCCAAATAGCACTTACCTATAACAAGTTTGATTACCTCCTTATTACAAAAGCCTCGGCCGTCCCAAGTCCAGATTCTACCGTCGCTGATGTTGATATCCGTCAGACATGGGAAAAGGATTGTGCGAGAGCCAAGTTCTTCTTGTTAGCCTCAATGAATAGTGAACACCAGAGGCAGCACGAGAAGATGGACTTAGCTTCCATCTTCATCCATACCAAAGTTTTATATGGAGAGCAATCTCGTATCACAAGATATGAGACCTCGAAGATATTGCTTCATGCGAGGTTGGCTGTCGGGTCATCCGTAGAGGACCATGTCCTTACGATAGTTAGCTATATTGAAGAGCTCATGGACCATGGGACCACGTTGGAGAACGAGTTATGTATTGACTTAATTCTACAGTTCCTCCCCTCTACCTACGCCCAGTTTATCTTGAATTTCAATATTCAAGGGAAGGAAGTTACACTTCCAGAACTCCTCAACATATTGAGGAGCTCAGATGGCATCCTGCAGGAATCCAGGAAGACACCCGCTTTGCTCATTGGAGAATCTTCCTCTTCTGGATCCAAGGAGAAAGCCAAGGGAGAGAAGAAGAAGGCCTCCACCAAGCCGATAAGCGGTGCCAGTGAGGTAAAGGGAAAGGACAGGGCAAAAGTTTCGGGGCTAACAGTAGGGAAAGAAGGATGTTTTTGTTGTCACGGAAAAGCGCATTGTCAGAAGGACTGCAGGGCTTGAAAAGCCAGAAATCAGGATTCGAAGCAAGTTGTGGCTTCGGCTTCGGGAGCGTTGATAATTGAAAACTATATGTCAGTTAACTCTACTTTCTGGGTACTAGATACCGGATCAGGATCTCATATCTGTAATTCATTATAGGTTTTGAGAAACCGTAGAGTTATCAAGGCAGGTGATATGACTCTCAGGGTTGCTAACGGAATGAGCGTGGACGATATATCCGTAGGGAATATCACCTAAGATTGACAAGTGGGCAGTTATTGATTTTGCATAACTGTTTGTATGTACCTAGTATGGCTTGTAATATCATATCTGTATCTTTACTTTCTAAAGAAGGATATGATTTTACATTTGTAAGCAATGTGGTACACATCAACCTTAATCAAAATTTGATTGGGTCAGGTACATTAGATAACGACATATACGTATTAAATCAAGCTCAGGTTTTCAGCGTCCAGAACACACTTAAGAGAAAGTCTCCGGAATTAAATCAGGCTTTCTTATGACATTGTAGACTGGTTCATATCAATGAAACAAGGTTGACAAAGTTACATAAAATCATATCTGAAGGGGAGATTCACGAGTGAAGGCGAGTGAAGCGAAGGAAGGAACTGACGGAGCGGAACAGTAGAAGGCGCGGATGTGAGCCCCTGAGGGATAATTGGATCCGTTCGAATATCAGTCCTATGCAACTTGTCAATCATGTCTCAAAAGAAAGATGACAAAGACTCCGTTCATTGAACACGGAGAAAAAGCGAGCGAGCTCTTAGGACTCATACATAGCGATGTGTGTGGTCCAATATCTACACATGCAAGAAGTTTTTATTCCTGTTTAATTACTTTTACGGACGATTTCTTAAGGTATAAATCCGTGGCCTTTGAGAAATTCCGGAAATATAAGAATGAAGTGGAAAAACAAACCGGAAAAAGTATCAAGACACTAAGATCTGATCGAGGTGGTGAATACCTAAGTGCCGAGTTCCTGGATTAGTTAAAAGAGAATGGAATTCTAGATTACTTAAAAGAGAATGGAATTATCTCTCAGCTTACTCCTCCATACACACCTCAACACAACAGTGTATCAGAAAGGTGAAACCGAATCTTATTGGATATGGTACATTTCATAATGAGTAACACTGAGTTGTCACAATCCTTCTGGGGCTATGCACTAGATTCAGCTGCATATCTTTTGAACAAAGTTCCTACCAAGACTGTGCCTACCACACCATATCAGATGTGGAGTGGGAAGAAGCCCTCTCTTCAGTATTTGAAGATATGGGGATGTCCATCATGCGGACAAGCTCGAGGCACGCTTAGTACTGTGTAAATTTATGGGATACCCAAAGAACTCTAGGGATATCTTTTCTATTACGCAGAGAAACAAAAGGTCTTTGTTTCTCGGCATGCCCACTTTTTGGAAACTCGGTTTTTAGAAAAAGAGATAAATGGGAGCGCAATAAAACTAGAAGAAATTATAGAACCACAAGCTATTACTGAAAGCATGGTGGAACCAGAAGTTTCGAAAGAACCGAACATCCTTGCGCCACTTCGCAGAACTAGTAGGCAGTCTCATTCGCCCGAGGGATATTATGGTTTTCTTATAGACGTGGATAGAGAGGATTGCATCATCGACGATGATGAGCCAACTAGTTTCCAGCAAGCCATTCAGAGCAAAGACTCGGTAAAATGGCTGGATGCAATGCGTACCGAAATGGAGTCCATGTACACCAACAAAGTATGGACTTTGGACATTGCTCCAGAAGGGGTAAAACGCGTAGGCTGCAAATGGATCTTTAGAAAGAAGATTGGTGTAGATGGATAGATTGAAACATATATGGCTAGACAAGTTGTAAAAGGTTTTCGTCAAAGACCTGGTTTGGATTATGACGAAACCTTTTCTCCAGTGGCTATACTCAAATCCATTCGGATCCTTATTACCATTCTGCTTCCACGATTATGAGATTTGGCAGATAGACGTAAAGACCGCTTTTCTAAATGGAAATTTGGAAGAGTGCGTCTATATGGATCAGCCAGAGGGTTTCATTCAGAGTGGGAGCAGCGGAAATGTGTGCAAATTGCTTAAGTCCATATATGGATTAAAGCAGGTATCGCGGAGTTGGAACATTTGTTTTGATGAGATGGTCAAGGAATTTGATTTTATCAAAAATTCAGATGAACCATGCATCTATAGTAAAATTGTAGCGAGAACTATGGTATTCCTCGTCTTGTACATGGATGACATTCTCTTGATATGAAATGATATTCCTATGCTAAAATTAGTCAAAGGATTCTCGTCACAAAAGTTCTCCATGAAGGACCTAGGTGATGCCTCCTACATTCTGGGGATCCAGATCTATCGTGATAGATCTAAACGGATGTTGGGACTTTCACAGTTAAGGTACATCGACACCATACTGAAAAAATTCAGTATGGAAGATTCAAAGCGCGGTAATCTACCGGTTTGTCACGGAATCACCCTCTCTAAAGAGATGTCTCCCAAGACTAATTTAGAAAGGGATCGCATGTCTATTATACCCTACGCTTCTGCGGTAGGCTCTATAATATATTCGATGTTGTGTACCAGACCAGATGTAGCTTACGCCTTGAGCGTTGTAAGCAGGTATCAGTCGAACCCAGGTGAGAAGCACTGGACAGCAGTGAAGAACATTCTCAAGTACTTGAGAAGGACGAAGGAGATGTTCTTGGTGTACGGCAGAGAAGCCTCCAGATCGAGGCGTTCGCCGACTCCAGCTTCCAGAGTGACAAGAATGACTCTAGGTCTATGTCGGGTTATGTCTTTACCCTCAATGGAGGGGCGGTCTGTTGGAAGAGCTTCAAGCAGGACACCGTTGCCGACTCGACCATGAAAGCGGAATATATCGCTGCATGTGACGCTGCGAAAGAAGAAGTCTGGATCAGGAAGTTCGTAGCAGAACTTCAGGTGGTTCCGTCCATTGTTAATCCAATACCGCTGTATTGTGACAACAACGGCGCTATAGTTTTAGCGAAGGAACCAAGGTCCCTTCAGAAGTCCAGACACATCTTGAAGCGGTTCTACCTGATCAGGGAGATCATTGATCGCCGGGATATCGAGGTGCGGAGAGTAAAGACAGAGAACAACACTGCAGATCCACTCACAAAGGCTATCCCTCAGACACAGTTCGAGCGGCTAATCAAGATGATAGGTCTGCGATATACCAATACATGGCCTTAGTGAAAGTGGGAGATTGTTAGTGATATATGTCCTAGAGGCCATTATTGTATCATATTGGATTGTATATTACATATTGAAAGCTTGGGATATTCACAGTTATGACAACAGTCTTGCTCAAAATGGTAGTATGCTACCTGATTTGATTCCACCTCAATATGTGCATGTGTTTCTTTTAGCATATCGCTTATAAATATTGGTAGGGCCCTTAGGATCTTTGCTTGAATACCAGCGTTGTAATGGAATTCACAGTTATGAGAACAGTCTATAAGCACATCCTTATACAGGTTCCTAGTCGCAGGATTATCAAGATGGGGTATTGATACTCCGGAGTAGACTAGTGTATACGTTTCTCATTCTAGCAGGGGAGATGGTCCATCCCACAGTCATTAGTAAGCCGTACTGGAGATAGTATACAGGTGCTCATTAGCTTATGAGTTACATTGGACAGGACTCGTCGGGAACTGCTGCTTGGTATTATACCTATCATCAGGAAGCAGTTCCAAGGTGACATGAGTACATGTTAGTCTGTTGACTTGTCATCGCTACTTCGTCTCGAGTGTGTTTCCACTGCACTTAAATTACTACCCTACCACGGCTTAAAGGAGTCGTGCAAACAAGTAGTAGTTGGGTGTAGTCCCGAAGCACTTGGAGGCAGTAGCGGTCAGATAGGATTCGTCTCTCCCGGTATTGGGGGTTGATATCGCGCAGTGTTCTTAAAGCTATTACACAAAGTCCCTGGCCAGGGCGGTCGAGAAATATTGGTAGGCACTCAAGTAGTTTCTCAGAGTGTATTGGGCTCTCCTCCAGCACGACTTATTGGGCTATTAGGGGTCTGGCGTTTACCATTCCCTTAGGCCCGATATGCGAGTATCTTAGACGAACAGACTGGACTGTACGGAGATTGTCACAGACAGGCTCAGTACGAGTTCGGATGAGTTTGCTCATCGACTTTCTTATCGACAGATACCCGGCTAGCCGTTATGTGCAGCTAGTACCGCTGACGTGCTTGTGGTTAAACCAACTATCAGCGTACTGTCGAGTCTTTAGAGTCCCACACAGAGAATTTCCCTGCTTCGGGCAAAAGATGTAGAGGCCATATGGTTTTACGGCAGGGCTACGATCACATACGTAAACGTGTACACGAATGATGTTCGGGCGGAAAATACTGGTGGGTTTTGGTTTAAACCGGATCCTAGTATTGTGTTATTGGATTGTTATCGTCGTATTCGTATTTTTTGAAATACGGATTTGGGTAAGTATATACGCGGAGGGGTATTCTTGTAATTTTCTCAAAAATAATTTTAGAAGGAGACACTTCATTTTTTGGTATTATCCATTTTTGGTAAATGGATTAATAAGGTGAAAATGTTGGAGACATACCTGGCATAGGTGAAGCATGGCTATTTTGATTTCTTTATTTATATTGACTCACTATTGAAGCACCTAGTGATATATTCTAATGGAATTAAATCCATAGTTCAACAAGTGAGATGGGGTATTAGCCATTCTCCACACATATCCAAGAGAATGCTAGCTCATTTTGCTCGTCTCCTTCTCTCTCTTCATTTCATCTCCTTCTTCCTCAAGCTAAACCCTTACACTCACATATGTTGTGAAACAAAAGGTTTAATGAGATAATACAAAACATTAGACATTCTTTACATCACCTAGGCTACTTGGATTAGCGAACCATTTACCCTACTAACCTTGGTTTATAGGTTGGAGCTTGAAGCACAAACTCTCAGGTGGATCATTTTTGACGTGAGGAGGCCAATGACGCAACCTTCATCCATTCTTTGAAGAGCCAAGAAGAGGAGGCAAAGAAGACCTGAAGGACATGTTCTTGGAGATATAATATTCTACCGAGTAGTTAGAATCTCCTAATTAGTTTAGTTAGTTAAGGTTTTAGTATAAATCCCGGAGTTGGCCGGTGTTGCGTAGTTCGATAAAATCATTATTTTGAAAATTCCGCTTCCCCGCAAACCCGCAGGGTGCGCGACATCAACTTACAAGTATAGCCACCCACCTGAAAATTTAAAGTTTTTTCATATAATATACTTGTTGGAATCCGTTCGAGTGGGTTTAAACGGGCTTGCAAAATTTCCCGTCCAAACCGGCCTGCCTAAACCCGCAAGTTGATCTAGTTCACATTCGCACCCGAACACAAACCCGTCCGCACCGGTTCTAAACCCAACACAATCTCTATGATACTACTCTGGATTCCCAATTGATCATCATCTTTCTCCCAAGGTATATTTACTTCTAGATTTTTATTTATCGTTCTATTAAGAAGTAATAATATAACTTTCAATTATTTAAATGCTTGATATTTTGCATTGTAGGAATATTTTGTAATTGGATGAGTTAGAAATATGTTTATAAATGGATAAAGCCGACCCTTCTGTTAAAAATTAGAAACCTGTCCGAACCCAAAATTGAGTGTTTAGGTATGTTGATTTATAAACCTAGCAGGTTGAAACGGTTTCGTGATTATGGTTAATTTTCGAGTTTGGTATATTTTTGATGAACTACTCGTCTACTCGTCTAACTCGGCCCGATTTCAACCCTATACTCTGTGTGACATTGTAGGATTCCATCTTTTTTGCTACCTGCAGATTATTCATGGGCCTCGAAGAAGTTTTATTAGTTATTTTACATTTTTCACACATAAAACAAAAGGAAGAAAGTAACCAGAGGGCTGACCTAATTAATAATCAAATCAGGTTTGGGTCTTCAAAAATCGACTCAATTATTAAATCTGTCGGTGTAACAAGAACCCTTTGGTCGGATCAAACTTATCCAGACCTGACTGTGACCCGATCAGATCCATTTGACATTTTTGGTTTTCCAAGGTTTCCGAAACCCAAGTTTGCCTGAGTTAAAGCGGACCATGATTTGCATACATGCAAATACATGCGAACAACAGTTTCTTAAAAATAAGGTTTTGCAAAGATTATGATTGTTTGGCGACATAATCTTTAAAACCAAAGCTTCAGTAAAAAACAGGATATTTACCAAAGACTACCCCGTGGTTTGACCCTTTTACGAAAAACTACTATATACTTTTTTCTCTAACGAAATACCAACCTAAAATATGCACTGTTAGCAGAAAACCACCATGCAATTAATATATCATAAAATAGGATTTCTATCCCTTACTTTTAACCATGCCAAATTGAGATATTCATCAAAAACCATCATGTATAATGATAAGTTTTAGCAAAAAACCATCATATAGTTTAATAGTTTAAGCAAGAAACCAACCTGCAAGCAGTATTTTCACTAACACTGCATACTTCATGGTTGTTTTTTGCTAGAGAAAAAGCCACTGGATGACTTCTCATAAAAAGGTAAAACAACATGATGGTTTTTTGTAAATACCCTTTAAAAATAAAATTTAAAAAATAGAACGGCCTGAAACTTTACAAATTTCTAATCTATGTAAAGTTGGGTATGAGTTCTTGAAATCCCTTCAAACCATGGTTTAGAAAACTCAATTTTATTTGCCAAGCATTTACAATTGTTGGAGTTTAGTCTCGAACACAAGGAAATCATGGTTTTGAAAACCATACCCCCTTGCTAAACTATACCAAATTTATGTGTGCGCTAGCATATTTTTTTTATACATGGATGCATGTGAAATGGTGGAAACTTTCATTGCACGTAAAATGGAAAAACAAAGTCTTTTATAATGGTGGATAAAAAAGTTAAAAAGCTTGATATTATTCATAATTTAAAAAAAGGGAAAATCGTTTCCGGCCAAGCTTTAAAAGATTACTTATTTTTAAATCCATGTATTTTCAAAATCGTATAAAAACTCAATACTTACAAAATACAGATCTTTGAAGCCCAAAATAGAATGTGCCTATTATACTTAGGATATTTTTGGAAAAATTCCAAATTTACCCTAATTCTATTTAACCAAATAGACATGATTATTCTCTCAGAAAATTTATTCTTATGATTTTCTTTCATGAGTATTATGGTTTGCTTCTTCTTCCTCGGTGTTTTCCTCCCAATTTCTATCTTTTATTACCAATCCCTTCTTCCAAAATCTGCAACTCTTTGTTTTTCAAATCTCTCATCTTCAATCCATTTCCTCCGATTTATCTGTCACGACCCGAAAGTACGGAACATGACCGGCACTTAAACTACGAACGTCTCGAGGCGTACGTAATCTAAGTAAACCGAAAACCCAGAAATCCAAACCAAGAAAAGTAGTAGAGTGCAGGAAAAACCAAATCAAAGCAAGTAGTTTCCATAGCATAAGCCGAATTATGCGGTTTTTAAAAGCGTCAAAAATTTACTGAAAATTTCGGCAGAGTCTCCTTTGTAAATACTGGCCCCCAAACGGGATACAACATGAATAGTATACGAAATCAAGAAAAAAGGCATCCCCAAGCGGGAGCTAGCTCTTCGTCAATCGACGGTCACAACCACACAAGCAATATAATATACAACGCCAACGGCGAGGATCAAAACTCAAAAGGAACTCAAAACCACCAGAAATATAACGAGCGACTCTAAGGTCGAAAGAATAAACAACACTGGTCTCTATCTCAATAAAAACATGTTTGGTTGATGGAACTTCTAGATACAACTGAAATATAATATACAAGGTATAATGATGGGTAAGATACAATAAACCCACCTACTAGCAAGTCACCCGAAAAGAAACCGTGCCCGCAAAGCCGTAATGAAATCCGTACGGCAACACCTGCAAGAAACTGGGGCACAACGGGGGTGAGTTGCCAACTCGTGAGTAGAAAAAGATCTACGAACAGAAAATCGCATGAATAACGCAACCTAGGTCAATGATCATAATATATCCTCAAATATATGAATAACATGCAGCCTATAACAATGTCTAGGGTAATATCTAACCCGAGTGTGATCTCATGTGCCCGTGTCAGTGCCTCAGGTAGCAATATATCATATGAATGAGGTATGATAAATGAAATCAGCATCAACAGTGTCTAGCATCGACACAAAAACATAAATCTCAATGTCTCAAAACCCCAGGCTCCGGCCATCCGGACTGGCCTGTATCATCAAATCTCAGTACCTCAATTATCTCGAAATCTCAATGTCTCTAGGGCGCCATCAGTCCAGACCGGCCCCTACCATCCATTTCAAGACCACGACGGTATCCTCCGGATATCCGACGCGTCGGGTAAAATCACCGGTAGGTAGTCTCCCCCTGCCAGGCTCATCGTCATCACCACGAGCTTCTTGCCCCGGGGTACCTTACCGGGTCCACCATGTACCCGAAACGGTTCCTCCACTCCTCGAACTCGGGTCTCACATGTCGCTCTCAGCACCGAGAAAACACATGGTGGATGCACTGAAATATCATATCCAGGGTAACCGGGTTTTTAAAACAATTACATATTCTCTTTTGAAATCTCCACGGTTCCCAAATCCAGAAATATCAAGGAAATCCGAGTCCAAAACCTCAATAGCACATAAACTAGTGAATAAAGGCATGAGAATCCATGCGTGCGGTATAACAATGAATAACAATATGCATGAAGTAGCAAGTAATAACTGAAATGTCTAATATGGCATATAACGAAAGTACACTAATATCATGTCAAAACTACTAGCTAATAAGCTAAGTCAAGCAAATATATTCTCTAAAGTGTAAGTGACATGGCAATTACCGATGAAGATGTGTGTGAGCCGGCAAGTAAGTGTACGTGGTACATACGCATCATCGGTAATGGTGCTGGTGTCCTAACAGCATGATATCAATAATGGAATATGCAGCACAATAAGTATGCGAGGCAGAGCGAACAACAATAATGTGCGGGAGCTGAATACTAGACACAACGATAACTAATCTGCAATAATCTAATATAAGTCCTACGAATGGTGCCTTTTGAAATAACACGAATCATGGGGTTTTGAAAATAGGGGCTACGGTGTTTTTATGAAAAGATACGTCGTTTTTGAAATATCCGTAGATTCCCTTGAGCTGTCTTTAAAAATGCCCACGATTCGTTAGTTTTTGAAATAGGTAAGAAGTCTAATCTAATCTAACAACTACACTAAACTATACGGCTGAACTAACAAGCTGAACTACAGGTAAGGAAACCGCCTATCATCTGAGTCGATATATATACATACCTGTATATGTATAGTCGGTGATCCCGCCTCAATAATATCATATCCGATACCATATCTATAATCAGGCATCCCAAGTCAAGAGTGCGGATCAATCATCAATATAGCTCGTACGTAAATCCGTCGTACGGCATCCCAATCTGGGTACGGGTCAATATCACATTCATCATACTATTCACCTGGTATCCTCTTTATCAAATAATATGATCGGGGTACTGATCTACGTCTAGTACCACACTGATACCGCCTACGTATGCATGGACATGTGTGAAACACTACGTCAAGGACCCGCTACAACGTCATGTCGTATCTAAGATACGAACCCTGCTATATCACCGATCTCACGGCCTCAAATCGAATCTCATCGACTCAGCTCAATCCCAAGTATCATCCTCAATACGTATGTGAACACATAGTCCCATACCCATGTGAACACATAACTATAAAGAATCCCATGAGCACATATCAATAGGAATGTATGCAAGTATGTATGTGTGTATGTGTGTGTAACACTACCCTAGGGTTCGCAACACTAAAGTAATCCAACACACCAATATCCATCCTAAGCAACGTTATTAATCCCAAATAACATATAATAAATGTTGGTGTGTATACGCATCCGTATACACCACCACGGACTGCGGGGGTGCTATACGCCATCCACCCGACTTCTCCCCGTAGATATAAATCTACTCACCTGGTCCTCGCTAGCCGGTGCCGACGTTGCCACGCGCTTGCTTGTCGTCTCGAAGTCCACATGGGGGTACCTACATATCATAACGTACCATATCGCATTAAAACTAAATTCGAAATCGAAACGGCATACGAAAATCAAATCGGCACGCGTATCACGCATAGGTCCAAACCTATCGCCCACGCATGCAGGAATAGTCAAACCAACCCTCGATGTCGATGTACGAACGTCAAACCATCGAGAAAATCCAATCACACTCATTGCACATTCACGAACACTAATTTTAATATAAAATAGCTTAAAATTCCCAAAAACCCCAATTTCACTTAAAAAGTCGTTTTTCCGAAAACCTAGAAAGCAAATTTTTCCATTTTAGTACAAAACTAAATGTTTTAATGATTTTAGTGGCTACAATGCTCACTAAATATCTTAACTAAGCCACCCAAACCATTACTAGATTTTAAATTTATTCATTTCCATAAATACCAAAATTCTAGTTTGCAATTTAGCTTAAATAGTAAAATTCTAAATTACAATTTGCAAACTAGCTACTAGGTTTGATTTAACATGCCTTAATATGATAAATTACACACTTAAACCATGTTCAAATGATATAAAACCCTAACTAGATTTAAATCTCACATTTGCAATTAAATTACAAAACCTAGTTTGCTAAAAACTTAATTTGGACATTTTAAAGGTTACAATTAGCAAATTAGCAATCAGATTAGTTTTAGCATAGCATTAACATGTTAATCTACTCATCACAACCATAATCTAATGATAAACACACTAATTTGATCACAAACCATTTTCTTGAATTTCCAATCATGCAATTAGAACCAATTTAAAACCTAATTAAACACTTAATAACTAAATTAAAGTAATTAACTAACAATTTACCAAAGGGTTAGAATTTATACCCAACAAATTTGAAGATCCCACAAGCAAACTTAGCCCTCCAAAATTAGCTTCTTTTCATCAAGATCTATAATAGATAGGCTAAGGAAAAATGGGTAGGGTTTGGATTTGGATTTTAGCTTGATTTTGTGTGTTTTCTTTGGATTTTTGATGAAGAAATGGTGGAGTTTTGATATAGAATTGAGATGGAAAATTTTGGGAGGGCTGTTGCTGGTCTCGGCCAGGAGAGAATGGAATTGAGGTGTGGAGTGGGGTGGGTGAAGTCAAGGGGAGAAAGAAGACCAAGTCAAACAAAGACCATACTCTTTAATCCATTCACTTTCTTTTCATTTCTTTGTTTTCTTTTCTTTTGAAAACCAAGTGGGGACAAGAGAGGGGGGCTGCTGAATTCAGCCATGGGGGGAGTAAGTGGGGGTGTGGGTACGGGTGTGGGATGATGAAAAATGATAAATACAATACCCCAGGCATCCATTTACGCTAAAAAAAAGCCTTTTTTCTTCAATAATTTCTAAACCGTTTTGGCAAATGATTTCGTTCCAAAAACCACATGACAAATTTTTTATTTAATATTTTATGATGCACAAAATTTGTTTCAACTCATTCCAATTTGTAATTTTCCCTAATTAAATGTATTAGTGACGGCTTAAAATAATAATAAAATAATATTTTTTTCAGAAAATTTGAAATTTCACCAGCGGCTCAATAAACACCAAATAATAGCAATTACATATCTAGAATATGTATATTTAATTTTTATAATAAGATATTTGTATTTTGATTTTTTACAGAAAACCCCCTTATTTTAACGTTTTTTCGAAATTCCACCGAAACGATTTTCAAAACGTTACATTATCTATCTCCGTTTCTAAATTTTTACATTTTCTCTTTCAAATCCCTAGTTTTCGATCCAATCCTCCGAATTTTCTTATCTCATTCCCTCCATTTTCTCTCAATAATAAAGAGGGCAAGAATAAAAAAAAAAGTCTAAAACTAGGACAAACAATAATAAAAAAAGAAAGCAACAATAAAGAAGATGTGATTAAAAAGAAGATGGGTTTAGAAAAGAAGGACAAACAACGATAAAGAAAGAATAATAAAAAAGATCATGAAAAACTATAGGTATAAAATAAAAAAATCACAAGTTTTAATATCTTGAGAAATTCAAAAAATCTCATTCCTAATATCTAAAAGATAATAAAGTGTATTATAGGAAATGCGTACATAAATGCGTATACAGATCGGTGTTTGGGTTTAAACTAATGTCAAAATATATTCTTACGGGTTTTCACGATTTTGGAATTTTATGGGTTTAAACTAATCCGTACATCAATGCGTAAATAAGTTATCTCATCAGGCTGAGTCTAAAAATAATTTTGCCTAAAAAATGAGAAAATATTAATTTTTTTGTGTAATAGAAAATTTGATCTATTATTCATCAAGATTTAGATACAACAAAAATTCTTATTTTATTGATCTTATTAAAATTTTATTGAAGCAAAAAAGTAGTAAATATTTATTAAATTGGTATGCGTTTTTTAAATATTTTTAAATGATTTATTAATAATTTTGTGAACATTTTCAAAGAAAGGTTTTTTATTTTTGAGGAGAAGGGGCCCGGGGGGGGGGGGGGGGGGGGGGGGGCGTTGTGGTTAATTTGGAGAGACAGAAAGTACCATTTCAAAATTTGAGTGGGTGATGAGATGGATAACTTAAGATGAGACAAATTCAAAGATAATTTTTCTCTTCTTGTATAAATTTTAATAGATGCCGCCTATATCTAAAAAAAAATTCCAATGAGGGGTCCCCAAGAGTTTGCAGTTTGACAGTAAAGACATGATTTGAATTTGAATTTAGGAGTAATAGTACTATGACAATCTTTTTAAATATATGTATAAGTTTTCCGTAAAAAAGAAAGAAAAATAAAGAAAAAGATAAAGTTAAACGAGCCCATCTCATCTCATGTACCATTATACTAAAATCAAGTATACAATGTCAAATACAAAACTTATTTTTAAAAAAGAAAAAAATATTTCATATCGATGGATTTGTTAGATTGGAAACCCTCACCATATAATAAAACCAATATATTTATTTTGATGTATCGGGAATGTCTACCGAAATAGTGGATCGGTACACCTCATTATACAATAAAAGCAGAGTATTTTTGTAGATATATCAGCGACATCGGACGATATATCAGCCATCAGCCACATGTGTTATTGAAAACTCCTCTTCGATATGATTCCTACACTCGCTGATATCCGATATCTAGATTCAAGGAAGTATAACTTCTATGTATACTTCAAATAATAATTTTTTTGTTTCCTTCCTTCAACTTTTTCATTCAATATGCAGTCCTTTTGTGCTTGAATCAATTGCAAAGGACAAAAAATGCATGTGAAGGTGGGTGAGGACTTTAAAAGAGGCAGAGCTGGAGTTGGGCTGGGATTAATCACGGACCTAGTAATACCAGCCTGGCCTTTTGGCATTCATTATAGTTTGGTAGTGGATGCAACCAATAAAAGTTGAAGATTGGAGCCGGTCTATTCTAGGTCGTGCAACACTTAGGTGGCCAACCTAGGATGTCTAGCACATTATTTAAGATGCTCATACTATTCTTAGGGAAAAATGGTTAATATGAAAAATGTCTGAAAATCAATTTTACTTCCGCCCGCATATATCCAATCCAAGTGATGAATATCATGGATCTCATATACGGTATTAATATCTAGATGATGTAAGCCCCATCCTTTTTCTTTTTACAGGTGGGGTTAAAAGTGGATAGGTAAAGTAATTGTGTATCTGAAAATTAAAAGTGAGTAAAATTTACAACCGATTAATACCATATGTAATATCTTCAAAATCTATCAATGATACCATGCGTTGCACGATCCAAACTATAATCCGTTACAACCGTTGTTTGATGTACGGCCATGTCGTGAATTCACCAGCATCATCACCATCTCCACCTTTGCCATTGTTGCTGTCTTCTTGTTTGTCTGTCTGTCTCTCTCGAAAGAAGCTTGTCTATCAAATAAGGATTTGTGTTTTTTTTTATCATCAGTCGTCTAGTCGAGGCATTGCTATTTACTATCCTAGAAGATATTCAGAAAAAAAATGGCAATATAGTCTTTGGTGTGATATCCGCAACATGAAATTTATAGATTTCTCAAAATTGCCTGAGGGAATATTAGACATAAAGTTTGACATACCAAATCCAGCTTTCTTCAAGCAAACCAGCAATTAGCAATTAGAATTTTAGGAAAATATATATTCAAAAAAAAATTTCCTTCAGCTTTAATTTAAAGTGTATTTAAACGAAACGATTGATAAAATTGTATGCTTATGTTAAGTTGCCAACATAGTGAATTTTTTTTATTTATATTAATAGCATATTATCCACAATCCAACAATTTATTTATTTTTGGATAAAATTGTTAGAATATAAAATATATTCACTCAACCTTCAAAATGAGTTCGGAATTTTAGTATAATGAAAGAGACATTTCACATGGTAATATTTAAAAATGATTCTTGACATGATAACCAAATGTCAGATTTCATAAGGACGTGGCTTAAACCTCGTATTTATCAATTTTAAATATTTATTCATTCCTTTTTTATTTTGTGGATTGAACGAATGGCATAGGCCCCGAGTGTTTTATTAAAAGATAATATAACAATACTTCATAGAGAAAAAAGAAATAGTTACAGGCAAATACTCAACAGATCCAAAAGTCCAAGGGGAACAAACCCCGACCGCACAAGACAACCACATGCCAAATATGAAATTAAATAGAGATCTATCAAAGAACCACCCTCATATGGAGTCATCTCTCATGTCTGTATTTATGTCTCCTCTTGATCATGTCCAGATGGTGCCTCCGCCTCTTCCGGTCGACCGGTGGGGCTTTATGTGTCGTCTCCTACTCGTTCCTGAATCTACTGTCGGACCCTCTTCCGCACCTTATCAGCACACACACATATCCAAAACAAGATTATTATTGTTTCGGTGAGAAGACTCCTACTTGCTATATATTTTTTGGTTGTAATAAAAATTCCTTTGTTTCGTTAGTTCGAGACTTAGCTAGCAAATCACACCAACGGTAATCTCGATCCCAAGAAAGAAGATCGTGTTATATAACATTAGTGATCCTCCATGAACCCCACAGATCCTGGAATGGGGATGGCATGATACCCCCTCCCATGTTCCTAATGAATTAAGGCCAAATGCAGGATCGTGATCTCACAAGAAATAAATAAATGGCTATATAGCCATTTCTTTAAAAAAAAAAAAAGACCTCTTTGGATGTATTAAAAAAGGTTTGTTTAAACAATAATCTTGAAAAAAAGACCTTGTTGAAATTTATTTAACAAAATAGATATCTTTTAACACATTAGCTTATAGAATAAAAATTTGCCTATGTGGCAATAACGAGGTATGCTTCTTTCAATAGATTTTCAAGGAGGCTTGATCAAGAAACTATTTATTAAAACCAAAAGTACATAAAAAGTCCATTATAATTTTATCAATTTTTAAATATCTACGTATCATTGAATAATCTTGCATCATCCATATAGATTTTTACTTGACCGTTTATTAAGAAAAAATGTATATATGCAAGGTGTGAAACTTTTATTGAAACAACATTAATGGAGCAGCACAAATGAATCTTTTATGAACATTATTGATTTAAAATTTAATATATTATTATTATTTATTTTTAAATTTCCATCAATATTATTTATATATTTTTATTTAACTCCAGATTTTAACATCATGATTAAATTTTTGGCTAAAATTCACTAAACTCCCTACACGATTGACCAAATCTCAGAAAACTACCAAAAAGTTTGATAAACGCATAAAACTGTTAAAATTTCGAGGGGGTGATTATATATTTTTACATATGAGTGTACACGGGTTTTTTTTATATAAGTTGGTTTCATCAATAAAACTCAAAACTTGTTGAGATTTGGCACATCTTATATTTTATACCCATGCACCTCTCATAGTTTTTCTAATGTGGGACTATATTATCTACATATTTTAATACTCCCCCTCACGTGCAACGTGGTGACGTTGCACGTTGATCATACAACACGTGTAGAGGCGTTTCTTAGAGGCATATAGATGACTTTCTCTCAGAGATGTAATAAAACATGTAGAGGCAAGTCTCTCAGAGACATGTAGACTGCTCTCTAAGAGGTGCTTTTAAGTACAAATCCACACAAATGTTCGACTTAGCTCTGATACCATGTTAAATTTCGAAGGGGGAGCGGCGATTATATATCTTTACATATGAGTGTACACGGTTTTTTGATATAAGTGGGATCCATCAAGAAGACTCAAGACTTATTGAGATTTGACTCGTCTTATATATTATACCCATATACCTCTCATAGTTTTTTTTAATGTGAGTCTATTTTAATCCTATCATTTGGTTTTTACTTTCAACAATCTTTTTCACATGCAATCATTATTTTTTTTGGTGTGGTTGTCACGTGGATTACATAATACTTATAGAGTTAGAACTCTCAGAGGCACTTTTTTTATGCTTGTAGCCTACTTCTCTCAGAGGTATTGTTGAGGTCTTGGATCGAGTCATTGACTCTGATACCATGTTAGAGTTTATATATATTTTTTCAAGAATAAGGGGGGCGATTATATATTTTATTTAAATGCCCCTTCCACTGCTCCAAAATTCCGAAGTTGTGGTTGTTAGATATAGGTGCTCTCAAGATAATTATTGTAATTGTAGGAGGACCTATTTATGGATAGAACAATTTTGCTCGAGATGATAGTATGCTATCTACTTTAACTTTATGATTCATGTGTATATGTTTTACTTGTTATTACGTATTGCTAATACATTGAAAGTGTATCCTAGCACCAACCCAAGGTTTTAACTGATATCAATCATGCAATTTTAAAATTTTCGGGATGCTAAGCTACACCAACCCAGGATCTAACTAAAGTATTAGGGTTTATAGTATGATATCATAAGAACTAAACTAAGCGATGGAGACTACAACCTTTGTAGATCGTGTCCTTCATTTCAATAGCTCCAGGTAGTAGTCCCTATGACTCCTCTAGGCTCCACTTGAAGAAGGAACAAACTTGCTTCGATGTCTTCGTGTCGAAAATGATCCACCTTGAAGGTTCACTAATCCAAGCTAGCTCTTCACTAAACTCATATTAGTGATGTGAACACCCTAATTTAAATGGCTAGTCTAGATTAGGATGATAAAGTAGGGGTTTTTGGCTCACTTAGAATTTCCTAATGCCCTAGAGTTCACAACACATGTGAGGGTTATGGCAATGGAGGAGGAAGAAGAGGATAATGGGAGAGGAGAAGCAAAATGAGCTCATGTAAGTGACCAAGTGTAGAATGGCTCAAGCCTTTTCCCTCACTTATTGAAGCATGAATTATTATCAAATAATAATTCACAACAATGTTTCAATAGTGATGGATACGATAAACAAATAAACAAGCCATGCATCACCTATACCATAAATATCTCCCATTTTCACCTCTTTTTCTATTTTCTAAAAATAGAAAATCCAACAATACTTCATAAATAAATAAATATATATATATGTGTGTGTGTGTGTACATACATATATATATATATATATATATATAGAGAGAGAGAGAGAGAGAAAGAAGAAAATTATTAGTGAGCAATAATATTAGTTAATATATAATTATATAAAATATAAATATATATCATATTATTAAATCAACACTTGATTCAATAATCCGGTTATATCACATATCACCGACTAATATCATTTATCATCAGATTAGAATACGGTATCACATATTTATAGTTAATCAGGCCCCCGCACATATCAGCATATGTGCCCTGTTTTGTTTCGCTTGAACTATGAAAACTCTATATGGGACTCTAAAGACTCGTTAATACGCCAGCAGTAGGTAATGATCATATCAGTTACCTACAAGCCGTCAGCGGTACTAACTGGACATAACGGCTATCCAGGTGTTGAGCGATTAGAAAATCGGCAAGCAAGCTTGTCCAAACTCCCATGAAGCCTATAAGTAACACTTACTGTACAGTTCAGTCTCTTCATCTGATATGTCGCATATCAAGTCTAGGGGTGGAACCGTCAGACCCCAGTAACTTGATAAGTCATGCCGATGTATGGCTCATAACTGTTCGAGAAACTATTGATAACACTTACCAGTAAATCTCATCAGCCCTGACTAAGGACTTGCTGTTATAGCTAATCGAGTATAGCGCAATATCTGTTAGTTATATGTATGCCCTAGAGGCCATTACTGTACATAGGATGTATATTGTAGTGGATGCTGGGACATATATAGGGAGGACTTTCTTGCTCGACATGATAGTATGCTATCTGGTTACTCTTTACCTTAACGTGTATACTGATTGTCTCTCTGTTACATGTTGGTAAAGCCCTTAGGATGTGTACTTGACTACCTGGACTATGATGCGGATCATACTAGTGGGGATATGGTAGTCTATAAGTACATCCTTCAAGGTCCCTAGTCGTGGGTGTATCGAGATGGGGCATCGATATACCAGAGTAGACTAGCGTATACCTTCTCGACCCATACAGATGGGCGATGGATGATCCTATATCCATTGGTGTTTGACATCAGAGATGATATACAGGTGCTCAGTGGAGACTGGGTACACTAGACGGACTCGCCGAGAACTCCCAGATGGTATTATACATTACGTCAGATGGCAGTTCTCTGGTGACACTGGTACAGAGTAGTCTGTTGACCCGAGATCGTCATAGAGTCTTGTGTGATTCCCACTGTGCTTTGATTTCGACCTTACCACGTCCAAGAGGGCGTGCAAAACGGTGGTTTTTAGGTACAGTCCCGAATCACATGGAGGCAATGAGCGATAGGAGGGGATTCGTCTCTCCCGGTATAGGGAGTTGATGTTGCACTGTGTTCGATTGGCTATAACCGGAAATCCCTGGTCAGGGTTGCTGAGATTTACTGGTAAGTGTTGCCAGTAGTTTCTCGAACTGTTATAGACTTTATATCGACACGACTTATCGAGCTATTGGGGTCTGACGTTTACCACCCCTAGGCGAGATATGCGACATATCAGACGAACAGACCGGACTGTACGGTAAGTGTTACTGGTTGGATTCACAGGAGTGTGAGCGGGCTTGCTCGTCGATCTTCTGATCGCTTAATACCCGGATGGCCGTTACGTTTAGCAGACCGCTTGCGGCTTGTGGGTGTTTGATATGATCATCACCTGCTGCCGGCGTATTGACGAGTCTTTAGAGTCCTACACAGAGGTTTCCTGGCTCAAGCGAAAAGAAATAGGAGCGCATATGAGATATGTGCGGGACTGAGAATTATACCAGTATGTGATACTGTCTTCTATTCTCGCGATTTGTATCATTGGTCGGTTATATGTGATATAGTCGGGTTACCGAATCAAGTGTTGATTCGATACATTGATAAACTTGATATTAGTCGGTTATATGCGATATGACCGGATCGTTAAATCAAGTGTTGATTTAATGCATAATTATATATTTGATATATTACTTTGCATTAACTAGTATCGGTTCACTTAAGATTGATTTTCTCACTCGCATGTGCACATTGTATATATGATATAGTTTTGTGCACTTGTTTGTATCATGTTTGATGATACATGCAAACTTGGATTTGTGTAAAGACTTAAACCATGTTTAGTGAATGGTTAGGGTTTCATTTCACTTATTTATTCTTTTTGGTTAAAAGATAAAAGAAAAACAAAATGGTTGCTTTAAAACATGAAGCTTGTTGAAGCTTCATGAAGCTTTAACCAAGTGACCATTTTGTCTTCATCTCCTTAACCTAACCATTCAACCTAACCCTAGTTTAGTCTCTACACTTAACCATGGTTGCTATATGATAAGAATCACTCATTTTCTATTTTAAAGATAATTCTTATCATATTCTTTATCTTCTTCTTCTTCTTCTTCAAGATGAAAGCTTGCCACCATTAATGGCATCTTGAGAAAAAGAGTGAGAAATCCAATTCTAAAGTGAACCCACTTCCTATTTCTTCATCCTCTACCACTTGCCAAGTAGTATAGGGTGTTTTCTTCACAAGTTTCATGGCTTGGTGAAGTTGGAGCTTGATCTTGTGTTGCCTCGACGTAGATCATTTTCGGCATCGAAGTCGACGACCTAGCCCGCCCTTTTCTCCGATGAAGCCGACGCTTGAGCCCGGGATCCGATGATCGCAGCGAGGGGATTTCATCATGGATCTATGGAGGTGGAGGACCGGATCTACAAAGGTTGTATTTCCGTTCACTCATCGTTAAGATGTTAACTAGTTGCATGTTTCGCCTAAACTCTAGTCAACGATCGCATTAGGGTTTCTCGGCACCGTAAATTTTTGAAATTGGCATGGTTGATGCCTTGTGAGATCTCATTAGTGTGCCTAGGAACCCTACAATATCAACTCCCAATACCGGAAGAGAAGAAACCCTTCCTATCGCTCGCTGCCTCCATGTGACTCGGGACTGTAGCCAAAATCCACCTGTTTGCTCGACTCCTTTGATCCATGGTAAGGAGGAAATCAAAGCACAGTGGGAACCACACAAGTCATTATGACAATTTCTGGTCTACATACTAATCTGTACTAGTGTCACCAGAGAACTGCTATCTGACGATAGGTATGGTACCATCTAAGAGTTCTTGGCGAGTCCTGTTCAGTGTACCCATTCTCTAACGAGCACTTGTGTACAATCTTTGATGTCAAACACCAATGGTTATGGGATCAACCATCGCCCCATACAGGGTCTAAAAACGTACACACTGGTCTACTCTGGAATATCGATGCCATTTCTCGATATCCCCTCGACTAGGAACTATTAAAGGATGTACTTGTGGACTATACAAGCCCTAGTAGTATAATCTGCATCATAGTCCTGGTAGTCAAGCAAACATCCTAAGGGCTTTATCAACATGTATCAGAGAGGCAGTATAATAATACAAGTGTACATGTTAAGATAAAGAGCAACCAGATAGCATACTATCATGTCGAGTAAGAAAATCCTCTATATATATGTCCAAGTATCCACTATATCATACAATAATGGCCTCCAGGGCATACATATTCCTAACAATGTTCCACTTGCACTAAGGACAGTTGTTGTAGTATCTCATACCCAACATCCCAAAAAGTCTTTCAAACTGCATCTGGGGGAGGGCCTTCGTGAGTGGATCGGCTGTGTTATCCTTCGTGTCAACTTTCCTGACCTCGATCTCCCATCGATCTACTATCTCCCAGATCAGATGATACCGCCTAAGAATATGTCTGGATCATTGATGGGATCGGGGTTCCTTGGACAAACACACGGCTCCATTTTTATCACAATACAAAGGTATTTGATGTTCAATGGATGGAACCACACCAAGTTCAGCTATGAACTTCTTCATCCAGACAGCCTCTTTGGTAGTATCGTTGGCAGCGATGTATCCAGCCTCCATCGTCAAGTCTGCTACGGTATCTTGCTTAGAACTCTTACAACATAGCGCCCCTCCGTTGAGGGTGAAGACAAAACCCGAGACCGACTTACTGTCGTCCTTATCACTCTGGAAGCTCGAATCGGTAAAGGACTCCACCTGGAGTTCTCCGTTACTATACACCAAAAATATTTCTTTAGTCCTTCATAAGTATTTAAGAACATCTTCTCAAGTACTTAAGAATGTTCTTCACAGCTGTCCAGTGTTTCTCCCGATCTTTCATGGAGAACTTTTGTGATAAGAAGAGCTTGACCGAGTGTAGCATAGGAACATCGTTTCCTATCAAGAGTATGTCATCTACGTAAGATACGAGGAAGACAACCTTACTCTTTACAACCTTTTTGTATATACAAGGTTCATCTACATTTTTTATGAAATCAAACTCTTTTGACCGCCACATCAAAACAGATGTTCCAGCTCCGCGATACCTGCTTTAATCCGTAGATGGATTTAAGCAGCTTGTACATATTTCCGCTGCTCCCACTGTCTACGAAACCCTCTGGCTATGTTATGTACACGCTCTCTTCTAAATCACCATTTAGAAAAGCGGTGTTGACGTCCATCTGCCAGATTTCGTAGTTATGGTATGCAGCAATGGCAAGTAGGATCCTGATGGACTTAAGCATAGCGACAAGAGAAAAGGTTTCATTAGTGTCGACACCTGGTCGTTGACGAAAACATTTTACTACAAGTCTAGCTTTGAAGGTCTCAACCTTTCCATTTACACCAATTTTCTTCTTAAAGATCCACTTGCTCCCGATAGGTTTTACCCCTTTAGGAGTAACTTCCAAAGTCCATACTTTGTTGGTGTACACGGATTCCATCTCAGATCGCATAGCATTTAGCCATTTCACAGAGTCCCCACTTATGATGGCCTGCTCGAAACTAGTTGGGTCATCATCTTCCATGATGCAATACTCACTCCCACCGTCTATAAGAAAACCGTAGTATCTCTCAGGTGGATGATAAACCCTACTAGATCTGCGGAGTGGCCGTGGTTCGTCGGGGACTATCGAATCCTCCGGTTCCACCAAATCATCAGTTGTAGTTTGTACGGTTGGAACTTTTTCCAGTTCTACCTTATTACCACTAATTTCTTTTACAAGAAATTCCTTTTCTAAAAAGGTGGCATGTTGAGCAACAAACACTTTTTGTTCCTCACTATGGTAGAAAAGATATCCATGGGAATTCTTTGGATATCCTACAAATTTGCATAAAACTGACCTTGCCTCGAGCTTATCCGGATTTTGCTTTTTGATATAAGCTAGACAACCCCATATATTAACGTAATTAAGATATGGTCTCTTCCCCTCCCATATCTCATATGGAGTCGTAGATACTGATTTGGTTGGAACCCTATTCAATAGGTATGCAGCTGTCTCAAGTGCATAATCCCAAAAGGAAATAGGTAACTCAGCAGTACTCATCATAGAGCGCACCATATCTAATAAGGTGCGATTTCTCCGCTCCGATATTCCGTTGTGTTGTGGTGTATATGGAGGAGTAAGCTGAGAGAAAATCTCATTCTCTTTTAAGTAGTCTCGGAATTCCATACTCAAGTATTCTTCTCCCCGATCAGATCGAAGGATTTTAATACTCTTACCTGTTTGGTTTTCTACTTCGTACTTATATTTCTTGAATTTCTCAAAAGCTTCAGATTTGTGTTTCAATAAGAACACATGTCCGAATCTTGAGAGATTATCGGTGAATGTAATAAAGTACGAGAAACCATTCCTAGTATGATTAGACATAGGACAACATACATCACTATGTATCAGTCCCAAGAGTTCAATAGCTCTTTCTCCGTGTCCTTTTGGTCATCTTGCTTTTGAGACATGACTCGCAAGTTTCATAAGATGTAAATTCGAACTGATTCAAATATCAAATTTTATGCAACTTAGCTTGTCTTGTCGCATTGATATGACCTAATCTACAATACCACAAGAAGGTTTCATTCATTTCTGAACTTTTCCGCTTGTGTGTGTTCTGTACGTTTAGAATTATAGTTTGATTTAGAACGTATATACCATTACATAACGTACCAAACTCAATCAACACTTGATTTAGGAAAATGTTCATAATATTATTCTCTAATACAAAGTTATATTCTTCGTTATATAACAAAGAAACTGATATAATTTGCACATCATATTTGGTACGTAATAACAGTCGTTCAAAATCATTATATTACCATTTAGTAATACTAGGTGATATTCTCGAACTGCTTTAGCTGCAACAATTGCTTCATTCCCTACTTTTAGAGACATATCACACTTTCCCAGTTCTCTACCTCTTCTTAGCTCATGTGACAAATTACAAACGTGGAATCCTGATCTGGTATCCAATACTCAGGACATAGAGTAAACTGAGAAACGGTTCTCAGTAACGAATACACCCGAAGAAGATGCATCATCATGCTCCTTCTTCGTTCGGGTGGCGTGGGAATCCGGGTATTTCCCTATTCCTTACTCAGACTTATGATAGTCATAAAATAGAGCGGAACCAACATACCCTAGCCCACTATAATAAGTGGGTTCGATCAATACATCCATATTATTATCTTGATTAAGGTGTGTCATTGGTCTCTATCTGAAGAGAGAAAATAAAATACTTTAGCTTGCACTATTTGCAAGATTAGATTAGTTATTATCTTATCTAATCAGGATGACTCCCACTGTTTTTATTAAATCTTCCTTCAAACCCTAAAAGGTAAGATTAGCCGGGATTAATTACACCTTACAAGTTCGCCAATCGGTCAGCCAGGCAGGTATTGGTACTCCGAAAGAGTCTCCCCATGCTTTCGCATGGAATTAATTAAATAATCTCGTTTCCACGGGGGCATAACCCTGTTAACACCTTTCTTAGACACCTACTGGATCAGCTAATTGTAAAGTGGAAAACTCTTTCAGGAGTAACTCTTACTCGCAGTGGGTATCGGGATCCAACTATCTCATAGAAGGTATACAATCTCATTGCAAATTTCAACACTTGAAATTCCCAATATCTGTTTTTACCCCTAACGACCTATAATCTCGACGGAGGTCAACAAACCATAGGCCGCTAGTCAAGTTCAACCCGTCATTTCGTGATTGAATTAAACCCACCCACACGACCCTTGATGAAGGTCAACAAGGCCGCACGACTACCTTAATCAAATCACATCATATGCAGCAGATAAACACTAATCAGCTACCACACACTATGCCTTGATGGAGGTCAACAAATGCAGCATGAATACTAAATAACACTTATCTGAAATGACGAAGGGTTACGATTGGTTTTGATGAAAACCTTTAACGTAATGAACTTGATATCGTTGTGGAATCAAGTGTTTTGAAAAGGAGTGGTTTTTGTAGCATTTGCTAAAGAGATCATGTTCATACCATAATATTGCATTATTATATTCCCCGTTCTTATTCATTTTACAAATAAACAGGTGCTTTTGACCCATGTCTGCTACATAGTTGCAGGTTACAGGTTCTCAGAACAAAAACAGTGAAAAAGATGAAAAGACGATACAAAAGTGAGACTGCGACCAACAAATGGAAGAATCTTGATCAAGCCTACAGTTTGAAGATTAAACGAAGATCAATGGAAAAAGGCAGCGCAAGGTTGAAGACTTCATCACGAAGCAAGCGGTAAAGTCCACGAAATTATTCACTGTGAAAATCTGGAAGAAAACTAGAAGAAAATCTGAGAAACCAAGTGAAGAAACCAGACCAAACCCTAAAAATCCCAGCTCAAGAAGCCACTAGACGGCTGCGGATCCGCGGCCAAACAGGGGTCTTGGCCGCGGTTCCGCGGCCATGGAAGTGCGGGTCGATGGAAATTTCTGTGACGGTGGCGGTGCGTTGACTAGTTCTTTTCTTAGAGGGTAAACTTGTAATTACAGATATGACGCGATTGTAAACCTAGGGTTTCTATGTTCTATAAATAGAAACTCTAAAACCTGTTTTAGGTTATGCATCCTTTTATTTTATTTATTCAGAATTTAATTCCTATGTAAATGTTTGGAGAGAGCCATCAATAAAGTAAGTAATTTTATTTCATTGCCTTAGTTTAAATTTTATTATCTGCCCTAGTTAGATAGTTAGAATGTTTATCAATTCCCTAATGAGTGAGTAGTCTCCTCGCTTGTTAAGGTTAGATTTGGGGAAGGATTGAGAGATGAATATCTCCCACCCCTTTCTTGCCCATCGCATATAATTAATAGGACTCCATGCATGTATACACACACCGTTCCCTACGGCACCTTACCCCACGAGGTAACGGTGATACCGTAGTATAAACGACCGGTTGCGTATGTTTTCCATGGAGGTTAGGGTAAGAATTAAGAAAGGAAGGATTAGAACCTAGAGGAAGAAACATCATTTCTTCCCGATGGTACTAATCCGCTTTATTAATTATTATCATAACACCTAAAGAGATCTAAATTAGGGCATTGAAAACGGTGAGGAAATCTTCAATTTCCAAACTTACCCTAAACCTAACCCTAGCAAGATTCTAGTCTTAGTATAAATCAGTTTAGTTTTTAGTGATAATCCATTCACACCGTTTGGAATTAACTCGTTAGACCAAATTAGGAAATACACAACATCACTGTGGACCGACCCGTACTCACCGGCTAGCTACCAAGCGATGCCGTTCTTGATTGCGGTTATAAATATTCTTTGAACAAATCAAATGGCGCCGTTGCCGGGGATGGCGTAGTATTTTCTTTTTGCAATTTCGGGTTAATATAAAATCATAAAACTCATAAAAAACTGAAAAATTAAAAAAATATAAAAAATTTATCATCTTTTTATTGTTTGAAGGGTTTTTCGTTGGAATTTTGCAGGATCAACGAACGAGTTCGGATCTGGAAAAATCCAGAGAGAGAAACAGAAAACTGAAGATCTGAACAATAGAGGATTACAACAACAGAGAAGTAGAAAAAATCTCGGGACTTGAACAGCTCAACCCATCGCGCTTCCACCGCCAAAAGAGCATTGCCGCCGTGGAAACGCGGTCCTGGAGTGACGTCAGCACACGAAATCCCACTGTAAGTCTCCTCTGTTCTTTCTCTGCAACCCCAATATCTCCTCTGTAAAAATTTCCTGCAGGATTCTTTACGCTAAAAATCTCTCCCCTTCTCCAATAATTGATCTAGTGCAGGATTCTTTGCGCCGCGCTTAAAAAAAATTGTTTGCAAGTGATTGTTTACTGCTTTGCATATTTTAATTAATTTTAAGGGGCTTGACACCAATCCAGATTGGGTGGGGATTTCATCACCCTTCCCAGGACCCCAGAAATCACATAAGGCATATTGCATTGACCATCATTTAATTAAAAAATATTAGACTCGCCCTAAGGACTTCGCGCTCAATAGAACAAAGGAATAGTTGTAGGCATCGACCGTTGATCCTAACCTGACTTTGTGGTGTCTAGGCAAGTGTGTCTAAGGCGAGTGGTTACTTAATTAGGCCCACTACTTACGTAGTGGAGAACCTCCCACTTACCTGGCACTTACCTGGCCACAATTGGCGGTGAAGAGGCGGTTTGAGGTCCTACTTCTTGCCATTTGGAACAGTTAGGAGCTGTCTAGCTAACCTAGGTGACCCTAGATCTAGGCCTGATTGTGCATTTGTGGTTGATTGAACGTGTGTCTAAGCCTTTTATCGAAAATCTTTTTTTGCAAAAAGCTCCACATATAAAAAAAAGAGGAAAGATCTTTACAAAAACTTGCAACTTGTCGCTAAGAAATCCGTGCACCCTACTTACACCACTTTCTTCTCATTGACGTTTTCTTATCCCCACATTCTGTTTTTCACTTTTTGACTACACTACCTCTTTAGTGTTTGTCCGGTTGGACTAGGGACACTAGTGCCCGATTAGTCCGTATCTCGTTGGTACCGACCGACGACGCTTTCGACTCCGAAGTTGAAATTCCTTCCACTTCCTTACCTTCACCATCACATTCTTCGTCTTCTAAGGAGATGTCGGGATATAATCCTAACAACACCTTACCCACGGGACTGATTCCACCTCCGTTAGGTGCGAATAACCCGTAGCACCCGCCTGTTGAAGCGCCCCAACGAATCGCGCTCCAGGATCTTTTCTACCCGATTCGCACCGCCTTACCTACTTGTCTTTCACTCCCACCGGCAAATGGGGACAACTTTGAGATCAAACCCCACTTCATCAACATGTTGCCAAAATTTCACGGACTGGAATCCGAAGATGCCTATATCTTCATATACAAATTCCAAAACGTTTGTGCAATGATGAAAACAGCCCAACTTTCAGATGATGCTATAAGGCTAAGGGTCATTCCTTTCACCTTATATGACTTAGCCGAGAAGTGGTTATACAGCACAGCATCACATTCAATTAAAAATTGGGAAGAGTTTGTTAAACCTTTTCTTAAAAAGTTTTATCCACATCACAAGACCGCGAGAATTCACAATGAGATTATCCAATTTTCCCAGCTTCCTTCCGAACCTTTTTGGAAGTGTTTTGAAAGATTCAAAGACCTACTTGTTCAATGCCCTCACCATGGTATCGAAAATTGGCAACTTTGCCAAACTTTATACGAGGGATTGAACCCACCAACGAAGCAGTTGCTGGAAATCATTTGTCAAGGTCACTTTCTAACTAAATCTAGTGAGGAAGCGTGGCAGTTTCTCGACGATCTTGCTGAACAAACACTTTAGTGGGAAAGCACCAAGACCACCTCATCTTCAATTGGTCAGTCTAGGGCAGACATACATCAATTAGATATGTTGATTGCTATGAAGGCCGAGATTTCCGCACTTACGAAAAAGCTAGAAGCAATTGAAACCAAAATCTCATCGCCTTCTCCTGCCCCTGCTTTACCCCCACGAACTGTTTGTGCTTGTTGTTCGGATCCATCATATCTTACCCAAGAGTGTCCTTACAATCCACCTGTTCAAGGACAAGATCACGTCAATGCTGCCTTTCAGCAACGACAAAGAAAAGATCCATACTCTTCGACTTATAATCAGGGTTGGAGGAGTCACCCAAATTTTTCTTGGAATCAAAATCAACAATTCCAAGGAAACAACAACTTTCAAAGGCCTCCTCCTCCACAACAACAAGCACCGCAACAAACTCAATACCAGCAACCTTTCCAACCACAAGCTTATCCAAACCAAATGAACAATTTTATGCCCAACAACTCTTACCCTCCAAACAATTTTGTTCAACCAAATGATGATCAGGTTATCTCGCTAGAAAAACTAGATGCGTTTCTCAAACAATCTACACAATCCGCGGTAAGGTTGGAGACTTCTATTCAGTCTTTGGTGCACAACAATGCTTCACATGATCAAAGCATCAAATCTATTAAGGCACAAATTGCACAACTAACAGTTGCGTTGACCGAGCGAGAAAAGGGAAAGCTTCCATCTCAACCATTGCCAAATCCCGGTCACACACATGTTGCATACGAACACCAAACTCATAACGTAAATGATGTGACCACGTTGAGATCTGGAAAAGTGTTGCAAAATAATGTGGGTAATAGTGATGACACCCCCGCCGGTGGTTCTTCTTCTTCATCTTCTTCTTCTCCATCCTCTTCTTCTTCACCTTCATCTTCTTCGTTAGAGCCTATTCTTCATTCTTCAAAAGGCTCTTCTTCTTCTGATCCGAACGGACCCACATCTCACTTCACGAACACACCAACACTGGGATCCGTTCCAACTCTACATTCTACTCCACAGACATTGAACTCAACAAATTTTCAAAATGTTTCTTTTCCAAACAGGTTGAGATCCAATAAACCAACTCCACAAATGGAGAACATTGTGGAGTTATTTAAACAGGTTAGCATAAATATACCTCTCTTGGATGCAATCCAACAAGGGCTTATGCACCTCGAAGAGAAAGTCTCAGACACCCAAGAAAGTGCTAGTAGCTAGTGTCGTGAGCAATGCTATTAACCAACGTCAACCCTTACCCCAAAAACGAAAGGACCCTGGCTGTCCTACAATTTCAATAACAATTGGGGATAAGAACATCAATCGAGCACTTTTAGATCTTGGTTCTAGTGTTAACCTGCTTCCTTATTCCGTATATGAGCAATTAGGTGTTGGAGAGTTGAAACCCACTCGTTGTACTCTCCAAATGGCTGATCGATCAATCACCCATCCTAGGGGTGAGTTAGAGGATGTGTTGATCAAAGTAGGGGACTTCATATTCCCCGTTGATTTTATTGTTATGGACACACAACCTGTTGCTAACCCACGGAACCAAATTCCGGTGATCCTCGGTCGACCATTTTTGGCCACTTCCAATGCCGTAATAAATTGTCGCAATGGCTCTATGACTCTATCCTTCTGGAAGATGTCTAGTGAGTTCAATATTTACAAGATAGGAAGTATGCCTCCCGTGCCTAAAGCTAGTACACAAGAAGTTTTCTCAATCCACGAAATCACGCAGGAGGACTGCGAGCTTGAAAAATTTCTGTTTGATGACAACAGTTTTGACGCCACTAGTGCGTCCCTCCTGGAATCTAACACAGTTTGCACAACCGAAATTGATTACGAATGTTTCACTTTTTAGGACGATTTTGATGACTCACCGCCCGAATATGAGTCCTTTGAATTTTTGGATGAGTTAGTTGAACCATCCGATTCGGTTGTTTGCAGTGATTTCGAACCATTGTTGGAATCCTTTGAGTTCGAGATAGATTCCCCAATTTTACCTTCAATTGTTTCGCTTCCGAAACTCGAACTCAAGCCTTTGCCGTCTCACTTTAAATACACTTACCTAGGTGAGAATGAGACCCTTTCCGTTATCATATTGGCCTCTCTAGCTCTCGAGCAAGAGAAAGCCTTTTTAATGGTCTTACAAAATAACCGGCAGGCTTTTGGCTGGACTATGGCGGACATCGAGGAGATTAGTTCCCTCATAATTAAATATCATATGCATATGATGGATGATGCCGAGTCAATAAAGGATCCACTGAAACATTTCGGGGATTGTGTGGATAATCAACCTCCTCCTTTAGAAGTTGAACCATCCCCTTTCTTTTAATAAGCTACGAGAATGCCAATATTCCACCGATTTCTGATCATTCACATTCTCGTTTTGATTCATCATCACCTCCTATCTCTTCACTTCCACGTACATACAGACACTTTCCATACCACTACTTATCTCTTCCCCAATTCTTCTTGGCTCGGTACAACATGTTTTTCCACCGACCGATACTCTTCACAGATAAATTTTTCAACTGGTTGGTATTGACTTTTAGTCTTTGCAAAGTTTGGCATTGACTTGTAATATCGTTTAACTTAAGTTTTGGGGGGACCTTTTTGTATATATATTTTGTTTTTCTTTTAAAAATAAAAAAATATAAAAAAAATAAACAGGGGAGTGCTGACAATTTTGACCCTCTTGGTGTAGCCTGACAGTGAGGACACCATCAAGTTTAAGTTTGGGGGTATGCTCGGTAAGCCTTCTTCCTTCGCATTCATGTGTATAGTCTTGCATTTGCATACTTATTTTAAAATCCATAAAAATTGAAAATTTTGAAAATTATAAAAATTAAAACATTCAATTTTGGCCTTAATTGACTAGAGTTTGCCAAATAGGTTAACTAACTAGGAACAACTAGATCCTAGACTTAGTAAATTAAAAACCTTAAAAATAACCTTTCTTAAAAATTTAACGGTAGAGAGTATATGCGTTTGTAGTTTATTTAGAAATAGGCAAATTTCGAGTTCACTTCTTGGGCTAAGTTAAAACAAGGGAAGAGTATTGCTATTTTTATTAAAGTATAAGTCTGAAAAATAATCCCTAAGCTTAAATCTAAATTCTGAAAATATATATCCTACAACTTGCACAAACACGAATCTTGAAACTTGGAATAGTAGAAGAGACCTTGAAATGCTCTTGTCTAAAGTCCTTAATATGAAGGAAAATTAAAAAAAAATTGTGAATAAAGAGATAAAAAAAATGAACACTGGTTTTTGTAATTACTTAAAGCTGCATTAATAAAAAAATATTTAGCGAGGATGCTTCATCACCTAGTACCTTAGACCAACTGGTTTGGGAGTCACTGCTATAAGCCTTAGGTGTTACAAGACTAGGAATTACGTCTTAATGTGCAAACACATTTTGTAATCGGTCGTTGGTACCTCAAGAAGTATTAACGGTCGTATGAGGAATGTGTGAGCAATTTTATCTAAAAATTCACCAATTGAAAAGTACTTTGGACGATGGACAAGAGTATAATAGCTTGATTTGAATTTCCAAGTGTAGGGTTGATATACACACACACGTAGGGGTATGTGATTGGGGTTTAGATGAGAGATAGGAATGAAAAATAGGACTTATGTCTTTAGTAAAGATGATAAAAATTCCTAAGTTGAGATAGAACCCTAGAAGGAAAACTTAAAAGATGCCAAAAGCTAAGTAAATTCACAAGAATATATATAATCTTAAGTTAAATGATAAGGAAGGGTGAAAACTGCGGGTGGATAATTTCTGAGTCGAAGATAATAGAGTTCTTGTTAGAAAATCTAATTGGAAAATAAAAGTTAATAGGCCGAATTGATAGGATTTTGTGGGTAGTATCTGCTGAAAACCCTCAGGAGACAACACTCCTCATACTAGGGACACCTAGAGGTTTAACGGCTTGTTGCACGAGCTAAGTGCAATCGCGTTTCCCTGCGAAAGTGAGGCTAGGTCTTCTTCGAGAATAAAACTAGGTTTGCTCGAGGATGAGCAAAAGATAATTTTGGGGGTATTTGTTCATACCATAATATTGCATTATTATATTCCCCATTCTTATTCATTTTACAAATAAACAGGTGCTTTTGACCCATGTCCGCTACATAGTTGCAGCTTACAGGTTCTCAGAACAAAAACAGTGAAAAAGATGAAAAGACGATACAAAAGTGAGACTACGACCAACAAATGGAAGAATCTTGATCAAGCCTACAGTTTGAAGATTAAACGAAGATCAATGGAAAAAGGCAGCGCAAGGTTGAAGAATTCAACACGAAGCAAGCGGTAAAGTCCACGAAATTATTCATTGTGGAAATCTGGAAGAAAACTAGAAGACAATCTGAGAAACCAAGTGAAGAAACCAGACCAAACCCTAAAAATTCCAGCTCAAGAAGCCACTAGACGGCCGTGGATCCGCGGCCAAACAGGGGTCTTGGCCGCGGTTCCGAGTCCATGGGAAGCGCGGGTTGGTGGAAATTTCTGTGACGGTGGCAATGCGTTGACTAGTTCTTTTCTTATGGGGTAAACTTGTAATTACAGATATGACGCGATTGTAAACCTAGGGTTTCTATGTTCTATAAATAGAAACTCTAAAACCTGTTTAGGGTTATGCCTCTTTTTATTTCATCTATTCAGAATTTAATTCCTGTGTAAATGTTAGGAGAGAGCCATCAATAAAGTAAGTAATTTTATTTCATTGCCTTAGTTTAAATTTTATTATCTGCCCTAGTTAGATAGTTAGAATGTTTATCAATTCCCTAATGAGTGAGTAGTCTCCTCGCTTGTTAGGGTTAGATTTGGGGAAGGATTGAGAGATGAAAATCTCTCACCCCTTTCTTGCCCATCGCATATAATTAATAGGACTATATGCATACATACACACACCGTTCCCTATGGCACCTTACCCCACGAGGTAACGGTGATACCGTAGTATAAACGACCGGTTGCGTATGTTTTCCATGGAGGTTAGGATAAGAATTAAGAAAGGAAGGATTAGAACCTAGAGGAAGAAACAACGTTTCGGGACCCGATGGTACTAATCCCCTTTATTAATTATTATCATAACACCTAAAGAGATCTAAATTAGGGTATTGAAAGCGGTGAGGAAATCTTCAATTTCCAAACTTACCATAAACCTAAGCCTAGAAAGATTCTAGTCTTAGTATAAATCAGTTTAGTTTTTAGCGATAATCCATTCACACCGTTTGGAATTAACTCGTTAGACCAAATTAGGAAATACACAACATCCCTGTGGACCGACCCGTACTCACCGGCTAGCTACCAAGCGACGCCATTCTTGATTGCGGTTATAAATATTCTTTGAACAAATCAGATCACTCCCGGTGAAGGGATCTCGGCTCTTTCCTCATCGAATGGGGTGCTGGATATTCATCAAGGAATACCACTATGCAAAGCAAGAACTATAGAAGCTATCAAAACAAAACCGAGTGGGTTGTAGTATTTGCTAGTTTTGCTAAAAAGGTCACTCCCAGTGAAGGGATCTCGTCTCTTTCCTCATCGAATGAGGTGCTAGATATTCATCAAGGAATACCACTATGCAAAGCAAGAACTAGAGCTGCCTTTTTAAAAATTTTGATTCTATAAAATCTTTAGGTTTCTTTTCTTTCCATTAATCTCATTAATGAAGTACCATCATTTATATTTCCCTAAACATCACAGAAAAGAAACGAAAATAGAACGTACGCTTATGCTATCCGCATTCGCACAGGACCCCGTCATGCACAGTTAGGTTACTTAACTAACGGCAGAGCAGGGGATAGACTAGCACGGGTGCAAAACATAAGCAACGTTTATTATATATATCATATATATATAGCATTCGTCTCACGCAATTATATTATCACATCACAAAACTAAAGCATCAGTAGCAAACATATGAAATATTGGATATACTAGGAGGTCCGTATTTTAAATTCAGCCAGTAATGAAAAACACGGATTCCACGGTCGTGATGAATAGCCATACCCACTTCCCTAGACCCTTACGAGAGCGGCAAGCAACCCTGCCAATTCTAGTGTTAGGAGACCCAGTCTCGACTCCTTGAGATGGTCTTCCACTGGACCCTAGAACCCGGTTACTTGTGCTCCCCGTCTTGGGTCTATCCTAATGCGGAAAAGTAAATAATATACATTAATGGTGACATCATCCTCAACCCGGAAGTGTCGCAATAAAAGAATATTACATACATCTTTTTATATGAATGAAAATTGAAAAACTCTCATCTCACGCAAAAACCCCTGGCTATTATTCATTCACGACGATCCAATATAACATATCATAGCAACACATAATATCTCATGTAATCAACGTAAGTAAATATGCGTATCCTGAATGCCGTTGATATATAGCAACGAGATCTGGGATACCTCACATATTACACTTACGGTTGCAGAAAAGAAATGAAAAACTACAATAATTAGAATCCACATTTTCTTTAGACATCATAAACCCGGAATATCTCATATTCTGAATTTCGTGCCTAACCTTATAAACCCTGCATTTTAGTCTCAAATCGAAAACACTTTTCAATAACTTAGTTGGGTAATTCAACAAGATTCTTGACTACCTGATCGAATGTTCGTCAGGAACTTTAGTAGATGGCCGCACCTCCGATACCATCGACGAAGTGCACTTAGGAGGAACTCCGTGACCGCGAGCACCCGAATGGATGCTTTTGGCAATGAGGTTCTCCTAAAGTCACTTGGTTGGGGCTATGGAGCGTATCTATCTAGTAAAGTTATCCGGCGAGTATTCGCGTACTATGCGTGATTGCGACGGAGTTTTGATCCGAATCAAAACTTCGTGGCAATCGATCAATAGAGATTAAATTGCTAGATTTACAATTACAAACTAGTTTTCATAAAACTAATTATTTTGAAGTCTAAAAATTGTATCACATATCAAACTTAAACCCGAAACGATATTAAAACACGACTACGAAACACTCCGAATAGCCCCAATAGAAAAGTTAACATTACATGCAAACTGGGCTAAACAGATATAACCTGAAACCCTAAATTTAACAGACCAGAACACCAAAGAAACATGAGACATTTTCGGGTTATGAGGACCGGCCAGGCCGGCCAAAATGGCTATGTGGCTGGTGAGATTTTAGAGTTAGGGTCTCGAGTTTCTCTGGTCTTCTAGTTACATCACATGTAACCTTCTGCCCTTGTTTAAAAAATTTTAGAGTCCATTTAAAAATTGACAGAAACTTAGGGTTTCGATGCGACTGTTTCGAAGTTGTTTCATTTACGCAATTCTACTAACATCATTTAATTCTCTAGCTTGGCTCTGATGTAATGATAGTGTGTCCTAGAACCACCACAAGCTTTTAACCGGCATCAAGCATGCAATTTAAAAAAATTTAGGGTGCTAAGCTACACTAACCTAGGATCTAACTAGAGTATTAGGGTTTATAGTATGATATCATAAGAACTAAACTAAGTGATGGAGATTACAACCTTTGTAGATCGTGTCCTTCACTTCAATAGATCTAGGTAGTAGTCCCTACGACTCCTCTAGACTCCATTTGAAGAAGGAATAAGCTTACTTCGAAATTTTCGTGTCGAAGATGATCCATCTTGAAACTTCACTAATCCAAGCTATCTCTTCACTAAACTCCTATTAGTGAAGTGAACACCCTAATTTAAATGGCCAGTCTAGATTAGGATGATAAAGTAGGGGTTTTAGGCTCATTTAGAATTTCCTAATGCCTTAGGGTTCACAACACATGTGAGAGGGTTAGGGCAATGGAGGAGGAAGAAGAGGATAATGGGAGAGGAAAAGAAAAATGAGCTCAAGTAAGTAACCAAGTGTATAATGGCTCAAGTCTTTTTCCTCACTTATTGAAGCATGAATTATTATCAAATAATAATTCACAACCATACTTCAATAGTGATGGATAGATGATAAACAAATAAACAAGTCATGCCTCACCCATACCACAAATTTCTCCCATTTTCGACCTCTTTTTCTATTTTCTTAAAATAGAAAATCCAACCATGCTTCATAAATAATACACACACACACACACGCACATATATATTAAGAGAAGAAAATAATTAGTGAGCAATAATATTAGTTAATATATAATTATATCAAATTTAAATATATATCATATTATTAAATCAACACTTGATTCAATAATCCGGTTATATCACATATAACTGACTAATATGATTTATCGCCAGATTAGAATACGGTATCCCATACTCGTATTTAATCAAGCTCCCGCACATATCAGCATATGTGCCCTACTTCGTTTCTCTTGAACTATGAAACCTTTGTGTAGGACTCTAAAGATTCGTCAATACGCCAGCAGTATGTAATGATCACATCAGTTATCTACAAGCTGTCGGCGGTACTAGCTGGACGTAACGGCTACCCAGGTATTGAGCGATTATAAGATCAACAAGCAAGCTTGTCCAAACTCCCATGAAGTTTATAAGTAACACTTAACGTACAGTCCGATCTCTTTATCTGATATGTTTCATATCAAGTTTAGGGGTAGAATCGTCATACCCCAGTAACTTGATAAGTCATGCCGATGTATGGCTCATAACGGTTAAAGAAACTACTGATAACACTTACTAGTAAATCTTATTAGCCCTGACTAGAGACTTGCTGTTATAGCCAATCGAGCATAGTGCAACATCAACTCCCAATACCGGGACAGAAGAAACCCCTCCCGTCGCTCACTGCCTCCATATGAATCTGGACTGTACCCAATATCCATATGTTTGCACGACTCCTTTGAGCCGTGGTAGGGAGGAAATCAAAGCATAGTGGGAATCACACAAGACACTATGACGATCTCGGTTCTACAGACTAACCTGTACGGGTGTCACCAGAGAACTGCTATCTAACGATAGGTATGTACCATCTAGAAGTTCTCGGCGAGTCCTGTTCAGTATACCCATTCTCTAATGAGCACCTGTGTACAATCTTTGATGTCAAACATCAATGGTTATGAGATCAACTATCGCCCCATACAGGGTCAAGAAACGTACACACTGGTGTACTCTGAAATATCGATGCCCTGTCTCGATATCTCCTTGACTAGGAACTATTAAAGGATGTGCTTGTGGACTACACAAGTCCCAGTAGTATGATCCACACCATAGTCCTGGTAGTCAAGCAAACATCCTAAGGGTTTTATCAACATGTATCAGAGAGGCAGTATAATTATACAAGTGTACATGTTAAGATAAAGAGCAATCAGATAGCATACTATCATGTCGAGCAAGAAAGTCCTCTATATATATGTCCAAGCATCCACTATATCATACAATAATGGCCTCTAGGACATACATATTCCTAACATACATAATGATAGTAGTTCTCTGGTGACATGAGTACACGATAGTCTCTTAACCTGAGATCGCTACAGTATCTTATATGTGTTCCCACTGTATTTTGATTACCACCCTACTATGGTTTTAAAGAGTCATGCAAACGGGTTTTAGTTGGCTACAGTTCTGAAGCATATGGAGGAAGTGAGCGATTGAGAGGAATCGCCTCTCCCTGTATTGGGAGTCGATGTCACGCTATGCAAGACACGACTATAACCAGAAGCCCATGACCGCGGCATTTTAGATAAATTGATAAGTGTTATCAGTTGAATCTCTGATGTTTATGAGTCTAATGTCTGCATGACTTATTGGGTTATTGGGGATTTGACTGATTCCACCCTCAGACCCGGTATGTGACACTATTTGATGAAGAGACCGAACTGTACAGCGACTGTTACTGATAGGCTCTGATTGCGTACGGATGAGATTGCTTGTCGATCTTTCTTTTGATTAATACCTGGATAGCTGTTATATACAGTTAGTTCCACTGACGTGCTTATGGGTTAATCCGTGAGGGGATTGATCTTAACGTGTTTCAGATCAATCAGATATAATTCGAATCTATTGTCAGCGTATTGATTGACTCTTTAGAGTCCCACACAGTGCTTTTTCCGGTTTACGCGAAACGATGTAGAGTGTGTATGGAGATACGTACGGATGTTCGATTAAATACGTGTATTTCATACACGTATGTTAATCGGACGTTTTTTAATACTAGGCGGTTTATTTTTAAGCCAGATTATTAAATCAAGTGGTGATTTAATAATACAAACACACACATTCTAGTATTATGTTCTTTTTCTATTTATCTCTCATTTGGTATTTGTATATGATATAAATACGTGTATATGCATACGATACATATACTTGTTAATGTTTTATGCATGTGATACATAAATGATTCCTCATTTTATTCATAATAAATAAGAAATGAGTCCTTTATTTTTATAAAGAAATAAGGAATGATAGAAAAAGAGAAAAGTAGAGATTAGTGGTGTTTTCTAGCACTTTGTAGAAATTATGACAAGACTAGAATGGTAGCTTCTCTTTTTCTATGCTCATTCCTTCGTGATAATTCTCTCTTGATTTTCTAGAGAGAGAGAGAAAAAGAGAGAAATGAGACATAATTTTAGAGAGTGATTTCTATATCTTTTATTATTTTTCATTAGCAAACAAAATGATTAAGTTACTTCACAAGTTGTTTACATATGGTGGAATTGAAGCTTGAGTTGGGTTTTCTTGAAATGAATCATTTTCGGCGAGAACATTGGCTTGAAAGCTTGATCCGGAGTCGACGGAGTTTAGCATGGGTCTTCCATGATTAGGTAGAAATGCTACAAAGGTTGTAACACCCTAAACTCCCCTCTTTGCTTGCTAGATTTCTATATGTGTTGCAATAATTAGTAAATGATGCATCTTGAGTTTGGAATTGGTGTCATGTTTTATAAAATTATTGTATTATACTTTTTCCAGGTTCGCAAATGTTGCGTCTATAGCATTAGATTCCCTTCAGTAGTGAAGGTTGAGTGAATATAATATATATTCTAACACACCCTCGCAAGTCGATGTACTTTTGGGCCGAAACCAGGAATTTTACGCAGCGGTATTTTTAATTTAATAAATCCGCATTTAATACGTGCTCGGTGGTAATCGAATCCGGATTGCTCTGATACCATATTAAACTTCGAGAGGGGTGATTATATATTTTTGCATATGACTGTACACGAGCTTTTGATATTAGTAGGTTCCATCCATAACACTCCTCCTTATGTACAGCGTGGTGACGTTGCATGAGAATCGTACAACACTTATAGAGGCGTCTCTCAGAGGCATATAAACCGCTCTCTCTCAAAGGTGCTTTTAGTACAAATCCACACAAATATTCGACCTATCTTTGATACCATGTTAAATTTCGAGAAGGGACGATTATATATTTTTACATATGAGTGTACACAGGCTTTTGATATAAGCGGGTTCAATCAATAAGACTCAAGACTTATTAAGGTTTTGTCCATCTTATATCTTATACGCATGTACCTCTCATAATTTTTCAAATGTGGGACAATTTTACTCCCATCTTTTGATTTTTTACTTTCAACAAAAACTACCACATCTAACGGTGACACGTTATTATCGTTAGTTCCATGTCATCGCCACATCACAGCCTTTCCACCCCAGCATAAAATTTATAAAATTTTCAATTTTATCGCCACATTCAATCTTTCACCAATCCAAACTGATTTTCAAAGCCTAACCCTAACTCGTCGATGCCGGCACCGCCACCACCTCCAGCTACAACAACCACCATCTTCTCTTCCCCACAGCCACCACCACCGACCTCTTCCTCCTCTTCCAATCCTCTTCCCTATGGCACCCACAACCCACCACCACCTATCCTCGTCTCCTACATCCTCTTCCCAATGGAAATCTATTACACGCCACCGACCTCCTCTCCTCTTCTCCTCCTCTCCCCTATGGCCATCCCCACCCACCTCCTTCTCGCCTCATGCCACCCCTAACAAGGGCCTCTCCTAACCCTCCAATAAGCCCAAAAGTTTTAAGAATTAATTAAATCAAAATAATTTATTAAGTAATGAATAAGTGATAATTAAATAAAAATTAATCCATTGGCAAAATAGTCATTTTATATGCCTAGTTGACGTCGTTGGCCATTGACCGTTATCTATGGTAACTTTTTTTGCCTATCAAACTTTTTGGTAGTTTTCTCAGATTTGGCCAAACGTAGAGAGAGTTTAGTGAACTTTAGCCCAATTTTTTTTAGAGCAGTATAAAAGCTTTGCGTAACTAAGTTTCATTATTAGCACTAGTTTATTTGAATTGTAATTTCTATGTGATCAACTCTAAAGCCTATTTCGAAATTAAATTTCAAAACTTTTGTTCTTTAATATAATAGTTTTAATAAAAAAAAATGCTTCTGTTAAAATGATGATGAACTCTTACAGTTTTAAATTATCAATTTAATAAACTTTATAACCATGATTCCATTAAACTGATGCCTGTTGTGAATTTATCAATGTTGTATCAATGAAAATTTCTTTTGGCCCATACATGTTCGTTTTCCCTAAAAGTAGATGATTAACTTAGGTGAGAGGAAGAAGATGTATAGTATAAATAATGGTAAGTAGATAAAAGAGAAAAATATTGATAAACATTTAACATGTCCCAAAAAAGTTATTATAATAAATAATCATAAGAATTGTTGTCTTTGAAATTTACTTAGGAAATAGATATTCTTATTACCATATAAGAAATTCCATGCATGCTAACACTTGTAAAATAGGGGGTTGCCCCTACGGATATTGGAATCCGTAGGGGCAGATATAACTTGGCCCTACGGATTAATCCGTAGGGCTAAAAGGTTGCCCCTACGAGCAAAGACGTCCAAGAATAAAAATATTAATTCTTAATTTGGTGTTTGCCCCTACGGAGCCACAAACAAAGGACCTACGGGTATGTTCGTAGGGGCAAGTAAATATCGATTTAACAAAATCCTAGATCGATCGCCTACGCTCACTTCCTCTCTCTCTCGATCGCGCGCGAAAATAAGCCCCAAATCGCCACGCCGTCGTCGCCAACGTTGTTCTCCTCGTCGCCACCGCAGTTCTCGTCGCCACCGCGGTTCAGGTCGTCGCCACCGCCGTTCAGGTCGTCGCCCCAGCCCCAGCAGCCGTTCAGGTGAGTAAATCTCGAGGTAAATTAAAGAATTTTTGGATTATTTTGGGCTTAGGGTTCATGGCGCGCGAGTTGGGGTTGGGCAGGGGTCGCGGTCGCGGTCGGGGTCGGGGTAGGGTTAGGGTTAGGGCAGGGGCTGGGCTGCGGGGTCGGGTTCGGGGTCGGGGTAGTGTCAATTTATCAAATTTTTTATTGGGGGTGCGGCTGGGGCTGCGGGCTGGGGCTAGGGCTGGGCTGCGGCTAGGGCTAGGGTTGGGGCTGGGGCTCGGGCTGCGGCTAGGGCTGTGCGTCCTCCAGAGGGTGATCATAGGATCGGTGAAGTGAGGTGGCTGGATATGAGATACGATGGATTTCCATGTGTTCAATGGAATGCTGAGGGTCAGAGTCGGTTATTCATATATCTCCTAAAAAAGAATGAGTTTGTTATCAAAGGTGTATTAACTTCTACATCAAGGAATATCAGTTATATGTCATCCAGTGACTAAGTCTGTTTCTGGCCCAACCATATTTATGAATCGTTTCTTCTTTTTCCTTCTTACGTATATTTACTAGTTTAGACTGTATGCACCTCTGCAATCAACGCCGAGAACTTGTACATTATAGGTTAATAGACATATGCTATGAAATCACGGTGCATATCGAATTCATGATATGTTATAGTCCCTCATTATTTTTACTGTGGTGAGAAAGCAGTCGCTGGTGGCCACAAGCCATAGAATTGGCAGTTGTCCTACCTGCGATAACATCTTACAAATCATCAGTAGACATCTCTGTTATATTAATCTTTTAATGTCTGCATGCATGCATGTTTATTTGCATATTTCCACTTGTTTGTGCCATAGTTTTTGTGTGCATGTGTGCGTGTGTGCCACAGTTATATTTACTTCTACATCAAGGAATATCAGTTGCATGGCAGGATTTAGTCCGGTTTTGGCCTAACCGCATTTATGAATTTGTCTTTTAGATGTTTTTCTGAGTGTCACATCGTTCTCACCCAAGTTTATAAGCCATGTTCATTATTCTTTCAATTCTTTTAACTTGAATATACCAATTATTGTTCCGTTTACTATAAAGTTGCAACAAAGAGTCTCTGTTAGCACTTCCATGCACCCTTTACATGTTTTTATCATATCCACTCCTATCTATCCAGAAAGTCAACATCTTCTGGTATTTGTTTTCAAAAAGAAAAGATAAGAGAGGAAAAGATATTTGTCCGTCTCATATTTGAGCCATACTTTTGATTTTCTTGCAGATTCTGGGTTGATTTTCTGTGATAATTCATAAACATAGTAATATTTGTAATGTTTCTTCTTGTTAGTCTAGCTTTCCTCTTATGAATGCCAACACTGTTTTTGCCCTCCTTTTCTTCGGGGCACATGATATCTTGCACCTCTCCTCTCGAAAACTTATTTCTCTTTTATTTTCTATATCTTTATTTTATTTTATCTTATTTGCTACGCTTTGTTTTGTTTTATTATATTTTTCCTCTGCTAATTATATTCTTCTAGATCATGTTTGCCTAATCTATCCGAGGTTTAGCATAATCTAGTTGCGATAAACAATTCCATCTTCTGCTACTATGGTGGCACTGAGAAACTTCCATTTAGAAATGACAGCACGTATTTTGTGGAAGTATTGTACATAAGTAAAACCACAACGGGCATGACAAATTTGTTGACCAGGTTCCGATTACTGTGTGAAAGTTGTTCGGATGAAATTCTAATTCTGGTGGAATTGAAACCGATAACCGGTTCATATAGTGATTTAGGCTGCTTCAGTGATATTTGTGCCTACATTGATGCCTCAAGCAACGAATCAATGATGTGGATCACAAACTAATGAAATAAATTTTGAATACCAATCTGGACTGGGATTTGTGATTGGGGAGAAGTTTGTGTGCTCATGGGCATGACACAAGTCGGGAAAAGTACAACTTACAACGATCGTGTTCCAAATTAACGTAATTCAAATAGCAATTCCTTTGAATTTTTTAGTCCAGAGAATCTTGATCGAGTCTCAGTTCCATATTATTGCTAGTGGATGCGTTTTGTTCAAAGAGTCTTTTCCTTTTAGTAATTTTCCTTTTTAGGGAGTTTTCGACATTGAAATCTCACTAGTTGATAATGTTAAATGAGTTCTAGTCCCAGTTTGCTACATTTTTTTATATATAGTAGATGGTGATACTTCTTTAAGTAAAAACAACTCTACACTTAAGCGAAATCATAAATCGAAACACACATATATAGAATACAACTCATACATGGGTATCCTCAAATCTAACTTTAATTATAGATAATTTATTTTTTTTAACGACAAACGCACACACAAAGCATATATACGGATTTTCTCCTTTGTCAGTAACCATCCCGTTCTTAGATTTCTCAATATAGTCATCATAACCTACAATTTATATGATACAGTCTAACATGGCCCATGAGTACGTCAGGGTTATGGACTGGATGTATGTGAATTGGCAACAACGTATGCAACCTAAGTTTGTCACTGGAGTTTCCGCTTTCATTGAATTTGCACGCGCACTTAAAATAACAACCTTTATACTAAAAAAATTATGTATGCTATTACTTAGTAGTTTATGGTTTTTAGACGCAAAAGCCATTTGAGAAATACTTTTCCTACCCACTATTAATCCATATTCTCAATATAGTCATTGAATTTGCACGCGCACATAATAAGAAGGAGAAGACAGTAATGTGGCAGAAGAAGAAGGAGAAGACAGTAATGTGGCAGAAGAAGAAAAAAATGACATTCCTTGTTCTCTGTTTTAGCATGAATTTTCTGATATGAACTAATGATGGCTTTCACATAGGCTTTTCCCTTTAGAGACTTCTTAGTGTCCAATAGAAAGTATACATCAGATTTGTGCAGGTCAGGTTCTTCTATGACTTTCAAGAGTCTCAACTGATTCTGTAAATTACACCCTAGTTGGGTGATACTTTTACCACTTCTCACTGCAGGTGCGCTCTCTAATATCCATTTTGAATGTAATATTATAGATATTCAAAATGGATATTAGAGAGCGCACCTGCAGTGAGAAGTGATAAAAGTATCACCCAACAAGAGTGTAATTTACAGAATCAGTTGAGACTCTTGAAAGTCATAGAAGAACCTGACCTGCACAAATCTGATGTATGCTTTCCATTGGACATTAAGAAGTCTCTAAAGGGAAAAGCCTATGTGAAAGCCATCATTAGTTCATATCAGAAGATTGATGCTGAAACAGAGAACAATGAATGCCATTTTCTTCTTCTTCTACCACATTACTGTCTTCTCCTTCTTTTTCTGCCACATTACTGTCTTCTCCTTATTATTATGTGCGCGTGCAAATTCAATGACTATATTGAGAATATGGATTAATAGTGGGTAGGAAAAGTATTTCTCAAATGGCTTTTGCGTCTAAAAACCATAAACTACTAAGTAATAACATACATAATTTTTTTAGTATAAAGGTTGTTATTTTAAGTTTTCCCTTATAGAGATATGATCTAACTTCATCTATAAACTATAAGTGTGCAGAAAATTATGATAAGAAACCATTAGAAAGGGTCGTAGCCATGCATAACCTTGAATCTACATACCAAATCATGCACAAGCATGCAATTATTGTCACCTTGCCGTGGAATATAAAATATCTTGGAAGACTATAAGCGAGGATTTAAATCTTGATAGCTTTTGACTTCAACATATATTTTTCTCAAGTACCATGAAATATACTTCCTCCGTATAAACCGTTTTCAGAAAGATGGATTAACAATGACAAATTATCCATTGTGGCTCACTAGGTTAGCATTTTCTCTTCTATTGACCATCTTACTAATCTGCTTGGTAAATTTATTCGGAACCGGCTGCGAATCATTAAAAGACATGCATAAGAAAGAAAGCTAAAATACAGATATATAGCATACCGATACATTGAAACTTCAAAGTTGCGATGACAATCCAGAGATATTTATTTCTACACACGTGGTGCGCGTGCGAATGCGTCAGGCATCATGGACAAATATTTCAGAACATGGAAAGTATTATTCGTATAAAGTAATTAAAGCTTTTAAACACCTTGGGTAGATATTTTCTTAGTTGATGCAATCATATCATGAGGACTAAATTTAAGCTATTATACATATGCATATGTATTTTTCTAACCTAATATATCACACAGAGAGAGAGAGAGAGAGAATACCAGTTTGGTAGAGAAATCAGCTAGCAGGACCCTGAAGAAATGGAGTCCATAGCATTGCTCATCATCATCATCATCCATGATCCCTTTGAAAAAATATTATCAAAGTGTTATCAGTTGAATCTCTGATGTTTATGAGTCTAATGTCTGCATGACTTATTGGGTTATTGGGGATTTGACTGATTCCACCCTCAGACCTGGTATGTGACACTATTTGACGAAGAGACCGAACTGTACAGCGACTATTACTGATAGGCTCTGATTGCGTACGGATGAGCTTGCTTGTCGATCTTTCTTTTGATTAATACCTGGATAGCCGTTATATACAGTTAGTTCCACTGACGTGCTTATGGGTTAATCCGTGAGGGGATTGATCTTAACGTGTTTCAGATCAATCAGATATAATTCGAATCTACTGTCAGCGTATTGATTGACTCTTTAGAGTCCCACACAGTGCTTTTTCCGGTTTAGGCGAAACGATGTAGAGTGTGTATGGTGATACGTACGGAAGTTCGATTAAATACGTGTATTTCATACACGTATGTTAATCGGACATTTTTTAATACTAGGCGGTTTATTTTTAAGCCATATTATTAAATCAAGTGGTGATTTAATAATACAAACACACACATTCTAGTATTATGTTCTTTTTCTATTTATCTCTCATTTGGTATTTATATATGATATAAATACGTGTATATGCATACGATACATATACTTGTTAATGTTTTATGCATGTGATACATAAATGATTCCTCATTTTATTCATAATAAATAAGAAATGAGTCCTTTATTTTTATAAAGAAATAAGGAATGATAGAAAAAGAGAAAAGTAGAGATTAGTAGTGTTTTCTAGCACTTTGTAGAAATTATGACAAGACTAGAATGATAGCTTCTCTTTTTCTATGCTCATTCCTTCGTGATAATTCTCTCTTGATTTTCTAAAGAGAGAGAGAAAAAGAGAGAAATGAGACATAATTTTAGAGAGTGATTTCTATATCTTTTATTATTTTTCATTAGCAAACAAAATGATTAAGTTACTTCACAAGTTGTTTACATATGGTGGAATTGAAGCTTGAGTTGGGTTTTCTTGAAATGAATCATTTTCGGCGAGAAGATTGGCTTGAAAGCTTGATCCGGAGTCGACGGAGTTTAGCATGGGTCTTCCACGATTAGGTAGAAATTCTACAAAGGTTGTAACACCCTAAACTCCCCTCTTTGCTTGCTAGATTTCTATATGTGTTGCAATAATTAGTAAATGATGCATCTTGAGTTTGGAATTGGTGTCATGTTTTATAAAATTATCGTATTATACTTTTTCCAGGTCCGCAAATGTTGCGTCTATAGCATTAGATTCCCTTCAGTAGTGAAGGTTGAGTGAATATAATATATATTCTAACACACCCTCGCAAGTCGATGTACTTTTGGGCCGAAACCTGGAATTTTACGCAGCGGTATTTTTAATTTAATAAATCCGCATTTAATACGTGCTCGGTGGTAATCGAATCCGGATTGCTCTGATACCATATTAAACTTCGAGAGGGGTGATTATATATTTTTGCATATGACTGTACACGAGCTTTTGATATTAGTAGGTTCCATCAATAACACTCTTCCTTATGTACAGCGTGGTGACGTTGCATGAGGATCGTACAACACTTATAGAGGCGTCTCTCAGAGGCATATAAACCGCTCTCTCTCAAAGGTGCTTTTAGTACAAATCCACACAAATATTCGACCTATCTTTGATACCATGTTAAATTTCGAGAAGGGACGATTATATATTTTTACATATGAGTGTACACAGGCTTTTGATATAAGCGGGTTCAATCAATAAGACTCAAGACTTATTGAGGTTTTGTCCATCTTATATCTTATACGCATGTACCTCTCATAATTTTTCAAATGTTGAACAATTTTACTCCCATCATTTGATTTTTTACTTTCAACAAAAACTACCACATCTAACGGTGACACGTTATTATCGTTAGTTCCACGTCATCGCCACATCACAGCCTTTCTACCCCAGCATAAAATTTATAAAATTTTCAATTTTATCCCCACATTCAATCTTTCACCAATCCAAACTGATTTTCAAAGCCTAACCCTAACTCGTCGACGCCGGCACCGCCACCACCTCCGGCTACAACAACCACCACCTTCTCTTCCCCACAGCCACCACCACCGACCTCCTCCTCCTCTTCCAATCCTCTTTCCCATGGCACCCACAACCCACCACCACCTATCCTCCTCTCCTACATCCTCTTCCCAATGGAAATCTATTACACGCCACCGACCTCCTCTCCTCTTCTCCTCCTCTCCCCTATGGCCACCCCTACCCACCTCCTTCTCGCCTCATGCCGCCCCTAACAAGGGCCTCTCCTAACCCTCCACTAAGCCCAAAAGTTTTAAGAATTAATTAAATCAAAATAATTTGTTAAGTAATGAATAAGTGATAATTAAATAAAAATTAATCCATTGGCAAAATAGTCATTTTATATGCCTAGTTGACGTCGTTGGCCATTGACCGTTATCTATGGTAACTTTTTTTGCCTATCTAACTTTTTGGTAGTTTTCTCAGATTTGGCCAAACGTAGAGAGAGTTTAGTAAACTTTAGCCCAATTTTTTTTAGAGCAGTATAAAAGCTTTGCGTAACTAAGTTTCATTATTAGCACTAGTTTATTTGAATTGTAATTTCTATGTGATCAACTCTAAGCCTATTTCGATATTAAATTTCAAAACTTTTGTTCTTTAATATAATAGTTTTAATAAAAAAAATGCTTCTGTTAAAATGATGATGAACTCTTACAGTTTTAAATTATCAATTTAATAAACTTTATAACCATGATAACATTAAACTGATGCCTGTTGTGAATTTATCAATGTTGTATCAATGAAAATTTCTTTTGGCCCATACATGTTCGTTTTCCCTAAAAAGTAAATGATTAACTTAGGTGAGAGGAAGAAGATGTATAGTATAAATAATGGTAAGTAGATAAAAGAGAAAAATATTGATAAACATTTAACATGTCCCAAAAAAGTTATTATAATTAATAATCATAAGAATTGTTGTCTTTGAAATTTACTTAGGAAATAGATATTCTTATTACCATATAAGAAATGCCATGCATGCTAATACTTGAATCTAATTGCTTATGTGGCAGGAAAAGGTGCATTTTGATAACTAAATTTCAATGAGGTATTTTTCCTAATTAATTATTAAAATGAGACATTTTAAACAAAATTTTCCAATAAATAAAGGATTTAGATAAAATAATTTGTTGACATAAATTAACCAAACACTAAATAATAATCTCTCATATCATAATGCAAAATCATATACGACCATCAATTTTACAAGGGATATTGAAAATTAATTTTGTCTCTTTTATTATACACAAAATTTTCCAATAATATCTCCCCTATTTTGTAACCACTCAACATAGAGTTTTAGTTCTAAACTTTCGATTTAGAAGAGAACTTAGGAAGATTAGATGTAAAGTAGAGCCTAAAATTAAATGGTAGCGATTGAAAGAAGGTAACCAAAAGACTTTTATAGATCGTGTAGTCCAAGAAACGGATTGACAGTCGGAAGATTATTCAAGCAGAACATGGAACAAAATGGCTAGTTGTATCAGGAAGATAGCTAGAGATCTACTTGGTGAGTCGAGAGGTGGTGCTCCACCATCTAAGGACATATAATGGTGGAATGAAGAAGTAAAGGCTGATATTAAAATTAAAAAGGATTCTTATAAAAATTTGAAGAAAAGTAGAGATGTGGAGAGATTTGAGAAGTATAAAATGGCTAAAATGGAAGTTAAGAAAGCTGTTCGGGAAGCTAAATCTAAGGTCTACAAGGAGGTGTACGAGAAATTAGACACTAAAGAGGCTGAAAATGATATATACCGGATTGCTCGGATGCGTGAAAGGAAGACTAGAGACTTATGTGCGGTGAAGTGTGTCAAAGATGAAAATCAGAAGGTTTTAGTTCGAGACGAGAATATCAAGGAAAGATGGAGAGATTATTTTGACAAATTGTTCAATGAGAGCTTTACTAAGAATTTGGATGGACTTGTCATTCAATCTCAAGATATAAACCGTGATTTCATGCGTAAAATAAGACTGCCTGAGCTTAAAGAAGATTTGAACAAAATGAGTTTAAGAAAAGCGGTTGGTCCTGACGGAATTTCTATCGAGATTTGGAGATGCTTAGGAGAAATAGGCGTTACATGGTTGACAGATCTGTTTAATAAGATTTGGCAGACAAAAAAGATGCCAAATGAATGGAGGAAAAGTATCCTTGTACCTATCTACAAGAACAAGGGTGACATTCAAAGTTGCTCAAACTACCGTGAAATAAAACTTATGTGTCACACCATGAAACTTTAGGGAAGAGTGATTGAACACAGGCTAAGGAAGGATATTAAGATAACAGAGAACAAGTTTGGGTTCATGTCTGGACGATCGACGACAGAGGCTATTCATTTGCTTCGTCAACTTGTCGAGCGTTTTCGAGAGAGGAGAAAAGATTTGCATATGATATTTATTGATTTAGAAAAAGCGTACGACAAGATACCTAGAGAGGTATTATGGGGGACAATGATGAAGAAGGGGGTCCCCGTCAAGTATATTGACATAATCAAGAATATGTACGATGGAGTAGTGGCAAATGTCAGAACCTGCGGCGGCTTAATGAGTGATTTTCCGATTACAATTGGTTTACATCAAGAATCTGCATTAAGTCCATTCCTGTTTACCATCGTGATGGATGAACTTACTAGAACTATCCAAGATGAGATACCTTGGTGTATACTATTCGCTGATGATATTGTTCTAGTAAATGAGACGAAAGCAGGGGTTAATATCAAATTGGAATTATGGAGGCAAACATTGGAATCTCGGGGATTCAGATTGAGCAGCTCCAAGACAGCATATATGCATTGCAAATTTAGTAACCAGAGAAGTCAAAACCATATTGGTATAACATTGGAAGGGCAAGAGATATCACCGAGCGACCAGTTTAGATATCTAGGTTCCATCATCCAAAAGAATGGGGAGATCGATAATGATGTTAATCAAAGGATCCAAGCTGGTTGGTTGAAATGGAGGAGTGCAACAGGGATTTTGTATGATCGTAACTTTCCGTTAAAATTGAAAGGGAAGTTTTACCGGAGCGCTATTCGGCCTGCCTTATTATATGGTACAGAATGCTGGGCTCCTAAGAAACATCATACACAGATGATGCACGTAGCGGAGATGCGCATGATTCGTTGGATGTGCGGTAACACTAGAAAAGATAAAGTGCGAAATGAGGATATTCGTGCAAAAGTTGGTGTAGCACCTGTAGAGGAGAAGATGCGGGAAAACCGGCTAAGATGGTTTGGTCATGTGCAACGCAGACCTATGGAAGCACCGGTTCGACGAATAGATACTCTAGATATGAGCAATGGCAAAAAGGCAAAAGGAAGACCGAAGAAAAGGATGGAGGTGATACGAAACGATATGGGTGTCAAAAGACTCGATGAAAGTATATTGTCCGATAGGAGTGAGTGGAGACGGAGGATTCATGTGCTGGACCCGGCGTGATTCTCATGTTGGTTCATGTAGCCTACCCCATATGGTTGGGATAAAAGGCTCAGTGCGTAGTTGTTGTTGTTGCTAGATTAATTATAGAAAACCTAGGCCCCGGCAAAAAACAAGAAAACCCCCCATATAATATGATATCAAAATGCCATATCATCAACTTCTCAAACCCCACCGCCACCCCGCAACATCCCCGAAAACACACACCTGCACACGCACACACACTATCATTCTAATTTAAATCTTAAATTTGCATATTTAATATTTAATTTCAAGTATCATATTCTCACCCCTCTTCCTCACATTAAATGTGGCATAAATAAATATAAAACATCATTGAGCGACAAAGATCAAGATAAGCAGCATGATAACAATAATTATCTAGCAGGGCTTGGAAGCAATGAAGCTAATGCACTGAACTTGACGGCTGTTGTCGAATCCAATGATGCGGATGAATGCTTTCGGGTACTCCTTCTTGCACTCTTCCAATTCAGTCACAACTTCAGCGGCATTTGTGCTTCCAAACATGGGCAGCTTCCACATTGTCCAGTAGCGACCATCATAATATCCAGGTGAACTCGAGTGCTCACGGTAGACGAATCCTTCCTATATTTTAAACCATGCACCACACATACTTCCAATTAAAATATATAGAGTTGTAGTTGAAACGTTGGTATTGAAGTTGAAAAATTCAAGAAATTAATATTTCATAATAACAATTTTTTTAGAAAATCACTTACAAGGCTGAACTCTAAGCAAGGGATCCAGTTGTTGCGGAGAAGGTACTCAATTTGCTTGATTAGCTGCTCCACTGTTAGAGGTGGGAGGTAAGAGAGGGTCTCAAACTTCTTCAATCCCTCAATTGGCCAAACCTATAGAAACATTAGTATCAAACAAAGGCTTAATTTTACTAAACAACCATTTAATTAATATTGTATATAGTCTTCTTTCACTAAACTACCAAAAACTTCAAAAAAAGGTCATATTAACAATACCTTTTTTTGCTACTGTGAGTTTTTTTTGGGTAATTATATGTAGTTTTTTGATAGTTTAATGAAAAAGAGAGTATAATGTTTGAAAGTTTAGAAAATTAGATTTTGGACGGTCCAGTGAGACCTCCAGGTAAACTGATCATTATCCTTTTTTGAAAGAACACATGTTTCTTAACCTGATCAATTGATAATAGATACAGTGTTCATGGCTCTTTAGTACTTTTTAGTATAAAGGATATAAATTACTTAAATTGTGTTTTTGTTGTTGGTAATTTGAGAAACATTTTTATATCCAATTATGAGGGATCAAATTGTCGCAATCAAAATGAGTTGGTTCGCCTGATTGCATTGTCAAGACTAATTCCTTTTATGTTTTTTCCCTTCAGCCACAATAGTTCGAACTGATATTATATGAGGCTCCAGCTACACTGCACCAAACAGTAGACCGAAAAACAAATTACCTTCACACATTGCACCCTTCCGCCGTTACTGGGGAGCTTAGATAAATCAGCATTGGCTTTTCGTGTAGCCGGGAAAGCAGCGTTTGACTTGAGACTGGTGAAAGGCGCGACCATGCTCGATTGAGCCGGAGAGGCACATGAAACCGTAGCCGTAGCCGATGACATCATCATCGATGAAGCCATTTAGTAAAATCTTTTCTCTTCTTTTCATCTAAGTTTGCAAATCACAATTTTGCGAAACGCCTGAGGCCTTTCCTCTATGATTCTAATGCTATTTATAGTGAAAATTTGAGCTGATCATAACATCTTTCTGTATTGGAAGGCTGTTGTTAAAACATTAATTGGGTGTTGGATCACAATGTGATGACATTACACTTTGGGATCCACTCATCATGAATAATGTGATAGGATTGCACTCAACAAATATCCCCTGCGGTAGCAGCACATACTCAGTGGTAGCTCAACCTGTCACCTCTTTGTGAACGTGAAGTTGTGTGGCGTGCTTTAATTTTACTGTCCCCAGCTCTCTCTATCAATTTCAAGCACCTTGAGGATTAATTTAACTCATTGATCAGGACTCAAAGTTAATGATAAGTGTTTGCCGATTTAGATTCTTATTTGTATTTACTGTAAAATTGCTGGTGAAAATCTTGCAAGATATTATATGCATAAACACTGCTGAGTGAGAAAAAAAAAGAGCATCAAGAAAATTTAAAAATGCAGTTCATTTCCTAGTGCTAATTAAGAAACTAGCTTATTCTTTTCGGATGCGATATATCCTATGAGAATCATTCGTTAATACCATCTTATTATTTCTGAACAGTATTAGTATATGTGTGTTTTTTCCATCTTAATTTTAAGCTTTTATTAAAGACAAGAACCCGAAAAAAAGATTCTTCAAATTAATAGGGACCTTCTAATTTGTACAGAAGCGCCGAAGCAGGACATGGCGGCTTATATTCTTTTTTGTTTATACAATAGGTCGAACATGAAGTAAACGGAGTTCAAAAGTCAGACCTTTTGCTCAACCAGAAGAGGCTTTTATAAACTATATTTTTTTCATTTTGATGAAAAGTCAAACCATACCTCATATAAGTATATTTGTTGAGATATCACCAATCCTAACTCAGTTATGTTTGCTAAACAAGCTCAAAGGTTAGTTTAAAATTAGATGGTAGTTGGTATAGTTAGAATAGATAGATCTCTAAATTAAATATAGTTTTAGATTAATTTAAATTAAAATATATATCCTATTAGATAAAGATAAAGAAAATTTTTATTCATGCAAATTTAATTAGAAATAGGTTTATTCTGTAAGTAGATGCTTGTGCCTGTGTCTCTAACTAGCGGCCATGGCGGAATACAAAACAAAAATTTTCTAATCAATAGCACGAACTTTTAGGACCTAGAATCGATTTCAAACACTAAACTAGTAACTATAAGGAGTTAAACTACTCGGATAGATGTTAGCTACCTTTGTAGTTGTGTCCTTCATCTTCTATCCCACTTCTTTAGCTCCGAGATCCACCGAGAACGAGCTTGAGAGTCGTTCTTCCTCATCGAAAATAATCCATCCGAAGGAACCCTAACGTAGACTCTAACTTCACACTAAAAAGCTAAGTGAAGCAACTAGTAAACAAGACTTGTTAGGAATTGATAACTAGAGATATAATAGTGTTTATCTCTTGGTTTATCTCTCTTTTATTTTTCCTTTCTCTTTTTTTCCCCCCAAAAACACAAAAGAGAAAGGAAGAAGAAGCTCAAGGTTGAAGATGAAACAAGCATGGCAAAATAAAAACATATCTCCTTTTTCCTTCTCTTTTCTCCAACTATTTTGAGAAAAAACATGAGTGGAATTGTGACTCATAAGATGAGTCACGAGTCCACACCCTTCTCTACAGATCATGAAAAATGAGAAAGAAAAATAGACCACCTCACATGTACACATATACATACATATGTGTGTGTACACTAATACAAGTATATGCTACAAATACATACACTCGTATTCATATCAAAATACGAATACCGTATTCGTATCAAAATATGATCATGAATACCCGTATTTGTATCAAGACAAAAATACCCGTATTTATACAAATATCTGTATTTGTATAAATACCGTATTTTGTCAAAATACAAATACCGAAGAGAGATATACCAAAAAGAGATATATAATACCAGCTCACATTTTATCTAAATGTGATAATCTGGTTATCTTTAAAACTGGCTAGTATTAACAAAATGTCCGATTAAAAAGTACGTATACAAAAATGCATATTTAATCGAATCTAAGTACGTATCAAAATACGTATACTATATCGATTCGCCTGAGCTGGGAAATTCTTTGTGTGTGACTCTAAAGACTCAACAATACGATGACAGTGGGTTTAATCACAAGCACGTCAGCGACACTAGCTATACGTAAGAGTTGCCCAAGTATTGAACGAATGGAAGGCCGACAAACAAACTCGTTCGTTTTCCTACTAAAGTGACAATCTCCGTACAATCCGGTCTCTTCATCTGAGAGTATCGCATATTGGGTCTAGGGGGTGGAAAACGTCAGACCCCTAATAACCTGATAAGTCGTGTCGATGTGACTCAAAACCATCCCGAGAAACTGCTGATCTCACAATCAGTAAATCTCAACTGTCTTGGCCAAAGTCTTATGGTGATGACCAATCGAACACTATGTGGCATCGACTCTTTATACCGGTAGAGACGAATCTCTTCTAACACTTATTGCCCCCAAGTGCTTTAGGACTATACCCAACTAAAGCCTGTTTGCACGACTCTTTAAAGTTGTGGTAGGGTAGAAATCTAAGTACAGTGGGAATACACTCGAGACTAATGACGATATCAGGTATAAAAACTAACCTGTATCTATATCACCAGAGAACTGCTATCTGACAATAAGTATATTACCATCTAGAAGTTCTCGGCGAGTCCGTCCAGTGTGACTCATTACCTAATGAGCACCTTGTTCCCTCTTTAAAAAATACACAGCAGCGCCTCATGTGCAAAGCATGTGAGCGACGCCCCCGTGCAAATCACGTGAACGCTATAGGCCATATATGTTGGGGTTCCTAGCGTCCTAGCCGCTCCGCGACCGTTGTGGAACAAAAATTTTTGGTGTTAAAAACTTAGCGCTAGAAATAACTATCTAGAATCAAAACCAAATATGAAACTAGCAAGCTACAAAGAGAATAGCTACTGTGATAGAGTTGTTTTACCAAAAGATCCATGTCCTTCAGTCTTCTACCCTCTTCCTTAGCTCTTTTAGGTCTCCTTGATCGAGCTTGACCGCCGGTCTTCCTCCGTCGAAGATGATCCACCCGAGAGATGTTTTTCATGGCTCTAACTCCACATTAAAATTCTAATGGAGCAATTAGAGACTCTAGATTGCTAATCTAGAGTGTTTAGGATATAGTGGGTTATTCTCAGTGTATATCTATCTCTCTTCCACCTTTAATTCTCAACACATGAGAATGTAGGGAGGAAGATGAAAAAGAAGGAGGAGGAGCTCAAGAAAGGCTAGGGAGGAGAGATAAGCAAATTGGGGAAAATGATTTTTTCTTTTTCATCCATGTAAGAGAAAATCATGAAATATGGTTTTGTAAAAATATTTTTTCAATAAAGATATAGCAACCATACTTGAATAGTTTGCACAAATGAATATACAATTCATTTGTCAATTGTATTCAAGCATGGTTCTCACTATTCTCACCTCACTACCTTTACACCTTATTTCCATTTAAATTAATAAATATATAAATTAAAATGAGGTGTCCACCTTTTAGAATGTTTTCCGTATAAATACGGAATACACTTAACCGTATATATATACCGGTATTCGTATCAAAGTATGAATACCGAAAGAGATAAAATAACACAAAGAACAAAATATTAGAATATACATATCGAAATATATATACGTAAATTATTAAATCAATACCTGATTTAATAATCTGGCTCAATCCCAAGCCGGATAGTATTATCAACCGTCCGATCGAAAGTCCAGGTAACTAGTACAATCATTCGATCGGAACCCTACTCGTATCCCGATCGAAAGTCCGGGTAACTAGTACAATCATTCGATCAGAACCCCGCACGTATCAAAATACGGTTACTACATCCTTTCGTCTGAACTAGGGAAACCCTTTGTGTGAGACTCTAAAAACTTGACAGTACGCCGACAGTGAGTTACTGGATAAATCCATAACCACAAGCACGTCAGCGACACTAGCTGTACGTAACGGCTACCCGAGTACCTGTCGAAAAGGAAGGCCGACGAGTAAACCCACCGAATCCTTACTGAGCCTATATGTGACAATCTCCGTATAGTCCGATCCCTTCGTCTGAGAGTATCGCATATAGGGTCTAGGGGGTGGTAAACGTCAGACCATAATAACTCGATAATTCATGCCGTTGTGGCTCAGGACCAATCCAGGAAGCTACTTATCTAACTATAAGTAAATCCCAACTGTCTTGGCCAAGGTCTTATGGTTCTTGTCAATCGAACACTATACGATATCGACTCTCTATACCGGGAGATACGACTCCCCAACAATCGCTCACTACCTCCATATGGTTCGGGGCTGTACCTAACTAAAACCTGTTTGCACGAATCAGTAGAGCCGTAGTAGGGTAGTAATCTAATTACAGTAGGAACCCACATGAGACAAATGATGCTCTCAGGTTTGAAGACTAACATGTACTCATGTCATCTGAGAACTGCTATTTAACGATAGGTATAGTACCATCTAGAAGTTCTTGGCGAGTCCGTACAGTGTACTCACCCAAGTGAGCACCTGTATACGATCTTAGGTGCGAAAGACCAATAGCTATGAGACCAACCATCGCCCCTCGTCGAGGTCTAGAAACATATACACCAGTCTACTTAGGAATATCGATGTCTAGTCTCGATAATCCTACGACTAGGGGCAATTTAAGGATGTGCTTATGGACTACCCAGCCCCCACATATAAGATTGCCATCATAACGCTGGTAGTCAAGAAACAACCCTACGGGTTTTATCAACATGTATTAATGATACGTAATAACAAGTAAAACATATACACATGTTAAGATAAAAACAAACCAAATAGCATACTATCATGTCGAGCAAGATTGTCATGTATATACATATGTCCAAGCATTAACTATATATATACATATACAATAATGGACTCTAGGGCATACATATCCAACAATATAATATGGCAGTATCTCACGTGCAAAATGTTAGTTATGTATATACCCTAGAGGCCATTATTATACATATGATGTATATTTGTAACATTTCAGAAATATAAAATATTATTTTTGGAATTTAATATCAAAATAATATATTTCGCGAAAACTATTCGAATTGCGAATTTGGGGTTTTCGTAAAATGGTATAAATATATACCAGTATTTGGGAAATAATTGGAGATTAAAATGATTTATTCATTTAAAAATATATTTATCGGATTTGGGCATTTTTATAATTAATTATATGCAAGTTTAAATTAAACTCAATTAGTGCACTAGTAATCACGATTATACCAAATCCGTATTTTTAATTAGTCATGGCTAGTGCACTATGTTATGTTGCATTGTTTTTGCATGTTGTGTTACTTTGTTTGTTTCATGTTGCATTTAGTTTTTGTGAGATAGAGAGAAGAAACAAATAGATGCCATGGTTGATAAAAGAAAAAGAAAAGAAAAGTCAAAGGCATGGGAGGAGAGAGAAGAGAGAGAGGGGACGACATGATGGCATGGGAGCATGCCATGAGAGAGAATGGAAGAGAGAGAAGGGGGTATGGCTCCACCCTTAGCCTTGACCCTTCCCCATTTTCCATCCTCATTTTCATTATTTCCTTTATCATCTTCTTCAACTTCTTCATCTCTCTCCTCCACCTCCTCTAATCCATGGAAGCATCTCCAATCCTTCACCAAAACCCTATACTCCCTTCATAAAAAAATGATTCCCACCTCATCCTACACCTTATGGACCTTTCAAGCTTGGATTTTTAAGACTTTGAGCAACTCAAGAAAATTCTTGAGTTGCCAAATAAGGTAAATCCCATATCTTTTAGTTAAGTTATTATGTTTAGTATATTCTAGTTTAGTTTAGAGTTTGTATTAGTTGGTTTAGTGATGTTTGGAAATTCCAAGAGAGGGTTTAGGTGATTGTGTGGACTTGTGAAATGTAGTGACTGTTTACAAGACTTTAGTGTGGATTTTCTGGACTAAAACAGAGATTAAAACCTGATACACGAACTTAGGATTTATTCCGTGTCGGTTTTGTGAAGTATTGTTGGACTACAGGGATTCTGGAGCAACCTGGGATTTTTATGAGGAAAAAAAACAACTACATTAACCTAGATAAACTACTAGAAACCCACCACCAAAGTATGGGCCCCTTTGTCTCCTGTATGGCCGACGACACCGGACTTTTTGAGCCTCTCGCCGGATTTCCTTCATGCTCTGGTGTTTGGGTTTTGCCTGTAGCTCAATTTCCTTATAACCTATCCCCTGTACTTGCTTGTTTAGTCTCAATTATCCTGAGATAAAATCTGGGAGCTGTTGTGAGTGCTTTGGCTATGTTTTCCCGATATTTGAATTCGTAGTTTTGGTATTTGTATTTGATTTGGTCGTTGGATGTTTGTACGTCAACGACGAGGGTTGTTTGGTTGTTTTTGCATGCGTAAGCTATAGGTTCTAACCTATGAGCACTTCGTGTGCCGTTTCGGTTTTTCGGAATTGGTTTTAATAACATTGCGATTGTGTATTGATTGTAGGTACCTTCACGTGGATTCCGAGATGACGAAGCACATCGACTACGGCTAAACAAGGAGTTCCGCAGGTGAGTAGATTTATATCTACGGGAGAATTCGGGTGGATGGCGTATTGCACCCCCGCAAATTATAAATAGAAACCAATATATATATATATATATATATATATATATATATATATGGTTGGAGAAACTATGTGAGAAACTTATGGATATGATTAAAAGAGTTAGTAGGCGATAAGATGAGATAATATGAGCGGATACGATTGATATAAGATATGAAACGAGATGTATAAGGATATGACATGAGATTGATGAATATATTAAGATTGAGATAGATGTGTTATGAGATCAGCAAAATAAGATAAATGTATATAAGATTACTTGATATGAGATTGATACGGATGTGATGTGAGATATTTAAATAATTATGATAATAATGAATGATATGCTGTACGAGACTTAGATCCGTACCCTCATTGTTGTATAGGTCGATAGAATCCCTATTCTGTTTGTTGTCGTTGTACGATGGTTTACCGCACGCGATATTTTACCGGATGATTGATCCATACTCTTGACTAGAGGATGCCGTACGATGGATTATACCATACATGATGTTGTGAGGCTGGATGCCGATTGATAGATTCACCGACTCGGATATGTTATGGATATTTAATCCCTGTCTACACCGCTTAGTTTAGCCTTTACGTAGATGTTAGATTAGATACGTATACTTTATTGCATTTGCGCTCACGATTTACTTTCTGCTACGTCCATGATATTCTCATCGCATTACATATACCTGTGCTAGTATACCTACACAATTATCGATGATGCGTATGTTACACTTACACAGATTTGCCGGCTCACACACTTTCATCATCGATAATTGCTATGTCACTTACACAGTAGAATTGTTACATCATGCTATTACTCTTAATTGTTCAGTACTGTCACATGACTCGTTGGCATGATATATTACTATGCTCACATTTCTGTTCTATGTTTGCATACATCATGCTTTATGATTATACGCATTGAGATGCTGTTTTCATTAGATTCTGGATTTGAGAACCGTGGTTATATTTCAAAAGAAAGTACGTATTGTTTTAAAAACCCAGTTTCTCTTGATATGATATTTCGAGGCGTCCACAATGTGTTTTCCCGGTTATGAGCTATGTGATACCCGATTCAAGGAGCTAGATGAACCGTTTGCGGGTACATAGTGGACCCGGTATGGTACCCCGGGGCAAGAAAGGTATGTTGTGCAGTAGACGATGAGCCTGGCAGAGCGACTACTACCTACCGGTGATAATATTTAGGCTCGGAGGTTATCCGGAGGATACCGACCGGAGTCGTGAGATGGATATGGGCCGATCCGGAATGACGGAGCCCGTGGGCCGATCCGGACTGACGGAGCCCGAGATATGAGGATTTACGTGTCGATGTTCGACACGGATTTCATGATGTTTCGAGTGTCGATGTTGGACACTCAGGTTTCATGATTTTGATGTGTCATTGATGGACACACGTTGGTTGATATCCTCATATTTACATGCATTTGCTTTCATGATGTTTCGAGTATCGATGTTGGACACTCAGGTTCCATGATGTTGTTGTGTCATTGATGGACACGTAGATGATGTCCACATGCATACAGGCATTAATTATTGTTGGCATATATGCAGACACGGTCACCCTAGATATCATAGTATTACCTTCATGATATAGTTGACCTAGGAAAACATTGTTTTATTCGATTTCTATCTGCTGGTGTTTTCTACTCACGAGTTGGCAACTCACCCCCGTTGTGTCACAGTTCTTGCAGGTTTGATCGCATGGATCAGTAGCAGTATCGCTGGCACACAGCTTGCATTCAGGTGATTTGCTATGGTAGGTGGGACATATGGATCGTGCCCACTATTGTATTATTATTCTTGTTGTATCTAGTCAACTCCATCAATCAGAAACTAGTATTTGTATAATTAGTAAGAATTAGAAAGACTTAGAAAAACTTGTGCTTGCGAGACCTAGAGCGACGGATTATATGTTCGGTATTGGGGGATTTGATGTCTTTCTTCTTTACATTATCCTTTGTTTTGATCTTTGCCGTTGGGCGTCATATACATATATTTCTGACTTGCGTAGTTATGATTCCGCCGATTGGCGAAGAGCTAGCTCCCGCTTGGGGATGCCTTTATTGTTATCATGTATATGTGGGTTTGGATCAAAATATACAAGGGAGGTGCTGCCCAAATTTTTAAAAAGACGAAACATGTTTTTTTCAACTATTATAATCCACTTGCATTTTCATATTCCATTATCTATGCATTTAAGAAAATGTTGATTTCATCATACCTTTATTTTAAAACTTCACATCTTTTATTTTCTTTAAAAGATTTAGATTTCTGGGTTTCAGCTTACTTAATTTACGTTACGCCTTTAGACGTTGCATGATTTAAGTGCCGGTTACGAACTAAATTTCGGGTCATGACAAAGTTGGTATCAGAGCGTTAGGTTTACCCTTTGTTCGAGTGTAGGTTTGACTATGTGGAGTCTGGGGCGTAATCTATTTCGAAACCTAGGCTTGACCTTACGGAACTTAGACTTGAAAGGTGGGTATTAGATCTGAACTTTCATTACATAGGTTTACCCTGATGCTGGAGTAGGTAACTCAAGTAGAGTGACGTACCGTGCGTATGTTCCGCGGTATACTTACGATACGATACTCCGCTTAAGTAACCTTAGGATGTATATACTTGAGATCCTTGATTCTATTCGTTCCCATGATCATACTCTCATTTATTTCGTTCCTCCGTATGATCATGTATCCATTCTGGATCTGTTGATTCCTTTCATTCCTTTGATCTATCTTTATTGATACATGCTTGAGGTTCCTGTCACCATGGTTTGAGCACAGATTGAGCTGCTGCTAGTGATGCGGTCAGGGCGAGTTCGTCATGGACAAGGACTGACCATCATGTTTTCTAGTGACATGGGAACGTCTCGATTTAGTGTTTGTGTTATGACCTCTAGTTTGAGGCGAGTGTTCGGTTTTGCACCGGATGATCGGACCTCTGATAGAGGCTGCCTGTTGTGAGAGGGCTGTTGATGTACAGCTTACCTCAGAGATCGTGATGTTTTCTACTGTGTAGACAGATGACCCAGCCGTTGCTGAGATTGATGGGATGTCGCTTCCAGAGCTTATGAGCTGAGATCGCTGGAGCTTTCAGGCAGAGATGCGACTGAAGACATCTAGTCTATCTTGAGTTGAGTTGAGCAACTGAGATGATTCGTCTGATTTGATGCTCCGACGCAGGCTCAGTTGATTTGAAGATTTCCAGAGTGGACAATCTTATTCAGATCTACAGTAGATCGATCCAGAGATGACGTTGTTCGCTGTATGATCCGATAGGAGATCAGTAAGTTGACCAGCTTCGGATAGAGGATCTCACCCGCATTGTGAGTTGATCGAGAACGGATGAATAAAGTATATTCCTCCGATGGTTGGGAAGAGTTCCAAGGACGTGTTCGACTAGATATCTTCTACAGAGTGATGAAGATACCGAGTTCGTAATTTTGAGTCCGTGTGAGAGACTCCGGATTGACTGTAGCCGAGAACAATTGCAGTACGCAGATAGCATGACGTGATTTCGATGTGGATGATAATGAAGACGGGTGAAACAAGAAGTTCGTGCGAGATGTAAACAAGCTATTGTTACTCCCCGTTGAGATTGGAGATCTGATATGTATACAGAGGCGTTAGGATACGGCCAATTCCCGAGGAAATGCTATGCTGAGAAAGCAGATGTCCAGAAAACGAGAAAAGATTATGCAAGAGTACCAGGCTTCATACAGTTCGGCATAGGCGAGATCGGAAGAGACCTTGAGCGGGTGCCTTCCAGGACACTGTATAGGGTTACTAGGCACTCTCACAAGGGTCTATAAGGCATCAACCATGCCCGATTTGAAATTTAGACGTGCCGAACAATCCTAACCAAGATCTTTAAACTAGAGATTAGGCGAAACAAAGCATGTTAAACACTTTAACATCAAAGAGTTTGGGATTACAACCTTTGTAGTCCGGTCCTTCACTTCTAAAGCTCCGTGTTGAGGTCCCTTCGCTGTGATCATCGAGTTCCCGAACTATAGAGAGGCTCTATGAAGAGAAAGATGCAAGCTTGCTTCCGATCTTCGATAACTAAGATGATCTACCTTGAAATTTCTATAACACAAGCTCTCACTCACTAAATGAAGTGAACACCCTAATCTAATTGGCAAGAATAGATTAGGATGATGAACTAGGAATTTAGCTCTCATTTGTTTTCTTAATCTCACTCATTTTCATCACTAATGAAAAAGCTACAAAGCTTTTCCATCCAAAAGAAGAAGGAAGAAGAAGAAGCATTTTCTTTTTGATGAATAATGAAAGTGGTGAGGTTAGAAATGCAACCATGGGTTAAGTATGATAACTTAACCCATGTAGAGACTTAACCATGGTCAAGGGTTGGGTTGGGTTAACAAATATCATAACAAATATCTTTAGAAAATATCTTTAGCAAGAAACAAAAGAAAACCTTCTAGAAGCTTCTAGAAAAAATTAACCCAAATCAAACCTTAATCATGTTTAATCTCCACTAAATACGTTGCATTAATAACCCTAACATGTTACAATATTATATATCACATATACAATATTTATTGTAACAAAATAAAATAATACAATTAACATATATCGCATATATATATCAATGTATTACCCGAGTGAGAAAAAGAATCTTTTAGTGAGCATATATTAGTTAATGTAATTTAATATATCAAATATATAATTATACATTAAATTATCGAATCAACACTTGATCCGATAATCTTGCTATTTCACAAATAACCGACTAATATAATCTGTATCAGTTCATCGAATCAACACTTGATCCGATGACCCGGCTATATCACATATACCCTGCCGATATCTCATATCGCGAGAATCTAATACGGTATCACATACACGTATTGTTCTCGGTCCCGCACATATCATATATGTGCTCCTACTCCGTTTTTCCTGAGCCAAGAAACCTCTGTGTAGGACTCTAAAGAATCGTCAATACACCGGCAGTAGGTGATGATCATATCAAACACCCACAAGCTGCAAGCGGTAAGCTAAACATAACAGCCACCCAGGTATTGAGCTATAAGAAGATCAACAAGAAAGCCTGTACATTCTCCTGTGAATCCATTCAGTAACACTCCCGTACAGTCCGGTCTCTTCGTCTGATATGTCTCATATCTCGCCTAGGGGTGGTATACGTCAGACCCCAGTAACTTGATAAGTCGTGTCGATATGAGGTCTATAACAGTTCGAGAAACTACTGATAACACTTATCAGTAAATCTCAGCAACCCTGGCCAGGGATTTCCAGTTATAGCCAATCGAACACAGCGCAACATCAACTCCCTATACCGGGAGAGACGAATCCCCTCCTATCGCTCATTGCCTCCATGTGATTCGGGACTGTACCCAAAAGCCACCTTTTTGCATGCCCTCTTGGACATGGTATGATGGAAATCAAAGCACAGTGGGAATCACACAAGACTCTATGACGATCTCGGGTCTACAGACTAACCTGTACCAGTGTCATCAGAGAACTGCCATCTGACGTGAGGTTTAATACCATCTGGGAGTTCTCGGCGAGTCCGTCCAGTGTACCGAGTCTCCACTGAGCACTCATATACCTTCTCTGATGTCAAACACCAATGGATATGAGATCATCCATCGCCCATCATATGGGTCAAGAAGCGTATACGCTAGTCTACTCTGGAGTATCGATGCCCTGTCTCGGTACTCCCACGACTAGGAACATTTGAAGGATGTACTTGGCGACTACACTGTCCCCACTAGTATGATCCGCATCATAGTCCTGGTAGTCAAGTACTCATCCTAAGGGCTTTATCAACATGTAACATAGAGACAATCAGAGTACATGTTAAGATAAAGAGCAACCAGATAGCGTACTATCATGTCGAGTAAGAAAGTCCTCCCTATATATGTCCAGGCATCCATTACAAGATACATCGTATGTACAGTAATGGCCTCTAGGGCATACATATAACTAACAATCTCCCACTTGCACTAGGGCCATCTGTTATGATATCGCATACCCAATAATCAGCTGTGGTTGAAGTATCTCATACTCAACCATCCCATAAATGTCTCTACTGGGAAATAGGCATTTGTGAGTGGATCCGCGCTATTGTCCTCTGTGTCTACTCTCCTAACCTTGATCTCCCTGGAGATCAACCATCTCCATGATCTGGTGATACTGCCTAAGAATTATATCTGGATTTCTGGTGGGACATGGGTTCCTAGGACAAAGCCATAACTCTATTGTCACACAATGGTTGGAACGAGGTTCATCTCATGAACTTATATATATCCATACTGGCTCTTTGGTAGCATCCTTGGTAACGATGTATCTTACCTTTAATCGTCTAGTAAGTCACGGTATCTAGCTTGGAACTCTTCCAACATACCGTCCCTCCACTGAGGGTAATGACAATGCCTGTGACCGATTGATACCATCTCACTACAACTAGTGAGAATCCTAACATCCAATTAGATCTATCTCATAGATCCAAAATCCAGGATTTAGGAGGTATCACCTTGATCCTATACGGAGAATCCTTATGATAAGAGGAGATTGACCGAGCGTAGCATAGGAAACTCCTTCCCTATCAAGAGTATGTCATCCACGTACTCTACGAGGATCACCACCATACTCCCTACTACCTTTTTGTATATACAAGGTTCATCTACCATTTTGATGAAGTCAAACTCTTTGACTACCACATCTGAACAGACGTTCCAACTCCGCGATTCCTGCTTTATCGTATAAAACAACTTGCACACGTTTCCGCTGCTACCACTGTGTACGAAGCCCTCTAGCTGTGTACTTATAGACGCTCTCTTCCAAAACATCATTTAGAAAAGCAGTCATGACACCCAACCACCAGATATCGTAGTCATGGTATGTAGAAGTGGCAAGTAGGATCTGGATGGACTTAAGCATAGCTTTGAAAGTCTTAACCTTTTCATGTACACCAAGTAATCTTCTCAAGATATACTTGCTCCTGATGGGAATTTAACCCTTCAGATAAAGCAACCAAAATCCATACTTTGTTGGTGTATAAGGATTCCATCTCAGATCGCTAAGCATCCAGCCATTCTTACAGAGTCCCACTCTTGATGGCCTGCTCGAAACTAGTTAGGTCATCATCTCATGATGCAATCCTCGCTCCCACTGTCATAGAGAAAACCGAAGTATCTCTTAGGTGGGTAAGGAACCCTACTAGATCGGCGGAGAGGCTGAGGTTTGTTAGAATCTATTGAATCCTTTGGTTCTACCAAATCATCTGCTGTAGTTTGTATAGCTGGAACTCCTTCTAGTTCTACCTCATGACCACTAATTTTTCCACAAGAAATTCCCTTTCACGAAGGTGGCATGTTGAGAAACAAAACATCTTTTGTTCCTCGGTTAGGTAGAAGATATTCCCTTGCGTATGCTTGGGATATCCAACAAACTTCCACAGATCTGACTTTGCCTCGAGCTTGTCCGGATTTTGCTTTTTAGACATATGTCGGATAACCCTAAATCTTAACAAACTTAAGATATGGGCTCTTCCCTTTCCATATCACATATGAAGTGGAAGGCAACTGATTTGATTTGAACCCTATTCAATAGGTATGCAGCTTCTCAAGTGCATAACTCCCAAAAGAAAATAGGCAACTCAATAGTACTCATCATAGAGCACACAATATCACATAGGGTGTTATTGCTCCGCCCCGATACACCGAAGTGCTATGGTGTATTTGGAGGAGTAATGCTGAGAGAGAATCTCATTCTCCTTTAGAATAGTCCAGGAATCTCGTGCTCAAGTATTCTCCTCCTTGATCTCATCAAAGGACATAATACTTATACCCGTTTTTGGTTCTCTACTTCTAACTTATATTCATTGAATTTCTCAAAGGTTCCAGACTTGTGTTTCAACAGGAACATATGTCCGGATCTTGAGAGATGATCAGTGAATGTAATGAAGTACAAAGAACCGGTCTTGGCATGTGTAGACAGGGGACCTTGCATACATCATCATGTATCAATCCCAAAAGTTCATCTAACTCTTTCTCTGTTTCCAATAAACAGAGCTGAGGTCATCTTATCTTTATGACATGACCGGCAAGTTTCACAAGATGTAGATTCAAACTAATTTAAATATGCATCTAAATGTAACTTAGCTAGTCGGGTCTCATTGATATGACCTAGTCTACAATACCTCAAGAAGGATTCATTCATTTCTGTACTCTTCCTCTTGTGTGTGTTCTGTACATTAAGAACTATGGATTGATTTAGAACGTCTATGCTTTTAGATAACGTGCCTGAACCGATCAACTCTTGATATAGGAAATGTTCAAAACATTATCCAACAATACAAAATTATATCCTTCTTTACTAATAAATAGATTGATATGATGTTGTATATCAGGTTCGGTATCTAATAACATTCGTTCAGAATCAATGTATTCTGGTAATACAGGGTTATAACTACCAACAGACTTGGCTGCAACACTTGCACCGTTTCTATCTCATGAAATTTATCACCCGTTCTTAGTTCTCTACCTATCTGTAGCCCATGTAACAAATTACATATGTGGGATCCTGATCCGGTATCAAATACCCAGGACGTAAAGGATATTGAGAAACAGTTCTGTGAAATGAACATACCTGAAGAAGATGCATCAACATGTACTTTCTTCGTTTGGGCGGAACGGGAATTCTGGTAATCCCCTATTTCCTGCTCTGTCTTATAACAATTATAAGTTGGAGCGGGACCAATGGTCCCTAGCGCAGTATAACAAGCGGGTTTGGTCAATATATCCGTATTATTATATTGATTAAGGCGTGACATAGTCGTAACCAGGAGAGAGAGAGAGAAGAAAACACTCAGCGTATGCTCTTGCAAGATTAGATTGGTTATCAATATATCTAATCAGGATGTCTCCCACTGTTTTAGTCAAATCTTCCTTCAAACCCTAAAAGGAAAGACTAGCCAGGATTAATTACACCCTAAAAGTTCGCCAATCTTTCAGCCAGGCCAGTGCCGGTACTTTGAAAGAGGTTCCCCGTGCTTTCGTACGGACCTAATTAAAGTAAACCTCATTTTCCCAGGGGCGTAACCCGTTAACACCTTTCTAGACACCTACTTGATCGGCTAATTGTAATGTGTAAAACTCTCCCAGGAGTAACTCTTACTCGCAGTGGGTATCGGGATCCAACTATCTCATAGAGGGTATGCAATCTCATTGCAAATTTCAACACTTGAAATTCCCAATAATATTTTACCCCAAGCGATCTATGACCTTGACTAAGTCAACAAACCACAGACCGCAAGTAAAGTTCAACCCGTCATTTCCCGATTGAATTAAACCCACCCGCACGACCCTTGACTAAGTCAACAAGGCCGCACGACTATCCTAATCCAATCGCATCATATGCTCTGCAGATAAGCACTAATCAGCTACCGCACACAACGCCTTGACTAAGTCAACAAACGCAGCACGAATACTAAAGACTACTTATCTGAAATGACGGAGGGCTACGACAGGTTTTTAAGAAAAACCTTTGCGTAATGAACTTTATATCGCTGTAGAATCGAGTGATTTTTAATGGAATGTTTTTGAGTCCTTTTCTAGTTTTGCTAAAGAGGTCACTCCCGGTGAAGGGATCGTCGGCTCTTTCCTGATCGAATAAGGTGCAGGATATTTCATAAATATCACTATGCAAAGCAAAAACTATAGAAACAATCAAAAGACAAGCCGAGTTTGTAGCATCTGCTAGTTTCGCTAAATAGGTCACTCCCGGTGAAGGGATCTCGGCTCTTTCCTTATTGAATAAGGTGCTGGATGTTCTACAAGGAACACCGCTGTGCAAAGCAAGAACTAGAGCTACCTGATTTTGAGACAAGTTTCTACAATATCTTTAGGTTTCTTTTAGTTTCATTAATCTCATTAATGAAGTCCCATTTTATTATGCTTCACAAGCATCACATTTGAAATGAAATCTGCAATATAACATATATCTCATATATATAATATAAACATTCGTCTCAGGCAGTAATATGATCTCATCACAGAACATTGCAGCAGAAGATTACATATGAAATATTGGATATATTAGGAGGTCCGTGTTTTAATACGGGCCTGTATAAAACACGGATTCCACGGTCGCGATGAATAGCCAAACCCACATCCCTAGACCCCTACGAGAGCGGCAAGCAACACTGCCAATTCTAGGGTTAGGAGACCCGGTCTCGACTCCTCGAGATGGTCTCCCACTGAACCCCAGAACCCGGTTACTTGTGCTCCCCGTCTTGGGTCTACCTAATGCTGAAAAGTAAATAATATACAATGGTGACATCATCCTCAGCCCGGAAGTGCCCCAATAAAAGAATATTACATACAAATGAATTTTACATGAATGAAAATAAAAACCCTCATCTCACATAAAACCCCCGGTTATTCAGAACACGACGATCCAATATAACATATCACAGCAACACATAATATCTCATATCATCAACGTAAGCAAGTATGCGTATCCCAATTGTCGTTGATGTATAGCAACGAAGCCAGTGATACACCACATACTACGCTTAGGGTCGCAGAAAAGAAAGTGTAAAACTACAACAGTTGGAATCCGCAACCTCCTTAGACATCACATGCGTAACCAAATGAATTCCTTAGACATCGCATGCCTAACAATTATAAACCCCGCATTTTAGTCTCATTATCAAAAACACTTTTCAATATCTAGTCGGGCAATTCAACAAGATTCCCGACAACCTGATCGAATGCTCGTCGCAAACTTTAGTAGACGGCCGCACCCCCGGATGCCGTCGACGAAGTGCACTAAGGCGGAACACCGCTGCCGCGAGCATCCGAACGGATGCTTTTGGCGACGGGGTTCTCCTACAGTCACTTGGTCGGGGCTATGGGGCGTGACTGTCTATTAAGTTTACCCGGCGAGTATCCGCGTACGCTACGTGATTGCTACGGACTTTTGATCACATCAAAATTCTGTGGCAACCGATCATCAGAGACTGAATTGCTAGATTTATAACATTCAAATTAGTAATCTCATAACTACTTGTGGATTCCAAATATTGTATCACATTCCAGATAAATAGACAATGTTAAACTTTCCGATCGAATAATTAAACACCCAAGATTTTCCAAAAAGCTCAACACTTGAGCAGAGTCCAAAAAATATCCATCACATGCCACAGTACCGTAGAAGGGTCAAACCAACGCCTCACATATGGCAATGCCGTACTGCCACAAACTCTAAGGTTTAGAGGCGGTTCAGACGGTCACATAATCGAGTTAAGGTTTGTGTTCTTCTAGAGGGTCCACCGTGTTACTTGCACGACTTAGAACGTTCTTAAACTACGGAAAAATCCAACACTTGGAAATTTTTCCGGCAGGGGAAAAAGTGAGTTATTGATATCCGTTCGAACTTTTTAACACGTTCTAAAATTACCCGGAAAAAACATAAACGAAGTTAAATTATCCGATCAAATCAACGAGTTCCCAATACAACCGAGAAAACTCAACACTTGAGTAGAATTAAAAATTCCCAGAACAATCAGGAAATACATACGGATATTACTGTACAAAAATGAAACCCTAATGCCACTGTAGCGCCGCGGAACCGCCGCGCAAGGCATGTCTTTGCCGCGGTTCCGCGGCTCTTTAATGGGCTTACTGGCTCGTTTTTCACAGATATCCTTATAATTCCCTGCTCATTTTTTTGAGTATTTTTAATATGAAAAATGTCAACTTTTGAAAAAATTTCCAGAAACTATGGTTTTACGGGTATTCGGAGTTCGATCGGACTTTAAACTTTGCCTAGACTTCGCCTAAAGCTCTAGCTTGGCTCTGATACCACTGTAGGGTTACTAGGCACTCTCACAAGGGTCTATAAGGCATCAACCATGCCCGATTTGAAATTTAGACGTGCCGAACAACCCTAACCAAGATCTTTAAACTAGAGATTAGGCGAAACAAAGCATGTTAAACACTTTAACATCTAAGAGTTTGGGATTACAACCTTTGTAGTCCAGTCCTTCACTTCTAAAGCTCCGTGTTGAGGTCCCTTCGCTGCTATCATCGAGTTCCCGAACTCTAGAGAGGCTCCACGAAGAGAAAGATGCAAGCTTGCTTCCGATCTTCGATAACTAAGATGATCTACCTTGAAGCTTCTATAACACAAGCTCTCACTCACTAAATAAAGTGAACACCCTAATCTAATTGGCAAGAATAGATTAGGATGATGAAGTAGGAATTTAGCACTCATTTGTTTTCTTAATCTCACTCATTTTCATCACTAATGAAAAAGCTAGAAAGCTTTTCCATCCAAAATAAGAAGGAAGAAGAAGAAGCATTTTCTTTTTGATGAATAATGAAAGTGGTGAGGTTAGAAATGCAACCATGGGTTAAGTATGATAACTTAACCCATGTAGAGACTTAACCATGGTCAAGGGTTGGATTGGGTTAACAAATATCATAACAAATATCTTTAGAAAATATCTTTAGCAAGAAACAAAAGAAAACCTTCTAGAAGCTTCTAGAAAAAAATAACCCAAATCAAACCTTAATCATGTTTAATCTCCACAAAATACTTTGTATTAATAACCCTAACATGTTACAGTATTATATATCACATATACAATATTTATTGTAACAAAATAAAATAATACAATTAACATATATCGCATATATATCAATCTATTACCCGAGTGAGAAAAAGAATCTTTTAGTTAGCTTATATTAGTTAATGTAATCTAATATATCAAATATATAATTATACATTAAATTATCGAATCAACACTTGATCCGATAATCCGGCTATTTCACAAATAACCGACTAATATAATCTGTATCAGTTCATCGAATTAACACTTGATCCGATGACCCGGCTATATCACATATACCCGGCCGATATCTCATATCGCGAGAATCTAATACGGTATCACATACACGTATTTTTCTCGGTCCCGCACATATCATATATGTGCTCCTACTCCATTTTGCCTGAGCCAAGAAACCTCTGTGTAGGACTCTAAAGAATCGTCAATACGCCGGAAGTAGGTGATGATCATATCAAACACCCACAAGCTGCAAGCGGTAAGCTAAACGTAACAGCCACCTAGGTATTGAGCGATAAGAAGATCAACAAGCAAGCCTGTACATTCTCCTGTGAATCCATTCAGTAACACTCCCGTACAGTCCGGTCTCTTCGTCTGATATGCCGCATATCTCGCCTAGGGGTGGTATACGTCAGACCCCAATAACTTGATAAGTCGTGTCGATATGAGGTCTATAACAGTTCGAGAAACTACTGATAACACTTACCAGTAAATCTCAGCAACCCTGGCCAGGGATTTCCAGTTATAGCCAATCGAACACTGCGCAACATCAACTCCCTATACCGGGAGAGACGAATCCCCTCCTATCGATCATTGCCTCCATGTGATTCGGGACTGTACCCAAAAGCCACCTTTTTGCACGCCCTCTTGGACGTGGTATGATGGAAATCAAAGCACAGTGGGAATCACACAAGACTCTATGACGATCTCGGGTCTACAGACTAACCTGTATCAGTGTCACCAGAGAACTGCCATCTGACGTGAGATATAATACCATCTGGGAGTTCTCGGCGAGTCCGTCCAGTATACCCAGTCTCTACTGATCACCCGTATACCTTCTCTGATGTCAAACACCAATGGATATGAGATCATCCATCTCCTATCATATGGGTCAAGAAACGCATACGCTAGTCTACTCTGGAGTATCGATGTCCTGTCTCGGTACTCCCACGACTAGGAACATTTGAAGGATGTACTTGGCGACTACACTGTCCCCACTAGTATGATCCGCATCATAGTCCTGGTAGTCAAGTACTCATCCTAAAGGCTTTATCAACATGTAACATAGAGACCATCAGAGTACATGTTAAGATAAAGAGCAACCAGATAGCATACTATCATGTCAAGCAAGAAAGTCCTCCCTATATATGTCCAAGCATCTATTACAATATACATCGTATGTACAGTATTGGCCTCTAGGGCATACATATAACTAACACACTGCTGTGATAAGATTTGCACCGAGGATCGGTTGTGTCACGTGTATTCAGAGGGCCAGAGGCGGACTCCAGTGACGTGCTGCTTTACGAGTGGTCATGCTAATTGGCCGAGAGATAACCTGAGGAGTGCTAGAGCAGACTGTTCGGCTTGTACACCTGAACGGGCCGTTGAGCCGAAGGATTGCGAGATTGGTAATTCAGAGAGTAAATGAGGACCCAGGGACCGAAGATGCCAGACCGTGAGCAGGAGGCAAGTAGATGATCATACTCTGCCAGTTTGGGCGCGCTGGCATATTTTCGACATTGAAGGAGGTGTATCTCAATGTCATTTATGGCGATTTTTGTTTTGTGATCCGAGTATCACGTTTATATCGCTTGGATTTGAGTTTTGATGATTGCGTTTTATGACATTGTTTTCGTGCACCATGGCTGCACCTATTGGATATTTTCTTTTGTGCACAGTTATTGCACTTTATTTATATTTATACACTGCTACATCGGTTTGCGATTTGTGCATATTGTAAGTCGACGTTACACACCGTACGGGTTTGCGGGGAGGTGGAACGGGTAAAAAAAAACGATTTTTCTAACAAAGTAACATCGACTTGAACTCCAAGATCTTAGCTAAACCATAACTAACAAAGTAACTAGAGGTTTTATCTACTATGTAAGAAGATTATACCTAAAGTTTCAAGTCCTCCTTCTCCTCTTGCTGTCCTCCTTTACCTCGCGATCTCCTTGGAGTGGAAATGGATGGCACCTCTTCGTCGGCTTCTCAAAGTAGTAGAAGATCCACCCGAGAGTTCCAACCTTGAGCTAAACCTCCAAGTTGAGGAAACTAGATCACTTGGTGTGCTAAATTAAGTAACCTGGAATGAGTAGAGTGTGATTTTGGGTAGCTTAGTCACACTAATCCCTTAATTCTCAACACATGAGACACTAGGTTTGAGAGGAAGAAGGAGAGAGTGAACTCTTGAGGAAAGTGAAATGTTTTTGATAAATGATAATTGATAAATGGAATGGCTAGCTTGATATGACCATAAGCATGGCATGAAAGTAATATTTTAACAAAAATATCTATGTTTACGGCCGAAAACAGAGACAAAACCGCGTAGGCCGTCTTGCCTGAATTTTGGGGGGCAGATGTGTAACATTTCAGAAAAATAAAATATTATTTTTGGGAATTTACATAATTAATATAATAAATATTATGAATATTTTAATAATGTGGTATAATTATATACCGATAGTTTGGAAAATGTTGGAGAATTAAATTGAATGGTGATTTTTGGAGGGATTTATGTGATTTAGGCAAATTATAAATTTTTATAATTAATTATATACAAGTTTATCCTAAACTTGATTAATGTTCACTAATCACACATAGATGGTGTTTTGTGCATGTGACATGCACCATTTCATATTTGCTAACACTTGTTACATTTTTTAAAAACTTGGCATAAATCCAAAATTGTGCATGGTTTCATTTGGGTTTCTATGGTTTTTAAAAGAAAAGAAAAAGAAAAGAAAAAGAAAAAAGAATAAAGAAATGGGTATGGGCAAGAGAGAGAAGAGAGAGAGAGATGATAGGTCATTTTACCATGTCTCCCATTTGTTTTCCCTTTATTTTTCTTCATCATTCTCACCTCCTCTTCTCTTATGGCTGCCCTCTTCCCTTCACCACCTCTACCCCTCACAACACCATCAAAAATACATCAAAACACTTCATTCCCTTCATTAAAAATGTGCACAAGCTCACTACAAGTATAGGAGACCAAGAAAGTTGGGATTTTGAGCACTTGGGGGGCAACTCAAGAAAATTCTTGAGTTGCCAAATGTCATAATTCATTCACCCTTAGCTTAGTACTTGAATTTCTATAGCCTCTAAACTAGTTTAGAATCCATTTAGTGAGATTTAGTGAACTTGGAAAATTCCAAGATGAAGGTTAGGGCTTTTCTTGAGTTGTGAGGGTGCAATTGAGAGTATTTAGTGACTACAAACTCGTTTAGTGATATTCTTTTAGACTAAAATAGAAACAAACCCAAAAACTGGATTTAGAAACTTCCGTGTCGGTTTTTGTGTATAATTAGTGTCTGCAGGAAATCTGGGATGACCTGGAACATTTACTAGAATAACAAGCAACTCCATTAACCTAATTAAGACACTAGGAGACTACCTTGAGGAGACGAGACCCCAACTCCCCTACTTGGCCGAGAAGGCCGGATTCTGGGGTGGTGTGGCTGGCCAAACTTTAGGGGATGGTGTTGGAAATTGTTCTGTAGCTCATATACCCCTTATACAAATCCCAGTACTGCTTGTTTATCCCTATTTCACCTGAACCATAATCTGGGACTAGTTTTCTAAGATTCTGTTTTGCTTTCCTCGATGTTCATGACTTGAATTTTGGATATTTTGTTTTATCTCAATCACTTGACATTTGTATGTCGATATAGGGTGTTGTTTGGTTCTTTTATATACGTAGGCTATAGGTTTTAACCTATAGGTACCTCGCGTGTCATTTTCGTTATGAATCGGATTTTAATGCGATACGATATGTGATGACATGTAGGTACCTCCGCGTGAACTTCGGGACGAAAAGAAAGAGCATGGCGACATCGATTTTGAAAAGCAAGGATCAAGGTGGGTAGATATATATCTATGGGGGAAGTCGGGTGGATGGTGTATAGCACCCCCGCAGTTTCGTAGTGTAGTATACGAATACGTATATATATATATATATATATATATATATATATATATATATATATATAAATATGTGTATTGTGAGACTAAATGATTATCAAGATACGGTTTAGGTGTTCACGGGTTAGTTTTAGTGTAATTGTAAGATAGTGCTTTTAGTGTAATTTATTAGTCGCGAAACCCTAGGGTAAAAGTTGACACACACACATGCACACACGTGATATGTTTGGGTGTATATGATATATGCATATATATATATTTATATATGGATGTGGATGTGTACTATATATATATATACATATACGTATACACGTATGATGAGGATAGTATATGATACTTGGAGATGAGTCGATGTAATTGGGCATTATGCCGTAAGATCGGTGATGTGACTTGGGTCGTATTATGAGATACGACATGATATTATAGCGGATCGTTGAGCGATGTGTTTTCATACACACGCGGATATATATATGTTTGATGGTATCGTAATGTACTGGGCTTTAGATCAATACCCCTATTTCAGGATATGATGATAATGATACCAGATAAATAATGAGTTATATGTGATATTGACCCGTACCCTGATTTAGGATGTCGTATGATGGATTTTTACCGTACAATGTATAAGTATGATGATTGATCCGCACTCATGATTCGAGGATGTTGTATTATATATTGTATCTTATGTGACGCTATTGAGGCAGGATCGCCGACTACTTGATATATCGACTCAGACTTAGCCGGATTCCTTACCCTTTCCATTTGTCTCTTAGTTTAGTACGGTAGTTTATCAGGTAGATGTCAGGCTAGGCTCGAGTCATACTTATTTTCAAAGCTAATGAATCGTGAGTATTTTAAAGACAGGCCAAGGGGTACTACGGATATTTCAAAGGACATACCTTTTCTTAAAAACTCCGTTGCCTCTATCTTCTAAAAACCACGATTCGTACTATTTCAAATGCCTAAACTGTATGACTAGTATAAATGTATATTCTTATATGTTGTGTTTACTATTTATTTTCCATATATTCTTGTTGTTCGCATTGCATTGCATGCTTAAATGTGTTTTTATTGTTATTATGAACCCATGCTGTCAGGACACCAGCACCATTACCGATGATGCATATGCTCCACGTACACCTACTTGCTGGCTCACACACATCATCATCGGTAATTTTCATGTCAAGTACACATTAGAAAATACTACTTCATTAGTATAAATTGCTAGATAATAGTTTCGACATAGTACTAGTGCGCTTGCCTTTATATACTAGTTTAGACATTGCATTTATTACTGTGATATCTCTTGCATGTGTATTTATCCATTTGTTATGCAATATTATGGGGCTTTATGCCAGTAATTCACTGTTTATTTACTCTTAAGAATTGGATTTCATATTTTCCATGAGATTTCTGGATTTGGAGAAACCGCAAGGATTTATAAACTCATTTTCATTTCAAAAGATAGAAATTTACGGTTTTCTCGTGATATGATTTTAGAGGTGTCCACCATGGGTTTTCTCGGCTCTTGAGCGGTATCATACACCCAATTCGAGAAGGAGGAGGAACCATCTGCGGGTGCATGGTGGACCCGGTGCGGTACCCCAGGGCAAGATGGTCGTAGATGATGGCGTTAAGCCTGGCAGGGGAGCACTACCGACCGGTTATTGTGATGCGGCGGATATCCGGAGGATACCGACGTAGTCTTGAGATTTGATGATTTGGGCCAGTCCGGATTGCCGGAGCCCGAGACATTGAGACATTGAGATTTTATGATATGGGCCAGTCCGGATTGCCGGAGCCCGAGATATTGAGTTATTAGGATATATATTTTGTGTCGATACTTGACACGGATTCCTTATTGATTTCACCGATGATACTTCGATTTTTATGCATAAATCTCACAGAGATAAGAAAACAGTTTTCTCATTTAGATGTATTCTGTTTTCATGCATTCATACATCATATATATGATATGTTGTTACCTGAGGCACTGATTGTTAGTTATATGTATGCCCTAGAGGCCATTACTATACATAGGATGTATATTGTAGTGGATGTTTGGACATATATAGGGAGGAATTTCTTGCTCGACATGATAGTATGCTATCTCGTTACTCTTTACCTTAACGTGTATACTGATTGTCTCTCTGTTACATGTTGGTAAAGCCCTTAGGATGTGTACTTGACTACCTAGACTATGATGCGGATCATACTAGTGGGGACATGGTAGTCCATAAGTACATCCTTCAAGGTCCCTAGTCGTGGGTGTATCGAGACGGGGCATCGATATACCAGAATAGACTAGCGTATACCTTCTCGACCCATACAGATGGGCGATGGATGATCCCATATCCATTGGTGTTTGACATCAGAGATGATATACGGGTGCTCAGTAGAGACTGGGTACACTGTACGGACTCGCCGAGAACTCCCAGATGGTATTATACCTCACGTCAGATGGCAGTTCTCTGGTGACACTGGTACAGGTTAGTCTGTAGACCCGAGATCGTCATAGAGTCTTGTGTGATTCCCACTGTGCTTTGATTTCCACCTTACCACGTCTAAGAGGGCGTGCAAAACGGTGGCTTTTGGGTACAGTCCCGAATCACATGGAGGCAATGAGCGATAGGAGGGGATTCGTCTCTCCCGGTATAGGGAGTTGATGTTGCACTGTGTTCGATTGGCTATAACCGGAAATCCCTGGTTAGGGTTGCTGAGATTTACTGGTAAGTGTTATCAGTAGTTTCTCGAACTGTTATAGACCTCATATCGACACGACTTATCGAGCTATTGGGGTCTGACGTTTACCACCCCTAGGCAAGATATGCGACATATCAGACGACGAGACCGGACTGTACGGTAAGTGTTACTGGTTGGATTCACAGGAGTGTGAGTGGGCTTGCGCGTCGATCTTCTGATCGCTCAATACCCGGGTGGCCGTTACGTTTAGCAGACCGCTTGCGGCTTGTGGGTGTTTGATATGATCATCACCTGCTGCCGGCGTATTGACGAGTCTTTAGAGTCCTACACAGAGGTTTCCTAGCTAAAGCGAAACGAAATAGGAGCGCATATGAGATATGTGCGGGACCGAGAATAATGCGTGTATGTGATACCGTGTTCTATTCTCGCGATGAATGTATCGAATGGTCGTATGCGATATAACCTAGTTATCGAATCAAGGATTGTTTCGATAAGCCGATACATTGGATATTAGTCGGTTATATACGATATGACCGGATCGTTAAATCAAGTGTTGATTTAATGATTTAATGTATAATAATATATTTGATATATTACTTTGCATTAACTAGTATTGGTTCACTTTAAATGGATTTTCTCACTTGATGTGCACATTGTATATGTGATATACTTTTGTACACTTGATTGTATCATGTTCGATGATACATGCCTACTTAGTTAAGTGTATGATTAAACCATGGTTAGGGTTTTGGTTTACTTATTCATTTATTTTTCTTATTTATTTATTTATTTTTTCATTTTGGAAAAGATAAATAAATGAATGGTGGCATTCTTTGTTTTTTAGTTGAAGCTTCATGAAGCTTTGACTAAGTGACCACTTTTGTACTCATGCTTAACCCTAACCATTCAAACTAACCCTAGTTCATTCTCTACACTTAACCAAGGTTATGATATGATAAGTATTCTTTTTATTATTCTTTTTGGATAATACTTATGATATTCTATCTTCTTCTTCTTCTTCTTCAAGATCAAAAGCTTGCCTCCATCAATGGCAACTTGAGCAAATGAGTGAGAAATCCAATTCTAAAGTGAACCCACCTCCTATTTCTTCATCCTCTACCTCTTGCCAAGTAGTATAGGGTGTTTTCTTCACAAGTTTCATGGCTTGGTGAAGTTGGATCTTGATCTTGTGTTGCCTCGACGTAGATCATCTTCGGCATCGTAGTCGATGACTTAGCCCGCCCATCTCTCCGATGAAGCCGATGCTAGAGTTCGGGATCCGATATGGACAACGAGGGGACGTCATCATGGAGCTTAGGAGGTGGAAGACCGGATCTACAAAGGTTGTAGCCTCTTTCTTTTTAGTTAAGTAGTTAACTAGTTGCTTATTTCGCCTAAAATTCTAGTCAACGACCGCATTAGGGTTTCTCGTCACTTGTAAAATTTGAAATTGGCATAGTTGATGCCTTGTGAGACCTCATTAGCGTGCCTAGGAACCCTACAGTGACACGAGCACTTGGTATTACACTTATGTATAGATGTTTACCCTTGCCATTATTGATGCTTCAGGTTATATATTATACAGATATTATGGTATGACCTAGGATAGAGTCATACATGCGATTTCTACTCGGTGATGTTTTTTCTACTCATGAGTTGGCGACTCACCCCCGTTGTGCTACAGTTTCTTGCAGGTTTTGCCGTACAGGTTTCATTGCGGCTTGCCGGCACACTACTTCCTTCCTGGTGATTGCCTTATAGGTGGGTTCACTTGTATCATGACCACCATAGTATTTGTATTTATTTCAGTTGTATCTAGTAACTCCATCAACCAGACTTGTATTATTGTTATCAATGTCTATTCTTTCGACCTTAGAGTCGCGCTTGTATTATTATCGTTCTCTGGTGGATATTGGTTTTCTTCTGAGTTTTGATTCTCGCCCTTCGGCGTTGTATATTATATTGTTTGCGTGGTTGTGTCCGCCAATTGGCGAAGTGCTAGCTTCCGCTTGGAGATGCCTTTATTCTTCATTTATATATATTTCATGTGTTGTACCCGTTTAGGGCCAGTATTTACAAAGGAGACTCTGCCGAAATTTTTGGGAAAATATGACGTTGCTTTTAAATTTTTAATGGCACTTATTTATTAAAACCACTTGCTTTAAAACAAGTTTTTTTTTTCACTTTTTCTTTAAAATGGTTTAGATTTTTGGGCTTTTGGCTTACTTGAATTAGGTGGGGTCCTATAGACTTCATATGACTCAAGTGCCAGTCACGTGTTATTTCGGGTCGTGACAAAGTTGGTATCAGAGCACTAGGTTTAACCTTGGTTCGAGTCTATGTTTGACTATGCGGAGTCTAGGCCGTATATTTATATTCGGAACATAGGCTTGACCTTACGGAACTGAGACTTGGTCGAGGGGGTATTAGACCCGAACTTTCATCGCTTAAGTTGACCTTGGTTGATGGAGTAGGTGTGTCACGACCCGAAATATTATTGTTAGTGTATATGCCCTAGAGGCCATTACTGTATCATACTAGTTTGTATATTACTTAATGGAAGATTAGGATATTCATCTTGTATAGACAATCTTGCTCAAAATAGTAGTATGCTACGTGGTTTGTTTCTACTTTAATGTGTACATGTGTTTATTTTAGTATATCACCTATACACATTAGTGGAGCCCTTAAGATCTTTGCTTGATTACCGGCGTTGTGATGGCAGTCACACTCGTGGGGGCTGGGTAATCCACAAGCACATCCTTATGCAGGTCCCTAGTCGTAGGACTATCGAGACAGGGCATCGATACTCCGGAGTAGACTAGCGTATGCGCTTCTCATCCCAGTGTGGGAGACGGTCTGTCCCACAGCCGTCAGTACGTCGTACTTGAGATAGTATGCGGGTGTTCGTTAGGTTACGAGTACACTGGACAGGACTCGTCGTGAACTGATGGTTGGTACTATACCTATCGTCAGTTATCAGTTCCTAGGTGACATGAGTACAGCTTAGTCCGCTGACTTGACACTGTCACTTCGCCTCGAGTGTGTTCCCACTGTACTTAGATTACTACCCTACCACGGCTCAAAGGAGTCGTGCAAACAGGTAGTAGTTGGGTGAAGTCCCGAAGCACTTGGAGGCAGTGACGGTTAGACAGGATTCGTCTCTCCCGGTATTGGGGGTTGATATCGCGCTGTGTCTAGGAGAGCTATTACTCAAAGTCCCTGGCCAGGGCAAGCGAGATATGCTGGTAGGTTTCTAGTGTTATCTCAGGGTGTTCTGGGCTACACTTCGACACGACTTGTACCGCTATTAGGGGACTGACATTAACCACCCCCCTAGGCCCGCCATGCGATATTCTCAGAAGAACAGACCGGACTGTACGCAGATTGTCACATTCAGGCTCAGTAGGAGTTCAGATGGGTTTCACCTCGTCCGTCTTCTTATCGGCATCTACCTGAGGACTGTTACGCATAGCTAGTGCCGCTTGCGGTCTGTGGTTAAACCCACTGCCAGCGTAGTGTCGAGTCTTTAGAGTCCCACACAGAAAGCTATTCGTCTTTAGGCAAAAGAGTAGAGGTCGCATGGTTTTGCGACAGGGTTCGGTGCACTTGTGCATGTTTAGTGTCCGGGCAGTTAACACTAGCGGGCTTTGGTTTAAGCCAGATCCTAGTGTACGTTTTGGGATTGATTTTATCTCGTTTGTATTCATGTTCCTCGGAACGCGGATGCGGGTGTGTATGCACAGTTGACAGAGAGACAGAGGCAGAGGATTCTCATTAGGGTTGTTGACTGTTGACTTTTCGCTAAACCCTAATGAGAATAAGAAATATGATTAACAATAGTATAAATTAAGTATTATTATGACATGGTTTTTGATGGTTGACTTTGTTGACTTGTTGACTTAGTTGACCGGTTGACTAGGTTGGACTTGTTGACCATCATCATGACAATGGCTATCATTTCTTGGCATTGACCTGAGCTTGCTTGTTTTGTTCACAAATTGCATTTAATGCAAGAAATGATATTGCCATTTGATATGATAACAATCATCACATAATACTCAATTATTATTACTTGTTATCATGATTTTGGATAATGAGAGCTAGTATGGCAAAAGTCTTGCTCATTCTTTCATTTCCTTTCTCTCTCATGCTTGAGCTCTCCCTCTCCCTCTTGCTCTCTCTCTCTAGTTCATGGTTCACTTATCTCATGTGTTGAGAAGCAAGAACCATTGAGATAAAACCCAACACACCCTCTACCCATCCTAGTTCACAAGGTTTAGCAAACCAAGTGTTCTAGTTTCTTCTAGTTTGAAGTGAAGCCAAAGGTAGAAGTTTTCAGGTGGATCCATCTTCGGCACAAAGAGTCGACGAGGTGAGGCCGATCCGACCACCTCAAGGAGACCAAGAGAAGGAGTTCAAGTTAAGGTATAACCCCTAACCGAGTAGGTAAAACTCTTGTTAGGTTTGTTAGATAGTTGTTTAACAAAGATCCGTATTTTGAGTCCATGTTACCACCTAAAGAAAAATCGTTTTTCACCATTTCCGCAAGCCCGTAAGTACCGGGAGAGGTAACGTGGACTTACAGTGGTATCAGAGCCTAGTTAAACACTATCTAACATGTTAGCAAAGTAACTAGAAGTTTGATCGGAGAAAAAGTCGCGAAACATGCCCGAAAAATCAAGTTTCTGCCGATTCTGTTTTCTGTACAAAAAATAATAAATCTTGCACTAAAAATCGGCTCAGGCTTTTTAGAACACACTGTAGAAAAATGGTCCCACGACTCGGTCAAAGCACCACGGAAGGAGCATGCTCCCGCCGCGGAACCGCGGCCGAGTTGACTCGGCCGTGGGCGATTTTTCATGCAGTGTGTTCAGTGGGGTGTTTTGGGATTTCTACAATATGATTTTTCTGCCCAGATTTTCCAGAAAGCAAAATTTGTTTTTGGGGTCTAAAAATCCGTATTTTGATCGAATTTCTAAAGACTTAAGCTAACGGGTTATATCTGTGATGTGATATATGTATTGAACGTCTTCTAATCGCTATACGTCGATTAGTGGGGGTTATATATATCTGTGATCTGTAATGTTGATGGTATGTGTATATGAATTCATTGGATTGTCGCGGATGAATAGCCGGGGGGTTGTGAGATGAGAGTTTTCTTTTTCTTTCAATTCATGTAATTTATAATTGATGTAATATTATTTATATGGCCGCACAACCGGGATGGGGTTGTAGCCGTCATTGTATAATTTCTTTTACTGTTTTTGCTCCTAGGATAGACCCAAGGTGGGGTGCACAAACTACCGGGTATCTCGAAGTGCCGAATGGCCTACTCACGGTGTTGAGAGAGGTTGCTTCGCTTTGGATACTTGGAGGGTAGTTTGCCGCACCCGTAGGGGTCTAGGGTGGGGTCTTGGCTATTCATCGCGACCGTGTAATCCGCTCTTCGTTACAGGCTCGTACGGATTGCGGATTCCTAGTATATCCAATGTGTTCATCTGTGATCTGGAATGGCTATCATTGCATGTGACGAATGTGTATATCTATATATGATATCTATTTATGCGTTGCTTATGTTTTGCATCCGCGCTAGTCCAGCCCTCGCTCTGTCGTTAGTTAAGTAACCTAACGGGTAATGACGGGGCCCCGTTGCGAATGCGGATGGCATAAGCGTACGTCATATTTTCGTTGTTTTCTGCAATAGTAGGATTAAATGATGGGACACATTAAATTAATGCAAGAAAATAAACCAAAGTTGAGTCGTTGGAACACTTTCAAAACCACTCGGTTTCTTTTCAAAAACAACTTTTAAACGCGGAGCTTAAGCCACTTCTTTTAAAAGCTATCTCGTTCCATCGATTATATCAAGTTCACTACGCTCACGGTTTTGCCAAAACCATCCATAGCCCTCCATCATTTCAGTTAAATATTCGGTAGTATTCAAGCTATGTATTTTGACCTCACGCCAAGGCATAGTGATTGGTAGCTGCCGGATATTTATCTGTTTCATAGATAGAATGCGTTGGTTTGAGACAGTCGTACTGCCATTTTCGCCTACGTCAAGGGTAGGTACGGGTGGGTTCAAATTAACCTGGATAATGATGGGAAGAACTTGACATGTGACTTATGACATTTTGACCTCACACCAAGGTCATAAGAGCATGGGGCAAAAATCCACATCGGGAGTTTCAAAAGAACTGAAATTTGCTAGCGCTGCATACCATTTGGAGTGTGATGATTCTGGTAAGATTCCTTCAGTTTTGTCACGTAATGATATTTGGATCCCGATCCTACTGTGAGTATATGCTACTCCTCGGGAAATTTCTCACTTAACGATCAATGCTATAAACCAAGTAGGTGTCTAGAAAGGTGTTAGCGGGGCTACGCCCCCAGGGAAAAGAGGTTATTTAATTAAGGAACTTCGCGAAAGCGTTGGAAAACTGTCACGACCCGCAATTCGGCCCGTAACCGGCACTTAAACTACGTAACGTCTCCAGGCGTACGTAACTTAAGTAAGCCGAAAACCCAGAAATCTAAACCACCCAAGAATGGATCAACGGAGAAAACATAATTTAAAAGTATTAGTGTTGCCATTTAAAATCTCTAACTCTAGTTTTCTTTCATAAAAATTTCGGCAGCACCTCCTTTGTAAAACTAGCCCCGTAAACGGGTACAACACAGATAGTATAATAAACATCCCAAGTGGGAGAAAAATCACGCCCACCGGCGGAGACAATCACCACAACAAGTATACGACGCCAAAGCGAAGAAATATCAAGAAAATGACTATATAAAGAAATAAACATATCCACAATAACCTGCTTCTACGAGCACGGTTCCCAAAACCAATAATACATCACTGATATCTCACAAGTCGTCTCTAAGTCATATACAACAAGGGTAGATGGAGAATACTAGATCCAACAAATGATATACAATATACAACGGAAAACCGCAAACCCACCTATAATGCAACGGCCTCACTGCCAAAGGTAGCGGTATCCCCAAAAGTAATGATGATAAGCTGCCCCTCCGCGACTACTCAGAGGGTAAGTCCTGCAAAACTGTGGCACAACGGGGGTGAGTTGCCAACTCGTGAATAGTAATTAACATCATACAGTAATCGCAAGTATGCACTAACAGCAATGATCAATAACATGTGAACTGATAGCATGAGTATGACAATATGAATATGCAACTATCATGATATCCATATCAAATGAATACTGAGTGCGGGAAAGTAAATAATCTCATGCACATATCATAAGCATGAAAAGCACGGTGTATCTCAGCAACACCCAAATCCCAAAATACTCAGATCGGCCCTCAGATCGGCCCCTCAAATCCTGTACATCTCATGAAAACCGAGTGTCAAACATCGACACATAAATACTGATATCCATACGTTCCTCGAAAACCAAGTATCCTACCTCGATACTTGCGTTTTCACGTATCGGTCTTTCTGATATGCATACGTTCCTCGAAACCAAGTATCCCACCTCGATACTTGCGTTTCCACGTATCGGTCTGTCAAATCCCATATATCTCTCGGAAATTAAGTGCCCACATCGACACCTTAATTTCCCATATCGCATCTCAAATGCATAAGTCCATATAATGTATCTCGCGGATCCCAAGAATCCAAATCCAGAATACATATATATACAGCGTCCCATACCACTGATATATATGCAATACAAATCATATAAATCCAAATCCAAAATACATATATATACGGCGTCCCATACCACCGATATATATGAAATAAAAACTGTAATATCCAAATCCAGAATACATATATACACAGCGTCCCATACCACTGATATATATGCAATAACAACTGATCATATAACAATAGCAAGGTATATGTGCTAACAAATAATATAGCATGGTATATGTGCTAACAAATAATATAGCATGGTATATGTGCGAACAAGTAATATAGCATGGTATACATATGAGCATGTAGGTATACAGGTATGTTCTATGTAATATGCATTGTCGCACAAGTATAACTGTTTAATGTCGCTAACTACTAGCAAGGTATACAATAAGCATTTGTATTGTGCGTGTCATGGCAATACCGACAGGGTGTGTGTAGCATATCATTGGTGCTCGTGCAACATGGACTGTCGATAATAGTGCAGTGTACAGCAGGTATAATGTCATGCACTACAAGTAACTATATGCAATGTGAATCATGCAATATCTCTATATAAGCAAATGAGCATACGGCTAATATTATATCATATCTAGCCCCGACGCGTAGCGCCATACGGGCGATTCCCCGTAGATGTTAAATCTACTCACACTGTGGTCTCCAGCTATGAAGATCCGACCACCTGCTTCCCTTTGTTCGCAGCGTCTGAAGTCCCCGCTTGCGACGCTATAATATCACAAACACAAGAAATAATGTGAATCTCTTAGAAGCAATCACAATACGCAAAACTACGTAATATAAAACGCATCAACGCACTAAACTAACTCACGAATACACGTCTAGCGCAAACACACGAAACGATACCTAAACCCAAACTGAGCACGTCGCAGCACGACACACGACTCGTGTCGCAACACGTATCACGCGAACTCAAAACACACTATTATAGGTAATCGATCCCAGATTTTGTATACTGTATTTACTAACAAATTCAACAGTACCAAACAACCCCAAATAACAGCAGACAACTACCCACAGGAAACCCACTCCAACCCTCACCAAGTCGGCCGGCGTCGCCGGCCCCCTCTTCAAAGCTCGCCGGCCCAGACCGGCGGGGTGGTCCCCGTCTCCTGGGTGGTGTCTCAGGTTAACCTGCACATCTCTCTAAAGTTGTTTCCTCAATTACTAAAATCCCCAGAACATAGCAGATACCAATATCACTAAAAATACACTAAAAACCCGATATCGCCTCAATCGATACAAACTACGATCTACGCAGAAATTAACGATCAAAACTACACAAAAACTATAAATTAACAGTAGAGGGGTTATACCTAACAACTTTGCTCTCAAGTTCCAAGCCTTCCCCTCTCCAAGTGATCAAGATCAAGAAATTCCAAAGTTTTAGGTATTTTTGTGATAGGTTTCAGAATTTTTGAAGATTTTGTGATAGAAATGAATTAAAATGATAAGGGAATTGTGCAAGGGCAGTAGGAAATGAGGGGATTTCGGCCAAGGGGTGAGGTGGAGGGTTGGTGATGAATTTCCTAGCAATTTCCCTCATTTATTGCCATTAAATGCATACACACATACACACACACTCATGCATGCATCTCTCATTTCCCTTTTCTTTCTTTTTCTTTTAAATTCCTATCTTTAATCCTAGTCCACACATTAATCCTAAGGTGAGGTGAGAAGGATTCCTAACTTAGAAGTTTTAAAAAAAAAGATCGCAAACGGAAATTTTCCCAAAATTTAAATACCGCATTAAAATAATATTAAAAATTGGGAAAAACCAAATTGAACCAAAACGTCCCATATACTTCCAAAGTTCGCGCACTAGCTTTATTTTAGCTAATCTAGGTGCTGGCAAGTCTATATGGTCGTTTGTTCACAGTCGGGTAAAAACGGAAAATACCGACAAACTTACCCTAAAACGGACGAAATCGCATAACGATTTCCAAAACGTTACAATCTCCCCCCCTTATAGAAATTCGGTCCCCGAATTACAATTTCATACTAAACGTACCTTTAAAAAGATAAGGGAATCTCTCCCGCATCTCGCTCTCGATCTCCCAAGTGATCTCCTCACCAGTCGGACTACGCCACAGAACCTTTACAGAAGGCAAGTCCCTAGACCGAAGTTTCTTCACCTGCCGATCCAAAATAACTATCGGCTGCTCGGTGAAAGAAAGATGACGCTCAAGCTGAACGATCTCGTGCTGAATCATATGAGAAGGATCATGAAGGTATCTACGAAGCATCGACACATGAAAAACGGGGTGAACATCTGGAAAACTAGGCGGGAGCGCTAAACGATAAGCAACCGAACCCACTCGCTCGAGGATCTCGAAAGGACCTACAAATCTGGGACTGAGCTTCCCTCTCTTCCCAAATCGCATAACGCCCTTCATCGGAGAAATCTTCAGGAATACATGATCTCCCACTGCGAACTCAAGTCTGCGACGACGACGGTCGGCATAAGACTTCTGCCTGCACTGGGCTGCTCTCATCCTGTCCTGAATCAGCTGGATCTTCTCCGTAGTCTCCTGAACAAGCTGGGGTCCCAACACCAAACTCTCACTAAGCTCGGTCCAACAGACTGGCGATCGACACTTCCTACCATATAAAGCCTCAAAAGGTGCCATCTGAATAGTCTCCTGAAAGCTGTTATTATAGGAGAACTCAATCAACGGCAAGTGACGATCCCAACTGCCCCCAAAATCAAGCACACATGCACGGAGCATATCCTCCAGAGTCTGAATAGTCCGCTCCGTCTGACCATCTGTCTACGGATGAAAAGCGGTGCTAAAACTCAATCTAGTACCCAAAGCTTCCTGAAGCTTCTGCCATAGACGGCTAGTAAACTGGGTACCTCTGTCGGATACTATGCATGTGGGAACACCGTGCAAACGCACAATCTCATCTATATAAAGCTGAGCGTACTGAGCATAGCCGAAAGTGGTCTTCACTGGAAGGAAGTGAGCCGCTTTCGTCAACCGGTCTACAACAACCCAAATGGAGTCATACCCTCTACTGGTCCTGGATAGACCCACAATAAAGTCCATGGAAATCTGCTCCCATTTCCACTCCGGAATGGGTAAAGGCTGCAACTCTCCAGCCGGTCTCTGATGCTCAGCCTTGACTTGCTGACAAGTCAGGCACCTCGAAACGAAGTCCAAAATATCGCGTTTCATCCCTTCCCACCAATAGTAGTCTCTCAAGTCTCGATACATCTTGGTGGAACCTGGATGAACGCTAAAAGTCGACTGATGTGTCTGCTCTAGGATCTCGCGTCTCAACCCATCAACATCCGGTACACACAAGCGAGTCCCGCATCGTAGCACACCCTGGTCATCAATCATGAACTCCGAAACTGTACCTCGTCGAACAAGCTCAAGAATCTCAGACAAACGAGCATCACTGGGTTGCGCCTCACGAATACGATCAACAAGTAGTGGACGGGCGCGGACATGAGCAAACTGTCCCCCAGTGGAGGTAAACTCGAACTGCACTCTACTATCACACAAGAGCTGCCAATCTGCAGAAGACTGACACCGAACGGCGCTCAGCTGGGACAAGCTACCCACGGGCCTACGACTCAAAGCATCGGCTACCACATTTGCCCTGCCCGGGTGATAAAGGATCTCACAATCATAGTCCTTTACTAGCTCCATCCATCGGCGCTGTCTCAGGTTCAGATCTCGCTGCTGGAAGATGTACTTCAGACTCTTGTGATCCGTGAAGATCTGACACGACTCCCCATACAAGTAGTGTCTCCAGATCTTCAACGCAAAGACTACCGCTGCCATCTCAAGATCGTGAGTGGGGTAATTCTGCTCGTGCTTCTTCAACTGCCTGGAAGCATATGCAATCACCCTATCATGCTGCATCAAAACACAGCCGAGCCCCACTCGAGAAGCATCACAATACACAACGTAGCCTCCCGATCCAGAAGGTAAAGAAAGAACTGGTGCTGTCGTCAACCGAGTCTTCAACTGCTGAAAACTCTGCTCGCACGCATCAGTCCAGAGAAAAGGAACCCCCTTCCGGGTCAGTCCAGTCAGCGGTGCAGCGATACTCGAAAAATCCTGCACGAAACGGCGATAATAACCAGCTAAGCCCAAAAAGCTGCGGACCTCAGTCACCGATACAGGTCTGGGCCAAAGCTGTACAGCCTCGATCTTCCTCGGGTCCACAAGAATACCATCACTAGTCACCACATGACCCAGGAAGTCCACTCGATCAAGCCAAAACGCGCACTTTGAGAATTTAGCATACAGCTGGTGCTCTCTCAATATCTGCAAAGTAATCCCCAAGTGCTGCTCATGCTCCTCTCGACTCCTAGAGTAAACCAGTATGTCATCAATAAACACGATAATGAACCGGTCGAGGAACGGCCTGAAAATCCGGTTCATCAGATCCATGAACGCTGCTGGTGCATTGGTGAGTCCGAACGACATCACCAAAAACTCATAATGCCCATAGCGCGTACGAAAAGCAGTCTTCGGAATGTCATCATCCCGAACCCGCAACTGATGATAACCCGAACGCAAATCAATCTTCGAAAAATGCTTCGCACCCTGGAGCTGATCGAATAAATCGTCAATACGGGGTAAAGGATACCTGTTCCGCACCGTAACACGGTTCAACTGACGATAATCCACACATAGCCTCAAACTGCCGTCCTTCTTCTTGACGAACAGAACAGGAGCTCCCCATGGCGAAACACTCGGACGCACAAGTCCCAAATCAAGCAACTCTTGCAATTGATCTTTAAGCTCTCTAAGCTCTGCCGGAGCCATCCGATAAGGCGGTATAGAAATAGGCTCCGTGCCAGGAATCAGATCAATGCAAAACTCAATATCGCGCTCTGGCGGCATCCCAGGTAACTCATCGGGAAAAACATCGGGAAACTCTCGCACGGTAGAAACCTGGTCCAAGAACTCCACTGTGGCTCCAGTATCATGTATGAACGCCAAGAATCCCCGACATCCCCTCCTCAAAAGCCGACTAGCACACAAAACAGAAATCAAGCTGTGAGGGGCGGCACTACAGTCCCCCTGCACAACAAACACCGACTCGCCGGGAAAACAAAATCTAACTGTCTTCTCGCGGCAGTCCACGGACGCATAGCAAGTAGCTAGCCAATCCATGCCCAACAAAACGTCGAAGTCCAACATCTCCAGAAGGATCAAGTCGACGGGCAGATCTCTGTCACCAATATGGACGACACAAGATCGAAACACATAACGCGCAACAAACGACTCTCCCACAGGAGTAGTCACGATCAGCAGCTGATCCAGCAAACACGACTCTCGGCCTAACCTCGGCACGAAGTGCGTAGAAACATACGAATGCGTGGATCCCGGATCAAAAAGAACATGCGCATCATAAGAACATACAGAAAGAGTACTTGAAACCACGGCATTGGACGCCTGAGCGTCCTGGTGAGTCAAGGCAAAAACCCTAGCCTGACCTCTACCTGCTACTGGCTGTCCTCTGCCTCTGCCACCTCGTCCTCTCGGTACAAAACCTCCGCGACCACGACCTCGCTGAACAGGAGTCTGACGCGGCGCAACTACAGGAACAAGAGGCAACGCTCTCTGAGGTGGAGAAGGTGGTAAGGTAACCTGCGGTACAGCTGGCTCGTTCACACGCGGCTCTATACAATCTCGAACCCGATGACCCAAGCTACCACACCGGTAACATCCCGAAGCAAACTGCCGATCATCCTGAGGGTAAGAACCATAAAGTCGACCTCGTCCCGAACCGCCACTATCCGAACGGAAACTGTCTCGACGTCTAAACGTCTGCCTCGCTGCCGAATCACCTATACGAACTCTCTTCGGTCCCGGAACAACTGATAACTCAGCTAGACGCTCCTCTACCGAAAGAGCTGCATCCACCGCTGCCGCATACGTGTCACAATGCTGAACACTGATGGCTAATAATATCTGGGTAAGTAGGCCTCGAACAAACCTCTTCACCCTCATCTCCTCAGTCGCCACCAGGTATGGAGCATATATCGACAGCTCAGTAAACAAAACATCATAATCCGACACCGTCATCCCCGGCGTCTGACGTAAAGACTCAAATCTGCGCGCTCGCGCATCTCTGACGCTCGGTGGAAGGAAGCGAACAAGAAAAGACGTCACAAACTCAGCCCAGGTCATAGGAGCAAGACCAGCGGCTCTGCCCCTCTCCAACGACTCACACCACTTCTGGGCCATACCCTCCAGACGAAAACTGGCAAACTCTACCCATCTCTCATCGGAACATCGGAGTGAGCGACAAATCCTGGCCATCCGGTCGATAAACGACTGCGGATCCTCGGTAACATCTGTACCCGTAAACACCGGAGGTCTCAGCCTCATGAAATCCGTCAACGACACAGCAATAACCCCCGGAGCAGCAACTGCGACTATCGGAACCGTAGGTACCATCGTAGCCTCCGCAGCGGGTGGAACAACCGTCTGCCCCTGCGCTCGGATGGTCTCTACCAAAGTCCCCACAATCTGGCGCAGATCCTGCATACCAGCTCCAATCATAGCAATATACTCCGGTACAACAGGCGTACCATCCCGGTCAGTCCTCGCCTCAGGCGAGTCAACTCTGACCTCGGCCCTCGCGGCCGCTCTCTGAGCCCTCGTAGTCTTCGGCGGCATATGGGCTATAAATTGAAACAAGATTCGATAAGGAAATGGAAATCGAATCACAAGATGTATATCAATCACGGAAGGAATATCAATCAACAAGTCCTAAGGTCACTTAGGCGGAGTACCGTGTCGTAAGTATGCCGCGGAACATACACACGCTACGTCACTCTGCTTAAGCTACCTACTCCATCATACCAAGGTCATCCTAGACTCCGAAAGGTAAAACCTAACGCTCTGATACCAACTTTGTCACGACCCGCAATTCGGCCCGTAACCGGCACTTAAACTACGTAACGTCTCCAGGCGTACGTAACTTAAGTAAGCCGAAAACCCAGAAATCTAAACCACCCAAGAATGGATCAACGGAGAAAACATAATTTAAAAGTATTAGTGTTGCCATTTAAAATCTCTAACTCTAGCTTTCTTTCATAAAAATTTTGGCAGCACCTCCTTTGTAAAACTAGCCCCGTAAACGGGTACAACACAGATAGTATAATAAACATCCCAAGTGGGAGAAAAATCACGCCCACCGGCGGAGACAATCACCACAACAAGTATACGACGCCAAAGCGAAGAAATATCAAGAAAACGACTATATAAAGAAACAAACATATCCACAATAACCTGCTTCTACGAGCACGGTTCCCAAAACCAATAATACATCACTGATATCTCACAAGTCGTCTCTAAGTCATATACAACAAGGGTAGATGGAGAATACTAGATCCAACAAATGATATACAATATACAACGGAAAACCGCAAACCCACCTATAATGCAACGGCCTCACTGCCAAAGGTAGCGGTATCCCCAAAAGTAATGATGATAAGCTGCCCCGCCGCGACTACTCAGAGGGTAAGTCCTGCAAAACTGTGGCACAACGGGGGTGAGTTGCCAACTCGTGAATAGTAATTAACATCATACAGTAATCGCAAGTATGCACTAACAGCAATGATCAATAACATGTGAACTGATAGCATGAGTATGACAATATGAATATGCAACTATCATGATATCCATATCAAATGAATACTGAGTGCGGGAAAGTAAATAATCTCATGCACATATCATAAGCATGAAAAGCACGGTGTATCTCAGCAACACCCAAATCCCAAAATACTCAGATCGGCCCTCAGATCGGCCCCTCAAATCCTGTACATCTCATGAAAACCGAGTGTCAAACATCGACACATAAATACTGATATCCATACGTTCCTCGAAAACCAAGTATCCTACCTCGATACTTGCGTTTTCACGTATCGGTCTTTCTGATATGCATACGTTCCTCGAAACCAAGTATCCCACCTCGATACTTGCGTTTCCACGTATCGGTCTGTCAAATCCCATATATCTCTCGGAAATTAAGTGCCCACATCGACACCTTAATTTCCCATATCGCATCTCAAATGCATAAGTCCATATAATGTATCTCGCGGATCCCAAGAATCCAAATCCAGAATACATATATATACAGCGTCCCATACCACTGATATATATGCAATACAAATCATATAAATCCAAATCCAAAATACATATATATACGGCGTCCCATACCACCGATATATATGAAATAAAAACTGTAATATCCAAATCCAGAATACATATATACACAGCGTCCCATACCACTGATATATATGCAATAACAACTGATCATATAACAATAGCAAGGTATATGTGCTAACAAATAATATAGCATGGTATATGTGCTAACAAATAATATAGCATGGTATATGTGCGAACAAGTAATATAGCATGGTATACATATGAGCATGTAGGTATACAGGTATGTTCTATGTAATATGCATTGTCGCACAAGTATAACTGTTTAATGTCGCTAACTACTAGCAAGGTATACAATAAGCATTTGTATTGTGCGTGTCATGGCAATACCGACAGGGTGTGTGTAGCATATCATTGGTGCTCGTGCAACATGGACTGTCGATAATAGTGCAGTGTACAGCAGGTATAATGTCATGCACTACAAGTAACTATATGCAATGTGAATCATGCAATATCTCTATATAAGCAAATGAGCATACGGCTAATATTATATCATATCTAGCCCCGACGCGTAGCGCCATACGGGCGATTCCCCGTAGATGTTAAATCTACTCACACTGTGGTCTCCAGCTATGAAGATCCGACCACCTGCTTCCCTTTGTTCGCAGCGTCTGAAGTCCCCGCTTGCGACGCTATAATATCACAAACACAAGAAATAATGCGAATCTCTTAGAAGCAATCACAATACGCAAAACTACGTAATATAAAACGCATCAACGCACTAAACTAACTCACGAATACACGTCTAGCGCAAACACACGAAACGATACCTAAACCCAAACTGAGCACGTCGCAGCACGACACACGACTCGTGTCGCAACACGTATCACGCGAACTCAAAACACACTATTATAGGTAATCGATCCCAGATTTTGTATACTGCATTTACTAACAAATTCAACAGTACCAAACAACCCCAAATAACAGCAGACAACTACCCACAGGAAACCCACCCCAACCCTCACCAAGTCGGCCGGCGTCGCCGGCCCCCTCTTCAAAGCTCGCCGGCCCAGACCGGCGGGGTGGTCCCCGTCTCCTGGGTGGTGTCTCAGGTTAACCTGCACATCTCTCTAAAGTTGTTTCCTCAATTACTAAAATCCCCAGAACATAGCAGATACCAATATCACTAAAAATACACTAAAAACCCGATATCGCCTCAATCGATACAAACTACGATCTACGCAGAAATTAACGATCAAAACTACACAAAAACTATAAATTAACAGTAGAGAGGTTATACCTAACAACTTTGCTCTCAAGTTCCAAGCCTTCCCCTCTCCAAGTGATCAAGATCAAGAAATTCCAAAGTTTTAGGTATTTTTGTGATAGGTTTCAGAATTTTTGAAGATTTTGTGATAGAAATGAATTAAAATGATAAGGGAATTGTGCAAGGGCAGTAGGAAATGAGGGGATTTCGTCCAAGGGGTGAGGTGGAGGGTTGGTGATGAATTTCCTAGCAATTTCCCTCATTTATTGCCATTAAATGCATACACACATACACACACACACTCATGCATGCATCTCTCATTTCCCTTTTCTTTCTTTTTCTTTTAAATTCCTATCTTTAATCCTAGTCCACACATTAATCCTAAGGTGAGGTGAGAAGGATTCCTAACTTAGAAGTTTTAAAGAAAAAGATCGCAAACGGAAATTTTCCCAAAATTTAAATACCGCATTAAAATAATATTAAAAATTGGGAAAAACCAAATTGAACCAAAACGTCCCATATACTTCCAAAGTTCGCGCACTAGCTTTATTTTAGCTAATCTAGGTGCTGGCAAGTCTATATGGTCGTTTGTTCACAGTCGGGTAAAAACGGAAAATACCGACAAACTTACCCTAAAACGGACGAAATCGCATAACGATTTCCAAAACGTTACAAAAACCTCCCTCGAAGTACCGACACTAGCCTAGCTGAACGGTTAAGCAAGTATTGTACGTTGAGATTGATCCTGACTAATTCTTCCTTTTTGGTTTGAGGAGGGATTCGAGAGACAGTGGGAGCCATCCTGTTTAGACAAATTAAAAACCACTCTAAACTTGCAAGAGCATCATGCTAAAGTGTTTCTTCTCTCTCTCCTAATTGCAGCGACCAAACATCTTGACTGGACTTAAGTTACTACTAGATAAAAACATACTGACAGGGCCAAACTACAAAGATTGGCTCAGGAATGTCAAAATGGCAATCACTTATGACAAGTTGGGGTATCTCCTTACCACCAAAGCTCTCCCTGTCCCAGGTCCCAAAACCAGCGTCGCGGATAGGGAAATCTGTAAGACCTGGGAAATCGATTGCGCGAAGGCCAAGTGCCTCGTGCTTGCCTCTATGGACAATGAACATCAGAGGAGGCACGAGAATATGGACCTTGAATCCATATTTCTCCATACAAAAGAACTGTATGGAGAGCAATCACGTATCGCAAGATACGAAGTCTTGAAAAAGCTGTTTTCAGCAAGATTGGCCGTCGGATCATCGGTAGCGGAACACGTGCTTAAGATGATTGGCTTCATTGAGGAGCTCGCGGACCTTGGGACCACGTTAGAGAACGAGCTCTATACGGACTTGATTCTCCAGTCCCTTCCTTCCACTTACGCCCAGTTTATCCTGAACTTCAACTTGCAAGAAAAATAAGTTGAACTTTCAGAACTCCTCAACATGCTGAGGAGTGCAGAGGGCACCCTACAGAAAGGTAGGGAAACATCCACTTTGTTTGTAGGAGGATCTTCCTCTTCTAGGTCCAAGGCGAAAGCCAAGGGAAAGAAGAAGAAAGCCCCCGCCAAACCAAGGAGCGGTGTTAGTAAAGTGGATACGAAAGGAAAGACAAAAGCAACAAAGGCAGCGGGAAAACTTGTGGGAAAGGAAGAATTCTTTTACTGTCACAAGAGTGGACACTGGAAAAAGGATTGCAGGGCTTGGAAGGCCAGAACCCAGGATCTGAAGCAAGTTGCGGCTTCAGCTTCAGGTGTGTATGTTATTGAAAACTGTCTATCAATAAACTCTACATCCTAGGTATTGGATACCGGATCAGGATCTCATATCTGTAATTATTTACAGGCACTGAGAAGGCGTAGGGTTTTGAAGGCAGGTGATATGACCCTCAGAGTTGCAAACGGAGCTGGCATGGATGTTGAGTCCGTGGGGGACAATCACCTGGGGTTGTCAGATGGACACGTTTTGGTTTTGCGTAATTGCTATTTTGTACCCAATGCAACTTGTAATATCATTTCTGTATCTTTATTATCTAAAGAAGGTTATGAATTTGCATTTGTAAGCAATGTTGTGAACATTCACCTTAATCAAGTTCTGATTGGGTCAGGTACATTAAGCAATGGTATATACGTATTAAACAAACCACATATTTTCAAAGTCCAGAATACGCACAAAAGAAAGTCTCCGGAAACAAACCAGGCTTTCTTATGGCATTGTAGACTGGGTCACATCAATGAGAGAAGGTTGACAAAGTTACATACAGAAGGATATTTGGATCCGTTCGAATATCAATCGTATGCCACTTGTCAATCCTGTCTCAAAGGAAAGATGACAAAGACTCCGTTTACTGGACATGGAGTAAGAGCGAGCGAGTTCTTGGGACTCGTACACAGCGACGTGTGCGGTCCAATGTCTACACATCCGCGAAGCGGTTATTCTTACTTCATTACTTTTACGGATGACTTTTCAAGGTACGGATATGTCTTCTTAATGAAACATAAATCCGAAGCCTTTGGAAAATTCTAGGAATATAAGAATGAAGTAGAAAAACAAACAGGCAAAAGTATCAAGACACTAAGATCTGATCGAGGTGGTGAATACTTAAGTGCCGAGTTCCTGGATTACTTAAAAGAGAATGGAATTCTCTCTCAGCTTACTCCTCCATACACTTCGCAACATAACGGTGTATCGGAGAGACGGAACCGGACCCTATTGGATATGGTACGTTCCATGATGAGTAACACTGAGTTACCGCGATCATTCTGGGGATATGCACTAGAATCAGCTGCATACCTTTTGAACCGAGTTCCAACTAAGACTGTGCCTACCACACCATATGAGATATGGAGTGGGAAGAAACCCTATCTTCAATATCTGAAGATCTGGGGATGTTCGGCTTTTGTCAAAAAGCAGCATGCGGACAAACTCGAGGCACGATCAGTACTGTGCAAGTTTGTGGGATACCCAAAGAACTCCAGGGGGTATCTCTTCTATTACGCAGAGGAACAAAAGATCATTGTTTCTCGTAATGCCCATTTTCTGGAACACCAGTTCTTAGAAAAGGAAACAAGTGGGAGCGAAATAGAACTGGAAGAAATTCCAGAACCACAGACTATTACTGAAAGCTTAGTAGAACCAGATGGTTCAAAAGAACATGACATTCCTACGCCGCTCCGCAGGAGTAGTAGGTGTAGGGTTCCTAGGCACACACAAGAGGTCTCACAAGGCATCAACCATGCCAATTTCAAAAATTACGGTGCCGAGAAACCCTAGACTACGGATCGTTGGCTAGAAGTTTAGGCGAAAAAGCAACTAGTTAACTACTTTAACTAAGAGTACGGAAATACAACCTTTGTAGATCCGGTGCTCCACCTCCATAGCTCCGTGATGATGTCTCCTCGCTGTCCAAGTCGAACCCCGGGCTCTAGCATCGGCTTCATCGGAGAATGGACGGGCTAGGTCATCGACGACGATGCCGAAGATGATCTACGTTGAGGCATCACAAGATCAAGCTCCAACTTCACCAAGTCAAGAAACTTGTGAAGAAAACACACTCTACTACTTGGCAAGAGGTAGAGGATGAAGAAATAGGAAGTGGGTTCACTTTAGAATTGGATTTCTCACTCTTTTGCTTAAGTTGCCATTGTTGAAGCAAGCTTTCTTGAAGTGAAGAAGAAGAAGAAGAAGAAAGAAAGAATATGATAAGAATTAATTAAAAAAGGAAAAGAAAATCAATACTTATCATATTCAAACCATGGTTATGTGTAGAGAATGAATCATGGTTGAGTGGAATGGTTAGGGTTAAGCATGAGACAAAATGGTCATATGGTCAAAGCCTCATGAAGCTTCAATATGAAACAAAATTAGCAACCATTTTCTCTTTATGATTTTCATTTTCCAAAAAGAATAAAGAATAAATAAATGAATAAGAAAATGAAAACCCTAATCATTACACAACCATGGTTTAAACTTTACACAAACCCTAATGAGCATGCATCATCAAACATGATACAAACTAGTGTACAAAAGTATATCACATATACAATGTGCACAATCCAAGTGAGAAAATCCATTTAAAGTGAACCAATACTAGTTAATGCAAAGTAATATATCAAATATATAATTATGCATTAAATCATTAAATCAACACTTGATTTAACGATCCGGTCATATCGCATATAACCGACTAGTATCCAATGTATCGGCTTATCGAATCAATACTTGATTCGATAACTAGGTTATATCGCATACAACCAATCGATACATTTATCGCGAGAATGAAATGTAAGTCGATGTAGTACACCCCAGTACTTATGGGGAGGCGGAATTTTCAAAAACGATCAAGTTTAAACAACGAACATCGACTAACCGCTTAAATCGAAGCTAAACAAATAATAACCAAACACATAGCTATACTAAACTATAGTGTTAAGGGATTATACCGATCGAAACTAGTCCTTCCTCTTTGTGTCCTCCTTTGTTCTCCTCGGCCTTCTCTAGGTAGTAGACGATCCACCCGAGAGCGAAACTCCAAGCTAAACCTCTAACTTGAGGTAACTAATCAACTTTGATTGCTAATCAAAGATGAAAGGATGATGTAGAGTGTAGGTTATGGATTGTTTAGTCTAACTAATCCTTTGATCTCAACACATGAGGATTAAGGATTAGGGTTTGAAGATGAGAGCTTGAGGAGAGAGAATGTGAGATGAGATAATGAGAGAAGAGAGAGAGTGTATCATAATATTATGAAGCATTCTTATTTTTCAATAATGAATAAAAAGAAATGAATAAGCATGCTTCATGAAATATCTAGTGATGATTCATTAGCATGAGTCATTAAGCAATAAATGTGCATTAATGAAATGAATGAATCACCACCATGACTCACTCTCTTATCCAAAAGAAACCTCCTTAGTCACATCTTCTAGAAGCTTCTCGAGTAATTACGAGAACGCCCCTCCGATCCGTAAAAATACGGAAAAACTTTAGACTGTAAAAATCCAATAACCGGATACCAGTAACTGGCTTAAACCAAAGCCGACTGGTAAAAACTGTCCGAAAGTCGTACGCGCGTAAACGCACGTATGCGTCCGAACCCTTTGTCGCAAAACCATGCAACCTCTATATCGTTTCGCCTGGAGTAGGAAACTCTCTGTGTGGGACTCTAGAGACTCGACTACTACGCTGGCAGTGGGTTTAACCACAGACCGCAAGCGGCACTAGCTGTACGTAACGGTCCCCAGGTAGTTGTCGATAAGAAGGCCGATGAGTAAACCCATCCGAACTCCTACTGAGTCTGATGTGACAATCTCCATACAGTCCGGTCCGTTCGTCCAAGACTATCGCATATCGGGCCTAGGGGGCGGCAAGCGTCAGTCCCCTAATAGCGGTATAAGTCGTGTCGGAGTAAAGCCCATTACACCCTGAGAAACTACTGGAACCTACCAGCAAATCTCGCTTGCCCTGGCCAGGGACTTTGCGTAATGGCTCTCTGACACAGCACGATATCTACTCCCAATACCGGGAGGGACGAATCCTGTCTAACCGCCACTGCCTCCAAGTGCTCGGGACTGCACCCAACTGCTACCTGTTTGCACGACTCCTTTGAGCCGTGGTAGGGTAGCAATCTAAGAACAGTGGGACACACTCGAGGCGAAGTAGCAGTGTCAAGTCTGCGGACTACGCTGTACTCATGTCACCTGGGAACTGTTCACTGACGACTGGTATCAAACCAACCAACAGTTCCCTGTGAGTCCTGTCCGGTGTACCCGTAACCTAACGAGCACCTGTATACTATCTCCAGTACGACGTACTGACGGCTGTGGGACAGACCATCTCCCCAACTGGGATGAGAAGCGTACACACTAGTCTACTCCGGAGTATCGATGCTCTGTCTCGATAATCCAACGACCAGGGACCAGAATAAGGATGTGCTTGTAGACTACCCAGCCCCCACTAGTGTGACTGCCATCACAACGCTGGTAGACAAGCAAGATCCTAAGAGCTCTATCAATACGTACACTCACATATTAAGATAGAAAAACCAAGTAGCATACTACCATTTTTAGCAAGACTGTTATATACATGTGAATATCCCAAGCTTTCATTAAGTAATATACAAGCTAGTATGATACAGTAATGGCCTTCTAGGGCATAAACACTAGCAATCTCCCACTTGCACTAGGGCCATGTACTGGCATATCGCAGACCAATGATCTCGAGCAGCCTCTCGAACTGAATCTGAGGAAGGGCCTTCGTGAATGGATCAGCAATGTTCTCTTCTGAAGCAACTCTCCGAACCTCGATCTCCTGACGATCAATGATCTCCCTGATCAGGTGATACCGCCTCAAGATGTGTCTGGACTTCTGATGGGACCTTGGTTCCTTCGCTAAAGCTATAGCTCTGTTGTTGTCGCAATACAGAGGTATTGGATCAACTATGGTAGGAACCACCTGAAGTTCTGTTAGGAACTTCTTCATCCAGACTGCTTCTTTTGCGGCATCGCAAGCAGCTATATACTCCGCTTCCATCGTCGAGTCAGCAACGGTGTCCTGCTTGGAGCTCTTCCAGCACACCGCCCCTCCATTGAGGGTAAAGACATAACCCGACATGGACTTGGAATCGTCCTTATCACTCTGGAAGCCAGAATCAGCAAAGGCCTCCAACCTGAGGTCTTTTCCGCCGTAAACCAAGAACATCTCCTTAGTCCTCCTCAGGTACTTGAGAATGTTCTTTACTGCTATCCAGTGTTTCTCCCCTGGGTCTGACTGATACCGGCTTACCACGCTTAGTGCGTAAGCTACATCTGGTCTGGTACACAACATCGCATACATTATAGAGCCTACCGCAGAAGCGTAGGGTATAATAGACATGCGTTCCCTTTCCAAATCAGTCTTGGGAGACATCTCTTTGGAGAGGGTGATTCCGTGACAAGCCGGTAGATTACCACGCTTAGAATCTTCCATACTGAATCTTTTCAGTACAGTGTCGATATACCTGGACTGCGAAAGTCCCAACATCCTCTTGGATCTATCACGATAGATCCGGATCCCCAGAATGTAAGAGGCATCACCCAGGTCTTTCATGGAGAACCTGTGTGACAAGAATCCTTTGACAGATTGTAGCATAGGAATGTCATTTCCTATCAATAGAATGTCATCCACGTACAAGACGAGGAATACGACACTTCTGGCCACTACTTTACTATATATGCACGGTTCATCTGGATTTTTGATAAAGTCATATTCTTTGACTGTCTCATCAAAACAGATGTTCCAACTCCGCGATGCCTGCTTTAGTCCGTAAATGGACTTAAGCAGCTTGCATACTTTCCCGCTGCTCCCACTCTGATTGAAACCCTCTGGCTGATCCATATAGACGCTCTCTTCTAAATTTCCATTCAGAAAAGCCGTCTTTACGTCCATCTGCCAGATTTCATAATCATGGAAGGCAGCAATGGCAAGAAGGACCCGAATGGATTTGAGCATAGCCACTGGAGAAAAAGTTTCGTCATAGTCCAAACCAGGTCTTTGACGAAAACCCTTTGCAACAAGTCTAGCCTTATAGGTTTCCACCTGTCCATCTACACCAATCTTTTTCTTGAAGATCCATTTGCATCCTATGGGTTTTACCCCATCTGGAGCAAAGTCCAAAGTCCATACTTTGTTGGTGTACATGGACTCCATCTCGGTCCGCATTGCATCTAGCCATCGTACCGAGTCGCCGCTCTGGATGGCTTGCTGGAAGTCAGTAGGTTCATCATCATCTATGATGCAATCCTCTCTATCCCCGTCTATGAGAAAACCGTAGTATCTCTCAGGCGGACGAGACGGCCTACTACTCCTGCGGAGGGGTGCGGGAATGTTCTGTTCTTCTTGAACCTCTGGTTCTACCAAACTTTCAGTAGCAGTTTGTGGTTCTGGAATTTCTTCCAGTTCTATTTCGCTCCCACTTATTTCCTTTTCTAAAAACTGATTTTCCAGAAAATGGGCATTACGAGAAACAAAAACCTTTTGTTCCTCTGCGTAATAGAAATAATATCCCTTGGAGTTCTTTGGATATCCCACAAACATACATTTTACTGATCGTGCCTCGAGCTTGTCCACATGCTGCTTTTTAACAAAAGCTGGACATCCCCAAATCTTCATATGCTGAAGATGGGGTTTCTTCCCAGTCCACATCTGATATGGAGTGGTAGGCACAGTCTTGGTAGGAGCTCTGTTCAGAAGATATGCCGCTGATTCTAGCGCATAACCCCAGAAAGATCGCGGTAACTCAGCATTACTCATCATGGATCGTACCATATCCAATAGGGTTCGATTCCGTCTCTCCGATACACCGTTATGCTGTGGAGTGTATGGAGGAGTAAGCTGAGAGAGAATTCCTTTCTCTTTTAGGTAACCTAGGAACTCGGCACTTAAGTATTCTCCACCTCGATCAGATCTCAGTGTTTTTATACTTTTGCCGGTTTGGTTTTCTACTTCATTCTTATACTCTTGGAATTTCTTAAAAGCCTCGGATTTATGTTTCATCAGATAAATGAATCCGTATCTTGAGTAATCATCCGTGAAAGTAATGAAATAGGAAAAACCACCTCTCGCATGTGTAGACATTGGACCTCATACATCACTGCGTATGAGTCCTAAGAGCTCGCTCGCTCTTACTCCTTGTCCAGTGAATGGAGTCTTTGTCATCTTTCCTTTGAGACAAGATTGACAAGTGTCATAAGTTTGATATTCGAACGTGTCCAAATATCCTTCTCTATGCAACTTAGTCAACCTTCTCTCATTGATGTGACCCAGTCTACAATGCCATAAGAAAGCTTTATTTAAATCTGGAGACTTTCTTTTTAGTGTGTTCTGGACATTGAAAATTTGGAGTTGGTTTAACACATATATGCCGTTATTTAGAGTACCGGACCCAATCAAACCATGATTAAGGTGGATGTTGACAACATCTCTTATAAACGTGAAATCATAACCTTTATTTGATAACAAGGAAACTGATATGATATTACACGTTAAGCTGGGTACAAAATAACAGTTATGTAAAACCAAAATGTGTCCACTCGTCAATCCTAGGTGATAATCCCCGACGGACGCAGCTCCCACGCTAGCTCCGTTAGCAACCCTGAGGATCATATCACCTTCCTTCAGCACTCTACGGTTTCTCAGTGCCTGCAATGAATTGCAAATATGAGATCCTGACCCGGTATCCAATACCCAGGAAGTAGAGTTGATCGACAGACAATTCTCAATTACAAACACACCTGAAGTCGAAGCCACAGCCTGCTTCGGTTCCTGGTTCTTGGCGTTCCACGCCTTGCAATCCTTCTTCCAGTGCCCTTTCCTGTGACAATGGAAGCACTCATCCAGGCCAACTACCGGTGCTGCTTTCTTTTTCTTTCCCTTCCCTCCCACCTTACTAACACCTCCTCTAGGTCTGGGTGCGGCCTTCTTCTTCCTTCCTTTGGCCCTAGCCTTGGACCTGGAAGAAGATGAACCGCCAACAAACATAGCGGGTGTTTCCCTTGCCTTCTGCAAGGTGCCCTCTGCACTCCTTAACATGTTCAGGAGTTCCGCAAGTTCAACTTCTTTTCCTTGAAGATTGAAGTTGAGGATAAACTGGGCGTAGGTGGGAGGAAGGGACTGGAGAACAAGGTCTGTATAGAGCTCATTATCCAAAGTCGTCCCAAGGTCTGCGAGCTCTTCTATATAGCCAATCATCTGTAGGACATGTTCACCTACCGATGATCCGACAGCCAACCTCGCTCGAAATAATTTCTTAGAGGTCTCGTATCTTGCTATACGAGATTGCTCTCCATAAAGTTCCTTTGTATGGAGAAATATGCCATCTAGGGACATATCCTCGTGCCTCCTCTGATGTTCATTATTCATCGAGGCAAGCACGATGCACTTGGCTCTCGCGCAATCTAAATCCCAGGTTTTGCGTATTTCCTTATCCGCATTGCTGGATTTGGGACCAGGGACAGCAGGTGCCGTAGCGGTGAGGACGTACCCCAGTTTGTCATAGGTCAAAGCCATCTTGACATTCCGCAGCCAATCTTTATAGTTTGGCCCCGTCAGTATATTTTTCTCTAAAAGTAACTTAAGTCCAGTCATTTTCAGGGTCGCTGCAATTAGGAGAGAGAGAAGAAAACTCTTTAGCATGATGCTCTTGCAAGTTTAGAGTGGTTTTTAGTTTATCTAAACTGGATGGCTCCCACTGTTTCTCGAATCCTTCCTCAAACCATAAAAGAAGAATTAGCCAAGACTATTCTCACCGTACAATACTTGCTTAACCGTTCAGCCAGGCCGGTGTCGATACTTCGAGGGAGGTTTTCCAACGCTTTCGCGAAGTTCCTTAATTAAGTAACCTCTTTTCTCTGGGGGCGTAACCCCGCTGACACTTTTCTGGACACCTACTAGGTTTATAGCATTGATCGTTAAGTGACGAATATCCTGATAAGTAGCATATACTCACAGTAGGATCGGGATCCAAATATCATCGTCTGATAATGTTGTAGGAATGCTACCAACATTCATCAAACTCAAAATGGTATGCATCTCTTTGCAAATTTCAGTTTCTTTAGAAATTCCCGATATTAGTTTTTGCCCCATGCTCTTATGACCTTGGCTTTGGTCAAAATGTCATAAGTCACATGTCAAGTTCTACCCGTCATTATCTTGTCAATTTGAACCCATCCGTATATACCCCTGACTTTGGTCAAATGGTAATACGACTGTCCCAAACCAACTCATCTATCTTATGCAACAAATGAAAACCCAGTAGCTACCAAACACTATGCCTTGACTTTGGCCAAAATGCATAGCTTGAATACTACTGAATACCCAAATGAAATGACGGAGGGCTACGACTGGTTTTGGCGAAACCGTGAACGTAGTGAACTTGATATAACCGAAGGAACCTGATAGCTTTTAAAAGGAGTGGTTAAATCTCCGCATTTAAAAATATCTGTTTTAAAAATAACCGAGTGGTTTCTTTTAAATTGTTCCAACGATTTAAACTTTGGTTTGTTTTACTTTGCATTATAGATAATGCGTCCCATCATTAACCTATCATTGCAGAAAACAACGAAAATACAACGTCCTCTTATGCCATCCGCATTTGCCACGGGGTCCCGTCATCACCCGTTAGGTTACTTAACTAACGACAGAGCGGGGGCTGGGCTAGCGCGGGTGTAAAACATAAGTGGCGTCTAAATAGCTATCATAAATATAGATATTTTACATTCGTCTGACGCAATGATATTCATTCCAGAACACAGATAAACAATATTGGATTTGCAAGCAATCTGTATTTCTTTTGAGCCTGCAAGAAAAGACAGATTACACAGTTGTGATGAATAGCCGTTACCCCACCCTCGACCCCTACGGGTACGGCAAACTACCCACCCGGCAGTCTGTGTACCCCACCTTGGGTCAGTCCTAGGAGCAAAAACAGTAAAATGAAATAATACAACGGAGGCTACAACCGCAACCTGGAAGTGCCCCGCAAAAATAATATTACAACAAATTACATTTACAACAAATGAATTAAACAATAACCCATTGCTAACCCCGGCTATACACCACAACAGTCCAATACAGTTTATATGCACAAACAGATATAACCATTTCAGAAATGTGCAACCCCCTGCCAACCGACATACTAGCAGTTGGGGGAGGTTTACGAACACATTAAACAATCACAGATATAATCCAATACGCAAATACCGTACAATTCGATCGAACAAACAACATCAATATTGCTCCAAAATCTGCTCTGTTAAACAGTAACCTGAGCAATTATTAAATATTCCAGAAAACACTAAATATCACAGGGGACCCACACAAAAAATTTGGGATCATGACTCGGCAACTCGGCGGCGGAACCGCGGCGGATCGGTGGGATCCGCCGCGCTTCCGCGGCGCTTTAGCCGAGTCATGGGCCCAATTTTCTTGGGTGTTCTCCTGGACCCATGTCAAGCTTTCTGAACATCCCTGAAAAATTTTAGGACATCATTTTGGATTCGACAGAAACTGATTTCTATTAGGGTTTTCCGGCTTCGTTTTTCCGTTCGAAATTCGTACAAATTTGCAACTAGGTTATTTATTGTTTAGCGAGGCTCTGATACCACTGTAAGTCGATGTAGTACACCCCAGTACTTATGGGGAGGCGGAATTTTAAAAAACGATCAAGTTTAAACAACGAACATCGACTAACCGCTTAAATCGAAGCTAAACAAATAATAACCAAACACATAGCTATACTAAACTATAGTGTTAAGGGATTATACCGATCGAAACTAGTCCTTCGTCTTTGTGTCCTCCTTTGTTCTCCTCGGCCTTCTCTAGGTAGTAGACGATCCACCCGAGAGCGAAACTCCAAGCTAAACCTCTAACTTGAGGTAACTAATCAACTTTGATTGCTAATCAAAGATGAAAGGATGATGTAGAGTGTAGGTTATGGATTGTTTAGTCTAACTAATCCTTTGATCTCAACACATGAGGATTAAGGATTAGGGTTTGAAGATGAGAGCTTGAGGAGAGAGAATGTGAGATGAGATAATGAGAGAAGAGAGAGAGTGTATCATAATATTATGAAGCATTCTTATTTTTCAATAATGAATAAAAAGAAATGAATAAGCATGCTTCATGAAATATCTAGTGATGATTCATTAGCATGAGTCATTAAGCAATAAATGTGCATTAATGAAATGAATGAATCACCACCATGACTCACTCTCTTATCCAAAAGAAACCTCCTTAGTCACATCTTCTAGAAGCTTCTCGAGTAATTACGAGAACGCCCCTCCGATCCGTAAAAATACGGAAAAACTTTAGACTGTAAAAATCCAATAACCGGATACCAGTAACTGGCTTAAACCAAAGCCGACTGGTAAAAACTGTCCGAAAGTCGTACGCGCGTAAACGCACGTATGCGTCCGAACCCTTTGTCGCAAAACCATGCAACCTCTATATCGTTTCGCCTGGAGTAGGAAACTCTCTGTGTGGGACTCTAGAGACTCGACTACTACGCTGGCAGTGGGTTTAACCACAGACCGCAAGCGGCACTAGCTGTACGTAACGGTCCCCAGGTAGTTGTCGATAAGAAGGCCGATGAGTAAACCCATCCGAACTCCTACTGAGTCTGATGTGACAATCTCCATACAGTCCGGTCCGTTCGTCCAAGACTATCGCATATCGGGCCTAGGGGGCGGAAAGCGTCAGTCCCCTAATAGCGGTATAAGTCGTGTCGGAGTAAAGCCCATTACACCCTGAGAAACTACTGGAACCTACCAGCAAATCTCGCTTGCCCTGGCCAGGGACTTTGCGTAATGGCTCTCTGACACAGCACGATATCTACTCCCAATACCGGGAGGGACGAATCCTGTCTAACCGCCACTGCCTCCAAGTGCTCGGGACTGCACCCAACTGCTACCTGTTTGCACGACTCCTTTGAGCCGTGGTAGGGTAGCAATCTAAGAACAGTGGGACACACTCGAGGCGAAGTAGCAGTGTCAAGTCTGCGGACTACGCTGTACTCATGTCACCTGGGAACTGTTCACTGACGACTGGTATCAAACCAACCAACAGTTCCCTGTGAGTCCTGTCCGGTGTACCCGTAACCTAACGAGCACCTGTATACTATCTCCAGTACGACGTACTGACGGCTGTGGGACAGACCATCTCCCCAACTGGGATGAGAAGCGTACACACTAGTCTACTCCGGAGTATCGATGCTCTGTCTCGATAATCCAACGACCAGGGACCAGAATAAGGATGTGCTTGTAGACTACCCAGCCCCCACTAGTGTGACTGCCATCACAACGCTGGTAGACAAGCAAGATCCTAAGAGCTCTATCAATACGTACACTCACATATTAAGATAGAAAAACCAAGTAGCATACTACCATGTTTAGCAAGACTGTTATATACATGTGAATATCCCAAGCTTTCATTAAGTAATATACAAGCTAGTATGATACAGTAATGGCCTTCTAGGGCATAAACACTAACATGAAATACGGTATCACATACTGCATTATTCTCGGTCCCGCACATATCTCATATGCGCTCCTATTTCGTTTCGCTTGAGCCAGGAAACCTATATGTAGGACTCTAAAGACTCGTCAATACGCCGGCAGCAGGTGATGATCATATCAAACACCCACAAGCCGCAAGCGGTCTGCTAAACATAACGTCCACCCGGGTATTGAGCGATCAGAAGATCGACGAGCAAGCCCGCTCACACTCCTATGAATCCAACCAGTAACACTACCGTACAGTCCGGTCTGATCGTCTGATATGTCGCATATCTTGCCTAGGGGTGGTAAACGTCAGAACCCAATAGCTCGATAAGTCGTGTCGATATGAGGTCTATAACAGTTCGAGAAACTACTGGTAACACTTAGCAGTAAATCTCAGCAACCCTGGCCAGGGATTTCCGGTTATAGCCAATCGAACACAGCGCAACATCAACTCCCTATACCGGGAGAGACGAATCCCCTCCTATCGCTCATTGCCTCCATGTGATTCGGGACTGTACCTAAAAGCCACCGTTTTGCACGCCCTCTTGGACGTGGTAAGGTGGAAATCAAAGCACAGTGGGAATCACACAAGACTCTATGACGATCTCGGGTCTACAGACTAACCTGTACCAGTGTCACCAGAGAACTGCCATCTGACGTGAGGTATAATACCATCTGGGAGTTCTCGGCGAGTCCGTCCAGTGTACCCAGTCTCCACTGAGCACCCGTATATCATCTCCGATATCAAACACCAATGGATATGGGATCATCCATCACCCATCTGTATGGGTCGAGAAGGTATACGCTAGTCTACTCTGGTATATCGATGCCCCGTCTCGATACACCCACGACTAGGGACTTTGAAGGATGTACTTATGGACTAACATGTCCCCACTGGTATGATCCGCATCATAGTCCAGATAGTCAAGTACACATCCTAAGGGCTTTACCAACATGTAACAGAGAGACAATCAGTATACACGTTAAGGTAAAGAGTAACTAGATAGCATACTATCATGTCGAGCAAGAAAGTCCTCCCTATATATGTCCCAGCATCCACTACAATATACATCATATGTACAGTAATGGCCTCTAGGGCATACATATAACTAACAATCTCCTACTTGCACTAGGGCCATCTGTAGCAGTGGTTGTAGTATCTCATACTCAACCATCCCATAAAAGTCTCTCTCTGGGAAAAGGCCTTCGTGAGTGGATCCGCCGTGTTGTCCTCTGAGTCTGCTCTCCTAACCTCGATCACCTTGGAGATCAGCCATCTCCATGATCAGGTGATACTGCCTTAGAATATGTCTGGATCACTGATGGGACGGGTGTTCCTTGGCATAAGCCACAACTCCATTGTCACACAATGGGAGGAACTAAGTTCATCTCATGAACTATTATACACCCAGACTGGCTCTTTGGTAGCATCTAAAGTAGCGATGTATCCATCCTTTATCGTCTAGTATGTCACGGTATCTAGCTTGGAACTATTCCAACATACCGTCCCTTTACTGAGGGTAAAGACAATGCCTGAGACTGACATTCAGTCGACTTTATCACCGTGGAACCCTTCCAGTGATTCTCCCCGGGATCAACTGATACCATCTCATTACAACTAGTTAGTATCCTAACATCCAATTAGATCTATCTCATAGATCCAAAACCCAGGATTTAGTAGGTATCACTTTGATCCTTTATGGAGAATCATTGTGATAAGCGGAGATTGACCGAGCGTAGCATAGGAAACTCCTTTCTTATCAAGAGTATGTCATCCACGTACTCTACGAGGATCACTACCATACTCCCTACTATCTTTTTGTATATACAAGGTTCATCTACCATTTTGATGATGTCAAACTGTTTGACTAACACATCAAAATAGACGTTCCAACTCCGCGATACATGCTTTATCCTATAAAGCATCTTGCACACGTTTCCGCTGCTCTCACTGTCTACGAAGCCCTCTGGCTGTGTACTTATAGACGCTTTCTTCCAAATCATCATTTAGAAAAGCAGTCAAGACACCCAACCACCAGATATCGTAGTCATGGTATGTAGCCGTGGCAAGTAGGATCTAGATGGACTTAAGCATAGGCACTGGAAAAGGTTTCATCATTTTCCACGCCTGGTCGATGACGAAAACCTTTACCAAGTCTAGCTTCGAAAGTCTCAACTTTTCCATGTACACCAAGTAATCTTCTCATGATATACTTGCTCCTGATGGGGATTTAACCCTTCAGATATAGCAACCAAAGTCCATACTTTGTTGGTGTATAAGGATTCCATCTCAGATCACTAAGCATCCAGCCATTCTTATAGAGTCCTACTCCTGATGGCCAGCTCGAAACTAGTTGGGTCATCATCTCATGATGCAATCCTCGCTCCCATTGTCATAGAGAAACCGAAGTATCTCTCAGGTGGGTGAGGAACCCTACTAGATCGGCGGAGAGGCTGAGGTTCGTTGGAATCTACTGAATCCTTTGGTTCTATCAAATCATCAGCTGCAATTTGTATAGCTGGAACATTTCCAGTTCTACATAACAGACCTTGCCTCGAGCTTGTCCGGATTTTGCTTTTAGACATAGGTCGGACAGCCCCAAATCTTAACCAATTTAAGATATGGGCTCTTCCCTTCCATATCACATATGAAGTGGTAGGCAACTGATTTGATTTGAACCCTATTCAATAGGTATGCAACTTCACAAGTGCATAACTCACTATAGGAAATAGGTAACTCAGCAGTACTCATCATAGAGCACACCATATCAAATAGGGTGTATCTGCTCCGCTCCGATATACCATCATGCTATGGTGCATACGGAGGAGTATTGCTGAGAGAGAATCTCATTCTTAGAATAGTCCAGGAATTCCATGCTCAAGTATTCTCCTCCCTGATCTCATCAAAGGACATAATACTTATACCCGTATTTTGGTTCTCTACTTCTAACTTATATTCTGTGAATATCTCAAAAGGTTCGGACTTGTGTTTCAACAAGAACATCTGTCTGAATCTAAAGAGATCATCAGAGAACGTAATGAAGTATAAAGAACCAGTCCTGGCATGTGTAGACAGGGGACCTACATACATCAACATGTATCATCCCAAGAGTTCACTAACTCTTTCTCTGCTTCCAATAAACAGAGCTGTGGTCATTTTATCTTTGTGACATGACTGACGAGTTTCACAAGATGTAAATTCAAACTAATTTAAATATGCATCTTTATGTAACTCTAGCTAGTCGGGTCACATTGATCTGACCTAGTCTACAATACCTTAAGAAGGAATCGTTCAATTCTGAACTTTTCCTCTTTTGTGTGTTCCATATACTAAGAACTGTAGTTTGATTTAGAACATCAATGCTTTTAGATAACGTACCTGAACTGATCAACTTTTGATATAGGAAATGTTCAAAACATTATCCAACAATACAAAATTTTACCATTTCTTTACTGATAAAGAGACTGATATGATTTTGTATATCTGGTTCAGTATTTAATAACATTCGTTCAAAATCAATGTATTGGTAATACAGGGTGACAGTGACCGACAGACTTGGCTGCAACACTTGTCCCGTTTTCTGCCTTATGAAACTTATCACCAGTTCTCAGTTCTCTACCTATCTGTAGCCCTATGTAACAGATTACATATCTGGGATCCTGATCCGGTATCATATACCCAGGATGCGGAGGATACTGAGAAATAGTTCTTTGTAATGAACACACCCGAAGATGATGCATCAGCATGCACTCTCTTCGTTTGGGCGGCACGGGAATTCTGGTAATCCCCAATTTCCTGCTCTGTCTTATAACAATTATAAGTTGGAGCGGGACCAACGTTCCCCAGCTCAGTGTAACAAGCGGGTTCGGTCAATAATCCGTATTATTATCTTGATTAAGGCGTGACATGGTCGCTACCAGGAGAGAGAGAGAAGAAAACACTCTGCGTGCGCTCTAGCAAGATCAGATTGGTTATATATTTTATCTAATCAGGATGGCTCCCACTGCTTTTTATCAAATCTTCCTTCAAACCCTAAAAGGAAAGACTAGTCGGGATTAATTACACGCTACAGGTTCGCCAATCTTTCAGCCAGGCCAGTGTCGGTACTTTGAGGGAGGTCCCCCGTGCTTTCGCACGAACCTAATTAATGTAAACCTCGTTTTCCCAGAGGCGTAACCCCGTTGACACCTTTCTATACACCTACTTGATCAGCTAATTGTAATGTGTAAAACTCTCCCAGGAGTAACTCTTACTCGCAGCGGGTATCGGGATCCAACTATCTCATAGAAGGTATGCAATCTCATTGCAAATTTCAACACTTGAAATTCCCGATAATTTTGCCCCTAGCGTCCTATGACCTTGACGGAGGTCAACAAACCATAGGCTACTAGTCAAGTTCAACCCGTCATTTCTTGATCGAATTAAACCCACCCGCACGACCCTTGACGGAGGTCAACAAGGCCGCACGACTACCCTAATCCAATCTGCATCATATGCATAAGCAGATAAATACTAGTTAGCTACCGCACACTACGCCTTGACGGAGGTCAACAAACGTAGCACGAATACTAAATAGGACTTATCTGAAATGACGGAGAGCTACGATAGGTTTTTCTGAAAACCTATTGCGTAATGAACTTGATATCGTTGTAGGATCGAATGAATTTTGAAATGGAGTGTTTTTGAGGCTTTTCTAGTTTTGCTAAAGGAGTCACTCCCGGTGAAGGGATCGTCGGTCCTTTCCTCGTCGAATGAGGTGCGGGATATATCATATATATTACTGTGCAAAGCAAAAACTCTTAAAAGCAATCAAAAGACAAACCGGGGTTTGTAGCATCTGCCAGTTATTGCTAAAGGAGTCACTCCCGGTGAAGGGATCTCGGTCCTTTCCTCATCGAATAAGGTGCAGGATATATCACATATACCGCTGTGCAAAGCAAGAACTGTAGCTACCTGTTTTATTTTGAAATTCGATTCTACAACATCTTAGGTTTCTTTTATTTCATTAATCATATTAATGAAGTCCCATCATTTATAGTACCTAAACATCACAGATAAATACGACGTACACTTATGCCATCCGCATTCGCCTCGATGTCCCCTCGTGCACCGTTAGGTTAGGTAACTAACGGCAGAGCGGGGCAGGGCTAGCACGGGTGTAAAACATAAGTAACGTCTATATAATATATCATATATACTATATACTGTATCTATCACAGAACATCACATGATCACATCACAGATATCGCAGCAGAAGAATATTATATGAAATATTGGATATACTAGGACGTCCGTGTTTTCAATACGAACCAGTATAAAACACGGATTCCACGGTCGTGATGAATAGCCAAACCTACACCCTAGACCCCTACGAGAGCGGCAAGCAACCCTACCAATTCTAGAGTTAGGAGACCCGGACTCGACTCCTCGAGTTGGTCTCCCACTGGACTCCAGAACCCGGTTACTTGTGCCCTCCTCCTTGGGTCTATCCTAGTGCGGAAAAGTAAATAATATACAAACGGTGACAACTTCCGCTACCTGGAAGTGCCCCAATAAAAGAATATTACATACAAGTTTTTACATGAATGAAAATGAAAAACACTCATCTCACATAAAAACCCCCGGCTATTCGAACACGACGATCCAATATAACATATCCAGCAACACATAACATCACATGTCATCAACGTAAGTAAACATGCTATCCCAATTGTCGTTGACATATAGCAACGAAACCGACGATATCACATATTACACTTACGGTCACAGAAAAGAAAGTGTAAAACTACAACAGTTGGAATCCGCAAACTCTATAGACATCGCATGCCTAATCAAATGAATTACTTAGACATCGCATGCCTAACAATTATAAACCCCGCATTTTAGTCTCAAAATCGAAAACACTTTTCAATACCAAGTCGGGCAATTCAACAAGATTCCCGACAATTTTGATCGAATGCTCGTCGCAAACTTTAGTAGGCGGCCGCACCCCCGACGCCGTCGACGAAGTGCACCAAGGCTGAACACCGCTGCCGCGAGCACCCGAACGGATGCTTTCGGCGACGGGGTTCTCCTACAGTCACTTGGTCGGGGCTATGGGGTATAGCTGTCTATTAAGTTTACCCGGCGAGTATCCGCGTACACTACGTGATTGCGACGGAGTTTTGATCACATCGAAATTCCGTGGCAACCGATCAAGTGAGACTAAACTGCTATGTTTATAACATTCATTCAGTTATCTCATAACTTATTGTGAATTCCAATTATTGTATCCCATTCCAGATAAGCAGAAAATGTTAAACTTTCCGATCGAACATTCAAACACCCAAGTTTTCCCGATACAAATCAACACATGAAACAAGTCTAAAAACATTCAGTTCGTGCCTCAGTACCAACGGTCCAGCCGTAGAAGGGTCAAGCCAACGCCTCACATGTGGCACGCCGTACTGCCCCAAACCCTAAGGTTCAAAGGGCAGTTCAAGACGGTCACATAATCGAGTTAAGGTTTGTTGTCTTCTGTCACGCCCCGCTTCCCAGAGTACGCAAGATTGGGCACGTGACATAGCCAACCATGCTACCTGTGGGTAGGAAGTATCCATCCACAGTCACATTACGGTTGTAAGGATATCAAGAACAAGATAATAAGCTAATCTAATACATGTCCAAATCCATAATAACAAGAATCAATAAACAATAAGTGCGGAAGCAAATGATCCAATATAATCATAGAAAGGTACGCCCCATAATGCGGGATCGCACCTGGAAATAAAATGGAATAAACAAACTAACCACTATAGAACTCAAATCAGCCTGCTGGCTGAAGTACTCCTGCACGGTCGGCGACAGTGGTAAAGAATCTGGGCCATGCAAAACCCAGACGTCAGCGCGTCATGACATCAAGTATATATTGTAAACATGGTGATAAGCAATGCAAATATGAACATGAATAAAGCAGTACTAAGAAATAACAGAGCAGGGAAATGTGCAATGGTGACTAAGCTGTCCTATCAGGTTTTCTACTCTATAGTCTTTGAAACCAATTGATGAATCGTCGATGTAACTCAATAGTATCCCGTGCATGCCCGGGACCACGGTCATGATCCTCGGGGCTGAATCCGAGACGTGCCGCTAAGCAGTAAAAGGTAGTAGGATAGATGAGTGATGTCAGCATCAACACTCCGGAGCTGGCCAAGCCCGTAAGACTGATCAGAACAAGTATCGAACTGTTGAGTTACAAGTCGGTTTCACCTTTGATTTTCCCATACCCCCAAGCTATGTATGTCAAGTCAGGTATTCAGTTGTCAAGAACTAATGCCAACGCAAGGTCAAGTAAAAGTAGGTCTGTCTGGATCGACAGCAGGAATGGTCAGGTTTGTCGGCATTAGGCATGAAATCAGGTAACCGGTCAGGTCACTTTTAACAGGTTGAGTCGATATGTATAGGGTGTCATGTCATGTCAAGAGTGTACGGTACCATGTCATGTCAAGTAGGAAGTGTAACAGGTCATGTCAGGAAGCACAAGATGTCATGTGGGTGCTCATAATCAAACTATCATAAGTATATGTATAAATAAACAAGCATAAGTACTATCAGAACAATAAACTGGAACATGTAATATGATATGTAAATAAATATAATTTCAAGGATATGGATGCACAGTTATCGATTAGGGTTACATTTATAGTTCCAATATTAATTAGGATGCAATTTATTAAACATGGAGTGTTAATATCACATTATTATGTAATAGTGTGATCTATGCTTGCAATTATATGTATCTTAAATGCGATAGATGCAAACGGGTATCCGAAAAGTTATAAAACTGTAAAATGGTAATGTGGGATGTACAACTAAACAATATGTGATATAAATATTGATATAATAATATTAATATGGATAGCATATTCGAAGCTATTAGTAACTATAAAAGATGTACTGATTAACCATGCACAAGAAGGTTCCGTTCAGAAATTCAGCGTCACCCTAATTTGTAAAATAGCTTAAAAATAACAAACGTTCTCCAAAAGAGACGTATCTTATACCAAAACAAAGATAATTCAATAAGGTTTTCAGTTTTATAAGTATAAGCATCTCAGGTTATCCCTACAAAAAGTTATGAATATTCAAAGTTGAAAGTTTGCTGCTGGAATTTCCCTGGACAGCAGTTTAGAGACGTGTTCATTTGCATTTTACGTTAATCAAACAATTTATTTTGAAAGTAAATATTTCATATAGTTATAGTATTCTGAATTAGCTTCGTAACGAACTAAAGAACGTATACTAATGATTTTTCTATGATTTATAATGAATTTTATAGGATAAGGTGTACAGTAAATTTCAGATTTGTCATATCCGATTTTTCAACGACATTTCATATGTAAACTATAAGATTTTCAAATGTATAACATTATAAAATGAAGATTATAAAAGTATATAGCATGTAGCAAGATTAACTTGCCTCGATGGGTCGCGAATCGGGAAAACGGAACGTTAACCATCGGCGGGGAAAACTCGCGACGGCGCACGGTTCACGGAATGAACCCAAACGACGAACAAAGGAACCACACGGGTCGGGGTATCTCGCTGGAACGTCGAGAAACGTCACCGGCACGACGGAATTCCGGTAACAAAAGAACAGTTCAAAAAAATGAGAAACGAGACATGAAGGAAGAAGAGAAAGAATGATAAAGAGAAGTACGAGAGAATATATGAGGGAGAGGGAGAGGGAGAGGGAGGAAAAAGTGGAGAGAGAGAGAGAGAAAGTAGGGCCCACGGGGTTAAAGGGGAGGTTGTGATTGGCTGAGAGAATAAATTGAGAAGGATATAAAAGATTGTAAAAATATTATATGGTTAACTTAAAGATTTAAAAGATAGGTAATGAACAGTAAGATATCAGGTTAGTTAGAAAAATATATGCGAAGGTTTTAATAATATTAAAATTTAGGATTTTGGCGCCAAATGAAACATTTCCAAATTGCGCCCGGGTTGGGTTCAAAAATTCGAAATTCAAATAATAGGATTTTAAACGGGTTCCAAATTTTAAAATGAAATGTTTTATGATTAAAAAGCATACTCTCAAAACGGACACACGCACGTGCACGTAGCCATCCAAACTCGCCCGTTTCACTGAACGGGACGAGAACACTGCACGGACGCTACCACGAGGCTAAGGATGTCAAGTAGGCCAAGATGAATATTTTTTTAATTTTATTTTAGATGCTAAAATTTGTTATATGCAGAATGACTTAGCCAGATAAAATTTTACAGTAAGACCCAAATAAGCAAGATAAATGAAATGCGTAATATCTAATGCTCAACCAATAACAGAAAATAGTAGCATTGGGCTCGGGTGTTACATTATACCCAACTACAAAAGAATTTCGTCCTCGAAATTCCAAGAATACAAGATAGAAGACTACAGGAATAGGTGAGGATACTTCTGTCGGATCTCGTCTTCTCGCTCCCACATGGACTCTCCATGCGATCGATTACCCCAAGAAACGAGCACAAGGGGGATAACCTTGTTCTTAAGAACCTTTTCTCTCCGATCCTTGATTTCAACTGGTCGCTCTTCAAAAGTTAGGTCCTCCCGTACAGTCAACTCCGAATGATCCAATACTTAGGTTTCATCTTGAACATACCTCCGTAGTTGAGATACATGAAACACATCGTGCACTCCTGCCAAGGACTGTGGTAACGCCAAATGGTACGCTACCTCTCCAACACGCTCCAATATCTCGAAAGGTCCAACGAATCGAGGCTAAGCTTTCCCCGACTCCCAAAGCGAATCACCCCTCTAGTCGGTGATATCTTCAGGAATACCAAATCACCCACGGCGAACTCTAGAGGTCTTCTTGACGTGTCGGCCCAACTTTTCTGTCTGCCTTGAGCTGCCTTCATATGCTTCCTGATTGTATTCACCTTCTCGACTGTCTGTACCACCAAATCTGGTCCTAGTAACCTTCGTTCACCAACATCATCCCAACAAACAGGTGAACGGCACTTACGACCATACAGTGCTTCAAACGGAGCCATCTGAAAAGTTGCTTGGAAGCTATTGTTGTACGAAAACTCCACCAGGTGTAGATGATCTTCCCAAGAACCTTTGAAGTCCAACATGCAAGCCCTCAACATATCTTCAAGGGTCTGGGTCGTTCTCTCCGATTGTCCATCAGTCTGAGGATGATAAGCTGTGCTAAACTTCAATCGAGTCCCCAAACTTTCCTGTAAACTCCTCCAGAAGTGCGACAAGAATCGAGTGTCCCGATCGGACACGATGCTTACCGGCACTCCATGCAATCTGACAATCTCCTGCATGTATCGCTCTGCCAAAGTCTCTGTCGATTGACCAACCCGAAAAGGAATAAAGTGAGCTGCCTTGGTCAACCGATCGACAATCACACATACAGCATTGTTGCCCTTTGGACTCCGCGGTAAAGCCGTCACGAAATCCATGGTTATAAGTTCCTACTTCCACTGAGGAATCGGAAGTGGTTGCAACAAACCAGCAACCCGTTGGTGTTCAGCCTTGACTTGCTGACACACCAAGCACTTAGCCACGAAGCGAGCAATTTCCCGTTTCATACCTTCCCACCAGAAGTGATGTCGAAAATCTCGGTACATCTTTGTCCCTCCTGGATGTACAGAGTAAGCTGAACTGTGTGCCTCCTTCATGAGCTCTTCACGCACATCTCCTTTTCGCACACACACACGACTACCATATCTCAACGAACCGTCTTCGTGGATCAGTAAATCGGTTCGTAGTCCGGCTTCAACCTGCTCTCGAAACCTTTGCAGTCTAGGATCCTGCGATTGTGTCGCTTTAATCTTCTCAACTAAGGACGACTGTACTTGCAACTGCATCAACTGTCCTGTAGCATGTGGTAGCACAACCTCCAAGTCAAATCTCCGAAAATCCGCAACGCTCTCTCTCTGTGCAGTCAATATCTGAATTGCTGGTAACCGACTTAGCGCATCTGGCACGACGTTAACTTTTCCCGGATGGTACTTAAGATCAAGGTCGTAGTCGGCCATCAGCTCCAACCATATGCGTTGCCTCATGTTCAACTCCTTCTGAGTGAACACATATTTCAAACTCTTGTGATACGTAAAGACTTCGACTCTCTCGCCCAAAAGGTAGTGTCTCCAAATCTTCAGGGCGAAGATCACGGCTGCAAGCTCTAAGTCATGAGTCGGATAATTCTTCTCATGAGTCTTCAGTTGTCTCGATACGTAAGCGACGACTTTCCCATTCTGCATTAAAACACATCCCAATCCTTTTCCAGATGCGTCGCTGGGAATCACCAGTCCTCCTGAATCATCCGGTATGGTCAGGATCGGGGCGGTTATCAACTTCTGCTTCAACGTCTCGAAGGCTAAAGCACATCCATCCGTCCAAACAAACGGTACCTCCTTACGCGTAAGCTTGGTTAACGGCTCAGCTAAACGCGCGAAGTTCTCCACAAATCTTCTGTAGTAACCGGCGAGTCCAAGGAAACTTCTTATCTCCGCAACATTCTTTGGAATATGCCAATCTCGAACTGCTGAAATCCTTTCGGGATCGACGGCGATTCCATCGCCCGACACGACATGCCCCAGAAACTTCACTTCTTCCAGCCAGAATTCACACTTACTCATTTTCGCAGATAACTTCTCTTGTCTCAGCGTCTGCAGTGCGACCCCTAAATGCTCAGCATGCTCCTCCGGACTCTTCGAGTACACCAGAATGTCGTCAATGAATACCATAATAAACTGGTCCAAGAACGGTGAAAAGATCATGTTCATCAAATCCATAAATATTGCTGGCGCATTAGTCACTCCGAAGGGCATCACCAGATACTCGAAATGTCCATATCGAGTTCGAAACGCCGTCTTGCAAATGTCTTCTGCTTTTACTCGGACCTGATGATATCCTGATCGCAAATCCAGTTTCGAGAATACCCTCGCGCCACTGAGCTGCTCAAAGTTCTCCAATGCGAGGGATCGGGTACTTGTTCTTAATAGTCACCCGGTTCAATTCTCGATAATCAATACACATCCTTCTCGTGCCATCCTTCTTCTTTACTAAAAGAACTGGAGCTCCCCACGGTGAGTTGCTGCTTCGAACCCATCCCTTCTCGAGTAATTCACCCACTTGTTTCTTAACTTCTTCCAATTCCACCGGTGCCATCGGATAATAAGATTTTGATACTGGCGCTGCACCAGGAATAAGGTCAATCGCGAACTCCACATCTCGCTTCGGCGGTAAGCCCGATATATCTTCAAATACGTCCATAAAATCACGAACAACTGCCGGCTCTTCATTACTATCAACTTCCATAGCTGCAAGAACACTGTTTGTCGGCCTAGCCCTAAACTCGACTGGCCCGACAGAACTGCTTCCTTACCGCAACCGCTGTCTACATTGTTGGCCACGAAAGGTCCAGCAAGACTACTGAGTCTCGTCCATTCTGCTGCATGCACGTCCACGGTTGCTCCATTCTGCCTCAGCCCAATAAATTTCTCTTCCATTTCCTCCCGTGCAGTCCGCGGAAAGAACTTCTCCAGGAAACTCTTAGAGAAATCCGCCCAACTGCTTGGCTTGGGCAAACGGTTCTCCTCCACAAGCCACCACTCTCGGCGTAATCCACTAGTTGAATGCGCACCACATCAACTCCTTTGTCCTCTGGAATCTGTGCCGCAATCAGCAAATTCTCCGTGCTGACTAGCCACTGCTCGGCTGGCACGGCTCCTCCAAACCAGTGAAAGTAGTAGGACCCACACGTTTGAACTCTGCCATGGTCCCTCCTCGGTCAACTGGTCTAGTTCTAATCTTGTTCACAGACTGCTGAACGATCTGCAAACCTTCCTGAAACGAGTCCGCTTGCTGCTGGATCAGCTCGGGCTGTTTCTTTGATTTCCAGCATTCCTCTTATCACTCCAAGCATGGCGGCTTCGTTCACACGCCTCTGGTACGTCTTCAACATCTTACCTGTCATAATCCTGAACTCAAAACACCCAATATTAGCATGATGATAGATTCTGAATATGGATCAAGGCTAGAACTCCAAGATACTTAAATAGAGTACCGCATTGTAGCTATACCGCGGTATCATAGCCGCAATTACTTAACTCCACCCAAGTCGCCAAAGTCCTAGAGATAACAAGGAATTAGGTTTTCGAATTGACAATGCAAAGTAAGTTTGCATGTCGACATGATCCGGAAGAATGATTCAAAGATGGTAAAACGGTCAAGGTGGCTGGACATGTTTCCTAATCATGGGTGTTCTGATTCGTGTATTGGGTACAATACCCAACTACAAAAGAATCAACCCAACTAACCTATGGCTCTGATACCAAAAGAACCATGTCACGCCCCGCTTCCCAGAGTACGCAAGATTGGGCACGTGACATAGCCAACCATGCTACCTGTGGGTAGGAAGTATCCATCCACAGTCACATTACGGTTGTAAGGATATCAAGAACAAGATAATAAGCTAATCTAATACATGTCCAAATCCATAATAACAAGAATCAATAAACAATAAGTGCGGAAGCAAATGATCCAATATAATCATAGAAAGGTACGCCCCATAATGCGGGATCGCACCTGGAAATAAAATGCAATAAACAAACTAACCACTATAGAACTCAAATCAGCCTGCTGGCTGAAGTACTCCTGCACGGTCGGCGACAGTGGTAAAGAATCTGGGCCATGCAAAACCCAGACGTCAGCGCGTCATGACATCAAGTATATATTGTAAACATGGTGATAAGCAATGCAAATATGAACATGAATAAAGCAGTACTAAGAAATAACAGAGCAGGGAAATGTGCAATGGTGACTAAGCTGTCCTATCAGGTTTTCTACTCTATAGTCTTTGAAACCAATTGATGAATCGTCGATGTAACTCAATAGTATCCCGTGCATGCCCGGGACCACGGTCATGATCCTCGGGGCTGAATCCGAGACGTGCCGCTAAGCAGTAAAAGGTAGTAGGATAGATGAGTGATGTCAGCATCAACACTCCGGAGCTGGCCAAGCCCGTAAGACTGATCAGAACAAGTATCGAACTGTTGAGTTACAAGTCGGTTTCACCTTTGATTTTCCCATACCCCCAAGCTATGTATGTCAAGTCAGGTATTCAGTTGTCAAGAACTAATGCCAACGCAAGGTCAAGTAAAAGTAGGTCTGTCTGGATTGACAGCAGGAATGGTCAGGTTTGTCGGCATTAGGCATGAAATCAGGTAACCGGTCAGGTCACTTTTAACAGGTTGAGTCGATATGTATAGGGTGTCATGTCATGTCAAGAGTGTACGGTACCATGTCATGTCAAGTAGGAAGTGTAACAGGTCATGTCAGGAAGCACAAGATGTCATGTGGGTGCTCATAATCAAACTATCATAAGTATATGTATAAATAAACAAGCATAAGTACTATCAGAACAATAAACTGGAACATGTAATATGATATGTAAATAAATATAATTTCAAGGATATGGATGCACAGTTATCGATTAGGGTTACATTTATAGTTCCAATATTAATTAGGATGCAATTTATTAAACATGGAGTGTTAATATCACATTATTATGTAATAGTGTGATCTATGCTTGCAATTATATGTATCTTAAATGCGATAGATGCAAACGGGTATCCGAAAAGTTATAAAACTGTAAAATGGTAATGTGGGATGTACAACTAAACAATATGTGATATAAATATTGATATAATAATATTAATATGGATAGCATATTCGAAGCTATTAGTAACTATAAAAGATGTACTGATTAACCATGCACAAGAAGGTTCCGTTCAGAAATTCAGCGTCACCCTAATTTGTAAAATAGCTTAAAAATAACAAACGTTCTCCAAAAGAGACGTATCTTATACCAAAACAAAGATAATTCAATAAGGTTTTCAGTTTTATAAGTATAAGCATCTCAGGTTATCCCTACAAAAAGTTATGAATATTCAAAGTTGAAAGTTTGCTGCTGGAATTTCCCTGGACAGCAGTTTAGAGACGTGTTCATTTGCATTTTACGTTAATCAAACAATTTATTTTGAAAGTAAATATTTCATATAGTTATAGTATTCTGAATTATCTTCGTAACGAACTAAAGAACGTATACTAATGATTTTTCTATGATTTATAATGAATTTTATAGGATAAGGTGTACAGTAAATTTCAGATTTGTCATATCCGATTTTTCAACGACATTTCATATGTAAACTATAAGATTTTCAAATGTATAACATTATAAAATGAAGATTATAAAAGTATATAGCATGTAGCAAGATTAACTTGCCTCGATGGGTCGCGAATCGGGAAAACGGAACGTTAACCATCGGTCGTGAAAACTCGCGACGGCGCACGGTTCACGGAATGAACCCAAACGACGAACAAAGGAACCACACGGGTCGGGGTATCTCGCTGGAACGTCGAGAAACGTCACCGGCACGACGGAATTCCGGTAACAAAAGAACAGTTCAAAAAAATGAGAAACGAGACATGAAGGAAGAAGAGAAAGAATGATAAAGAGAAGTACGAGAGAATATATGAGGGAGAGGGAGAGGGAGAGGGAGGAAAAAGTGGAGAGAGAGAGAGAGAAAGTAGGGCCCACGGGGTTAAAGGGGAGGTTGTGATTGGCTGAGAGAATAAATTGAGAAGGATATAAAAGATTGTAAAAATATTATATGGTTAACTTAAAGATTTAAAAGATAGGTAATGAACAGTAAGATATCAGGTTAGTTAGAAAAATATATGCGAAGGTTTTAATAATATTAAAATTTAGGATTTTGGCGCCAAATGAAACATTTCCAAATTGCGCCCGGGTTGGGTTCAAAAATTCGAAATTCAAATAATAGGATTTTAAACGGGTTCCAAATTTTAAAATGAAATGTTTTATGATTAAAAAGCATACTCTCAAAACGGACACACGCACGTGCACGTAGCCATCCAAACTCGCCCGTTTCACTGAACGGGACGAGAACACTGCACGGACGCTACCACGAGGCTAAGGATGTCAAGTAGGCCAAGATGAATATTTTTTTAATTTTATTTTAGATGCTAAAATTTGTTATATGCAGAATGACTTAGCCAGATAAAATTTTACAGTAAGACCCAAATAAGCAAGATAAATGAAATGCGTAATATCTAATGCTCAACCAATAACAGAAAATAGTAGCATTGGGCTCGGGTGTTACATCTTCTAAAGGGTCCATCGCGTTACTTGCACTACTTAGAACGTCTTTAAACCACGGAAAAATCCAACACTTGGAAATTTCCCGACAGAGGAAAAATTAGGTATTTATATCCGGTCGAACTTTTTTTTAACATATTCTAAAATATCCGGAAAGCCGCATAGACAAAATTTGATAATCCGATCAAATCTACGAACTCCTAAAACAACCCAGAAAACTCAACTCTGGAGTCAGATTTAAAATATCCCAGGAAAACCAGCACTGCAAAATACGAATTACTGTGCAAACTTCCAGTGCTGATGTGACAAGGTGACCGCGGAACCGCCGCACAAGCCATGCTTGTGCCGCGGTTCCGCCGCGTGTTGGTGGAATCATGTTCTCGAATTTCACAGTAATTCTTATAAAAGCCTGCTGATTTTTCTGCATATTTTTAATTTGGAAAAAACCCAGATTTTAAAAAATGTACAGAGAGCATTTTGGGTTTTAGGGTTTTGGTTCGATCGGACTTCAAACGTCGTCTGGACTTCGCCTGAGGCTCTAGCTAGGCTCTGATACCACTGTAGGGTTCCTAGGCACGCTAATGAGGTCTCACAAGGCATCAACCATGCCAATTTCAAAAATTACGGTGCCGAGAAACCCTAGACCACGGATCGTTGGCTAGAAGTTTAGGCGAAAAAGCAACTAGTTAACTACTTTAACTAAGAGTACGGAAATACAACCTTTGTAGATCCGGTGCTCCACCTCCATAGCTCCGTGATGATGTCTCCTCGCTGTCCAAGTCGAACCCCGGGCTCTAGCGTCGACTTCATCGGAGAATGGATGGGCTAGGTCATCGACGACGATGCCGAAGATGATCTACGTCGAGGCATCACAAGATCAAGCTCCAACTTCACCAAGTCAAGAAACTTGTGAAGAAAACACACTCTACTACTTGGCAAGAGGTAGAGGATGAAGAAATAGGAAGTGGGTTCACTTTAGAATTGGATTTCTCACTCTTTTGCTCAAGTTGCCATTGTTGAAGCAAGCTTTCTTCAAGTGAAGAAGAAGAAGAAGAAAGAAAGAATATGATAAGAATTAATTAAAAAAGGAAAAGAAAATCAATACTTATCATATTCAAACCATGGTTATGTGTAGAGAATGAATCATGGTTGAGTGGAATGGTTAGGGTTAAGCATGAGACAAAATGGTCATATGGTCAAAGCTTCATGAAGCTTCAATATGAAACAAAATTAGCAACCATTTTCTCTTTATGCTTTTCATTTTCCAAAAAGAATAAAGAATAAATAAATGAATAAGAAAATGAAAACCCTAATCATTACACAACCATGGTTTAAACTTTACACAAACCCTAATGAGCATGCATTATCAAACATGATACAAACTAGTGTACAAAAGTATATCGCATATATAATGTGCACAATCCAAGTGAGAAAATCCACTTAAAGTGAACCAATACTAGTTAATGCAAAGTAATATATCAAAAGAAAAGAATACTTATCATAAACCAACCATGGTTATGTGTAGAGAGCAAACTATCGTTAGGTGAATGGTTAGGTTAGGCATAAAACAAAAATGGTGGACTTTTTTCAAAGCTTCATGAAGCTTCAACAAAGAACAAAATTAGCCACCATTTTCCTTTTGCCAAAATGAAATAAAAAATTCAATAAATGAATAATTAAATTAAACAAAACACTAACCATTCACTTAACCAAGGTTTGCTCTCTACACATAACCATGGTTGGTTTATGATAAGTATTCTTTTCTTTTGATATATTACTTTGCATTAACTAGTATTGGTTCACTTTAAATGGATTTTCTCACTTGGATTGTGCACATTGTATATGTGATATACTTTTGTACACTAGTTTGTATCATGTTTGATGATGCATGCTCATTAGGGTTTGTGTAAAGTTTAAACCATGGTTGTGTAATGATTAGGGTTTTCATTTTCTTATTCATTTATTTTCTCTTTATACACAACTATGGTTTAAACTTTACACAAACCCTAATGAGCATGCATCATCAAACATGATACAAACTAGTGTACAAAAGTATATCACATATACAATGTGCACAATCCAAGTGAGAAAATCCATTTAAAGTGAACCAATACTAGTTAATGCAAAGTAATATATCAAATATATAATTATGCATTAAATCATTAAATCAACACTTGATTTAACGATCCGGTCATATCGCATATAACCGACTAGTATCCAATGTATCGGCTTATCGAATCAATACTTGATTCGATAACTAGGTTATATCGCATACAACCAATCGATACATTTATCGCGAGAATGAAATACGGTATTCACATACTGCATTATTCTCGGTCCCGCACATATCTCATATGCGCTCCTATTTCGTTTCGCTTGAGCCAGGAAACCTCTGTGTAGGACTCTAAAGACTCGTCAATACGCCGGCAGCAGGTGATGATCATATCAAATATCCACAAGCCGCAAGCGGTCTGCTAAACGTAACGGCCACCCGGGTATTGAGCGATCAGAAGATCGACGAGCAAGCCCGCTCACACTCCAATGAATCCAACCAGTAACACTACCGTACAGTCCGGTCTGATCGTATGATATGTCGCATATCTTGCCTAGGGGTGGTAAACGTCAGACCCCAATAGCTTGATTAGTCGTGTCGATATGAGGTCTATAACAGTTCGAGAAACTACTGGTAACACTTACCAGTAAATCTCAGCAACCTGATTGGTAGGATACGTGCGTGTTCAAGTTTTAGTTAAATACCGCAATCAAGACGGTTTCGCTTGTAGCTAGCCGGTTGAGTACGGGTCGTCCGCAGGGAGATGGGAGTCTTTTTCAATGTGTTTTAACGAGTTAAGTCCTGTTTTCAGATTTTGTTGGATTATCCAAGTGTTGAGTTGATATTTAAAGAGAGCTTGTTAGGGTTAGGATTAGGTTAGTTTGAGTTAGGAGTCTCCACATCTTTCGTTGCCCCCTTAATATCGGTGTTACGGTAATCGGCAACAACGGGGATTAGCACGACTAGGAAGGAACTTGCGAGTATAAGCTAGGCTTTCCAACGCATAGTCCTTCCTTTTGGTACTTGTCCGTCCGTTCTTGGCTCTTATCCATAACCTCCGGTTAATTCAACCACAACCGGTCTCACTACGGAATCACCGCTATCATGTAGGATAGGGTGCCGTAAGGAGCGGATTGTGGTTCAATTAACGGGAGTCGATTTAAGTTGTTGGGCAAGAAAAGAGTGAGAGAGATTTCCTTCTCTCAAACTTCCCTTATCCTACCCTAACAAGTATAAAACTACTCACACTTCATGATAAGGAAAAACAAAACAAAACAAAAGAGGAAGATAGAAAGAAGGAGATTAGAAGAATACGACTAACTATTTGCGACCTCACCTTGGCGAGGATCGAGCGTAAGTATCATCGTCGTATGAATGATAAAGAAAAAGAGAGAAGAAAGAAACAACAAGAAAAATAACAACAACTACTTAACGAATTAAAATTGCAATAATTAACAAAATAAAGAGACAAGCATGATAATAAATGGTTCTTCTTTATTCATCACTCTTCACTCATGAGCTCACTACAAGTTTAATGGAGAAGAGGTGAGAAGAGGAAGAAGAAACACACTAAAACTAGGAAAAATGAAAATACAAGAATGGACCCTTTCCTTCACAAAGTTCTGGGCTATTTATAGGCCAAAAAATGAAAACCTAGAGCAACCACCAGAACCCAAATACAAAGACCAAAATACCCCTGAAAAGTGGTCGGCTGAAGGGACTGTACGGCCGCGGATCCGCGGCCTAGACCCCCTATTGGCCGCGGATCCGCCGCGCAATGGTGGGTTCAGGGTATGGGTTTTTCTGTACGGCCCTGGTCTGCTTTTGTCTGTATTTTGGCATATGTGTTTTCTGAAAATGTTTCCATATTTCTTCCAGAATTTCTGTTGAGGGAAAGGTGTTTTGAAGTGGACTTTTTGTCAAGATTGCCTCGAGCTCCGCGTAGATCTCTTGGATTTTGTGCTACCATTGAGCCTTGTGCATGAGAATGACATTGATTTGACATTTTGTCTTCCTAAACTGGTATCTGGCAACATACGGATGAAGAGCGGAGACCGTGTTTTCTCAGTGGTTGGCAGGAACCCGGATTTTTCGTGTTTTCCATGAATTTCACCGTTTTAGAACCGAGAACCTGTATCCTGCAATTTGACTAGCAAACACGGCTCAAGAGTATCTACCGATATGCAATGTGATAAAAATTGGACGGTTTGAAAATGCAAAAATCTGATATGAACAAATACCCCAAAACTTATCATTTGCTCGTCCCGAGCAAAGCCCATTTATTCACAAAAAATTTCCTAACCTCACTTTCGCAGGGAACGCGATTGCACTGAGCATGTGCAACAAGCCGTTAAACCTCTAGGTGTCCCTAGTAGGAGGTGTGTTGTCTCCTGAGGGTTTTCAGCGGATACTACCCATAAAATCCGGTCAAGTTGGTTTTGTAAAATAACTAAGCTTCAAACCCTAAAGTTTTGTTTTAGAAAATAACAATTCTATAATCCTAAGTCTAGACCATCGAACCTTTATTTTTCACACCTCGCTTCTTATTTAACTACAGATTTTATATGTCTTTGCGTGCAGTGCAAATAGTGTCGTTAAGTTCCCGAAAGGTCGAATAAAGTTATCATGTCGCACAATAAAGCCCAGATAACAATTTAAAAAGGATCACATAAGTTTTATAAAGAGTTAAGCATTTTTCAAGTTTCGTTTTCCAGTAAGGTTTCAACTTCAGAATTTCTATCTTCCATAACAGGAAACTAAGTCGTATTTTTCACTCCACCTTTTTCTTGTTTTCATTTCATACACACCTCTGTGAACGTGCAATAGTCTTTATCATAGAATAAAACCTTCATATCTCCGCTAAAATTTTTATAAAAGCCTGTCTTTTATCAAGATTATTCTCACACAAAGAACCATTAGGAATTTTAACTCGGAGAGAACACTTGCTTGACTTTGTTTTAAAACTGGACTTTCTAGGCTTCTTAGCGAGCTTTGGGCCAATGCTCCCAAACCAGTTGGTTTTAGGGCATTAGGTGTAGAAACACCCCAGCGGACTTAATTACTCAAGTTACCTAGGTCCAAAAACAAAAGACAGTTTGACGTGAAAATCAGATGATTTAATACGAACGGAAATATAACCGGCAGTTCAATTATTTTTTTGGATAAAAGACGTGTTTAGTGGGTTTGGTGTGTAATCATTCCAATCAAGTTTCAGATGGGTTATTTTTCAGACTTAGCTCCAATTGCGGCATCAATAACATTCCTTCATATTCGCTTTACTTCATAAACTATTCTTGACATTACTTATTTCAGAACAAACCTATTTGATCCTCAGAAAATCATTTATCTGTTTAAAAGTTTTAACATGAAAGACTTGTCATCTAATTCCCAAAATTCACGACACGTGTAGTGTGATGTAAAGACGTATATCAGCTATAGTTAACTTCAAAGGAGAGTTATCTTTTAGGTTTTCAAAATCCAAACATAAGATTTAGTTATTCCTATTTTTTTCAAACAAAAACGGTCGAATGTTGAATCAGAGTTCTTTCGCAAGGTAACTTGACAAAAAGTTTTTATATTTTTAGAAAATTTTCAGATTTTTATGGATTTTATGGATTTAATATGCAGATGCAAAATATACATATGAATGCGAAGGTAAGAAATGCGTACCGAGCGTACCCCCAAACTTAAACTGGACAGTGTCCTCACTGTCGTAGCATGAAGAGAGCAGTTTGAAGGTTCAAAATTGTCGGTTAGTGATACACAATTTTTATTTGTTTTTGTTTTTAAAGAAAAGAAAAAGAATATACACAAATATATACAAAATGGTTTGTACATACCCCCAAACTTATTTGGAACAGTGTCCGCTGTTCTTGGCTGGATAACCGAAGTTTGGAGGTAGGCAGAGGAAGATCATGCAGGGTAAACCGGCTCCTGTAAGAACAGGAGCTCCTCTGTTGGTTCGGCGCTAAGGTACGGTTTGCATCGGTGTCCGTTTACTTTGAAAAGTGAACCGTCCTTTGGATTTTCCAAATCCACAGCGCCCTGCGGATACACATTCCGCACAAAATACGGCCCTTTCCAGCGAGATCTGAGCTTTCCTGGATGGAAGTGAAGTCGAGTGTCGTAAAGCAGTACCTGCTGACCAGGTACGAAGGTTTTGCGCAAAAGGTGTTTATCGTGAAACACCTTCGTTCGATTCTTAACGACAACCGCGTTATCGTAAGCCTCATCCCTAAGCTCGCATAGTTCGTTCAGCTGCAGCTTCCGATGGCTGCCCGCATCCTCAAGAGACAGATTCAGCTCCTTTATCGCCCAAAATGCGCGATGCTCTATTTCGACAGGTAGGTGGCAGGCTTTTCCGTACACAAGCCGATAGGGAGACATGCCAAGGTCGGTCTTATAAGCGGTTCTAAATGCCCAAAGGGCATCAGTGAGTTTCAGAGACCAATCCTTACGGTTCTTGGAAACCGTCTTCTCCAGTTTCTGCTTGATTTGCCGATTTGAAACTTCGGCCTGCCCGCAGGTTTGGGGGTGGTAGGGCGTAGAGAGCTTATGATTAATGGAGTATTTCCGCATCAAGGCCTCGAAAGTCCTATTGCAGAAATGACTTCCATTGTCGCTAATGATCGCTCGCAGGTGCCCAAACCGGGAGAAAATGTTTTCTTTAAGGAACCTAACGACAACCTTGTTGTCGTTAGTCCGGCTGGGCACAGCCTCGACCCATTTAGAGACGTAATCAACAGCTAGAAGGATGTACAAGTTCCCGAAAGAGCTGGGAAACGGCCCCATGATATCTATCCCCCAAACATCGAAAATCTCCACAACCAAGATCGGTTGGAGCGGCATCTCGTTCCTCCGGGATATCCGGCCCATGTGTTGGCACCGGGAGCAAGTCTTGCAATAGTCATGAGCGTCTTTGAAGAGTTTTGGCCAGTAGAAACCACATTGCAAGATCTTCTCAGCTGTCTTTCTGGGCCCAAAATGCCCGCCACATACTTGATCGTGGCAAAATGACAGCACACTCTTGAATTCCTCATCAGGGACACACCGACGAATAATCTGGTCGGGACAGTACTTGAACAAGTAGGGTTCGTCCCAGTAAAAGTGTTTTACTTGGGATAAGAAGCGAAGTCTGTCCTGACTAGACCATTCGGTCGGTAGTAATCCCGTGGCCAAATAGTTCACAATATCTGCGAACCAGGGTTCGCACGATACTGTCAAGGGTTGTTCATCCGGGAAAACGCCGTTGATCGGAATTGGAAGCGAAGGCGAAGAAGGAAGTCGTGAGAGATGGTTGGCAACTACGTTTTCACATCCTCGTTTGTCCTTAATGACAAGGTCAAACTCTTGAAGCAAGAGGATCCAACGTATTAACCGAGACTTGGCATCTTTCTTCGCAAAAAGATGGCGCAGAGCAGAATGGTCAGTGTAGACAATGACTGGAGAGCCGATGAGGTAGGGCCTGAACTTTTCTAAGGCAAATACAACAGCCAAGAATTCCTTCTCAGTTGTTGTATAATTGAGTTGGGCGTCGTTCAGGGTTCGGCTCGCGTAATAGATTACGTGCGGCATCTTGTTGATGTGCTGTCCAAGGACAGCACCGATGGCAAAGTCGGATGCATCCCACATAATCTCGAATGGGTGCGTCCAGTCAGGTGAAGAAAGAACAGGAGCAGAAGTGAGTGAGCGTTTCAGTGACTCGAATGCAGTCACACAGCTCGAGTTGAAGTCGAAAGGCGTGTCCTTGGCCAGCAAAAGCGTCATGGGCCTAGCAATCTTGCTAAAGTCCTTGATAAACCGTCTATAGAAACCAGCATGGCTAAGGAAGGCTCGGATATCTCTGACGCATCGGGGAGGAGGCAGATTGGAAATGACCTCAATCTTTGCTTTGTCAACCTCTATGCCATTTTGCGAGATGATATGTCCTAAGACAATACCTTCGCGCACCATGAAGTGGCATTTCTCCCAGTTCAAAGTGAGATTCTTGTCCTTACATCGGGTAAGGACAGCGTCAAGATGCAGCAAACACTCGTCAAAGGAGTCGCCGAAGATGGAGAAGTCATCCATGAAAATCTCCAGAAATTTTTCCACCATGTCAGAGAAAATTCCCATCATACACCGCTGGAAGGTAGCGGGCGCATTGTATAACCCAAAGGGCATGCGTCGATATGCAAACGTGCCGAAAGGACAAGTGAAAGTGGTCTTGTCCTGGTCTTTTTCGGCGATGGGAATTTGATTATAGCCAGAGTAGCCATCTAGAAAGCAATAGTACTCATGTCCGGCCAATCGTTCAAGCATTTGGTCAATGAAAGGTAGCGGAAAGTGGTCTTTCCGTGTTGCGGCGTTGAGTTTTCTGTAATCAATGCAAACTCGCCACCCAGTTTGGGTGCGAGTAGGGATTAACTCGTTCGCCTCGTTGGTTATGACCGTGATGCCCGACTTCTTGGGGACAACATGAATGGGGCTAACCTACTGGCTATCAGAGATAGGGTAAATGATACCACTATCCAGACATTTGACGATCTCCTTCTTCACAGCCTCCTTCATGACTGGATTAAGACGTCTTTGTGGATCCCGAGCTGGTTTGGCATCATCCATCAGATGAATGTGATGCTCAACGATCAAGGGACTAATCCCCTTGATGTCCGCCATGGACCAGCCAAAAGCTTGCCTGTTGCTGTGCAAGACCGCGAGAAGGGCTTTCTCTTGCTCGGGAGCTAGAGAAGCCGAGATGATGACAGGGAGGGTCTCGTTCTCACCTAAGTAAGCATACTTAAGGTGAGACGGCAATGGCTTGAGTTCGAGCGTTGGAGGTGAAATGATGGAAGGCAAGACTGGTGCAAAGGTCTCGAACTCAAAGAACTCCAGCAAAGGTTCAAAGCGAGTGTAGGCAACCGAGTTGGATGGTTCAGGTAACTCATCCGGAAAGTCGAAGGATTCAAACTCGTGTTGTGCGCAGCTAAGATCGTTTGAAAACGTGAAACACTCATAGTCGTTGTCGGACGCAGAAACAGCAGCAGGTTCGAAGAGAAACGCACAAGTGGCGTCAAGATTATCGTGTTCAAACAGAAACTCCTCGAATTCACACTCTTCTGGGGTGATCTCCTGGATCGAGCAAACATCCAGTATATGAGCATTAGGTTCGGCGGGCTGATTCCCCAACCTAAAAATGTTGAGTTCAATCGTCATATTTCCAAAAGAGAGGTTCATCGAACCATTGCGATAATTGATCACAGCATTTGAGGTTGCGAGAAATGGGCGACCGAGTATCACCGGAATTTGATTTCGGGGGTTAGCTACAGGCTGTGTATCTAATACAATGAAGTCAACGGGGAATATGAAGTCCCCGACTCTTATCATCACATCCTCTAGCTCACCCCTAGGATGGGTGATTGATCGGTCGGCCATTTGGAGAGTGCAGTGTGTGGGTTTCAGCTCTCCGACGCCTAATTGCTCGTATACTGAATACGGAAGCAGGTTAACACTGGCACCAAGATCTAATAGTGCGCGGTTGATGTTCTTATCCCCAATAGTAATTGAAATCGTAGGACAGCCAGGGTCCTTCCGTTTTTGTGGTAAAGATTGGGTAAGGGCATCACTCACAGCACTAGCCAAGAAAACTTTCTTGGGTACCTGAGACTTCCTCTTTTTCGTGCACAAGTCCTTTAAGATTTTCGCGTAGGACGGGACTTGTTGGACAACATCTAAAAGAGGAATGTTAATGTTAACCTGCTTGAATAACTCCAGAATCTTCTCCATTTGAGGATTTTGTTTGTTAGACCTCAACCGGTTTGGAAATGGAACATTTTGAAAATTGGTTGAGTCTAATGCTGGAGGAGGAGATTTTGGAGTTGGAACGGATCCCAGAATAGGTGTTTTCGTGGAGTGAGAAGTGGGTCCGTTCAGAGCAGAAGAAGAGGAAGGAGAGCCTGTTGAAGAACGGAGAATAGGCTCGGAAGACGAAGAAGAAGAAGAAGAAGAAGAAGCGGCGGCCGGGGTGTCATCGTTGATCCGTGTGCCAATGTTGTTTTGCAGCATCCTCCCTGATCTCAGTGTAGTCACGGCACTCACATTATGGTTTTGTTGTTCAAGAGCAACATGTGCATTATGTGGGTGACCGGGATTTGGAAGTGGCTGGGACGGGAGCTTCCCCTTCTCTCGCTCGCTTAAGGTCGCGTTCAGCTGTGCAATCTGGGTCTCGATGGTCTTGATGCTTTGCCCGTGTGCGGCAGTGTGTTGCACTAAGGATTGAATGGAAGACTGGATGTTGGCGGTGGATTGAGTCGATTGTTTAACAAATGCCTCCAGACTTCGCTCGAGCGAGGAAACCTTATCGTTGTTTGACGGAACAAAGTTGTTTGGCGGAAAAGAGTTGTTGGGTGCAAAGTTGTTCATCTGGTTTTGGAAAGGTTGGGGTTGGAAGGGCTGCTGATATTGATGTTGAGTTTGTTGTGGCGCTTGTTGTTGCGGTGGAGGGGCCCTTTGGAAATTGTTGCCTTGGAACTGATTCTGATTCTGATTTCAGGCGAAATTGGGGTGGTTCCTCCAACCGGGATTGTAGGTGGAAGAGTATGGATCATTCCTCGGTCTTTGCTGGAAGGCAGCATTAACCTGATCCTGTCCTTGCGAGGGTGGATTGTAAGGACACTCTTCGGTCAAGTGGGAAGGATCGGAACAACAAGCGCAGATGGTATGAAGGGGGAGAACAGGGGCAGGAGCAGGAGCAGAGAATTTGCTCTTTATCGCTTCAAGCTTTCTTATTATAGCAGCCATTTCAGCTTTCATCGCAATAGAGACGTCAAGTTGGTGGATTCCTACCCTAGACTGACCGGTAGAAGTGGAGGTAGAAGAAGAAGAAGTCGGTCTGGTGCTCTCCCACTGTAGCGTTTGCTCCGTAAGGTCGTCAAAGAACTGCCACGCTTCCTCGTCAGATTTCGATAGGAAGTGGCCCTGACAGATGGTTTCCAGCAACTGCTTCGTTGTTGGGTTCAGTCCCTCGTATAAGGTTTGGCAGAGTTGTCATTTCTCTATACCGTGGTGAGGACATTGAACAAGAAGGTCTTTGTATCGGTCAAAGCACTTCCAGAAGGGTTCAGAAGGAAGCTGGGAGAATTGGTTGATTTCATTTCGAATCCTTGCGGTCTTATGATTCGGATAGAATTTTTTCAGAAACGCTTTAACAAACTCGTCCCAGCTGGTGATTGAGTAGGAAGCGGTGCTATACAGCCATTTTTCAGCGAGATCGCATAAAGTGAACGGAATGACCCGTAGACGTATAGCATCGTCCGACAGCTGGGTGGTTTTCATCATGGCACAGACGTTTTGAAATTTGTTGATGAAGATATAGGCATCTTCAGATTCAAGCCCATGAAAATGTGGAAGCATGTTGATGAAATGGGGCTTAATTTCAAAGTTGTCCCCATTGGCCGGAGGAAGAGAAAGGCAGGTGGGAAGTGCAGAACGGGTGGGATAGAAACGATCCTGGAGCGCAATTCGCTGAGGCGCTACAACAGGCGGAGGTGGTGGGAGATTGGTCTCCGTAAGCGGTGGAGCCAATCCAGCGGTGGTCAAAGAGATGTTCGGATTAAATCCCGACATCGCGGAAGAAGAGGTTGGTGAAGGTGAAGGTGAAGGTGAAGATGTATGAACAGAATTCCGGTCAACGTCGGAGTTGGCCGGCAAAGGAAGGGGTGAAAGAGGAGTGGACGGAGTATCGACTTCGGAGTCGATCGCGTAGTCGGTCGCGACTAACGTAACGCGGACTAGACGGGCGCTAGTGTCCCGAGTCCAAGCGGACATACACTAAACGAGTTTAGTATAGTCAAAGCGGAGAAGGTGAGGGTAAGAAAACGTCAATGAAGAAAGGCGATGGGTGAAAAATGGAATTGGCGACAAAAGGGAAAGTTTTTATAAAAGTTTTTGATTTTTTTCTTCTTTTTTTTTTTAGAAAGATTTTTTACAGAATTATGTACGGAAATACGGCTTAAGCAATCACAAACAAGATATGCACAATCACACCTAAATCTAGGGTAACCTAGGTCTACTAGACCTGCTCCTGAACTTGATTGTCGAAGTTAAACAGTGTCGAGAAACGGGCTTAAAAATACACTGATCATGAGGCCAGGTAAGTGCAGAGATAAGGGGAGGTTGTCCAACGGTTTCGCGAAGTTCCTTAATTAAATAACCCTTTCTCTTTCGGCGGTTGCGCCTTTAACACTTTCCTAGACACCCCGTAAACAATATACGGTTAAGCGAGGTTCTAAACACGGTTTATCTTCTCCTAATGAGCGTGAAGTCCTTAGGGCTGAAGTCTAGTATTTTTTAATTTACAATGGACAGTGCATATGCTTTAGTGATTTTTGGGGTCCTGGGAAGGGTGATGAAATCCCCACCCAATCTGGATTGGTTTCAAGCCCCTTAAGTCCGTATTAAAGAAATGCAAAGCAGTAACAAATCAACTGCAAACAATTTTTATTTTGCGGCGCAAAGAATCCTGCACAAGAACAGTTTATTGGAAGGGGGAGAAGAATTTGCGCAAAGAAGGCTGCAGAAAACACAGTTCAGTGGACTTCAGAGGAGTGGAGAGAAGAGAGACTCACCATAAAAAAATTGGCAGCCCAAAGGCACCAAGTGGCCGCGGATCCGCGGCCTAAGCCCTCTATTGCCGCGGATCCGCGGCTATATGGTGGGATTGGGCTTCTGAAATTTTAGGGAGTGTTCTGTTTGGTGTTCTCTACTTGTCTGGATGTATTGAATCTTGACTTGCTCACTGTATCTGCTCCAGATTTGTTCAGTAGACCGTTAACTTCGTTTTGTCCATCGCGGTGTAGCCGCGAAATGTGGGTCTATCTTCCCACGTCTTTGGCACTGTACTTGAACTCCGTATTTTCAACGTCTTGAACTCGAACCTTGTATTTTCCAACACACTTGCACAAAAGCTAATAAAAAACAACAAGATGGTTTTTTTACAAAGCATGTATTTTTTTTCGTTTTTTTGGTTATATTTATACTTACAAATTAACCCGAAATTACACAAGGAAATAAACTACCGTCTCCCCGGCAACGGCGCCATTTGATTGGTAGGATACGTGCGTGTTCAAGTTTTAGTTAAATACCGCAATCAAGACGGTTTCGCTTGTAGCTAGCCGGTTGAGTACGGGTCGTCCGCAGGGAGATGGGAGTCTTTTTCAATGTGTTTTAACGAGTTAAGTCCTGTTTTCAGATTTTGTTGGATTATCCAAGTGTTGAGTTGATATTTAAAGAGAGCTTGTTAGGGTTAGGATTAGGTTAGTTTGAGTTAGGAGTCTCCACATCTTTCGTTGCTCCCTTAATATCGGTGTTACGGTAATCGGCAACAACGGGGATTAGCACGACTAGGAAGGAACTTGCGAGTATAAGCTAGGCTTTCCAACGCATAGTCCTTCCTTTTGGTGCTTGTCCGTCCGTTCTTGACTCTTATCCATAACCTCCGGTTAATTCAACCACAACCGGTCTCACTACGGAATCACCGCTATCATGTAGGATAGGGTGCCGTAAGGAGCGGATTGTGGTTCAATTAACGGGAGTCGATTTAAGTTGTTGGGTAAGGAAAGAGTGAGAGAGATTTCCTTCTCTCAAACTTCCCTTATCCTACCCTAACAAGTATAAAACTACTCACACTTCATGATAAGGAAAAACAAAACAAAACAAAAGAGGAAGATAGAAAGAAGGAGATTAGAAGAATACGACTAACTATTTGCGACCTCACCTTGACGAGGATCGAGCGTAAGTATCATCGTCGTATGAATGATAAAGAAAAAGAGAGAAGAAAGAAACAACAAGAAAAATAACAACAACTACTTAACGAATTAAAATTGCAACAATTAACAAAATAAAGAGACAAGCATGATAATAAATGGTTCTTCTTTATTCATCACTCTTCACTCATGAGCTCACTACAAGTTTAATGGAGAAGAGGTGAGAAGAGGAAGAAGAAACACACTAAAACTAGGAAAAATGAAAATACAAGAATGGACCCTTTCCTTCACAAAGTTCTGGGCTATTTATAGGCCAAAAAATGAAAACCTAGGGCAACCACCAGAACCCAAATACAAAGACCAAAATACCCCTGAAAAGTGGTCGGCTGAAGGGACTGTACGGCCGCGGATCCACGGCCTAGACCCCCTATTGGCCGCGGATCCGCCGCGCAATGGTGGGTTCAGGGTATGGGTTTTTCTGTACGGCCCTGGTCTGCTTTTGTCTGTATTTTGGCATATGTGTTTTCTGAAAATGTTTCCATATTTCTTCCAGAATTTCTGTTGAGGGAAAGGTGTTTTGAAGTGGACTTTTTGTCAAGATTGCCTCGAGCTCCGCGTAGATCTCTTGGATTTTGTGCTACCATTGAGCCTTGTGCATGAGAATGACTTTGATTTGACATTTTGTCTTCCTAAACTGGTATCTGGCAACATACGGATGAAGAGCGGAGACCGTTTTTTCTCAGTGGTTGGCAGGAACCCGGATTTTTCGTGTTTTCCATGAATTTCACCGTTTTAGAACCGAGAACCTGTATCCTGCAATTTGACTAGCAAACACGGCTCAAGAGTATCTACCGATATGCAATGTGATAAAAATTGGGCGGTATGAAAATGCAAAAATCTGATATGAACACAACCCTGGCCAGGGATTTTCGGTTATAACCAATCGAACACAGCGCAACATCAACTCCCTATACCGGGAGAGTCGAATCCCCTCCTATTGCTCATTGCCTCCATGTGATTCGGGACTGTACCCAAAAGCCACCGTTTTGCACGCCCTCTTGGACGTGGTAAGGTGGAAATCAAAGCACAGTGGGAATCACACAAGACACTATGACGATCTCGGGTCTACAGACTAACCTGTACCAGTGTCACCAGAGAACTGCCCTCTGACGTGAGGTATAATACAATCTGGGAGTTCTCGGCGAGTCCGTCCAGTGTACCCAGTCTCCACTGAGCACCCGTATATCATCTCCGATGTCAAACACCAATGGATATGGGATCATCCATCGCCCATCTGTATGGGTCGAGAAGGTATACGCTAGTCTACTCTGGTATATCGATGCCCCGTCTCGATACACCCACGACTAGGGACTTTGAAGGATGTACTTATGGACTACCATGTCCCCACTGGTATGATCCGCATCATAGTCCAGGTAGTCAAGTACACATCCTAAGGGCTTTACCAACATGTAACAGAGAGACAATCAGTATACACGTTAAGGTAAAGAGTAATCAGATAGCATACTATCATGTCGAGCAAGAAAGTCCTCCCTATATATGTCCCAGCATCCACTACAATATACATCATATGTACAGTAATGGCCTCTAGGGCATACATATAACTTACAGTAGGCAGTCTCATCCGCCCGAGAGATACTACGGTTTTCTCATAGACGGGGATAGAGAGGATTGCATCATTGATTATGATGAGCCGACTAGCTTCCAGCAGGCCATTCAGAGCGTTGACTCGGTAAAATGACTGGATGCAATACGGACCGAAATGGAGTCCATGTACACCAACAAAGTATGGACGTTGGACGTTGCTCCAGATGGGGTAAAACCCGTAGGATGCAAGTGGATCTTCAAAAGGAAGATTGGTGCAGATGGACAGGTTGAGACCTATAAAGCTAGACTTGTTGCAAAGTGTTTTCTTCAAAGACCTGGTTTGGACTATGATTAAACCTTTTCTCCAGTGGCTATGCTGAAATCCATTCGGATCCTTCTTGCCATTGCTGCCTTCCACGATTATAAGATTTGGCAGATGGACGTAAAGACCGCTTTTCTGAATGGAAATTTAGAGGAGTGTGTCTATATGGACCAGCCAGAGGGTTTCATTCAGAGTGGGAGCAGCGGAAAGGTGTGCAAGTTGCTTAAGTCCATCTATGGACTAAAGCAGGCATCGCGGAGTTGGAACATCTGTTTTGATGAGACGGTCAAAGAATTTGGCTTTATCAAAAATCCAGATGAACCATGCATTTATAGTATATTTGTAGCAAGAACTGTCGTATTCCTCGTATTGTACGTGGATGACATTCTTTTGATAGGAAATGACATTCCTATGCTACAATCTGTCAAGGGATTCTTGTCACACAGGTTCTCCATGAAAGACCTTGGTGATGCCTCTTACATTTCGGGGATCGGGATCTTTCGTGACAGATCCTAGAGGATATTAGGACTTTCACAGTCCAGGTACATCGACATCATACAGAAAAGATTCAGTATGGAAGATTCCAAGCGCGGTAATCTACCGGCTTGTCACGGGATCACCCTCTTCAAAGAGATGTCTCTCGAGACTGATTTGGAAAGGGATCGCATGTCTATTATACCCTACGCTTCTGCGGTAGGCTCTATAATGTATGCGATGTTGTGTACCAGACCAGATGTAGCTTATGCACTGAGTGTGGTAAGCCGGTATCAGTCAAACCCTGGGGAGAAGCACTGGATAGCGGTAAAGAACATTCTCAAGTACATGAGAAGGACTAAGGAGATGTTCTTGGTGTACGACGGAAAAGACCTCCAGATCGAGGCCTTTGCTGACTCCAGCTTCCAGAGTGACAAGGATGATTCCAAGTCCATGTCGGGTTATGTCTTTACCCTCAATGGAGGGGCGGTGTGTTGGAAGAGTTCCAAAAAGGAAACCGTTGCTGACTCGACGATGGAAGCGGAATATATCGCTGCTGCAGATGCCGCAAAAGAAGCCGTCTGGATAAGAAAGTTCTTAACAGAACTTCAGGTGGTTCCGTCCATTGTTGATCCAATACCTCTATATTGCGACAACAACGGGGCTATAGCTTTAGCGAAGGAACCCAGGTCCCATCAGAGATCCAGACACATCTTGAGGCGGTATCACCTGATCAGGGAGATCGTGGGTCGCCAGGAGATCGAGGTTCGGAGAGTTGCCACGAAAGATAACACTGCTGATCCACTCACGAAGGCCTTACCCCAGACTCAGTTCGACCGGCTGATCGAGATGATAGGTCTTCGATACGCCAGTACATGGCCTTAGTGCAAGTGGGAGATTGTTAGTGTATATTCCCTAGAGGCCATTACTGTATCATACTAGTTTGTAAATTACTTAATGGAAGCTTGGGATATTCACCTTGTATAGACAATCTTGCTCAAAATAGTAGTATGCTACTTGGTTTGTTTCTACTTTAATGTGTATATGTGTTTATTTTAGTATATCACCTATACAAATTAGTGGAGCCCTTAGGATCTTTGCTTGATTACCGGCGTTGTGATGGCAGTCACACTCGTGGGGGCTGGGTAATCCACAAGCACGTCCTTATGCAGGTCCCTAGTCGTAGGACTATCGAGACAGGGCATCGATACTCCGGAGTAGACTAGCGTATGCGCTTCTCATCCCAGTGTGGGAGACGGTCTGTCCCACAGCCGTCAGTACGTCGTACTTGAGATAGTATGCGGGTGCTCGTTAGGTTACGAGTACACTGGACATGACTCATCGGGAACTGATGGTTGGTACTATACCTATCGTCAGTTATCAGTTCCCAGATGACATGAGTACAGCTTAGTCCACTGACTTGACACTGTCACTTCGTCTCGAGTGTGTTCCCACTGTACTTAGATTACTACCCTACCACGGCTCAAAGGAGTCGTGCAAACAGGTAGTAGTTGGGTGCAGTCCCGAAGCACTTAGAGGCAGTGACGGTTAGACATGATTCGTCTCTCCCGGTATTGGGGATTGATATCGCGCTGTGTCTAGGAGAGCCATTACACAAAGTCCCTGGCCAGGGCAAGCGAGATATGCTGGTAGGTTTCTAGTGTTATCTCAGGGTGATCTGGGCTACACTCCGACACGACTTGTACCGCTATTAGGGGACTGATGTTCACCGCCCCCTAGGCCCGCCATGCGATATTCTCAGACGAACAGACCGGACTGTACGCAGATTGTCACATTCAGGCTCAAAAGGAGTTCAGATGGGTTTCACCTCGTCCGTCTTCTTATCGGCATCTACCTGGGGACCGTTACGCACAGCTAGTGCCGCTTGCGGTCTGTGGTTAAACCCACTGCCAGCGTAGTGTCGAGTCTTTAGATTCCCACACAGAAAGCTATTCGCCTTTTGGCAAAAGAGTAGAGGTCGCATGGTTTTGCGACAGGGTTCGGTGCACTTGTGCACGTTTAGTGTCCGGGCAGTTAACACTAGCGGGCTTTGGTTTAAGCCAGATCCTAGTGTACATTTTGGGATTGATTTTATTTCGTTTGTATTCGTGTTCCTCGGAACGCGGATGCGGGTGTGTATGCACAGTTGACAGAGAGACAGAGGCAGAGGATTCTCATTAGGGTTGTTGACTGTTGACATTTTGCTAAACCCTAATGAGAATAAGAAATATGATTAACAATAGTATTAATTAAGTATTATTGTGACATGGTTGTTGATGGTTGACTTTGTTGACTTGTTGACTTAGTTGACCGGTTGACTAGGTTGGACTTGTTGACCATCATCATGACAATGGCTATCATTTCTTGGCATTGACTTGAGCTAACTTGTTTTGTTCACAAATTGCATTTAATGCAAGAAATGATATTGCCATTTGATATGATAACAACCATCACATAATACTCAATTATTATTACTTGTTATCATGATTTTGGATTATGAGAGCTAGTATGGCAAAAGTCTTGCTCACTCTTTCATTTCCTTTCTCTCTCATGCTTGAGCTCTCCCTCTTCCTCTTGCTCTCTGTCTAGTTCATGGTTCACTTGTCTCATGTGTTGAGAAGTAAGAACCATTGAGATAAAACCCAACACACCCTCTACTCATCCTAGTTCACAAGGTTTAGCAAACCAAGTGTTCTAGTTTCTTCTAGTTTGAAGTGAATCCAAAGGTAGAAGCTTTCAGGTGGATCCATCTTCGGCACAAAGAGTCGACGAGGTGAGGCCGATCCGACTACCGCAAGGAGACCAAGAGAAGGAGTTCAAGTTAAGGTATAACCCCTAACCGAGTAGGTAAAACTCTTGTTAGGTTTGTTAGATAGCTGTTTAACAAAGATCCGTTTTTTGAGTCCATGTTACCACCTAAAGAAAAATCGTTTTTCACCATTTCCGCAAGCCCGTAAGTACCGGGAGAGGTAACGTGGACTTACAGTTATCTCGTGACCAGCACTTAAATCACGCAACGTCTAAAGGCGTAACGTAATTCAAGTAAGCTGAAACCCAGAAATCTAAACCTTTTTAAGAAAATAAAAGAGGTGAAGTTTTGAAATAAAGGTATAATGAAATTAAGTTTTCTTAAGTGCATAGGAAAAGAACATGAAATGCAAGTGAAATTTACTAGTTTGAAAATGTATTTCGTCTTTTAAAAATTTGGGCAGCACCTTCTTTGAATATTTTGATCCAAAACCATAAATACATATTAAGAATAATGACATCCCCAAGCGGGAGCTAGCTCTTCGCCAAACGGCGGATCACAACCATGCAAGACAGTATATGTAAGTATACGACGCCCAACGGCGAAGTTCACCACAAAAAGATAAAGAACTAAGCAAGACATCAAAACTACAAGTAGCGGAAAACCCCTCGCTCTAAGTCTCGCAACCATAATCTCACTAAGTCTCATTACTTATACAATTTACTAATTTTGATTGATGGAGTTGACTAGATACAATGTGAAATATAAATACAAGAGTGGGTACGATACAAATGCCCTACCTACCAATTCAAAACACCCAAATGAAGTTATGTGCCAGCGATGCCGCTACGGATCCATGCGGTTAACCTGCAAGAACTGTGGCACAACGGGGGTAAGTTGCCAACTCGTGAGTAGAAAAACATCTACAAGTAGAAATCGAATAAACAACGATTCCTAGGTCAACTATATCATAAAGTTAATACTAAGATATCTAGGGTGACCAGGTCATCATATGTGCCAACAATGTAATCAATACCTATATGTATGCGGATATAATCCAACAATATAATCAATGTATGTATGCATGTGGATCTTGTCCAACCATATAATCAATGTATGTATGCATGTGGATCTCGTCCAACCATATAATCAATGTATGTATGCATATGGATCTCGTCCAACCATATAATCAATGTCGGTATGCACGTAAATATCATAGAAGAGTGTGCATGAAAGTATGAGGATATAAATCAACGGTGTCCCTCGCGACACATCAAAATCATGGAACCTGGGTGTCCAACATCGACACCCGAAAATATCATGAAACCCGTGTCCAGCATCGACACGTAAATCCTCATATCTCGGGTTCCGTCAGTCCGGATCGGCCCACGGGCTCCGTCAGTCCGGATCGGCCCATATTATCTCTCGACTCTGGTCGGTATCCTCCGGATATCCGCTGAGCACAAATACTATCACCGGTAGGTAGTAGTCCCTCTGCCAGGCTCATCGTCATCCATACGAAATCTCTCTCTCGCCCAGGGGTACCATACCGGGTCCACCATGTATCCACAAACGGAATCATCCGCCTCCTCGAATCGGGTTTCACATACACACATCTCAGATCCGAGAAAACGCATGGTGGACGCACTGAAATATCATATCAAGAGAAACCGGGTTTTTAAAATATACATGCTTTCTTTTGAAATAGCCACGGTTCTCAAATCCAGAAATCTCATGAAAACAACATATCTCAATGCGTAAAATCATAAAACATGATGTATGCGACGTATGATAGAAATGTAAGCGTATCCGTATATCATGCAACATGGAACAGTAATATGCACATATCGAGGGAAAACCGCTCTTTTAAATGAATCCAGTTTTTAAAATATATCATGCGGTTCCCAAATCTCCAAAATCGAATGCAATATCCTATAAAGGTGCAATGCAAATATAGCAGGTAATCTATGCAGGGAGTCATATCATGATGCAGCAATTCTACTGTGTAGTGACATGGCAATTATCGAGGATGAAGTGTGTGAGCCGGCAAATCTGTGTACATGTAACATATGCATCATCGATAATGGTGTATGTGTACTAGCACAGGTATATGCAATGTACTGAAAATAACATGAATACAGCACAAGGTAAATCATATGTAAATACTGATAGGTATACGTATCTAGTATGACTGAGTCGGTGAATCTATCAGTCGGCATCCAGCCTCACAACAATAGGTACGGTATAATCCATCGTATGGCATCCTCTAGCCAAGGGTATAGATCAATTCTCAAGTCAAACTCATCATGTACGGAAAATCATTGTACGGCGGCATTAAACCAATTGGGATCATATCAACCTAGATGACAATAAGGGGTACAGACCTAACATCATGTACGGCATATCACTCACGATTCACCACAATATATATACCTATATACCTATGTCCCAGGTCACATCCATAACAATCTCATATTAGGGGACCGACAAGGTATCAATCATCTCAAACGACTCACATCCGTATACCAACATATCCTCGGATCACATATCAAATCGTATTCTCTTTTCACCGCATTTTATATCTCGCAATAAGTCAATTTATATATGAAATCTACACTATACATCAAAGATCATGATATTCTAAACTCATACCGATTCTAGGGTAATTACATAGCTATAAGTCATGATTCACAATTCGCTTTTTCCTATACCTAAAGCTTCCAACTCATATCCCAAAATATATTCAATCATTCATCTTTAACTATATTTTAACCATAACCCTAGTTTCCTAATCTAGATTTCCTTACCCATATTCTGTATATATAAAAAGGTTTCCATCAAGTTTGCGAGGGTGTTATACGCCATCCACCCGACTTCTCCCGTAGATATAGATCTACTCACCTTAAGCTTCGCTTGCTGGAGTCGATGACGCCACGTTCATCCTCATCGTCTTGAAGTTCGCGTAGGGTATCTACAACCAATACACAATCGCAAATGCGTATTAAAATCAAGGCGGAAAACTAAAACGGCACATGTTTCGCTCATAGGTTAAAACCTATGGCCATTGCATGCAAAACACAACCAATAACCTTAGTCGTTGGCGTTCAAACGCCACTCGACGGAAACAAAAAATCAAATACCAAAACCAAATTCATAAAAAGTCGCAAACGAAATCAGAAATCTTGAAAATTATCTCCAGATTTTACCCTATGTGAAATTAGCCAATTTTGCATAAGTAAAGGGTCTAGTTTACTGGAGATGGAGCTACAGAACAAACACGAACCAAAATGCAACAGGTCTGGCCGCAAATTGCGGCCAGAGGGAATATTTCTGCGGCCATGGTAAGTGATTAGGGGCTAGGGTTTCAGTGGGGGGTCCTAGGTTGCCTGCATGTATCTCAGTGTTTGCTAAATAATTTTTCCGGTCCCCGAGTGTTAGCAGATTTCAAATTCCCTACAGAATTCCACAAAAATACGGATATCAGGGATTTCTAAGTTCGCTAATAGGGGATTAAGTCTCAGGTTTGGGTCTGAATTCTAGCACTAGGGGGGTTGTGTGGCCTCTACTAAGCTCAATCATATTTCACAACTTAAGAATTCCTCAAACCCTAACTAGAAATTTCCAAACCTCACTAAAAGACACTAAATCGGTTCTAAACAAACATGGATGTAAAAGTAATAGACTAATGGTTAAGAGAATATCTCATTTGGCAACTCAAGAAAATTCTTGAGTTGCCCCAAGTGTCTAAAATCCTTGCTTTCTTGGTCCAAAGTGTTGCTTGTGAGCTTGTGCACTTTTTTTGTGAAATGGAGATGGACTTTGGATGAGTTGTTTGTGGTGTTTTTGTTAGTTATATGTATGCCCTAGAGGCCATTACTGTACATATGATGTATATTGTAATGGATGCTTGGACATATATAGGGAGGACTTTCTTGCTCGACATGATAGTATGCTATCTGGTTGTACTTTATCTTAACATGTACTCTGATTGTCTCTATGTTACATGTTGATAAAGCCCTTAGGATATGTACTCGACTACTGGGACTATGATGAGATCATATAAGTGGGGCTACGCGATTGATAGATTTTTTTGCGTGCTTAGTTAATTACCGCAATCAAGACGGTTTCGCTTGGTAGCTAGCCGGTTGAGTACGGGTCGTCCACAAGGAGATGGGAATCTTTTTCTATGTGCTTTAACGAGTTAAGTCCAAATGTCCAGGTTTGTTGAGATTAACTATGTGCTAAAATGTATATAAAGAGAGCTTGTTAGGGTTAGGATTAGGTTAGTTTGAGATAGGAGTCGCTCACTTCTTTCGTTGCCACTCTTAATATCGGTGTTACGGTAATCGGCAACAACGAGGATCATCACGACTAGGAAGGAACTTGCGAGTATAAGCTAGGCTTTCCAATGCTTAGTTTTTTCCTTTTGGTCCTTGTCCGTCCGTTCTTTGCTCTTAGCCTTAACCTCCGGTTAATTCAACCACAACCGGTCTCGCTAAGGAATCACCACTATCATGTAGGATAGGGTGTCGTAGGGAGCGGATTCTGGTTCAATTAACGGGAGTCCGAATTAAGATATTGGGCAAGAAAAGAGTGAGAGAGATTTCCTTCTCTCAAACTTTCCTTATCCTACCCTAACAAGTGAGAAACTACTCACCCATTACAAAAAAAAGGAAAATACAACAAAAGGAGGAAGATGGAAAGAAATAGGTTAGAAGATTACAACTAGCTATTTGAGACCTCACTTTGGCAAGGATCAAGCTTAAGCATCATTGTTGTTAAGGATAAAGAAAAATATAAGAAGAAAGAAACAAACAACAAACAACAACAACTAGATTATCAAATGAAAATTACAAGGAAATATAATTAAAAAGGTAACAAGACAAGACAAGCATGATCAAGAAAAGAACTCTTTTATTCATCACTTCACTCATAAAAGCTCACTACAAGGTTTAATGGAGAAAAGATGAAAAGAGGAAGAAGAACTACAAAATCTATTCTAAAATTTAACACAAGAATAAGCACCCTTCACTTGGCATGGTTCTGGGCTATTTATAGGCAGAAACTGAGACCCTAGGGCAACAATCTGGCCCCACATGAAATGTAAAAACTGCCCCCAAAGTATTAGCTGGTGCCGACTCAACTCGGCCGCTGATCCGCGGCCGAGTCGCCATGTTGGCCGCTGATTCGCGGCCATTAGGAGGAATTAGCTCATCAATTTTGGTGGGTTTTCTTGTGTTGCTGTTCTCTTCAGTGTGGTAAACTTGGTTTCTCAGAATCGCTTCACATTTCTTCCAGATTTTCAGCAGATCACAAGGTGATTTGATGTGGATCTTTTGTCATGATTTTCTTGAGCTCCGCATAGATATCTTGGATCTTGTGTTGATGTTATGCTTTGTGCATGAAAATGACCATTGATTTGCCGTTTTTTCCTTTAAACTGGTGTGCGGCAACATACGGATAGAGAGCGGAGACTCGTATTTTATCTGTGGTTGGCAGTAATCCAGAATTTGTCGCACTTTTCTATGAATTTCACTGTTTAGAGCTGAGAACCTGTAACCTGCAATTATCTAGCAAACATGGCTCAAGAGTACCTACCTACAAGCAATGTGATAAAAAATGGGCGGTATAAAAATGCAAAAATCTGATATGAACAAATACCCCCAAACTTATCATTTGCTCATCCCGAGCAAAGCCAATTTATTCACAAAAAATTTATAACTTCACTTTCGCAGGGAACACGAATGCACTGAGCATGTGCAACAAGCCGTTAAAACTCTAGGTGTCCATAGTAGGAGGAGTGTTGTCTCCTGAGGGTTTTCAGCGGATACTACACACAAAATCCCATCAAGCTAGTTTTGCGAAATAACTATGATTCAAATCCTAAGGTTTGGTTTTAAAAATAACAATTCTATTATCCTAATTCTAGACTATCGAACCTTTATTTTTCACACCTTGCTTCTTATTTAACTTAAGATTTTATATGTCTTTACATGCAGTGCAAATAGTGTCATTAAGTTTCAGAAGGATCGATTAAAGCCATCATGTCACAAAATAAAGCCCAGATGAAAATTTAAAAAGGATCACATATGTTTTATAAAGAGTTAAGTATTTTTCAAGTTTCGTTTTCCAGTAAGGTTTCAATTTCAGAATTTCTATCTTCCTTAACAGGAAACTAGGTTTTATTTTTCACTCCACCTTTTTCTTGTTTTCATTTCACACACACCTTTGTGAACGTGCAATAGTATTTATCATAGAATAAAACCTTCATATCTCCGCTAGAAATATTTTTTTTTATAAAAACCTGTCTTTTGTCAAGATTATTCTCACATAAAGAACAGTTAGTAATTTTAACTCGGAGAGAACACTTGCTTGACTTTGTTTTAATCTGGACTTTCTAGGCTTCTTAACGAGTTTTAGGCCAATGCACCTAAACCAGTTGGCTTTAGGGCATTAGGTGTAGAGACACCCCAGCGGACTTAATTACTCAAGTTACCTAGGCCCAAAAACAAAAGACAATTTAGCGTGAAAATCATGACGATTTAATGCGAACGGAGATATAACCGGCAGTTCAATTATTTTTTTGGATAAAAGACGTGTTTAGTGGGTTAGGTGTGTAATCATTCCAATCACGTTTCAGATGGGTTATTTTTTTAGAATTAGTTCCAATTAAGGCATCAATAACATCCCTTCATATCCGCTTCACTTCATAAACTATTCTTGATATTACTTATTTCATAACAAACCTATTTGATCCTCAGAAAATAATTTATCCATTTAAAAGTTTTCAGACATAATAGACTTGTCATCTAATTTTCAAAACTTACGACACGTGTAGTGTGATGTAAAGACGTATATCAGCTATAGTTAACTTCAAAGGAGAGTTATCTTTCAGGTTTTCAAAATCTAAAAATAAGATTTAGTTATTCTTATTTTCTCAAACAAAACCGTCGAAATGTTGAATCTGAGTTCTCCCACTAGATAACTTGACGAAAAAGTTTTTATGTTTTTAGAAAATTTTCTGATTTTTATGGATTTTAGTATGCAGATGCAAAATATACATAAGAATGCGAAGGTTAGAAATGCATACCGAGCGTACCCCCAAACTTAAACTGGACAGTGTCCTCACTGTCATTGCATGGAAAAATTATTGAAGGGTCAAAATTGTCGGTTAGATATACACATTTTTTTATATTTTTTTGGTTTTTAATAGAAAATAGTTAAAAATGGATATGCACCGGACAAGAATATCCACATATATATACAAAATGGTATATACATACCCCCAAACTTATTTGAAACAGTGTCCACTGTTTTGGCTGGATAACCGAAGTTTGGTGGTAGGCAAAGGAAGATTATGCAGGGTAAACCGGCTCCTGTAAGACCAGGAGCTCCTCTGTTGGTTCAGCGCTAAGGTACGGTTTCAGTCTGTGTCCGTTTACTTTGAAAAATGAACCGTCCTTTGGATTCTCCAAATCCACAGCGCCTTACGGATACACATTCCGCACAAAAAATGGCCCTTTCCAGCGAGATCTGAACTTTCCTTGATGGAAATGTAGCCGGATGTTGTAAAGCAGTACCTGTTGACCAGGTGCGAAGGTTTTGCGCAAAAGGTGTTTATCGTGAAACACCTTCGTTCGGTTCTTAACGACAACCGCGTTTTCGTAAGCCTCATCCCGAAGCTCGCTCAATTCGTTCAACTGCAGCTTCTGATGGCTGCCCGCATATTTGAGGGACAAATTCAGCTCCTTTATCGCCTAAAATGCGCAATGTTCTATTTCCACAGGAAGGTGGCAAGCCTTTCCGTAAACAAGCCGATAAGGAGACATGCCAAGATCGGTCTTATAAGCGGTTCGAAATGCCCAAAGGGCATCAGTGAGTTTTAGAGACCGATCCTTACGGTTCTTGGAAACCGTCTTCTCCAATATCTTCTTGATTTGCCAATTTGAAACTTCGGCCTGCCCACATGTTTGGGGGTGGTAGGGCATGGATAGTTTATGATTAATGGAATATTTCCGCATCAAGGCCTCGAAAGTCTTATTACAGAAATGAGTTCCATTGTCGCTAATGATCGCTCGGGGGTGCCCAAACCGGGAGAAAATGTTTTCCTTAAGAAATCTAACGACAACCTTGTTGTCGTTAGTCTGGCTGGGCACAGCCTGGACCCATTTAGAGACATAATCAACAGCGAGAAGGATGTACAAGTTCCTAAAAGGGCTGGAAAACGGCCCCATAAAATCAATCCCCCAAACATCGAAAATCTCCACAACCAGGATTGGTTGGAGCGGCATCTCGTTTCTCCTGGATATCCGGCCCAAGTGTTGGCACCCGGAGCAAGTCTTGCAGTAGTCATGAGCGTCTTTGAAGAGTTGTGGCCAGTAGAAACCACACTGCAAGATCTTCTCAGCTGTCTTTCTAGGGTCAAAATTCCCGCCACATGCTTGATCATGGCAAAATGACAGCACACTCTTGAATTCATTGTCAGGGACACACCGACGAATAATCTGGTCGGGACAGTACTTGAACAGATAGGGTTCGTCCCAGTAAAAGTGTTTTACTTAGGATAAGAATCGAAGTCTGCCCTGACTTGACCATTCAGTCGGTAGTAATCATGTAGCCAAATAGTTCACAATATCCGCGAACCAGGGTTCGCAAGATACTGTCAAGAGCTGTTCATCCGGAGAAACGTCGTTGATCGGAATTTGAAGCGACGACGAAGAAGGAAGTCGTGAGAGATGGTCGGCGACTACGTTTTCACATCCTCTTTTGTCCTTGATGACAAGGTCAAACTCTTGCAGCAAGAGGATCCAACGTATCGGCCGAGATTTTGCATCATTCTTTGCAAAAAGATGGCGTAGAGCAGAATGGTCCGTGTAGACGATGACTGGAGAGCCGATGAAGTAGGGCCTGAACTTTTCTAAAGCAAATACAACAGCCAAGAATTCCTTCTCGGTTGTTGTGTAGTTCAGTTGGGCGTCGTTCAGGGTTCGGCTAGCAAAATAGATTACGTGCGGCATCTTGTCGATGTGTTGTCCAAGGACAGCACCAATGGCAAAGTCGGATGCATCGCACATAATCTCAAATGGGGGTGTCCAGTCAGGAGAAGAAAGAACGGGAGCAGAAGTGAGTGATCTTTTTAATGACTCGAACGCAGTCACACAACTCGAGTTGAAGTCGAATGTCGTGTCTTTGGCCAGCAAAAGAGTCAAGGGCCTAGCAATCTTGCTAAAGTCCTTGATGAACCGTCTATAGAAATCGGCATGGCCAAGGAAGGCTCGGATGTCTCTGACGCATCTGGGAGGAGGGAGATTGGAAATGACTTCAATCTTCGCTTTATCTACCTCAATGCCATTTTGCGAGATGATATTGTAAGTCCACGTTGCGACCCCCGGTTCTTACGGGGAGGCGGAAACGGTATAAAAAATCAAATTTTTAGTGCAAGAGGCAACATGGACTAAACAAGGTCGGGATCGTTACCTAAACTAAAACTAGCAAACTTGCTAAAGAGATTTAGCTACTCGGATGAAGATGGTTATACCTAGCTTTTCTTGAACTCCTTCACTTCAAGCTCCGGTGGTGGTCCGATGGCTCCTTCTCGTCGTCTCCGTACGCCGAAGATAGATCCACTTGAAAGCTCCAACCTTTAGCTTCTTCTTCGTTCTTTGAAGAAACTAGTTCACTTGGTTTGCTAAACCTAGTGAACTAGAATGAGTAGAGTAGAAATAGAATGGGATTTTATCTATGGTTCTTGATTCTCAACACATGAGAGATGTGAACCATAGAATCAAGAGAGGGAGCAAGAGAATGAGAGTGAGAGCAAAAAGTGAAGAGCTCAAGAACAAGAGAGAGAATGAGCAAGAAAGAATGAGCAACTCTTTTGTCTCTCACCCTCTCATAATCCAAAGTAATCATAACTCATCATATTAACAAAAGTCTTATGTGATGGTTGAAGCAACCATAGCCTTATCATGTCATGCACTCATTTTACTCAAATGAACAAGCAAGTAAAAGTCTTTGGCATGAAATGATAGCCATGGTCATCATGATGGTCAACTAGTCAAGCCTAGTCAACCGGTCAACAAAGTCAACAAGTCAACAAAAGTCAACAAGTCAACAAAGTCAACAAAAGTCAACAACCAAGTCACCATAATACTTAATTAATATAATAGTTAATCACATATCATATTCTCATTAGGGTTGAGCAAAAAGTCAAAAAGTCAACGGTCAACTGTCAACAACCCTAATGAGAATCCGCTGTCTGTGCCTCCCTGTCAACTGTGCATACACACCCGCATCCGCGTTCCGAGGAGCACGAATGCAAACTGGATAAATCCAATCCCATAAGGTACACTAGGATCTGGCTTAAACCAAAGCCCGCTAGTGTAAACTGTCCGGACACTGTACGTGCACAAGTGCACGGATGTGACCGAACCCTGTCGCAAAACCATGCGACCTGTCGCAATACCATGCGACCTCTACTCTTTTGCCTAAAGGCGAAAAGCTTTCTGTGTGGGACTCTAAAGACTCGACACTACGCTGGCAGTGGGTTTAACCACAGACCGCAAGCGGCACTAGCTGTGCGTAACGGTCCCCAGGTAATGCCGACAAGAAGACCGACGAGGCGAAACCCATCTGAACTCCTACTGAGCCTGAGTGTGACATTCTCCGTACAGTCCGGTCTGTTCGTCTGATACATCGCATGGCGGGCCTAGGGGGCGGTAAACGTCAGTCCCCCAATAGCGGTACAAGTCGTGCCGGAGCGAAGCCCAAAACACCCTGAGATAACACTGGAAACCTACCAAGTATATCTCGTTTGCCCTGGCCAGGGACTACTCGTGTAATGGCTCTCCTAGACACAGCGCGATGTCAACCCCCAATACCGGGAGAGACGAATCCTGTCTAACCGTCACTGCTTCCAAGTGCTTCGGGACTGCACCCAACCACCACCTGTTTGCACGACTCCTTTGAGCCGTGGTAGGGTAGTGATCAAAGTACAGTGGGAACACACCCGAGGCGAAGTGACAGTGTCAAGTCAGCGGACTAAGCTGTACTCATGTCACCTGGGAACTGATAACTGACGATAGGTATAATACCAACTGGTCAGTTCCCGACGAGTCCTGTCCAGTGTACCCGTAACCTAACGGGCACCCGCATACTATCTCAAGTACGACGTACTGACGGCTGTGGGACAGACCGTCTCCCACACTGGGATGAGAAGCGCATGCGCTGGTCTACTCCGGAGTATCGATGCCCTGTCTCGATAGTCCTGCGATCAGGACCTGCATAAGGATGTGCTTCTAGATTACCCAGCCCCACTAGTGTGACGGCCATCACATCGCTGGTAATCAAGCAAAGATCCTAAGGGCTCCACTAATGTGTATAAGCAATATACAAAGATAAACACATGTACACATTGAAGTAGAAATAAACCAAGTAGCATACTACTATTTTGAGCAAGATTGTATATACAAGGTGAATATCCCAAGCTTCCATTAAGTAATATACATACTAGTATGATACAGTAATGGCCTCTAGGGCATATACACTAACAATCTCCCACTTGCACTAAGGCCATGTACTGGCGTATCGAAGACCTATCATCTCGATCAGCCGCTCGAACTGAGTCTGGGGTAGGGCCTTGGTGAATGGATCTGCAGTGTTGTCTTCTGAAGCGACTCTCCGAACCTCGATCTCCTGGCGATCCACGATCTCCCTGATCAGGTGATACCGCCTCAAGATGTGCCTGGATCTCTGATGGGACCTGGGTTCCTTCGCTAAAGCTATAGCCCCGTTGTTGTCGCAATACAGAGGTATTGGATCAACAATGGACGGAACCACCTGAAGTTCTTTCAAGAACTTCCTCATCCAGACAGCTTCTTTTGCGGCATCTGATGCAGCGATGTATTCCGCTTCCATCGTCGAGTCTGCAACGGTTTCTTGTTTGGAACTCTTCCAACACACCGCCCCTCCATTGAGGGTGAAGACAAAACCCGACATGGACTTGGAATCATCCTTGTCACTCTGGAAGCTGGAGTCAGCAAAGGCCTCGATCTGGAGGTCCTTTCCGCCATACACCAAGAACATCTCCTTAGTCCTTCTCAGGTACTTGAGAATGTTCTTTACTGCTATCCAATGTTTCTCCCCAGGGTTTGACTGATACCGGCTTACCACACTCAGTGCATAAGCTACATCCGGTCTGGTACACAACATCGCATACATTATAGAGCCTACCGCAGAAGCGTAGGGTATAATAGACATGCGATCCCTCTCCAAATCAGTCTTGGGAGACATCTCTTTAGAGAGGGTGATCCCGTGACAAGCCGGTAGGTTACCGCGCTTGGAATCTTCCATACTGAATCTCTTCAGTATGGTGTCGATGTACCTGGACTGTGAAAGTCCTAATATCCTCTTGGATCTGTCACGGTAGATCCGGATACCCAGAATGTATGAGGCATCACCCAGGTCTTTCATGGAGAACCTGTGTGACAAGAACCCCTTGACAGATTGTAGCATAGGAATGTCATTTCCTATTAAGAGAATGTCATCCACGTACAAAACGAGGAATACTACAGTTCTCGCTACAAATCTACTATAGATGCATGGTTCATCTGGATTTTTGATAAAGCCAAATTCTTTGACCGTCTCATCAAAGCAGATGTTCCAACTCCGCGATGCCTGCTTTAGTCCATAGATGGACTTAAGCAACTTGCACACCTTTCCGCTGCTCCCACTCTGAATGAAACCCTCTGGCTGGTCCATATAGACACACTCCTCTAAATTTCCATTTAGAAAAGCTGTCTTTACGTCCATTTGCCAAATCTCATAATCGTGGAAGGCAGCAATGGCAAGAAGGATCCGAATGGATTTCAGCATGGCTACTGGAGAGAAGGTTTCGTCATAGTCCAAGCCAGGTCTCTGACGAAAACCCTTTGCTACCAGCCTTGCTTTATAGGTCTCAACCTGTCCATCTACACCAATCTTCCTTTTGAAGATCCACTTGCATCCTACGGGTTTTACCCCATCTGGAGCAATGTCCAACGTCCAAACCTTGTTGGTGTACATGGACTCCATTTCGGTCCGCATTGCATCCAGCCATTTCACTGAGTCAACGCTCTGAACGGCCTGCTGGAAGCTAGTAGGCTCATCATAATCTATGATGCAATCCTCTCTATCCCCGTCTATGAGAAAACCGTAGTATCTCTCGGGCGGATGAGACTGCCTACTACTTCTGCGGAGCGGCGTAGGAATGTCCTGTTCTTCCGAACCCTCTGGTTCCACTAAACTTTCAGTAATAGTCCGTGGTTCTGGAATCTCTTCCAGTTCTACTGCGCTCCCATTTATTTCCTTTTCTATGAACTGGTGTTCTAGAAAGTGGGCATGACGAGAAACAAGAACTTTTTGTTCCTCTTCGCAGTAGAAGAAATATCCCTTGGAATTCTTTGGATATCCCACAAACTTGCGCAGTACTGAGCGTGCCTCGAGCTTGTCCGCATGCTGCTTTTTGACAAAAGCTGGACTTCCCCATATCTTAATATGATTAAGATGGGGTCTCTTCCCACACCATATCTCAAATGGCGTAGTAGGCACAGTCTTAGTGGGAACTCGGTTCAAAAGGTATGCGGCTGATTCTAGCGCATATCCCCAGAATGATTGCGGCAACTCAGCGTTACTCATCATGGACCGAACCATATCCAATAGGGTTCGGTTCCGTCTCTCTGATACACCGTTATGTTGCGGAGTGTATGGAGGAGTAAGCTGAGAGAGAATACCATTCTCTTTTAAGTAATTCAGGAATTCGGCACTTAAGTATTCTCCACCTCGATCCGATCTTAGAATCTTAATACTTTTGCCGGTCTGTTTCTCTACTTCATTCTTATACTCCTGGAATTTTCCAAAAGCCTCGGACTTATGTTTCATTAAGAAGACATAACCGTACCTTGAGAAGTCATCCGTAAAAGTAATGAAGTAAGAATGTCCGCTTCGGGCATGTGTAGACATTGGACCGCACACGTCACTGTGTACGAGTCCCAAAAGCTCGCTCGCTCTTACTCCATGTCCAGTAAACGGAGTCTTTGTCATCTTTACTTTGAGACAGGATTGACAAGTGGCATACGACTGATATTCGAACGCATTCAAATACCCTTCTGTATGTAACTTCGTCAACCTTCTCTCATTGATGTGACCCAATCTACAATGCCATAAGAAAGTCTGATTTATTTCTGGAGACTTTCTTTTGTGTGTATTCTGGACATTAAAAATCTGAGGTTGGTTTAATACGTATATACCATTACTCAAAGTACCTGACCCAATCAAAACTTGATTAAGGTGAATGTTTACAACATTACTTACAAACGCAAATTCATAACCTTCTTTAGAAACTAAAGATACAGAAATGATATTACAAGTTGCGTTGGGTACAAAAAAGCAATTACGCAAAACCAAAACATGTCCATCTGACATTCCCAGGTGATAGTCCCCCACGGCTTTAGCATCCATGCTAGCTCCGTTCGCAACTCTGAGGGTCATGTCACCTGCCTTCAAAACCCTACGGTTTCTCAACGCCTGCAAAGAATTACAGATATGAGATCCTGATCCGGTATCCAATACCCAGGAAGTAGAGTTTATTGAAAGACAGTTTTCAATAACATACACACCTGAAGCTGAAGCTGCAACCTGCTTCAATTCCTGTGTTCTGGCCTTCCAGGCCCTGCAATCATTCTTCCAGTGTCCTTTCTTATGACAATAGAAGCATTCTTCCTTATCCACAAGCTTCCCCGCTATCTTTGTTGCTTTACCTTTTCCCTTCGTATCCACTTTACTTACACCGCCCCTTGGTTTGGCGGGGGCCTTCTTCTTCTTTCCCTTGGCTTTCGCCTTTGACCTAGAAGAAGATGATCCTCCTATAAACAAAGTGGATGTATCCCTACCTTTCTGTAGGGTGCCCTCTGCGCTCCTCAGCATGTTGAGGAGCTCTGAAAGTTCAACCTCTTTTTCTTGTAGGTTGAAGTTCAGTATAAACTGGGCGTAAGTGGAAGGAAGGGACTGGAGAACTATATCCGTATATAGCTCACTCTCCAATGTGATCCCTAGGTCAGCGAGCTCCTCAATGTAGCCGATCATCTTTAGCACGTGCTCGGCTACTGATGATCCGACGGCCATTCTTGTCGAGAATAACTTTTTCGACGCTTCGTATCTTGCGATACGAGATTGCTCTCCATACAGTTCTTTTGTATGGAGCAATATGGATTCCATGTCCATATTCTCATGCCTCCTCTGATGTTCGTTGTCCATCGAGGCAAGCAGGAGGCACTTGGCCTTCGCGCTATCAATCTCCCAAGTCTTGTGGATTTCCTTATCCGCGACACTGGAAGTTGGACCAGGGACAGGGGGAGCTTTGGTGGTAAGAAGATACCCCAGCTTGTCATAAGTGATTGCTATCTTGACATTCCTGAGCCAATCTTTGTAGTTTGGCCCTGTCAGTTTGTTTTTATCTAGGAGTAACTTAAGTCCAGTCATGTTGATTGGTCGCTGCAATTTGGAGAGAAGAAGAAACACTCAGCATGATGCTCTTGCAAGTTTAGAGTGGTTTTTAGTTTGTCTAAACAGGATGGCTCCCACTGTTTCTCGAATCCCTCCTCAAACCATAAAGGAAGAATTAGTCAGGATCAATCCCACCGTACAATACTTGCTTAACCGTTCGGCCAGGCTGGTGTCGGTACTTCGAGGGAGGTTTTCCAACGCTTTCGCGAAGTTCCTTAATTAGAGAACCTCTTTTCCCTGGGGGCGTAGCCCCGCTAACACCTTTCTTGGCACCTACTAGGTTTATAGCATTGATCGTTAAGTGAGAAATTTCCCGAGGAGTAGCATATACTCACAGTAGGATCGGGATCCAAATATCATTGCGTGACGAAACTGAAGGAATCCTACCAGAATCATCACACTCCAAATGGTATGCAAATCTAGCAAGTTTCAGTACTTATGAAACTCCCGATGTGGATTTTTGCCCCATGCTCTTATGACCTTGACTTTGGCCAAAATATCATAAGTCACATGTCAAGTTCTACCCGTCATTATCCAGGTTAATTTGGATCCATCCGTACCTACCCTTGACTTTGGCCAAAATGGCAGTACGACTGTCCCAAACCAACGCATCTATCTATGCTACACATGAACACCCAATAGCTACCAATCACTGTGCCTTGACTTTGGCCAACATACACAGCTTGAATACTATTGACTATTCATGCGAAACGACGGAGGGCTGCGAATGGTTTTGGCAAAAACCGTGAACGTAGTGAACTTGATTTGGTCGATGGAACGAGATAGCTTTTAAATGGAGTGGCTCAAGCTCCGTATTTAAAAGTTGGTTTTGAAAAGAACCGAGTGGGTTTTCGAAAGTGTTCCAACGACTTTAACTTGGTTTATTATCTTGCATTAGTTCTTTTAATGCGTGATATTCTTGCATTAGTTCTTTTAATGCGTCCCATCATTTAATCCTACCATTGCAGAAAACAACCAAAATATAACGTACGCTTATGCCATTCGCATTCGCCACTGGGCCCCGTCATTACCCGTTAGGTTACTTAACTAACGACAGAGCGGGGGCTGGGCTAGCGCGTCTGTAAAACATAAGCAACGCCTAAATAGAAAGCAATGATAGACATTTCAGATCACAGATAAATACATTGGATATACTAGGAATCTGTAATTTGTACGAGCCTATAACAAAAACAGATTACACGGTCACGGTGAATAGCCAATACCCCACCCAAGACCCCTACGGGTGCGGCAAACTACCCGCCAAGTACCCGAAGAGTAGCAACCTCCCTCATCTCCATGAGTAGGCCACTCGACACTTCGGCATACCCGGTAGTTTGTGCACCCCTCCATGGGTCTATCCTAGGAGCAAAAACAGTAAAAAGAAATTATACAATGACGGCTACAACCCCGACCCGGTTGTGCGGCCATACAAATAATTATTACATCAAATTACAAATTTACATGAATTGCAAGAAAAGAAAACTCTCGTCTCACAACCCCCGGCTATTCACCCGCGACAATCCAACATATTTATATACACATTCCAGCACATTACAGATCATGTATAACCCCGACTAATCGACTTATAGCGATTAGCCGACGTTCAATACATGCAAACATCACAGATATAACCATCATAGTCAAAGTGTAGTGAAGTTCGGAAAAATACGAAATTATAGGACCCCAAAAGTAAATTTCATTTCTGGAAAATCTGGGCACATATAATATATCTTAAAAATCCCAAAACCCTACCAGAACAACACTGCACGAAAAACGATGCAGAGAAGACAACAAACGGCGGCGGTTCCGCGGCACATGCCTACCTCGTGCCGCGGAACCGTGGCGGTTTGAACGAAACAGTGGACCGTTTTTCATGGGTGTTCTAACAAAACCCTGAGCCGAATTTAGGTGTATAACAAAACTTGTTTTGACCAGAAAAAAATTCAACAGAAACTAGGATTTTGAAAAAGTTTGGTTTTTGGATTTTTCCGGTTCCGAACTTCGTTACACTTCACTACCAAGCTAGTTTAAGTTTAGTTAGGCTCTGATACCACTGTAAGTCCACGTTGCGACCCCCGGTTCTTACGGGGAGGCGGAAACGGTATAAAAAATCAAATTTTTAGTGCAAGAGGCAACATGGACTAAACAAGGTCGGGATCGTTACCTAAACTAAAACTAGCAAACTTGCTAAAGAGATTTAGCTACTCGGATGAAGATGGTTATACCTAGCTTTTCTTGAACTCCTTCACTTCAAGCTCCGGTGGTGGTCCGATGGCTCCTTCTCGTCGTCTCCGTACGCCGAAGATAGATCCACTTGAAAGCTCCAACCTTTAGCTCCTTCTTCGTTCTTTGAAGAAACTAGTTCACTTGGTTTGCTAAACCTAGTGAACTAGAATGAGTAGAGTAGAAATAGAATGGGATTTTATCTATGGTTCTTGATTCTCAACACATGAGAGATGTGAACCATAGAATCAAGAGAGGGAGCAAGAGGATGAGAGTGAGAGCAAAAAGTGAAGAGCTCAAGAACAAGAGAGAGAATGAGCAAGAAAGAATGAGCAACTCTTTTTTCTCTCACCCTCTCATAATCCAAAGTAATCATAACTCATCATATTAACAAAAGTCTTATGTGATGGTTGAAGCAACCATAACCTTATCATGTCATGCACTCATTTTACTCAAATGAACAAGCAAGTAAAAGTCTTTGGCATGAAATAATAGCCATGGTTATCATGATGGTCAACTAGTCAAGCCTAGTCAACCGGTCAACAAAGTCAACAAGTCAACAAAAGTCAACAAGTCAACAAAGTCAACAAAAGTCAACAACCAAGTCACCATAATACTTAATTAATATAATAGTTAATCACATATCATATTCTCATTAGGGTTGAGCAAAAAGTCAAAAAGTCAACGGTCAACTGTCAACAACCCTAATGAGAATCCGCTGTCTGTACCTCCCTGTCAACTGTGCATACACACCCGCATCCGCGTTCCGAGGAGCACGAATGCAAACTGGATAAATCCAATCCCATAAGGTACATTAGGATCTGGCTTAAACCAAAGCCCGCTAGTGTAAACTGTCCGGACACTGTACGTGCACAAGTGCACGGATGTGACCGAACCCTGTCGCAAAACCATGCGACCTGTCGCAATACCATGCGACCTCTACTCTTTTGCCTAAAGGCGAAAAGCTTTCTGTGTGGGACTCTAAAGACTCGACACTACGCTGGCAGTGGGTTTAACCACAGACCGCAAGCGGCACTAGCTGTGCGTAACGGTCCCCAGGTAATGCCGACAAGAAGACCGACGAGGCGAAACCCATCTGAACTCCTACTGAGCCTGAGTGTGACATTCTCCGTACAGTCCGGTCTGTTCGTCTGATACATCGCATGGCGGGCCTAGGGGGCGGTAAACGTCAGTCCCCCAATAGCGGTACAAGTCGTGCCGGAGCGAAGCCCAAAACACCCTGAGATAACACTGGAAACCTACCAGTATATCTCGTTTGCCCTGGCCAGGGACTACTCGTGTAATGGCTCTCCTAGACACAGCGCGATGTCAACCCCCAATACCGGGAGAGACGAATCCTGTCTAACCGTCACTGCTTCCAAGTGCTTCGGGACTGCACCCAACCACCACCTGTTTGCACGACTCCTTTGAGCCGTGGTAGGGTAGTGATCAAAGTACAGTGGGAACACATCCGAGGCGAAGTGACAGTGTCAAGTCAGCGGACTAAGCTGTACTCATGTCACCTGGGAACTGATAACTGACGATAGGTATAATACCAACTGGTCAGTTCCCGACGAGTCCTGTCCAGTGTACCCGTAACCTAACGGGCACCCGCATACTATCTCAAGTACGACGTACTGACGGCTGTGGGACAGACCGTCTCCCACACTGGGATGAGAAGCGCATGCGCTGGTCTACTCCGGAGTATCGATGCCCTGTCTCGATAGTCCTGCGACCAGGGACCTGCATAAGGATGTGCTTCTAGATTACCCAGCCCCACTAGTGTGACGGCCATCACATCGCTGGTAATCAAGCAAAGATCCTAAGGGCTCCACTAATGTGTATAAGCAATATACAAAGATAAACACATGTACACATTGAAGTAGAAATAAACCAAGTAGCATACTACTATTTTGAGCAAGATTGTATATACAAGGTGAATATCCTAAGCTTCCATTAAGTAATATACATACTAGTATGATACAGTAATGGCCTCTAGGGCATATACACTAACAGATATGTCCTAAGACAATACCTTCGCCCACCATGAAGTGGCATTTCTCCCAATTTAAAGTGAGGTTCTTGTCCTTATACCGGGTAAGGACAGCGTCGAGATGCAGCAAACACTCATCAAAGGAATCGCCGAAAATGGAGAAATCATCCATGAAGATCTCCAAGAATTTTTCCACCATTTCTGAGAAGATTCCCATCATACACCGCTGGAAGGTAGCGGGCGCATTGCATAACCCAAAGGGCATGCGACGATATGCAAACGTGCCGAAAGGACAAGTGAATGTGGTCTTATCCTGGTCTTTTTCGGCGATAGGAATCTGATTATAGCCAGAGTAGCCATCAAGAAAGCAGTAGTACTCATGTCCAGCTAATCGTTCAAGCATCTGGTCAATGAAAGGTAGCGGAAAGTGGTCTTTCCGCGTTGCGGCGTTGAGTTTTCTATAATCGATGCATACTCGCCACCCAGTCTGGGTGCGAGTAGGGATTAACTCGTTCGCCTCATTGATTATGACCGTTATGCCCGACTTCTTGGGGACAACGTGAATGGGGCTAACCCACTGGCTATCAAAGATAGGGTAAATGATACCACTATCCAGACACTTTACGATCTCATTTTTTACAGCCTCCTTCATGACTGGGTTGAGTCGCCTTTATGGATCCCTGGCTGGTTTAGCATCATCCATCAGATGAATGCGATGTTCAATGATCAGGGGACTAATCCCCTTGATGTCCGTCATTGACCAGCCAAAAGCTTGCCTATTGCTGTGCAAGACCGTAAGAAGGGCTTTCTCTTTCTCTGGAGCTAGAGAAGCCGAGATGATAACAGGAAGGGTCTCGTTCTCACCCAAGTAAGCGTAGGTGAGACGGCAATGGCTTGAGTTCGAGCGTTGGAGGTGAAACGATTGAGGGCAAGATTGGTGAAAAGGTCTCGAACTTAAAAGATTCCAGCAGAAGTTCAAAATGAGTGTAAGCGACTGTTCATCACAGAATACTACATTTTATACCGCCCATTCTTACGCTCGGTTGTTTATAGGTAGGTGCTTTTAATCCGTGTTTATTACATATTTGCAGGATACAGGTTCTCGGTTCTAAAACGGTGAAATTCATGGAAAACACGACAAAATCCGGGTTCCTGCCAACCACAGATAAAACACGGTCTCCGCTCTTCATCCGTATGTTGCCAGATACCAGTTTAGGGAGACGAAATGTCAAATCAATGTCGTTTTCATGCACAAGGCTCAATGGCAACAACAAGTTCCAAGAAATCTACGCGGAGCTCGAGGCAATCATGACAAAAGCATCCACAAAAAGTCCACCTTTCCTCAACAGAAATTCTGGAAGAAATGTGAAAGTATTTTCAGAAAATATATGTACCAGACAACAGGGGACAGAAGACCAGGGAAGCACAGGAAAACGGAGCGCCCAATTCCTCTATACGGCCGCTGATCCGCGGCCAATAGGGGGTATTGGCCGCGGATCCGCGGCCATGTGGGGTCTTCATTCTGTCGTTTTTCATGGGCACTTTGGGTACTTCATTTTATGTCAGAATTTGCCCCTAGGGTTTCATTTTCCTGCCTATAAATACAGCAGATCTGAGCCAAGCCAAAGGTCATTCTTTTGTTCCTCTTTTTGTTAGGATTTAGTCTTTTTCTTCTTCTTCTTCTTTCTTTTTCCATGAAAATTGTAGTGAGAGCTTTTTGAGTGGGAGATCAATGAAGATGAGGGCTTTTGTATCATTCTCTTTTGTTTCTTCTTCCCCTTGAGATTCTTGCTTTCTCTTGATCATTCAACCTCTTCGTTGAGCTTGAATGGTTAAGGGTTAGTTATTGATCTCAAGGGTCGTATTTTCTTATGGAATTAGCGCTTCAATTCACATGCGTTCTCTACCCTTCTCTTGATCTTGCAACCTCTTGATTGAGCTTGCAAGTTTAAGGGTTGGCTATTGATCCCATGCTTGTCTTGAGTTCTACTTTCTTGTTCTTTTTATCGCTTTTTATTACTTGCTTATTCTTATCTTGCTTTTCTTTCTTGCAATTTATTTCATGCACTTAAATTCATGCACTTAATACTTGTAATCTTTTCTTTTCTTTGTTATTTTCTTTTGCTCTCCTTTGTTCATTTTGTGAATGGTTGTAATTGTTGTTGTTAAGATGAAATACGGTATTGTAAGTTAATATTTTCCTTCTCATTTCCTTTTCCCGTTATTTTCCATTGAACTCCGCCCAAACCATACGCAAGCGCTCCGTTAGGCACCCTACCCTGACAAGGTAACGGTGATTCCTAACCGCGACCGGTTGCGTTCGGTTTGGCCGGAGGCGAAAGCAAGAGACAAGAATGGAAGGACAAGGGTAAATAAGCCGTATTCCACGAATACCGTGCTTAAATCCCCTAATCCACGTTGTTGCCGATTGCTCTAGCTTCAATTGGTCAAGACTCGGCTCAAAGGTTTCGAGTACGGATTTCTTTAGCTTATAATCTCGTATCTTTTTCTTAACAACTTTATACTTGCAAATAATACACATAGGATAGTCTTGAACAAGCCTTATACTCATTCCTTATTGACTCGTCTAAGACAAGAAAGGACATAAAACCATCTCCCTGTGGATCGACCCGTGCTCAACCGGCTAGCTGCATAGCGACACCGTCTTGATTGCGGTTAACTTTAAATTCTTTCAATTAGCGACCTAGTTGGATGGTTTAGGTAACTCATCCGGAAATTCGAAGGATTCAAACTCGGGTGGTGACTGGCCAAGATCATTCAAGAAAGTGAAACACTCATTGTCATTGTCGGGCGCAGAAGCAGCAGTAGGTTCAAAGAGGGACGCACTAGTGGCGTCAAGATTGCTGTGATCGAACAAAAACTCCTCGAATTCACAATCCTCTGGGGTGATCTCCTGGATTGAACAAACGTCTAGTATATGAGCATTAGGTTCGGAGGGATGATTCCCTAACCTAAAAATGTTGAGTTCAATTGTCATGTTTCCAAAAGATAGGTTCATCGAACCATTTCGACAATTGATCACAGCATTTGAGGTTGCAAGGAATGGGCGACCGAGTATCACCGGAATTTGATTCCGGGGGTTAGCTACAGGATGTATGTCCAAAACAATGAAGTCAACGGGGAATATGACGTTCCCAACCTTGATTAACACATCCTCTAGCTCACCCCTAGGATGGGTGATCGATCGGTCGGCCATTTGGAGAGTACAGTGTGTGGGTTTCAGCTCTCCTACACCTAATTGCTCATATACTGAGTACGGAAGCAGGTTAACACTGGAACCAAGATCCAAAAGTGCGCGGTTGATGTTCTTATCCCTAATTGTAATAGAAATCGTAAGACAACCACGGTCTTTCCATTTTTGATGTAAAGATTAGGTAAGAGCATCACTCACAGCACTAGCTAAGAAAACTTTCTTGAGTACCTGAGATTTCCTCTTTTTGGTGCACAAGTCCTTTAAGATTTTTGCGTAGGAAGGGACTTGTTGGACAACATCTAAAAGGGGAATGTTGATGTTAACCTGCTTAAACAACTCCAGAATCTTCTCCATTTGTGGATTTTGTTTATTGGACCTCAACCGGTTTGGAAATGGAATGTTTTTGAAATTGGTTGAGTCCAATGTTTATGGAGGAGATTGTGGAGTTGGAACGGATCCCAGAGCCGGAGTTTTCGTGGAGTGAGATGTGGGTCCGTTCTGAGCAGAAGAAGAAGAAGAAGAAGAAGAAGAATAAGAGCCTTTTGAAGAATGAAGAATAGGCTCAGAAGATGAGGAAGGAGAAGAAGAAGACGAAGCGGCCGGGGTATCATTATCCTCAATTGTTGTGCCGATGTTGTTGTGCAGCATCCTTCCAGATCTCAATGTAGTCACGGCACTCACATTATGGTTCTGTTGTTCAAGAGCAACATGCACATTATGTGGGTGACCAAGATTTGGGAGTGGTTGAGATGGAAGCTTCCCCTTTTCTCGCTCGCTTAACGCCGCATTCAGCTGTGCAATCTGGGCTTCGATGGTCTTGATGCTTTGCCCGTGTGCAGCAGTGTGTTGCACCAAAAACTGAATAGACGACTGGATATTTGCGGTGGATTGTGTCGATAGTTTAACGAACGCCTCCAGACTTCGTTCTAGCGAGGAAACCTTATCGTTGTTTGACGGAACAAAGTTATTTTGAGGAAAAGAATTGTTGGGTGCAAAGTTGTTCATCTGATTTTGAAAAGGTTGGGGTTGGAAGGGCTGCTGAAATTGATGTTGAGTTTGTTGCTGAGCTTGTTGTTGCGGAGGAGGGGGCCTCTGGAAATTGTTTCCTTGGAATTGATGCTGGTTCTGATTCTAGGCGAAGTTGGGGTGGTTCCTCCAACCGGGATTGTAGGTGGAAGAGTATGGATCGTTTCTTGGTCTTTGCTGAAATGCAGCATTAACCTGATACTGTCCTTGAGATGGTGGATTGTAAGGACACTCTTCGGTTAGGTGAGATGGATCGGAACAACAAGCACAAATGGTACGAAGGGGAAGAACATGGGCAGGAGCAGGAGATGAAAATTTGCTATCGCTTCAAGTTTTCTCGTTATTGCAGCCATTTCGGCCTTTATTGCAATAGAGACATCGAGTTGGTGAATGCCTACCCTAGATTGACCAGTAGAAGTAGAGGAAGAAGAAGTACTTGGTCTGGTGCTCTCCCATTGAAGCGTTTATTCTGCAAGGTCGTCGAAGAATTGCCATGCTTCCTCGTCAGATTTCGATAGGAAGTGGCCTTGACAAATGGTTTCCAACAACTGCTTGGTTGCTGGATTCAGGCCCTAGTATAAAGTTTGGCAAAGTTGCCATTTTTCAATACCATGATGAGGGCACTGAACAAGAAGGTCTTTATATCGGTCAAAGCACTTCCAAAAAGGTTCAGTAGGAAGCTGGGAAAATTGGTTGATTTCGTTACGGATCCTCACGGTTTTGTGATTTGGATAGAATTTCTTAAGAAACACTTTCACAAACTCGTCCCAACTGGTTATGGAGTAGGAAGCAGTGCTATACAGCCACTTTTCAGCAAGATCGCACAAAGTGAACGGAATGACCCGTAGCCGTATAACATCGTCTGACAGCTGGATCATTTTCATCTTGGAACAAACATTCTGGAACTTGTTGATGAAGATATAAGCATCTTCAGATTCAAGCCCATGAAATTTCGGAAGCATGTTAATGAAGTGGGTCTTAATTTCGAAATTATCCCCATTGGCCGGTGGAAGGGAAAGACAGGTGGGAAGTGCAGAGCGGGTAGGATAGAAACGATCCTGGAGCGCGATTCGCTGTAGCGCTACAACAGGCGGTGGTTGTGGGTTATTCGCATCCATAGGAGGTGGAATCAATCCCGGGGGAGTCAAAGGGATGTTTGGATTAAATCCTGACATCGTAGAAGAAGAGGTTGGTGATAGTGAAGGTGAGGATGTATGAAGAGAATCCCGGTCAACGTCGGAGTTGGCCGGCAAAGGTAAGGGTGAAAGAGGCATGGAAGGAGTTTCGACGTCTGAGTCGATCGCGTAGTCGGTAGCGACTAACGTAACGCGGACTAGGCGGGCACTAGTGTCCCGAGTCCAACCGGACATACACTAAACAAGTTTAGTGTAGTCAAAGCGGAGAAGGTGAGGGTAAGAAAACGTCAATGGAGAAATACGATGAGTGGTGGGTGAAAAAAATGGGATTCTAGAGACAAAGGGTAAGTTTTTTTTAAAAGTTTTTGTTTTGTGTTTTTTTTTCTTTCTTTTTTTTAGAAAGAGTTTTGCAGAAATATGTACGGACTTACGGCTTCACTTCAAACAATCACAGACAAAATATGCACAATCACACCTAGATCTAGGGTCAGCTAAGTCAGCTAGACAACTCCTAACTGTTCCAAAGGGCTAGAAATAGGACCTCAAACTTCCTCTTCACCGCCAATTGCGGCCAGGTAAGTTCCAGGTGAGTGGGAGGATCTCCAGTAAAAGTAGTGGACCTAATTAAGTAACCACTCGCCTTAGACACACTTGCCTAGACACCGCAAAGTCAGGTTAGGATAAACGGCCGATGCCTACAACTAGTCCTCTGTCCTATTGAGCGCGACGTCCTTAGGGCTGAGTCTAGTATTTTTTAATTAAATAATGGTCAATGCATATGCCTTTTGTGATTTCTGGGGTCCTGGGAAGGGTGATGAAATTCCCATCCAATCTGGATTGGTTTCAAGCCCCTTAAAATCCGATTAAAAATATGCAAAGTAGTAACCATCAATTGCAATCAATTTTTTATTTTTTTAGTGCGGCGCAACGAATCCTGCACAAAAACAATTTATTGGAAGGGGGAAGAGAGTTTGCGCAAAGAATGCTGCGGAAAAAACAGTTCAGTAGAGTTTAGTGGAGTGGGGAAGAGGGTGGAAATACTCACAAAAAATTTGGGATGCTGACGACAGCAAACAGCCGCGGTTCCGCGGCCAGACACGTGGACTTGGGCCTTCAAATTTCTTGCATGTGCTGGATTGGGTGTCCACTTCTTGTTTGGAGCCCCTGAATCTTGATTTGCTCACTGGGTCTATTCCAGAATTTTACAGTAGACCGTTTGTTCCGTCTTGATCACCCGCGGCGTAGCCGTGAGTTATGGGTCTAACTTCCCACGTCTTTGGCACTGAACTCGACCTTCTTTCTATCCTGCACACTTGCACAAAAACTAATCAAAAATAGCAAGATGATTTTTACAATATTTTTTTTGTTTTGTTTTTCGGTTATATTTATATTCACAAATTAACCCGAAATTACACAAAGAAATAAACTACAGTCTTCCCGGCAACGGCGCCATTTGATTGATAGATTTTTTTGTGTTCTTAGTTAATTACCGCAATCAAGACGGTTTCGCTTGGTAGCTAGCCGGTTGAGTACGGTTCGTCCACAGGGAGATGGGAATCTTTTTCTATATGCTTTAACGAGTTAAGTCCAAATGTCCAGGTTTGTTGAGATTAACTATGTGCTAAAATGTATATAAAGAGAGCTTGTTAGGGTTAGGATTAGGTTAGTTTGAGATAGGAGTCGCTCACTTCTTTCGTTTCCACTCTTAATATCGGTGTTACGGTAATCGGCAACAACGGGGATTAGCACGACAAGGAAGGAACTTGCGAGTATAAGCTAGGCTTTCCAACGCTTAGTTTCTTCCTTTTGGTCCTTGTCCGTCCGTTCTTGGCTCTTAGCCTTAACCTCCGGTTAACTCAACCACAACCGGTCTCGCTAAGGAATCACCACTATCATGTAGGATAGGGTGCCGTAGGGAGCGGATTGTGGTTCAATTAACGGGAGTCCGAATTAAGATGTTGGGCAAGAAAAGAGTGAGAGGGATTTCCTTCTCTCAAACTTTCCTTATCCTACCCTAACAAGTGAGAAACTACTCACCCATTACAAAAAAAAGGAAAATACAACAAAAGGAGGAAGATAGAAAGAAAGAGGTTAGAAGATTACAACTAGCTATTTGAGACCTCACTTTGGCAATGATCAAGCTTAAGCATCATAGTTGTTAAGGATAAAGAAAAATAGAAGAAGAAAGAAACAAACAACAAATAACAACAACTAGATTATCAAATAAAAATTACAAGTGAATATAATTAACAAGGTAACAAGACAAGACAAGCATGATCAAGAAAAGAACTCTTTTATTCATCACTTCACTCATAAAAGCTCACTACAAGGTTTAATGGAGAAAAGATGAAAAGAGGAAGAAGAACTACAAAATCTATCCAAAAATTTGACACAAGAATAAGCACCCTTCACTTGGCATGGTTCTGGGATATTTATAGGGAGGAAACTGAGACCCTAGGGCAACAATCTGGCCCCACATGAAATGTCAAAACTGCCCCCAAAGTATTAGCAGGTGCCGAGTCAACTCGGCCGCGGATCCACGGCCGAGGCGCCATGTAGGCCGCGGATCCGCAGCCATTAGGAGGAAATGGCTCATCAATTTTGGTGGGTTTTCCTGTGTTGCTGTTCTCTTCAGTGTGGTATACTTGGTTTCTCAGAATCGCTTCACATTTCTTCCAGATTTTCAGCAGATCACAAGGTGATTTGATGTGGATCTTTTGTCATGATTTTCTTGAGCTCCGCATAGATATCTTGGATCTTGTGTTGATATTATGCTTTGTGCATGAAAATGACCATTGATTTGCCATTTTGTCCTTTAAACTGGTGTGCGGAAATATACGGATAGAGAGCGGAGACTCGTATTTTATCTGTGGTTGGCAGTAATCCAGATTTTGTCGCGCTTTTCCATGAATTTCACTGTTTAGAGCTGAGAACCTGTAACCTGCAATTATCTAGCAAACACGGCTCAAGAGTACCTACCTACAAGCAATGTGATAAAAAATGGACGGTATAAAAATGCAAAAATCTGATATGAACACCACGGCAGTCGACGAGTACATCCTATAACTGTTCCTAGTCGTGGGAGTACCAAGATAGGGCATCGATACTCCAGAGTAGACTAGTGTATGCGCTTCTTGACCTATATGATGGGCGATGGATGATCTCATATCCAATGGTATTTGACATCAGAGAAGGTATACGGGTGCTCAGTGGAGACTGGGTACACTGGACGGACTCGCCGAGAACTCCCAGATGGTATTATACCTCACGTCAGATGGCAGTTCTCTGGTGACACTGGTACAGGTTAGTCTGTAGACCCGAGATCATCATAGAGTCTTGTGTGATTCCCACTGTGCTTTGATTTCCATCATACCACGTCCAAGAGGGCGTGCAAAAAGGTAGCTTTTGGGTACAGTCCCGAATCACTTGGAGGCAATGAGCGATAGGAGGGGATTCTTCTTTCCCGGTATAGGGAGTTGATGTTGCGCTGTGTTCGATTGGCTATAACTGGAAATCCCTGGCCAGGGTTGCTGAGATTTACTGGTAAGTGTTATCTGTAGTTTCTCGAACTGTTATAAACCTCATATCGACATGACTTATCAAGCTACTGGGGTCTGACGTTTACCACCCCGAGGCGAGATATGCGACATATCAGACGAAGAAACCGGACTGTACGGGAGTGTTACTGATTGGATTCGCAGGAAAATGTACAGGCTGGCTTGTTGATCTTCTGATCGCTCAATACCTGGGTGGCTGCTACGTTTAGTTGACCGCTTGCAGCTTGTGGGTGTTTGATATGATCATCACCTACTGCCGGCGTATTGACGATTCTTTAGAGTCCTACACAGAGGTTTCTTGACTCAGGAAAAACGGAGTAGGGGCACATATGTGATATGTGCGGGACCGAGAACAATACGTGTATATGATACCGTATTAGATTCTCGCGATATGAGATATCGGCCGGGTATATGTGATATAGTCGGGTCATCGGATCAAGTGTTGATTCGATGAACTGATACATTTTATATTAGTCGGTTATTTGTGAAATAGCCGGATTATCGGATCAAGTGTTGATTCGATAATTTATTGTATAATTATATATTTGATATATTAAATTACATTAACTATTATAAGCTCACTAAAAGATTCTTTTTCTCACTCGGGTAATACATTGATATATATGGGATATATGTTAATTGTATTATTTTATTTTGTTACAAAATATATTGTATATGTGATATATAATATTGTAACAAGTTAAGGTTACTAATGCAACAAGTTTAGTGGAGATTAAATATGGTTAGGGTTTGATTTGGGTTAAGCTTTTCTAGAAGTTTCTAGAAGCTTTGCTTTTTGTTTTTGCAAAGATATTTTGTAAAGATATTTAGTTATGATATTTATTAACCCAACTTAACCCTTGACCATGGTTGATTCTCTACATGGGTTAAGTTATCATATTTAACCCATGGTTGCATTTCTAACCTCACTACAATTGATTATTCATCACAAAAGAAATAGTTCTTCTTCTTCCTTCTCTTTTTCAATGGAAAAGCTTTCTAGCTTTTTCATTAGTGATGATTTTGCGTGAGATTAAGAAAACAAATGAGAGCTAAATGCCTACTTCATCATCCTAATCTATCCTAGCCATTTTGATTAGGGAGTTCACTTCATTTGTGAGTGAGAGCTTGTGTTAAAGAAACTTTAAGGTAGATCATCTTAGTTATCGAAGATCGGAAGCAAGTTTGCATCATTCTCTTCGTGGAGCCTCTCTAGAGTCTGGGTACATGATGATCGCAGCGAAGAGACCTCAACACGGAGCTTTAGAAGTGAAGGACCGGACTACAAAGGTTGTAATCACAAACTCTTAGATGTTAAAGTTTTTAACATGCTTTGTTTCGCCTAATTTCTAGTCTAAGATCTTGGTTAGGGTTGTTCGGCACGTCTAAATTTTAAATAGGGCATGGTTGATACCTTATAGACCCTTGTGAGAGTGCCTAGTAACCCTACAATGGTATCAAAGCCAAGTTAGAGCTTTAGGCAAAGTCTAGACGAAATTTAAAGTCCGATCGAACTCCGAACACCCGTAAAACCCTAGTTTCTGGAAATTTTTTCAAACGATGATATTTTTCATATTAAAAATGCTCAGAAAAATCAGCAGGTGATTTGATGGATTACTGTGCAAAACGACCCTATAATACCTTTAATGCGCCGCGGAACCGCGGCAATGACCTGGCTTGCGCGGCGGTTCCGCGGTCAAACAGTAAAATTGTGGTTTGGATTTTACATAGTAATATCCGTACAGATTTCCTGATTGTTCTAGGAATTTTTATTCTACTCAAGTTTTGAGTTTTCTGGGTTGTATTGGGAGCTCGTTGATTCGATCGGAAAGTTTAACTTCGTTTATTTTTCCGGGTAATTTTTAGAACGTGTTAAAAAGTTCGAACGGATATCAATAACTCACTTTTTCTCCTGCCAAAATTTTTTCAAGTGTTGGATTTTTCTGTAGTTTAAGAACGTTCTAAGTCGTGCAAGTAACGCGGTGGACCCTCTAAAAGACAACAAACCTTAACTCGATTATGTGACCGTCTGAACCGCCTCTAAACCTTAGGGTTTGGGGAAGTACGGCGTGCCATATGTGAGGCGTTGGCTTGACCCTTCTACGGCTGGACCATTGGTACTGTGGCATGTGATGGATGTTTTTAAACTAATTTCAAGTGTTGAGAACTATTTGGGAAAAACTTGGGTGTTTGATTATTCGATCGGAAAGTTTAACATTGTCTATTTATCTGGATTGTGATACAATATTTGGAATCCACAAGTTGTTATGAGATAACTAATTTGACTGTTATAAATCTAGCAGTTTAGTCTCAAATGATCGGTTGCCACGGGATTTTGATGCGATCAAAAGTCCGTCGCAATCACGTAATGTACGCGGATACTCGTCGGGTAAACTTAATAGACAGCCATGCCCCATAGCCCCGACCAAGTGACTGTAGGAGAACCCTGTCGCCAAAAGCATCCGTTCGGGTGCTCGCGGCAGCGGTGTTCCTCCTTAGTGTACTTCGTCGATGGCATCCGGGGGTGCGGCCGTCTACTAAAGTTTGCGACGAGCATTTGATCAGGATGTCGGGAATCTTGTTGAATTACCCGACTTGATATTGAAAAGAGTTTTCGATAATGAGACTAAAATGCGGGGTTTATAATTGTTAGGCATGCGATGTCTAAGGAATTCATTTGGTTAGGCATGAGATGTCTAAGGAGGTTGCGGATTCCAACTGTTGTAATTTTACACTTTCTTTTCTGTGACCGTAAGCGTAATATGTGGTGTATCGCCGGTTTTGTTGCTATACATCAACGACAATTAGGGTATGCATATTTACTTACGTTGATGATATGAGATATTATGTGTTGCTGTGATATGTTATATTGGATCGTCGTGTTCTGAATAGCCGGGGTTTTTATGTGAGATGAGAGTTTTTCTTTTTCATTCATGTAAAATTCATTTGTATGTAATATTCTTTTATTGGGGCATTTCCGGGCTGAGGATGATGTCACCATTGTATATTATTTACTTTTCCGCATTAGGTAGACCCAAGGCGGGAAGCACAATTAACCGGGTTCTAGGGTCCAGTGGGAGACCATCTCGAGGAGTCGAGACCGTGTCTCCTAACCCTAGAATTGGCAGTGTTTCTTGTCGCTCTCGTAGGGGTCTAGGGATGTGGGTTTGGCTATTCATCGCGACCGTGGAATCCGTGTTTTATACAGGCTCGTATTAAAACACGGACGTCCTAGTATATCCAATATTTCATATATGTTCTTCTGCTGCAATGTTCTGTGATGAGATCATATTACTGCCTGAGACGAATGTTTATATTATATATATGAGATATATGTTGTATTGTAGATTTCGTTTCAAATGTGATGCTTGTGAAGCATAATAAAATGGGACTTCATTAATAAGATTAATGAAAACTAAAAGAAACCTAAAGAAGTTGTAGAAACTTGTTTAAAAACTGGTGGCTCTAGTTCTTGCTTTGCATAGCGGTGTTCCTTGTAGAACATCCAGCACCTTATTCGATAAGGAAAGAGCCGGGATCCCTTCACCGGGAGTGACCTCTTTAGCGAAACTAGCAGATGCTACAAACACGGTTTGTCTTTTGATTGCTTATATAGTTTTTGCTTTGCATAGTGATATTTGTGAAATATCCTGCACCTTATTCGATGAGGAAAGAGCCGACGATCCCTTCACCGGGAGTGACCTCTTTAGCAAAACTAGAAAAGGCCTAAAAAACATTCCACTCAAAATCACTCGATTCTACAACAATATCAAGTTCATTAAGCAATGGGTTTTCTTAAAAACCTGTCGTCGCCCTCCGTCATTTCAGATAAGTCCTACTTAGTATTCGTGCTACGTTTGTTGACCTCCGTCAAGGCGTAGTGTGCGGTAGCTAACTAGTATTTATCTGTTTATGCATATGATGCAGATTGTTTTAGGGTAGTCGTGCGGCCTTGTTGACCTCCGTCAAGGGTTGTGCGGGTGGGTTTAATTCAATCAGGAAATGACGGGTAGAACTTGACTAGCAGCCTATGGTTTGTTGACCTCCGTCAAGGTCATAGGACGCTAGGGGTAAAATATTATTGGGAATTTCAAGTATTGAAATTTGCAATGAGATTGCATACCTTCTATGAGATAGTTGGATCCCGATACCCGCTGCGAGTAAGAGTTACTCCTGGGAGAGTTTTTACACATTACAATTAGCCGATCAAGTAGGTGTCTAGAAAGGTGTCAACGGGGTTACGCCCGTAGGAAAACGAGGTTTACTTTAATTAGGTCCGTGCGAAAGCACGGGGAACCTCCCTCAAAGTACCGGCACTGCCTGGCTGAAAGATTGGCGAACTTATAGGGTGTAATTAATCCCGGCTAGTCTTTCCTTTTAGGGTTTGAAGGAAGATTTGACTAAAACAGTGGGAGCCATCCTGATTAGACAAATTGATAACCAATCTAATCTTGTAAAAGCGCACGCTGAGTGTTTTCTTCTCTCGCTCTCCTGGTTGCGACTATGTCACGCCTTAATCAAGATAATAATACGGATGTATTGACCGAACCCGCTTGTTATACTGCGCTAAGGAACGTTGGTCCCGCTCCAACTTATAATTGTTATAAGACAGAGCAGGAAATAGGGGATTACCAGAATTCCCGTGCCGCCTAAACGAAGAATGTACATGCTGATGCACCTTCTTCGGGTATGTTCATTACCGAGAACTGTTTCTCAGTATCCTTTACGTCCTGGGTATGAGATACCGGATCAGGACCTCGCAAATGTAATTTGTTACATGGGCTACAGATAGGTAGAGAACTGAGAACGGGTGATAAGTTTCAAGAGTTGGAAAAGATGCAAGTGTTGCAGCCAAGTCTGTTGGCAATTATCATCCTGTATTACCAGAATACATTGATTCTGAACGAATGTTATTAGATACCGAACCTGATATACAACATCATATCAGTCTCTTTATTAGTAAAGAAGGATATAATTTTGTATTGTTGGATAATGTTTTGAACATTTCCTATATCAAGAGTTGATCGGTTCAGGCACGTTATCTAAAAGCATAGACGTTCTAAATCAAACCACAGTTCTTAATGTACAGAACACACACAAGATGAAGAGTTCATAAATGAACGAATCCTTCTTGAGGTATTGTAGACTAGGTCATATCAATGCGACCCGACTAGCTAAGTTACATTTAGATGCATATTTAAATTAGTTTGAATCTACATCTTGTGAAACTTGCCGGTCATGTCACAAAGATAAGATGACCACAGCTCCGTTTATTGGAAACAGAGAAAGAGTTAGTGAACTCTTGGGATTGATACATGCTGATGTATAAAGGTCCCTTGTCTACACATGCCAAGACCGGTTCTTTGTACTTCATTACATTCACTGATTATCTCTCAAGATTCGGACATATGTTCCTGTTGAAACACAAGTCTAGAACTTTTGAGAAATTCAATGAATATGAGTTAGAAGTAGAGAACCAAAAACGGGTATAAGTATTATGTCCTTTGATCAGATCAAGGAGGAGAATACATGAGCACGGAGATTCCTGGACTATTCTAAACGAGAATGAGATTCTCTCTCAACATTACTCCTCCGAATACACCACAGCACGATAGTATATCGGGGCGGAGCAATTGCACCCTATGTGATATGGTGTGCTCTATGATGAGTACTACTGAGTTGCCTATTTCTTTCAGGAAGTTATGCGCTTGTGAAGCTGCATACCTATTGAATATGGTTCCAACCAAATCAGATGCCTACCAATCCATATGTGATATGGTATGGGAAGAGCCCATATCTTAAGTATGTTAAGATTTCGGGTTGTCCAGCCTATGTCAAAAGCATAATACGGACAAGCTCGAGGCAAAGTCAGTTCTGTGGAAGTTTATTGGATGTCCCAAGAATTTGCAATGAAATATCTTCTACCAAACTGAGAAACAAAAGTGTTTTGTTTCTCAGAATCCCACCTTTGTGAAAGGGAATTTCTTGTGAAGAAATTAGTGGTCATGAGGTAGAACTGGAAGGTGTTCCAGCTATACAAACTGCAGCTGATGATTTGGTAGAACCAAAGGATTCAATAGTTTTCAACGAACCTCAGCCTCTCCGCCGATCTAGTAGGGTTCTTCACCCACCTGAGAGATACTTCGTTTTTCTCTATGACAGTGGGAGCGAGGATTGCATCATGAGATGATGACCCAACTAGTTTCGAGCTGGCCATCAGGAGTGTGACTCTATAAGAATGATTGGATGATTAGCGATCTGAGATGGAATCCTTATACACCAACAAAGTATGGACTTTGGTTGCTTTATATGAAGGGTTAAATCCCCATCAGGAGCAAGTATATCTTGAGAAGATTACTTGGTGTACATGGAAAAGTTGTGACTTTCAAAGCTATGCTTAAGTCCATCCAGATCCTACTTGCTACGGCTACATACCATGACTACGATATTTGGCGGTTGGGTGTCATGACTGCTTTTCTAAATGACGATTTGGAAGAGAGCGTCTATAAGTACACAGCCAGAGGGCTTCGTAGACAGTGGGAGCAGCGGAAATGTGAGCAAGATGTTTTATGTGATAAAACAGGCATAGCGGAGTTGGAACGTCTGTTTTGATGTAGTAGTCAAAGAGTTTGACTTCATCAAAATGGTAGATGAACCTTGTATATACAAAAAGGTAGTAGAGAGTATGGTGGTGATCCTCGTAGAGTACGTGGATGACATACTCTTGATAGGGAAGGAGTTTCCTATGCTACGCTCGGTCAATCTCGTCTTATCATAAGGATTCTCCTTAAAGGATCAAGTTGATACCTACTAAATCCTGGGTTTTGGATCTATGAGATAGATCTAATTGGATGTTAGGATACTCACTAGTTGTAGTAAGATGGTATCAATCGATCCTGGGGAGAATCACTGGAAAGGTTCCAGGGTGATAAGGACGACTGAATGTCAGTCGCAGGCATTGTCTTTACCCTCAGTGGAGGGACGGTATGTTGGAAGAGTTCCAAGCTAGATACCATGACTTACTAGACGATTAAAGGCAAGATACATCGTTACCAATGATGCTACCAAAGAGGCAGTCTGGATATATATAAGTTCATGAGATGAACTACGTTCCTATCATTGTGTGACAATGGAGTAATGGCTTATGCCATGGAACCCCCATCCAATATGAAATCCAGATATAATTCTTAGGAAGTATCACCTGATCATGGAGATGGTTGATCTCCAGGGAGATCGAGATTATGAGAGTAGACACAGAGGACAACATTGCGGGTCCACTCACAAAGGCCTTTTTCCCAGTAGAGACTTTTATGGGATGGTTGAGTATGAGATACTTCAACCACAACTAATTGTTGGGTATGTGATACCACAACAGATGGCCCTAGTGCAAGTGGAAGATTGTTAGTTATATGTATGCCCTAGAGGCCATTACTGTACATATGATGTATATTGTAATGGATGCTTGGACATATATAGGGAGGACTTTCTTGCTCGACATGATAGTATGCTATCTGGTTGTACTTTATCTTAATATGCACTCTGATTGTCTCTATGTTATATGTTGATAAAGCCCTTAGGATATGTACTCGACTACTGGGACTATGATGAGATCATACTAGTAGGGCCACGGTAGTCGACAAGTACATCCTATAACTGTTCCTAGTCGTGGGAGTACCGAGATAGGGCATCGATACTCCAGAGTAGACTAGCGTATGCGCTTCTTGACCCATATGATGGGCGATGGATGATCTCATATCCATTGGTGTTTGACATCAAAGAAGGTATACAGGTGATCAGTGGAGACTGGGTACACTTGTAGGGTTATTAGGCACTCTAATAAGGTTCTATAATGCATCAACCATGCCCGTTTAAAATTTTAGCCATGCCGAATAGCCCTAAGCAAGATCGTTGCTAGAAAATTAGGGTTTCAAATGCAAGTAAACTATGTTTACGATTAAGTGAATACGAAATACAACCTTTGTAGATCGGTCCTTCACTTTTATTGCTCCTTGTTGAAGTCCCTTCACTGCGATCGTGGTTCTCCCGGACCCTTGCATGGCTTCACGAGGCGAAAGACGCATCCTTGCTTGAAGTCTTCGAGGCCGAAGATGATCTACATTGAGGGGATGCCAACTCAAGCTTCTACTTCACTAACTTGAGAATTAGTGAAGCAAACACCCTAAACTAAAGTGCTAGTATAGTAGAGGATGGAGAAATAGGAAGTGGGTTCTCTTTAGAATTTTATTTCTCACAATCTTTATCACTTTGGATCAAACCCTAGCAAGCTTTTTCTTTTTCACCATGAAGAAGAAGAATAAAAGAAAGAGATGAGGATAATGATCAAGTGAGAAGACTAACCATGGTGAGTGAGTATCATATACTAACTCTTGTAGAGACTTAACCCATGGCTAATCCTTATGGTTGGGTTAAGAAATATCCATAGTAAAAACAAATTTAGTGGAATTAGTCAAATGCTTCCACAAGCTTCCACAAGCTTCAAGCATTTAGCTAATCCTCCACTAATTTTGTAATTACTTTGAATATTAAAATCCAATATAAAAGATAGCATGGTGTAAGTCTCATACATCCAAGTCATGTGTATCATCAACCATGATACAAGATGGAAAACACATTTTAATATATATCATATATATATTAAAATTGTGCTCATGTGAGAAAAATCCTAAAGTGAACAAGTGTTAGTTAATGTAAACTAATATATCAAATATACAATAAATTATTAAATCAACACTTGAATTAATAATCCGGTCATATCACATATAACCGACTAACATCCAATGTATCGACTTATCGAATCAACACTTGATTCGATAACCCGGCTATATCATATATAACCGATCGATACAAAAAGTCACGAGAATAGAATACGGTATCACATACACACATTATTCTCGGTCCCGCACATATCACATATGCGCTCCTATTTCGTTTTTCCTGAGCCAGTAAAACCTCTATGTAGGACTCTAAAGACTCGTCAATACGCCGGCAGTAGGTGATGATCATATCAAGCACCCACAAGCCATCAGCGGTACTAACTGGACGTAACGGCTACCCGGGTATTGAGCGATCAGAAGATCAACAGGCAAGCCCGCTCCAACTCCAGTAAAAGCCTGCCGGTAACATTTCCCGTACAGTCCGGTCTCCTCGTCTGATATGTCGCATATCAAGTCTAGGGGTAGTAAACGTCATACCCCAATAACCGATAAGTCGTGCCGATGTGAGGCACATAACGGGTCGAGAAACTACTGGTAACACTTACCAGTAAATCTCTAAATCAGCCCTGGCCAGGGACTTCCCTGTTACGACCAATCGAGCACAGCGCAACATCAACCCCCAATACCGGGAGAGATGAAACCCCTCCTATCGCTTATTGCCTCTATGTGACTCGGGACTGTACCCAAAAACCACCATTTTGCACGCCCGCATGGACGTGGTAAGGTGGAAATCAAAGCACAGTGGGAATCACACAAGACTCTATGACGATCTCGGGTTTACAGACTAACCTGCACAAGTGTCACCAGAGAACTGCCATCTAACGTGAGGTATAATACCATCTGGGAGTTCTCGGCGAGTCCGTACAGTGTACCCAGTCTCCACTGAGCACCCGTATACCATCTCTGATGTCAAACACCAATGGATATGGGATCATCCATCGCCCATCTCATAGGTCGAGAAGCGTATACGCTAGTCTACACCGGTATATCGATGCCCCGTCTCGATACACCTACGACTTGGGACCTTGAAGGATGTACTTATGGACTACCATGTCCCCACTAGTATGATCCGCATCATAGTCCAGGTAGTCAAGTACAAATCCTAAGGGCTTTACCAACATGTAACTATAAGACAGTATAAAGAGACAGTATACATGTTAAGATAAAGAGCAACCAGATAGCATACTATCATGTCGAGCAAGAAAGTCCTCTCTATATATGTCCAAGCATCCAATATAATATACATCATCTGTACAATACTGGACTCTAGGGCATACATACAACTAACAATCTCCCACTTGCACTAGGGCCAGCTGCTGTAGTATCACATACCAAGCATCCCAAAGAGTCTCTCAAACTGTATCTGGGGAATGGCCTTCGTGAGTGGATCCGCTGTGTTGTTCTTCGTGTTAACCCTCCTGACCTCGATCTCCCGGCGATCAACTATCTCCCGAATCAGGTGATACCACCTCAGAATATGCCTAGATTGCTGATGGGACCTGGGTTCCTTGGCCAAAGCCACCGCTCCATTGTTATCGCAATACAAAGGTATTGGATGCTCAATGGATGGAACCACTCCAAGTTCAGTAATGAACTTCTTGATCCAGACGGCCTCTTTGGCAGCATCGTTGGCAGCGATGTATTTAGCCTCCATCGTCGAGTCTGCCACGGTTTCCTGCTTGGAACTCTTCCAGCTAATCGCCCCTCCGTAAAGGGTAAAGACAAATCCCGACTGCGACTTAGAGTCGTCCTTATCACTCTGGAAGCTCGAATCGGTAAAGGACTCCACTTGGAGTTCTCCGTTACCATACACCAAGAGCATCTCTTTAGTCCTTCGTAAGTACTTGAGAATGCTCTTCACAGCTGTCCAGTGACTCTCTCCAGGATCAGCTTGATACCTACTCACTACACTTAGTGAGTATGCTACATCGGGTCTGGTACATAGCATCGCGTACATGATAGAGCCTACAGCCGAAGCATAGGGTATCCCTTGCATGCGAGCTCTCTCCAAATCAGTGTTGGGAGACATCTCTTTAGAGAGAGTGAGCCCTGAGATCGTGGGTAAAAACCCACGTTTGGAATCTTCCATACTAAACCTCTTTAGTATGGTGTCAATGTACCTGGATTGGGACAATCCCAATATCCTTTTAGATCTATCTCTATAGATCATAATTCCCAGTATGCAGGAGTCATCACCTAGATCTTTCATTGAGAATCTTTGTGATAAGAAGACCTTGACCGATTGCAGCATAGGAATGTCATTTCCTATCAAGAGTATGTCGTCCACGTACAATACGAGGAAGACAACCTTACTCTCTGCCATCTTCTTGTAGATACAAGGTTCATCTACGTTTTTGACGAAATCAAACTCTTTGATAACGACGTCAAAGCAGATGTTCTAACTCCGCGATGCTTGCTTTAATCCATAAATGGATTTAAGCAGCTTGCACACCTTCCCGCTGCTCCCACTATTTACGAAGCCCTCTGGCTGAGTCATGTACACGCACTCTTCTAAATCACCGTTTAGAAAGGCAGTCTTAACATCCATTTGCCAGATTTCGTAGTCAAGATATGCAGCGATAGCAAGCATGATCCGGATGGATTTAAGCATTGCCACTGGAGAAAAGGTTTCGTCATAGTCCACACCTGGTCTTTGACGAAAACCCTGTAAGTGCACGGCGGTGCCCCGGCCGTCAATCCGACGCCGGAATGCCGATGATTTACTTTAAACTTTTAAACCGGCACCACCGTGCACTAAAAACCTGGATCATGCCATTAAACTAGTCCTAGCTATCTAGAGAAGGGGGTAGAGAGATAAACCGAGCGATCCGTGTCCTTCGGTCTTCTCGTCGTCGTCCCGATCTCCCCGCGGAATCTCCGGTCTCCACCACGTCGCCGGAAGGGCACCACGTCGCCTGTTTCTTTTACGGGCTCTCACCTCTGGACCGAGGCAACTCGGGCACGAAGTTGGCGAGCCGACGTGCCCAAGGTTTGCTGTAGAATATAGTGTAGAAAGCTATGTATCATTTGGGGTATTGGAAGTTGCCTTTGGTGGAGGAAATGAACTAAGACTTTTTGGAGATGAAACTTTGGGATTTTTGTGAAGCCAAAAGACCAAAAATCCCACCACAAAAATATGGGCAACCCCCCTTCTTCCTTGGCCGGCCATGCTCATGGTGAAGAGAAGAGAGTGAGAGAATGAGGGAGGGTCTCACTAATCCAAAGGAAAGGAAGTCAAAAGGCTATCATGCACCCAAGAGAGAGAAAAGAGATGATGAGAAGAAATCATCACCAATCAAAACCAACACTCCAACAACTAAATCATCAACAACCATGATTACTCCAAAACCAACACTCCAACAATCTAATCATCAACAACCATGATGAAAAGAAGAAGAAGTCAAATGAAGTCAAATGGTGGAGGAATTATCATGATACAACAATATGCAAATAACACCCTCCACAATGCTTATTTGCACAAATGCAAATAAGCCCTCCTCCACCAATCTTCAGCCAATGAAAGATACAAAGAAATATGGCTGAAACGGAAAACAAACTGGAAACTCCAAAAAACTGATCCCGTAATAAATTACAGGAAAACCCCGCTACTGTATATACATACCCGCATTTGTATTCCGACCGAAATACAAATGCAATGAGACAAAATCTACACTGTCTAATACTAAGATCCGGCTTAAACCAAAGCCCGCTAGTAAAATCCGTCCGATCACGATCCGTGCAATACAGCACGTATCTGATCGAACCCTGCCATATCTCCATACGGCCTCTACAGCGTTTCGCCCGAAAACTTGAGCAACTGTCTGTGGGGGACTCTAAAGACTCGTCAATACTATGGCTGTGGATTTAACCACTAGCACGTCAGAGGTATTATCCATACGTGACGGGCTACCAGCTATTGACCAAAAGGGACGTCGATGAGCGAACTCATCCTGACACCCTACTGAGCCTGTCAGTGAGAATATCCGTACAGTCCGGTCCGTTCGTCTATGAGCATCGCATGGCGGGCCTAGGGGGTTGGTAAAAGTCAGACCCCCAAAAGCGGTACAAGTCTTGTCGGAGTGTAGCCCAGAACACCCTGAGATACTACTGGAATAACTACCAGTAAATCTCCTACCTTGGCCAAGGACTTCGTGTAAGGGCTCTCCTAGATACAGCACGATCTCACCCCCAATACCAGGAGAGACGAACCCCTGAAGATCCGATCACTGCCTCCATGTGGCTCGGGACTGTACCCAACTAAAACCTGTTTGCACGTCTCCTTTGAGCGTGGAAGGGTAGTAATCAAAGTACAGTGGGAACTCACACGAGACAAATGACGATCCTCAGGTCGATGAACTAACCTACACACATGTCACCAGGGAACTGCTATCTGACGTCAGGTATAAGACCAACTAGCATGTTCCCGGCGAGTCCTGTCCGGTGTACTCATAACCCAATGAGCACCTGTATACATCTTAGGTGATCCAACTGACACCAGTGGCTTGTGAGACCGGCTACCGCCCCTCGTCGGGGTCTCGACTATATACACTAGTCTACTCTGGAGTATCGATGCCCTGTCTCGAAACTCCCATGACTAGGGACCTTTTAAGGATGTGCTTATAGACTACCAGCTCCCACGTATATGATCGCTCTCATACTGCTGGAAGTCAAGCAAGAATCCTAGGGGCTCTATCAACGTGCAATAGTGACCTGTAAGGTCACCTAAAGCAGTACACGATGATAAAGGTAAACCAGATAGCATACTATCATCTTGAGTAAGACTGTCCTACCGGGATAAGTCCTCCCTCAATCATTGCAATCACGTGCCTGTGATCCAATAATTGACTCTGAGGGCACTATCTCCAACAATCCCTTTGCAACAAGTCTAGCTTTGAAAGTCTCCACTTTCCCATCTACACCAAGTTTTTTCTTGAAGATCCACTTGCTCCCAATGGGTTTTACCCCTTCAGGTGCATCTTCCAAAGTCCATACTTTGTTGGTGTACATGGATTCCATCTCGGACTGCATTGCATCCAGCCATTTCATTGAGTCCCCACTCGTGATGGCCTGCTTGAAGCTAGTTGGGTCATCATCAACCATGATCCAATCCTCGCTCCCACAATCCATGAGAAAACCGTAGTATCTCTCAGGTGGGTGAGGAACCCTACTAGATCGGCGGAGAGGCTGAGGTTCGTTGGGAACTACTGAATCCTCCGGTTCAACCAAATTTTCTATCGTAGTTTGTATTGCTGGAACCTCATCCAGTTCTACCTCCATGCCACTAATCTCTTTATCAAGAAATTCCTTTTCTAAAAAGGTGGCATGTCGAGAAACAAACACTTTTTGTTCCTCGGTTTGGTAGAAGATATACCCGTGCGAATGTTTGAGATATCCAATAAACTTACACAGAATAGACCTTGCCACGAGTTTGTCCGGATTTTGCGTTTTTACATAGGCCGGACAACCCCATATCTTAACATAATTAAGACATGGTCTCTTTCCTTTCCATATCTCATATAGAGTGGTTGACACAGATTTGGTGGGAACCATATTCAATAGGTCTGCAGCTGTTTCCAGTGCATACCCTCAGAAGGAAAAAGGTAACTCAGCTGTGCTCATCATAGAGCGCACCATATCTAATCGGGTGCGGTTCCTCCGTTCCGATACACCGTTATGCTGTGGTGTATATGGAGGAGTTAGCTGAGAGAGAATCCCATTCTCTTTTAGGAAGTCCAGGAATTCATTGCTCAAGTATTCTCCTCCTCGATCAGATCGAAGGATTTTAATACTTTTTCCGGTTTGGTTCTCGACTTCTTGTTTATATTCTTTAAATTTCTCAAAAGCTTCTGATTTGTGTTTCATCAGGAACTCATATCCGAATCTAGAGAGATCGTCAGTGAATGTAATGAAGTACGCAGAACCATTCCTGGCATGTGTAGACATGGGGCCGCATACATCACTATGTACTAGTCCCAAGAGTTCCGTAACTCTTTCTCCTTGTCCCGTAAACGGAGTTTTGGTCATCTTGTCTTTGAGACATGACTGGCAAGTGTCATAAGATGAAAATTCAAACGGATTTAAATATCCATCCTTATGCAACTTAGCTAGTCGTGTCGTATTGATGTGACCCAGTCTATAATGCCACAAGAAGGATTCGTTCATTTCTGAACTCTTCCTCTTGTGTGTGTTTGTTATGGTCAGAACTGTTGATTGATTTAGAACATAAATGCCATTGCACATCGTGCCTGATCCAACCAACTTTTGGTTTAGAAAAATGTTCATAACATTATCCTGTAATACAAAATTATATCCCTCTTTACTCAACAAAGAAACTGATATAATGTTGCATATCAGGTTCGGCATGTAATAGCATTCGTTCAGAATCAATGTATTACCAGTTGGCAATACAAGGTGATATTCCCCGACGGTTTTAGCTGCAACAATTGCACCATTTCCAACCCTTATGTCTTTATCACCTTCTCCAAGTTCTCTACCTTTCCTAAGCCCATGTAACTGATTACATATATGGGATCCTGACCCGGTATCTAATACCCAGGACGTAGAGGAAATGGAGGAACAGTTCTTTGTAATGAACACACCCGAAGAAAATGCATCAACATGTACTTTCTTCACACGGGTGGCATGGGAATCCTGGTATTCCCCTATATCCTGTTCATTCCTATAACTCTTATAAGAAAGAACGGAACCAACGTTCCCCAGCACAGTATAACATGCGGGTTCGGTCAATACATCGATATTATTATCTTGATTAAGGCATGATATGGTCTCTACCTGGAGAGAGAGAGAGAAGAAAACACTTTAGCGTATGCTCTTGCAAGATCAGATTGATTATTATTTTATCTAATCTGGATGGCTCCCACTGTTTTTATCAAATCTTCCTTCAAACCCTAAAAGGAAAGACTGGCCGGGATTAATTACACCCTACAACTTCGCCAATCTTTCAGCCAGGCTAGTGTCGGTACATTGAGGGAGGTTCCCCGTGCTTTCGCACGGACCTAATTAAAGTAAACCTCGTTTTTCCCAGAGGCGTTACCCCGTTGACACCTTTCTAGACACCTACTTGATCGGCTAATTGTCCTGTGTAAACTCTCCCGGGAGTAACAATTACTCGCAGTGGGTATCGGGATCCAACTATCTCATAGAAAGTATGCAATCTCATTGAAAATTTCAACACTTGAAATTCCCGATAATATTTTTCCCCTAGCGTCCCATGACCTTGACGCAGGTCAACAAACCATAGTGCGCCAGTCAAGTTCAACCCGTCATTTCTTGATTGAATTAAACCCACCCGTACGACCCTTGACGCATGCCAACAAAGTCGCACGACTACCCTAATCCAATCTGCATCATATGCATAATTAGATAAATACTATTTAGCTACCGCACACTACGCCTTGACGTAGGCCAACAAACGTAGCACGAATACTAAGTAGGACTTATCTGAAATGACGGAGGGCTACGACTGGTTTTTCTGAAAACCTATTGCGTAATGAACTTGATATCGTTGTAGAAGAGGCTTTCATTAGTTTTGCTAAAGAGGTCACTCCCGGTGAAGGGATCTCGGCTCTTTCCTTATGGAATAAGGTGCAGGATATATCATATACATCACTAAGCAAAGCAAAACTCCAAAAGCAATCAAAAGACAAACCTAGTTTTGTAGCATCTGCCAGTTTTGCTAAAGAGGTCACTCGCGGTGAAGGGATCTCGGCACTTTCCTCATCGAATAAGGTGCAGGGTATATCATATATACCGCTATCCAAAGCAAAACTGTACCTATCCTTTTTGAAAATTTTGATTCTACAACATCTTTTAGGTTTCTTTTCTTTCATTAATCACATTAATGAAGTCCCATCATTTAAGTCACCTAAACATCACAGATAAATATGACGTACACTTATGCCATCCGCATTCGCCTCGATGTCCCCTCGTGCACCGTTAGGTTAGGTAACTAACGGCAGAGCGGGGCAGGGCTAGCGCGGGTGTAAAACATATGTAACACCTATATAATATATCATATATACTATATACAGTATTTATCACATCACATGATTACATCACAGATATCGCAGCAGAAGAAACATATGAAATATTGGATATACTAGGACGTCCATGTTTTATTTTGAGCCTCTAAAAAACACGGATTCCACGGTCGCGATGAATAGCCAAACCCACACCCCTAGACCCCTACGAGAGCGGCAAGCAACCCTACCAATTCTAGAGTTAGGAGACCCGGACTCGACTCCTCGAGTTGGTCTCCCACTGGACTCTAGAACCCGGTTACTTGTACTCTCCTCCTTGGGTCTATCCTAGTGCGGAAAAGTAAATAATATACAAATGGTGACATCGACCTCATCCCGGAAGTGCCCCAATAAAATAATATTACATACATTTTATTTTACATGAATGAAAATAAAAACTCTCATCTCACATAAAACCCCCCGGCTATTCAGAACGCGACGATCCAATATAACATATCCAGCAATACATAACATCACATGTTATCAACGTAAGTAAATATGCGCATCTCAATTGTCGTTGACATATAGCAACGAAACTGGCGATATCACATATTACACTTACGGTCGCAGAATTTTTTTTGTAAAACTACAATATTTGGAATCCACAATCGCTTTAGACATCGTAAATCCGAAATATCACATATTTCGAATTTCATGCCTAACTGTGTGAATTCCACATATTGTATCACATTCCAGATAAATAGAAAGTATTAAACTTTCCGATCGAATAATCAAATATCCAAGATTTCCTAAATAGCTCAACACTTGAGCGGAGTTCAAAAATTCCAGAATACGTCACAGTAGCAACGGTCCAGCCGTAGAAGGGTCAAGCCAACGCCTCACATGTAGCACGCCGTACTGTCCCAAACCCTAAGGTTCAAAAGGCAGTTCAAGACGGTCACATAATCGAGTTAAGGTTTGTTGTCTTCTAGAGGGTCCATCGCGTCACATGCACGTATTTCTGAAAGATTTAAACCCGAGAAAAATTCAACACTTGAACGTTTTTCGTGCCGGGAAAAATTGAGTTAATGATATCCGTTCGAACATTTTAATACTTTTTAAATTATCCGGAATAACAAAACAAAATTAAATTCTCCGATCAAATCGACAATTACAAAATAAACCCCAAAATACTCAACACTTGAGTCAGAAAACAAAATACCCAGAAAATATAAAGAATAGCTACGGATGTTACAACATAAAGAACCGTCCCCAAAACCATTTTCCTGCCGCGGAACCGCCGCAACATGTAGCTTAGTGCCGCGGTTCCGCGGCCACGTGGTGGATTTGGGGACTCGTTTTTCATGGTAACCCTTAGAATTCCCTGCTGATTTTTTTGAGAATTTTTAATTCTGAAAAAACACAGATTTTAAAAAATGTACAGAGAGGGGTTCATTTTGACGTATTCGGGTTCGTTCGGAATTTTAACTTCGTTAACACATCGCCTAATGCTCTAGCTAGGCTCTGATACCACTGTAAGGTTACTAGGAACACTAATAAGGTTCTACAATGCATCAACCATGCCCGTTTAAAATTTTAGCCGTGCCGAATAACCCTAAGCAAGATCGTTGCTAGAAAATTAGGGTTTCAAATGCAAGTAAACTATGTTTATGATTAAGTGAATACGAAATACAACCTTTGTAGATTGGTCCTTCACTTCTATTGCTCCTTGTTGAAGTCCCTTCGCTGCGATCGTGGTTCTCCCGGACCCTTGCATGGCTTCACGAGGCGAAAGACGCGTCCTTGCTTGAAGTCTTCGAGGACGAAGATGATCTACGTCGAGGGGATGCCAACTCAACCTTCTACTTCACTAACTTGAGAATTAGTGAAGCAATCACCCAAAACTAAAGTTCTAGTCTAGTAGAGGATGGAGAAATAGGAAGTGGGTTCTCTTTAGAATTTTATTTCTCACAATCTTTATCACTTTGGATCAAACCCTAGCAAGCTTTTTCTTTTTCACCATGAAGAAGAAGAACAAAAGAAAGAGATGAGGATAATGATCAAGTGAGAAGGCTAACCATGGTGAGTGAGTATCATATACTAACTCTTGTAGAGACTTAACCCATGGCTAATCCTTATGGTTGGGTTAAGAAATATCTATAGTAAAAACAAATTTAGTGGAATTAGTCAAATGCTTCCACAAGCTTCCACAAGCTTCAAGCATTTAGCTAATCCTCCACTAATTTTGTAATTACTTTGAATATTAAAATCCAACATAAAAGATAGCATAGTGTAAGTCTCATACACCCAAGTCATGTGTATCATCAACATGATACAAGAAGGAAAACACATTTTAGTATATATCATATATACATTAAAATTGTGCTCATGTGAGAAAAACCCTAAAGGGAATAAGTGTTAGTTAATGTAAAATAGTATATCAAATATACAATTATACAATAAATTATTAAATCAACACTTGACTTAATAATCCGGTCATATCACATATAACCGACTAGCATCCAATGTATCGACTTATCGAATCAACACTTGATTCGATAACCCGGCTATATCATATATAACCGATCGATACAAAAAGTCACGAGAATAGAATACGGTATCACATACACGCATTATTCTCGGTCCCGCACATATCACATATGCGCTCCTATTTCGTTTTGCCTGAGCCAGTAAAACCTCTATGTAGGACTCTAAAGACTCGTCAATACGCCGGTAGTAGGTGATGATCACATCAAGCACCCACAAGCCATCAGCGGTACTAGCTAGTCGTAACGGCTACCCGGGTATTGAGCGATCAGAACATCAGCAAGCAAGCCCGCTCCAACTCCTGTAAAAGCCTGCCGGTAACACTTCCCGTATAGTCCGGTCTCCTCGTTTGATATATTGCATATCAAGTCTACGGGTGGTAAACGTCAGACCCCAATAACCGATAAGTCGTGCCGATGTGAGGCTCATAACGGGTCGAGAAACTACTGGTAACACTTACCGGTAAATCTCTAAATCAGCCCTGGCCAGGGACTTCCATGTTACGGCCAATCGAGCACAGCGCAACATCAACCCCCAATACCGGGAGAGACGAATCCCCTCCTATCGCTCATTGCCTCCATGTGACTCGGGACTGTACCCAAAATCCACCGTTTTGCATGCCCTCATAGATGTGGTAAGGTGGAAATCAAAGCACAGTGGGAATCACACAAGACTCTATGACGATCTCGAGTCTACAGACTAACCTGCACAAGTATCACCAGAGAACTGCCATCTTACGTGAGGTATAATACCATCTGGGAGTTCTCGGCGAGTCCGTCCAGTGTACCCAGTCTCCACTGAGCACCCGTATACCATCTCTGATGTCAAACACCAATGGATATAGGATCATCCATCGCCCATCTCATGGGTCGAGAAGCGTATACGCTAGTCTACACGGGTATATCGATGCCCCGTCTCGATACACCTACGACTAGGGATCTTGAAGGATGTACTTATGGACTACTATGTCCCCACTAGTATGATCCGCATCATAGTCCAGGTAGTCAAGTACAAATCCTAAGGGCTTTACCAACATGTAACTATAAGACAGTATAAAGGGACAAGTATACATGTTAAGATAAAGAGCAACCAGATAGCATACTATCATGTCGAGCAAGAAAGTCCTCTCTATATATGTCCAAGCATCCAATATAATATACATCATCTGTACAATACTGGCCTCTAGGGCATACATACAACTAACAACACTGGACAGACTCGTCGAGAACTCCCAGATGGTATTATACCTCACGTTAGATGGCAGTTCTCTGGTGACACTGGTACAGGTTAGTCTGTAGACCCGAGATCATCATAGAGTCTTGTGTGATTCCCACTGTGCTTTGATTTCCATCATACCACGTCCAAGAGGGCGTGCAAAAGGGTGGCTTTTAGGTACAGTCCCGAATCACATGGAGGCAATGAGCGATAGGAGGGGATTCGTCTCTCCCGGTATAGGGAGTTGATGTTGCGCTGTGTTCGATTGGCTATAACTGGAAATCCCTGTCCAGGGTTGCTGAGATTTACTGGTAAGTGTTATCAGTAGTTTCTCGAACTGTTATAGACCTCATATCGACATGACTTATCAAGCTACTAGGGTCTGACGTTTACCACCCTTAGGCGAGATTTGCGACATATCAGACGAAGAGACAGGACTGTACGGGAGTGTTACTGATTGGATTCGCAGGAGAATGTACAGGCTTGCTTGTTGATCTTCTGATCGTTCAATACCTGGTTGGCTGTTACGTTTAGCTGACCGCTTGCAGCTTGTGGGTGTTTGATATGATCATCACCTACTGCCGGTGTATTGACGATTCTTTAGGGTCCTACACAGAGGTTTCTTGAGTCAGGCAAAACGGAGTAGGGGCACATATGTGATATGTGCGGGACCGAGAACAATACGTGTATGTGATACCGTATTAGATTCTCGCGATATGAGATATCGGCCGGGTATATGTGATATAGCCGGGTCATTCGATCAAGTGTTGATTCGATGAACTGATACAGATTATATTAGTCGGTTATTTGTGAAATAGCCGGATTATCGGATCAATTGTTCATTCGATAATTTAATGTATAATTATATATTTTATATATTAAATTACATTAACTAGTATAAGCTCACTAAAATATTCTTTTTCTCACTCGGGTAATACATTGATATATGTTAATTGTGTTATTTTATTTTTTTACAAAATATATTATATATGTGATATATAATATTGTAACAAGTTAAGGTTACTAATGCAACAAGTTTAGTGGAGATTAAACATGGTTAGGGTTTGATTTGGGTTAAGCTTTTCTAGAAGTTTCTAGAAGCTTTGCTTTTTGTTTTTGCAAAGATATTTTGTAAAGATATTTAGTTATGATATTTATTAACCCAACTCAACCCTTGACCATGGTTGATTCTCTACATTGGTTAAGTTATCATACTTAACCTATGGTTGCATTTCTAACCTCACTACAATTGATTATTCATCACAAAAGAAATGGTTCTTCTTCTTCCTTCTCTTTTTCAATGGAAAAGCTTTCTAGCTTTTTCATTAGTGATGATTTTGAGTGAGATTAAGAAAACAAATGAGAGCTAAATTTCTACTTCATCATTCTGATCTATCCTAGCCATTTAGATTAGAGTGTTCACTTCATTTGTGAGTGAGAGCTTGTGTTAAAGAAACTTCAAGGTAGATCATCTTAGTTATCGAAGATCGGAAGCAAGTTTGCATCATTCTCTTCGTGGAGCCTCTCTAGAGTCCGGGTACATGATGATCGCAGCGAAGGGACCTCAACACGGAGCTTTAGAAGTGAAGGATCGGACTACAAAGGTTGTAATCCCAAACTCTTAGATGTTAAAGTGTTTTACATGCTTTGTTTCGCCTAATCTCTAGTCTAAGATCTTGGTTAGGGTTGTTCGGAACGTCTAAATTTTAAATCGGGCATGGTTGATGCCTTATAGACGCTTGTGAGAGTGCTTAGTAACCCTACAGTTTTGAGGGTTTAGAGGAGGGGGATGAAGGAGGGCAGCAGCCATAGGAGGTGAGGGGAGGAAAAATGAAGAGAAAATAATGGAGGGAACAAGTGTCATGGCTTGGTTTGACCCCTCACCCTTTCTCTCTTTTGCACATACCCAATTCTTTATATTTTCCATTTTCTTTTCTTTTTTTTTTTTATCTTTCCCTTCTCAATTAAAACAACAACCATGTTAAAAAAAGAAGAAGAGAAGGCCATGATAAAAATGTAAGAAGTGCTAAAAATGACATGTGCATGTCATGTGCACAATACACGTTTAATGCACGATTAGCGATATTTAATCGCGATTAGCATTAGTATAGCATATAATAAATAATAAATTTTCATAAATTGCATAAATCACATAAAGCACCCTCTTTTTAATAATTTCCATAATTTTCTAAATTTTTCTCGATTTATCGGTATTTAATTATACCACATTATTAATATATTCATTAAATTTATTATTTAATTAAAAAATCCCAAAAATAATATTTTATTTTTCTGAAATGTTACAAGGCGACTTAAGTAGAGTGACGTACCGTGTGTATGTTCCGAGGCATACTTACGATACACTACTCCGCTTAAGAAGCCTTAGGATGTACATTTCTTTGCACATTATTATATCCATTCCTATGATCTATCCTCATCGATATCGGTTTGTGGTTTTTGTTACCACGGTTGCACGGGCAGAGAGAGCTGCGGCTAGAGTTGTGGTCAGCATGAGCTCATCTTGGACGAGGAATGACCAGGGTGTAATTCCGGTGACACACGATTGCATAGATGTGTCGTTTTATTGTGTTTTTCGCGCCATGAGCGTTTGATGGATTGCTTTTACTAAAATTTCTCGAACGTGCAGATCAGCACCAGACGATTGGGCTATTGCTAGAGGCCTGTTAGAATGTGATGACCATTAATGTATCGTCTATTATTGAGGATTGATGCACTGTTCAGTGTGCGGACGAATGAGCCGGCTGTTGCTGCGACTGACAAGATATCGTCCCAGATGTTTGAAACTATTGCAGCATGAGTTGTACTTAGGGATTTGATTGAAGATCGCTAGTCACCCATGGATAACGACTACGACATGTGGTTCGTTTGCACACCCCGATGCGAGGTCATCAGATTGACTGATATCATCTAGAGAAGACTTCACTCAGGCACGTTGAGAGTCGATAGAAAACGATCGAATGTCAGAAACCCATTTTTCCATGTTTAAGGTATTCGGAAAAACATACAAGTAATTCTATGAACCCTCTAGAAAAATGAAACTCTAACTCGACACAATGACCATGGAAACACTTTTGAACCTTAGGGTTTGCGGCAGTTCCACGGTGCCATTAATGAGGCTTGGGTTTGCCCTTCTACGGATGGTCCATAGGTATTGTGGTATGTATTGATATTATTAAACTGTGCTCAAGCGTTGAGCTCTCGGGGAATTATGGACTTTGATGAATCGATCGAAAAGTTCGACGTCGTCTGGATATCATGTGATGAGATACATTACTTGGGATACTCTAGGTATGAGTATAGCCGTTGTAGCGCAGTCCATAAAGCTACGAAGAGACGAGTCCGAATCAGTCGACATTAGAGAAAAGTGGAGTAAGAGGTTCGAACGAGATTTTGATGAGATGATGTTCCACTCCGTTGACATCAGAGATGTGATACGCATGCAGAGGCATTGAATATGGATATATCTTCCAGAAGGAGTCGTGATGAGTATGCAGCCGTTCTGGAATAAGAAATAGATTTAGTAAAGAGTGATAACTCCGGGCAGTTCAACAGGAACGAGATTTGGGAGAAACCCCGACAAGATCTTTCTGGGAATACTAAACGAGAAGACTTGGACCCAGGATCGGTTGTATTACGCACACCCAGTAGGCCAGAGTTCGGCATCGTTGACGAGACATGTTATGAGTGAGCATGATAGTTGGCCAGAGATCTTTAGAGGATGTGCCAGAGCGGAACTGTTTCCGTCATCGTTTCTATATTGGTCCGTTGAGCCGAGGAGCTATGTAACTAGCAATTCGCAGTGAGAGACGAGAGCCTAAGGGCACCAGGCGCCAGGCCATGAAGAGGAGGCAAGTAGATATCTTGCTCTGCTAGCTTTGGATGCACCGACACCTTCTCGATTTTGAAGAAATGACATATCTACGACAGTGTTTACGATTTACGATTTGGTGATTCGAATATCGCGTGTCCGTCATTTTCGATTTCGGTATTTTGGGCGATTTATTTGCATGATTAAGATTTTGTACACCACAGTTGCACTCGACTTCGATTTGATGTCGTTCGAGATGTTTGATTTGATTTCATGCATATGGCATATATGTGATTTGACTTGTGCCTTCGGTGTAGTTTTCATGCACTTTTTGTACTTGATTCGATTTTGTGCACGCTGATGCTCGTAGTTGTGAGATTATATACCACAGTATACCAGATTTAGATTAAGGTTTGTTGTATACCGTCGATTTCGATTGTGATATTCAATATTGTTTTCGTGCACCTTATGCACTTGAGCTGGATTTTTTTGCGCATACTTGGCACGCTTGATGCGATTTTGGTGCACACCAGATGCACTAAATCGGGATTCTTCGTGCATATCAGATGCACATGGTATTGTTGTCAGATACACTCGTTTCCCTTGACCGGTGTTTTCGTGCACACTCGTTGCACTTAGTTTTGGCTTCTGTGCATATGTATGGAACGTTCATTGATTTCGATTTTTGTGCGCACCAGACGCACGTGGCATTGTTGCATGTACTATTGAGTACGATTTCTCTTAAGCAGTACGTTTTTATGATATTTACTATTTGGTTTAGTAGCTGAGCAGGACTAGTCAGAGGACAGTACCTGAATATGTTTCTGCATGCATTGATAGTTATCGAAGGTATTTCTAAAAAGGAGCTATAGTCTCAGTATTTACCTACGTGTCCGAGATGACACGAAACATCTTACAAAGGAAAACCTTCTAAATTATTTTCAAAACGGCGGGACGTGTATGTTAAACGAAAAGGCATGTATGTATAAATAGTTATTTATCTTACAACAAAACGTCCGCTACTTGTGCCGTGATACACGCATCACACAACAACTTGGAAAAGGTTTGGCATGCATTTTATTTTTCCAGATGTTTTGATGAGTTTACAACGATGCGTACTATGTACATGTTATAGATCTGATGTATATCATGTTGGTTTTCATATTTGACTTTGAAATTTGTATCTTCCCCATAACTCCGATGATTGCATGATGCTTGACGGAGTTTTGATTTTGAGTAATATACTCGTTTTTCATGCGCATGCATTGCGCTATGATATGTTTAAGTATTGACGACTTCGGAACCCCGACGACTTGATTGTTTTGCTGAAATGTTTTAGTATTTGAGGGGTTTAAATTTAAATTCGGGGACCGAATTTATTTAAGGGGGGAAGACTGTAACATTTCAAAAAAATAAAATATTATTTTTGGGAATTTATATAATTAATATAATAAATATTATGAATATTTTAATGATGTGGTATAATTATATACCGATAGTTTAGAAAATGTTGGAGAATTAAATTGAATGGTGATTTTTTAAAGGATTTATGTGATTTAGGAAAATTATAATTTTTTATAATTAATTATATACAAGTTTATCCTAAACTTGATTAATGTTCATTAATCACACATTGTTGGTGTTTTGTGCATGTGACATGCACCATTTCATATTTGCTAACACTTGTTACATTTTTGAAAAACTTGGCTTAAATCCTAAATTGTGCATGGTTTCATTTGGGTTTCTATGGTTTTTAAAAGAAAACAAAAAGAAAAGAAAAAGGAAAAAGAATAAAGAAATTTGTATGGGCAAGAGAGAGAAAAGAGAGAGAGAGGTGAGGGGTCATTTGACCATGGCTCCCATTTGTTTTCCCTTTATTTTTCTTCATCATTCTCACCTCCTCCTCTCTCATGGCTGCCCTCCTCCCTCCACCACCTCTACCCCTCACAACACCATTAAAAATACATCAAAATACTTCATTCCCTTCATTAAAAATATACACAAGCTCACTACAAGCATGGGAGATCAAGAAAGTTGGGATTTTGAGCACTTGGGGCAACTCAAGAAATTTCTTGAGTTGCCAAATGAAGTAATTCTTTCACCCTTAGCTTAGTACTTGAATTTCTATAGCCTCTAAACTAGTTTAGAATCCATTTAGTGAGGTTTAGTGAATTTGGAAAATTCCAAGATGAAGGTTAGGGCTTTTTTCGAGTTGTGAGGGTGCAATTGAGAGTATTTGGTGACTACAAACTCCTTTAGTGATGATCTTTTAGACCAAAATAGAAGCAAAACCAAAAACTGGATTTAGAAACTTCTGTGTCGGTTTTTGTGTATAATTAGTGCCTACAGGAAATCTAGGATGACCTGGAACATTTACTAGAAAAACAAGCAACTCCATTAACCTAATTAAGACACTAGGAGACCACCCTGAAGAGACGAGACCCCAACTCCCCCACTTGGCCGAGCAGGCCGGATTCTGGGGTGGTGTGGCCGGCCAAAATTTAGGGGATGGTGTTGGAAATTGTTCTGTAGCTCATATACCCCTTATACAACACCCCAGTGCTGCTTGTTTATACTTATTTCTTCTGAACCAAAATCTGGGACTAGTTTTCTAAGATTCTGTTTTGGTTTCCTCGATGTTCATGACTTGGATTTTGGATATTTTGTTTTATCTCGATCACTTGACATTTTTATGTCGATATAGGGTGTTGTTTGGTTCTTTTACATGCGTAGGCTATAGGTTCTAACATGTAGGCACCTCGCGTGTCATTTTGGTTTTGAATCATATTTTAATGCGATACGATATGTGATGACATGTAGGTACCTCCGTGTGAACTTCGGGCCGACAAGCAAGAGCATGGCTATATCGACTTCGGCAAGCAAGGATCAAGGTGAGTAGATATATATCTACGGGGAAAGTCGGGTGGATGGAGTATAGCACCCCCGCAGCTTCGTAGTGTAGTATACGAATATGTGTGTGTGTGTGTGTGTGTGTGTGTGTGTGTGTGTGTGTGTGTAAATATGTGTATTGTGAGACTAAATGATTATCAAGATAGGGTTTAGGTGTTCACTGGTTAGTTTTAGTGTAATTGTAAGATAGTGCTTTTAATGTAATTTCTCAGTCGTGAAACCCTAGGGTAAAAGTTGACACACACACACATGCACACACGTGATATGTTTGGATGTATATGATATATATATATATATATATATATATATATATATATATATATATGGATGTGGATGTGTACTATATATATATATACATATACGTATACACGTATGATGAGGATAGTATATGATACTTGGAGATGAGTCGATTTGATTGGGCATGATGCCATGAGATCGGTGATGTGAATTCGGTCGTATTATGAGATACGACATGATATTATAGCGGATCATTGAGCGATGTGTTTTCATACACACGTGGATATATATATGTTTGATGGTATCGTAATGTACTAGACTTTAGATCAGTACCCCTATTTCAGGATATGATGATAATGATACCAGATAAATAATGAGTTATATGTGATATTGACCCGTACCCTAATTTGGGATGCCGTACGATGTATAATTATGATGATTGATCCGCACTCATGACTCGGGGATGTCATATTATATATTGTATTGTATGTGACGCTATTGAGGCGGGATCGCCGACTACTAGATACATTGACTCAGACTTAGCTGGATTCCTTTCCCCTTCGATTTGTCTCTTAGTTTAGTCCTGTAGATTATCAGGTAGATGTCAGTCTGGGCTCGAGTCATACTTATTTTCAAAGCTAACGAATCGTGAGTATTTTATAGACAGGCCAAGGGGTACTACGGATATTTCAAAGGACATACATTTTCTTAAAAACACCGTAGCCCCTATTTTCTAAAAATCACGATTCGTACTATTTCAAATGCCTAAACTGTATGACTTGTACATATAAGTGTATATTCTTATATGTTGTGTTTACTATTCATTTTCCGTATATTCTTGCTGTTCGCATCACATTGCATGCTTAAATGTGTTTTTATTGTTATTATGAACCCATGCTGTCAGGAAACCAGCACCATTACCGATGATGCATATGCTCTACGTACACCTGCTTGCCGGTTCACACACATCATCATCGGTAATTTTCATGTCACGTACACATTAGAAAATACTGCTTCATTAGTGTAAATTGCTAGCTGATAGTTTCGACATAGTACTAGTGCGCTTGCCTTTATATACTAGCTTAGACATTGCATTTATTACTGTGATATCTCTTGCATGTGTATTTAGCCATTTGTTATGCAATATTACACTGTTTATTTACTCTTGAAAATTGGATTTCGGATTTTCCATGAGATTTCTGGATTTGGAGAAACCGCAAGGATTTATAAACTCATTTATATTTCAAAAGATAGAAATTTGCGGTTTTCTCGTGATATGATTTTAGAGGTGTCCACCATGAGTTTTCTCGGCTATTGAGCGGTATCATACACCCGATTCGAGGAGGAAGAGGAACCGTCTGCGGGTGCATGGTGGACCCGTTGCGGTACCCCGGGCAAAGATGGTCGCAGATGATGGCGTTGAGCCTGGCAGGGGAGCACTATTGACCGGTTATTGTGATGCGGCGGATATCCAATGGATATCGACGTAGTCTTGAGATTTGATGATTTGGGCCGGTCCGGATTGCCTGTGCCCGGGGCCAGTCCGGATTGCCGGAGCCCGAGATATTGAGACATTGAGATTTTATGATATGGGCTAGTCCAGATTGCCGGAGCTCGAGATATTGAGTTATTGGGATATATATTTTGTGTCGATGCTTGACACGGATTCCTTGTTGATTTCATTGACGATACTTCGATTTTTATGCAGAAATCTTACAGAGATAAGAAAACAGTTTTCTCATTTAGATGTATTCTGTTTTCATGCATTCATACATCGTATATATGATATGTTGTTACCTGAAGCACTGACACGAGCACTTGGTATTACACTTTTGTATAGATGTTTACCCTTGCCATTATTGATGCTTTAGGTTATATATTATACAGATATTATGGTATGACCTAGGATAGAGTCATATATGCGATTTCTGCTCGGTGATATTTTCTACACACGAGTTGGCAACTCACCCCCGTTGTGACACAGTTTCTTGCAGGTTTTGCCATACAGGTTTCTTTGCGGCTTGCTGGCACACTACTTCCTTCCTGGTGATTGCCTTATAGGTGGGTTCACTTGTATCGTGACCACCGTAGTATTTGTATTTATTTCAGTTGTATCTAGTAATTCCATCAACCAGACTTGTATTATTGTTATACTTAGAAGACCAGTGTCTATTCTTTCGACCTTAGAGTCGCACTTGTATTATTATGGTTCTCTGGTGGATATTGGTTTTCTTCTGAGTTTTGATCCTCGCCCTTCGGCGTTGTATATTATATTGTTTGCGTGGTTGTGTCCGCCAATTGGCGAAGAGCTAGCTCCCGCTTGGGGATGCCTTTATTCTTCATTTATATATATTTCATGTGTTGTACCCGTTTGGGGCCAGTATTTAGAAAGGAGACTCTGCCGAAATTTTCGGAAAAATATGATGTTGCTTTTAAATGTTTAATGCCACTTATTTATTAAAACCACTTTCTTTAAAACAAGTTTTCTTCACTTTTTCTTTAAAATGGTTTATATTTCTGGGCTTTTGGCTTACTTGAATTAGGTGGGGTCCTATAGACTTCACATGACTCAAGTGCCAGTCATGTGCTATTTCGGGTCGTGAAAAGATGCTATTTGGTTTTATCTGTCTACCTCTCTGAAGATGCCAAGTTGATTTATGGCACCATGTATCGAAGGTTTATACATTTGCGGCCGATGTAGCAGATTTTTTCAGATTCCCCCTCATTGTGAAGGGTTTTTGATTGTGGGGACGCTCTTCCCCGCAGGCGCAAGCCCCTGCAGTTAATTACGTTACCACGTAGCGATAAACACTTTCTTCTTCTCCTGATGTTCACTTTGTGTCGTGTGTGTTTGTTTTACTTTTGGTTTCCCGTGGATTGTATACAGAGACTAATTTATGTTATCGCTCGTAGGGCGAGGATTAGTCCAAATCCGTATTTTCTTAGATTTGGTTTTTTTTGATTTAAGGATCGTTAATCTCATTTGAGATTAAGATAAACTTAAATGTTTGTTAAGGATACGTTAGTCTAATTTTAGACTAAGATCTACTCAACGGGGGTTCAAGATCATTTTTGACCCAACAACAGAGCATTTAAGCTCTATCGTTTTAGTTTAGAGACGTTACGGTCCATCGGGTTTAAGGACATCATAGTCCATAGGGTTTAAAGACATCATAGTCCGTGTTTAAAGACATCATGGTCTGTAGGGTTTAAAGACATCATAGTCTGTAAAGTTTAAAGACATCATAGTCTGGGTTTAAAGACATCATAGTCTGTAGGGTTTAAAGACATCATAGTCTGTGTTTAAAGACATCATAGTCTGTAGGGTTTAAAGACATCATACTCTGTGTTTAAGGACATCATAGTCTGTAAGGTTTAAAGACATCATAATTTGTAAGGTTTAAAGACAACATAGTCTGTGTTTAAAGGCATCATAGTCTGTAGGGTTTAAAGACATTATAGTCTGTGTTTAAAGACATCATAGTCTGTAGGGTTTAAAGACATCATAGTCTGTAGGGTTTTGGTTTAACAGTTTGGGGATGCACCAAAAGTTATTGGTTATTAGGACCCTCCATCTCTCCGAAGACGTTGAAGAATTACAACGACATGTATCAGAGGTATGAAGAGATGTACCCTTGAACTAGTGGATGTTCATCAAAGATTTGATGATCTTGTTTCGGACTAAGTCCAATTTAAAAGCATATGGGTTGGGTTAAGTTGGGATTTAACAAACCTTGGGCTCAGCCCACTTGATTATTTATTTGGGCTTGGTCCCCTTTCTGCATCAGTAATGCTGAGCACTGAAATGGGTTCTGACACGCTTTATTCTTTTTTTTTAGCCCACGTGTTTAACACGTGACGTCTGTATTCTTTTATATGGAGTGTTAAACACTTGATAGCGCTCACGTAAAGAACACGTGGAGCGCTTGGCGCTGAGCGCCAGGCAATGAGTACTAAGTACTTTTTATTAAGTAGCGCCCACGTGAGGAGCACATGGAGCGCTCGGTGCTGAGCGCCAAACTTTGAGTGCTAAGCGCTCCTTATTAAATAGTGCCCATGTGAGGGGCACGTGGAGCGCTCGGCACTGAGCGCCAGGCACTTTTTTTGTTCTGATCAGTTCGGTGCTCTGAGAATTAAATTCTCATTTGTGGGAGACTTTGTCTCATGGATCTAAGAACTAAGTTCTTATTTTTTGAGGAGATGCTATGATTTCTTTTACTTATATGAAAGACTTTGTCTTATAGATCTATGATCAAGAAAAAGAACTAAGTTATTTAGATGTGAGAGTTACACTCTTAAATATGGAGGAGATGCTATGATCTCTCTTCTTGTTATTTACCTTGAGAAGAAATTGCTCTCGTCTTTGAAGTTTGAAGTTTGTAGGGGTTCTTTTGTGCAAGACTTGAAGTCTTGGGTCCTTTATATAGGGGATGCTGATTTGTTGAATCAGTTAAGGAAATCTCTCATTGAGAGATCTCTGATTGATCTGGGGATTTTATCCACCGTTGGATCTTTTTGATCCTAGGCCTTCTGTTTCACAGAAGATTTTTCTCTTGTTGTTAACACGATTGGAAAAATATTTTCCCATACAGAGCTTATTCTGTATCTTGGTGATTTTTAATCACCACTGGATCTTTGATCCAACGGTGCTTTGATTTTCAAAGCACAATCTTTCTTGTTTAGAAATATTTGAGGAGTATTTCCTCAATTAGAATTTAATTCTGTGCTCTGATGATTTATCATCTCCGTTGGATCTTTGATCCAAGGGTGGAGAACTTTTAGTTCTGGCGCTAGCGCTCTCGTACTTTGCACGTGAGGCGCTGCCTCAGAGTTTTTAACTCTTGACGCTGGCGCTCTCATGCCTTGCACGTGAGGCGCTGCCTTAGAGTTTTTAACTCATGACGCTGGCGCTCTGGTGCCTTGCACGTAAGGCACTGTCTCAGAGTTTTTTAACTCATGGTACCGGCGTTCTCGTGCCTTGCATGTGAGGCCCTGTCTCAAAGCTTTTAACTCATGGCGCTGGAGCTCTCGTGCCTTGCACGTGAGGTGTTGCCTCAGAGTTTTAACTCTAGGTGCTGGCGCTCTCGTGCTTTGCATGTGAGGCTTTGCATGTGAGGCTCTGCCTCAGTTTGAATTTTGAACAGATCCTTGCTCTCTTATTGGGGGGAAACAATCTAGGTCACAAAATATCTTATCAAAATATCTAAAGTCAAAAAGTCAATCCAAGTCAAATGGTCAACCCAAGTAGCCATGCCACAAAATTATCATTTACCAAAAATAACAAATACTTTTCTCCACCTCATATTTGTTTTGACCAAGTCAATGGTCAAAACCCTAATGAGGTGTCTCCTTCTATACCCCCTCTCATCCGTATATACATACCCGCATCCGTGTTCCGAGAAACACGAATACTATGAGACGAAACTAATCCAATAATCAAATACTAGGATCCGTCTTAAACCAAAGCCCACTAGTATTTTCTGCTCGAACATCACACGCGCACAAGTACACGTATGTGATCGAACCCTGTCGTAAAACCATACGACCTCTACATCATTTCGCCCGAAGCTGGGAAACCCTCTGTGTGGGACTCTACAGACTCGACAGTACTCCAGCAGTGGGTTTAACCAAAAGCACGTCAGCAGCACTAGCTGTATGTAACGGCTACCCAGGTATCTGTTGATAAGAAGGTCGACGAGGAAACTTATCCGTACCCCTACTAAGCCTATCTGTGGCAATCTCCGTACAGTCCAGTTTGTTCGTCTAAGAGTGTCGCATATCGGTCCTAGGGGGTGGCAAGCATCATATCCCTAATAGTGCAATAAGTCGTGTCGGATTGCGGCCAAAAACACCCTGAGAAATTACTGGAGTACCTACCAGTAAATCTCGCTTGCCCTGGCCAGGGACTTTGTGTAATGGCTTTTCAAACACAGCACGACATCAACCCCCAATACCGGGAGAGACGAATCCTATTTAACCGCCAATGCCTCCAAGTGCTTCGGGACTGCACCGAACTACTACCTGTTTGCATGACTAAATAGAGCCGTGGTAGGGTAGTAATCTAAGAACAGTGGGAACATACTTGAGGCGAAATAGCAGTGTCAAGTCAACGGACTAAGCTATACTCAGGTCACCTGGAAACTGCTACCTGACGATAGGTATAGTACCAACCAGCAGTTTCCCATGAGTCCATCCAGTATAACTCATAACCCAATGAGCACCTGCATACTATCTCCAGTACGACGTACTCATGGCTGTAGGACCGACCATCTCCCCTGCTGGGATGAGAAGCATATACAGCAGTCTACTCTGGAGTATCGATGCCCTGTCTTGATAGTCCTACGACTAGGGTGTAGGGTTCCTAGGAACACTATAGAGGTCTCACAAGGCATCAACCATGCCAATTTAAAATTTTAAGGGTGCCGAGAAACCCTAATACGGATCGTTGACTAGATGTTTAGGCGAAATACAAATCTAGTTAACAACTTAACTAAAGATAAGAAGCTACAACCTTTGTAGATCCGGTTATCCACTTCCTTAGCTCCACGTAGTCGTCCCCTCGCTGTCCATCTCGAATCTCGGACTCTAGCGTCGGCTTCATTGGAGAAATGAGCGGAATAGGTCGTCGGCTTCGTGCCGAAGATGATCTACGTCGAGGCATCACAAGTTCAAGCTCCGACTTCACAAATTTGGGAAACTTGTGAAGAAAACACCCAAAACAACTTGGCAAGAGGTAGAGGGTGAAGAAATAGGAGGTGGGTTCACTTTAGAATTGGATTTCTCACTTTAGATCTCAAGTTGCCATTGATGGCATCAAGCTTTCTATCTTGAAGAAGAAGATCAAGAAGAAGAAAGAATATGATAAGTGTTATTTTTAAATGAAAAAGAAAACAATACTTATCATATCCTAACTAAGGTTAAGTGTAGAGAATAGACCATGGTAAGTGTGAATGGTTAGGGTTAAGCATGAAGAAAAATGGTCTCTTTAGTCAAAGCTTCATGAAGCTTCAACAAGCTTCATGATAAAAAGAAACCATTTTCTTTTCTTTTATCTATTTAATAAATAAAGAATGGATAAATAAATAGATGAATAACACAAAACCCTTACCATTATCATAACCATGGTTTAATTCTTTGCACAAACCCAAGTAAGTATGTATCATCAAACATGATACAATCAAGTACATACAAAAGCATATCACATATACAATGTGCACTTCAAGTGAAAAAATCCTTTAAAAATGAACCAATACTAGTTAATGCAAATTAATATATCAAATATATAATTATACATGAAATCATTAAATCAACACTTGATTCAATGATCCGGTCATGTCGCACATAACCGACCAGTATACAATGTATCGATTTATCGAATCAATGATTCGATAACTAGGTTATATCGCATACAACCAATCGAAACATTCATCGCGAGAATGAAATACGGTATCACATACACGCATTATTCTCGGTCCCGCATATATCTCATATGCGCTCCTATTTCGTTTCGCTTGAGCCAGGAAACCTCTGTGTAGGACTCTAAAGACTCGTCAATACGCCGGTAGTAGATGATGATCATATCAAGCACCCACAAGCCGCAAGCGGTCTGCTAAACGTAATGGCCATCCGGGTATTGAACGATCAGAAGATCGATGAGCTAGCCCGCTCACACTCTCCTGTGAATCCAACCAGTAACACTTACCGTACAGTCCGGTCTGTTCGTCTGATATGTCGCATATAGTGTCTAGGGGTGGTAAACGTCAGACCCAAATAACCGATAAGTCGTGCCGATGTGAGGCTCATAACGGGTCGAGAAACTACTGGTAACACTTACCAGCAAATCTCTGATCAGCCCTGGCCAGGGACTTCCCTGTTACGGCCAATCGAGCACAGCGCAACATCAACCCCCAATACCGGGAGAGACGAAACCCCTCCTATCGCTCATTGCCTCCATGTGACTCGGGACTGTGCCCAAAGACCACCGTTTTGCACGCCCTCATGGACATGGTAAGGTGGAGATCAAAGCACAGTGGGAATCACACAAGTCTCTATGACGATCTTGGGTCTACAGACTAACCTACACAAGTGTCACCTGAGAACTGCTATCTGATGTGAGGTATAATACCATCTGGGAGTTCTCGGTGAGTCCGTCCAGTGTACCCAGTCTCCACTGAGCACCCGTATACCATCTCTGATGTCAAACACCAATGGATATGGGATCATCCATCGCCCATCTTATGGGTCGAGAAGCGTATACGCTAGTCTACACTGGTATATCGATGCCCCGTCTCGATACACCCACGACTAGGGACCATGAAGGATGTACTTATGGACTACCATGTCCCCACTAGTATGATCTGCATCATAGTCCAGGTAGTCAAGTATACATCCTAAGGGCTTTACCAACATGTAACTATAAGACAGTTTTAAAGAAACAAGTGTACATGTTAAGATAAAGAGCAACCAGATAGCATACCATCATATCGAGTAAGAAAGTCATCTCTATATATGTCCAAGCATCCAATATAATATACATCATCTGTACAATACTGGTCTCTAGGGCATACATACAACTAACAATCTCCCACTTGCACTAGGGACAGCTGCTGTAGTATCGCATATCGAGCATCCCGAAGAGTCTCTCAAACTATATCTGGGGAATGGCCTTCGTGAGTGGATCCGCCGTGTTGTTCTTCGTGTCAACTCTCCTGACCTCGATCTCCCGGCGATCAACTATCTCCCGGATCAGGTGATACCGCCTCAGAATATGCCTGGATCGCTGATGGGACCTTGGTTCCTTGGCCAAAGCCACCGCTCCATTGTTATCGCAATACAAAGGTATTGGATGCTCAATGGATGGAACCACTCCAAGTTCAGTAATGAACTTCTTGATCCAGAAAGCCTCTTTGGCAGCAACGTTGGCAGCGATGTATTCAGCCTCCATCGTCGAGTCTGCCACGGTTTCCTGCTTGGAACTCTTCCAGCTAACCGCCCCTCCATAAAGGGTAAAGACAAATCCCGACTGCGACTTAGAGTCGTCCTTATCACTCTGGAAGCTCGAATCGGTAAAGGACTCCACTTGGAGTTCTCCGTTACCATACACCAAGAGAATCTCTTTAGTCCTTCGTAAGTACTTGAGAATGCTCTTCACAGCTGTCCAGTGACTCTCTCCAGGATCAGCTTGATACCTGCTCATTACACTTAGTGAGTATGCTACATCGGGTCTGGTACATAGCATCGCGTACATGATAGAGCCTACAGCCGAAGCATAGGGTATCCCTTGCATGCGAGCTCTCTCCAAATTAGTCTTGGGAGACATCTCTTTGGAGAGAGTGACTCCAGAGATCGTGGGTAAGTTCCCACGCTTGGATTCTTCCATACTAAACCTCTTTAGTATGGTGTCAATGTACCTGGATTGGGACAATCCCAATATCCGTTTGGATCTATCTCTATAGATCCTAATCCCCAATATGCAGGAGGCATCACCAAGATCTTTCATTGAGAATCTTTGTGATAAGAAGAGCTTGACCGATTGCACCATAGGAATATCATTTCCTATCTAGAGTATGTCGTCCACGTACAATACGAGGAAGACAACCTTACTCTCTGCCACCTTCTTGTAGATACAAGGTTCATCTGGGTTTTTGACGAAATCAAACTCTTTGATAACGACGTCAAAGCAGATGTTCCAACTCCGCGACGCTTGCTTTAATCCATAAATGGATTTAAGCAGCTTGCACACCTTCCCGCTGCTCCCACTGTCTACGAAGCCCTCTGGCTGAGTCATGTACATGCACTCTTCTAAATCACCATTCAGAAAGGCGGTCTTAACATCCATTTGCCAGATTTCGTAGTCATGATATGCAGCGATGGCAAGCATGATCCGGATGGATTTAAGCATAGCCACTGGAGAAAAGGTTTCGTCATAATCCATACCTGGTCTTTGACGAAAACCCTTTGCAACAAGTCTAGCTTTGAAAGTCTCCACTTTCCCATCTACACCAAGTTTCTTCTTGAAGATCCACTTGCTCCCAATGGGTTTTACCCCTTCAGGAGCAACATCCAAAGTCCATACTATGTTGGTGTACATGGATTCCATCTCGGACAGCATAGCATCCAGCCATTTCACAGAGTCTCTACTCGTGATAGCCTGCTCGAAGCTAGTTGGGTCATCATCCTCCATGATGCAATCCTCGCTCCCACCATCCATGAGAAAACCGTAGTATCTCTCAGGTTGGCGAGGAACCCTACTAAATCGGCGGAGAGGCTGAGGTTCATTGGGAGCTACTGAATGTTCTGGTTCCACTAAATCTTCAGTTACAGTTTGTGTATCTGGAACTTCTTCCAGCTCTACCACTTTGCCACTAATTTCTTTTTCAAGGAATTCCTTTTCTAAAAAGGTGGCATATTGAGAAACAAACACTTTTTGTTCTTCAGCATGGTAGAAAAAATATCCTTGGGAATTCTTAGGATATCCCACAAACTTGCAAAGAACTTACCGTGCCTCGAGTTTGTCTGGATTTTGCCTTTTGACATAGGCCGGACAACCCCATATCTTAACTCGTTTAAAATATGGTATCTTCCCACTCCATATCTCATATGGTGTGGTAGGTACAGATTTAGATGGAACTTGATTCAATAGGTATGTTGCTGTTTCCAGCGCATATCCCCAGAAGGAAATAGGTAACTCAGCTGTGCTTATCATAGAGCGCACCATATCTAATAGGGTGCGGTTCCTCCGTTCTGATACACCGTTGTGCTGTGGTGTATATGGAGGAGTCAGCCGAGAGAGAATCCTATTCTCTTTTAGGAAGTCCAGGAATTCATTGCTCAAGTATTCACCTCCTCGATCAGATCGAAGGATTTTAATACTTTTTCCGGTTTGGTTCACAACTTCTTGTTTATATTCTCTAAATTTCTCAAAAGCTTCTGATTTGTGTTTCATCTGGAAAACATACCCGAACCTAAAGAGATCGTCAGTGAATGTAATGAAGTACGAAGAACCATCCCTGGCATGTGTAGACATGGGACCGCATACATCACTATGTATTAGTCCTAAGAGTTCAGTAACTCTTTCTCCGTGTCCCGTAAACAGAGTTTTGGTCATCTTGCCTTTGAGACATGACTGGCAAGTGTCATAAGATGAAAATTCGAATGGTTTCAAATATCCATCCTTATGCAACTTAGCCAGTCGTGTCGCATTGATGTGACCCAGTCTACAATGCCACAAGAAGGATTCGTTCAATTCTGAACTCTTCCTCTTGTGTGTGTTTGTTATGCTCAGAACTGTTGATTGATTTAGAACATAAATGCCATTGCACAACGTGCCTGATCCAACCAACTTTTGGTTACGGAAAATGTTCATAACATTGTCCTGTAGTACAAAATTATATCCCTCTTTACTCAAAAAAGAAACCGATATAATGTTGCATATCAGGTTCGGCATGTAATAGCATTCGTTCAGAACCAATGTATTACCAGTTGGTAATGCAAGGTGATATTCCCCGACAGTCTTAGCTGCAACAATTGCACCATTTCCAACTTTAATGTCTTTATCACCTTCTCCAAGTTCTCTACCTTTCCTGAGCCCATGTAACTGATTACATATATGGGATCCTGACCCGGTATCTAATACCCAGGACGTGGAGCAAATGGAGAAACAGTTCTCTGTAACGAACACACCCGAAGAAAATGCATCAACATGTACTTTCTTCATTCGGGTGGCATGGGAATCCTGGTATTCCCCTATATCCTGTTCATTCCTATAACTCTTCTAAGAAAGAACGGAACCAACGTTCCCCAGCACAGTATAACATGCGGGTTCGGTCAATACATCCATATTATTATCTTTATTAGGGCATGACATGGTCGCTACCTGGAGAGAGAGAGAAGAAAACACTTTAGCGTATGCTCGTGCAAGATCAGATTGGTTATTATCTTATCTAATCAGGATGGTTCCCACTGGTTTTTATCAAATCTTCCTTCAAACCCTAAAAGGAAAGACTAGCCGGGATTAATTACACACTACAAGTTCGCCAATCTTTCAGCCAGGCCAGTGTCGGTACTTTGAGGGAGGTCCCCCGTGCTTTCGCACGAACTTAATTAATGTAAACCTCGTTTTCCCAGAGGCGTAACCTCGTTGACATCTTTCTAGACACCTACTTGATCGGCTAATTGCAATGTGCAAAACTCTCCCAGGAGTAACTCTTACTCGCAGTGGGTATCGGGATCCAACTATCTCATAGAAGGTATGCAATCTCATTGCAAATTTCAACACTTGAAATTTCCGATAATGTTTTGCCCCTAGCAGCTATATGACCTTAACATAGTCAACAAATCATAAGTGCTAGTCAAGTTCAACCCGTCATTTCCTGATTGAATTAAACCCACCCGCACGACCCTTAACATAGTCAACAAAGTCGCACGACTACCCTAATCCAATCTGCATCATATGCATAAGCAGATAAATACTGGTCAGCTACCGCACACTACGCCTTAACATAGTCAACAAACGTAGCACGAATACTAACTAGTACTTATCTGAAATGACGGAGGGCTACGACAGGTTTTTCTGAAAACCTATTGCGTAATGAACTTGATATCGTTGTAGAATCAAATGAAGTTTTGAAATGGAGTGATTTTGAGGCTTTTCTGGTTTTGCTAAAGGGGTCACTCCGGGTGAAGGGATCGTCGGCCCTTTCCTCGTCGAATGAGGTGCAGGATATATCATATATACCGCTATGCAAAGCAAAAGTCAAAAGCAACCAAAAGCAAACCGAGTGTGTAGCATCTTCCAGTTATTGCTAAAGGAGTCACTCCCGGTGAAGGGATCTCGGTCCTTTCCTCATCGAATAAGGTGCAGGATATATCATATATACCGCTATGCAAAGCAAGAACTGTAGCTACCTGTTTTGTTTAAAATTTGATTCTACAACATCTTAGGTTTCTTTTCTTTCATTAATCTCATTAATGAAGTCCCCATCATTTAAGTACCTAAACATCACAGATAGATATGACGTACACTTATGCCATCCGCATTCGCCTCGATGTCCCCTCGTGCACCGTTAGGTTAGGTAACTAACGACAGAGCAGGGCATGGCTAGTGCGGGTGCAAAACATAAGTAACGTCTATATAATATATCATATATACTATATAAAGTATCTATCAAAGAACATCACATGATCGCATCACAGATATCGCAGCAGAAGAAACATATGAAACATTGGATATACTAGGACGTCCGTGTTTTCAATACGAGGCAGTATAAAACACGGATTCCACGGTCGTGATGAATAGCCAATCCCACACCCCTAGACCCCTACGAGAGCGGCAAGCAACCCTGCCAATTCTAGGGTTAGGAGACCCGGACTCGACTCCTCGAGATGGTCTCCCACTGGACCCTAGAACCCGGTTACTTGTGCTCCCCTCCTTGGGTCTATCCTAATGCGGAAAAGGAAATAATATACAAAAGGTGACAACTTCCGCTACCTGGAAGTGCCCCAAATAAAAGAATATTACATACAAGTTTTTACATGAATGAAAATGAAAAACACTCATCTCACATAAAAACCCCCGGCTATTCAAACACGACAATCCAATATAACATATCCAGCAACACATAACATCACATGTCATCAACGTAAGTAAATATGCGCATCCCAATTGTCGTTGATATATAGCAACGAAACCGGCGATATCACATATTACACTTACGGTCACAGAAAAGAAAGTGTAAAACTACAACAACTGGAATCCGCAACCTCTTTAGACATCGCATGCCTAATTAAATGAAATACATAGACATCACATGCCTAACAGTTATAAACCCCGCATTTTAGTTTCATTATCGAAAACTCTTTTCAATATAATGTGAAACTAAACCGCTAGATTTATAACATTCATTCAGTTATCTCATAACTGTTTGTGAATTCCAATTATTGTATCCCATTCCGAATAAATAGAATATATTAAACTTTCCGATCGAATATTCGAACACCCAAGTTTTCCCGAAACCGTTCAACACATGAAATAGGTTCAAAGACATTCACTTCATGCCTCAGTACCAACGGTCCAGCCGTAGAAGGGTCAAGCCAACGCCTCACATGTGGCACGTCGTACTGCCCCAAACCCGAAGGTTCAAAGGGCAGTTCAAGACGGTCACATAATCGAGTTAAGGTTTGTTGTCTTCTAGAGGGACCATCGCGTTACTTGCACTACTCAGAACGTCCTTAAACCACACAAAAATCCAACACTTGGATATTTTTCCGGCAGGGGAAAAGTTGGGTATTTGTATCCGGTCGGACATTTTAACATATTCTAAAGTCATCTGGAAAAACACAAAGACGAAATTTGATAATCCGGTCGAAACATCGAAGCTCTAAAACACCCCAGAAAATTCAACTCTTGAATAAATATTAAAAATGCCCATAAAACTCAGCTGCTGAAATGATGAATTACTGTGCAAAGTAGGAGGGCTGACGTCATCATTAGGCCGCGGAACCGCCGCAGAAGCCATGCTTCTGCCGCGGTTCCGCCGCATACTATACTGTTCATTGGAAAAAATTTGCACCGTAATTCTTAGAATTCCCTGCTTAATTTTTTAAGCATTTTTAATCTAGAAAAATCCCAGTTTTTAGAAAAAGTCCAGAGAGCATGATGTGTTAGGGTTTCGATGTGTATTCGGGTTTCAAACGTCGTCTAGACTTCGCCTAAGGCTCTAGCTAGGCTCTGATACCACTGTAGGGTTCCTAGGCACACTATAGAGGTCTCACAAGGCATCAACCATGCCATGGGCATTTTTAATATTTATTCAAGAGTTGAATTTTCTGGGGTGTTTTAGAGCTTCGATGATTCGACCGGATTATCAAATTTCGTCTTTGTGTTTTTCCGGATGACTTTAGAATATGTTAAAAAGTTCGACCGGATACAAATACCCAACTTTTAGAAAAAGTCCAGAGAGCATGATGTGTTAGGGTTTCGATGTGTATTCGGGTTTCAAACGTCGTCTAGACTTCGTCTAAGGCTCTAGCTAGGCTCTGATACCACTGTAGCGTTCCTAGGCACACTATAGAGGTCTCACAAGGCATCAACCATGCCAATTTAAAATTTTAAGGGTGCCGAGAAACCCTAATACAGATCGTTGACTAGATGTTTAGGCGAAATACAAATCTAGTTAACAACTTAACTAAAGATAAGAAGCTACAACCTTTGTAGATCCGGTTATCCACTTCCTTAGCTCCACGTAGTCGTCCCCTCGCTGTCCATCTCGAATCTCGGACTCTAGCGTCGGCTTCATCGGAGAAATGAGCGGAATAGGTCGTCGGTTTCGTGCCGAAGATGATCTACGTCGAGGCATCACAAGTTCAAGCTCCGACTTCACAAATTTGTGAAACTTGTGAAGAAAATACCCAAAACAACTTGGCAAGAGGTAGAGGGTGAAGAAATAGGAGGTGGGTTCACTTTAGAATTGGATTTCTCACTTTAGATCTCAAGTTGCCATTGATGGCATCAAGCTTTCTATCTTGAAGAAGAAGATCAAGAAGAAGAAAGAATATGATAAGTGTTATTTTTAAATGAAAACGAAAACAATACTTATCATATCCTAACTAAGGTTAAGTGTAGAGAATAGACCATGGTAAGTGTGAATGGTTAGGGTTAAGCACGAAGACAAATGGTCTCTTTAGTCAAAGCTTCATGAAGCTTCAACAAGCTTCATGATAAAAAGAAACCATTTTCTTTTCTTTTATCTATTTAATAAATAAAGAATGGATAAATAAATAGATGAATAACACAAAACCCTTACCATTATCATAACCATGGTTTAATTCTTTGCACAAACCCAAGTAAGTATGTATCATCAAACATGATACAATCAAGTGCATACAAAAGCATATCACATATACAATGTGCACTTCAAGTGAGAAAATCCTTTAAAAATGAACCAATACTAGTTAATGCAAATTAATATATCAAATATATAATTATACATGAAATCATTAAATCAACACTTGATTCAATGATCCGGTCATGTCGCACATAACCGACCAGTATACAATGTATCGATTTATCGAATCAATGATTCGATAACTAGGTTATATCGCATACAACCAATCGAAACATTCATCGCGAGAATGAAATACGGTATCACATACACGCATTATTCTTGGTCCCGCATATATCTCATATGCGCTCCTATTTCGTTTCGTTTGAGCCAGGAAACCTCTGTGTAGAACTCTAAAGACTCGTCAATACGCCGGTAGCAGACGATGATCATATCAAGCACCCACAAGCCGCAAGCGGTCTGCTAAACGTAACGGTTATCCGGGTATTGAACGATCAGAAGATCGACGAGCTAGCCCGCTCACACTCCTGTGAATCCAACCAGTAACACTTACCGTACAGTCCGGTCTGTTCGTCTGATATGTCGCATATCAAGTCTAGGGGTGGTAAACGTCAGACCCCAATAACCGATAAGTCGTGCCGATGTGAGGCTCATAACGGGTCGAGAAACTACTGGTAACACTTACCAGCAAATCTCTGATCAGCCCTGGCCAGGGACTTCCCTGTTACGGCCAATCGAGCACAGCGCAACATCAACCCCCAATACCGGGAGAGACGAAACCCCTCCTATCGCTCATTGCCTCCATGTGACTCAGGACTGTGCCCAAAGACCACCGTTTTGCACGCCCTCATGGACGTGGTAAGGTGGAGATCAAAGCACAGTGGGAATCACACAAGACTCTATGGCGATCTCGGGTCTACAGACTAACCTGCACAAGTGTCACCTGAGAACTGCCATCTGACGTGAGGTATAATACCATCATAGGGACCTGTATAAGGATGTGCTTGTAGACTACCCAGCCTCTACTAGTGTGATTGCCATCACAACGCTGGTAGTCAAGCAAAGATCCTAAGGGCTTTATCAATATGTATAAGCGATATGTTTAAAGAAACATATACACATATTAAGATAGATACAAACCAAGTAGCGTACTACTATATCGAGCAAGATTGTCATAAATACGTGTATATATCCCAAGCTTCCAAAATGTAATATACAAACCAGTACTATACAATAATGGCCTCTAGGGCATATCATACTAACAATCTCCCACTTGCACTAAGGCCATGTGCTGCCATATCGCAGACCTATCATCTTGAATAGCCTCTCGAACTGTGTCTAAGAGATGGCCTTTGTGAATGGATCTGCAGTGTTTTCCTCAGTAGCAACTCTCCGAACCTCGATCTCCCGGCGATCCACGATCTCCTTGATCTGGTGATACCGCCTCAAAATGTGTCTGGACTTCTGATGGGTCCTGAGTTCCTTTGCTAAAGCTATAGCGCCGTTGTTGTCGCAATACAGCGGTATTAGATCAACAATGGTTGGAACCACCTGAAGTTCTGTAAGGAATTTCTTCATCCAGACTGCTTCTTTCGCGGCATCGCAAGCAGCTATGTACTCCGCTTCCATCGTTGAGTTAGCAACGGTGTCCTGTTTGGAGCTCTTCCAACAGACCGTCCCTCCATTGAGAGTAAAGACATAACCCGACATGGACTTGGAGTCATCTTTGTCACTCTGGAAGATGGAATCAACAAAGGCCTCGATCTGGAGGTCTTTTCCACCATACACCAAGAACATATCCTTAGTTTATCTCAGGTACTTAAGAATGTTCTTTACTGGTATCCAGTGCTTCTCCCCTGGTTTCGACTGATACCGGGTTACAACGCTCAATGCGTATGCTACATCTGGTCTGGTACACAACATCGCATACATAATAGAGCCTACCGCAGATGCGTAGGGTATAGATGACATGCGAGCCCTTTCCAAATCAGTCTTGGGAGACATCTCTTTGAAGAGGGTGATTCCGTGATAAGCTGGTAGGTTACCGCGCTTTGAATCTTCCATACTGAATCTTTTCAGTATGGTGTCGATGTACCTTGACTGTGAAAGTCCCACTATCCGTTTAGATCTATCACGATAGATGTGGATCCCCAGAATGTAGGAGGCATAACCCAGGTCCTTCATGGAGAACCTCTGTGATAAGAATCCTTTGACTGACTATAGCGTAGGAATGTCATTTCCTATCAATAGAATTGTAAGGTTTGTCTAGCACCCTATAATGAGTTTTGAAGCATCACATGTCCCAAAGTTTGGATTTTGATGGTGCTAAAAAAGCATGCAAAGGAATCGATCCTAGAAAATTAGGGTTTCGAAACTTAAAACTTATAAAGTTAGGGTTTCGAGACTACAACCTTTGTAGCTCCCTTTTGTTGGACTCCTTGGTCTCTTGGGTGTTGAATGGAGGTCCTCTTGAAGTCCTCTCGCGTCCACGACGATCCACCCGGAGATCCCCGTCCAAGCTCGCAACTTCGAGAATCGAAGAGAACACTCTAAACAAGTTGGCTAAACTTGTGTAGAATGAACTTGTGGTTAAGATTCTCACTTCAAAAACCTTTCTTTATGTGTATATAACTCACTAGAAGAAACTAGAGAGCAAATATGAAGGAGGAAGAAGATGGTGTCAATATTTTATCAAGAGATGATAAAAATAACCATCATAAGGAAAAAATGAAATATATCCTTTTATATTTTATCCCTTCTCACATGAAACCATGGTTAAATCTTTTGGTTGGTATTTGATTAGGGTTTAAACCATGTAAGGAAAGGTTAATCCAAGGTTAAGGGTTGGTGAGAATGGTTAGGTTAGAGAAGAGTGTAGAAGCAAGTGAAGATTATCCTTTCCTTTTTCTATTTTGTTTTAAACCTTAAATCAAACAAGAAACAAAAGATTTATCCATGGTGCGAGTCTCATATTGCCACCATTTCCATGTGTAAACAACCATGATAGATGGGTGTATGTATGTATGTATGTATGCATATCTATATGTGCATGAAACTAGTAAGAAAGAAAGAAAGACATACATGCATGCACACATCCATCATCCAAGAAAAGGTTTTAAGTGAGAAAACTAATGGTTAAATGATAAATCAACACTTGATTTATCAATTCGGCCATATCACATATGACCCCACCAAAAGCAAGCCGCCCGATCAATGTACGGTATCATATATGCGCATTTTAATCGGGTCCATGCGCATATCGCATACGCGCACCACAACATTTCGCCTGGACTAGGTAACTCCATTGTGGGACTCTAAGACTCGTCAATACGCCGGCAGTGGGTGATGATCATATCAAGCACCCCCAAACCGCAAGCGGTCAGCTAAACGTAACGGCCACCCGGGTATTGAGCGATCAGAAGAGAACGAGCGAACATGCTACAACTCCCGTCGAGCCAACCGGCAACACTTCCCGTACAGTCCGGTCTCCTCGTCTGATATGTCGCATATCAAGTCTAGGGGTGGTAAACGTCAGACCCCAATAACCGATAAGTCGTGCCGATATGAGGCTCATAACGGGTCGAGAAACTACTGGTAACACTTACCAGCAAATCTCTGAATCAGCCATGGCTAGGGACTTCCCTGTTACGGCCAATCGAGCACAGCGCAACATCAACCCCCAATACCGGGAGAGACGAAACCCCTCCTATCGCTCATTGCCTCCATGTGACTCGGGACTGTACCCAAAAACCACCGTTTTGCACGCCCTCATGGACGTGGTAAGGTGGAGATCAAAGCACAGTGGGAATCACACAAGACTATATGATGATCTCGGGTCTACAGACTAACCTGCACAAGTGCCACCTGACAACTTCCATCTGACGTGAGGTATAATACCATCTGGGAGTTCTCGACGAGTCCGTCCAGTGTACCCAGTCTCCACTGAGCACCCGCATACCATCTCTGATGTCAAACACCAATGGATATGGGATCATCCATCGCCCATCTCATGGGTCGAGAAGCGTATACGCTAGTCTGCACTGGTATATCGATGCCCCGTCTCGATACACCTACGACTAGGGACCTTGAAGGATGTACTTATGGACTACCATGTCCCCACTAGTATGATCTGCACCATAGTCCAGGTAGTCAAGTACACATCCTAAGGGCTTTACCAACATGTAACTATAAGACAGTATAAAGAGACTAGTGTACATGTTAAGATAAAGAGCAACCAGATAGCATACTATCATATCGAGAAAGATAGTCATCTCTATATATGACCAAGCATCCAATAATATACATCATCTGTATAATACTGGCCTCTAGGGCATACATACAACTAACAATCTCCCACTTGCACTAGGGCCAGCTGCTGTAGTATCGCATACCGAGTATCCTGAAGAGTATTTCAAACTGTGTCTGGGGAATGGCCTTCGTGAGTGGATCCGCTGTGTTATTCTTCGTGTCAACCCTCCTGACCTCGATCTCCCGGCGATCAACTATCTCCCGGATCAGGTGATACCGCCTCAGAATATGCCTAGATCGCTGATGGGACCTGGGTTCCTTGGCTAAAGCCACCGCTCCATTGTTATCGCAATACAAGGGTATTGGATGCTCAATGGATGGAGCCACTCCAAGTTCAGTAATGAACTTCTTGATCCAGACAGCCTCTTTGGCAGCATCGTTGGCAGCGATGTATTCAGCCTCCATCGTCGAGTCTGCCACGGTTTCCTGCTTGGAACTCTTCCAGCTAACCGCCCCTCCGTAAAGGGTAAAGACAAATCCGGACTGCGACTTAGAGTCGTCCTTATCACTCTGGAAGCTCGAATCGGTAAAGGACTCCACTTGTAGTTCTCCATTACCATACACCAAGAGCATCTCTTTAGTCCTTCGAAAGTACTTGAGAATGCTCTTCACAGCTGTCCAGTGACTCTCTCCAAGATCAGCTTGATACCTACTCACTACACTTAGTGAGTATGCTACATCGGGTCTGGTACACAGCATCGCGTACATGATAGAGCCTACAGCCGAAGCATAGGGTATCCCTTGCATGCGAGCTCTCTCCAAATCAGTCTTGGGAGACATCTCTTTGGAGAGAGTGACTCCAGAGATTGTGGGTAAGTTCCCACGCTTGGATTCTTCCATACTAAACCTCTTTAGTATGGTTTCAATGTACCTGGATTGGGACAATCCCAATATCCGTTTGGATCTATCTCTATAGATCCTAATTCCCAATATGCAGGAGGCATCACCAAGATCTTTCATCAAGAATCTTTGTGACAAGAAGAGCTTGACCGATTGCAGCATAGGAATGTCATTTCCTATCAAGAGTATGTCGTCTACGTACAATACGAGGAAGACAACATTTCTCTTTGCCACCTTCTTGTAGATACAAGGTTCATCTACGTTTTTGACGAAATCAAACTCTTTGATAACGACGTCAAAGCAGATGTTCCAACTCCGCGACGCTTGCTTTAATCCATAAATGGATTTAAGCAGCTTGCACACCTTCCCGCTGCTCCCACTATCTACGAAGCCCTCTGGCTGAGTCATGTACACGCACTCTTCTAAATCACCGTTTAGAAAGGCGGTCTTAACATCCATTTGCCAGATTTCGTAATCATGATATGCAGCGATGGCAAGCATGATCCGGATGGATTTAAGCATAGCCACTGGAGAAAAGGTTTTGTCATAGTCCACACCTGGTCTTTGACGAAAACCCTTTGCAACAAGTCTAGCTTTGAAAGTCTCCACTTTCCCATCTACACCAAGTTTTTTCTTGAAGATCCACTTGCTCCCAATGGGTTTTACCCCTTCAGGAGCATCTTCCAAAGTCCATACTTTGTTGGTGTACATGGATTCCATCTCGGACCGCATAACATCCAGCCATTTCACTGAGTCCCCACTCGTGATGGCCTGCTTGAAGCTAGTTGGGTCATCATCCTCCATGATGCAATCCTCGCTGCCACCATCCATGAGAAAACCGTAGTATCTCTCAGGTTGGCGAGGAACCCTACTAGATCGGCGGAGAGGCTGAGGTTCATTGGGAACTACTGAATCCTCTGGTTCAACCAAATCTTCTGTCGTAGTCTGTATTGCTGGAACCTCTTCCAGTTCTACCTCCTTGCCACTAATCTCTTTTTCAAGAAATTCCTTTTCTAAAAAGGTGGCTTGTCGAGAAATAAACACCTTTTGTTCCTCGGTGTGGTAGAAGATATACCCGCGCGAATGTTTGGGATATCCAATAAACTTACACAGAATGGACCTTGCCGCGAGTTTGTCCGGATTCTGCGTTTTTACATATGCCGGACAACCCCATATCTTAACATAGTTAAGACATGGTCTCTTTCCTTTCCATATCTCATATGGAGTGGTTGGCACGGATTTGGTGGGAACCATATTCAATAGGTCTGCAGCTGTTTCTAGTGCATACCCCCAGAAGGAAATAGGTAACTCAGCTGTGCTCATCATGGAGCGCACCATATCTAATAGGGTGCGGTTCCTCCGTTCTGATACACCGTTGTGCTGTGGTGTATATGGAGGAGTCAGCTAAGAGAGAATCCCATTCTTTTTTAGGAAGTCCAGGAATTCATTGCTCAAGTATTCACCTCCTTGATCAGATCGAAGGGCTTTAATTCTTTTTCCGGTTTGGTTCTCGACTTCTTGTTTATATTCTCTAAATTTCTCAAAAGCTTCTGATTTGTGTTTCATCAGGAACACATATCCGAATCTAGAGAGATCGTCAGTGAATGTAATGAAGTACGAAGAACCATCCCTGGCATGTGTAGACATTGGACCACATACATCACTATATACTAGTCCCAAGAATTCCATAACTCTTTCTCCGTGTCCCGTAAACGGAGTTTTGGTCATCTTGCCTTTGAGACATGACTGGCAAGTGTCATAAGATGATAATTCAAACGGATTCAAATATCCATCCTTATGCAACTTAGCTAGTCGTGTCGCATTGATGTGACCCAGTCTACAAAGCCACAAGAAGGATTCATTCAGTTCTGAACTCTTCCTCTTGTGTGTGTTTGTTATACTTAGAACTGTTGATTGATTTAGAACATAAATGCCATTGCACAACGTGCCTGATCCAACCAACTTTTGGTTACGGAAAATGTTCATAACATTATGCTGTAATACAAAATTATATCCCTCTTTAGTCAACAAAGAAACCGATATAATGTTGCATATTAGGTTCAGTATGTAATAGCATTCGTTCAGAATCAATGTATTACCAGTTGGTAATACAAGGTGATATTCCCCGACAGTCTTAGCTGCAACATTTGCACCATTTCCAACTCTTATGTCTTTATCAATTTCTCCAAGTTCTCTACCTTTTCTAAGCCCATGTAACTGATTACATACATGGGATCCTGACCCGGTATCTAATACCCAGGACGTAGGGCAAATGGAGAAACAGTTCTCTGTAACGAACGCACCCGAAGAAAATGCATCAACATGTACTTTCTTCATTCGGGTGGCATGGGAATCCTGGTATTCCCCTATGTCCTGTTCAGTCCTATAACTCTTATAAGAAAGAACGGAACCAACGTTCCCCAGCACAGTATAACATGCGGGTTCGGTCAATACATCCATATTATTATCTTGATTAAGGCATGACATGGTCGCTACCTGGAGAGAGAGAGAAGAAAACAATTTAGCGTATGCTCTTGCAAGATCAGATTGGTTATTGTCTTATCTAATCAGGATGGCTCCCACTGGTTTTTATCAAATCTTCCTTCAAACCCTAAAAGGAAAGACTAGCTGGGATTAATTACACCCTACAACTTCGCCGATCTTTCAGCCAGGCCAGTGTCGGTACTTTGAGGGAGGTTCCCCGTGCTTTCGCACGGACTTAATTAAAGTAAACCTCGTTTTCCCAGAGACGTAACACCGTTGACACCTTTCTAGACACCTACTTGATCGGCTAATTGTCCTGTGTAAAACTCTCCCGGGAGTAACAATTACTCGCAGTGGGTATCGGGATCCAACTATCTCATAGAAGGTATGCAATCTCATTGCAAATCTCAACACTTGAAATTCCCGATAATATTTTGCCCCTAGCGTCCTATGACCTTGACGCAGGCCAACAAACCATAGTGCGCTAGTCAAGTTCAACCCGTCATTTCTTGATTGAATTAAACCCACCCGTACGACCCTTGACGCAGGTCAACAAAGTCGCACGACTACTCTAATCCAATCTGCATCACATGCATTAACAGATAAATACTAGTTAGCTACCGCACACTACGCCTTGACGCAGGCCAACAAACGTAGCATGAATACTAAGTAGGATTTATCTGAAATGACGGAGGGCTACGACAGGTTTTTCTGAGAACCTATTGCGTAATGAACTTGATATCGTTGTAGAATCAAGTGAAGTTTTGAAATTGAGTGATTTTGAGGCTTTTCTAGTTTTGCTAAAGGGGTCACTCCCGGTGAAGGGATCGTCGACCCTTTCCTCGTCGAATGAGGTGCGGGATATATCATATATATCACTGTGCAAAGCAGAAACTATAGAAGCAATCAAAAACAAACCGAGTGTGTAGCATCTGCCAGTTATTGCTAAAGGGGTCACTCCCGGTGAAGGGATCTCGGCCCTTTCCTCATCGAATAAGGTGCAGGGTATATCATATATACCGCTATGCAAAGCAAAACTGTAGCTACCCTTTTATTTTAAAAATTTGATTCTACAACATTTATTAGGTTTCTTTTCTTTCATTAATCACATTAATGAAGTCCCATCATTTAAGTTACCTAAACATCACAGATAAATACGATGTACACTTATGCCATCCGCATTCGCCTCGATGTCCCCTCGTGCACCGTTAGGTTAGGTAACTAACGACAGAGCAGGGCAGGGCTAGTGCGGGTGTAAAACATAAGTAACGCCTATATAATATATCATATATACTATATACTGTATCCATCAGAACATATCAAATGATCACATCACAGATATCGCAGCAGAAACATATATATAATGTGGGATATACTAGGACGTCCGTATTTAGTATTTAGCCAAAATAGAAAATACGGATTCCACAGTCGCGATGAATAGCCAAGCCCACACCCTGGACCCCTACGAGAGCGGCAAGCGACCCTACCAATTCTGGAGTTTAGGAGACCCGGTCTCGACTCCTCGAGATGGCCTCCCAATGAACCCCAGAACCCGGTCACCTGTGCTCCCCTCCTTGGGTCCATCCTAACGCGGAAAAGTAAATAATATACAACACTGGTGACACAACCTCAACCCGGAAGTGCCCCAAATAAAAGAATATTACATTACATTTGAATTTACATGAATGAAAATATAAAACTCTCATCTCACATAAAACCCCCGGCTATTCAATTGCGACAATCCTGCACATCATATCTCAGCAACACATAATATCTCATATCATCAACGTAAGTAAGTATGCATACACTGATTGTCGTCAACGTATAGCAACGACAATCGGTAATACATACTACACTTACGGTCACAGGAAAGAAAGTGTAAAACTGCAATATCTGGAATCCACATTCTCTTTAGACATCGTAAATGCGAAGTATCACATACTTCGTATTTCATGTCCTATAATATGAATTCCACACATTGCATCACATTTCAGATAATTAGATAGTATTAAAGTTTTCGAATGAACGATCAAATACCCAAGATTCACTAAAGCTCAACACTTGAGCGGAGTTCAAAAACCCGGAGTGTGACACAGTGGTAGCGGTCCAGCCGTAGAAGGGTCAAGCCAACGCCTCACATGTGGCACGCTATACTGCCCTAAACCCTAAGGTTCAAAAGGCAGTTCAAGACGGTCACATAATCGAGTTAAGGTTTGTTGTCTTCTAGAGAGTCCACCACAAACAAACTTGCACGTATTTCCGAAAAATTTTAAACCCCGAGAAAAGTGAGCAAATGATAGTCGTTCGAACACTTCAATACTTTCTAGATTTACCCGGAAAAGAAACGAAATGAAAATTCCGATCGAATCGTCGAGTCTAAAACCATCTCCAGAATTTTCAACAGTAGATTCAGATTAAAGATACCCAAAATATACAAAAGCAGGTAAGGAAAACCACTGTACAAAAATGAGTGAGAGATCCCCTTGTATGGCCGCGGATCCGCGGCCAAACTTACTGTTCATTGGCTCGAATTCTCCAGTTTGTCTTATATTTACCTGCTTTATTTTTTGAGTATTTTTAATTCTGAAAAAAGTCATATTTTAAAAAATTTCCAGAGAGTGTCCCGTAATTTCGTATTTTGGTTCGATCGGAGTTTTTACTTCGCTAAAGCATCGCCTAATGTTCTAGGTCGGCTCTGATACAAATGTAAGGTTTGTCTAGCACCCTATAATGAGTTTCGAAGCATCACATGTGTTGGAGATAGTGCCCTCAGAGTCAATTATTGGATCACAGGCACGTGATTGCAATGATTGAGGGAGGACCTATCCCGGTAGGACAGTCTTACTCGAGATGATAGTATGCTATCTGGTTTACCTCTATCATCGTGTACTGCTTCAGGTGACCCTACATATCGCTATTACACGCTGATAGAGCCCCTAGGATTCTTGCTTGACTGCCGACAGTATGATGGCGATCATATACGTGAGAGCTGGTGGTCTATAAGCACATCCTTAAAAGGTCCATAGTCGTGGGAGTTTCGAGACTGGGCATCGATTCTCCAGAGTAGACTAGTGTATACAGTCGAGACCCCGACGAGGGGCGGTGGCCGGTCTCACAAGCCACTGGTGTCAGTTGATTCACCTAAGATGTATACAGGTGCTCATTGGGTTATGAGTACACCGGACAGGACTCGCCGGGAACATGCTAGTTGGTCTTATACCTGACGTCAGATAGCAGTTCCCTGGTGACATGTGTACAGCTTAGTTCATCGACCTGAGGATCGTCATTTGTCTCGTGTGAGTTCCCATTGTGCTTTGATTACTACCCTACCACGGCTCAAAGGAGTCGTGCAAACAGGTTTTAGTTGGGTACAGTCCCGAGCCATATGGAGGCAGTGTCTCTCGGTATTGGGGGTGAGGTCGCGCTGTGTCTAGGAGAGCCATTACGCAAAGCCCTCGGCCGAGGCAGGAGATTTACTGGTAGGTATTCCAGTAGTATCTCAGGGCGTTCTGGGCTACACTCCGACACGACTTGTACCGCTTTTGGGGGTCAGACTTTTACCAACCCCCTAGACCCGACATGCGATGCTCATAGACGAACGGACCGGACTGTACGGATATTGTCTCTGACAGGCTCAGTAGGGTGTCAGGATGAGTTCGCTCACGACGTCCCTTTTGGTCAATAGCTGGTGTCCCGTCACGTAGTGGCTAATACCTCTGACGTGCTAGTGGTTAAATCCACAGCCATAGTATTGACAAGTCTTTAGAGTCCACCACACTTTCAGTTACTCAAGCTTTCGGGCGAAACGCTGTAGAGGCCGTATGGAGATATGGCAGGGTCCGATCAGATACGTGCGGTTTTGCACGGATCAGGATCGGACATTTTTGTACTAGTGGCCGTATAGTTATATGGCAGGGTTCGATCTGATACGTGCGGTATTGCACAGATCAGGATCGAACGGATATTACTAGCCGGCTTTGGCTTAAGCCGGTCCTAGTTTATGTAAGTCCATGTCACGCACCCCACTAACTTGCGGGGAGGCGGAATATATGAAAAACGATTATCAAAGCTTCGTAACACGGACTTGAGCGCATGAATCGTAATCTAAACCATTGCTAACGTTATACTAGAGGTTTACCTACTCGGTACCGGAGTTATACCTCACGTAACATATCCTTCGGGTCTTCATCGCTGTCCTCCACTCCTCGTAGGCTCCTTGGAACATCGGCAACTTCACGGCCTCCTCGAATCAAAGACGATCCACCCGAAAGCTCCTACGCCAAGCTAAATCTCAAACTTGAGATAACTAGGTTGCTTAAGGTGCTAATCTAAGCTACCTAGGGGATATAGAGTGAGATTATGGATGTTTTAGTCTAGCTAATCCTTGATCTCAACACATGAGAGGTTAGGGTTAGGGTTTCAAGAGAGAATGAGCTTGAGGATAGAGAAGGAGAAGATGAGAAATGAATAATATTTCATAAAAACCTTCTCACTTGAATATATGATACATAATGAATTATCAAATAATATCAATTAATTGATTATTCACCATGTTTCATTTAATCAAGGAGAGTGATTCATCATGTGAGTCATTAGATCATTAATGAATCATTAATGATATGATGAATCATATAAATGAGTCACACAAAGTAATCATGAAAAAGCCACCTCAACCCCTCATGTCACCACTCTTCTAGAACCTTCTCGACAAATTACGAGAACGCCCCTCCAATCCGTGAAAACATGGAAAAACTTTAGACTGTATAAATCCAATAACCTGATACTAGAATCTGGCTTAAACCAAAGCCGGCTAGTATAAACTGTCCGAAAATTCGTACGTGCGAAAACACACGTACGCATCCGAACTCTTGTCGTAAAACCATACGACCTCTATATCGTTTCGCCTGGAGCAGGGAAACTCTCTGTGTGGGACTCTAAAGACTCGACACTACGCTGGCAGTGGGTTTAACCACAGACCACAAGCGGTACTAGCTGTACGTAACGGTCCCCAGGTAGATGTCTATAAGAAGGCCGATGAGGTAAATCATCCGAACTCCCACTGAGCCTGATGTGACAATCTCCGTACAGTCCGGTCTGTTCGCCTAAGACTATCGCATATCAAGCCTAGGGGGCGGCAAGCGTCAGTCCCCTAATAGCTGTATAAGTCGTGTCGGAGCGAAGCCCATTACGCCCTGAGAAGCTACTGGAACCTACCAGTATATCTCGCTTGCCCTGGCCAGGGACTTTGCGTAATAGCTCTCTGACACAGCGCGATATCAACTCCCAATACCGGGAGAGACAAATCCTATCTAACTGTCACTGCCTCCAAGTGCTCGGGACTGCACCCAACTGCTACCTGTTTGCGCGACTCCTTTGAGCCGTGGTAGGGTAGCAATCTAAAACAGTGGGACACACTCGAGGCGAAGCAGCAGTGTCAAGTCTGCGGACTATGCTGTACTCATGTCACCTGGGAACTGATAACTGACGATGGGTATAATACCAACCAATCAGTTCCACGGCGAGTCCTGTCCGGTGTACCCGTAACCTAACGAGCACCTGTATACTATCTCTAGTACGACGTACTGATGGCTGTGGGATAGACCATCTCCCCAACTGGGATGAGAAGCGTATACACTTAGTCTACTCCGGAATATCGATGCCCTATCTCGATAATCCAACGACCAGGGACCTGTATAGGATGTTGCTTACAGACTACCCAGCCCCCACTAGTGTGATTGCCATCACGACGCTGGTAATCAAGCAAAGATCCTATGGGCTCTACTAATATGTATAAGTGATACGTTACAAGAAACATATGCACATATTAAAGTAGACTCAAACCAAGTAGCATACTACCATTTTTAGCAAGACTGTATATATAACTGTGAATATCCCAAGCTTCCATTAAGTAATATACAATCTAGTATGATACAATAATGGCCTCTAGGGCATATACACTAACAATCTCCCACTTGCACTTGGGCCATGAGCTGGCATATCGTAGACCTATCATCTCGAATAGCCTCTCGAACTGCGTCTGAGGAATGGCCTTTGTGAATGGATCAGCAATGTTATCCTCCGTCTTTACTCTCTTCACCTCGATCTCCCGGCGATCTATGATCTCCCTGATCAGGTGATACCGCCTTAAGATGTGTCTGGACTTCTGATGGGACCTGGGTTCCTTCGCTAAAGCTATAGCGCCGTTGTTGTCACAATACAGAGGTATTGGATCAACACTGGTAGGAACCACCTGAAGTTCTGTGAGGAACTTCTTCATCCAGACTGCTTCTTTTGCGGCATCGCAAGCAGCTATATACTCTGCTTCCATCGTTGAGTCTGCAACGGTCTCCTGTTTGGAACTCTTCCAACAGACCGCCCCTCCATTGAGGGTGAAGACAAAACCTGACATGGATTTGGAGTCATCTTTGTCACTCTGGAAGCCGGAGTCGGCAAAGGCCTCCATCTGGAGGTCTTTTCCGCCATATACTAAGAACATTTCCTTAGTCCTTCTCAGGTACTTGAGAATGTTCTTTACTGCTATCCAGTGCTTCTCCCCTGGGTTTGCCTGATACCTGCTTACTACGCTCAATGCGTATGCTACATCTGGTCTGGTACATAACATCACATACATTATAGAGCCTACCGCAGAAGCGTAGGGTATAATTGACATGCGATCCCTTTCCAAATCAGTCTTGGGAGACATCTCTTTGGAGAGGGTGATTCCGTGACAAGCCGGTAGGTTACCGCGCTTAGAATCATCCATACTGAATCTCTTCACTATGGTGTCTATGTACGTGGACTGTGAAAGTCCCAACATCCTTTTTGATCTATCACGATAGATCCGGATTCCCAGAATGTAGGTGGCATCACCCAGGTCTTTCATGGAGAATTTATGTGACAAGAATCTTTTTACTGACTGTAACATAGGAATATCATTTCCTATTAGGAGAATGTCATCCACGTACAAGACGAGGAATACTACAGCTCTCCCTACAATCTTACTGTATATGCATGGTTCATCTGGATTTTTGATAAAGTCAAATTCTTTGACGGCATCATCAAAACAGATGTTCCAACTCCGTGATGCCTGCTTTAGTCCATAAATGGACTTAAGCAACTTGCATACTTTACCGCTGCTCCCACTCTGAATGAATCCTTCTGGCTGATCCATATAGACGCTCTCTTCCAAATTACCATTTAGAAAGGCCGTCTTTACGTCCATCTGCCAGATTTCATAATCGTGGAAGGCAGCAATAGCAAGAAGGACCCGAATAGATTTAAGCATAGCCACTGGAGAAAAGGTTTCGTCATAGTCCAAACCAGGCCTTTGACGGAAACCCTTTGCAACAAGTCTAGCTTTATAGGTTTCAACCTGTCTATCTACACCAATCTTCTTTTTGAAGATTCATTTGCATCCTACGGGTTTTACCCCATCTGGAGCAATGTCCAAAGTCCATACTTTGTTGGTGTACATGGACTCCATTTCGGTCCGCATTGCATCTAGCCATTTTACCGAGTCACCGCTCTGAATGGCTTGCTGGAAGCTTGTAGGCTCATCATTTTCAATAGTGCAATCCTCTCTATCCCCGTCTATGAGAAAACCGTAGTATCTCTCGGGCGGATGAGATTGCCTACTACTCCTGCGGAGTGGCATCGGGATGTCCTGTTCTTCTTGAACTTCTGGTTCTACCAAACTTTCAGTTGTAGTTTGTGTTTCTGGAATTTCTTCCAGTTCTTTTTCGCTCCCACTAGTTTCCTTTTCTAAAAATCGATATTCTAGAAAATGGGCATTACGAGAAACAAAAAGCTTTTGTTCCTCTGCGTAATAGAAAAAATACCCCCTGGAGTTCTTTGGGTATCCCACAAACTTACACAGTACTGAGCGTGCCTCGAGCTTGTCCGGATGCTGCTTTTTTACAAAAGCTGGACAACCCCATGTCTTTAGGTACTGAAGACAGGGTTTCTTCCCACTCCACATCTGATATGGTGTGGTAGGCACAGTTTTGGTTGGAACTTTGTTCAAAAGATATGCAGCTGATTCTAGTGCATAACCCCAGAAAAATCGCGGTAACTTAGCTTTACTCATCATGGAACGAACCATATCCAATAGGGTTCGATTCCTCCTTTCTGATACACCATTGTGTTGTGGTGTGTATGGAGGAGTAAGTTGAGAGAGAATTCCATTCTCTTTTAAGTAACCCAGGAACTCGGCGCTTAAGTATTCACCACCTCGATCAGATCTCAGTGTCTTGATACTTTTGCCGGTTTGTTTCTCAACTTTATTCTTGTATTCCTGGAATTTCTCAAAGGCCTCGGATTTATGCTTCATTAAGAAGATATGTCCATACCTAGAGAAATCATCCGTAAAAGTAATGAAGTAGGAAAAACCACCTCTCGCATGTATAGACATTGGACCACACACATCACTGTGTATGAGTCCTAAGAGCTCGCTTGCTCTTTCTCCGTGTCCAGTGAACGAAGTCTTTGTCATCTTTCCCATGAGACAAGATTCACAAGTGGCATAAGACTGATACTCGAACGGATCCAAGTATCCCTCTTTATGTAACTTTTTTAATCTTCTCTCATTGATGTGACCTAGTCTACAATGCCATAAGAAAGCCTGATTTGTTTCCGGAGACTTTCTTTTAAGTGTGTTTTGGACACTGAAAATCTGAGCTTGATTTAATACGTATATTCCGTTCTCTAATGTACCTGACCCAATCAAATCTTGATTTAGGTGGATGTGAACCACATCTCTTGTAAAAGTAAAATCATATCCTTCCTTAGAAAGTAAGGGTACATATATGATATTACAAGTCGTACCTGGTACATAAAAACAGTTACGCAGAATCAATATCTGCCCAGTTGTCATCCCAAGATGATATTCCCCTACGGATTCAGCGTTCATGCTCATTCCGTTAGCAACTGTGAGGGTCATATCTCCTATCCCGATAACCCTACGATTTCTCAGAGTCTGTAATGAATTACAGATGTGAGTTCCTGATCCGGTATCTAATACCCAGAAAGTAGGGTTAACTGACATACAGTTTTCTATCATAAACACACCCGAAGTCGAAGCCACAACATGCTTCGTATCCTGGCTACTGGCTTCTAAAGCCCTGCAATCACTCTGCCAATGCCCAATCCCATAGCAATAGGAATATCCCTCAATAGGGTGGTCCAGCTTGTCATAGGTAATGGACATCTGGACAGACTTTTGCCAGTCATATAAGTCAGATTCAGTCAAATTATTATCTAGATGTAACCTATGTGTGGTCACAGGGTCGCTGCAATTTAAGAGAGAGAAGAAGATACTATTAGCATGATGCCGTTGCAAGTTTAGAGTGGTTTAATTTATCTAAACAGGATGGCTCCCACTGTTTCTCGAATCCCTCCTCAAACCATAAAAGAAGAATTAGCCAGGACAATTCTCACCGTACAATACTTGCTTAACCGTTCAGCCAGGCTAGTGTCGATACTTCGAGGGAGGTTTTCCAACGCTTTCGCGAAGTTCCTTAATTAAATAACCTCTTTTCTCTGGGGGCGTAACCCCGCTGACACCTTTCTTGGCACCTACTTGGTTTATAGCATTGATCGTTAAGTAACGAATCCCCTGATAAGTAGCATGTACTCACAGTAGGATCGGGATCCAAAATATCATCGTAAGATAATGTTGAAGGAATCCTACCAACATTCATCAAACTCCAAAATGGTATGCATCTCTCTGCAAATTTCAGTTTCTTTTGAAACTCCCGATATGGATTTTTGCCCCATGCTCTTATGACCTTGACGAAGGCCAACATATCATTAGTCATATGTCAAGTTCTACCCGTCATTATCCAGGTTAATTTGAACCCATCCGTACATACCCTTGACGAAGGCCAAAATAGTAGTATGACTGTCCCAAACCAACGCATCTATCTATGCTACAGATAAATATCCAGCAGCTACCAATCACTATGCCTTGGCGAAGGTCAAAATACATAGCTTGAATACTACTGAATATTTAACTGAAATGACGGAGGGCTACGACTGGTTTTGGCAAAACCGTGAACGTAGTGAACTTGATATAATCGAAGGAACCTGATACTTTTTAAAAGGAGTGGCTAAAGCTCCGCAATTAAAAAATTCTGCTCTTTTAAAATAACCGAGTAGTTTCTTTTAAATTTGTTCCAACGATTAAACTTTGGTTTATTTTCTTTGCGTTATAATAATGCGTCCCATCATTTAATCTTATCATTGCAGAAAACAACGAAAATACCACGTCCTCTTATGCCATCCGCATTCGCCATGGGGTCCCGTCATCACCCGTTAGGTTACTTAACTAACGACAGAGCGGGGGCTTGGCTAGCGCGGGTGTAAAACATAAGTGACGTCTAATAGATATTTATATATAGATATTGTACATTCGTCAGACGCAATAATAAGCATTCCAGATCACAGATAAACTTTATTGGATATGCTAGTAATCCGCGTTTCTTTGAGCCTGCAATGAAAGACGGATTACACAGTTGTGATGAATAGCCATTACCCCACCCCAGACCCCTACGGGTACGGCAAACTACCCGCCAAGTACCAGAAGGGAAGCGGTCTGCCTCAACACTTCAAAATACCCGGTAGTTTGTGCACCCCACCTTGGGCCTATCCTAGGAGCAAAAACAGTAAAAAGAAATAATACAACGGTGGCTACAACCGCAACCTGGATGTGCCCCGCAAAATAATATTACAACTTATTACAATTACATCGAATGAATTAATACAATAACCCATCACTAAACCCGGCTATTCACCACAACAGTCCAATACAGTTTATATACACAAACAGATAAAATCTATTATAGAAATGTGCAACCCCCTGCCAACCGACATACTAGCAGTTAGGGGAGGTTTACGAACACATTAAACATTACAGATAAAGATCCAATTAGCAAATTGATTAGAACATCGATCGATTACCAATATCCATGTCTACCCCAAAAGCAAATCATCACAGAGGCAACCTGGGCAGGAACAGTATATACAGGAAAACAAAAAACCCAAAAATATGAATTACTGTGAAACTCCGAGTCAACTCGGCGTTGACTCGGCGGCGGTTCCGCGGCAATAGCTCTCTATTGCCGCGGAAACGCGGCCGTTTTGTTGAGTTGCCTCCTCGAATTTTCCCAGATTTCTTATAATTCCTTGCTGTGAATTTTAAGGTATGTCAAAAAATTTTTGCGACACTTTTAAAATTTACAGAAACTGTTATGGAATAGGGTTTTGTTTTCCGTGTTTTTCGTCGATCGAACTTCTAATCAGTTGCTAACAAGCTAGTAATGGTTTAGTTGGCTCTGATACCACTGTAAGTCCATGTCACGCACCCCACTAACTTGCGGGGAGGCGGAATATAAGAAAAACGATTATCAAAGCTTCGTAACACGGACTTGAGCGCATGAATCGTAATCTAAACCATTGCTAATGTTATACTAGAGGTTTAACTACTCGGTACCGGAGTTATACCTCACGTTACATGTCCTTCGGGTCTTCATCGCTGTCCTCCACTCCTCGTAGGCTCCTTGGAACATCGGCAACTTCACGGCCTCCTCGAATCAAAGACGATCCACCCGAAAGCTCCTACGCCAAGCTAAATCTCAAACTTGAGATAACTAGGTTGCTTAAGGTGCTAATCTAAGCTACCTAGGGGATATAGAGTGAGGTTATGGATGTTTTAGTCTAGCTAACCCTTGATCTCAACACATGAGAGGTTAGGGTTAGGGTTTCAAGAGAGAATGAGCTTGAGGAGAGAGAAGGAGAAGATGAGAAATGAATAATATTTCATAAAAACCTTCTCACTTGAATATATGATACAAAATGAATTATCAAATAATATCAATTAATTGATTATTCACCATGTTTCATTTAATCAAGGAAAGTGATTCATCATGTGAGTCATTAGATCATTAATGAATCATTAATGATATGATGAATCATATAAATGAGTCACACAAAGTAATCATGAAAAAGCCACCTCAATCCCTCATGTCACCACTCTTCTATAACCTTCTCGACAAATTACGAGAACGCCCCTCCAATCCGTGAAAACACGGAAAAACTTTAGACTGTATAAATCCAATAACCTGATACTAGAATCTGGCTTAAACCAAAGCCGGCTAGTATAAACTGTCCGAAAATTCGTACGTGCGAAAACACACGTACGCATCCGAACTCTTGTCGTAAAACCATACGACCTCTATATCGTTTCGCCTGGAGCAGGGAAACTCTCTGTGTGGGACACTAAAGACTCGACACTACGCTGGCAGTGGGTTTAACCACAGACCACAAGCGGTACTAGCTGTACGTAACGGTCCCCAGGTAGATGTCGATAAGAAGGCCGATGAGGTAAATCATCCGAACTCCCACTGAGCCTGATGTGACAATCTCCGTACAGTCCGGTCTGTTCGCCTAAGACTATCGCATATCAAGCCTAGGGGGCGGCAAGCGTCAGTCCCCTAATAGCTGTATAAGTCGTGTCGGAGCGAAGCCCATTACGCCCTGAGAAGCTACTGGAACCTACCAGTATATCTCGCTTGCCCTGGCCAGGGACTTTGCGTAATGGCTCTCTGACACAGCGCGATATCAACTCCCAATACCGGGAGAGACAAATCCTATCTAACTGTCACTGCCTCCAAGTGCTCGGGACTGCACCCAACTGCTACCTGTTTGCGCGACTCCTTTGAGCCGTGGTAGGGTAGCAATCTAAAACAGTGGGACACACTCGAGGCGAAGCAGCAGTGTCAAGTCTGCGGACTATGCTGTACTCATGTCACCTGGGAACTGATAAATGACGATGGGTATAATACCAACCAATCAGTTCCACGGCGAGTCCTGTCCGGTGTACCCGTAACCTAACGAGCACCTGTATACTATCTCTAGTACGACGTACTGATGGCTGTGGGACAGACCATCTCCCCAACTGGGATGAGAAGCGTATACACTTAGTCTACTCCAGAATATCGATGCCCTATCTCGATAATCCAACGACCAGGGACCTGTATAGGATGTTGCTTACAGACTACCCAGCCCCCACTAGTGTGATTGCCATCACGATGCTGGTAATCAAGCAAAGATCCTATGGGCTCTACTAATATGTATAAGTGATACGTTACAAGAAACATATGCACATATTAAAGTAGACTCAAACCAAGTAGCATACTACCATTTTTAGCAAGACTGTATATATAACTGTGAATATCCCAAGCTTCCATTAAGTAATATACAATCTAGTATGATACAATAATGGCCTCTAGGGCATATACACTAACAGTTTAGTACAGTGTAGATTTTGTCTCATTGCATTTGTATCCGGTCGGAATACAGATGCGGGTGTGTATGCACAGTATCGGGGTTTTCTTGTAATTTATTACGGGACCAGTTTTCTGGAGTTGCCAGTTTGCATTCCGTTCCGGCCGGTTTTCCTTTGTTCTTTCCCGGCCGGACTTTTCCGATGGAGGGGGTTATTTGCAAGTTTGCAAATAACATTTGTAGAAGGGGGTTTCTTGCATATGTGGGATTATGATATTATGATAGCATCTTTAGATACCATTCTTTTCCTTCATCATTTCTTGCTTTATTAAGATTATAAATGAGATGAAAGATGATATGACTTTATGATGATGGTGTTAGGATATGGTCACCCTCTCTCTTTTCCTACACTCACCTCCCTCTTGCTTATGTATTTTCCTTCCTCCACCATTCTCATTTGGAGATGGTAGAACTCACTTGAGAGAAAAGAAGATGAGAGTTTCATTCTTGAGAGTGTAGTATTCTTGATCTCATTTCATGCTAGGAAAAATGCAAGCACCATTTTTCCTTATCTAGTTTCCTTCATCATCTTCAAATGGCAACAAAACCCCAAAGAGACAAGCATCATCTACACTACATTCTACAGCACATCTTGGGCACGTCGACTTGCCAGCTTCGTGCCCGAGTTGCCTCGGCATTGAGGTGGGAGCCCGTAAAAGACGCAGGCGATGTGGTGCCCTTCCGGCGAGGAAGCGACGATATGGAGACTAGACTTTCCGCGGGAGATTGGGACGATGACGAGAAGACCGGAGGACTCGGATCACTCGGTATACTTCTCTTCGCATCTCTTGTTTGCTAGCATTAGGTTAATGGTTACGATCCGGGTTTTCATTGTCCGCGCTAGCGCCAGTTTCCAAGTTAAGAAAATTTTGATTCCGCATTTTGGCCTCGGATAGACGGCCGGGAGGCTGCCGTGGCGAAACATGGTATCAGAGCCACGCCATTAACCTTGCCTAGCTTGTTCTAGTGTGTTTTACGTTTCCGATCGAACAAAATCCCAAAAACCACATTTCGTGTGCATCAGTTTTCTGTCGATTTTTTCCGAGCTCTAAAAATTTTTCAGGTTGTAAAAAACTAATGTACTGGAAATTCTAAGACATCTGTAAAAATTCGACACATTCAGTCGATCACTGTAGCGCGGAACCGCGGCCAAACCCCCCTTGGGCCGCGGTTCCGCCGCACATTGGTGTCTTCACTGTGTCCAATTTTTCCAGTGGGCTTGTGGGCTAATTTTAGGGGTTTTGGGATATTAAATTTGGGCCCAGATTTTCTGTGACTGCTACAGTATTGCTTGGGGGCCCACTTGTTAATTGTTTGATCGATCGGATATTTTAAACACATTATTTCACAGTATTTACATTATATCTGCGACCGTGAATGTCACTTAATCGGTAAATCCCGTCTAACTGCTATAGCCCGGTTAGACGGATTTGTGAACGTGACTTTCACGTTGATGTTCTATGTTTATGCTGTGTTGTTGCGGATCGGTCGTGGGGGATAGCCTGGATGCAATGCTAGTACAGTTTTGTTGTTTTATGTACATTTGATATTGCGGGGCGAGCGTCCGACATGTGGACTGCCGTCACTGCCTGTTTGTATTATTCTTTTGGGGCACGACCTGGTTGCGGTCGATGTACCCGTTGTATGTATATTTTACTTTCTGTACTAGGATTACACCGCGGAGGGGTGCACGGATAGCCGGGTTCTAGAGGGCAACGGGCCCGCATCTCATGGCATTGAGACGGAGGGGGCTTCACTCTAGGATTGGCGGGCTATTCGCCGCACTCGTAGGGGTACAGGTTGACCCAGGAGGGGTGCCCAAGTTACCGGATTCCATGAAGTGCTGGGTGGTCCATTCACGGTGCTGAAGGGGGCTGCCTCGCTTCAGGTTTTGGCGGGTGACTTGCCGCGTCCGTAGGGGTCTAGGATTTCATTGCACAGGCTATCCACACGACCAGGGGAACGTCGGGTTTCAGCAGCGGCTCTGTGAAACCCGGGGATCCCAGATATCTGTATTGTTCTGTGATGCTGTACATTTCTGTGATGTTTCTTTTTATCACGCCTTGAGCGAATATAATATATTGGTATATATATTAGTAGATGTTGTATATGTTTTGCATCCGCGCTAGTCCAGTCCCCGCTCTGTCGTTAGTTAAGTAACCTAACGGGTGATGACGGGACCCAGTGGCGAATGCGGATGGCATATACGTACATCAGTATATTTTCGTTCTTTGTGGTGTGATCAATTGATGGGACTGCGTTGATTCGGATCAATGCAAGATAAACAAACCTAATCTGATGTTGTTGGAACACTTTTCAAAAAGCTGTTATTGCAAGGACGTTCACTTTTGTTTTGCATCGTGGTATTCATTTGGAATATCCTGCTCCTCAGTCGACGAGGCAAGGGCCGAGATCCCTTCACCGGGAGTGACCCCTTGGACAGAAGTTTGCGTCAGGGCATTAACTTCACTATAGCCGATTACTTTTGCTTTGCATCGTGGTATTCAGTTGGAATATCCTGCACCTCATTCTACGGGGAAAGTGCCGAGTTCCCTTCACCGGGAGTGACCTCTTTAGTAAAGGTTTTCGTCACTATATTTTCTAAAAAGCTATCCGTTCCTTCAACGATATCAAGTTCATTACGTTAAAGGTTTTTCGCCAAAAACCAGCCGTAGCCCTCCGTCATTTCATATTAGTATTGCTTAGTATTCGTGCTACGTATGTCGTGCATTGCCGAGGCGTAGTGTTCGGTAGCTTTGTAATGCTTTTCTGTCGCATGGATAAGTGGATTGGTTAGGACAGTCGTACGGTTATGTTGGCATTGTCAAGGACTTGTACGGGTGGGTTTAACGCAATCAAGATAATGACGGGTTGAACTTGACTAGGACTCTTTGATATGTTGGCATTGTCAAGGTCACTTGGGTCCTAGGGGTAAAAACACACATCGGGAGTTTCAAAAGAACTGAAACTTGCCAGGCATGCGCATACCTTCTGGAGTGTGGTGACTTGAGTGGATTCCGTCATGTTATCATGCGATGATAGTTGGATCCCGATTCCCACTGATGAGTTAGTTTACTCCTCAGGTGACCCCGACTAATTCTTCTTTCAGGTTTGGAGGAGAATTTGAGGTACAGTGGGAGGTTTCCAGATTAGATAAAGTGATAACCATTCTGATCTAGGTTAGAGTGCACGCTGAGTGTTTCTTTTCTCTCTCTCTTTGGCAGCGACCATTGACCCGACCCTGGACTATGACTCAGTGACCAAGTTGACCGAACCTTCTTAACACTGGCTTTTGGATTGTCAGAGTTGCAAACCTCATTGCCACTCCTACTTTTACCCTTTTCTCCAGGACACCCCGTATTACTACGAACGTCCACTTCCATTGGACAAAATCATCGTATGGTTATATACGAACTCGAAGGACTTCGAGGATGGTTTCTGGTTCTGGAGAAAACGAATAGGATTATTCAGTTGTCTTTTCTTTTCACCCTCTCTCATTGCGAGTACTCCTTGGTTTAGGAGATAGTACACCTATTACGCAAATTGGATAGTCTTCTTCCAAACCTTAGGCAGGTGCCGAACGGTGGGGAATGAAGAAAACCAATTAGCATAACGATGGTGTACAGAAGGTATTAAGTTAAGACAAAGCAAGGGATTAGTAAGAGGGCAAAGTAAATTGCGACTGCTATTCACGACCGAACCAAGTATTTCTTCGCCAATCCTAAATCACCTTTGTATTTCTCCAGGACACTCCGTATCACTACGAAGATCCCAAGTTTATTGGATAATCCATCGTATGGTTATATACGAACTCGAAAGGAACTTGTTCCAGTTCGGGGATGGATTCAGGTTCAGGAGAAATAAGAATAAGGTTTATTCGGTTGTCTTTTATCTTCACCTTCTCTCGCTTTGCGAGTGCTCCTAGGATTAGGACAGTACACCTTTTATGCTTATTGGATAGTCTTCTTCCAAACCATAGGCTGGTGCCGAACGGTAGGGAAGGAAGAAAACCATTTGGCCTAAGGGGTGTGCAGAAGGTAATGACTAAAGACATATAAAGGGATTTGGAGAGGTGGCAAAGAATTATACGGTTACAGTTGTGAATCTGGATAATGGAAGAGGCATTACTAGGAATACCAGAATACCCCACCGAAACATTTCAATGTTTCAGTTCAGCAGTGTACTGTTAAAAGAAAACTGATTTCCCGATTGGACACTTGCTTCAGGGTATGTATTTACCAGGTTTGATTCTCACATCTGTATGGTTTTACAGATGATGAGTGGGAGTAAGTTATTGGGAATAGGGTAATCATCCTCATTATATCGGGATTCGTTGTAATCGGTGATATTCGAGGAGATCATCTGGGCTGTTTGCCGGTCGGCAAATATTTGGTTTTGAATATCCGCTGATGTGCACCAATTTCAAATTGATATATCTGTACGTCTATTTTCATAGAGTGAGATATACCTTTTGATATTATGTCGATGACATTTACCTATATCAGTGGATGGTTAGGTAAGGAGCATTAAACAGCAGTGTAATTCTTCTTAACCATAAGTACAGTTTTCAACCTACGACACACAGTGAAAGAGTTGTTAGACTCAGCGGACTTATACAGAGTATTGTATGTTGTCCAGCGTCCATCAGGACAGAGGGGTTGGTCCTCGTACTATATTCGGTTTACTTATGACTTCTCTAGTTTTTAGACGGCTGTTTCGTGGAAACACAGGGTCCGAATTTTGAGAAGTTATAGGTATTTGAATAAAGTAGAGAACCAAGTATTGCAAGTATCGGGATTCTTCAAAGTGATCGAAGATGTAGATACTTGTGTATGGTATTCAGTTGATAGTAATGATAAAGAGAAATTGCTTCTCTTTCAGGTTACTCATAATTGGAAGCATTCCTAAGTTGAGTGACGCTGATCGGCCTTCTTCCATTTAGTTGACATGCACTGGAGACAGCTGCATGATTTGAATCTGGTTCAATTAAATCAGTGCCTCTGGTTCTATATTGGATATAGAACAGTTCATATCTTAACAATGTTAAGGTACGGGGAGTTGTCCGGCTTATGATTAAAACCAGACACTGGACAACTCAACGCACGTTTCTGTAATGGCTGTTTGTGGGTTGACCCAGGCTATGACGAGGGTTGATTTTCTACCATAAGAAAGATCAATAGTGATATTGTTCTTGACTCGCCACAGTTTTAATAAAAATGGATTTTTTCAGAAAACAGTAGTGGGAGTATGGTAGAACTGGAAGTGATTCCAGAACCGCAAACGATTACTGAAGATTTGATAAGGAACCTAAAGATTCAATCTGATTTGACATTCCATTGGCCACTCCGCAGATATGGTGGGTAACCTCAGGCACTCGAGAGGTACTTCGGTATGCTCAAGGACGGTGACAGGGAAGTTCTTGTTTACCCACACTTGCCATTGTTGTTGTTGCAGGCCGTGAGACCCGGCAGGAGGATGAGTATAGCGTCGTTCTAAACTAGCTTTGGAAGTACACGTCTATATGACTCTGCCAGAGGGTTGTCGTAGTCAGTGGGAGCAGCGGAAGCATTGGTGGACATCAGGCTTATGTCTATTTATAGACTAAAGTAGATATAGCGGAGATATATCATCTATTTCTGATGTGACAGTCGTAGGTTTGACTTCATCAGAATAGGGGATGGATCTGTTGAGAAGGTAGTAGGGTGTGATTTCATGGTATTTGGATGACATACACAGAGTAGGAAATGATATTCCTATACTACGATCGGTTATACTTTGGTTGTCACACAGTAGTTTCTCCACACAGGACTTGGATATTATATCAGACATTCTGGTTACTAGATCTATGGTTTTGGATCTAGATTTGGGTAGTTTCCCAATCTGGGTACCTTGACAGCATTCTATGAGTATTTAGAGTGGACGACTCCTGGCATGGTAGTGTACCTGCAGGTGATGGAGTCACCCTCTCTAAAGGTGTCTTACAGACTAAAGGGGAGAGGGATACGCATGATTGACAGATCACTTGCTTAGGCAATTGAGTCAATCATAAGATGTCAAGTACCACACCAGATATTGTTCTTGCAGTAGATGCAATAAGTTGATATTAATCCAATCCTGGAGAAACAGTCGGAAGCAGTTTTAGAACATAAGTTGATGTTCTAGGGATATGATAACGGCAGCCTCTTTTAGGAGACGGTTATCATTCCAGGCTTCCAATATGACATGGATGGCAGAGTGGCTGTCAGAGTTGTAGTTTTCCCTCTGACGAGGGGCAGTATTTTGGATAGGTGGTCCAGGTGGATACTGAGGGAAGGCATGGCGCAGGATACTGATTAAGTTCAGTTATCGATACAGTCTAAGAAGTTTGGATTTGGAGTTCATTTATGAGCTAAGTCCCATCAGATATCCAGACATACTCTAAGACAGGTATTGCTCATTTCGGGAGATGGTTTTCTCCGCGAACTTGAGATATAGAGAGACATAGAAAGAAACATCACAGCGGATCCACTCACTGAGGCTATTCCTCGAATGCATTAGTTTCGCAAACGAGCTTTGTGAGACTGACCAGTAGAGGAGTTGGGTGTTCGGTATCACACGGGCTGTGAGTATGCGACATCGCAATAATTAGCCTTGAGTGCAAGTGGGAGATTATTGGATCACAGGCACGTGATTGCAATGATTGAGGGAGGACCTATCCCGGTAGGACAGTCTTACTCGAGATGATAGTATGCTATCTGGTTTACCTATATCATCGTGTACTGCTTCAGGTGACCCTACAGGTCGCTATTACACGCTGATAGAGCCCTTAGGATTCTTGCTTGACTGCCGGCAGTATGATGGCGATCATATACGTGAGAGCTGATGGTCTATAAGCACATCCTTAAAAGGTCCCTAGTCGTGGGAGTTTCGAGACTGGGCATCGATTCTCCAGAGTAGACTAGTGTATACAGTCGAGACCCCGACGAGGGGCGGTGGCCGGTCTCACAAGCCACTGGTGTCAGTTGGTTCACCTAAGATGTATACAGGTGCTCATTGGGTTATGTGTACACCGGACAGGACTCGCCGGGAACATGCTAGTTGGTCTTATACCTGACGTCAGATAGCAGTTCCCTGGTGACATGTGTACAGGTTAGTTCATCGACCTGAGGATCGTCATTTGTCTCGTGTGAGTTCCCACTGTGCTTTGATTACTACCCTACCACGACTCAAAGGAGTCGTCCAAATAGGTTTTAGTTGGGTACAGTCCCGAGCCACATGGAGGCAGTGAGCGGATCTTCAGGGGTTCGTCTCTCCCGGTATTGGGGGTGAGGTCGCGCTGTGTCTAGGAGAGCCATTACGCAAAGCTCTCGGCCGAGGCAGGAGATTTACTGGTAGGTATTCCAGTAGTATCTCAGGGCATTCTGGGCTACACTCCGACACGACTTGTACCGCTTTTGGGGGTCTGACTTTTACCAACCCCGTAGGCCCGACATGCGATGCTCATAGACGAACGGACCGGACTGTACGGATATTGTCACTGACAGGCTCAGTAGGGTGTCAGGATGAGTTCGCTCATCGACGTCCCTTTTGGTCAATAGCTGGTGGCCCGTCACGTATTGGCTAATACCTCTGACGTGCTAGTGGTTAAATCCACAGCCATAGTATTGACGAGTCTTTAGAGTCCACCACACTTTCAGTTACTCAAGCTTTCGGGCGAAACGCTGTAGAGGCCGTATGGAGATATGGCAGGGTCCGATCAGATACGTGCGGTATTGCACGGATCAGGATCGGACAGTTTTGTACTAGTGGCCGTATAGTTATATGGCAGGGTTCGATCTGATACGTGCGGTATTGCACGGATCAGGATCGAACGGATATTACTAGCCGGCTTTGGCTTAAGCCGGTCCTAGTTTAGTACAGTGTAGATTTTGTCTCATTGCATTTGTATCCGGTCGGAATACAGATGCGGGTGTGTATGCACAGTATCGGGGTTTTCCTGTAATTTATTACGGGACCAGTTTTCTGGAGTTGCCAGTTTGCATTCCGTTCCGGCCGGTTTTCCTTTGTTCTTTCCCGGCCGGACTTTTCCGATGGAGGGGGTTATTTGCAAGTTTGCAAATAACATTTGTAGAAGGGGGTTTCTTGCATATGTGGGATTATGATATTATGATAGCATCTTTAGATACCATTCTTTTCCTTCATCATTTCTTTCTTTATTAAGATTAGAAATGAGATGAAAGATGATATGACTTTGTGATGATGGTGTTAGGATATGGTCACCCTCTCTCTTTTCCTACACTCACCTCCCTCTTGCTAATGTATTTTCCTTCCTCCACCATTCTCATTTGGAGATGGTAGAACTCACTTGAGAGAAAAGAAGATGAGAGTTTCATTCTTGAGAGTGTAGTATTCTTGATCTCATTTCGTGCTAGGAAAAATGCAAGCACCATTTTTCCTTATCTAGTTTCCTCCATCATCTTCAAATGGCAACAAAACCCCAAAGAGACAAGCATCATCTACACTACATTCTACAGCACATCTTGGACACGTCGACTTGCCAGCTTCGTGCCCGAGTTGCCTCGGCATTGAGGTGGGAGCCCGTAAAAGACGCAGGCGATGTGGTGCCCTTCCGGCGAGGAGGCGACGATATGGAGACTAGACTTTCCGCGGGAGATTGGGACGATGACGAGAAGACCGGAGGACTCGGATCACTCGGTATACTTCTCTTCCCATCTCTTGTTTGCTAGCAATAGGTTAATGGTTACGATCCGGGTTTTCATTGTCCGCGGTAGCGCCTGTTTCCAAGTTAAGAAAATTTTGATTCCACATTTTGGCCTCGGATAGACGGCCGGGGCGCTGCCGTGGCGAAACAACATGTCCCAAAGTTTGGATTTTGATGGTGCTAAACAAGCATGCAAAGGAATCGATCCTAGAAAATTAGGGTTTCGAAACTTAAAACTTATAAAGTTAGGGTTTCGAGACTACAACCTTTGTAGATCCCTTTTGTTGGACTCCTTGGTCCCTTGGGTGTTGAATGGAGGTCCTCTTGAAGTCCTCTCGTGTCCACGACGATCCACCCGGAGATCCCCGTCCAAGCTCGCAACTTCGAGAATCGAAGAGAACACTCTAAACAAGTTGGCTAAACTTGTGTAGAATGAAGTTGTGGTTAAGATTCTCACTTCAAAAACCTTTCTTTATGTGTATATAACTCATGTAGCGTTTTGAAAAGTCGTTTTGGTGTTTTCCTGAAAATCGGTGAAAATTCGGTATTTTTCCGAAAACCGTCTTTCTCGTTATTTTGCAGTTTAGGGCTAATTATACCTAAAATGGATAGATAATTGCTTGTTTTTAGTAGCTAATGAGTTACTTATGAAATTTTGGTCATTTAAAAATTTTTCCCTATTTTTCAATTTTTTAATATTATTTTAAGCCGGTAAGAAAATACATAAAATTAGCGATAAATACAAATTTTTCCGGGCTAATTTTAATCTTTAAAATTATGTTAATTAAAATCTAGTTGTAACATAAATTTTTAGTATTTTACTTTGATTTTTAACAAATTTTTATGATAGGAAACGAATTTATTGAATTTTAAGCTAAAACTTGCAATTTTTGACTTGTATTTGTAAAACCCCTCTCTCACTTCCCTCAGCCCCTAGGACAGCCCCACCTTGATCAGGTCCAGAAATTTCTGGCCTCACCATGATTTTCTTTCATGTGTTGAATTGGTTTGTTTATGAATTTATTTTAAATATAGTTTGTTGAAGTATGGTGCATTGACTTTTGGGGGAGTTGACTCATGACTTTTCCCACCCACCCACACCCTCCCCTTACCTCTTCTCTGGCCGAAACCTGCTCTCCCTACGCTTCATCTCTTTTCTTTTAATTTTCTTCAAAATTCTTCATGTTTAATTCAACAAAATTGCAATTTAAAGCTTACAAATTAAACCCATCCTTCATCTTTCTTTTCCTTCACCTCCCTAGCTTGGATCTTGATGCTTGAGGCTATCATTTGAAGCAAATTTATTCTTGCTAGATCTCTAGTTGAGGTATAATTTCTTGCTACTTAAATTCTTTTGATTTAGTTTCTTAAGTTAAACTTTGTAGTGTTAATTTAGTGTAGTTCTAATCTAGTTTTTTTTTCCTTAGGTTATGGTTGTAAAATCGAACTAGGGTTCTTGAAACCATTATTAGGTTAATTAAATTATTTTGCTATCTAGTTCCTACACAACCTAATCTAAGAGGTTTCCTTGTTATGTGGTCTTTAAACTATGCTAATTTACTAAATTTTAAAAGTGTGATTTTGGTTGTAAATTGTTGTTTTAGGAAATTCAAGAAAGGGTTTATGTATGGAAAATGGGTTTTGAAGCATGATAAATGAGTTGAATTTATGTGATTATGGCTAACTAGTTTTGTGGTTGGATATTGTGTTGGATTGTGATAACCGTATCGCTAATTTTCGATTTTTGCACCAAAATTGCAAGTTTTGTGCTTACTAGGTTTTTATTAAAATTAATTGGTGAATTATTTGTGATACCTTGGGGATATTTTTAGCATCTCCTATGACGTTTAGGATGCGTGAGTGCGGAGTTTTGAGTAGTCGGGTTTTAGTTTTGCCGGGCGACCAAATCGGCGATTTTTGGCAGTTTTTGCGATTTTCGCGTATGTTCCGCACACCCTGCGCACGTTGTACCTAGCTAGTGAACATTAGTAGTTTCGTTTGGGTTTTGCGTCGTTCTTGATATGTAACCTTATGTTTGGTATTGATGTAAATTCCAGGTTCGGTTGCGGAGACGTCAGACGCGGCACGAAAGGGGAAAGCGGTGATTGGACACAGCTAGCCAGGGATTCCGGTGAGTAGATGTAACATCTACGGGGGACTATCGTTGGATGGTGCAAGCCGCCCGATAGTTTTAGTAACATAAAAGATTCTTAGTAATGTTAGTAATTAGGGGTGTAATACTTGTATGATTATTTGCTACATTCATACCCTATATTGACATACCTATACGAAACCATTTTATAGGACACCTGCACCATTGCCAGGGTATTTATATGCAGCACGAGCACTATTCATGCTTACACACACACCCTGGTAATTGCCATGCCACCACACTAGATAACCTTTAAATTTAAACCTTTTACTAATTGATACTTAAACTTGTGCTATTGCCTTTAATTCCTTAAAATAAAACCGTAGGATTGCTATTCATGTGCATGTACTTCATCATATTAATTGTTCATGCCTAATCTATTAATCACACATCGCAACTTGATTATTGATACCATATGCATTCATTATCATTGATATATGCACTTATGAGGATTTCTTGAGATTTTATGATATTTCTGGATTTCGGGGGAAAGCCGCAAAATTTCTAAACTTATTATATTTTTAAAACATGTAAATTGCGGTTTTCTAGTGATGTAAGTGTCGTCCACCATGAGTTTGCTGTGGTTTTTGAGACCCGTTTCGAGGAGTTGGATGAACCGTCTCGGGTACATGGTGGGCCCGGTAGGGTACCCCGGGGCAAGAAGCTCGTGGTGCTGACGATGAGCCTGGCAGGGGACGGATTACCTACCGGTGACTTTATTGGGCACGGCGGATATCCAGAGGATACCGACCGGGGCCGCGAGAGGATGAGATATTGATATTGAGATGGGTCAGCCGGATGGCTGAGGCCAGAGACACTATGACATGAATTTGTGAGATTTGAGACAGCTTTTAGGTGTCGTTGCTGGACACCGGTTCTCGTCGATTCTTTGAGTATTATGCTGGCATTCTAAAAGAGTTTCAAAAACAAAAAGAGATAAAATGTTTCTTATATATATCTATTGAGACCTCAGATATTCATGTTTTATACATATTAGTACACTGATGTAGTATACACACCTGATAGTGCATCCAGTCATACCTGTATTTTAGATGCTAGGATGCTTGTGTGCATGCATACGATAGCCTTTGTAGATGTTATTTATTACTCACGAGTTGGCAACTCACCCCCGTTGTGCAACAGCCTTTTTGCAGGTCCGCTCCGTCAGTACAGTAGCGGCGGGCGTACTTGTTCTTTTGCCTCCTTTTCCTGGACTCGAGGTTTTGCTCCTAGGTGGGTTATATCATTATTTTGTACCACCTTGTATATTCTTTGTATCTAGTGTACTCCATCTACTGTATCTACCAGCATTATTGTATATTGACCTAGAGATGAGACTGTGAGATTTGTAGACTTTTATGCTGTATTTTGGGGTCGAGCTCACTTGAGTCGACATGCTGTTTTTCTTATGCTTCATTATGATTATTTTGCTTGTTGTCATTTTATATTGCGTGGGATTTGTGACCGTCTTGTGGCGAAGAGCTAGCTCCTGCTTGGGGATGCCCTATTTTGTTGGATTCATATTTATTCTTGTTTTACCCATTTTGGGGGCCAGTATTTACAAAGGAGACTCTGCCGAAATTTTCGGAAAAATTGGTATTGTTTTTAAAAAGGGTTTTACATGACTTATTTGATAAACTCGCTTTCAATTGATTGGGTTTTCTTCTTTCTTCTTCTTTTTGGTTTTGGTTCTGGGCTTTGACTTACTTATTTTACGGACGCCTTGAGACGCTTCGTAAACTTAAGTGCCAGTCACGTCCGTACCCTGCGGGTCGTGACAAAGTTGGTATCAGAGCGATAGGTTTTACCTTTTTGAGTGTAGGATGACCCTTGGTAGATGGAGTAAGTGACTTAAGCAGGGTAACGTGGCATGCGTATGTCTGCGGCATACTTGCGATACGGTACTCCGCCTAAGTGACTTTAGGATGTACTTGCTTGAAAATTCCTTCTTTCAATTCCGTGTATCCTATGATCCTATTGCACTGTTCTTACTATCCGTTTTCCTGTAACAGCCACTATGCCGCCGAAGGCTACGAGGGCACAGAGGGCTGCCGCTAGAGACGAGATTCGAGCTGGCTCGTCCGAGACTAGGACTGAGCAGGGTGGTATGCCTACGCCGTAGGGACAGACCGATCCACCTTCCCCAGGCCGTATGGATAGGCTCGAGACTGGTATGGAGGAGTTGCGACAGATGATGGGAGGCATGCAGGAGCTACGTCAGATGGTAGGGTCCCTAGTTGTAGCCAGTCGTACACCGAGGCCGGATGACATACCTACTACATCACAGACGACCATGATACCTGCTCCTACTACTACCACCGTGACCATCCCAGTTTCACTACAGGATTTCATGAGGCTGAGACCTCCAGTATTCACCGGCACCGAGGCAGCGGAGGACCCACAGACGTTCCTTGACAGTGTAGCCAGGATCTGCCGTTCGCTGAGATGTTCGGATGATCGATGGGTAGAGCTTGCGAGTTTCCGACTAGAGGGTCTCGCGCAGACATGGTGGGAGTCAGTCTTCAGAGGTCGAGCTGCAGGTCTACCGCCTATGACTTGGGTCGAGTTTACAGCGGTCTTTCTAGCCCGTTTCCTTCCAGAGAGCGTTCGTGACGCCAGAGCTCGTAGCTTCGAGGCCTTAGTCAAGACACCTGGGATGAAGGTGTCTGAGTATGACATCCAGTTTACACAGTTATCCCGATATGCTCAGTATTTGGTGGATACCGAGGAGAAGATGGTGAAGAGGTTCGTACAGGGACTTGATGCCCAGCTATATCTTGCCATTGGCGCCCAGCACTACGATACTTATTCAGCTGCTAGGGATACGGCATTGCGGATGGAGGCACGCATATCACAGACTTCGGCCGTTTCTGGGCCGAAGAAGATTCGCACCGTGGTACCGTCTCAGAGGCAGCGCGCCAGATTCTTTCCGAGAGATAGGCCTGGCAGAGGATTTGGGTAGGGACAGTTATATGGTTCTTATCCCCAGGGGCAGCAGCCGTCGCCAGGGTGTTTTGGGTGCGGGAGTTTGCACCATCTTGTCAGAGACTATCCGGCGAGACGACAGGGAGCAGCGACAGTTCCGCATGTGACCCTGCCACCATCACCACCCCCTCCTCAGAGAGCCCTACTTCCTACCACCGGCGATGCTCCACGCCAGTTAGGTGCACCCAGAGGCCGTGGACGCGGCGGTCCTGTTCAGAGAGGACGAGGAGGCAGAGGCCGAGGTCGAGGTCAGCCCGCTATCGGTGGAGGACAGGCCTGAGTTTTTGCTTTGACACCGCAGGATGCGCAGGCATCCAATGCCGTTGTGACAGGTACCTTGCCAGTTTGTTCTTTCGACGCCCGGGTATTATTTGACCCAGGTTCCACACATTCGTACGTCTCTACACACTTTGCACCGATGTTGGGCCGTGAGTCGTCGTCGTTATATCATCCGCTTGTTGTTGTTACTCCGGTAGGCGAGTCGTTTGTCGCTCGTTTTGTATTTCGTTTGTGTTCCGTTCGTATCGGGGAGAGGGATTCATCGGTTGATTTGATTCTCCTCGATATGTTGGACTTTGATGTGCTTCAGGGCATGGGTTGGTTAGCCACTTGTTATGCTTCGGTGGACTTCCGTGAGAAGGCAGTCATATTTAGCTTTCCGGGAGAGCCAGTCCTTGTTATTCGGGGAGACCGCAGTGTCACCCTTCCCAGCTTAATTTCGTCTCTTCGTGCTGGTCAGCTCTTGCGGAAGGGATGTCAGGGATTCTTAGCGTGTATTTGTGATACTCGAGCTGCAGAGGTTCCGTTGGACCGGGTCCCGGTAGTTTGTGAGTTCCCTGATGTTTTCCCGGATGAGCTACCTGGTCTACTGCCTGAGCGCGATGTTGAGTTTGCATTGATTTGATTCCCGGCTCGGGGCCTATTTCTATACCGCCATATCGGATGGTCCCGGCAGAGCTTCGAGAGCTGAAGGATCAGTTGCAGGATTTGTTAGATAAGGGGCTTATTCGACCGAGTGTTTCTCCGTGGGGTGCTCCGGTCCTGTTTGTCAAGAAGAAGGACGGAAGTTTGCGCTTATGTATCGACTACCGCCAGCTGAACAAAGTTATCGTTCGGAACAGATATCCGTTGCCACGCATTGATGATTTGTTCGACCAGCTTCAGGGTGCGGGGTATTTTTCGAGGATCGACTTGCGATCAGGATACCATCAGCTGCGAGTTCGACAGGAGGATATACCGAGGACAGCTTTCCGCACGCGCTATGGCCACTATGAGTTTTTGGTGATGTCGTTCGGACTCACCAACGCCCCAGCAGCATTCATGGATTTGATGAACCGTACATTCAGGCCGTATCTTGACTTGTTCATCATCGTGTTTATCGACGATATCTTGGTGTACTCCCGGAGCAGAGAGGAGCACGAGCAGCACTTGCGGATTACGTTACAGACTCTGAGGGAGCACCAGCTGTTCGCAAAGTTCTCCAAGTGTGCATTCTGGCTGGACAGCGTCGGATTCTTGGGTCATGTGGTTACGAGAGACGGCATTTGTGTGGACCCGAAGAAGATTGAGGCTGTTCAGCAGTGGCCCCGACCTACATCGGTTACTGAGATCTATAGTTTTCTAGGCCTGGCGGGCTACTACAGGCGTTTTGTTCAGGACTTCTCCCGTATAGCTGCACCGTTGACCGGTTTGACCCGGAAGGGAGTTCCTTTCGTTTGGACAGAGGAGTGCGAGCGCAGTTTTCAGCAGCTACGGACTTGTTTGACTACGGCGCCGGTATTATCTTTGCCTTCGGGATCAGGGGGATTCGTGGTCTACTGTGATGCTTCGCGAGTGGGATTAGGATGCGTATTGATGCAGCATGGCCGGGTGATCGCTTATACTTCTCGGCAGTTGAAGAAGCATAAACAGAACTACCCCACTCATGATTTGGAGATGGCTGCAGTGGTCTTTGCACTGAAGATTTGGTGACATTACCTATACGGCGAGTCGTGTCAGATATTCACCGATCACAAGAGCTTAAAGTACATATTTCAGCAGCGAGACCTGAACTTCAGACAGCGTCGTTGGATGGAGTTGGTGAAAGACTATGACTGCGAGATCTTATATCACCCCAGCAAGGCGAATGTGGTTGCAGATGCGTTGAGTAGGAGGCCCGGGGGTAGTCTATCCTTTTTGCGCGCAGTGCAGAGGCAGTCGTCAGCAGATTGGCAGATGTTATGCGACGGCCGAGTTGAGTTCAAGTTCACTCAGACAGGGGGACAGCTCGCGCATGTTCGTGCACGCCCACAGTTGCTTGACCGTATATATGAGGAACAGCGCAGTGACGACCGTTGCTCAGAGATCATGGCACAGATGGGACAGGGCAGATTTTCCGAGTTCGTGGTTGACGATCAGGGGATTTTACGATATGGATCTAGACTGTGCGTACCAGATGCTGATGGATTGCGGCGCGACATTCTTGAGGAGGCACACCGATCAGTGTATAGTGTCCACCCCGGTTCCACCAAGATGTACCATGATATGAGAGAGACCTACTGGTGGGACGGGATGAAGAGGGACATTGCGGAGTTCGTTTCGAGATGCCTGACTTGTCAGCAAGTCAAGGCCGAGCACCAGAGGCCCGCAGGAGAGCTACAGCCGTTACCCATTCCAGAGTGGAAATAGGAGCAGATTTCGATGGATTTCGTTATGAGTCTACCCAGGACCAGTCGAGGGTACGACTCCATCTGGGTGATCGTGGATAGATTGACGAAAGCGGCTCACTTCCTACCAGTGAAGACCACTTTCAGCTTCGCTCAGTATGCTCAGCTCTATATTGACGAGATCGTACGACTACATGGCGTACCGACTTGTATCGTGTCAGATCGAGGCACTCAGTTCACCAGCCGACTTTGGCAGAGACTTCAGGAGGCTTTGGGCACTCGTTTGAGCTTCAGTACAACATTTCATCCGCAGACCGACAGACAGTCAGAGCGGACCATTCAGACTCTCGAGGACATGCTCAGAGTGTGCGTTTTAGACTTTGGTGGTAGCTGGGATCGTCATTTACCTCTAGTGGAGTTCTCCTACAACAACAGCTTCCAGGATACTATTCAGATGGCACCTTTCGAGGCATTGTATGGGAGGAGATGCAGATCGCCCGTCTGTTGGACAGAGCTCAGCGAGAGCAGCATTTTGGGGCCGCAGCTTGTGGAGGAGACGACAGCGAAGATACAGTTGATCCGAGACCGGATGAGAGCGGCTCAGAGCAGGCAGAAATCGTATGCAGACAGGCGCCGTCGTAGTTTAGAGTTCGCAGTTGGCGACCATGTTTTTCTGAGGGTCTCTCCGATGAAGGGCGTGATGCGTTTTGGGCGAAAGGGGAAGCTTAGCCCTAGATTCGTAGGTCCCTTCGAGATCCTCGAGCGTGTCGGCGCTGTTGCATATCGTTTGGCCTTTCCACCCAGCTTTCCCGATGTTCACCCCGTCTTCCATGTTTCGATGCTCCGCAAGTACCTTCACGACCCTTCGCATGCGATTCAGCACCCGACAGTCCAGCTAAAGCGCGACCTTTCTTTTGCAGAGCAGCCGGTGGCCATCTTGGATCGGCAGGTGAAGAAGTTGAGGTCGAAGATTATACCAACCGTCAAGGTCCTTTGGCGTAGCCCGAGCAGCGAGGAGGTTACCTAGGAGACCGAGGGCGAGATGAGGAAGAAATATCCCCATCTCTTCGAAGGTACGCGTAGTTATATTTTTTAAATTCGGGGACCGAATTTCTTTAAGGGGGGAAGATTGTAGCGTCTTGAAAAGTCGTTTTGGTATTTTCCTGAAAATCGTTGAAAATTCGGTATTTTTCCGAAAACCGTCTTTCTCGTTATTTTGCAGTTTAGGGCTAATTATACCTAAAATGGATAGGTAATTGCTTGTTTTTAGTAGCTAATGAGTTACTTATGAAATTTTGGTAATTTAAAATTTTTTCCCTATTTCTCAATTTTTTAATATTATTTTAAGCCGGTAAGAAAATACATTAAATTAGCGATAAATACAAATTTTTCCGGACTAATTTTAATCTTTAAAATTATGTCAATTAAAATATAGTTGTAACATAAATTTTTAGTATTTTACTTTGATTTTTACCAAATTTTTATGATAGGAAACGAATTTATTGAATTTTAAGCTAAAACTTGCAATTTTTGACTTGTCGGGGGTCTTTTTGCATAAAATTTCTTTTGTAAAACCCTTCTCTCTCTTCCCTCAGCCCTAGGACAGCCCCACCTTGATCAGGTCCAGAAATTTCTGGCCTCACCTTGATTTTCTTTCATGTGTTGAATTGGTTTGTTTATGAATTTATTTTAAATATAGTTTGTTGAAGTATGGTGCATTGACTTTTGGGGGAGTTGACTCATGACTTTTCCCACACATCCACACCCTCCCCTTACCTCTTCTCTGGCCGAAACCTGCTCTCCCTCCACTTCATCTCTTTTCTTTTCATTTTCTTCAAAATTCTTCATGTTTAATTCAACAAAATTGCAATTTAAAGCTTACAAATTAAACCCATCCTTCATCTTTCTTTTCCTTCACCTCCCTAGCTTAGATCTTGATGCTTGAGGCCATCATTTGAAGCAAATTTATTCTTTCTAGATCTCTAGTTGAGGTATAATTTCTTGCTACTTAAATTCTTTTGATTTAGTTTCTTAAGTTAAACTTTGTAGTGTTAATTTAGTGTAGTTCTAATCTAGTTTTTTTTTCCTTAGGTTATGGTTGAAAAATTGAACTAGGGTTCTTGAAACCATTATTAGGTTAATTAAATTATTTTGCTATCTAGTTCCTACACAACCTAATCTAAGAGGTTACCTTGTTATGCGGTCTTTAAACTATGCTAATTTACTAAATTTTAAAAGTGTGATTTTGGTTGTAAATTGTTGTTTTAGGAAATTCAAGAAAGGGTTTATGTATGGAAAATGGGTTTTGAAGCATGATAAATGAGTTGAATTTATGTGATTTTGGCTAACTAGTTGTGTGGTTGGATATTGTGTTGGATTGTGATAACCGTATCGCTAATTTTCGATTTTTGCACCAAAATTGCAAGTTTTGTGCTTACTAGGTTTTTATTAAAATTAATTGGTGAATTATTTGTGATACCTTGGGGATATTTTTAGCATCTCCTATGACGTTTAGGATGCGTGAGTGCGGAGTTTTGAGTAGTCGGGTTTTAGTTTTGCCGGGCGACCAAATCGGCGATTTTTGGCAGTTTTTGCGATTTTCGCGTATGTTCCTCACACCCTGCACACGTTGTACCTAGCTAGTGAACATTAGTAGTTTCGTTTGGGTTTTGCGTCGTTCTTGATATGTAACCTTATGTTTGGTATTGATGTAAATTCCAGGTTCGGTCGCGGAGACGTCAGACGCGGCACGAAAGGGGAAAGCGGTGATTGGACACAGCTAGCCAGGGATTCCGGTGAGTAGATGTAACATCTACGGGGGACTATCGTTGGATGGCGCAAGCCGCCCGATAGTTTTAGTAACTTAAAAGATTCTTAGTAATGTTAGTAATTAGGGATGTAATACTTGTATGATTATTTGCTACATTCATACCCTATATTGACATACCTATACGAAACCATTTTATAGGACACCTGCACCATTGCCAGGGTATTTATATGCAGCACGAGCACTATTCATGCTTACACACACACCCTAGTAATTGCCATGCCACCATACTAGATAACCTTTAAATTTAAACCTTTTACTAATTGATACTTAAACTTGTGCTATTGCCTTTAATTCCTTAAAATGAAACCGTAGGATTGCTATTCATGTGCATGTACTTCATCATATTAATTGTTCATGCCTAATCTATTAATCACACATCGCAACTTGATTATTGATACCATATGTATTCATTATCATTGATATATGCACTTATGAGGATTTCTTGAGATTTTATGATATTTCTGGATTTCGGGGGAAAGCCGCAAAATTTCTAAACTTATTATATTTTTAAAACATGTAAATTGCGGTTTTCTAGTGATGTAAGTGTCGTCCACCATGAGTTTGCTGTGGTTTTTGAGACCCGTTTCGAGGAGTTGGATGAACCGTCTCGGGTACATGGTGGGCCCGGTAGGGTACCCCGGGGCAAGAAGCTCGTGGTGCTGACGATGAGCCTGGCAGGGGACGGATTACCTACCGGTGACTTCATTGGGCACGGCGGATATCCAGAGGATACCGACCGGGGCCGCGAGAGGATGAGATATTGATATTGAGATGGGTCAGCCGGATGGCTGAGGCCAGAGACACTATGACATGGATTTGTGAGATTTGAGACAGCTTTTAGGTGTCGTTGCTGGACACCGGTTCTCGTCGATTCTTTGAGTATTATGCTGGCATTCTAAAAGAGTTTCAAAAACAAAAAGAGATAAAATGTTTCTTATATATATCTATTGAGACCTCAGATATTCATGTTGTATACATATTAGTACACTGATGTAGTATACACACCTGATAGTGCATCCAGTCATACCTGTATTTTAGATGCTAGGATGCTTGTGTGCATGCATACGATAGCCTTTGTAGATGTTATTTATTACTCACGAGTTGGCAACTCACCCCCGTTGTGCCACAGCCTTTTTGCAGGTCCGCTCCGTCAGTACAGTAGCGGCGGGCGCACTTGTTCTTTTGCCTCCTTTGCTTGGACTCGAGGTTTTGCTCCTAGGTGGGTTATATCATTATTTTGTACCACCTTGTATATTCTTTGTATCTAGTGTACTCCATCTACTGTATCTACCAGCATTATTGTATATTGACCTAGAGATGAGACTGTGAGATTTGTAGACTTTTATGCTGTATTTTGGGGTCGAGCTCACTTGAGTCGACATGCTGTTTTTCTTATGCTTCATTATGATTATTTTGCTTGTTGTCATTTTATATTGCGTGGGATTTGTGACCGCCTTGTGACGAAGAGCTAGCTCCCGCTTGGGGATGCCCTATTTTGTTGGATTCATATTTATTCTTGTTGTACCCATTTTGGGGGCCAGTATTTACAAAGGAGACTCTGCCGAAATTTTCGGAAAAATTGGTATTGTTTTTAAAAAGGGTTTTACATGACTTATTTGATAAACTCGCTTTCAATTGATTGGGTTTTCTTCACTCTTCTGCTTTTTGGTTTTGGTTCTGGGCTTTGGCTTACTTATTTTACGGACGCCTTGAGACGCTTCGTAAACTTAAGTGCCAGTCACGTCCGTACCCTGCGGGTCGTGACAACTCACTAGAAGAAACTAGAGAGCAAATATGAAGGAGGAAGAAGATGGTGGCAATATTTTATCAAGAGATGATAAAAATAACCATCATAAGGAAAAAATGAAATATATCCTTTTATATTTTATTCCTTCTCACATGAAACCATGGTTAAATCTTTTGGTTGGTATTTGATTAGGGTTTAAACCATGTAAGGAAAGGTTAATCCAAGGTTAAGGGTAGGTGAGAATGGTTAGGTTAGAGAAGAGTGTAGAAGCAAGTGAAGATTATCCTTTCCTTTTTCTATTTTGTTTTAAACCTTAAATCAAACAAGAAACAAAAGATTTATCCATGGTGTGAGTCTCATATTGCCACCATTTCCATGTGTAAACAACCATGATAGATGGGTGTATGTATGTATGTATGTATGTATGTATGTATGCATATCTATATGTGCATGAAACTAGTAAGAAAGAAAGAAAGACATACATGCATGCACACATCCATCATCCAAGAAAAGGTTTTAAGTGAGAAAACTAATGGTTAAATGATAAATCAACACTTGATTTATCAATTCGGCCATATCACATATGACCCCACCAAAAGCAAGCCGCCCGATCAATGTACGGTATCATATACGCGCATTTTAATCGGGTCCATGCGCATATCGCATACGCGCACTACAACATTTCTCCTGGACTAGGTAACTCCATTATGGGACTCTAAGACTCGTCAATACGCCGGCAGTGGGTGATGATCATATCAAGCACCCCCAAGCCGCAAGCGGTCAGCTAAACGTAACGGCCACCCGGGTATTGAGCGATCAGAAGAGAACAAGCGAACCTGCTACAACTCCCGTCGAGCCAACCGGCAACACTTCCCGTACAGTCCGGTCTCCTCGTCTGATATGTCGCATATCAAGTCTAGGGGTGGTAAACGTCAGACCCCAATAACTGATAAGTCGTGCCGATATGAGGCTCATAACGGGTCGAGAAACTACTGGTAACACTTACCAGCAAATCTCTGAATCAGCCCTGGCCAGGGACTTCCCTGTTACGGTCAATCGAGCACAGCGCAACATCAACCCCCAATACCGGGAGAGACGAAACCCCTCCTATCGCTCATTGCCTCCATGTGACTCGGGACTGTACCCAAAAACCACCGTTTTGCACGCCCTCATGGACGTGGTAAGGTGGAGATCAAAGCACAGTGGGAATCACACAAGACTCTATGACGATCTCGGGTCTACAGACTAACCTGCACAAGTGTCACCTGATAACTGCCATCTGACGTGAGGTATAATACCATCTGGGAGTTCTCGGCGAGTCCGTCCAGTGTACCCAGTCTCCACTGAGCATCCGTATACCATCTCTGATGTCAAACACCAATGGATATGGGATCATCCATCGCCCATCTCATGGGTCGAGAAGCGTATACGCTAGTCTACACTGGTATATCGATGCCCCGTCTCGATACACCTACGACTAGGGACCTTGAAGGATGTACTTATGGACTACCATGTCCCCACTAGTATGATCTGCATCATAGTCCTGGTAGTCAAGTACACATCCTTAGGGCTTTACCAACATGTAACTATAAGACAGTATAAAGAGACTAGTGTACATGTTAAGATAAAGAGCAACCAGATAGCATACTATCATATCGAGCAAGAAAGTCATCTCTATATATGACCAAGCATCCAATAATATACATCATCTGTACAATACTGGCTTCTAGGGCATACATACAACTAACAAGAATGGCATCCACATATAAGACGAGAAATACCACAGTTCTCCCTACAATCTTACTGTAAATCCATGGTTCATCTGGATTTTTGATAAAGTCGAATTCTTTGACCGTCTCATCAAAATAGATGTTCCAACTCCACGATGCCTGCTTTAGTCCATAAATGGACTTAAGCAACTTGCACACTTTACCGCTGCTCCCACTCTGAATGAAACCCTCTGGCTGATCCATATAGACGCACTCTTCCAAATTACCATTTAGTAAAGTTGTCTTTACGTCCATCTTCTAGATTTCATAATTGTGGAAGGCAGCAATGGCAAGAAGGATCCGAATGGATATGAGCATAGCTACTGGAGAAAAGGTTTCATCAAAGTCCAAACCAGGTCTTTTACGAAAACCCTTTGTAACAAGTCTAGCCTTATAGGTTTCAACCTGTCCATCACACCAATCTTCTTTCTGAAGATCCATTTGCAGCCTACGGGTTTTACCCCTTCTGGAGCAATGTCCAAAGTCCATACTTTGTTGGTGTACATGGACTCCATTTCGGTCTGCATTGCATCCAGCCATTTTACTGAGTCGCCGCTCTGAATGGCTTGCTGGAAGCTAGTAGTCTCATCATTGTAAATTATGTAATCCTCTAGATCCCCGTCTATGAGAAAACCGTAGTATCTCTCAAGCGGATGAGACTGCCTAGTACTCCTGCGGAGTGGCGCTGGGATGTCTGGTTCTTCTGAAACCTCTGGTTCTATTACGGTTTCAATAATAGCTTGTGGTTCTGGAATTTCTTCCAGTTCCATTGCTCTCCCACTTTTCTGATTTTCTAAAAATTCAGCTTCCATGAAGTGGGGATGTTGAGAAACAAAAACCTTTTGTTCCTCTACATAATAGAAAAGATACCCCCTGGAGTTCTTAGGGTATCCCATAAACTTACACAGTACTGAGCATGCCTCGAGCTTGTCCGCATGCTGCTTTTTTACAAAAGCCGGACATCCCCATGTCTATAGGTACTTAAGACATGGTTTCTTCCCACTCCACATCTGATATGGTTTGGTAGGCACAGTCTTGGTTGGAACCTTGTTCAAAAGATATGCAGCTGATTCTAGTGCATAACCCTAGAAGGATCGCGGCAACTCAGCCTTACTCGTCATGGAACGAACCATATCCAATAGAGTTCGATTCCGCCTTTTCGATACACCGTTGTGTTGAGGTGTGTATGGAGGAGTAAGCTGAGAGAGAATTCCATTCTCTTTTAAGTAGCCCAGGAACTCGGCACTTAAGTATTCACGATCAGATCTCAGTGTCTTGATACTTTTGCCTGTTTGTTTTTCCACTTCATTCTTGTATTCCCGGAATTTCTCAAAGGCCTCGGATTTATTCTTTATCAAGAAGATATGTCTATACCTAAAGAAGTCATCCGTAAAAGTAATGAAATAGGAATAACCACCTCGCGCATGTGTAGACATTGGACCACACACATCGCTGTGTATGAGTCCCAAGAGCTCGCTCGCTCTTACTCCGTGTCCAGTAAACGGAGTCTTTGTCATCTTTTCCATGAGACAAGATTGACAAGTAGCATAATACTGATATTCGAACGGATCCAAATATCCCTCTCTATGTAACTTCGTCAACCGTGTTTCATTGATGTGACCCAGTCTACAATGCCATAAGAAATCCTGATTTGTTTCCGGAGACTTTCTTTTAAGTGTGTTCTGGACATTGAAAACCTGATCTTGATTTAATACGTATATTCCGTTTTCTAATGTACCTGACCCAATCAGAACATGATTTAGGTGGATGTGGAACACATCGCTTACAAATGTAAAATCATATCCTTCCATAGAAAGTAAGGATACAGATATGATATTACAAGCTAGACTAGGTACATATAAACAGTTACGTAGAATCAATATCTGCCCACTTGTCAATCTTAGGTGATATTCCCCTACGGATTCAGCGTCCATGCTCATTCCGTTTGCAACCCTGAGAGTCATATCACCTTCCCTGATAACTCTACGGTTTCTCAAAGCCTGTAATGAAATACAAATATGAGATCCTGATCCAGTATCTTGTATCCAGGAAGTAGAGTTAATTGACATACAACTTTCAATTACAAACACACCCGAAGCCGAAACCACAACGTGCTTCGAATCCTGGCTACTGGCTTTCCAAGCCATGCAATCCTTCTCCCAATGTGCTTTCCTGTAATAATAGGAACGTCCCTCCTTCCCTACTTTTAGTCCTGAATCTTTTGCCCTTCTCTTTCCTTCTACCTTCCTGACACCGCATATCGGCTTTGTGGAGGTCTTCTTCTTCTCACCCTTTGGTTTCGTCTTGGATGGAGAAGAGGAAGATTCCCTAATAAGCAGAGCAGGTGTCTACCTGGTTTCCTTCAGGGTGTAAGTAGAGGGTAGGGACTATAGAATCAAGTCAGTATGTGACTCGTTCTCCAACGTGGTCTTCAGGTCCGTGAGCTCATCAATATAGCTAGTCATTGTAAGGACGTTGTCCCCTACAGAATGACCCGATAGCCAATCTCGTTTGAAGCAATTCCTTCGAGGTCTCATATCTTGCGATACGAGATTGCTCTCCATATAAATCTTTCTTATGGAGGAAAATGGAAACTAAGTCCATCTTCTCGTGTTGCCTCCAGTTTACACCATCTACTGAGGCCAACACGAGGCACTTGGCATTCGTACTATCCTTTTCCGATGTCTTACGGATATCAACATCCGTGACGGTGGAAACTGGACCTGGGACGGCGAGGGCTTGAGTAGTAAAGAGGTGTCCTAGCTTGTCATAGGTAATGGACATCTGGACAGACCTTTGCCAGTCATTATAGTCAGATTCAGTCATTTTATTATCTAGATGTAACCTAGTCTTGGTTACTGGGTCGCTGCAATTAAGAGAGAGAGAAGAAAACACTTTAGCATGATGCTCTTGCAAGTTTAGATTGGTTTTTAATTTATCTAAACAAGATGTCTCCAACTATTTCTCGAATCCTTCCTCAAACCATAAAAGAAGAATTAGTCAGGATTAATCTCACCGTACAATTCTTGCTTAACCGTTCGTCCAGGCTAGTGTCGGTACTTCGAGGTAGGTTTTACGACGCTTTCGTGAAGTTCCTTAATTAAATAACCTCTTTTCCCTAGAGGCATAGCCCCGCTAACACCGTTCTAGACACCTACTTGGTTTATAGCATTGATCGTTAAGTGAAAAAATCTCCCGAGGAGTAGCGGATACTCACAGTAGGATCGGGATCCAAATATCATTGTGTGATAATGCTGAAGGAATCCTACCAACATTATCAAATTCTAAATGGTATGCAACACTAGCAAGTTTCAGTTTCTTTTGAAACTCTCGATGTGGATTTTTTCTCCATGCCCTTATGACCTTGACGAAGGTCAACAAATCATAAGTCACATGTCAAGTTCTACCCATCATTTTCTAGGTTAATTTGAACCCACCCGTATATACCCTTGACGAAGGCCAACAAGGTAATATGACTGTCCCAAAGCAACGCATCTATCTATACTACATATGAACACCCAGCAGTTACCAATCACTATGCCTTGACGAAGGTCAACAAACATAACTTGAATACTATTGAATATTCATATGAAATGACGGAGGACTACGACTGGTTTTGGCGAAATCGTGAACGTAGTGAACTTGATATAATCGAAGGAACCTGATAGCTTTTAAAAGGAGTGGTTTAAGCTCCACATTTTAAAAGTTTTGCTGTTTTGAAAAAACCGAGTGGTTTTGAAATTGTTCCAACGATTCAACTTTGGTTTGTTAGCTTAGCATTAATGTAATGCAGTTCCATCAATTAATCCTACCATTGCAGAAAACAACGAAAATATAACGTACGCTTATGCCATCCGCATTCGCCACGGGGCCCTGTCATCACCCGTTAGGTTACTTAACTAACGATAGAGCAGGGGCTGGACTAGCGCGGATGTAAAACATAAGCAACGTCTACTAGATATCATATATAGATATATACATCCGTCAGACGCAATGATAGGCATTCCAGATCACAGATGAACACATTGGATATACTAGGAATCCGCGTTTCGTTTGAGCCTGTAACGAAAGACGGATTCCACGGTCATGATGAATAGCCAAACCCCACCATAGACCCTTACGGGTGCGGCAAACTACCCGCTAAATACCCGAAGTGAAGCAACCTCCTTCAACAAAGTGAATAGGCCACTTGGCACTTCAAAGTACCCGGTAGTTTGTGCACCCCACCTTGGGTCTATCATAGGAGCAAAAACAGTAAAAGAAATAATACAACGGTGGCTACAAGCTCAACCTGTATGTGCCCCGCAAAAATAATATTACATCACTTTACAAATTTTACATCGAATGAAAGAATGAAAACCCTCATCTCACATCCCCGGCTATTCATCCACGATGATCCAACAAGTTCATATACACAAACCAATATAATCATCACAGAAATGTGCAACCCCTAACTAACAGACATATAGCTATTAGCGGAAGTTTACAAACACATTTATCACAACTTGAAACATTAAACGACGTTAAACTGCGACTTCGAAACACCCATATTGCCACAGTGAAGAATTTACAGAATATCCAAAAATGGCAAAAACAAACAACTCCTGAAGCCCTAGATCCAAGTAACAAAGCCACACACCAAAACACGAAGCAATCCCCCACAAACGAACCGGTGAGCTCGGATTTTTGCTCATTATGGCCGGCCAAAACATGAGGGAATTGTATCGTTTTTGGTGCGTGGTTATTTTACAGTTTAAAGAGTACTCTGCAGTTGCTAAAATAATTTTTAGAGTCTCGTGAAAAATCGACAGAAGCTTGGATCTACGCTTAGATGTTTTCGGGTTATTTCGGTTTCATAGTTTTACTTGTCGCTTAATCTGTTAGCTATGGTTTAGTCGGCTCTGATACCACTGTAACTCGACGTTACACACCACACGGTTTTTCGGGGAGGCGGAACGGGTAAAAAAAACGATTTTTCTAACAATGTAACATCGACTTGAACTCCAAGATCTTAGCTAAATCATAACTAACAAACTAACTAGGGGTTTTACCTACTATGTAAGAAGATTATACCTAAAGTTTCAAGCCCTTCTTCTCCTCTTGCTGTCCTCTTTCACCTCGCGAGCTCTTTGGAGTGGAAATGGATGGCACCTCCTCGTCGGCTTCTCGAAGTAGTAGAAGATCCACCCGAGAGTTCCAACCTTAAGCTAAAACTCCAAGTTGAGGCAACTAGATCACTTGGTGTGCTAAAATAAGTAACTTAGAATGAGTAGAGTGTGATTTTGGGTAGCTTAGTCTCAATAATCCCTTGATTCTCAACACATGAGACACTAGGGTTTGAGAGGAAGAAGGAGAGAGTGAACTCTTGAGGAAAGAGAAATGTTTCTGATAAATGATAATTGATAAATTGAATGGCTAGCTTGACATGACCATAAGCATGGCATGAAAATAATATTTTAACAAAAATATCTAGATCCCAAAATATCTCATCAAAATATCTAAAGTCAAAAAGTCAATCCAAGTCAAATGGTCAACCCAAGTAGACATGCCACAAAATTATCATTTAACAAAAATAACAAATACTTTTCTCCATCTCATATTTGTTTTGACCAAGTAAATGGTCAAAACCCTAATGAGGTGACTCCTTCTATACCTCCTCTCATCCGGATATTCATACCCACATCCGTGTTCCGAGAAATACGAATACTATGAGACGAAACTAATCCAATAATCAAATATTAGGATCCGGCTTAAACCAAAGCACACTAGTATTGTCCGCTCGAAGATAACACATGTACAAGTACACGTATGTGATCGAACCATGTCGTAAAACCATACGACCTCTACATCGTTTCAACCGAAGCTGGGAAACCCTCTATGTGGGACTCTAAAGACTCGACAGTACTCTGGCAGTGGGTTTAACTACAAGCACGTCAGCGGCACTAGTTGTGCGTAACGGCTACCTAGGTATCTGTTGATAAGAAGGTTGACGAGGAAACTCATCCGTACCCCTACTGAGCCTGTCTGTGGCAATCTCCGTACAGTCCGGTATGTTCGTCTTAAGATTGTCGCATATCGGTCTAAGGGGGGCGGCAAGCATCAGACCCCTAATAGTGCAATAAGTCGTGTCGGAGTGCGACCAAAAACACCCTGAGAAACTACTGGAGTACCTATCAGTAAATCTGGCTTGCCCTGGCCAAGGAATTTGCGTAGTGGCTTTCTGAACACAGCGCGACATCAACCCCCAATACCGAGAGAGACGAATCCTATCTAACCGCCACTTCCTCCAAGTGCTTCAGGACTGCACCCAACTACTACCTGTTTGCACGACTTAATAGAGCCGTGGTAGGGTAGCAATGTAAGAACAGTGTGAACACACTTGAGGCGAAGTAGCGGTGTCAAGTCAACGGACTAAGCTGTACTCATATCACCTGGGAACTGCTACTTGACAATAGGTATAGTACCAACCAGCAGTTCTCCATGAGTCCGTCCAGTGCAACTCATAACCCAATGAGCACCTGCATACTATCGACAGTACGACATACTGATGGCTGTGGGACAGACCATCTCCCCTGCTGGGATGAGAAGCATATACACTAGTCTACTCTGGAGTATCGATGCCCTGTCTCGATCGTCCTACGACCAGAGACCTATATAAGGATGTGCTTGTAGACTTCCCATCCCCCACTAGTGTGACTGCCATCACAACGCTGGTAGTCAAGCAAACATCCTAAGGGCTCTATTAATATGTATTAGCGATATGTTAAAAGAAACATATACACGTATTAAGATAGATACAAACCAAGTAGCATGCTACTATATCGAGCAAAATTGTCATAAATCCGTGTATATATCCCAAGTTTCCAAAATGTAATATACAAACCAGTACTATACAATAAAGGCCTTTAGGGCATATCATACTAACACATATCAATTGCACTTAATATTGATTTTATGCCTTGGCTGCACGTGGTTATGATTTCGTGGATTGCATACGGTTGATTTGATTTTGTGCATGTGGTACGAAATTGATTTGGTTTTTGCACTCGGTATAGCTCGCATGTACTTGCAGTGCGTTGATACGTACTTTGTGCACGTAGTGTACACGTTTATGATTTGATACACCTTGGTACACTCGGTGTTGTTTTTATACGCATTTGAGTTATTAATGAGTTTCTGTGCATTTGTTGCACTAGATTTATACTCTGTGCATTTGTTACACCAGATTCGTATTTCATGCATTTATTGTACCGGATTCGTATTTCGTGCATTTGTTGCACCGGATTCGTATTTCATGCATTTGTTGCACCGGATTCGTATTTCGTGCATTTGTTGCACCAGATTCGTATTTCGTGCATTTGTTGCACTAGATTTGTATTTCTTGCATTTGTTGCACTTGATTTATATTTTGTATATTGGTTGCACCAGATTGTTATTTCATGCATTGGTTGCACTAGATCTATACTCTCTACATTGGTTGCACCCGATTTATGTCTTTGAGCATTTGTTTCGCCAGATTTATGTTTTTTTGCGTGTTTGCACTTGACGTTCGTTTTCGTGCATGCTACTGTACTAGTTGCTTTATACGGACCTGACGTGCTTGGTTTGGATTTTTGCGCATATTAGGCGCAAGGTGTGGGATTTTGTGCGCATCGGATGCACTTAATTTAGATTTTATTCGTGTATGTCGGATGCACTTGATTGAGATTTTATTCGTGCATGTCGGCTGCACTTGATTGAGGTTCTATTCATGCATGTTGGATGCATTTGATTTAGATTTCCATTTTTGCAGGTTAGTTGCACTGGGTTGAGATTTTCGTGCACTCTAGATCCACTTGATGTTGTTGTCATACACACCCGTTGCATTTGATAGATACTTTTGTGCACACTGGTTGCACTTAGTTTGGTTTTGTGCACATTCGTAGCACTTGTATTTGGCTTTGAGTTCCGTGCGCACTAGTCGCACGCGATTGTTGGATACGCCTTTTGAGGCTGATTTTTCTCTTGAGCACTTTGTTTTCTTGATGGACACTATATTATGTACTAGCCGAACATGACTGATCTGAGGACAGTACCTGAGTACTTTGCATGCATAAAAAGATTACGAAGAGGTTTTCAAAAGGATCTATAGTCTCGTTATTTCTTACGTGTCCGCGAGCGACACGAACATTTATAAAGGAAAACCTTTTGGGATATTTCAAAACGGCGGAACGTATATTTGAGCAAAACATATATGAACGTAGATTTATTATTTTACAAATGAGCGTCCGTCACTTGTGCCGTGAGTTACGCATCACACGGCGATTCAGAAAAGATTTTTCTTGTGTTTTATTCGGTTTTAGGAGATTATTTTTCAAAGGATGCATACTATATACGTATGATAGTATTCGACTAGTGTATATTGGATTTCAGTAGTGGATTTCGAGATCTGTATCTCTATTGTAACTCCGATGATTGCGCGGCGCTTGACGGAGTTCGATTTTGAGTTTCATACTTGTTTTCAGGCGCACACGATGCGCTGTGGTATTTCTATATCCTCCGTGATTTCGGAGCCCCGTTGATTTGAGTTGATTATTGAAATGTTTTAGTAATTGGGGATTTAAATTTAAATTTGGGGACCGAATTTATTTAAGGGAGGAAGATTGTAACATTTCAGAAATATAAAATATTATTTTTGGAATTTAATATTAAAATAATATATTTCGCGAAAACTATTCGAATTGCGAATTTGGGGTTTTCGTAAAATGGTATAAATATATACCAATATTTGGGAAATAATTGGAGATTAAAATGATTTATTCATTTAAAAATATATTTATCGGATTTGGGCATTTTTATAATTAATTATATGCAGGTTTAAATTAAACTCGATTAGTGTACTAGTAATCACGATTATGCCAAATCCGTATTTTTAATTAGTCATGGCTAGTGCACCATGTTATGTTGCATTGTTATTGCATGTTGTGTTATTTTGTTTGTTTCATGTTGCCTTTAGTTTTTGTGAGAAAGAGAGAAGAAACAAATAGATGCCATGGTTGATAAAAGAAAAAGAAAAGAAAAGTCAATGGCATGGGAGGAGAGAGAAGAGAGAGAGGGGGGACAATATGATGGCATGGGAGCATGCCATGAGAGAGAATGAGAGAGAGAGAAGGGGGTATGGCTCCACCCTTAGCCTTGACCCTTCCCCATTTTCCTTCCTCATTTTCATTATTTCCTTCATCATCTTCTTCAACTTCTTCATCTCCCTCCTCCACCTCTTCTATCCCATGGAAGCATTTCCAATCATTCACCAAAATCCTATACTCCCTTCACAAAAAATGATCCCCACCTTATCCTACACCTTATGGACCTTTCAAGCTTGGATTTTGAAGACTTTGAGCAACTCAGGAAAATTCTTGAGTTGCCAAATGAGGTAAATCCCATATCTTTTAGTTAAGTTATTATATTTAGTATATCCTAGTTTAGTTTAGAATTTGTATTAGTTGGTTTAGTGATGTTTGGAAATTCCAAGAGGGGGTTTAGGTGATTGTGTGGACCTGTGACATGTAGTGACTGTTTATAAAACCTTAGTGTGGTTTACACGAACTTAGGATTTATTCCGTCTCGCTTTTGTGAAGTATTGTTGGACTACAGGGGATCTGGAGCAACCTGGGATTTCTATGAGGAAAACAAACAACTACATTAACCTAGATAAACCACTAGAAACCCACCACCAAAGTTTAAGCCCCTTTGTCCCCTGTAAGGCCGGCGACACCGGACTTTTTGAGCCTCTCGCCGGATTTCCTTCATGCTTTTGTGTTTGGGTTTTTCCTGTAGCTCAATTTCCTTATAACCTATCCCCTGTACTTGCTTGTTTAGTCCCAATTATCCTGAGATAAAATCTGGGAGCTGTTGTGAGTGCTTTGGCTATGTTTTCCCGATATTTGAATTCGTGGTTTTGGTATTTGGATTTGATTTGGTCGTTGGATGTTTGTACACCAACGACGAGGGTTGTTTGGTTGTTTTTGCATGCATAAACTATAGATTCTAACCTATGAGCACTTCGTGTACCGTTTCAGTTTTTCAGAATTGGTTTTAATAGCATTGCGATTGTGTATTGATTATAGGTACCTTCGCGTGGATTCCGAGACGGCGAAGCACATCGACTATTGCTGAACAAGGAGTTGCAGGTGAGTAGATTTATATTTATGGGGGAAGTCGGGTGGATGGCATATAGCACCCCTGCAAATTATAAATGTAAACCAATATATATATATATATAGAATATGGTTGGAGAAACTATGTGAGAAACTTATGGATATGGTTAAAAGAGTTAGTAGGCGATGGGATGAGATAATACGAGCGGATACGATTGATATAAGATATAAAACGAGATGTATAAGGATATAACATGAAATCGATGAATATATTAAGATTGAGATAGATGTGTTATGAGATCGGCAAAATAAGATAAATGTATATAAGATTACTTGATATGAGATTGATACGGATGCGACGTGAGATATATATATAATTATGATAATAATGAGTGATATACCGTACGAGACTTAGATCCGTACCCTCATTCTTGTATAGTTCGATAGAATCCATATTCTGTTTGTTGTCGCTGTACGATGGTTTACCGCACGTGATGTTTTACCGGATGATTGATCTATATTCTTGATTAGAGGATGCCATACGATGGATTATACCGTACGTGATGTTATGAGGCTGGATGCCGATTGATAGATTCACCGACTCGGATATGTTATGGATATTTAATCCCTGTCTACACTGCTTAGTTTAGCCTTTACGTAGATGTTAGATTAGATACGTATACCTTATAGCATTTGCGCTTATGATTTACTTTCTTCTACGTCCATAATATTCTCATCGCATTACATATACCTGTGCTAGTACACCTACACAATTATCGATGATGCGTATGTTCCACTTACACAGATTTGCCGGCTCACACACTTTCATCATCGATAATTGCTGTGTCACTTACACAGTAGAATTATTACATCATGCTATTACTCTTAATTGTTTAGTATTGTTACATGACTCGTTGGCATGATATATTGCTATGCTCACATTTTTGTTCTATATTTGCATACATCATGCTTTATGATTATACGCATTGAGATGTTGTTTTCATGAGATTCTGGATTTGAGAACCGTGGTTATATTTCAAAAGAAAGCATGTATTGTTTTAAAAACCCGGTTTCTCTTAATATGATATTTCGAGGCGTCCATCATGTGTTTTCTCGGTTATGAGCTATGTGATACACGATTCGGGGAGCTGGATGAACCGTTTGCGGGTACATGGTGGACCCGGTATGGTACCCGGGGCAAGAAAGGTATGTTGTGCAGTAGGCGATGAGCTTGGAAGAGGGACAACTACCTACCGGTGATAGTATTTTGGCTCGGCGGTTATCCGGAGGATACCGAACGGAGTCGTGAGATGGATATGGGTCGATCCGGACCGACGGAGCCCGAGATATGAGGATTTACGTGTCGATGTTGGACACAGGTTTCATGATGTTTCAAGTGCCGATGTTGGACACTCAGGTTTCATGATTTTGATGTGTCGTTGATGGACACACGTTGGTTGATATCCTCATATTTATATGCATTTTCTTTCATGATGTTTCGAGTGTCGATGTTGGACACTCAGCTTCCATGATATTGTTGTGTCATTGATGGACACGTGGATGATATCCAAATGCATACATGCATTAATTATTATTGGCATATATGCAGACACGGTCACCGTAGATATCATAGTATTACCTTCATTATATAGTTGACCTAGGAAATCGTTGTTTTATTCGATTTCTACCTGCTGATGTTTTCTACTCACGAGTTGGCAACTCACCCCCGTTGGGCTACAGTTCTTGCAGGTTTGATCGTATGGATCAGTAGCGGTATCGCCGGCACACAACTTGCATTCAGGTGATTTTCTATGATATGTGGGTCATATGAATGATGCCCACTCTTGTATTATTATTCCTGTTGTATCTAGTCAACTCAATCAATCAGAAACTAGTATTTGTATAATTAGTAAGACTTAGAAAGACTTGTGCTTGCGAGACCTAGAGTGACGGATTATATGTTCGCTATTGGGGGATTTGATGTCTTGCTTCTTTACATTATCCTTTGTGTTAATCTTCGCCGTTGGGCGTCATATACATATATTTCTGACTTGCGTGGTTGTGATTCCACCGATTGGTAAAGAGCTAGCTCCCGCTTAGGGATGCCTTTATTGTTATGATGTATATGTGGGTTTGGATCGAAATATACAAGGGAGGTGCTGCCCAAATTTTTAAAAAGATGAAACATGTTTTTTTTCAACTAGTATAATCCACTTGCATTTTCATATTCCATTATCTATGTATTTAAGAAAACGTTGATTTCATCATACCTTTATTTCAAAACTTCACCTCTTTTATTTTCTTGAAAAGGTTTCAATTTCTGGGCTTCGACTTACTTAATTTACGTTACGCCTTTAGACGTTGCGTGATTTATGTGCCGGTCACGAACTAAATTTCGGGTCGTGACAAAGTTGGTATCAGAGCGTTAGGTTTAACCTTGGTTTGAGTCTAGATTTGACTATTTTGAGTCTGGGGCGTAATCTATTTCGGAACCTAGGCTTGAACTTACAGAACTTAGACTTGAACAGGGGGGTATTAGACCCAAACTTTCGTTATATAGGTTGACCCTGATTGATGGAGTAGGTAACTCAAGTAGAGTGACGTACCGTGCGTATGTACTGTGACATACTTGATGATACACACTAAATGGGTGTATGAGACTTATACCATGCCACTAGATTATTAGGGTTTTATTTATTTAATGCAAATTTAAATTGGTGGGAATTAAGCATGGTTACAAGCTTTGGAAGCTTGTGGAAACCCTTGACTTAGTCCACTCAATTTATCTTGCATTAGATATTTATTAACCTAACCTTAATCTTTAGCCATGGTTATGTCTCTACAAGGGTTATATGAGATATTTCTCACCCATGGTTGCCATTCACTCTCTCATTCATTTATTCTCTTCATCTTCATCATCAACAAGAGAAAGCTCCCTAAGTTTTGGTGAGGAAAAGAAATAGAGTGAGAAAAAGTATTCTAAAGTGAGCAAAATTCCTACTTCATCATCCTCTACTAGATTAGCCATTTAGTTTAGGGTTTTAGCTTCATTAAGCCCTAATTAGTGAAGAGGTAGCTTGAGTTGGTGTCTTCTCAAAGTAGATCATCTTATGCCTCGAAGATCATTGTGCAAGCTCGTTCATTTCGACTAGTGGAGCCTACGGAGAGTCTGGATCACCACTACTTGGAGCGAAAGGATTTCTACACGCAGCATTTGAAGTGAAGGACCGGTCTACAAAGGTTGTATTCCATATTCTCTTAGATGTAAAGTTTTTTACATATCGTTTTGTCTAATTCTCAAGTTAAGATTCTAAGGTTAGGGTTAAGTAGCATGGCAATTTTTTGAAAATGGCATTGACGATACCTCCCGAAACCTTGCTGTCGTGCTAGCTAACCCTACAGTGGTATCAGAGCTAAGCTAGAGAATTAGACGATATTTGTTATATTACGAAACCGAAACTACTCCGTAACTTGAAACATTGAAATCAAGTTTTTGTCGATTTTTAAATGGGCTCTAAATTTTTTTTAAGCAACTGCAGAATGTTGTATGTGATATAACATGAACACTGGACAAATATGAACCAATTTAGCCGGATTTGACCCAGCGACATTCATGGAATTTCCGAGCCGGCCGGCCCTATATGCTCTTATTGGGTTCGTATTCGTTTTGTGTTCCAGTCTCTGGGTTTTGGTGTTTCAGGTGTTGCTTGTTTTTTCTAAAATTGCATGAGATGTTAATTTTCTATAAAGGCAATTCGGAATGTTTCGTAGTCATAATTCTAACATTGTTTCGGGTTTTTGGACGGCGTTAAAAAGTTCGAACGGATATCAATAAACCAAGTTTTCCCTCGTTGGAAAATTTTCAAGAGTTGGATTTTTTCCAAGTTAAACAACATTCAAAAATCATGCAAGTAATACGATGGACCCTCTAGAAGAACGAAACCCTAACTCGATTCGGTGACTGTAAGAACCGCTGTCAAACCCTAGGGTTTGCGGTAGTTCCGCGGCGCCATAGGTGAGGCATGGGTTGACCCTTCTACGGTTGATCCATAGGTACTGTGGCATGTACTGAGTATTTTTAAACTACGCTCAAGTGTTGAGATCTTTGGGAAATTTTGGGTGTTTGTTGATTCGATCAGAATGTTTAACATCGTCTAGCTTTTTCTGAAATGTGATACAATATTTGGAATTCATATTGTTAGGCATGAAATCCGAGGTAAGTAATATTTCGGATTTATGATGTCTAAGGTGATTGTGGATTCCAAATGTTATAGTTTGACATTTTCTTTTTTGCGACCGTAAGTGTAATATGTGGTGTATCGCCGGTTTCTTTGCTATATGTCAACGACAATTAGGATACGCATATTTACTTACGTTGATGACATATGATGTTATGTGTTGCTGTGATATGTTATATTGGATCGTCGTGTTTTTGAATAGCCGGGGGTTTTATGTGAGATGAGAGTTTTTATTTTCATTCATGTAAAATTCATTTGTATGTAATATTCTTTTATTGGGGCACTTCCAGGATGAGGATGATGTCACCATTGTTGTATATTATTTACTTTTCCGCATTAGGATAGATCCAAGCTGGGGAGCACAAGTAACCGGGTTCTAGAGTCCAGTAGGAGACCATCTCGAGGAGTCGAGACCGGGTCTCCTAACTCTAGAATTGGTAGGGTTGCTTGCTGCTCTCGTAGGGGTCTAGGGATGTGGGTTTGGCTATTCATCGCGATCATGGAATCCGTGTTTTATACTGGCTTAATTTAAAACACAGAATTCCTAGTATATCCAGTATTTCATATGTTATCTTGTGCTGCTGATATTCTGTGATGTGATCACTTTATATGTATGAGACGAATGCTTTATTATTATATATATGATATATAATAAACATTGCTTATGTTTTGCACCGGCGCTAGTCCCGCCCCGCTATGCCGTTAGTTAAGTAACCTAACGGTACATAACGGGACACTGAGACGAATGCGAATGACATAAGCATACGTTGTATTTTCATTTCTTCTGTGATGCTTAGGAAACATAAATTATGGGACTTCATTAATTAGATTAATGAAAAAGAAAGAAACCTAAAAGATGTTGTAGAATCAAATTTTCAAAAAGGGTAGGTTTAGTTTTTGCTTTGCATAGCGGTATTCCTTGTAGAATATCCATTACCTTATTCGATAAGGAAAGAGCCGAAATCCCTTCACTGGGAGTGACCTCTTTAGCGAAACTAGCAGATGCTACAACTCACTCGGTTTTGTTTTTTGATTGCTTCTATAGTTCTTGATTTGCACAGTGGTATTTTTGAAATATCCTGCACCTTAAGGAAAGAGCCGAGATCCCTTCACCGGGAGTGACCTCTTTAGCAAAACTACTAAAAGCCTCAAAAGATACTCCTTTTCAAAATCACTTGTTTCTACAACGATATCAAGTTCATTATGCAAAATGTTTTCATAAAAATCTGTCGTAGCTCTCCGTCATTTCAGATAAGTACTACTTAGTATTCGTACTGCGTTTGTTGACTATGTTAAGGCGTAGTGTGTGGTAGCTAATTACTGCTTATCTACTAAAGCATGAGATGCGATTGAATTAGGGTAGTCGTACGACTTTGTTGACTATGTTAATGGTCGTACGGGTGGGTTTAATTCAATTAGGAAATGACGGGTCGAACTTGGACAACGCTTATGATTTGTTGACTATGTTAAGGTCATAAGTTGTTTGGGGCAAAAGTATTATCGAGAATTTCAAGTGTTGAAATTTGCAATGATATTGCATACCTTCTATGAGGTAGTTGGATCCCGATACCCACTGTGAGTAAGAGTTACTCCTGGGAGAGTTTTACACATCACACTTAGCCGATCAAGTAGGTGTCTAGAAAGGTGTTAATGGGGTTATGCCTCTGGGAAAACGAGGTTTATTTTAATTAGGTCCGTGCGAAAGCACGGGGATCCTCCCTCAAAGTACCAACATTGGCCCGGCTGAAAGATTGGCGAACTTGTAAGGTGTAATTAATCTCGGCTAGTCTAGCCTTTTAGGGTTTGAAGGAAGATTTGATAAAAACAGTGGGAGCCATCCTGATTAGATAAGATAATAACCAATCTAATCTTGCAAGAGCATACGCTAAAGTGTTTTCTTCTCTCTCTCTCCAGGTAGCGACCATGTCAGGCCTTAATCAAGATAATAATATGGATGTATTAACCGAACCCGCTTGTTATGCTGAGCTAGGAAACGTTGGTTCTGTTGTTTCTTATAATTGTTATAAGACTGAGCAAGGAATAGGGACATATCTGGATTCCTACGCCATCCAAACGAAGAATAAGCATGTTGATGCATCTTCTTCGGGTGTGTTAGTTACCGAGAACTGTTTCTCAGTATACTCTACGTCCTGGGTATTAGATACCGGATCAGGATCCCACATATGTAATATGTTACATGGGCTAAGAAAAGGTAGAGAACTGGGAATGGATGATCATTCCGTAAGAGTAGGGAATGGTGCAAATTTTGCAGCCAAAACAGTTGGTGAATATCACCTTGTATTACCAAATGGTAATACATTGATTCTGAACGAATGCTATTATATACCGACCCTAATATTCAATCTTATATCAGTTTCTTTATTTAGTAAAGAAGGATATAATTTTGTAGTACAGGATAATGTTATGAAAATCTTCCTGAATCAAAAGTTGATTGGATCAAGATCATTAAATAATAACATATACGTTCTAAATCAAACCACATTTCTTAATGTACAAAACACACACAAGAAGAAGAGTTCAGAAATGAACGAATCCTTCTTGTGGTATTATAGACTAGGTCATATCAATACGACATGACTAGCTAAGTTACATAAGAATGGATATTTGAATCTGTTCGAATTTTCATCTTATGACACTTTCCAGTCATGTCTCAAAGGCAAGATGACCAAAACTCCGTTTACAGGACACGGAGAAAGAGTTACGGAACTCTTGGGACTAATACATAGTGATGTATCCGGTCCCATGTCTACACATGCCAGGAATGGTTCCTCATACTTCATTACATTCACTGACGATCTCTCAAGATACGGACATGTGTTCCTGATGAAACACAAGTCTGAAGCTTTTGAGACATTCAAAGAATATAAGCATGAAGTCGAGAACCAGATGGGTAATAGTAATAAAATCCTACGATCCGATCGGAGAGGAGAATTCTTGAGCACGGAATTCCGTGACTATCTAAAAGAGAATGCGATTCTCTCTCAACTTACTCCTCTGTATACATCACAGCACAACGGTGTATCAGAGCGGAGGAATCGCACACTATTAGATATGGTGCACTATATGATGAGCACCGCTGAGTTGCCTATTTCCTTTTGGGGTTATGCGCTTGAGACAATAACATACCTATTGAATCAAGTTCCATCTAAATCAGTACCTACCACACCATATGAGATATGGAGTAAGAAGAGACCATATCTTAAATGTGTTAAGATATGGGGTTGTCCGGCCTATATCAAAAGGCAAAATCCGGACAAACTCGAGGCACGATCAGTTCTATGCAAATTTGTGGGATATCCAAAGAATTCACAAGGATATATTTTCTACCACACCGAGGAACAAAAAGTGTTTGTTTTTTAATACGCCGCCTTTTTAGAAAAGGAATTTCTTGTAAAAGAAATTAGCGGCGAAGAGGTAGAGCAGGAAGAAGTTCCTGCAGCACAAACTGCAACTGAAGATTTAGTGGAACCAGATGATTCGATAGTTCCCAACGAACCTCAAACTCTCCGCCGATCTAGTAGGGTTCCTCATCCACCTGAGAGATATTATGGTTTTATCATTGATGGTGGAAGCGAGGATTGCATCATGGAAGATGATAACCCAACTAGTTTCGAGCAGGCCATCACGAGTGGGGACTCTGTGAAATGGTTGGATGCAATACGATCTGAGATGGAATCCAGTACACCAACAAGTATAGATTTTGGAAGTTTCTCCTGAAGGGGTAAAACTCATTGGGAGCAAATGGATCTTTAAGAAGAAACTTGGTGCAGATGGTGTAGGGTTCCTAGACACTCTAATGGAGTCTCATAAGTGATCAAACATGCACAAATCAAATTTTTCAAGTGCCTACAAACCCTAATACAGATCGTTGACTAGATATATAGGCGATAAAACAAACTAGTTAACACTTAACTACTAGAATACGGAAATACAACCTTTGTAGATCCGGTTCTCCACCTCCATAGCTCCGCAATGATCTCCCTCCATTGTCCAAATCGATCCCTTGACTCTAGCATTGGCATCATCGAAGAATGGGCGGGATTGATCGTCGGTTCGATGCCGAAGATGATCTAGGTCGAGGCATCACAAGAACAAGCTCCAACTTCACCAAGCCTTGAAAACTTGTGAAGGAAACACCCTATACAACTTGGCAAGAGATAGAGGATGAAGAAATAGGAAGTGGGTAGACTTTAGATTTGGATTTCTCACTCATTTTGGCTAGTTGCCATTGATGGTGCAAGCTTGCTTCAAGTTGAAGAAGAAGAAGAAGATGATAAAAGTTATGATGAGAATAATCAAAATAGAAAAGAAAATCAATTATTATCATAACTTTAACCATGGTAAAGTGTAGAGTATTAACTTGAGTTAGGTTGAATGGTTAGGGTTAGAGAAGAAGACAAGAATGGTTGCTTTGGTCAAAGTTACATGAAGCTTGAAGAAGCTTCCAAAAAAACAACCATTTGTTTTCTTCTCTCATTCTTTTCATCCAAAAATAAATAGATAAATGAATGAATAAATAAATAAAAACCCAAACCATTTACTTAACCAAGGTTTAATTCTTTACACTTAACCAAATAAGCATGTATCATCAATTATGATACAAGCAAGTGCACAAAAGTATATCGCATATACAATGCGCACAACCGAGTGAGAAAATCCATCTTAAGTGAACCGATACTAGTTAATTCAAAGTAATATATCAAATATATAATTATACATTAAATCATTAAATCAACACTTGATTTAACGATCCGGTCATATCGCATATAACCGACTAGTATCCTATGTATCGGCTTACCGAATCAATCCTTGATTCGATAACTAAGTTATATCGCATACAACCATTCGATACATTCATCGCGAGAATGAAATACGGTATCACATACACGCAATATTCTCGGTCCCGCACATATCTCATATGCGCTCCTATTTCGTTTCGCTTGAGACAGGAAACCTCTGTGTAGGACTCTAAAGACTCGTCAATACGCCGGCAGCAGGTGATGATCATATCAAACACCCACAAGCCGCAAGCGGTTTGCTAAACGTAACGGCCACCCGGGTATTGAGCGATCAGAAGATCGACGAGCAAGCCCGCTCACACTCCTGTGAATCCAACCAGTAACATTTACCGTATAGTCCGGTCTGTTCGTCTGTTATGTCGCATATCTCGCCTATGGGTGGTAAACGTCAGACCCCAATAGCTCGATAAATCATGCCGACGTGAAGTCCATGACATGTGTGAAACTACTGATAACTCTTACCAGTATATCACTGCAACCCTGGCCAGGGATTTCCTGTTATGGCCAGTCGAGCATAGCGCAACATCAACCCCCAATACCGGGAGAGACGAATCCCCTCCTATCGCTCATTGCCTCCATGTGAATCGGGACTGTACCCAATAACCACCTGTTTGCACAACTCAGTAGAGCCGTGGTAGGGTGGAAATCAAAGCACGGTAGGAGACACACAAGACTCTATGACGATCTCGGGTCAACAGACTAAGCTGTACCAGTGTCACCAGAGAACTGCCATCTGACGTGAGGTATAATACCATCTGGGAGTTCTCGGCGAGTCCGTTCAGTGTACCCAGTCTCCACTGAGCACCCGCATACCATCTTCGATGTCAAACACCAATGGATATGGGATCATCCATCGCCCATCGCATGGGTCTAGAAGATATGCGCTAGTCTACTCTGGAATATCGATGCCCCGTCTCGATATTCCCTCGACTAGGAATATTTGAAGGATGTACTCATGGACTACCCAGGCCCCACTAGTATGATCTACATCATAGTCCTGGAAGTCGAGTGCACATCCTAAGGGCTTTATCAACATGTAATCAGAGAGACAGAAAGTATACATGTTAAGATAAAGAGCAACCAGATAGCGTACTATCATGTCGAGCAAGAAAGTCCTACCTATATATGTCCCAGCATCCACTACAATATACATCCAATGTACAGTAATGGCCTCTAGGGCATACATATAACTAACAATCTCCCACTTGCACTAGGGCCATCTGTAGCAGCGGTTGCAGTATCACATACTCAACCATCCCCTAAAAGTCTCTCTTTGGGAAAAAGGCCTTCATGAGTGGATCCGCCTTGTTGTCCTCTGAGTCTACTCTCCTAACCTTGATCAACCTGGAGATCAACTATCTCCATGATCAGGTGATGCTGCCTCAGAATTTGTCTGGGTCACTGATGGTTCCAGGGTTCCAGGGCCGAAGCCACACTTCCATTGTCATACAATGGCAGGAACCTAGTTCATCTTATGAACCAATATACACCCAAACTTCCTCTTTGGTAGTATCTTCAATAGCGATGTTACCAGCCTTTATCATCTAGTTTGCTACGGTATCTAGCTTGGAACTCTTCCAACATACCGTCCCTCTACTGAGGGTAAAGACAATGCCCGTGACTGACATTCAGTCGTCTTTATCACCCTGGAACTCTTCCAGTGATTCTCCCCAGGATCGATTGATACCATCTCACTACATCTAGTGAGAATCTTAGCATCCAATTATATCTATCTCATAGATGAAAACTCAGGATTTAGGAGGTATCACTTTGATCCTATTTGGAGAATCCTTGTGATAATAGGAGATTGACCGATCGTAGTATAGGAAACTCTTTTCCTATCAAGAGTATGTTGTCTACGTACAATACGAAGATGACCACCTTACTCTCTACTGCCCTTTTGTATATACAAGGTTCGTCTACCATTTTGATGAAGTCAAACACTTTGACTATCACATCAAAACAGACGTTCCAACTCCGCGATGCCTGCTTTATTCTGTAAAGCAACTTGCATACGTTTCCGCTGCTCCCACTGTCTACGAGGCCCTCTGGCTGTGTACTTACAGACGTTCTCTTCTAAATCAGTACTTAGAAAAACAGTCATGGCACCCAACTGCCAGATATCGTAGTCATGGTCTGTAGCCGTGGTAAGTAGGATCTGGATAGACTTAAGCATAGCTACTGGAAAAAGGTTTCATCATTATCCACGCCTGGTCGATGACGAAAACCTTTAACAAGTCTAGCTTTGAAAGTCTCAACTTTTCCATCTACACCAACTAATCTTCTCAAGATATACTTGCTCCTGATGGGGATTTAACCCTTCAGATATAGCAGCTAAAGTCCATACTTTGCTGGTGTACATGGATTCCATCTCAGATCGCTAAGCATCCAACCATTCTTACAGAGTCCATACTCTCGATGGCCTTCTCGAAACTAGTTGGGTCATCATCTTATGATGCATTCCTCGCTCCCACTGTCATCGAGAAACCGAGGTATCTCTCAGGCGGATGAGGAACCCTACTAGATCGGCGGAGAGGCTGAGGTTCGTCGGGAACTATAGAATAATTTGGTTCTGTCAAATCATCAACTGCAGTTTTGTATAGCTGGAACCTTTCCAGTTCTACAGAACTGATCCTGCCTCGATCTTGTCCGGATTTTGCTTTAAACATAGGCCGGACAACCCCAAATCTTAACTCGCTTAAGAGATAGGATCTTCCCACACCATATCTTATATGGAGTGGTAGGCAGTGATTTGATTCAAACCTAATTCAATAGGTATGCAGCTTCTCAAGTGCATAACCCCAAAAGGAAATAGGTAACTCAGTAATACTCATCATAGAGCACACCATATCTAATATTGTGCAATTGCTCCACTCTGATACACCGTTGTGCTGTGGTGTATTCAGAGGAGTAACACTGAGAGAGAATCTCATTCTCCTTTAGAATAGTCCAGGAATTCTATGCACAAGTATTCTCCTCCCTGATCTTATCATAGGACATAATACTTATACCCGTATTTTGGTTCTCTACTTCTAACTTACATTCTGTGAATATCTCAAAAGTTTCGGACTTATGTTTCAACAGGAACGTATGACTGAATCTTGAGAGATTATCAGAGAATATAATGAAGTATAAAGAACCAGTCCTGGCATTTGTAGACAGGAGACCTTACATACATCATAATGTATCAGTCCCAAGAGTTTACTAACTCTTTCTCTGTTTCCAATAAACAGAGCTATGGTCATCTTATCTTTGTGACATGACTGGCAAGTTTCACAAGATGTAAATTCAAACTGATTTAAATATACATCTAAATGTAACTTCAGCTAGTCGGGTCGCATTGATATGACCTAGTCTACAATACCTCAAGAAGAATTTGTTCATTTCTGAACTCTTCCTCTTGTGTGTGTTCAGTATACAAGAAACTGTAGTTTGATTTAGAACGTCAATGCTTTTAGATAACGTGCCTGAACCGATCAACTTTTGATATAGGAAATGTTCAAAACATTATCCAACAATACAATATTATATCATTTCTTTACTAATAAAGAGACTGATATGATTTTGTATATCAGGTTCGGTATCTAATAGCATTTGTTCAGAATCAATGTATTGGTAATACAGGGTGACAGTGACCAACAGACTCGGCTGCAACACTTGCCCCGTTTTCTGCCTTATAAAACTTATCACCCGTTCTCAGTTTTTCTACTCTTTTGTAGCCCTATGTAACAGCTTACATATCTGGGATCCTGATCCGGTATCATATACCCAGGATGCAGAGGATACCGAGAAACAGTTCTTTGTAATGAACACACCCGAAGGAGATGCATCATATGCACTTTCTTCGTTTGGGCGGCATAGGAATTCTGGTATTCCCCAATTTCCTGCTCGGTCTTATAACAATTATAAGTCGGAGCGGGACCAACGTTCCCCAGCTCAGTATAACAAGTGGGTTCGGTCAATACATCCATATTATTATCTTGATTAAGGCGTGATATGGTCGCTACCTGGAGAGAGAGAGAAGAAAACACTCTGTGTGCGCTCTTGCAAGATCAGATTAGTTATATATTTTATCTTATCAGGATGGCTCCCACTGTTTTTATCAAATCTTCCTTCAAACCCTAAAAGGAAAGACTAGCCGGGATTAATTACACTCTACAAGTTCGTTAATCTTTCAGCCAGGCCAGTGTCGGTACTTTGAGGGAGGTTCCCCGTGCTTTCGCACGGACCTAATTACAGTAAACTTCGTTTTCCCAGAGGCGTAACCCCGTTGACACCTTTCTAGACACCTACTTGATCGGCTAATTGCAAAGTGCAAAACTCTCCCAGGAGTAACAATTACTCGCAGTAGGTATCGGGATCCAACTATCATATAGAAGGTATGCAATCTCATTGCAAATTTCAACACTTGAAACTCCCGATAAAGGTTTTTACCCCTAGCACCTATGACCTTAACTATGGTCAACAAATCATAAGTACTAGTCAAGTTCTACCCGTCATTTCGTGATTAATTAGACCCACCCAAATGACCCTTAACTAAGGTCAACAAAGTCACGCGACTGTCCTAACTAATCGCATCATATGCGGTGTAGGAAGACATCACTTAGCTACCGTACACTGTGCCTTGACTATGGTCAACAAACACAGCACGAATACTAAGTACTCTACTTCCTAAAATGATGGAGGGTTGCGAATGGTTTTTGTGAAAACCTTTAACGCTTTGAACTTGATCTCGTTGCGGAATCAAATGGTTTTTAAATGGAATGTTTTCGAGGCTTTTCTAGTTTTGCTAAAGGGGTCACTCCCGGTGAAGGGATCGTCAGCCCTTTCCTCGTCGAATGAGGTGCGGGATATATCATATATATCACTGTGCAAAGCGTAAACTATAGAAGCGATCAAAGACAAACCGAGGGTTGTAGCATCTGCCAGTTATTGCTAAAGGAGTCACTCCCGGTGAAGGGATCTCGGTCCTTTCCTCATCGAATAAGGTGCAGGATGTTCTATAATGGACACCGCGATGCAAAGCAAGAACTGTAGCTACCTGTTTTTATTTTGAAATTCGATTCCACAACATCAATTAGGTTTATTTTCTTTCATTAATCTCATTAATGAATATCCCATCATTTAAATTACCTAAACATCACAGATAAATATAACGTACACTTATGCCATCCGCATTCTCCTCGATGTCCCCTCGTGCACCGTTAGGTTAGGTAACTAACGGCAGAGCGGGGCAGGGCTAGCGCGGGTGTAAAACATAAGTAACGTCTATATAATATATCATATATACTATATACAATATCTGTCATAGAACATCACATGATCACATCACAGATAACGCAGCAGAAAGAATCATATGAAATATTGGATATACTAGGACGTCCGTGTTTTCAATACGAGCCAGTATAAAACACGGATTCCACGGTCGTGATGAATAGCCAATCCCACACCCCTATACCCCTACGAGAGCGGCAAGCAACCCTACCAATTCTAGAGTTAGGAGACCCGGACTCGACTCCTCGAGTTGGTCTCCCACTAGACTCCAGAACCCGGTTACTTGTGCCCTCCTCCTTGGGTCTATCCTAGTGTGGAAAAGTAAATAATATACAAACGGTGACATCTTCCGCAACCTGGAAGTGCCCCAATAAAAGAATAATACATACAAGTTTTTACATGAATGAAAATGAAAAACACTCATCTCACATAAAAAAACCCCGTCTATTCAAACACGACGATCCAATATAACATATCCAGCAACACATAACATCACATGTCATCAACGTAAGTAAATATGCGCATCCCAATTGTCGTTGACATATAGCAACGAAACCGGCGATATCACATATTACACTTACGGTCACAGAAAAGAAAGTGTAAAACTACAACAGTTGGAATCCGCAACCTCTTTAGATATCGCATGCCTAATCAATGAATTACTTAGACATCGCATGCCTAACAATTATAAACCCCACATTTTAGTCTCATTATCGAAAACACTTTTCAATATCAAGTCGGGGAATTCAACTGGATTCCCGACATCCTGATCGAATGCTCGTCGCAAACTTTAGTAGGCGGCCGCACCCCTGATACCGTCGACGAAGTGCACCAAGGCGGAACACCGCTGCCGCGAGCACCCGGACGGATGCTTTCGACGACGGGGTTCTCCTACAGTCACTTGGTCGGGGCTATGGAGTGAGGCTGTCTATTAAGTTTATCCGGCGAGTATCCGCGTACGCTACGTGATTGCGACGGACTTTTGATCACATCAAAGTTCCGTGGCAACCGATCAAGTGATACTAAACTGCTATGTTTATAACATTCATTCAGTTATCTCATAACTTATTGTGAATTCCAATTATTGTATCCCATTCCGGATAAATAGAAAATGTCAAACTTTCCGATCGAACAATCGAACACCCAAGTTTTCCCGATACAGATCAACACATGAAACAAGTCTAAAAACATTCAGTTCGTGCCTCAGTACCAACGGTCCAGCCGTAGAAGGGTCAAGCCAACGCCTCACATGTGGCACGCCGTACTGCCCCAAACCCGAAGGTTCAAAGGGCAGTTCAAGACGGTCACATAATCGAGTTAAGGTTTGTTGTCTTCTAGAGGGTCCATCGAGTTACTTGCACTACTTAGAACGTCGTTAAACTACGGAAAAATCCAACTCTTGGAAATTTCCCGACAGGGGAAAAAATTGGGTATTTATATCCGGTCGAACTTTTTAACATATTCAAAAAAATATCCGGAAAGCCAAATAGACAAAGTTTAAATAATCCGATCGATTCATCGAACCCCAAAACAAGCCCAGAACACTCAACTGTAGAGTCACATTAAAAATAACCAGAAAATATAGGATTCAATTATATGAATTACTGTGCAGAAAACATTGGTCAAAGGGACAGTACGGCCGTGGAACCGCCGCACCATGCATAGCTGGGGCCGCGATTCCGCGGTGGAAAAGTCGATTTAGCCCCTCGTATTTCACAGTAATTCAAATAACACCCTGCTTATTTTTCTGCATATTTTTAATTGACAAAAATCCAAAATTTTAGAAAATTTCCAGAGAGCATTTTGGGTTGGGGTTTCGGGTTCGTTCGGAATTCAAACGTCGTCTAGACTTCGCCTAAGGCTCTAGCTAGGCTCTGATACCACTGTAGGGTTCCTAGGCACTCTAATGGAGTCTCACAAGTGATCAAACACGCACAAATCAAATTTTTCAAGTGCCTACAAACCCTAATACGGATCGTTGACTAGATATATAGGCGATAAAACAAACTAGTTAACACTTAAGTACTAGATTACGGAAATACAACGTTTGTAGATCCGTTTCTCCACCTCCATAACTCCGCAATGATCTCCCTCCACTGTCCAAATCGATCCCTTGACTCTAGCATTGGCATCATCGAAGAATGGGCGGGCTTGATCGTCGGTTCGATGCCGAAGATGATCTACGTCGAGGCATCACAAGAACAAGCTCCAACTTCACCAAGCCTTGAAAACTTGTGAAGGAAACACCCTATACAACTTGGCAAGAGGTAGAGGATGAAGAAATAGGAAGTGGGTAGACTTTAGATTTGGATTTCTCACTCATTTTGGCTAGTTGCCATTGATGGTGCAAGCTTGCTTCAAGTTGAAGAAGAAGAAGAAGATGATAAAAGTTATGATGAGAATAATCAAAATAGAAAAGAAAATCAATTCTTATAATAACTTTAACCATGGTAAAGTGTAGAGTATTAACTTGAGTTAGGTTGAATGGTTAGGGTTAGAGAAGAAGACAAGAATGGTTGCTTTGGTCAAAGTTACATGAAGCTTGAAGAAGCTTCCAAAAAAGCAACCATTTGTTTTCTTCTCTCATTCTTTTCATCCAAAAATAAATAGATAAATGAATGAATAAATAAATAAAAACCCAAACCATTTACTTAACCAAGGTTTAATTCTTTACACTTAACCAAATAAGCATGTATCATCAATTATGATACAAGCAAGTGCACAAAAGTATATCGCATATACAATGCGCACAACCGAGTGAGAAAATCCATCTTAAGTGAACCGATACTAGTTAATGCAAAGTAATATATCAAATATATAATTATACATTAAATCATTAAATCAACACTTGATTTAACGATCCGGTCATATCGCATATAACCGACTTGTGTCCTATGTATCGGCTTACCGAATCAATCCTTGATTCGATAACTAGGTTATATCGCATACAACCATTCGATAGATTCATCGCGAGAATGAAATATGGTATCACATACACGCAATATTCTCGGTCCCGCACATATCTCATATGCGCTCATATTTCGTTTCGCTTGAGCCAGGAAACCTCTGTGTAGGACTCTAATGACTCGTCAATACGCCGGCCGCAGGTGATGATCATATCAAACACCCACAAGCCGCAAGCGGTCTGCTAAACGTAACGGCCACCCCGGTATTGAGCGATCAGAAGATCGACGAGCAAGCCCGCTCACACTCCTGTGAATCCAACCAGTAACACTTACCGTATAGTCCGGTCTGTTCGTCTGATATGTCGCATATCTCGCCTAGGGGTGGTAAACGTCAGACCCCAATAGCTCGATAATTCATGCCGACGTGAAGTCCATGACATGTGTGAAACTACTGATAACTCTTACCAGTATATCACTGCAACCCTGGACAGGGATTTCCTGTTATGGCCAGTCGAGCATAGCGCAACATCAACCCCCAATACCGGGAGAGACGAATCCCCTCCTATCGCTCATTGCCTCCATGTGAATCGGGACTGTACCCTATAACCACCTATTTGCACAACTCAGTAGAGCCGTGGTAGGGTGGAAATCAAAGCACGGTGGGAGACACACAAGACTCTATGACGATCTCGGGTCAACAGACTAAGCTGTACCAGTGTCACCAGAGAACTGCCATCTGACGTGAGGTATAATACCATCTGGGAGTTCTCGGCGAGTCCGTTCAGTGTACCCAGTCTCCACTGAGCACCCGCATACCATCTTCGATGTCAAACACCAATGGATATGGGATCATCCATCGCCCATCGCATGGGTCTAGAAGATATGCGCTAGTCTACTCTGGAATATCGATGCCCCGTCTCGATATTCCCTCAACTAGGAACATTTGAAGGATGTACTCAAGGACTACCCAGGCCCCACTAGTATGATCTACATCATAGTCCTGGAAGTCGAGTGCACTGTAAGTCTACGCTAGCGCCCCGGCCGTCTACAGACGCCAAATGCGGAACAAAAACTTTTAAACTGGCGCTATCGTATACTTTAACCCGGATATGCCATTATTGCTAAACTAACAAACTGTAAAGAGTGTAGGAAGGTTATACCGAACGATCCGAGTCCTCCGTTCTTCAACCAACATCCCACGCTCCGTTGCGGCTGCTCCGATCTCGTCGATCTCCGATTCTTTCGTCGAGGTGGCACCACATCACCGATTCTTTAAACGGGCTCCCGCCTCTAACTCGAGGCAACTCGATCGTCAAGTTTGCTAAAAGAGACGACCAAGAATGATGTAGAGAATGAGTAGATGACTTTGTCTCACTTCGTCCAAATCCGTGGACGATCGGTTAATGAAGTTGCCATGGAAATCGGGTGATGGAATGAAATGAACTGTAAAATTCCATACACCCCGAATACTATCATAATCTTTTCTAACCAAAATGAAACATCAAGTGAAGTGAGGAGGAGAGAGAAGGCCGGCCACTTATATGATGGAGGGAGGTGACCGTAGGAGCAAGTGGTGACCATAAGCAAAAAGCTTCTCACTTCAAAATATCTTAACCAAAACAAGAATGCTTTAATACAAAGCATGACTCACTTAAACCTAGTCACCCTTTAATAAATGCAAAGATGAGTCACTAGCCTAGTCATCATCCTAGTCATCATATCTAGAAACTTCTAGAATACTGACTCATCATATCTGAAGAAAAGATAAATCCGTCTTTAACAGAATGTTAAAAGACGGCTGATAGAAAACTGGAAACTGGCAACTTCCAAAAGTGATCCTGAAACGACTTTCAGGAAAACCCCGAAACTGTATAAATATACCCGCATTTGTATTACGACCGAATACAAATGCAGCTGAGACAAAGATATTATACCTACTCAATATAATACTCGGATCCGGCTTAAACCAAAGCCGACCAGTATCATCTGCCCGAAAAATAACACGTGCGTAAACGCACGTGCATTTTCCGAACCCTGCCATAAAACCATACGGCCTCTACAACGTTTCGCCCGAACTTGGGAAACAGCCTGTGGGGGACTCTAATGACTTGTCAGTACCCTGGCAGTGGGTTTAACCACAAACCGTCAGCGGCACTAGAAATGCGTAACGGCTGCCCACGGACTGACCTCAAGGGAAGCTGATGAGCAAACTCAAGGGAGGCCGATGAGCGAACTCATCCAGAAACCCTACTGAGCCTAACAGTGACAATGTATATACAGTCCGGTCCGTTCGTCAATGAGTATCGCATATCTGCCTAGGGGGCTAGTAACGTCAGACCCCCAATAGCAGTATAAGTCGTGTCGGAGTGAAGCCTTAATACACCCTGAGATAGTACTGGAGTACCTACCGGTAAATCTCCTACCATGGCCATGGATTTGTGTAATGGCTCTCCTAGACACAGCACGACCTCGCCCCCAATACCGGGAGAGACGAATCCCCTGCCGATCCGCTCACGTGCCTCCATATGGCTCGGGACTGTACCCAAAAGCTACCTGTTTGCACGACTCCTTTGAGCCGTGGTAGGGTAGAAATCAAAGCACAGTGGGAACTCACACGAGACAAATGACGACCTCAGGTCGATGAACTAACCCGCACACATGTCACCAGGGAACTGCTATCTGATGGTAGATATAATACTAACTAGAAGATTCCCGGCGAGTCCTGTCCGGTGTACTCATAACCCAATGAGCACCTGTATACATCTTAGGTGATCCAACTGACACCAGTGGCTTGTGAGACCGGCCACCGCCCCTCGTCGGGGTCTCGACTGTACACACTAGTCTACTCCGGAGTATCGATGCCCTGTCTCGAAACTCCCACGACTAGGGACCACAATTAAGGATATGCATATAAATTACCCAACTCTCACGTATATGATCGCCATCATACTGTTGGTAGTAAAGCAAGATCCTAAGGGTTCTATCAATGTGTAACATGCAATCAGTCACCTGAACATGTACACGACTGATAAAGGCAAACCAGATAGCATACTATCATCTCGAGTAAGACTGTCCTACCGGTATAGGTCCTCCGTAATCATTGCAATCACGTACCTGTGATCCAATCATTGACTATGAGGGCACTATCTCCAACAATCTCCCACTTGCACTCAAGGCTAATATTGCGATGTCGACTACTCACAGCCCGTGTGAAACCGAACATCCAACTCCTCTACTAATCAGTTTCACAAAGCCCGTTTGTAAAACTATTGTGTTCGAGAAATAGCCTCAGTGAGTGGATCCGCCTAGAAGTATCTTTCTATATCTCTCTTAATCTCAAGTTCGCGGAGAAAACCATCTCCCGAATTGAGTAATACCTGTCTTAGAATATATCTGGATATCTGATGGGACCTTAGTTCATAAATGAACTCCATATCCAAACTTCTTAGACTGAATCGATCACTGAACCTAATCAGTATCGGGCACCTTGCTTCCCACAGTATCCTCTTGGACCACCTGTCCATAATACTGTCCCTCTTCGTCAGAGGGAAAAACTAAAACTCTGACAGTCACTCTGTCATCCACGTCACCTTTGAAGCCTGGAATGATAATCGTCTCCCGAAGGAGGCTGCCGTCATCAAATCCGTAGAACATGTACTTATGTTCTAAAACTGCTCCCTTATGTTTCTCTAGGATTGGATTAATACAAACTTATTGCATCTAGTGCAAAACCAACATTTGGTGTGGTACTTGACATCTCATGATTGACTCAATTGCCTAAGCAAGTGATCTGCCAATCATGCACATCCCTCTCCCCTTTAGTCTATACGACACCTTTAGAGAGGGTGACTCCATCACCTGCAGGTACACCACCATGCTAGGAGTCAACTATTCCAAAAACCATTAGAATATCTGTCAAAGTACCCACATTGGGAAACTACCCAAATCCAGATCTAAAACCATAGATCTAGAAACCAGAATGTCAAATATTATATCCATATCCTGTCTGGAGAAACAACTGTGTGACGACCACAGTACAACCGATCATAGTATAGGAATTTTACTTCCTACTCTGTGTATGTCATCCAGATACCTTGACATCACACCCTACTACCTTCTTAACTGATCCATCCCCTATTCTGATTGAAGTCAAACCCATGACTGTCACATCAAAATTAGATGATCTATCTCCGCTATAACTGCTCAAGTCTATAAATAGATATAAGCATCTTGCCCACTATGCTTCCGCTGCTCCCACTGACTATGACAACCCTCCTACCGGGTCTCATATCCTGGAACAACAGTAGTGTCAAGTCTTGGTAGATAAGAACCTCCCTGTCACCGTCTCTGAGGCTACCGAAGTACCTCTCGGGCGCCTGAGGTTACCTACCATATCTGCGGAGTGGCTATTGGAATGTCAAACCTGATTGAATGTATAGGTCCTATTAAATTTTCCGTAATCGTTCGCGGTTCTGGAATCACTTCCAGTTCTACCATACTCCCACTACTGTTTTCTGAAAAAGATCTATTTTACTAAAACTGTGGCGAGTCAAGAACAATATCACTATTGATCTTCCAAATGGTAGAATATCAACCCTCGTCATAGCCAGGGTCAACCCACAAACAGCCATTACAGAAACGTGCCCTGAGTTATCCAGAGTCTGGTTTTAAGCATAAGCTGGACAACTCCCCGTACCTTAATTTCTTTTAAGGTACGAACTATTCTATATCCAATACAGAAACTTTGGCACTTATTTAATTGGAACCAAGATTCAATCCATGCAGCTGTCTCCAGTGCATATCAACTTAATGGAAAAAGGCTAATCAGCATTGCTCAACTTAGGAATCCATCCAATTATGAGTAACCTGAAAGAGAAACACGTTTCTCAAAACCATCACTATCATCTGAATACCAATCACAAGAATCTACATCTTCTATCTCTTTGAAGAATCCCGATACTTGTGACACCTGGTTCTCTACTTTATTCTTATACCCACAACTTCTCAAAACTTAGACCTTGTATTTCTACGAAACACTTGTCTAAATACTAGAGAAGTTATAAGTAAACAGAACATAGTACGAGGATCTACCCCTTTGTCCTGATGGACACTGGACAACATACAATACTCTGTATAAGTCCGCTGAGTTGAACAACTCAAAACCTGTGCGTTGTAGGTGGAAAACTGTACCCTGGCGATTTCCTCAAATATCACCAATTACAACGAATTTCGATATAATGAGGATGATTACCTAATTCCCAATATCTTACTCCCACTCATCATCTGTAAAACCATACAGATATGAGAATGAAACCTGGCAAATACATACCCTTGGAGTAAGTGTCTAATCGGGAAAACAGTTTTTCCTTTAACAATGCACTGAAACATGAAAATGTTTCGTAGGGGTATCCTGGTATTCATAGCAATGCCTCTTCCATAATCCAATTCATGACTTCAACCGTATATTTTATTGCCATCTCTCTAAATCCCTTTATTTGTCTTTAGTCATTACCTTCTGTACACCATCGTTAGGCTAAATGGTTTTCTTCCTTCCCTACCGTTCGGCACCAGCCTATGGTTTGGAAGAAGACTATTCAGTAAGCATAATAGGTGTACCCTCCTAAACCAAGGAGTACTCACAACTGAGAGAAGGTGATGATAAAAGACAACTGAATAATACCTTATTCTTTTAAAGATGAAATAGGAGCGGCGATGAAGTACGCGGTTTTGGTCGTGAATGATATCAGTCGCAATTTACTTTGCCCTCCTTCTAATCCCTTTATTTTGTCTTTACATATTTCCTTCTGCACACCCTACTTAGGCTAATTGGTTTTCTTCATTCCCTACCTTTCGGCACCAGCCTATAGTTTGGAATAAGACTATCCAATAGGCGTAATAGGTGTACTCTCCTAAACCAAGGAGCTCTCGCAACCTGAGAGAAGGTGATAATAAAAGACAACTGAATAAACCAATTCTATTTCTCCTGAACCTGGATCCATCCCCGAAGAAGTCCCTTCGAGTTCGTATATAACCATACGATGGATCTATCCAATGGAAGTGGATATCCGTAGTAATACGGGTGTTCTGAGAAATTCAAAGGGTAGAAGAAGGAGTGGCAATGACTTATGCAACATAGACAATCCAAAAGTCAGTATTTTAAGAAGGTTCGGTCAACCTGGTCACTGAGTCATAGTCTAGGGTCGGTCAAAGGTCGCTGCCAAAGAGAGAGAGAGAGAAAAGAAACACTCTGCGTGCACTCTAACCTAGATCAGAATGGTCATCATTTTATCTAATCCGGAAACCTCCCACTGTCATGTCAAATTCTCCTCCAAACCTAAAGAAGAATCAATCGGGATCACCCGAAGAGTAAACCAACTCATCAGTGGGAATCGGGATCCAACTCTCATCGCATGATAACGTGATGGAATGCATCCACGTTACTCATATTCCAGAAGGTATGCGCACACTTGGCAAGTTTCAGTTTCTTTAGAAACTCCCGATATGATTTTTGCCCCATGCTCTTATGATCGTGACTAAGGGCCAGCCCACCATAAGTCACATGTCAAGTTCTTCTCATCGTTATCTTGTTAATTTGAACCCACCCGTACTCGCCCTTGACTAAGGGCCAACAAGGCTGTACGACTGTCCCAAACCAACTCATCTATCTATGCAACATGTGAACACCCCAGCAGCTACCAATCACTATGTCCTAGCTAAGGGCTAGACCAACATAGCTTGAATACTACTGACCATCCATATGAAATGACGGAGGGCTACTAAAGGTTTTTGGCGAAAAACCTTTAGCGTAGTGAACTTGATATCGCTGAAGGAACCTGATAGCTTTTTAAAATATAGTGGCGAAAACCTTTTGCTAAAGAGGTCATTCCCGGTAAAGGGATCTCGGCTCTTTCCTCGTGGAATGAGGTGCAGGATATTCCACTGAATACCGCTATGCAAAGCAACTTGTAATCGACTATAGTGAAGTTATTACTCTGACGCAAACTTCTGTCCAAGGGGTCGGTCCCGGTGAAGGGATATCGGCCCTTACCCCGTCGAATGAGGTGCAGGATATTCCACTGAATACCGCTATGCATAACAAAAGGAAACGTCTTTGCAATAACACTTTTTAAATTGTTCCAACAACTGTATACAGGTTTGTTTTTCTTTGCGTTGATGAGAATCAACGCAGTCCCATCAATAATCACACCAGAAAAGAACGAAAATAAAATGTACGTATATGCCATCCGCATTCGTCACTGGGTCCCGTCATCACTCGTTAGGTTACTTAACTAACGACAGAGCGGGGACTGGACTAGCGCGGGTGTAAAACATATACAACATCTAATAGTATATAAACCAATATACAATAATCGCTCCAGGCTTGATAATATGCAACATTACAGAAAAGTAATAAGCATCACAGAACAATACAGATAATCTGGGATCCCCGAGTTTCACAGAGCCGCTGCTGAAACTCGACGTTCCCCTGTCGTGTGGATAGCCTGTGCAATGAAACCTAGACCCCTACGGGTGCGGCAAGTTACCCGCCAAAACCTGAAGCGAGGTAGTCCGCACAGCATAGTGAATGGAACACCCGGCACTTCACGGAATCCGGTAAGCTTGGGCACCCCTCCTTGGGTCAACCTGTACCCCCTACGAGTGCGACGAATAGTCTGCCAATTCTAGAGTGGGACCCCTCTGCCTCTCAAAGCCATGAGATGCGGACCCGTTGCCCCCCGAAACCCGGCTATCCGTGCACTCCGTCGTGGGGTAAAACCTAGTACAGTAATGAAAAATAGTACAATAGGTACATCGACCGCAACCTGGTCGTGCCCCAAAAGAATATTATACAACAGGCAGTGACGGCAGTCCACAAGTTGGACGCTCGCCCCGCAATATCAAATGTACAAATAAACACAAACTGTACTACCATTGCACACTGCTATCCACCACGACAAATCCGCAACATCACAGCACAACACAGAACATCAACGCGAATGTCACGTTCGCAAACCCGTCTAAAAGAACTATAGCAATTAAACGCGGTTTACCGATCAAATGACATTCCCGGTCGGAGATATAATGTAAGCACTGTAAACTAACGTGTTTAAATTTCGATCGACCAAATATCAAAAAGTGGGCCTCACGACTTACTGGTGAACAGTAACAAAACCTGGGCCAAAATGATATATACCAAAAATCACAAAATCTAACAGAAAACCCACTGGAAAAATTTGGGCTAATGAACTCCCCAAGTGGCCGCGGATGCGCGGCCAAACTAGGGGTTTGGCCGCGTTTCCGCGGCAAGTTGGAGGAATCACAATACCAAATTTTGTCGTGGTTCTTAGAATTCCCTGCACGGATTTTTAAGATATGCAGAATTAATTTTTGAGACCATTTAAAATCAACAGAAACTGTCGGGCATGGATTTTGCAATTTTCAATTTCCGGTCGGATCGATGTTTTAAACGCGTTAGCACAAGTTAGTATAGCAAAATAGTTAGGCTCTGATACCACTGTAAGTCTACGCTAGCGCCCCGGCCGTCTACAGACGCCAAATGCGGAACAAAAACTTTTAAACTGGCGCTATCGTATACTTTAACCCGGATCTGCCATTATTGCTAAACTAACAAACTGTAAAGAGTGTAGGAAGGTTATACCGAACGATCCGAGTCCTTCGTTCTTCAACCATCATCCCACGCTCCGTTGCAGCTGCTCCGATCTCGTCGATCTCCGATTCTTTCGTCGAGGTGACACCACATCACCGATTCTTTAAACGGGCTCCCGCCTCTAACTCGAGGCAACTCGATCGTCAAGTTTGCTAAAAGAGACGACCAAGAATGATGTAGAGAATGAGTAGATGACTTTGTCTCACTTCGTCCAAATCCGTGGACGATCGGTTAATGAAGTTGCCATGGAAATCGGGTGATGGAATGAAATGAACTGTAAAATTCCATACACCCCGAATACTATCATAATCTTTTCTAACCAAAATGAAACATCAAGTGAAGTGAGGAGGAGAGAGAAGGCCGGCCACTTATATGATGGAGGGAGGTGACCGTAGGAGCAAGTGGTGACCATAAGCAAAAAGCTTCTCACTTCAAAATATCTTAACCAAAACAAGAATGCTTTAATACAAAGCATGACTCACTTAAACCTAGTCACCCTTTAATAAATGCAAAGATGAGTCACCCTTTAATAAATGCAAAGATGAGTCACTAGCCTAGTCATCATCCTAGTCATCATATCTAGAAACTTCTAGAATACTGACTCATCATATCTGAAGAAAAGATAAATCCGTCTTTAACAGAATGTTAAAAGACGGCTGATAGAAAACTGGAAACTGGCAACTTCCAAAAGTGATCCTGAAACGACTTTCAGGAAAACCCCGAAACTGTATAAATATACCCGCATTTGTATTACGACCGAATACAAATGCAGCTGAGACAAAGATATTATACCTACTCAATATAATACTCGGATCCGGCTTAAACCAAAGCCGACCAGTATCATCTGCCCGAAAAATAACACGTGCGTAAACGCACGTGCATTTTCCGAACCCTGCCATAAAACAATACGGCCTCTACAACGTTTCGCCCGAACTTGGGAAACTGCCTGTGGGGGACTCTAATGACTCGTCAGTACCCTGGCAGTGGGTTTAACCACAAACCGTCAGCGGCACTAGCAATGCGTAACGGCTGCCCACGGACTGACCTCAAGGGAAGCTGATGAGCAAACTCAAGGGAGGCCGATGAGCGAACTCATCCAGAAACCCTACTGAGCCTAACATTGACAATGTATATACAGTCCGGTCCGTTCGTCAATGAGTATCGCATATCTGCCTAGGGGGCTAGTAACGTCAGACCCCCAATAGCAGTATAAGTCGTGTCGGAGTGAAGCCTTAATACACCCTGAGATACTACTGGAGTACCTACCAGTAAATCTCCTACCATGGCCATGGATTTGTGTAATGGCTCTCCTAGACACAGCACGACCTCGCCCCCAATACCGGGAGAGACGAATCCCCTGCCGATCCGCTCACGTGCCTCCATATGGCTCGGGACTGTACCCAAAAGCTACCTGTTTGCACGACTCCTTTGAGCCGTGGTAGGGTAGAAATCAAAGCACAGTGGGAACTCACACGAGACAAATGACGACCTCAGGTTGATGAACTAACCTGTACACATGTCACCAGGGAACTGCTATCTGACGGTAGATATAATACTAACTAGCAGATTCCCGGCGAGTCCTGTCCGGTGTACTCATAACCCAATGAGCACCTGTATACATCTTAGGTGATCCAACTGACACCAGTGGCTTGTGAGACCGGCCACCGCCCCTCGTCGGGGTCTCGACTGTACACACTAGTCTACTCTGGAGTATCGATGCCCTGTCTCGAAACTCCCACGACTAGGGACCACAATTAAGGATATGCATATAAATTACCCAACTCTCACGTATATGATCGCCATCATACTGTTGGTAGTAAAGCAAGATCCTAAGGGCTCTATCAAAGTGTAACATGCAATCAGTCACCTGAACATGTACACGACTGATAAAGGCAAACCAGATAGCATACTATCATCTCGAGTAAGACTGTCCTACCGGTATAGGTCCTCCGCAATCATTGCAATCACGTACCTGCGATCCAATAATTGACTATGAGGGCACTATCTCCAACATGCACATCCTAAGGGCTTTATCAACATGTAATCAGAGAGACAGAAAGTATACATGTTAAGATAAAGAGCAACCAGATAGCGTACTATCATGTCGAGCAAGAAAGTCCTACCTATATATGTCCCAGCATCCACTATAATATACATCCAATGTACAGTAATGGCCTCTAGGGCATACATATAACTAACAGATGGAAAAGTTGAGACTTTCAAAGCAAGACTTGTTGCAAAAGGGTTTCATCAACGACCAGGTATGGATTATGATGAAACCTTTTCTCCATTGGCTATGCTTAAGTCCATCCGGATCCTACTTGCCATCGCTTCATACCATGACTACGAAATCTGGCAAATGGATGTTAAGACCGCCTTTCTAAATGGTGATTTAGAAGAGTGCGTGTACATGACTCAGTCAGAGGGCTTCGTAGACAGTGAGAACAGCTGAAAGGTGTGCAAGCTGCTTAAATACATCTACGGGTTAAAGCAGGCATCGCGGAGTTGGAACATCTGTTTTGATGTTGTAGTTAAAGAGTTTGACTTCATCAAGAATGTAGATGAACCTTGTATATACAAGAAGGTGGCAGAGAGTAAGGTTGTCTTCCTCGTATTGTACGTGGATGACATACTCTTGATAGGAAATGATGTTCCTATACTGCACTTGGTCAAGCTCTTCTTATCATATAGATTCTCAATGAAAGATCTAGGTGATGCTTCCTACATTTTGGGGATTAAGATCTATAGAGATAGATCTAAATGGATACTGGGATTGTCCCAATCTAGGTACATTGACACCATATTAAAGAGGTTTAGTATGGAAGAATCTAAGCGTAGGAATTTACCCACGATAACAGGACCCACTCTCTCCAAAGAGATGTCTCTCAAGACTGATTTGGAGAGAGCTCGCATGCAAGGGATACCCTATGCTTCGGCAGTAGGCTCTATCATGTACGCGATGCTATGTACCGGACCGATGTAGCATACACACTAAGTGTAGTGAGTAGGTATCAAGCAGATCCAGGAGAGAGTCACTGGACAGCTGTGAAGAACATTCTCAAGTACTTAAGAAGGACTAAAGAGATGTTCTTGGTGTATGATAACGGTGAACTCCAAGTGTAGTCCTTTACCGATTCGAGCTTCCAGAGTGATAAGGACGACTTTAAGTCGATCTCGGGATTTGTCTTTGTTAGTTATATGTATGCCCTAGAGGCCATTACTGTACATACGATGTATATTGTAGTGGATGCTTGGACATATATAGGGAGGACTTTCTTGCTCGACATGATAGTACGCTATCTGGTTGTCTTTATCTTAACATGTACTCTGATTGTCTCTATGTTACATGTTGATAAAGCCCTTAGGATGAGTACTTGACTACCAGGACTATGATGCAGATCATACTAGTGAAGACGGTGTAGTCGCCAAGTACATCCTTCAAATGTTCCTAGTCGTGGGAGTACCGAGACAGGGCATCGATACTCCAGAGTAGACTAGCGTATGCGCTTCTTGACCCATATGATGGGTGATGGATGATCCCATATACATTGGTGTTTGACATCAGAGAAGGTATACGGGTGCTCAGTGCAGACTGGGTACACTGGACGGACTCGCCGAGAACTCCCAGATGGTATTATACCTCACGTCAGATGGCAGTTCTCTGGTGACACTGGTACAGGTTAGTCTGTAGACCCGAGATCGTCATAGAGTCTTGTGTGATTCCCACGGTGCTTTGATTTCCATCATACCACGTCCAAGAGGGTGTGCAAAAAGGTGGCATTTGGGTACAGTCTCGAATCACATGGAGGCAGTGAGCGATAGGAGGGGTTTCGTCTCTCCCGGTATAGGGAGTTGATGTTGTGCTGTGTACGATTGGCTATAACTGGAAATTCCTTGCCAGGGTTGCTGAGATTTACTGGTAAGTGTTATCAGTAGTTTCTCGAACTGTTATGGACCTCATATCAACACGACTTATCAAGCTACTGGGGTCTGACGTTTACCACCCCTAGGTGAGATATGCGACATATCAGACGAAAAGACCAGACTGTACGGGAGTGTTACTGATTGGATTCGCAGGAGAATGTACATACTTGCTTGTTGATCTTCTGATCGCTCAATACCTGGCTGGCTGTTACGTTTAGCTGACCGCTTGCAGTTTGTGGGTGTTTGATATGATCATCACCTACTGTCGGCGTATTGACGATTCTTTAGAGTCCTACACAGAGGTTTCTTGGCTCAGGCAAAATGGAGTAGGAGCACATATATGATATGTGCGGGATCGAGAACAATACGTGTATGTGATACCGTATTAGATTCTCACGATATGAGATATCGGCCGGGTATATGTGATATAGCCGGGTCATCGGATCAAGTGTTGATTCGATGAACTGATACAGATTATATTAGTCGGTTATTTGTGAAATAGCCGGATTATCGGATCAAGTGTTGATTTGATAATTTAATGTATAATTATATATTTGATATATTAAATTACATTAACTAATATAAACTCACTAAAAGATTCTTTTTCTCACTCGGGTAATACATTGATATATATGCGATATATGTTAATTGTATTATTTTATTTTGTTACAATAAATATTGTATATGTGATATATAATATTGTAACATGTTAGGGTTATTAATGCAACATGATTAGTGGAGATTAAACATGATTAAGGTTTGATTTGGGTTAATTTTTCTAGAAGCTTCTAGAAGCTTTTTGTTTTGTTTTTGCAAAGATATTTTGTAAAGATATTTTGGATGATATTTAGTTACTCAACCCAACCCTTGACCATGGTTCATTATCTACATGGGTTAAGTTATCATACTTAACCCATGGTTGCATTTCTAACCTCACATGGATTCATTATTCATCACAAAGTAAAATTCTTCTTCTTCTTCCTTTGATGAAGCTTTCTAGCTTTTTGGGTTTATGATGAAAATGAGTAAGAAATAGAAAACAAATGAGAGCTAAATTCCTACTTCATCATCCTAATCTATCCTAGCCATTTAGATTAGGGTGTTCACTTCATTAGTGAGTGAGAGCTTGTGTTAAAGAAACTTTAAGGTAGATCATCTTTGTTATCGAAGATCGGAAGCAAGCTTTCATCTTTCTCTTCGTGGAGCCTCTCTAGAGTCCGGATTCTCGATGATCGCAGTGAAGGGACCTCAACACGGAGCTTTTGAAGTGAAGGACCGGACTACAAAGGTTGTAATCCCAAACTCTTAGATGTTAAAGTGTTTAACATGCTTTGTTTCGCCTAATCTCCAGTTTTAAGATCTTGGTTAGGGTTGTTCGGCACGTCTAAATTTTAATTCGGGTATGGTTGATGCCTTATAGACCCTTGTGAGAGTGCCTAGTAACCCTACAGTCTTTACCCTCAATGGAGGGGCGGTTTGTTGGAAGAGTTCCAAACAGGAAACCGTGGCAGACTCGACGATGGAGGCTGAATACATCGCTGCCAACGATGCTGCCAAAGAGGCTGTCTGGATGAAGAAGTTCATAAACGAACTTGGTGTGGTTCCATCCATCGAGTATCCAATACCTTTGTATTGTGATAATAATGGAGCTGTGGCTTTGGCCAAGGAACCCAAGTCCCATCAGCGATCCAGGCATATTCTGAGGTGGTATCACCTGATCCGGGAGATAGTTGATCGCCGGGAGATCGAGGTCAAGAGACTTAATACGAAGAACAACACGACGGATCCACTCACGAAGGCGGCAGATCCACTCACGAAGGCCATACTCTTGATACAATTTGAGAAACTCTTCTGGATGTTGGGTATGAGATACTACAATAACTGGCCTTAGTGCAAGTAGGAGATTTTTAGTTATGTATATGCCCTAGGGCCATTATTGTACATATGATGTATATAATAGTGGATGCTTGGATATATATAGAGAGGAATTTCTTGCTCGACATGATAATATGCTTTTTGGTTGCTCTTTGTCTTAACATGTAGACTTGTATTGTGATACTGTCTTGCTCTCACATGTTGATAAATCCCTTAGGATGTGTACTTGATTATTAGGACTATGATGGAGATCATACTAGTGAGGCCGGGGTAGTCCACAAGTGCATCCTATAATTTTTCCTAGTCGAGGGTGTATCGAGACTGGGCATCGATACTCCAGAGTAGACTAGCGTATACGCTTCTTGACCTATATGATGGGCGATGGATGATCCCACATCCATTGGTGTTTGACATCAAAGATGGTATACGGGTGCTCAGTGGAGACTGGGTACACTGAATGGACTCGCTGAGAACTCCTAGATGGTATTATACCTATCGTCAAATAGCAGTTCTCTGGTGACACTGGTACAGGTTAGTTTGTAGACCCGAGATCGTCATAGAGTCTTGTGTGATTCCCACTGTGCTTTGATTTCCACCTTACCATGTTCAACAGAACGTGCAAAACGGTGGCTTTTGGGTACAGTCCCGAATCACATGGAGGCAATGAGCGATAGGAGGGGTTTCATCTTTCCCGGTATTGGGGGTTGAAGTTGCGCTGTGCTCAATTGGCTATAACAGGAAGTCCCTGTCCAGAGTTGATATGGAGATCTACTGGTAAGTGTTATCAGTAGTTTCTCGACCCGTTATAAGCCTCACATCAGCACAACTTATCGGTTACTGGGGGTCTAACGTTTACCACCCTAGACTAGATATGCGACATATCAGACGAAGAGACCGGACTGTACTGTAGTGTTACTGACAGGCTTTACAGGAGTATAAGCAGGCTTGGTTGATGATCTTCTGATCGCTCAATACTCGGGTAGCCGTTACGTCTAGCTAGTACCGCTACGGCTTGTTGGTGCTTGATGTGATCATCACCTACTGTCTGCGTATTGACGAATCTTTAGAGTCCTATACAGAGGTTTACTGGCTCGGGCAAAACGAAGTATGAGCACATATGTGATATGTGCAGGAGCGAGAATAATACGATTATGTGATACCGTATTCTATTCTTGCGATATGTGATATCGGTCGGTTATATATGATATAGCTGGGTTATCGAATCAAGTGTTGATTTGATAAATGAATACATATTATATTAGTCGGTTATATGTGATATAGCCGAATTATTAAATCAAATGTTGATTTGATAATTTAATGTATATTTGTATATTTGATATGCTAATTTACATTAACTAATATTTGCTCACTTATACTTTTCTTTTCTCACATGTGCACACTTAATATATATGTGATATATATAATTTGTGTTTTCTTTTTTGTGTCATGCTTGATGATACACACTACATGGGTGTATGAGACTTATACCATGCTACTAGATTATTAGGGTTTTATTTATTTAATGCAAATTTAAATTGGTGGGAATTAAGCATGGTTGCAAGATTTGGAAGCTTGTGGAAACCCTTGACTTAGTCCACTAAATTTTTCTTGCATTAGATATTTATTAACCTAACCTTAATCTTTAGCCATGGTTATGTCTCTATAAGAGTTATATGAGATATTTCTCACCCATGGTTTCCATTCACTCTCTCATCCATTTATTCTCTTCATTTTCATCTTCATCTTCAGCAAGAGAAATCTCTCTAGGTTTTGGTGAGGAAAAGAAATAGATTGAGAAAAAGAATTCTAAAGTGAGCAAAATTCCTACTTCATCATCCTCTACTAAATTAACCATTTAGTTTAGGGTGGTAGCTTCACTAATCCCTAATTAGTGAAGAGGTAGCTAGAGTTGGTGTCTCCTCAAAGTAGATCATTTTCGGCCTCGAAGATCATTGTGCAAGCTCGTTCATTTCGACTAGTGGAGCCTATGGAGAGTCCGGATCACCACTACTTGGAGTGAAGGGACTTCTACACGGAGCATTTAAAGTGAAGAACCGGTCTAAAAAGGTTGTATTCCATATTCACTTAGATGTAAAGTTGTTTACATATCGTTTTGTCTAATTCTCAAGTTAAGATTCTAGGGTTAGGCTTAAGTAGCATGGCAATTTTTTGAAAATGGTATGGACGATACCTCCCAAAACCTTGCTGTCGTGCTAAGTAACCCTACACAAAACACGTGAAGCGCTATATGCCATATAATATGGTTCTGCCCGTGTGCAAGGCACGTAAGCACTTAGGCCATATAATATGGCAGTGTCTCACATGCAAAGCACGTGAACGCTAAGGCCGTATAATATGGCAGCGCCCGCGTGCAAGGCACATGGGCGCTATAGGCCATATAATATGGCAGCGTCTCGCGTGCAAGGCACGCGAGCGCTATAGGCCATATAATATGGAAGCATCTTACATGCAAAACACGTGAACGCTAAGGCTATATAATATGGTAGCGCCCGCGTCCAAGGCACGCGAGCGCTATAGGCCATATATATGGTAGCGCCTTACGTGCAATGCACGTGAGCGTCGCTTTAAATAGAATTAAATTTTATATGGGAAAATATTTCCCTAATCATTCTAAAATGGTAAAAATTCGCTCTGTTAAATAGAGAACTCTTGAATTAAAAATCTAATAGTGGTTAAAAATCACCATTCGAATCAAAAGATAGAATTAAATTATATACATGGAAAATATTTTCTTCAATCTTGTTAAAAAGAAAAATATAATCTGTTAAATAGAAAGCCTTGAATCTAAGATCCAACGGTGATTAAAAATTACCACTTGATTATGAAATCAAGTCGAGATCTCTTGAATGAGAGATCTTCTCAACTAATCAAAAGTTTCTTGTATCTTATATAAAGGACCCATGAGATTAAATCTCATATAGAGAAACCCCCCTATAAATTTCTGCAGATATAGAGAATACCTTGCATAAGCTTCAAAAAGAAAAATAAACAGAGAATTTAATTCTCTTCCAAGAAAAAGTTCTTTCTCCTCTCAAATCCTAGGTAAAGAAAACACTGTGATAAAAATATCTCCACTTACCCATCATATCATATAAGGGTTCAACCCTGTAAAAAAACTATATTCTTCCTTTGGATCTGAGATCCACAAGACAGGTCTCCCATAAAGAGAATTTAATTCTCATATGAAAGATCTTATTCTTGAGAATTAAAAATTCAAGGGAGAATAAGGTTAAAAAGAACATGGACGAAAGAACATAAATAGATGGAGTCCATACTCCAGGAACTTAGTTCCCAAATATGACAAGAACTTTGTTCTTAAAGAAACATGTTCCTAGATCCTAAAAATAGTGATCTTGGTGATCGTTAATGGTCAAAATACCATAAAGATAAGTTTAAATACTCTAAAAAAGCATGAACATAAATTAAATCTCTAAGGACTCAGCGCCTCACGTGACATTTTTGTGAGCGCTTAAAAAAATTTAAGACTCAGCCTCTCACGTGATGTCCATGTAGCGCGTGAGATTGAGCGTCTCACGTGATACGCATGTGAGTACTCAGAAGTCATGAAGATAGAGCATCACGTGATATCCGCATGAGCGCCCAGATGCTGCAGACAGCACCTCACGTGCTTTGCAGGTGAGCGTATGAGGGTGAGCACCTCACGTGATGCACATGTAAGAGATATACATATTTGAGTGCCTAGCATTATTGGGTAACATAAAAGCCCATCATTTGGCTAAAAAAGGGTTAGGTTCCCAGAAGTTAAAAACTTCCCTGATTATAAATCAACAGAGCCCATTTGCTCGCTATACTTGAGTTGATCTTAGTCTAATACATGACTAACGGTCTTTAGACATATACCCTGAACTGATGGAATATATGACTTAGGTTCAAACCCAAGTTTGATATATACGGATATGGATTAATTTGCGCCCGACAGACAACAACATAAACTTGTTTCCGTATACAATCCATGGGCAACCCTAAAATATACAATTTAACATGACACGAAGTGATCTGCCTAGAGCAGGTGAAAGTTGTTATCACAATGCGATAGCATAATTAATTGCAGGGGCTTGCGCTTGCAGAGAAGAGCATTCCCACAATTAAAAAACCCTCAAAGAGTGGGAATCTAAAAAGTCATGCTATATCGGTCGCATCTGTCCAAACCTCCGATATATGGTACCATAAATCAAATTGGTATTTTCGGAGAGGTGGATGGATTTGTTCTAAGTACCATCTGCCCCTAAATTCAGGAAAGACGTTCTAACTTAGTTCATCTTCGTTTTCATCGGTAAACAGATTCTGGCATGTGTTAGTTATATGTATGCCCTAGAGGCCATTATTGTACACATGATGTATATTATAGTGGATTCTTGGATATATATAGAGATGACTTTCTTGCTCGATATGATAGTATGCTATCTGGTTACCTTTATCTTAACATGAAGACTTATATATTGTTATACTGTCTTGCTCTCACATGTTGATAAAGCCCTTAGGATATGTACTTGACTACCAGAACTATGATGGAGATCATACTAGTGGGACCAGGGTAGTTCACAAGTACATCGTTTAATTGTTCCTAGTCGAGGGAATATCGAGACAGGGCATCGATATTCCAGAGTAGACTACCGTATACGCTTCTTGACCCATATGATGGGCGATGGATGATCCTACATCCATTGGTGTTTGACATCAGAGATGGTATATGGGTGTTCAGTGGAGACTGGGTACACTGAACAAGACTCGCCGAGGACTCCAATGTGTTAATATACCTATTGTCAGATAGCAGTCCTCTGGTGACACTGGTACATGTTAGTCTGTAGACCCGAGATCGTCATAGAGTCTTGTGCGGCTCCTACTGTTCTTTGATTTCCTCCCTACCACGCTCAAGAGGAGTTGTGCAAATAGGTGGATTTTGGGTATAGTCCCGAGTCGTATGGAGGCAATGAGCGATAGGAGGGGTTTCGTCTTTCCCGGTATTAGGGGTTGATGTTGCAACATGCTCGATTGGCAATAACTGGAAGTCCCTGGCCACGGATGATATGGAGATCTACTGATAAGTGTTATCAGTTGTTTCTCGACCTGCTATGAGCCTCACATTGGCATGACTTATCACGTTACTGGGGACTGACGATTTCCACCCCTAGACATGATATGCGACATATCATATGAAGAGACCGGACTGTACGGTAGCGTTACTGATAGGTTTCATGGAGACTGTGGAAGGCTTGCTTGTTGATTTTCATATCGCTCAATACCCAGGTAGCCGTTACGTCCAGCTAGTATCGCTGATGGCTTGTAAGTGACTGATATGATCATCACCTACTGCCGGCGTATTGACGAGTCTTTAGAGTCCCACACAGAAGTTCCCTGGTTCAAGCGAAACGAAGTAGGACACATATGTGATATGTGTGTGAGCCTGATTAAATACGAGTATGTGATACCGTATTGTAATCTGGTAGTCATCTGTTATCAGTTCGGTTATATGTGATATAACCAAATTGTCGAATCAAGTGTTGATTCGATAATGTGATATATAGATAAATGATATTAGTCGGTCGTATATGATATAACCGGATTAGTAGATCAAATGTTGATTTAATAATATGATATAAATTATATGTGATATAATTACATATTAACTAATATCATTAGCTCACTAATTAATCTTCATTAAATATATATTAATATATATATATATATATATATTAAAATGAAGCATGTCATTTTCATTTCTATTTTGTGAAAATAGAAATGAGGTGTAAAGTTGAAGCATGGTTGCAAGCATGGTGTTTTATATTGTTTATTCATTCTTGACTCACTATTCAAGCATGGTTGCAATTTAATATTGCATAATTCCATGCTTGAATGAGTGAGGGGTCAAGAATTATCATTCATTCTTGCTCATTCCAAAAGACTTAGCCATTTTTCTCTCATGCTTGCTCTTGCTTCTTCTTCCTCCTTTTGCTTTTCCTCAAGCATCAACCCTCACATGTGATGTGAATCATGAAGCTTGAGCACAAATTAGTGAGCTATTAACATCCCCTACTTCATAATCTCACACCATTTTAGCAAATTAGTGTGATGTGTTTCATACACTAAAGGGTTTAGTGTGGTGGTAGCTTGAACAAGTAGGAGCTTCGAGGTGGATCATCTTTGGCGCAAATGCTACGAAAGAAGCTTGTTCAAAGTCTCAAGTGAAGCCTTGTGGAGTCGCAGGACTACTACACGAAGCATATTGAAGAGAAGGACCGTCTACAAAGGTTGTATTCATATTCTCTTAGATGTAAAAGTTGTTTGCATCTTGTTCGGTCTAAATCTCTAGTTAACGATTCTAGCGTAGGGTTCTTTGTAACGACAATTTTTCAACAAACGGCATGGACGATGGCCCCCGAAACCTCGCTGTCGTTGCTAGGAACCCTTCAGCATGCCCGGTAGGACCTCTTTTCTTTCCACTCCACACTTCCTGTGTCGTGTTTTGCGAACAAAATCATGGTTCGCTATGTTTATGATTTCCCTTGGAGTTTGAGAAACTAAAATTTTGTGTTTCACCTCCGTGCAGATTCAATGGCTTTCAACTGCACCACCTGCAACAGAAACAACTCTTTGGCTAACTCCACTCCATTTGGAGGAGTGGTCTACAGGTCGAATGCGGTCTCAATATTCTCATTGCCGGCAGAGCAGGTCGCCCAAGCGACCATTGGGCTGTTCTTTAGGATCATAATCCCATCCGCAAACTTCGGTGTCTCAACTCCCAATGATGAAATTCCATGGAAGTCGGTATTCAATTGACTAAAAACCGTGACAGGCCCCACTGACAAGCCTTCCAGCTCTAAGGTTTCAGTCTTCAATAAGCAGAAGGGAAGCTCAATGGGCCGCACAAAGAAGCCTATGATCCCTGAAGGGCTATCCCGAAGCAACTGGTCATTTCTGCTCCTGCTCCGCATGAACCAAACAATAGTGTTTCACTACCAGGGCTGTAGGTCTTCAACAGATTGACCAATCTTGCTCCAGCTCAACCGAAGTCGTCAATCTTTCATGGGCTGACACTGGATGAAACCCCCCGACAATGCAGGGAGCATGTGAAGGAAGTCTTTAATGCTAAAGAGACTCTCGCTGAAAGAAATACTCGATGTCGCCATTGGCGCCGAGTAAGGAAAATTGGGGGCAGTTCCCCTATTGGGTTGACTCCACCAGCTCCTGAGGTGGCTGTTAATGTTGCTATTTCAACATGGAATAGTTTTGAACCACTAAGAAGTGTTCATAAAAATCCACCTACAAAAGTCTAGAGAAAAGTCTAGGACTCTCTTCTTGACAAAATTTATTCTCGTCGACCGAAGAAGTCCAAGGTTTGACAAGAGAGCGATCATTCCTCTGCCATACAGCAGGAGACTTCTCGAAAGATGGTTCCTATCATAATGGTTCCTATTACAACCTCTCACAAAAAACTGAGTCCGGAGAAAGTTCTACCGCTGGAGGCAAAATCTAAAGGCGAGAGCTCCAAACGCCCCAAGACATAGGGCGTAACCATACACACAGTCTATTTGACTGGTAGTAAGGACGATGTAGGGTGTTTTTTTGTCTCCCCATTGAGATGGAATACGCGTCGCTTGTTAGGCGTACTACAGATTCCCACTGCCTAGGATAGGCAGGGAATTAATGATTGTGGGGATCCGAATCTCCGGCAGCCGCGGACTAAGCTGTCGTTAATTACCTCTCGCCTTTGGAGCGAGGGAACCTTCGATTAACGGGTTAAACTGGTCATGCGAACTCAATGTGCAGTGTACTTGTGTTTTGTTTTGGAGGGGGCTTGGATATATTGAGAGCCATGCAGAGTTTATGGGGGTCCCGCTACCCGGTTAGCGGGCATGGGGTCAAGGGGGCTAGTAGCCCCCTTGCGGGGTGCGGGGCAGTGCCCCGTTAGAAATTTTTTCTAACGGAGTCAGTGTTGTGTAGTGTATGTGTGTGTATACATATATATATATATATAAAGGGAAAAGCGCCCAAAGGACGCGTGGGGCCAGCACTTCACGTGCCCAGCACGCAGGCGCTGGACGCCGGGGGCCAGCACCTCACGTGCCCGGCACGCGGGCGCTTGGTGCCGGGAGCCAGCGCCTGACGTGCGTGGCACGCGGGCGCTGGGCGCCGGGCGCCAGCGCCTGACGTGCGTGGCACACGGTTGCTGGGCGCCGGGCGCCAGCGCCTGACGTGCGTGGCACGCGGGCACTGGGCGCCGGGCGCTAGAGCCTCACGTGCGTGGCATGCGGGCGCTGTGCTATAGGCGCTGGGCGCCAGGCGCCAGCACCTCACGTGCATGGCATGCGGGCGCTGGGCTCCTCACGTGCGTGGCACGCGGGCGCTGCGCTCCTCACGTGGGTGGATCACGGGCGCTGGGCGCCAGCGCCTTATATGCCTGGCACGCGGGCACCAATGCTTCACGTGCCTGGCACGCGGGTGCTGGGGCGCAGCGGGAAAAAAGGGTTAGCCCCTGTACAAGGAGTTGTACTCCTGATTGACTTTTGGAGTTGAACTCCTAGAATGAAAGCCTTTTTTTATGGAGTTAAACTCCCAGAAACTTTAATTTGTGGAGTTAAACTCCAAGAAATATTTGTAAATGCTTAAGGAAACCCCTTTCTTCTCCCCTGAGCCTTGAATCTTTCCCAAAATGGGGTCTTTGGAGATGAGTCTCCTTCTTCCTCCTCTGTTGGCCGGATCTTGAAGAACAAGAAGTATAAGATTTTAAAAATCTCTCCTTTTGAGATTTGATGGGAGATCTGAGTTCCCCATTGTGGGTTTTGTGGTGAACAACTATTTATTTTTGAGAAAGGAAGAGTTAAACTCTTGATTTAATTCAAAAAAGGGAAGACGGTTTTAGAACCTTGAGGAAGGAGAAGGAGGCACATGAACCCTAACTTTTTTGAGAGGAATAAAAGTTCTTTTTCTTATTTCAACATCATGTTGCCTTATATTGGCTTCCAAATTTACATATATCCCCTTAAGCTTTACAAAATGGCATTTTGCCCATCCCATGCCTCATGTGCTCATTTATTTTGCACATGGGTCGTGGGCTTTACAAAAATTTGGATTTAAGCCTATTCATGCATAAAATATTACATCAAAATTATTTATTACATGATTTTTTATTTCGGCATGGAGGAGGCCGGCCGCTGTCTCGACTTGAGCATGGGCCCAGGGCTTGGGCCCGCTTACTTAGGGTTGACTTTGATTTTGACTTAGTCAACCGGGGGTGTAATTTTTGACCCCAACAAAGTGCCCCCCATCAATAAATGCACACCGCACATGTGGGTCGTGTGCATGAAATTGATGGATCTTCTTTCACGTGGAGGCGACACGATTTGGTTCCTGCTTTTAGGGAAGCCGGCACTGCCCTTTTTACGACATGGACGGTCGATACTTGACGTGTCTCCGAGATGGAGTGTCTGCTTGACGTTTCCCTAGCACGGAGTGTCTCTTTGACGTTTCCCTGGTACGGAGTGTCGCTGGTTGACGTGCCCCCGAGACGGAGCGTCTGTGTTGGACGTTTCCCTGAGACGGAGTGTCTGTTTATGACGTTTTCCTGAGACGGAGTGTCTGTATGTGACGTTTCCCCAGCACGGAGTGTCGCTGGTCTACTTTTCCCCGAAGCAGAATGTTGCTGGTCAACTTGTCCCCGGGATGGAGTGTCGCTGGTCGATGTTCTCCCAGCACGGAGCGTCTGTGTTGGACGTTTCCCCAAGACGGAGTGTCTGTTTATGACGTTTCCTTGAGATGGAGTGTCTGTATGTGACGTTTCCCCGCCATGGAGTGTCGCTGGTTGATGTGCCCCCGGCACGGAGCATCTGTGTTGGACGTTTTCCCGAGACGAAGTGTCTGCTTGATGTTTCCCCGGCACGGAGTGTCACTGGTTGACGTTCCCCCAGTACGGAGCGTCTGTGTTGGACGTGTCCCCGAGACAGAGTGTCTGTTTGTGACGTTTCCTTGAGATGGAGTGTTTGTATGTGACATTTCCCCGGCACGAAGTGTCGCTAGTTGACGTACCCCCGGCACGGAGCATCAATGCTGTACGTTTCCCCGAGCTGGAGTGGCTTCACGTTTCCCCTGCACGAAGTGTCGCTGGTTGACGTGCCCCCGGCAGGGAGCGTTTTTGTTGGACGTGTCCCCGAGATAGATTTTCTGTTTATGACGTTTCCCCGAGATAGAGTGTCTGTATATGACGTTTCCCTGGCACGGAGTGTCGCTGGTTGACGTGCCCCCGGCACGGAGCATCTGTGTTGGACGTTTCCCCGAGACGGAGTGCCTGCTTGACGTTTTCCCGGCATGGAGTGTTGCTGGTTGACGTGTCCCCGGTACAGAGTGTCTTCTTAATGTTTCCCTGTTACGGAGTGTCGCTGGTTGACGTGCCACCGGCACGGAGCGTCTGTGTTGGACGTTTCCCCGAGACGGAGTGTTTGTTTTTGACGTTTCCCCGAGATAGAGTGTCTATTTGTGATGTTTCCCAGAGATGGAGTGTCTGTATGTGACGTTTCCCCGGCATGGAGTGTCGCTGGTTGACATGCCCCCGGCACGGAGCATCTGTGTTGGACGTTTCCCCGAGACGGAGTGTCTGCTTGATGTTTCCCCGGCACAGAGTGTCGCAGGTTGACGTGTCCCCGGTACGGAGTGTCTGCTTGACGTTTCCCCATTACAGAGTGTCTCTTTGTTTGATGTGTCCCCGGCATGGAGTGTGTACTTGACGTTTTCCCGGCATATAGTGCCTCTTTGTTTGATACAGAGGACGATGTTAGAATTGGTTGGTTTGATTTGTTTGATTTTTGCATTGTTCGGCGGGACTTTTGAATTTGAGAGGAATTTGGAATTTATTTAGCATCAGTATTGCTGCTTTTGGTTTAGCATTAACATCCCTACACTGGAATGTGGTACCCAGAGCGAATCATCATTTACCGTGAGGGGATTTCCCTCGTTCCCATTTGAACGACTTAGTGGTCATCTGTTGCCAATTTAACGACTTAGAGGTCATCTATTCCCAGTTTAAAGACTTAGGGGTCATCTGTTCCCAGTTTAACGACATAGAGATCATATGTTCCCAGTTTAAAGACTTAGGGGTCTATTGGGTCGGAACTTTGGAATTTTGGGGTTAGGGTTGGCATCAGCATTGCTTACATCGAAGCACAGGTGCCAGGAGAAATTCATCATTTGCCTTTACCTGTTAAGGAGCGATGGCTTAGGAGACAGGTTTAGGTCCCTATCACCTAAGGGTTTTCAATTTTATAAGCCGTAAGGGTCTCCCTACGAGTCGAAAGGATCTCGTAGGTGTACTTTCTCCTTAGGAGTCGTGGGGACTCCCAAGTGTTTTTTTCCTTTGTGAGTCGTAAGTATCCCATGAAGGTGTTTTCTTACGAGTAGAGAGGACATCATAAGTTTGTTCTCCTCATATATCGTGAGGACACATGAGTGGGTCTTCCCAAATGGAACATAATTCCAAGGGCGGAGACCGGCCGTGTGACTAGTGATTGCGGTAGGGTATGGATATGATGAGAATTATTTAAGCCCGTGGATTGTATACGGTAGTCAACTTGGGGACCAACCGTAGGGCTGGAAGAATTTTGGGACTTTGTTGGCGTCTGCATCGTTGCATTGGAATATGGTACCAGGAGAAATTCATCATTCGCCATTGGGACATTCAAAGATTTGAAATTTTGGTTGGCGTCTGCATCGCTGCACTGGAATATGGTACCAGGAGCGACTCATCATTCGCCACTGGAAATTTAGGAAATTGGAATTTGGTTGGCGTCTGCATCGCTGCACTGGAATATGGTACTAGGAGCGACTCACCATTGTCCTTTGGATTTTTTTACAGCGATTGCTCTGTCATTTCAGCTTTTCTTATCGCGAAGGTCACGATTGCCCTATCATTTCGGCTATTCATTTGCGGTTGCCCATCATTTCGGCTGTTTATTTTCATTTTTATTTTACTTGCTGATTTTTATTGCGAGTTGCCCCATCATTTCGACATTTTATTTTATTTTATTTACTCACACATTTTTTTACATCCCCAGTTTAACGACTTAGAGGTCGATTGTTCCAAGTTTAACGACGTGGTGGTCGTATGCTCCCAGTTTAATGACATGGTGGTCAGTTGTTTGCTTATCCCAGCTCCTCAAACTTTGATCTTGGCGGAGCTATGTTGACGACCGTAGCTCTGTGGCTTGTCGGTACCTCTGACGACTGTGAGGCTTTCCCAAGTTTGTTTTGGTTCTCCAACCAATCTTTAAAAACTACCAGGCTTCAATGTTATGACTCACCATTCTATGATATGGGCAGTATATGGGATTGCCGGTCATGTTCATTTCATATGGCCTCTTTGGAATAGGCAGTTGCAGACCGTTGTTCAAGGCGTCCTCGAATATTTTGCGGACTTCATCCCTCCTGAAGGAGTATACTTTATTCTTTCTCTCCATCAGAGTAGGTTCCCTTACTGATGTTGGACCCTGAGGTCGATCAGTCTTTGGTTCGCCTACTGTCCACTTACCACGTTCAATGTACATATCAGAGGGACTGGAGGCTGATCGCTGCCATTTTTCGCAAAGGTGTTCCGCAATTGGGCTGGAGAGGGTATCAGTTGGTTGTTTCCGGATATCAATTCCTGTCCCATGAACCAAAATTTGATTTTGTTGTAATTACAATCGGGCGACTTGAGTCGTGTGATCTGCCACGATATTTGCCAGCTCGTCGACTTTTGAATGGACCTTGGCCATCTTCTCATCCCTGTCCTGAAGTTACCTTTGAAGCAATTGGAATAATACTTGTTCTATGGTTCCGGGTATGACAACGGGGTCATCCTTACTGCCTGAACTTGATTCAGCATGAACCACGGGTTCCTTTGGCTTAATAGCCTGAGTGAGCTCTTCATCATTTGGATCGAGCCGGTGTTGGATGGCAACAACCGCGTCATTTTCATGGCTATAAGGCGTAGGAGGACTTGTTCCTCTGAGCTCCATCATGTAGACCGTATTGGTTGTATACCCGTCTATTGCTTCTTCATCGGCAATGTTGCTCGCATGGCTCTTAGCTTGTTACCTTGGTCTGCTCTTTTCAAAGAAAAGCAGATGTCTGAGAGAATCATATTCCCGAAGGACTTCGATCTTCGTTTGTATTAAATTGGCGGTCGCAGCTTGACTATTTGTTAACACGCCAGGGGAATGATATTTTTCCCGCCTTGTATTGTTTCTTGATCCAATCCTTGAAGATGCAACAGTCTTCAATAGTGTGTCCCAGCACTCGGTGGTATGGGCAAAAGTTGGGATGATCAGTCCTGTTCGCTTCACTTAGCCTTTTTGGTTCTGGTAGCCGCAGGCCATTCTTCAGAGCATCTTTGAATATTTTGTGGACCTTGTCTCTTCTGAAAGATTAGACCTTATTTCTCCTTTCCTCCAAAGTTGGCTCTCGGGGTTTGTTAGCCTTCGCTCCGCCCGCTCTCTGCCTAATAAGAGAATCGGTGTTGTTGGAACTTTTGCCTTTTCAGTTGTGGTCCCTCCAAGGTTTCGGTTTGTTTGTGAACTGAAGATCCTGAGTGGACTTGGGCTTTGAGCGTTCCAACATTTGGACCTTCTTGGTCAGCTCTTGGAATGTTTTAAGGCCTGCGGTGCAAAGGAAAGGTTTCATCCAGTCCTTCAGATTTTCTATAAGAAGACTGACGGATTGGTCTTGCTCCAACGGTGGTTCACATTTGACAGAGAGATTGCTCCATCGGACTATAAAATCCATGTTGCTTTCGTTGTTCTTTGGCTCGGTCCTTACGAGGTTGGCAATGGTGATTTTATCGTTGACACTCATGAACATTTGTTTGAACATGGATTCTATTTGAGCGAACGTTGTGATCGAGTCATCTGGTATGCTTGCATACCAATCGAAAGCAACATTCGTCAAGCTATTGACAAACTAATGGAGAAGGAGCGCATCATTGCCCCCATTATTTGCGCATGATGCTTTAAATTGGGCAATGTGCCGGTTCGCATTTCCCGTCCCATCGAACCTTTCAAATTTGGGGACGGCATAGCCAGTGGGAAACTCCACAAGATCATACCGAGCAGGATATGGTCTCGCGCTACTGCTGACATCTTTTTGCTCTCCGGCTTCAGCTACTAATGTTTTGACTTTGTTGGCAACCAAATCCATGATTTGATCTTGAGTTAGCGGGTTGCTGTCATCGGTAGTCAAGACATTTCCTGAGATAGGATGCGACTGACTTTCGTGCGGTCCACCTACCTTTGGATTTGAGGGAATAGGCATTGGCTGCCTCGGGACACCGTTTCTCGATTCATGGGCAGAGCCCTGCGCTTGATTGGGCGGCTGAGAGGCAACTTGGGCCGTGAGCTGCATCACGACATTCGTCAAGTCATCAATTTTTGAGTAGAGCTTAGCCATCTCTTTGTCTTTGCTTCTGAGCTGTTTTCGGAGCCCTTGGAGAAGTTGCCGCTCTGCATTCTTGGGACGGAAGATTGGCTCCTCTTCGCTTTCCGAGCCCGACTTCTCATGAACCGAGGGATCTCTCTGCTTATCAGCTTCACTGGGAGGATTTTCATTACCTTCTGGAGGATGCTGGTCTTAGGAAGTGACAACCACATTCACACCATATTAGATATGAGATGTAGTGGCCCCATCCTCGCTCTTGCTGCACGTGCCCACTGTAAGTCGATGTACTTCACCCCAGTACTTGTGGGGAGGCGGAATTTTCAAAAACTATCAAGTTTAAACAACGAACATCGACTAACCGCTTGAATCGAAGCTAAACTATAAATAACCGTATTCTAAGAGTTTCATTTCACTTGTGATTAGGGATTATACCTAATGAAACCGGTCCTTCTTCTTTGTGTCCTCCTTTGTTCTCCTCGACCTTCTCTAGGTAGTAGACGATCCACCCGAGAGCAAAACACCAAGCTAAACCTCTAACTTGAGGTAACTAATCAACTTTGATTGCTAATCAAAGATGAAAGGATGATATAGAGTGAAGGTAATGGATTGTTTAGTCTAACTAATCCTTTGATCTCAACACATGAGGATTAAGGATTAGGGTTTGAAGATGAGAGCTTGAGGAGAGAGAATGTGAGATAAGATAATGAGAGAAGAGAGAGAGTGTATCATAATATTATGAAGCATTCTTATTTTAGAATAATGAATAAAGGAAATGAATAAGCATGCTTCATAAAAATATCTAGTGGTGATTCATTAGCATGAGTCATTAAGCAATAAATGTGCATTAATGAAATGAATGAATCACCACCATGACTCACTTTCTTATCCAAAAGAAACCTCCTTAGTCACATCTTCTAGAAGCTTCTCGTACAATTACGAGAACGCCCCTCCAATCCGCAAAAATACGGAAAAACTTTAGACTGTAAAAATCCAATAACCGGATACCAGTAAATGGCTTAAACCAAAGCCGACTGGTAAAAACTGTCCGAAAGTCGTACGCGCGTAAACGCACGTATGCGTCCGAACCCTTTGTCGCAAAACCATGCAACCTCTATATCGTTTCGCCTGGAGTAGGAAAGTCTCTGTGTGGGAATCTAGAGACTCGACTACTACGCTGGCAGTGGGTTTAACCACAGACCGCAAGCGGCACTAGCTATACGTAACGGTCCCCAGGTAGTTGTCGATAAGAAGGCCGATGAGTAAACCCATCCGAACTCCTACTGAGTCTGATGTGACAATCTCCATACAGTCCGGTCCGTTCGTCCAAGACTATCGCATATCGGGCCTAGGGGGGCGGCAAGCGTCAGTCCCCTAATAGCGGTATAAGTCATGTCGGAGTGAAGCCCATTACACCCTGAGAAACTACTGGAACCTACCAGCAAATCTCGCTTGCCCTGGCCAGGGACTTTGCGTAATGGCTCTCTGACACAGCACGATATCTACTCCCAATACCGGGAGGGACGAATCCTGTCTAACCGCCACTGCCTCCAAGTGCTCGGGACTGCACCCAACTGCTACCTGTTTGCACGACTCCTTTGAGCCGTGGTAGGGTAGCAATCTAAGAACAGTGGGACACACTCGAGGCGAAGTAGCAGTGTCAAGTCTGCGGACTACGTTGTACTCATGTCACCTGGGAACTGTTCACTGACGACTGGTATCAAACCAACCAACAGTTCCCTGTGAGTCCTGTCCGGTGTACCCGTAACCTAACGAGCACCTGTATACTATCTCCAGTACGACGTACTGACGGCTGTGGGACAGACCATCTCCCCAACTGGGATGAGAAGCGTACACACTAGTCTACTCCGGAGTATCGATGCTCTGTCTCGATAATCCAACGACCAGGGACCTGAATAAGGATGTGCTTGTAGACTACCCAGCCCCCACTAGTGTGACTGCCATCACAACGCTGGTAGACAAGCAAGATCCTAAGAGCTCTATCAATACGTACACTCACATATTAAGATAGAAAAACCAAGTAGCATACTACCATGTTTAGCAAGACTGTTATATACATGTGAATATCCCAAGCTTCCATTAAGTAATATACAAGCTAGTATGATACAGTAATGGCCTTCTAGGGCATAAACACTAACAATCTCCCACTTGCACTAGGGCCATGTACTGGCATATCGTAGACCAATGATCTCGAGCAGCCTCTCGAACTGAATCTGAGGAAGGGCCTTCGTGAATGGATCAGCAATGTTCTCTTCTGAAGCAACTCTCCGAACCTCGATCTCCTGACGATCAATGATCTCCCTGATCAGGTGATACCGCCTCAAGATGTGTCTGGACTTCTGATGGGACCTTGGTTCCTTCGCTAAAGCTATAGCTCCGTTGTTGTCGCAATACAGAGGTATTGGATCAACTATGGTAGGAACCACCTGAAGTTCTGTTAGGAACTTCTTCATCCAGACTGCTTCTTTTGCGGCATCGCAAGCAGCTATATACTCCGCTTCCATCGTCGAGTCAGCAACGGTGTCCTGCTTGGAGCTCTTCCAGCACACCGCCCCTCCATTGAGGGTAAAGACATAACCCGACATGGACTTGGAATCGTCCTTATCACTCTGGAAGCCGGAATCAACAAAGGCCTCCAACCTGAGGTCTTTTCCGCCGTAAACCAAGAACATCTCCTTAGTCCTCCTCAGGTACTTGAGAATGTTCTTTACTGCTATCCAGTGTTTCTCCCCTGGGTCTGACTGATACCGGCTTACCACGCTCAGTGCGTAAGCTACATCTGGTCTGGTACACAACATCGCATACATTATAGAGCCTACCGCAGAAGCGTAGGGTATAATAGACATGCGTTCCCTTTCCAAATCAGTCTTGGGAGACATCTCTTTGGAGAGGGTGATTCCGTGACAAGCCGGTAGATTACCACGCTTAGAATCTTCCATACTGAATCTTTTCAGTACAGTGTCGATATACCTGGACTGCGAAAGTCCCAACATCCTCTTGGATCTATCACGATAGATCCGGATCCCCAGAATGTAAGAGGCATCACCCAGGTCTTTCATGGAGAACCTGTGTGACAAGAATCCTTTGACAGATTGTAGCATAGGAATGTCATTTCCTATCAATAGAATGTCATCCACGTACAAGACGAGGAATACGACACTTCTGGCCACAACTTTACTATATATACACGGTTCATCTGGATTTTTGATAAAGTCATATTCTTTGACTGTCTCATCAAAACAGATGTTCCAACTCCGCGATGCCTGCTTTAGTCCGTAAATGGACTTAAGCAGCTTGCATACTTTCCCGCTGCTCCCACTCTGATTGAAACCCTCTGGCTGATCCATATAGACGCTCTCTTCTAAATTTCCATTCAGAAAAGCCGTCTTTACGTCCATCTGCCAGATTTCATAATCATGGAAGGCAGCAATAGCAAGAAGGACCCGAATGGATTTGAGCATAGCCACTGGAGAAAAAGTTTCGTCATAGTCCAAACCAGGTCTTTGACGAAAACCCTTTGCAACAAGTCTAGCCTTATAGGTTTCCACCTGTCCATCTACACCAATCTTTTTCTTGAAGATCCATTTGCATCCTATGGGTTTTATCCCATCTGGAGCAAAGTCCAAAGTCCATACTTTGTTGGTGTACATGGACTCCATTTCGGTCCGCATTGCATCTAGCCATCGTACCGAGTCGCCGCTCTGGATGGCCTGCTGGAAGTCAGTAGGTTCATCATCATCTATGATGCAATCCTCTCTATCCCCGTCTATGAGAAAACCGTAGTATCTCTCAGGCGGACGAGACGGCCTACTACTCCTGCGGAGGGGTGCGGGAATGTTCTGTTCTTCTTGAACCTCTGGTTCTACCAAACTTTCAGTAGCAGTTTGTGGTTCTGGAATTTCTTCCAGTTCTATTTCGCTCCCACTTGATTCCTTTTCTAAAAACTGATTTTCCAGAAAATGGGCATTACGAGAAACAAAAACCTTTTGTTCCTCTGCGTAATAGAAATAATATCCCTTGGAGTTCTTTGGATATCCCACAAACATACATTTTACTGATCGTGCCTCGAGCTTGTCCACATGCTGCTTTTTAACAAAAGCTGGACATCCCCAAATCTTCATATGCTGAAGATGGGGTTTCTTCCCAGTCCACATCTGATATGGAGTGGTAGGCACAGTCTTGGTAGGAGCTCTGTTCAGAAGATATGCCGCTGATTCTAGCGCATAACCCCAGAAAGATCGCGGTAACTCAGCATTACTCATCATGGATCGTACCATATCCAATAGGGTTCGATTCCGTCTCTCCGATACACCATTATGCTGTGGAGTGTACGGAGGAGTAAGCTGAGAGAGAATTCCTTTCTCTTTTAGGTAACCTAGGAACTCGGCACTCAAGTATTCTCCACCTCGATCAGATCTAAGTGTCTTTATACTTTTGCCGGTTTGGTTTTCTACTTCATTCTTATACTCAAGAAATAATAATATGCGGAAGCCAAAAGATACCAGAAATGAGACACCTGGAAAGCAACTACATACCGATAGGAACCTTACCGCTCGGTCTAACCGCGGCAATACTCCTGATCAGTCTGCAACAATGTGGAAGAATCTGGGCCATGGAAAACCCAGACGTCAGTGCATCATAACATCAAGTAATAAGATACAAACAGGGTAACAGGCAATGCAAATATAATCATGAATGAAAAGCAGGTGTAACAGTAATGTAAATCATGGCAGTGAAGGGTAGTGTACAGTGAGTAACTAAACTGTTCTATTGGGTTATCTACCCTCAAGTCTTTGAAATCAATTTGATGAATCATCGATGTAACTCAATAGTATCCCATGCATCCCCGAAACCACGGTCTAGAGACTCTCGGGATGAAACCGAGACGTTCCGCTAGGCACTAACAGGAAAGGAGTACAGACCAACGATGTCAGCAGCATCGTCACGAGGCGGGCCTAGCCTCTAAAACTAATCAGTAAAAGCAAGCAACTGTCGAGTTACAAGTCAGGATTTCATCATTGATTTCCCCATACCCCCAAGTTATGTATGTCAAGTCAGGTATTCAATAATCAAGAACTAATGCCAACACAGGATCAGGTAAGAGCAGGTTTGTCTGGATAGACAACAGGAACGGTCCGTGAGGACTACATGTCAGGTTTGTTGGCATTAGACACAAGATCAAGTAACGGGTCAAGCCATGGTACATCAGGTCAAGTCAAGTAGCGTACGGTACCATGTCGGGTCAATCAATATGTGCGTAGCAAGTCAGGCCAGGGTGTAAAAGATAACATGTGGGCGCTCATACATCAAACTAACATAATTATGGTTATAAATGAACAAGCATGAGTAATATCAGCAAAATAAACCAGATCAGGTGATATGATAAGATCTAAGTGCTTAGCAGGCTTCTGCTCTTCTGGAAGCCATTGTGAGCAGGTTAACGGGGAGCTTAAAGAAGATACCCAATTGAGCAGTTGTCAGGGGCGCCGCTGGAGCTTGCCTGAGATGCCTTATTGCTTTGTTGGTGTTGATGGCCTTGCCCCCAGTTGGGGCTAAGGAAAGTAGCTCATACACCGACTTATACTTGGGTAGTGGTGCCTTTGAGAACACCACATTTGGCCTCCTTCCTTTCGAGGCCGGTCTGTCTGTTGTTGGTGCTTGAGAAGCTGGGATGGAACTAGCTGGCATGAACAGAATAGAGCAGAATGGTAGTAGCGGCTCTTCCCATTGTTGCCCGAGACTGGCCGGGAGGACCGTCCTGGCATCCAACTTCATCGTGTAGGAGATGGGAGCTGAGTTCATCTTTGGAGACATTGTTGAAAATCGATTGCTTGAAAAAATGCATGAATGTGCATTATTTTAGTATAAATATAGATATGTCTATTGATTGAGTTCATATGAACGTTTAACCCGAAATATGGGAGGAGAGACAGGTCCCACCGGGCGTGCCAGAATCTACAAAGTGTTTTTCGTCACCCCATTGAGATGGGTGAAGGGTCCCGGCAGCGCTACCGCTACCCGAATCCCGGATCGACCTTTAACCCTAAACTACCAAACTAAACTAAGAGTTAGAATTGTTATACCGAGTTGATCCTAGTCCTTCGGTCTTCATTCCAAGCTCCTAGTGGTTCTTTGATGTGGTTTGGTTTCCGGTCTTCCTCCATCTCCGATGATCCACCCGAGGGAAACGGCACAAGCTCCTGCTCGACGAACGAGGCAACCGACGCTCCAAATTTGCTAACGATGGAGAGTCTAGGTGTAGTAGTGTGTCACTATATTTTCTCTCTACCCAAAGTGCTCATGGAGCAACCAAAGAAGATGAAGGAGGAAGGTGATGAAGACATGGCATGACGCAAAGAATTGACTAAGTATTTTCCTTGTGAACTTGAGAGTGAGAGAGTGGGCTAAGCATTATGTGTAATGTTACCAAATAAAAATGAAAACCCTTTGACCAAATTGGCCCCCCCTCTCACTTCCATTATCATCAAAAAAAATTGTCATATCCAAATTTTCATTAATCAAATGAGCAACCATGCTTTGACCCATGCCACTTACTTGTCCATGACCATGCCTCCTTTTCCACCTCATTTATAAAAACAAATGAATTTCCATAAATGGAAAATCATATAAATGAGGTGGCATCTTCTAGAAGCTATTCCGTATAAAATACGGAATACTTCCCGGTACATGTATCGAAATACATATACACGTATTCGTACCAAAATACGAATAGCCAAGAGAGAAAATGAATAGTGAACAATAATAATAGAATACATATATATAAATACATATGAAAATTATTAAATCAAAAACCTGATTTAATAATCTGGCTTAATCCTAAGCCGCTAGTATTATCAACCGTCCGATTAAAGTCTGCGCCGCACATGCACACATTTAACCGGACACCTGTATGTATCAACATACCTCATGTACACCATATCGCCTGAACCGTGAAAATCCTCTGTGTGGGACTCTAAAGACTCGTGAATACGCTGGCAGTGGGTTTAACCACAAGCACGTCAGCGGCTCTAGCTGTACGTAACGGCTACCCAGGTATTGAGCGAAAGGGAGACCGACGAGCAAACTCATCCTGATCCCTACTGAACCTGACAGAGACAATATCCGTACAGTTCGGTCTGTTCATTTATGAGTATCGCAAATCGAGTCTAGGGGGGTGGATAAAGTCAGACCCCAACAACGCGATATTTAGTGTCCGCATGAAACCCATCACCTCCTGAGAAACTATCGATCCTAGATCGGTAATTATCGTCTACCATGGCTATGGATTTGTGGTGATGGCCACCCGTACACAATGCGACATCAACCCCTAATACCGGGAGAGACGAATCCCCGACGATCCGATCACTGCCTCCATGTAGCTCGAGACTGTACCCAACTAAAACCTGTTAGCACGACTCCTTTGAGCCGTAGAGTTGGACATAGTGCCCTCAAAGTCAATTATTGGATCGCAGGTACGTGATTGCAATGATTGATGGAGGACCTATACCGATATGACAGTCTTGCTCGAGTTGATAGTATGCTATCTGGTTTGTCTTTATCATCGTATACATGCTTTAGTTCACTGTTTCATGATGATAGAGCCCATAGGATTCTTGCTTGACTGCCAGCAGTATGATGGCGATCATATACGTGGGAACTAGGGTTTATAAGCACATCCTTAAAGTGTCCCTAGTCGTGGAAGTTTCGAGACAGGGCATCGATACTCCAGAGTAGACTAGTGTACACAGTCGAGACCCCGACGAGGGGCGGTGGCCGGTCTCACAAGCCATTGGTGTCAGTTGGTTCATCTAAGATGTATACATGTGCTCATTGGGTTATGAGTACACCGGACATGACTCGCCGGGAACATGCTAGTTGGTATTATACATATCGTCAGATAGCAGTTCCCAGGTGACATGTGTACAGGTTAGTTTGTCGACCTGAGATCGTCATTTGTCTCGTGTGAGTTCCCACTGTGCTTTGATTTCTACCCTACCATGCTCAAAGGAGACGTGAAAACAGGTATTTTTTTGGTACAGTCCCGAGCCACATGGAGGCTGTGAGCGGATCGTCGGGGATTCGTCTCTCCCGGTATTGGGGATTGATGTCGCACAGTGCACGGGTGGCCATCACTAGAAATCCTTGGTCGAGGTAGTGGAGAATTACTGATTTGGATCAGTAGTTTCTCAGGTGGTGATGGGCTTCATACCGACACGAATTATCGCGTTATTAGGGGTCTGACTTTATCCACCTCCCTAAACTCGATATGCGATACTCTTTAGACGAACGGACCGGACTGTACGGATATTGTCACTGTCAGGCTCAGTAGGGTTTCAGGATGAGTTCGCTCGTCAGCTTCCCTTCCAATCAATACATAGGCAACCGTTACGTACAGCTAGTACCTCTGACGTGCTAGTGGTTATACCCAGTGCCAGCGTGTTGATGAGTCATTAGAGTCCTCCACAGACAGTTTCCTAAGTTCGGGCGAAACGTTATAGAGGCCGTATGGTTTTTATGGCAGGGTTCGGAAAATGCACGTGCGTTTTCGCACGTGTCATATTTCGGGCTGATAATACTGGTAGGCCTTGGTTTAAGCCGGATCTGAGTATTATACTGTGTAGATATAATATCTTTATCTCAGTTGCATTTGTATTCGGCCGTAATACAAATGCGGGTATGTTTATACTTTTACGGGGTTATCCTGAAATTCGTTTCGGGATCGCTTTTGGAAGTTGCCAGTTTCCCGTTTTCTATCACCCGTATTTAACATTCGGTTAAATGCGGATTTATCTTTTCGTCACTTGGGTGAGTCATGAGGGTGAGTCGTGGTTCTAGAAGGTTCTAGATTTGGTGACTTGGTTTTGGTTCAATGTATGCATTAAATGCTTTGATGACTAGGTTATGATGATTCATTAGTTCATTAATGATTTTGCAAGGTGTTTATTATGACTCATTCATCAATTATTGCTTGTGGTCACCTTCCCCTCTCCTACACTCACCTCCCCCCTCATCTTAAGTGGCCGGCCCCTCTTGGAAAAGGAGTGGGTTGTGTTTTGGAAAAAGATTATGAATGTTTAGGTTCAAGAAAATTTGATATGCCAATTTCTCATTTACCCGATCCAAAAGGAAACTTCATTAACCGTTCGTCCATTGCTTTGGACGAAGCGGGACAAAGTGTTCTACTCATTCTCTACATCAATCTTGGTCATCTCTTTTAGCAAACTTGATGATCGAGTTGCATCGGTTCAGATGCGGGAGCCCGTTTAAAGATCCGTCGACATGGTGCCACCTGGACGAGGAGACTGGAGATTCTGGAGATCGGAGCAGCCGCAACAAAGTGTGGGATGATGGTTGAAGACCGAAGGACTCGGATCGTTTGGTATAACATTTCTACCCACTTTGTAGTTTGTTAGTTTAGCTTTAATGGCAGATCCGGGTGATAGTACACGATAGCGCCAGTTGTAAAAGTTTTTGTTCCGCATTTGGCGTCTGTTAGACGGCCGGGGCGCTACCGTGGACTTACAGTGGTATCAGAGTCTCGCCATTAAGCTTTACTAACTTGTGCTAACGCGTTTAAAATATCGATCGAACGGAATTTCGAAAACTACAATTTTCTGTACAAAAGTTTCTGTCGATTTTAAATCTGGCCTAAAAATTATTTTGAGCATGACAGAAAATTGTGCAGGTAATTATAAGCAAACTGGTGAAATTTGGTCACATGATCCCACAGAACGGCCGCGGATCCACGGCCCAAACCAGGGTTTGGTCGTTGATCCGCCGCGCTTTTGTGGGAACAGTGAGCCAAATTTCTACAGTATGTTCTACAAGGAAAATTGTGGCTTTTGGAATATTTCTTTTGGGCCCATATTTTGTTACTATACAGCAGATGTACGTGGGGCCCACTTCGGGAAGTTTTGTCGATCGAAATTTTAAACTTGTTAGTTTACTGTACTTACTTTATATCTCGGACTGGGAATGTCATTTGAGCGGTAAACCGCGTCTAATTGCTATAGTCCTTTTAGACGGGTTTGTGAACGTGACATTCATGTTGATGTTCTATGTTGTACTGTGATGTTGCGGATATGTCGTGGTGGATAGCAGTGTGCAATGGTAGTGCAGTTTGAATTCATTTGTACATTTGATATTGCGGGGCGAGCGTCCAACATGTGGACTGCCGTCACTTCCTGTTTGTATAATATTCTTTTGGGGCACGACCGGGCTGAGGTCGATGTACCCGTTGTATATATTTTCTTTTATGTACTAGGATTACCCTGCGACGGAGTGCACGGATAGCCGGGTTCTGGAGAGCAACGGGTCCGTATCTCATGGCTTTGAGAGGCAGAGGGACCCCACTCTAGAATTGGCAGACTATTCGCCACACTCGTAAGGGGTACAGGTTGACCCAAGGAGGGGTGCTCAAGTTACCGGATTCTGTGAAGTACCGGGTGGTCCATTCACTTTGCTGTAGGGGGCTGCCTCGCTTCAGGTTTTGGCGGGTAACTTGCCGCACCCGTAGGGGTCTAGGTTTCATTGCACAGGCTGTCCACACGACCAAGGGAACATCGGGTTTCAGTAGCGGCTCTGTCAAACCCGGGGATCCCAGATTATCTGTATTGTTCTGTGATGCTTATTACTTTTCTGTAATGTTGCATATTATCACGCCTGGAGCGATTATTTTATATTGGTATATATACTATTAGATGTTGTATATGTTTTACAACCGCGGTAGTCCAGTCCCCGCTCTGTCGTTAGTTAAGTAACCTAACGGGTGATGACGGGACCCTGTGGCGAATGCGGATGGCATATACGTACATTTTATTTTTCGTTCTTTTCTGGTGTGATTGATTGATGGGACTGCGTTGATTCTGATCAATGCAAAGTAAAACAAACCTATATTTGATGTTGTTGGAACAAATTTTAAAAAGTTTTATTACAAAGACGTTTCCTTTTGTTTTGCATAGTGATATTCAGTTGGAATATCCTGCACCTCATTCCACGAGGCAAGAGCCGAGATCCCTTCACCGAGAGTGACCCCTTGGGCAGAAGTTTACGTCAGGGTAGTAACTTCACTATAGTCGATTATAAGTTGCTTTGCATCGCGGTATTCAGTAAGAATATCCTGCACCTCATTCCACGAGGAAAGAGCCGAGATCCCTTCACCTGGAGTGACCTTTTTAGCAAAAGGTTTTCGCCACTATATTTTTATAAAAAGCTATCAGGTTCCTTCAACGAGATCAAGTTCATTACGTTAAAGGTTTTTCGCCAAAAACCAGCCGTAGTCCTCCGTCATGTCTTGTGGATGGTCAGTAGTATTCAAGCTATGTTTGTTTGTCCAAAGTCAAGGCATAGTGTTTGATAGTTGCTGGGTATTCATCTGTTGCGTAGATAGATGCGTTGGTTTGGGACAGTCGTATTACCTTGTTGGCCAAAGTCAAGGGTGTAAGTCCACGTTGCCCACCCCGGTGCTTGCGGGGAGGCGGAAAACGGAATAAAAATCGGATTTTTATGAGCTTAGGCAACATGGACTAAGCTTAGAAGGATCTTTGCTAAACAAAAACTAGCTAAAGCTAACTAGTAACTAGCTAAGTGCTAGAAAGGTTATACCTTGGGCTCTAAGTCCTTCTCTCCTTGCTCCTTAGAGTAGTGGAAGGAGGTCACCTTGTCGTCTTCTCCCGTCAAAGAAAGATCCACCCGAAAGCCTCAACCTTTGGCTTCAACTCCAAGCTAGAAGTAACTAGGGTTCAAGAAGTGCTAGTCCTTCAACCCTAGATGAGAGTAGAGAAGATCAAGAGAGGGTTTTTCTCAAGCTCAAGTGTTTCTCAACACATGAGAGGGAGAGAGCTTGAGGGAGAAGAAGAACAAGAGAGAGAAAAGATATGATAGAATGAGAATTATTGAACCATTCTCACAAGTATATGTGTATTATTTTAATTAGATAATTAGTAAGATAATTGTCATGGTTAATGATGACATGACCATTATCATTTCAATTTGCAAGGATAAAAAAGCATCTTCCAAAAGAAATGATGATGGTCAAAGTGTCAACCTAGGTCAACAAGTCAATAAGGTCAAATGGTCAACAACCATAACCATGCTCAATTATTAAACTAATACCAATTAGTAATAATACACACATAAACATTAGGGTTAATAAAATGACAATAGCCATTAACCCTAATCAAGGTCCTCTCCCTCTGTCTCAAGCAACTGTGCATACGCACCCGCATTCGTGATCCGAGGAACACGAATACAATGAGAAAAACCAATCTCAAATCATATACTAGGATCCGGCTTAAACCAAAGCTCGCTAGTATAAACTGTCCGGACAGCAACGTGCACAAGTGCGCGAATGTGAATGAACCCTGTCGCAAAACCATGCGGCCTCTACTCATTTTGCCTAAAGGCGAATAGCTCTCTGTGTGGGACTCTAAAGACTCGACACTATGCTGGCAGTGGGTTTAACCACAGACCGCAAGCGGCACTAGCTGTACGTAATGGTCCCCAGGTAGATGTCGATAAGAAGACTGACGAGGTGAACCCCATCTGAACTCCTACTGAGCCTGTATGTGACAATCTCCGTACAGTCCGGTCTGGTCGTCTGATACATCGCATGGCGGGCCTAGGGGGGCGGTGAACGTCAGTCCCCTAACAGCGGTACAAGTCATGCCGGAGTGAAGCTCAGAACACCCTGAGATAACACTGGAAACCTACCAATATATCTCGCTTGCCCTGGCCAGGGACTACTCGTGTAATGGCTCTCCTGGACACAGCGCGATGTCAACCCCCAATACCGGGAGAGACGAATCCTGTCTAACTGTCACTGCCTCCAAGTGCTTCGGGACTGCACCCAAAAACTACCTGTTTGCACGACTCCTTTGAGCCGTGGTAGGGTAGTAATCAAAGTGCAGTGGGAACACACTCGAGGCGAAGTGACAGTGTCAAGTCAGCGAACTAAGCTATACTCATGTCACTTGGGAACTGATAAATGACGATAGGTATAATACCAACCAACAGTCCCCGACGAGTCCTGTCCAGTGTACTCGTAACCTAACGAGCAACCGCATACTATCTCAAGTACGACGTACTGACGGCTGTGGGACAGACCATCTCCCACACTGGGATGAAAAGCGCATACGCTAGTCTACTCCGGAGTATCGATGCCCTGTCTCGATAGTCCAACGACTAGGGACCTGTATAAGGATGTGCTTATAGATCACCCAGCTCCCACGAGTGTGAGCGCCATCACAACGCTGGTAATCAAGCAAAGATCCTAAGGGCTCTACTAATATGTATAACAGCAATATGCTAAAAGAAACACATGCACATATTAAAGCAGAGACAAACCAAGTAGCATACTACCATTTCGAGCAAGATTGTATATACAACTGTGAATATCCCAAGCTTCCATCAAGTAATATACAAACTAGTATGATACAGTAATGGGCTCTAGGGCATATACACTAACAATCTCCCACTTGCACTAAGGCCATGTACTGGCGTATCGAAGACCTATCATCTCGATCAGCCGCTCGAACTGAGTCTGGGGCAAGGCCTTGGTGAATGGATCTGCTGTGTTATCCTCTGATGCAACTCTCCAGACCTCGATCTCCTGGCGATCTACGATCTCCCTGATCAGGTGATACCGCCTTAAGATGTGTCTGGATTTCTGATGGGATCTGGGTTCCTTTGCTAAAGCTATAGCCCCATTGTTGTCGCAATACAGAGGTATTGGGTCAACAATGGACGGAACCACCTGAAGTTCTCTCAAGAACTTCCTCATCCAGACAGCTTCTTTTGCGACATCAGATGCAGCGATGTATTCCGCTTCCATCGTCGAGTCAGCAACGGTTTCCTGTTTGGAGCTCTTCCAACACACCGCCCCTCCATTGAGGGTGAAGACAAAACCCGACATGGACTTGGAATCATCCTTGTCACTCTGGAAGCTGGAGTCAGCAAAGGCCTCAATCTGCAGGTCTTTTCCGCCATACACCAAGAACATCTCCTTAGTTCTTCTCAGGTACTTGAGAATGTTCTTTACTGCTATCCAATGTTTCTCCCCTGGGTTTGACTGATACCTGCTTACCACACTCAGTGCATAAGCCACATCCGGTCTGGTACACAACATCGCATACATTATAGAGCCTACCGCAGAAGCGTAGGGTATAATAGACATGCGATCCCTCTCCAAATCATTCTTGGGAGACATCTCTTTTGAGAGGGTGATCCCGTGACAAGCCGGTAGATTACCGCGCTTGGAATCTTCCATACTGAATCTCTTCAGTATGGCGTCGATGTACCTGGACTGCAAAAGTCCTAATATCCTCTTGGATCTGTCACGGTAGATCCGGATACCCAGAATGTATGAGGCATCACCCAGGTCTTTCATGGAGAACCTGTGTGATAAGAACCCCTTGACAGATTGTAGCATAGGAATGTCATTTCCTATTAAGAGAATGTCATCCACGTATAAAACGAGGAATACTACAGTTCTCTCTACAAATCTACAATAGATGCATGGTTCATCTGGATTTTTGATAAAGCCAAATTCCTTGACCGTCTCATCAAAACAGATGTTCCAACTCCGCGATGCCTGCTTTAGTCCATAAATGGACTTAAGCAACTTGCACACCTTTCCGCTGCTCCCACTCTGAATGAAACCCTCCGGCTGATCCATATAGACGCACTCTTCCAAATGACCATTTAGAAAAGCCGTCTTTACGTCCATCTGCCAGATTTCATAATCGTGGAAGGCAGCAATGGCAAGAAGGATCCGAATGGATTTCAGCATAGCCACTGGAGAAAAGGTCTCGTCATAGTCCAAACCAGGTCTTTGACGAAAACCCTTTGCTACAAGTCTAGCTTTATAGGTCTCAACCTGCCCATCTACACCAATCTTCTTTCTGAAGATCCATTTAGAGCCTACGGGTTTTACCCTTTCTGGTGCAAAGTCTAAAGTCCAAACTTTGTTGGTGTACATGGACTCCATCTCGGTCCGCATTGCATCCAGCCATTTTACCGAGTCGCCGCTCTGAATCGCTTGCTGGAAGCTAGTAGGCTCACCATAATCCATGGTGCAATCCTCTCTATCCCCGTCTATAAGAAAACCGTAGTATCTCTCGGGCGGATGAGACTGCCTACTATTCCTGCGGAGTGGCGCTGGGATGTCCGGTTCTCTTGAAACTTCTGGTTCTTCCAAGCTTTCAGTAATAGCTTGTGGTTCTGGAATTTCTTTCAGTTCTATTGCGCTCTCACTTATCTGATTTTCTAAAAAATCAGTTTCCAAGAAGTGGGCATGCTGAGAAACAAAAACCTTTTGTTCCTCTGCGGAATAGAAAAGATACCCCCTGGAGTTCTTTGGGTATCCCAAAAACTTACACAGTACTGAGCGTGCCTCGAGCTTGTTCGCATGCTGCTTTTTTACAAAAGCTGGACATCCCTATGTCTTAAGGTACTTGAGACAGGGTTTCTTCCCACTCCACATCTGATATGGGGTGGTAGGCACAGTCTTGGTTGGAGCCTTGTTCAAGAGATATGCTGCTGTTTCTAGCGCATAACCCCAGAAGGATCGCGGTAACTCAGCCTTACTCATCATGGAACGAACCATATCCAAGAGGGTTCGATTCCGCCTTTCCGATACACCATTGTGTTGTGGTGTGTATGGAGGAGTAAGCTGAGAGAGAATTCCATTCTCTTTTAAGTAGCCCAGAAACTCGGCACTTAAGTATTCACCACCTCTATCAGATCTTAGTGTCTTGATACTTTTGCCTGTTTGTTTTTCAACTTCATTCTTGTATTCTTGAAATTTCTCAAAGGCCTCGGATTTGTGCTTCATCAAGAAGACATGCCCATACCTAGAGAAATCATCTGTGAAAGTAATGAAGTATGAATAACCGCTTCGCACATGTGTAGACATTGGACCGTACACGTCGCTGTGTACGAGTCCCAAGAGCTCGCTCGCTCTTTCTCCATGTCCAGTAAACGGAGTCTTTGTCATCTTTCCTTTGAGACGGGATTGGCAAGTTGCATACGATTGATATTCGAACGGATCCAAATATCCTTCTGAATGTAACTTAGTCAACCTTCTCTCATTGATGTGACCCAGTCTACAATGCCATAAGAAAGTTTTATTGATTTCTGGAGACTTTCTTTTGTGTGTATTCTGGACATTGAAAATCTGTGGTTGGTTTAATACGTATATACCGTTGTTCAATGTACCTGACCCAATCAAAGCTTGATTAAGGTGAATGTTCACTACATTACTTACAAATGCAAATTCATAACCTTCTTTAGATAATAAAGATACAGAAATGATATTACAGGTTGCATTTGGTACATAATAACAACTACGCAAAACCAAAAAATGTCCATCCGACAATCCCAGGTGATAGTCCCCCACGACCTCAGCATCCATGCTAGCACCGTTCGCAACTCTGAGGGTCATGTCACCTGCCTTCAAAACTCTACGCTTTCTTAACGCCTGCAAAGAATTACAGATATGAGATCCTGATCCGGTATCCAATACCCAGGAAGTAGAGTTTATTGATAGACAGTTTTCAATAACATACACACATGAAGCTGAAGCCGCAACTCGCTTCAAATCCTGTGTTCTGGCTTTCCAAGCCTTGCAATCCTGTTTCCAGTGACCACTTTTGTGATAATAGAAGCATTCTTCCTTCGCCACTAGCTTCCCCGCTATCTTTGTTGCTTTACCTTTTCCCTTCGTATCCACTTTACTGACACCGCCTCTTGGTTTGGCGGGGGCTTTCTTCTTCTTACCCTTGGCTTTCGCCTTGGATCTAGAAGAGGAAGATCCTCCTACAAACAAAGTGGATGTCTCCCTAAATTTCTGTAGGGTGCCCTCAGCACTCCTCAACATGTTCAGAAGTTCGGAAAGTTCTACCTCCTTTCTTTGCATGTTGAAGTTAAGAATAAACTGGGCGTAAGTGGAAGGAAGGGACTGGAGAATCAAATCAGTATAGAGTTCATTCTCCAACGTGGTCCCAAGGTCCGCGAGCTCCTCTATGTAGCCAATCATCTTAAGCACGTGTTCCGCTACCGATGATCCGACGGCCAACCTTGCCGAAAATAGCTTCTTCGACACTTCGTATCTTGCGATACGAGACTGCTCTCCATACAGTTCTTTTGTATGAAGAAATATGGACTCTAGGTCCATATTCTCGTGCCTCCTCTGATGTTCATTGTCCATCGAGGCTAATACGAGGCATTTGGCCTTCGCGCAATCTATCTCCCATGTCTTACGGATTTCCTTATCCGCGATGCTGGAGGTGGGACCTGGGACTGGGGGAGCTTTGGTGGTAAGGACATACCCCAACTTGTCGTAAGTGATTGCCATCTTGACATTCCTGAGCCAATCTTTGTAGTTTGGCCCTGTCAATATGTTTTTATCTAGTAATAACTTAAGTCCGGTCATCTTGAATGGTCGCTGCAATTAGGAGAGAGAAAACAAACACTTAGCATGATGCTCTTGCAAGTTTAGATTGGTTTTTAATTTATCTAAACAGGATGGCTCCCACTGTCTCTCGAATCCCTCCTCAAACCACAAAGGAAGAACTAGTCGGGATCTTTCTCACCGTACAATACTTGCTTAACCTTTCAGCCAGGCCAGTGTCGGTACTTCGAGGGAGGTTTTCCAACGCTTTCGCGAAGTTCCTTAATTAAGTAACCTCTTTTCCCTGTGGGCGTAGCCCCGCTAACACCTTTCTAGACACCTACTAGGTTTATAGCATTGATCGTTAAGTGAGAGTTATCCCGAGGAGTAGCATATACTCACAGTAGGATCGGGATCCAAATATCATCGCGTGATAAGACCGAAGGAATCCTACCAGAATCATCACACTCCAAATGGTATGCAACGCTAGCAAGTTTCAGTACTTATGAAACTCTCGATGTGGATTTTTGCCCCATGCTCTTATGACCTTGACTTTGGCCAAAATATCATAAGTCATATGTCAAGTTCTACCCGTCATTCTCCTGGTTAATTTGGACCCACCCGTACCTACCCTTGACTTTGGCCAAAATGGCAGCACGACTGTCCCAAACCAACGCATCTATCTATGCTACATATGAACACCCAACAGCTACCAATCACTATGCCTTGACGAAGGTCAACAAACATAGCTTGAATACTATTGAATATCCATACGAAACGACAGAGGGCTACGGATGGTTTTGGCGAAACTATGAACGTAGTGAACTTGATCTAATCGATGGAATGAGATAGTTTTTAAAAAGGAGTGGTTCAAGCTCCGCGTTTAAAAGTTTGGTTTTGAAAAGAACCGAGTGGTTTTCAAAGTGTTCCAATCGACTTTTACTTAGTTTATTTTCTTGCATTAGTTCTTTTAATGCATCCCATCATTTAATCCTACCATTGCAGAAAACAACCAAAATATGACGTACGCTTATGCCATTCGCATTCGCCACGGGGCCCCGTCATCACCCGTTAGGTTACTTAACTAACGACAGAGCGGGGGCTGAGCTAGCGCGGCTGTAAAACATAAGCAATGCCTAAATAGTTATCATATATAAATATATAGCAATGATAGACATTACAGATCACAGATGAATACATTGGATATACTAGGAATCCACAATCCGTTCGAGCCTGCAACGAAAAGCGGATTACACGGTCGCGGTGAATAGCCAAATACCCCACCCAAGACCCCTACGGGTGCGGCAAACTACCCGCCAAGTACCCGAAGCGAAGCAACCTCCCTCACCACCGTGAGTAGGCCACTCGGCACTTCGAGATACCCGGTAGTTTGTACACCCCTCCATGGGTCTATCCTAGGAGCAAAAACAGTAAAAAGAATTATACAAAGACGGCAACAACCCCGACCCGGTTGTGCGGCGAAACAAATAATAATATTACATCAATTTACATATTACAAATGAATGAAAGAAAAGCAACAGTCATCTCACATCCATCCCGGCTATTCACCTGCGACAATCCAACCCATTCATATACACAAACCAGTATCAAACACAGATCACAGAGATGTATAACCCCGACTAATCGACATATAGCAATTAGCCGATGTTCAATACATGCAAACATCACAGATATAACCTTTGTAGTCAAAGTATATTGAAGTTCGAAAAAAATACGGATTTATAGGCCCCCAAAAGTAAATTTCTATTCTGGAAAATCTGGGCACAAATAAACCATCTGAAAAATTCTAAAACCAAGCCAGAAATACTCTGCACCAAACTCGACCAAGTGAAGAGCCTAGACGGCCGCGGTTGCGCGGCAATAGCTTGCTATTGCCGCGGAACCGCGGCACTATGGTCGATTCGCTTGCTCGTTTTTGGTGGATATCTTTAAAAAACCCTGAGACGATTTTAGCAGTATAACAAATTTTGTTTTGACCAGAATTTTTTTTTACAGAAACTAGGGTTTTTAAAACTTGGTTTTTTCGATTTTTACGTTTCGAACTTCTACACACTTCACTACTTAGCTAGTTTATGTTTAGTTAGGCTCTGATACCACTGTAAGTCCACGTTGCCCACCCCGGTGCTTGTGGGGAGGCGGAAAACGGAATAAAAATCGGATTTTTATGAGCTTAGGCAACATGGACTATGCTTAGAAGGATCTTTGCTAAACAAAAACTTGCTAAAGCTAACTAGTAACTAGCTAAGTGCTAGAAAGGTTATACCTTGGGCTCTTAGTCCTTCTCTCCTTGCTCCTTGGAGTAGTGGAAGGAGGTCACCTTGCCGTCTTCTCCCGTCAAAGAAAGATCCACCCGAAAGCCTCAACCTTTGGCTTCAACTCCAAGCTAGAAGTAACTAGGGTTCAAGAAGTGCTAGTCCTTCAATCCTAGATGAGAGTAGAGAAGATCAAGAGAGGGTTTTTCTCAAGCTCAAGTGTTTCTCAACACATGAGAGGGAGAGAGCTTGAGGGAGAGGAAGAACAAGAGAGAGAAAAGATATGATAGAATGAGAATTATTGAACCATTCTCACAAGTATATGTGTATTATTTTAATTAGATAATTAGTAAGATAATTGCCATGGTTAATGATGACATGACCATTATCATTTCAATTTGCAAGGATCAAAAAGCATCTTCCAAAAGAAATGATGATGGTCAAAGTGTCAACCTAGGTCAACATGTCAATAAGGTCAAATGGTCAACAACCATAACCATGCTCAATTATTAAACTAATACCAATTAATAATAATACACACATAAACATTAGGGTTAATAAAATGACAATAGCCATTAACCCTAATCAAGGTCCTCTCCCTCTGTCTCAAGCAACTGTGCATACACACCCGCATTCGTGATCCGAGGAACACGAATACAATGAGAAAAACAATCTCAAATCATATACTAGGATCCGGCTTAAACCAAAGCCCGCTAGTATAAACTGTCCGGACAGCAACGTGCACAAGTGCGAGAATGTGAACGAACCCTGTCGCAAAACCATGCGACCTCTACTCATTTTGCCTAAAGGCGAATAGCTCTCTGTGTGGGACTCTAAAGACTCGACACTATGCTGGCAGTGGGTTTAACCACAGACCGCAAGCGGCACTAGCTGTACGTAACGGTCCCCGGGTAGATGTCGATAAGAAGACTGACGAGATGAACCCCATCTGAACTCCTACTGAGCCTGTATGTGACAATCTCCGTACAGTCCGGTCTGTTCGTCTGATACATCGCATGGCGGGCCTAGGGGGGCGGTGAACGTCAGTCCCCTAATAGCGGTACAAGTCGTGCCAGAGTGAAGCCCAGAACACCCTAAGATAACACTGGAAACCTACCAGTATATCTCGCTTGCCCTGGCCAGGGACTACTCGGGTAATGGCTCTCCTGGACACAGCGCGATGTCAATCCCCAATACCGGGAGAGACGAATCCTGTCTAACCGTCACTGCCTCCAAGTGCTTCGGGACTGCACCCAAAAACTACCTGTTTGCACGACTCCTTTGAGCCGTGGTAGGGTAGTAATCAAAGTGCAGTGGGAACACACTCGAGGCGAAGTGACAGTGTCAAGTCAGCGGACTAAGCTGTACTCATGTTATCTGGGAACTGATAACTGACGATAGGTATAATACCAACCAACAGTCCCCGACGAGTCCTGTCCAGTGTACTCGTAACCTAACGAACACCCGCATACTATCTCAAGTACGACGTACTGACGGCTGTGGGACAGACCATCTCCCACACTGGGATGAGAAGCGCATACGCTAGTCTACTCCGGAGTATCGATGCCCTGTCTCGATAGTCCAACGACTAGGGACCTGTATAAGGATGTGCTTATAGATCACCCAGCTCCCACGAGTGTGAGCGCCATCACAACGCTGGTAATCAAGCAAAGATCCTAAGGGCTCTACTAATATGTATAACAGCAATATGCTAAAAGAAACACATGCACATATTAAAGAGAGACAAACCAAGTAGCATACTACCATTTCGAGCAAGATTGTATATACAACTGTGAATATCCCAAGCTTCCATCAAGTAATATACAAACTAGTATGATACAGTAATGACCTCTAGGGCATATACACTAACAAAGGGTATGTACGGGTGGGTTCAAATTAACCTGGATAATGACGGGTAGAACTTGGCATGTGACTTATGATGGGTTGGCCAAAGTCATGATCATAAGAGCATGGGGCAAAAAAATCATATCGGGAGTTTCAAACATACAGGAAACTTGCCAGGCATGCGCATACCTTCTGGAATGTGATAACTTGAGTGGCTTCCATCAAGTTATCATGCGATGATAGTTAGATCCCGATTCTCACTGATGAGTTGGTTTACTCTTCGGGTGATCCCGACTAATTCTTCTTTCAGGTTTGGAGGAGAATTTGAGATTACAGTAGGAGGTTTCCTGATTAGATAAAGTGATAACCATTCTGATCTAGGTTAGAGTGCACGTAGAGTGTTTCTTTTCTCTCTCTCTCTTTGGAAGCGACCTTTGACCGACCCTAGACTATGACTCAGTGGCCAAGTTGACCGAACCTTTTTAAAATACTGGCTTTTGGATTGTCTGAGTTGCATAAGTCATTGCCGCTCCTTCTTTTACCCTTTGTATTTCTCAGAACACCCCTTGTTACTACGGACATCCACTTCTATTGGATAGATCCATCGTATGGTTATATACGAACTCGGAGGGACTTCTTCGAGGATGGATCCAGGTTCAGGAGAAATAGAATAAGGTATTATTCAGTTGTCTTTTATTATCACCTTCTCTCAGGTTGTGAGGGCTCCTTAGTTTAGGAGAGTACACCTATTACGCTTATTGGATAGTCTTATTCCAAACCATAGGCAGGTGCCGAAAGGTAGGGAATGAAGAAAACCCATTAGCCTAAGTAGGGTGTACAGAAGGTAATAACTAAAAACAAATTAAAGGGATTAGAAAGAGGGCAAAGTAAATTGCGACTGCTATCATTCACGACCAAACCGCGTACTTCATCGCCGCTCCTATTTCACCTTTGCTTTTTTCCCCAGTTCGGGAGAAATAGAATAAGATATTATTCAGTTGTCTTTTATCATCACCTTCTCTCAGGTTACGAGTACTCCTTGGTTTAGGAGGGTACACCTATTATGCTACTGGATAGTCTTCTTCCAAACCATAGGCTGGTGCCGAACGGTAGGGAAGGAAGAAAACCATTAAGCGTAACGATGGTGTACAGAAGGTAACGACTAAAGACAAATAAAGGGATTTAGAGAGATGGCATTAAAATATACGGTTATAGTCATGACTTGGATTATGGAAGAGGCATTATTAGGAATACCAGGATACCCCTACGAAACATTTTCATTTTTCAGTGCATTGTTAAAGGAAAACTGATTTCCCGATTAGATACTTACTCCAGGGTATGTATTTACCAAGTATGATTCTCACATCTGTATGGTTTTACAGATGATGAGTGGGAGTAGGTTATTGGGAATAAGGTGATCATCCTCATTATATCGGAATTCGTTGAAATTGGTGATATTTGAGGAAGTCGCCTGGGTTTTTGCCAGACGGCATGTATTTGGTTTTGAGTATCCGTTGTTGTGCACCAATTTCAAAATGATATATCTGTACGTTTATTTTTATAAAGTGAGATATAACTTTTTGAAATTATGTTCGTGACATTTACCTATATCAGTTGACGATTGGGTAAGGAGCATTGAACAACGGAGTAGTTCTTAATCATAAGTACAGTTTTCAACCTACGATGCACGGGTTTTGAGTTATTCAAACTCAGCGGACTTATACAGAGTATTGTAGTTTGTCCTGTGTCCGTCAGGACAAAGGGGTATGTCCTCGTACTCTGTTTTGTTTACTTGTAACTCCTCTAGTTTTTAGACAAGTGTTTCGTAGAAATACAATGTCTAAGTTTTGAGAAGTTGTGGGTATAAGAATAAAGTAGAGAACTAGGTATCGCAAGTATCGGGATTCTTCAAAGTGATCGAAGATGTAGATTCTTGTGATTGGTATTCAGATGAAAGTAATGGTTTTTGAGAAACTAGTTTCTATTTCAGGTTACTCATAATTAGATGGATTCCTAGGTTGAGTAATGCTGATTAGCCTCTCTTCATTAAGTTGATATGCACTGAAGACAGCTGCATGATTTGAATCTGGTTCCAATTAAATAAGTGCCAAAGTTTCTATATTGCATATAGAATGCTTCATATCTTAACGATGTTAAGGTAAGGGGAGTTGTCCAGCTTATGCTTAAAACCATATACTGGATAACCCAAGGAACGTTTCTGTAATGGCTGTTTGTGGGTTGACCCTGGCTTTGATGAGGGTTCACATTTCTACCATCTGGAAGATCAATGGTGATATTGTTCTTGACTCGCCACAGTTTTAGTAAAATGGATTTTTTTCAGAAAACAGTAGTGGGAGTATGGTAGAACTGGATGTGATTCCATAACTGCAAACGATTACGGAAAATTTAATAGGACCTATATATTCATTCAGGTTTGACATTCCATTAGCCACTCCGCATATATGGTGGGTAACCTCAGACACCAGAGAGGTACTTCGGTAGCCTCAAGGACGGTGACAAGGTGGTTCTTGTTTACCCAAACTTGACACTACTGTTGTTCCAGACTATGAGACCCGGCAAGAGGATAATTATAGCATCGTTCTAAACTAGCTTTAGAAGTGTACGTATATATTATTCTGCCAGAGAGTTGTCATAATCAGTGGGAGCAGCGGAAGCATAGTGGGCAAGTAGCTTATGTCTATTTATAGGCTTGAGCAAATATAGCGGAGATAGATCATCTAATTTTGATGTGAGAGTCATGGGTTTGACTTCATCAGAATAGGGGATGGATCTATTGAGAAGGTAGTAGGGTGTGATGTCCTGGTATTTGGATGACATACACAGAGTAGGAAGTAAAATTCCTATACTACGATTGGTTGTACTTTGGTCATCACACAGTTGTTTCTCCACAAGGATATAGATATAATATCAGACATTCTGGTTACTAGATCTATGGTTTTAGATCTAGATTTGGGTGGTTTCCCAATATGGGTATTTTGACAATATTCTAATAGTATTTTAGAATAGATGACTTTTGGCATGGTGGTGTACCTGCAGGTGATGGAGTCACCCTCTCTAAAGGTGTCTTAGAGACTAAAGGAGAGAGGGATGTGCATGATTGGCAGATCACTTGCTTAGGCAATTGAGTCAATCATGAGATGTCAAGCACTATACCAGATGTTGTTTTTGCACTAGATACGATAAGTTTATATTAATCCAATCCTGGAGAAACATAAGGAAGCAGTTTTAGAACATAAGTGCATGTTCTACGGATTTGATGACAACAGCCTCCTTCGGGAAACGGTTATCATTCCAGGCTTCCAAGGTGACATGGATGACAGAGTGATTGTGAGAGTTATAGTTTTCCCTCTGATGAGGGATAGTATTATGGACAGGTAGTCCAAGAGGATACTGTGGGAGGCATGGTGCTGGATACTGATTAGGTTCAGTTATCAATAAAGTCTAAGAAGTTTGGATTTGGAGTTCATTTATGAACTAGGTCCCATCAGATATTCAGACATATTCTAAGACAGGTATTACTCGATTCGGGAGATGGCTTTCTCCGTGAACTTGAGATTAAGAGAGACATAGAAAGAAACATCAGGGCGGATCCACTCACTGAGGCTATTTCTCGAACACAAGAGTTTTACAAACTAGCTTTGTGAAACTGATTAGTAGAGGAGTTGGATGTTCGGTATCACACGGGCTGTGAGTATGCGACATCGCAATAATTAGCCTTAAGTGCAAGTGGGAGATTGTTGGATATAGTGCCCTCAAAGTCAATTATTGGATCGCAGGTACGTGATTGCAATGATTGATGGAGGACCTATACCGATATGACAGTCTTGCTCGAGATGATAGTATGCTATCTGGTTTGTCTTTATCATCGTATACATGCTTTAGTTCACTATTGCATGATGATAGAGCCCATATGATTCTTTCTTGACTGCCAGTAGTATGATGGCGATCATATACGTGGGAGCTGGGGTCTATAAACACATCCTTAAAGTGTCCCTAGTCGTGGAAGTTTCGAGACAGGGCATCGATACTCCAGAGTAGACTAGTGTATACAGTCGAGACCCCGACGAGGGGCGGTGGCCGGTCTCACAAGCTATTAGTGTCAATTGGTTCACCTAAGATGTATACAGGTGCTCATTGGGTTATGAGTACACCGGACAGGACTCGCCGGGAACATGCTAGTTGGTATTATACATATCGCCAGATAGCAGTTCCCTGGTGACATGTGTACAAGTTAGTTTGTCGACCTGATATCGTCATTTGTCTCGTGTGAGTTCCCACTGTGCTTTGATTTCTACCCTACCACGTTCAAAGGAGACGTGCAAACAGGTATTTTTTGGGTACAGTCCTGAGCCACATGGAGGCAGTGAGCGGATCGTCGGAGATTCGTCTCTCCCGGTATTGGGGGTTGATGTCGGACAGTGCACGGGTGGCCATCACTAGAAATCCTTGGCCGAGGTAGTGGAGAATTTCTGATTTGGATCGGTAGTTTCTCAGGTGGTGATGGGCTTCATACCGACACGAATTATCGCGTTATTAGGGGTCTAACTTTATCCACCTCCCTAGACTCGATATGCGATACTCTTTAGACGAACGAACCGGACTGTACGGATATTGTCACTGTCAGGCTCATCAGGGTTTCAGGATGAGTTCGCTCGTCGGCTTCCCTTCCAATCAATACATAGGCAACCGTTACGTACAGCTAGTACCTCTGACGTGCTAGTGGTTATACTCAGTACCAGTGTGTTGATGAGTCATTAGAGTCTCCCACAGACAGTTTCCCAAGTTCGGGCGAAACGTTGTAGAGGCCGTATGGTTTTTATGGCAGGGTTCGGAAAATGCACGTGTGTTTTCGCACGTGTCATATTTCGGGCTGATAATACTGGTAGGCTTTGGTTTAAGCCGGATCTGAGTATTATACTGTGTATATATAATATCTTTGTCTCAGTTGCATTTGTATTCGGTCGTAATACAAATGTGGGTATGTTTATACTGTTACGGGGTTATCCTGAAATTCGTTTCGGGATCACTTTTGGAAGTTGCCAGTTTCCCGTTTTCTATCACCAGTATTTAACATTCGGTTAAATGTGGATTTATCTTTTCGTCACTTGGGTGAGTCATGAGGGTGAGTCGTGGTTCTAGAAGGTTCTAGATTTGGTGACTTGGTTTTGGTTCAATGTATGCATTAAATGCTTTGAAGACTAGGTTATGATGATTCATTAGTTCATTAATGATTTTGCAAGGTGTTTATTATGACTCATTCATCAATTATTGCTTGTGGTCACCTTCCCCTCTCCTACACTCACCTCCCCCCTCATCTTAAGTGGCCGGCCCCTCTTGGAAAAGGAGTGGGTTGTGTTTTGGAAAAACATTATGAAAGTTTAGGTTCATGAAAATTTGATATGCCAATTTCTCATTTACCCGATCCAAAAGGCAACTTCATTAACCGTTCGTCCATAACTTTGGACGAAGCAAGACAAAGTGTTCTACTCATTCTCTACATCAATCTTGGTCATCTCTTTTAGAAAACTTGATGATCGAGTTGCCTCGGTTCAGAGGCGGGAGCCCGTTTAAAGATCCGTCGACATGGTGCCACCTGGATGAGGAGACTGGAGATTCAGGAGATCGGAGCAGCCGCAACAAAGTGTGGGATGATGGTTGAAGACCGATGGACTCGGATCGTTCGGTATAACATTTCTACCCACTTTGTAGTTTCTTAGTCTAGCTTTAATGGCAGATCCGGGTGATAGTACACGATAGCGCCAGTTGTAAAAGTTTTTGTTCCGCATTTGGCATCTGTTAGACGGCCGGGGCGTTACCGTGGACATACACGTAGTTGGGTAGTAAACAAAGCACAGTGGGAACTCACATGAGACAAATGACGATCTCAGGTCGACAGACTAACCTGTACACATGTCACCTGGGAACTGCTATCTGACAATAGGTATAATACCAACTATCAGGTTCCCGGCGAGTCCGTCCAGTGTACTCATAACCCAATGAGCACCTGCATACTATCTTAGGTGAACAAACTAACACCAATGGCTTGTGAGAGCTGGCCACCGCCCCTCGTCGGGGTCTCGATCAGTATACACTAGTCTACACTGGAGTATCGATGCCCGGTCTCGATACTCCTACGACTAGGGACATTTAAGGATGTGCTTATAGACCCCAGCTCCCACATATACGATCGCCATCATAATGCTGGCAGTCAAGCAAGAATCCTATGGGCTCTATCACCATGATGATAAAGACAAACCAGATAGCATACTATCATCTTGAGTAATACTGTTTTATCGGTATAGGTCCTACCTTAATCATCATAATCACAAGTCCGCGACTATGATAATTACCTTGAGGGCACTATAGCCAACAATCTCCCACTTGCACTTAAGGACAATTATTGCGATGTCGCATACTCACAGCCCGTGTAATACCGAACACCCAACTTCTCTACTAATCAGTTTTGCAAAGCCCATTTGCGAAAATGACTGCGCTCGAGAAATAGCCTCAGTGTGTGGATCCGCTCCAATGTTTCTTTCTGTTTCACTTTGTATCCCAACTTTATGGAGAAAACTATCTCCCGAAATGAGCAGTACCTGTCTCAGAATTTATCTGTATGTCTGATGGGACCCAGTTCACAAATGAACTCCAAATCCAACAAACTACTCAGACTGTATCGTCCACTGAATTTAATCAGTATCCTACGCTATGCCTTTCCTTAGTATCCGCTTGGACCACCTGTCCAACATACTGTTCCTCAAAGGAGGGAAAAACTGTAACTCTGACAGTCACTCTGTCATCTAGGTCACCTTGAAAGCCTGAAATGATAACCGTCTCCTGAAGGAGGCTGCCGTTACCATATCCTAAGAACATTTACTTATGTTCATAAACTGCTTCCTAATGTTTCTCCAGGATTGGATTAATATATCTGCTTATTGCATCTAGTGCAAAAGCAATATCTGGTGTGGTACTTGACATTTCATGATTAACTCAATTGCCTAAGCAAGTGATATTCTAATCATGCAGATCCCTCTCCCCTTTAGTCTGTAAGACACCTTTAGAGAGGGTGACTCCATCACCTACAGGTACACCACCATGCCAGGAGTCGTCCATTTAATATCAAAGTACCCAGATTAGGATACTTCCTAAATCTAGATCTAAAACCATAGATCTAGTAACCTGAAACCCTGATATTACATCCATATCCTGTGTGGAGAAACAACTTTGTGATAACCATAGTACAACCGATCGTAGTATAAGAATATCTCTTCCTATCAAGTGCATATCATCCCAATACCTGGACATCACTCTCTACTACCTTCTTACCATATCCATCTCCTATTCTGATGAGGTCAAAGCCTATGACTATCATATCAAAATTAGATGATCTATTTCCGCTATACCTGCACAAGCTACTTGCCTACTATGCTTCTGCTGCTCCCACTGACTACAACAACCCTATGGCAGAGTCATATATACGTGCACTTCTAAAACTAGTTTAGAACGACGCTATACTCATCCTCCTGCCAGGTCTTATAGTCTAGAACAACATCAATGGCAAGTCTGGGTAAACAAGAACCTCCCTGTCACAGTCTCTGAGAAGACCGAAGTACCTCTCGGGTGCCTGAGGTTACCCACCAAAATCTGCGGAAAGGCTAATGGAACATCAAATCCAATTGAATTCTTAGGTTCTATTAAATTTCCAGTAATCGTTTGTGGTTCTGGAATCACTTCCAGTTCTACCATACTCCCACTTTTGGTTTTCTGAAAAAATCCATTTTACTAAAACTGTGGCGAGTCAAGAACAATATAAATATTGATCTTCCTGATGGTAGAAAGTTAACCCTCGTCAAAACCCGGGATAACCCATAAACAGCCATTACTGAAACGTGCCTTGAGTTTATTCGGATTCTGGTTTTAAGCATCAGCCGGACAACTCCCTATACCTTAACATCGTTAAGATATAAATTGATTCTATATATATTTGATATAGAAACAAAAACACTAATTTAATTGGAACCAGATTCAAAAACATGCAGCTGTCTCCAGTGCATATCAATCAAATGGAAAAAGGTCATTCATCATTACTCATCTAGGAGTGCATCCGTATATGAGTATCCCGAAAGAGAAGCAAGTTCTCAAAACCATTACTATTAATTGAATACCAAACACAAGTATCTATATCTTCGACTTCCTCGAAGAATCCTGATACTTACAACAAATGGTTCTCTACTTTATTCTTATACCTATAACTTCTGAATATCTAGACCTTGCATTTCAACGCAATACATGTCCAGAACTGGAGAAGTCATAAGTAAATAGAATATAGTACGAGTACCAACCCCTTTGTCCTAATGGACACTAGACAACATACAATACTTTGTATAAGTCCCCTGAGTTCAATAACTCAAACCCTGTGCGTCGTAGGTTGAAAAACTATACTATGGTTAAGAAGAATTACACCGTTGTTGAATGCATCTTACCTAATTACCAACTGATATGTCATAGACACAATATCAAAAAGTTATATCTCACTTTATAAAATAAATATACAGATATATCAGTTTGGAATTGGTGCATAATAACGGATATTCAAAACCAAATATTTGCCATCCGGCAAAATCCAGATGATTTCCTCAAATATCACCAATTACAACGAATTCCGATATAATGAGGATCTAATCATCCAATTCCCAATATCTTACTCCCACTCACCATCCATAATAACATGCAGATGTGAGAAACGGATCTGGTAAATACATATCCTGGAGTTTGATTCCGATTGGGAAAACAGTTTTCAATTAACATCGCACAGTGAAACTAAAATATGAAAATGTTTCAAAAGGGGTTAACTGGTATTCCTAATAACGCCTCTTCCACTATCCTGAATCATGTCAGTAACCATATACTTACCTGCTCTCACTACAATCCCTTTAATATGTCTTTACTTATTACCTTCTGTACACCTCCTTTACGCTAATTGGTTTTCTTCATTCCCTACGCTTCGGCACCAGCCTAAGGTTTGAAGAAGACTATCCAATAAGCGCAATAGGTGTACTCTCCTAATCCTAGGAGCCCTAGCAACCTGAGAGAAGGTAAAGAGAAAAGACATCAGAATAATCCTATTCAATTTCTCCTGAACCAGAATCCATCCTCGAAAAAGTTCCTTCGAGTTCGTATGTAACTATACGATGGATTTATCCAATGGAAGTGGATATCCGTAGTGATACGGAGTGTCCTAGAGAAATGCAAAGTGGATGTAGGAGTGGCAGGGGTATACATGGTCTTTGTCGTGAATGATGGTGATCGCAATTTTCTTGGCCATTATTCTAATCCCTTTATATGTATTTACTTATTACCTTCTGTACACCACAGTTAAGCTTGTTGGTTTTCTTCCATCCCTACCGTTCGGCACCTGCCTATGGTTTGGAGGAAGACTATCCAATAAGCTCAATAGGTGTACCGTCTCCTAATCCTAGGAGCCCTCACAACCTGAGAGAAGGTAAAGAGAAAAGACAACCGAATAATCCTATTCAATCTCTCCAGAATCAGAATCCATCCTCGAAAAAGTTCCTTCGAGTTCGTATGTAACTATACGATGGATTTATCCAATAGAAGTGGATACTCTCAGTGATACGAGGTGTTCTGGAGAAAAGCAAAGGTGATATAGAAGTGGCAATGATGTATGCGACACCACGACATTCCAAAAGTCGAAGTGTTTTAAGAAGGTTCGGTTAACTTGGTTTCATGAGTTTTAGTCAAAAGTCGGGTCATAGTCGCAACCAGAGAGAGAGAAAAGAAACACTCAGCGTGCACTCTAACCTAGATCAGAATGGTTAACCATTTTATCTAATCTGGATGGCTCCCATTGTTTCCTTGAATTCTCCTCCAAACCCAAAAGGAGAATTAGTCGGAATCACCCGAGGAGTAATCCTACTCATCAGTGGGAATCGGGATCCAACTGTCATCGCATGATAACTTGATGGAAGCCTCTCAAGTCACCACACTCCAGAAGGTATGCAAAAGCCTGGCAAGTTTCCTGTATGTTTGAAACTCCTGATGTAATTTTTACCCCTAACGACTTCATGGCCTTGATAGAGACCAACGTGCCATAAATCTCTAGTCAAGTTCAGCCCGTCATTATCCAAGATTGATCTAAACCCACCCGCACAAGCCTTTGATAGAGACCAACGTGACTATGCGGCTGTCCTAGATAATCGCATATCCATGCTACAGACACGTATCACGCAGCTACCGTACACTATGCCTTGATAGAGACCAACGTACATAGCATGAATACTACGAGATACCTATCTGAAATGACGGAGGGCTACGGCTGGTTTTTGGCGAAAAACCTTTAACGTATTGAACTTGATATTGTTGAAGGAATCCAAGTGGTTTTATAATTATATAGTGGCGAAAACTTTTGCTAAAGAGGTCACTCCCGGTGAAGGGATCTCGGCACTTTCCCCGTCGAATGGGGTGCAGGATATCCCAAACTGAATACCACGATGCGAAGCAAAAATAATCGACTATAGTAAAGTTATTACGTTGACGCAAACTTTTACCTAAGGGGTCACTCCCGATGAAGGGATCTCGACCCTTGCCTCGTCGAATGAGGTGCTGGATATTCATAACCGAATACCACTGTGCAAAGAAAAAGAGAACGTCTGTAATGTCAGTTTTTAAAAACTTGGTTCCAACAACATCATTTATAGGTTTGTTTTATCCTTGCATTGATAAGAATCTATGCAGTCCCATCAATTAATCACACCAGAAAAGAACGAAAATAAAATGTACGTATATTCCATCCGCATTCGCCACTGGGTCCCGTCATTACCCGTTAGGTTACTTAACTAACGACAGAGCGGGGACTGGGATAGCGCGGGTGCAAAACATATACAACATCTACTAGTATATATATGTATATATATAACATTCGTCCCAGGCATGATATAAGCAACATCACAGAAACATCACAGAACGGTGGATAATCTGGAGCCCCGGGTTTCACTTGAGCCGCAAGTGAGACCCGACGTTCCCTGTCGTGTGGATAGCATGGGCAATGAAACCTATAGTCCCTACGAGTGCGGCGAATAGCCCGCCAATTCTAGAGTAAGGTCCCCTCCATCCCAACGCCATAAGATGCGGACCCGTTGCCCTCTACAATCCGGCTATTCGTGCACCCCACCGCAGGGTAATCCTAGTACAGAAAATAAAATAATATACAAGGGTGACATCGACCTCATCCCGGTTGTGCCCCAAAAGAATAATATACAAACTAGCAGTGATGGCAGTCCACATGTCGGACGCTCGCCCCGCAATATCAAATGTACAAATGAAAATAAAACTGTACTAACATTGCACCACAGCTATCCACCACGACAATCCAATCAACATCACAGCACAACACAGAACATCAACGTGAATGTCACGTTCGCAAACCCGTCTAAAAGACATATAGCAATTAGACGAGTTTACCGATCAAGTGACATTCACGGTCGCAGAACATAATGTATGTACTGTCAAACGCACGCTTAAAATACCGATCGACTAAGTTCCAAATTGGCCCTAATAGCATAACCAACACTGCACAAAAACCTGGGCCAAAACAGAATATGTCAAAAATCACAATTCCAAGTCAGAGGGCTACAGTGAAAATTTGAAGGCCCGTCGCCAATAAATGGCCGCGGATCCGCCGCCAATGGGGGGTAAGTGCGGCTGTTCCGCGGCGCTTTGGAGGCATTAGGAGCCCAAATTTTTTGTGTACCCTTACAATTGCCTGCACGGATTTTTAAGATGCCTGAAATAATTTTTTGACCACTTTTGAAAATCGGCAGAGAACAGATAATTGGAATCATGTTTTTGGAAGTTTCCGTCGATTGAACTTTCAAACACGTTTAACCAAGCTAGTAAGGGGTTTAAAGGGTGGCTCTGATACCATGAAGGGTCCCGGCAGCGCTACCGCTACCCGAATCCCGGATCGACCTTAAACCCTAAACTAGCAAACAAAACTAAGAGTTAGAATTGTTATACCGAGTTGATCCGAGTCCTTCGGTCTTCATTCCAACCTCCTAGCGGTTCTTTGATGTGGTTTGGTTGCTGGTCTTCCTCCATCTCCGATGATCCACCCGAGAGAAACGGCACAAGCTCCTGCTCGACGAACGAGGCAACCGACGCTCCAAAGTTGCTAACGATGGAGAGTCGAGGTGTAGTAGTGTGTCACTATATTTTCTCTCTACCCAAAGTGCTCATGGAGCAACCAAAGAAGATGAAGGAGGAAGGTGATGAAGACTTGGCATGAGGCAAAGAATTAGCTAAGTATTTTCTTTGTGAACTTGAGAGTGAGAGAGTGGGCTAAGAATTATGTGTAATGTTACCAAATCAAAATGAAAACCCCTTGACCAAATTGGCCGCCCCCTCTCACTTCCATTATCATCAAAAAAATGTCATATCCAAATTTTCATTAAACAAATGAGCAACCATGCTTTGACCCATGCCATGTACTTGTCCATGACCATGCCTCCTTTTCCACCTCATTTATAAAAACAAATGAATTTCCATAAATGGAAAATCATATAAATGAGGTGGCATCTTCTAGAAGCTATTCCGTATAAAATACTGAATACTTTCCGATACATGTATCGAAATACATATACGCGTATTCATACTAAAATACGAATAGCCAAGAGAGAAAATGAATAGTGAACAATAATACTAGAATACATATATATAAATACATATGTAAATTATGAAATCAAAAACCTGATTTAATAATCTAGCTTAATCCTAAGCCGCCAGTATTATTAACCGTCCGATTAAAGTCTGCGCCGCACATGCAAACATTTAACTGGACACCTGTATGTATCAACATACCTCATGTACACCATATCGCCTGAACCGTGAAAACCCTCTGTGTGGGACTTTAAAGGCTCGTCAATACGCTGGCAGTGGGTTTAACCACAAGCACGTCAGCGGCACTAGCTGTACGTAACGGCTACCCAGGTATTGAGCGAAAGGGAGGCCGACGAGCAAACTCATCCTGAACCCCTACTGAGTCTGACAGTGACAATATCCGTACAGTCCGGTCTGTTCGTCTAAGAGTATCGCATATCGAGTCTAGGGGGTGGATAAAGTCAGACCCCCAACAACGCGATATTTACTGTCGGCATGATACCCATCACCTCCCGAGAAACTATCGATCCTGGATCGGTAATTCTCGTCTACTATGGCCATGGATTTGTGGTGATGGCCACCCGTACACAATGCGACATCAACCCCCAATACCGGGAGAGACGAATCCCCGACGATCCGATCATTGCCTCCATGTGGCTCGGGACTGTACCCAACTAAAACCTGTTTGCACGACTCCTTTGAGCCGTGGTAGGGTAGTAATCAAAGCACGGTAGGAACTCACACGAGACAAATGACGATCTCAGGTCGACAGACTAACCTGTACACATGTCATCTGGGAATTGCTATCTGACAATAGGTATAATACCAACTAGCAGGTTCCCAGCGAGTCCGTCCAGTGTACTCATAATCCAATGAGCACCTGCATACTATCTTAGGTGAACAAACTAACACCAATGGCTTGTGAGACCTGGCCACCGCCCCTCGTCAGGGTCTCGATCAGTATACACTAGTCTACACTGGAGTATCGATGCCCGGTCTCGATACTCCTATGACTAGCGATATTTAAGGATGTGCTTATAGACCCCAGCTCCCACATATATGATCACCATCATAATGTTGGCAGTCAAGCAAGAATCCTATGGGCTCTATCAACATGATGATAATGACAATCCAGATAGCATACTATCATCTTGAGTAAGACTGTTTTATCGGTATAGGTCCTACCTCAATCATCATAATCACAAGTCCGCGACTATGATAATTGCCTTTAGGGCACTATTGCCAACAATGGGAATAGGCGTCGCTTGTCAGGCGTACTATCGATCCGCAACATCACAGCATAAACACACAACATCAACGTGAAAATCACGTTCGCAAATCCGTCTAACCGGGCTATAGCAGTTAGACGGGATTTACCGATCAAGTGACATTCACAGTCGCAGATATAACGTAAATACTGTGAAATAATGTGTTTAAAATATTCGATCGATCAAACAATTAACATGTGGGCCCCCAAGCAATACTGTAGCAGTCACAGAAAATCTGGGCCCAAATTTAATATCCCAAAACCCCCAAAATCAGCCCACAAGCCCACTGTAAAAATTGGACACAGTGAGGAAAGCAAGGTGCGGCGGAACCGCGGCCCAAGGGGGGGTTTGGCCGCGGTTCCGCGCTTCATCCATCGACTGAGTGCGTCGAATTTTTACAGCAGTCTTATAATTTCCAGTACATTAGTTTTATACAACCTGAAAATTTTTTTGAGACCAAAAATTTTCAACAGAAACTGATGCTAGTGAAAATGCAGATTTTGAAATTTTGGTCAATCGGAAATGCAAAACACATTAGAACAAGCTAGGTAAGGTTAATGGCGTGGCTCTGATACCATGTTGCGCCACGGCAGCGTCCCGGCCGTCTTACCGAGGCCAAAATGCGGAATCAAAAATTTTCCTTATTCGGAAACTGGCCTACCGCGGACAATAAAACCCGGATCGTTAACCATTAACCTAATGCTAGCAAACGAGAGATGGGAAGAGAAGTATACCAAGTGATCTGAGTCCTCCGGTCTTCTCGTCATCGTCCCGATCTCCCGCGGAATGTCTAGTCTCCATGTCATCGCCTCCTCGCCGGAAGGGCACCACATCGCCTGCGTCTTTTACGGGCTCCCACCTCAATACCGAGGCAACTCGAGCATGAAGCCGGCAAGTCGACATGCCCAAGGTGTGCTGTAGAATGTAGTGTAGATGATGCTTGTCTCTTTGGGTTTTGTTGCCTTTGAAGATGATGGAGGAATCAAGATTAGAAAAATGGTGCTTGCATTTTTCTAGCATGAAAGTGAGATCAAGAATGAAACTCTCAAGAATGAAAACCTCTTCTTCTCTTTTCTCTCAAGTGAGTTCTATATTCTCTAAAATGAGAATGGTGGAGGAGGGCATACAAAAACCACAACCATAGAAGGAAGGTAATGGTAGTAAAAGCAAGTGGTGACCATAGCCAAACATTATCATCACAATCTCACATCAAACTCTAAATCAATCCTAATCACCTTTTTCAATAAATGATGATGGAAAAGAATGGTATCTAAAGATGCTATCATAAATAATACATATGCAAGAAACCCCCTCCTCAAATGTAATTTGCAAAACTGCAAATTACCCTCTCCATCAGAAAAGTCCGGCCGGGAAAGAACAAAGGAAAACCGGCCGGAACGGAATGCAAACTGGAAACTCCAGAAAACTGGCGCCGTAATAAATTACAGGAAAACCCCGATACTGTGCATACACACCCGCATCTGTATTCCTACCGGATACAAATGCAATGAGACAAAATCTACACTGTACTAAACTAAAGACCGGCTTAAGCCAAAGCCGGCTAGTAATATCCGTTCGATCCTGATCCGTGCAATACCGCACGTATCAGATCGAACCCTGCCATATCTCCATACGGCCTCTACAGCGTTTCGCCCGAAAGCTTGAGTAACTGTAAGTGTGGTGGACTCTAAAGACTCGTCAATACTATGGCTGTGGATTTAACCACTAGCACGTCAGAGGTATAAGCCAATACGTGACGGGCCACCAGCTATTGACCAAAAGGGACGTCGATGAGAGAACTCATCCTGACACCCTACTGAGCCTGTCAGTGACAATATCCGTACAGTCCGGTCCGTTCGTCTATGAGCATCGCATGGCAGGCCTAGGGGGTTGGTAAAAGTCAGACCCCCAAAAATGGTACAAGTCGTGTCGGTGTGTAGCCCAGAACGCCCTGAGATACTACTGGAATACCTACCAGAAAATCTCCTGCCTCGGCCGAGGGCTTTGCGTGATGGCTCTCCTAGACACAGCTCGACCTCACCCCCAATACCGGGAGAGACGAACCCCTGAAGATCCGCTCACTGCCTCCATGTGGCTCGAGACTGTACCCAACTAAAACTTGTTTGCACGACTCCTTTGAGCCGTGGTAGGGTAGTAATCAAAGCACAGTGGGAACTCACACGAGACAAATGACGATCCTCAGGTCGATGAACTAACCTGTACACATGTCACCAGGGAACTGCTATCTGACGTCAGGTATAAGACCAACTAGCATGTTCCCGGCGAGTCCTGTCCGGTGTACTCATAACCCAATGAGCACCTGTATACATCTTAGGTGAACCAACTGACACCAGTGGCTTATGAGACCGGACACCGCCCCTCGTCGGGGTCTCGACTGTATACACTAGTCTACTCTGGAGAATCGATGCCCTGTCTCGAAACTCCAACGACTAGGGACCTTTTAAGGATGTGCTTATAGACCACCAGCTCTCACGTATATGATCGCCATCATACTGCTGGCAGTCAAGCAAGAATCCTAGGGGCTCTATCAACGTGTAATAGCGACATGTCAGGTCACCTAAAGCAGTACACAATGATAAAGATAAACCAAATAGCATACTATCATTTCGAGTAAGACTGTCCTACCGGGATAGGTCCTCCCTCAATCATTGCAATCACGTGCCTGTGATCCAATAATTGACTCTGAGGGCACTATCTCCAACAATCTCCCACTTGCACTCAAGGCTAATTATTGCGATGTCGCATACTCACAGCCCGTGTGATACCGAACACCCAACTCCTCTACTAGTCAGTCTCACAAAACTCGTTTGCGAAGCTATTGCGTTCGAGGAATAGCCTTAGTGAGTGGATCCGCTGTGATGTTTCTTTCTATGTCTCTCTATATCTCAAGTTCGCAGAGAAAGCCATCTCCCGAAATGAGCAATACCTGTCTTAGAGTATGTCTGGATATCTGATGGGACCTAGCTCATAAATGAACTCCAAATCCAAACTTCTTAGACTGTATCGATGACTGAACTTAATCAGTACCCAGCGTCATGCCTCCCTCAGTATTGCCTTGGACCACCTGTCCAAAATACTGCCCCTCGTCAGAAGGAGAAACTATAACTCTGACAGCCACTCTGCCATCCATGTCACCTTGGAAGCCTGGAATGATAACCGTCTCCTAAAGGAGAATGCCGTTATCATATCCTTAGAACATCAACTTATATTCTAAAACTGCTTCCGACTGTTTCTCCAGGATTGGATCAATATCAACTTATTGCATCTACTGCAAGAACAACATCTGGTGTGGTACTTGACATCTCGTGATTGACTCAATTGCCTAAGCAAGTGATCTGCCAATCATGCACATCCTCTCCCCTTTAGTCTGTAAGACACCTTTAGAGAGGGTGACTCCATTACCTGCAGGTATACTACCGTGCCAGGAGTCGTCCATTCTAAATACTCATAGAATGCTGTCAAAGTACCCAGATTGGGAAACCACCCAAATCTAGATCTAAAACCATAGATCTAGTGACCAGAATGTCTGATATAATATCCAAGTCCAATGTGGAGAAACCACTGTGTGACAACCAAAGAATAACCGATCGTAGTATAGGAATATCACTTCCTACTTTGTGTATGTCATCCAAATACCAGGACATCACACCCTACTACCTTCTTAAGAGATCCATCCCCTATTCTGATGAAGTCAAATCTATGACTGTCACTTCAGAAATAGATGATCTATCTCCGCTGTATCTGCTTTAGTCTATAAATAGACATAAGCCACCTGTCCACCAATGCTTCCGCTGCTCCCACTGACTACGACAACCCTCTGGCAGAGTCATATAGACGTACACTTCTAAAGCTAGTTTAGAACGACGCTATACTCATCCTCCTGCCGGGTCTCACAGTCTGGAACAACAGCAATGGTAAGTCTGGGTAAACAAGAACCTCCCTGCCACCGTCCTTGAGGCTACCGGAGTACCTCTCGGGTGCCTGAGGTTACCCACCAAATCTGCGGAGTGGCCAATGGAATGTCAAATCAGATTGAATCTTTAGGTTTTTTATCAAATCTTCAGTAATCGTTTGTGTTTCTGGAATCGCTTCCAGTTCTACCATACTCCCACTACTTTTTTCTGAAAAAATCCATTTTTAATTAAAACTGTGGCGTGTTAAGAACAATATCACTATTGATCTTCCAGATGGTAAAAAATCAACCCTCGTCATAGCCTGGGTCAACCCACAAACAGCCATTACAGAAACGTGCCTTGAGTTGTCCAGTGTCTGGTTTTAAGCATAAGCCGGACAACTCCCCGTACCTTAACATCGTTAAGATATGAACTGTTCTATATCCAATATAGAACCATAGGCACTGATTTAATTGAACCAGATTCAAATCATGCAGCTATCTCCAGTGCATGTAAACTAAATGGAGAGAGGCCGATCAGCGTTACTCAACTTAGGAATGTTTCCAATTATGAGTAACCTGAAAGAGAAGCTAGTTCTCTTAATCATTACTATCAACTGAACACCATACACAAGTATCTACATCTTCGATCACTTTGAAGAATCCCGATACTTGCTACACCTGGTTCTCTACTCTATTCAAATACCTATAACTCCTCAAAACTTAGACCCTGTGTTCCTACGAAACACATGTCTAAGAACTAGAGAAGTTAAAAGTAAACAGAATATAGTATGAGGACCAACCCCTCTGTCCTAATGGACACTGGACAACATACAATACTCTGTATAAGTCCGCTGAGTCTAACAACTCTTTCACTGTGCGTCGTAGGTTGAAAACTGTACTTATGGCTAAGAAGAATTACACCGCTGTTTGATGCTCCTTACCTAACCATCCACTGATATAGGTAAATGCCATCGACATAATATCAAAAGGTATATCTCACTCTATGAAAATAGACGTACAGATATATCAATTTGAAATTGGTGCACAACAGCGGATATTCAAAACCAAATATTTGCCGACCGGCAAACAGCCCAGATGATCTCCTCAAATATCACCGATTACAACGAATCCCGATATAATGAGGATGATCACCCCATTCCCAATAACTTACTCCCACTCATCATCTGTAAAACCATACAGATGTGAGAATCATTCCTGGTAAATACATACCCTGGAGTAAGTATCTAATCGGGAAATCAGTTTTCTTTTAACATTACACAGTGAAACTGAAACATTGAAATGTTTCGGTGGGGTATTCCGGTATTCTTAGTAATGCCTCTTCCATTATCCAGATTCACAACTGTAACCGTATATCTTTTTGCCATCTGTCCAAATCCCTTTACATGTCTTTAGTCATTACCGTCTGCACACCCCTTTAGGCCAAATGGTTTTCTTCCTTCCCTACCGTTCGGCACCAGCCTATGGTTTGGAAGAAGACTATCCAATAAGCATAAAAGGTGTACTGTCCTAATCCTAGGAGCACTCGCAAAGCGAGAGAAGGTGAAGATAAAAGACAACCGAATAAACCTTATTCCTATTTCTCCTGAACCAGAATCCATCCCCGAACTGGAACAAGTTCCTTTCGAGTTCGTATATAACCATACGATGGAGTATCCAAATAAACTGTGGATCTTCGTAGTGATACAGAGTGTCCTGGAGAAATACAAAGGTGATTTAGGATTGGCGAAGAAATACTTGGTTCGGTCGTGAATAGCAGTCGCAATTTACTTTGCCCTCTTACTAATCCCTTGCTTTGTCTTAATCTTAATACCTTCTGCACACCGTTTAGGCTAATAGGTTTTCTTCATTCCCTACCGGTCGACACCAGCCTAAGGTTTGGAAGAAGACAATCCAATTTGCGTAATAGGTGTGCTATCTCCTAAACCAAGGAGTACTCACAACTTGAGAGAAGGTAAAAGGGAAAAAACAACTGGATAATCCTATCCGTTTTCTCCAGAACCAGAAACCATCCTCGAAGTCCTTCGAGTTCGTAGATAACCATACGATGGTTTTGTCCAATGGAAGTGGACGTTCGTAGTAATACGGGGTGTCCTGGAGAAAAGGGTAAAAGTAGGAGTGGCAAGGAGGTCTGCAACTCTGACAATCCAAAAGCCAGTGTTAAGAAAGTTCGGTCAACTTGGTCACTGAGTCATAGTCTAGGGTCGGGTCATTGGTCGCTGCCAAAGAGAGAGAGAAAAGAAACACTCAGCGTGCACTCTAACCTAGATCAGAATGGTTACCACTTTATCTAATCAGGAAACCTCCCACTGTAACCTCAAATTCTTCTCCAAACCCGAAAGAAGAATTAGTCGGGATCACCCGAGGAGTAGACCAACTCATCAGTGGGAATCGGGATCCAACTATCATCGCATGATAACTTGACGGAATCCACTCAAGTCACCACACTCCAGAAGGTATGCGCATGCCTGGCAAGTTTCAGTTCTTTTGAAACTCCCGATGTGATTTTTACCCCTAGGACCCAAGTGACCTTGACGAATAATCAACAAATCAAAAGGTCCTAGTCAAGTTCAACCCGTCATTATCTTGATTGCGTTAAACCCACCCGCACGACCCTTGACGAATAATCAACAAATTCGTACGACTGTCCTAACCAATCCACATATCCATACGACAGAAAGCATTACAGAGCTACCGCACACTACGCCTCGGCGAATAGCAACGACAAACGTAGCGCGAATACTAAGCAATACTAATTTGAAATGACGGAGGGCTACGGCTGGTTTTTGGCGAAAAACCTTTAACGTAATGAACTTGATATCGTTGAAGGAACCGGATAACTTTTTATAAAAATATAGTGACGAAAACCTTTGCTAAAGAGGTCACTCCCGGTGAAGAGATCTCGGCTCTTTCCCCGTAGAATGAGGTGCAGGATATTCTAACTGAATACCACGATGCAAAGCAAAAGTAATCGGCTATAGTGAAGTTAATGCCCTGACGCAAACTTCAATCCAAGGGGTCACTCCCGGTGAAGGGATCTCGGCCCTTGCCTCGTCGACTGAGGAGCAGGATATTCCAACTGAATACCACGATGCAAAACAAAAGTAAACGTCCTTGCAATAATAGCTTTTTGAAAAATTGTTCCAACAACATCAGAATAGGTTTGTTTATCTTGCATTGATCCTAATCAACGCAGTCCCATCAATGGATCACACCACAAAGAACGAAAATATACTGATGTACGTATATGCCATCCGCATTCGCCACTGGGTCCCGTCATCACCCGTTAGGTTAGCTAACTAACGACAGAGCGGGGACTGGACTAGCGCGGATGTAAAACATATACAACATCTACTAATATATATACCAATATATTATTTTCGCTCAAGGCGTGATAAAATGCAACATCACAGAAATATACAGTATCACAGAACAATACAGATATCTGGAAGCCCCGGGTTTCACAGAGCCGCTGCTGAAACCCGATGTTCCCCTGGTCGTGTGGATAGCCTGTGCAATGAAATCCTAGACCCCTACGGGCGCGGCAAGTCACCCGCCAAAACCTGAAGCGAGGCAGCCCCCTTCAGTACCGTGAATGGACCACCCAGCACTTCACGGAATCCGGTAACTTGGGCACCCCTCCTGGGTCAACCTGTACCCCCTACGAGTGCGGCGAATAGCCCGCCAATCCTAGAGTGAAGCCCCCTCCGTCTCAATGCCATGAGATGCGGGCCCGTTGCCCTCTAGAACCCGGCTATCCGTGCACCCCTCCGCGGGGTAATCCTAGTACAGAAAGTAAAATATACATACACCGGGTACATCGACCACAAGCAGGTCGTGCCCTAAAAGAATAATACAATCAGGCAGTGACGGCAGTCCACATGTCGGACGCTCGCCCCGCAATATCAAATGTACATATAAAACAAAACTGTACTAACATTGCATCCAGGCTATCCCCCACGACCGATCCGCAACATCACAGCATAAACACACAACATCAACGTGAAAATCACGTTCGCAAATCCGTCTAACCGGGCTATAGCAGTTAGACGGGATTTACCGATCAAGTGACATTCACGGTCGCAGATATAATGTAAATACTGTGAAATAATGTGTTTAAAATATCCGATCGATCAAACAATTAACATGTGGGCCCCCAAGCAATACTGTAGCAGTCACAGAAAATCTGGGCCCAAATTTAATATCCCAAAACCCCCAAAATCAGCCCACAAGCCCACTGTAAAAATTGGACACAGTGAGGAAAGCAAGGTGCGGTGGAACCGCGGCCCAAGGGGGGGTTTGGCCGCGGTTCCGCGCTTCATCCATCGACTGAGTGCGTCGAATTTTTACAGCAGTCTTATAATTTCCAGTACATTAGTTTTATACAACCTGAAAAATTTTTTGAGACCAAAAATTTTCAACAGAAACTGATGCTAGTGAAAATGCAGATTTTGGAATTTTGGTCGATCGGAAATGTAAAACACATTAGAACAAGCTAGGTAAGGTTAATGGCATGGCTCTGATACCATGTTGCGCCACGGCAGCGCCCCGGCCGTCTTACCGAGGCCAAAATGCGGAATCAAAAATTTTCCTTACTCGGAAACTGGCGCTACCGCGAACAATAAAACCCGGATCGTTAACCATTAACCTAATGCTAGCAAACGAGAGATGGAAAGAGAAGTATACCAAGTGATCCGAGTCCTCCGGTCTTCTCGTCATCGTCCCGATCTCCCGCGGAAAGTCTAGTCTCCATTTCATCGCCTCCTCGCCGGAAGGGCACCACATCGCCTGCGTCTTTTACGGGCTCCCGCCTCAATACCGAGGCAACTCGAGCATGAAGCCGGCAAGTCGACATGCCCAAGGTGTGCTGTAGAATGTAGTGTAGATGATGCTTGTCTCTTTGGGGTTTGTTGCTTTTGAAGATGATGGAGGAATCAAGATTAGAAAAATGGTGCTTGCATTTTTCTAGCATGAAAGTGAGATCAAGAATGAAACTCTCAAGAATGAAAACCTCTTCTTCTCTTTTCTCTCAAGTGAGTTCTATATTCTCTAAAATGAGAATGGTGGAGGAGGGCATACAAAAACCATAACCATAGAAGGAAGGTAATGGTAGTAAAAGCAAGTGGTGACCATAGCCAAACATTATCATCACAATCTCACATCAAACTCTAAATCAATCCAAATCACCTTTTTCAAGAAATGATGATGGAAAAGAATGGTATCTAAAGATGCTATCATAAATAATACATATGCAAGAAACCCCCTCCTCAAATGTAATTTGCAAAACTGCAAATTACCCTCTCCATCAGAAAAGTCCGGCCGGGAAAGAACAAAGGAAAACCGGCCGGAACGGAATGCAAACTGGCAACTCCAGAAAACTGGTCCCGTAATAAATTACAGAAAAACCCCGATACAGTGCATACACACCCGCATCTGTATTCCTACCGGATATAAATGCAATGAGACAAAATCTACACTGTACTAAACTAGGACCGGCTTAAGCCAAAGCCGGCTAGTAATATCAGTTCGATCCTGATCCGTGCAATACCGCACGTATCAGATCGAACCTTGCCATATCTCCATACGGCCTCTACAGCGTTTCGCCCGAAACCTTGAGTAACTGTAAGTGTGGTGGACTCTAAAGACTTGTCAATACTATGGCTGTGGATTTAACCACTAGCACGTCAGAGGTATAAGCCAATACATGACGGGCCACCAGCTATTGACCAAAAGGGACGTCGATGAGAGAACTCATCCTGACACCCTACTGAGCCTGTCAGTGACAATATCCGTACAGTCCGGTCCGTTCGTCTATGAGCATCGCATTGCGGGCCTAGGGGGTTGGTAAAAGTCAGACCCCCAAAAGCGGTACAAGTCGTGTCGGAGTGTAGCCCAGAACGCCCTGAGATACTACTGGAATACCTACCAGTAAATCTCCTGCCTCGGTCGAGGGCTTTGCGTGATGGCTCTCCTAGACACAACGCGACCTCACCACCAATACCAGGAGAGACGAACCCCTGAAGATCCGCTCACTGCCTCCATGTGGCTCGGGACTGTACCCAACTAAAACCTGTTTGCACGACTCTTTTGAGCCGTGGTATGGTAGTAATCAAAGCACAGTGGGAACTCACACGAGACAAATGACGATCCTCAGGTCGATGAACTAACCTGTACACATGTCACTAGGGAACTGCTATCTGACGTCAGGTATAAGACTAACTAGCATGTTCCCGGCGAGTCCTGTCCGGTGTACTCATAACCCAATGAGCACCTGTATACATCTTAGGTGAACCAACTGACACCAGTGGCTTATGAGACCGGCCACCGCCCCTCGTCGGGGTCTCGACTGTATACACTAGTCTACTCTGGAGAATCGATGCCCTGTCTCAAAACTCCAACGACTAGGGACCTTTTAAGGATGTGCTTATAGACCACCAGCTCTCACGTATATGATCGCCATCATACTGCTGACAGTCAAGCAAGAATCCTAGGGGCTCTATCAACGTGTAATAGCGACATGTCAGGTCACCTAAAGCAGTACACGATGATAAAGATAAACCAAATAGCATACTATCATTTCGAGTAAGACTGTCCTACCGGGATAGGTCCTCCCTCAATCATTGCAATCACGTGCCTGTGATCCAATAATTGACTCTGAGGGCATTATCTCCAACATGTACTTGTGTTTTGTTTTGGAGGGGTCTTGGATATGTCGTGAGCCACGCAGAGTTTACGGGGGTCCCGCGCCTCAGGTGCCTAGCACGGAAGCGCTGGATGCCAGGAGCCAGCGCCTCACGTGCGTGGCACACGGGCGTCGGCACCTCACGTGCTTGGCACACGGGCGCTGGGCGCCAGCGGAAAAAAGGGGGTTAGCCCCTGCATAGGGAGTTGTACTCCTGATTGACTTTTGGAGTTGAACTCCTAGAAAGAAAGACTTTTTTTATGGAGTTAAACTCCCAGAAACTTTAATTTGTGAAGTTAAACTCCAAGAAATCTTTGTAAATGCTTAAGGAAATACCTTTCTTCTCCCCTGAGCCTTGGATCTTTCCTAAAATGGGGTCTTTGGAGATGGGTGTCCTTCTTCCTCCACTATTGGCCGGATCTTGAAGAACAAGAAGTATGAGATTTTAAAAATCTCTCATTTTTGAGATCTGATGGGGGATCTGAGTTCCCCCTTGTGGGTTTTGTGGTGAAAAACTATTTATTTTTGAGAAAGGAAGAGTTAAACTCTTGATTTAATTCAAAATGAGAAGAAGGTTTTAGAACATTGAGGAAGGAGAAGGAGGCCCAGGAACCCTAATTTTTTTGAGAGGAATAAAAGTTCTTTTTCTTATTTCAAAATCATGTTGCCTTATATAGGCTTACAAATTTACATATAGCCCCTTGGGATTTATAAAATGGCATTTTGCCCATCCCATGCCTCATGTGCTCATTTATTTTGCACACGGGCCATGGGCTTTACGAAAATTTGGCTTTATACCCATTCATGCATAAAAAATTACATCAAAATTATTTATTACATGATTTTTATTTCGGCATGGGGGAGGCGGCTGCGGGCTTGACTTGGGCATGGGCCCACTTGAGCTGGGCTTGGACCCGCTTACTTGGGATTGACTTTGATTTTTACTTAGTCAACCGGGGGTGTAATTTTTGAACCCAACAGACGAGAGCCATGCTTCCGTGAATCATAGACCACAAACTCAGACACTGACGAAAACTCAGGAGCAACAAGAGAAGCTCCAAGATATGCTTGCTAAGATGGCAGTGCTTACCGGACCAAAAGAAAGTTTGGATATAGAAATGGAAGAGCGCCAAGAACAGAAAACCGAAACCGAGTTCTTGTGATGGGTGCTTAAAAAGAAGGAAAGGGAAGCGGCAGAACAAGCTGCTAATATAAAGTAGATGCCACTTCTATTTCAAGACATGCTTGGAATGATGATCCAACTAGAATCACCTGCTGAAAAACCACCTATGGTAATCGAAGACGACAAAGGGGAAACATAAAATCCTCTTCAGGCCCTATCAATGGACAAGGAGGAAACAATCTCGAAGGCGGTATCGGATGACTATATTTCCCAACAAATCAAGACTTATCAATCCAACGAAGCTGCAAATCAGCTCGTCAAAACTGGTCGACTATATCTGGTCCGGTACGATCGGATGAAATACCTACCGGGATATATGATCCCGATGTTCCATATATATAAAAGAACAGGTAACCCTCATCAACATGTTGCACAGTTCAAAGCCCTGTGTACCAATACATGAGGCGATGATAAATTACTGCTTCGTCAATTCGTCGGAAGCTTATCAGAGACAGTTTTCGAATGGTACTTGGAGCTCCCAAATGTCTCCGTAAAGACCTTCTCTGATATGGAGTTTCTATTCACTCAAAGGTTTGCCAGTGCGAGTGAGCACACTCCAATCACCGAGTTGATGAATTCCAGGGTCAAGACAGGAAAAACATAGGTCCAATACGCTATCCAATGGTAGAACTTGTGGTCCAAATACGAATAACGCATTACGGAGTCCCTAGCTGTGGGATGTTCATTGGGACTAGCGATCCTCAATCAACCTGTCACGCCCCGTTTCCCAATAGACGAAAACGGTGACGCAGAAAACCCGCGGCATATTTATCCAGAGAAGGTCATTCCCGAAATAATTATACTAAGCGTATTGAAACAATAATACACAATGCAAGAATAAATGGGGATTGTAAAATTTTTCAACAAATATCTTTATTTACATTCAACTTCAAATATTTACAAGTACATGAGTTTCAGCTGGAAAGTAAATACGATAAAAGAAAATGCCTAAACATGTAGCATACATAAGCTGAATAGAAAGTGAAGCTAAGTTAATCCTGAATAGCAATCCGGTTGTAGTCCTCCTCTGTGGCTTCCACTTCCTCTGTCTCGACTGTATCTGATGAACATTCTAAGAAAATAAGGGTAGGTAGAATGCCCGTCAGCGAACTAGCCCTCGGTAAGTCCCAAGGATAAAATAAGAGTTAAAATGATAAGTGTTGTCACTTGCGCTTCCCAAGATACATGAACACAGCACATGACAGAGCCAACCATGCAACCTGTGGTTAGGAATCAACCCTCCACAGTCACATTACGACTGTCTATAAAATATCAAGAACAGTAAAATATAAAAACTAGCTAACACATGTCTATCTGCCGCAGTAAATAGAGTCAAGAAAACACATAAAGCGGAAACGAATCAAGATCCAATAAACAATATATGAATCATGTCCCAATATGGGCTCACATCAATAAACAAAACTACAGAAATAAACAAACTAAATATCTCTAATAATACACGTTCAATTCTTCATCGCTCGGCTTGATTGCTAAAGTACTCTTGATGTGCCTGCGATGAAGGTAGAGGAACTGGGCCATGCAAAACACAGATGTCAGTGCGTCATAAATATCAAAATAATAGTAATAACCAGAACTGGATGCTATGATTTAATATGGGTATAAATAATAAACACCGATATAAATAATGAGCTATGCATATGTATGGGTGTGTGATGTGTAACCTAAATCTATGCTTTTAGGTTATCTATTCTATAATTCTTTGAAATCAATTAATGTAATTCTCATCGTAACCCAACAGTATATATCCCATTCATTCCCCATGGGAGCACGGTGATAGTATTTATTCCATAATGTCCGGAAACACGGCAAACAATGATTTATTCCATAACGCCCGGAAAAACGACAAACAATGATTTATTCCGTAACTCTCGGAAAAATGGCAAACAATGATTTATTCCGTAACACCCGAAAAAACGACAAATAATAATAATATCCTCTTGAGTTACATTTCGGTTACATTCTTGATTTCCCCTTTTCCCCCCAAGTTTGTGTTTAAGTCAGATATTGCCAATATAATCTAATGCCAACACAAGATCAAGCAGGTACCGATCTTGTCTATACAGACAACAAGTCACGTCCGTCAGGACAACAAATTAGGATTGTTGGCATTAGCAATAAGATCCAAGTAACAAGTCTGGTAGTGTGTCGTGAACATGTCATGTAATGTATATTAACCAAAATAGATACCAAATGTGAAACTTGTAGGGTTATGTAGCGCGGCAGCAAGGTTTCGGGAGGCATCATGCATGCCGTTTTCAAAATTTTGCCGTTCTAAAGAACCCTAACCCTAGAATCTTAACTAGAGTTTTAAACAAACTAGCAATGTTAACATCTTAAAAACTAAGTGAATGCGGAATACAACCATTGTAGACCGGTCCTTCACATCAAATGCTCCATGTAGAAGTCCTTTCGCTACGAGTAATGATCTCCCGAACTCTTGAGAGGCACCACAAGGTGAAAGATGCAAACTTTGCTCGAAGTCTTTGAAGCCGAAGATGATCTACGTCGAGGAGACTCAAGCTCATGATACCTCTTCACTAAATTAGGGTTTAGTGAAGCAAACACTCTAAACTAAATAGCTAATAGTAGAGGATGATGAAGAGGGAAATGAGCTCACTTTAGATTTCTTTCTCTCACAATATTTCATCACTCAGAAAAAACTAGCAAGATTTTTCTCAAATGAGGAAGAAGATGATGAATGAAACTCATGAGGTTACACTAACCATTGTAGAGAATAAACCATGTTGTAAGGTTAATTGTTAGGTCAATAAATATCTTAAGCAAGACAAAAGAGTGGACTAAGTCAATGAAACCTACAAGCTTCTACAAGCTTTGAGCCATAAAAAAATCTCCACTAATTTTGAATTTGCTTAATGATAAATAAAACCATAACATAAACCCTAGCATGGTATAAGTCTTATGCATACATGTTGCATGTGTAACCTAACATGACACACACACACGCAAACATATATATGGAGAATAATGGAGGAAAGATGCGAAAGGAGGGAATTTCCTCTTATGGTGTCAAAAAAATACACCCTCCCACGTTTTTTCCGATGATCGGCACTTATCATCTTCATCGTTATCATCTAAGATGTCGGTACACCAAATTTCATATGATTCTATAATTTTCTCATCGTTGATTTAGTGGGTTCAAGATTAACGGTTTACCAACTTCATTACTTTTTGTTTTGCTAAATAAACGGTGAAAAAGTTATAGAATCACATGAAATTTGGTGTACCCACATCTTATATAATAACGATGAAGATGATGTGTGCCGATCGTCGGAAAAAATGAGGAAGGATGTAATTTTTCGACGCCATAGGAGAAAATTCCCTCCTATGGCCTCTTTCCTCCATTATTCTCATATATATGTGTGTGCAAAAAGAAAACAATACATTTAACATATATCACATATATATCAATATACCACAAGTGAGAAAAATGGATATTTAAGTGAGCTAATATTAGTTAATGTAATTTAATATATCAAATATATAATTCTACATTAAATTATTAAATCAACACTTGATTTAATAATCCGGCTATATCATATATAACTGACTAATATCAAACGTAACAACTTATCGAATCAACACTTGATCCGATAACTTAGCTATATCACATATAACTGACGATGTCACAAATCACGGGAATAGAATGTGGTATCACATACATGTATTAATCTCGGTCCCGCACATATCACATATGTTTTCCTACTTCGTTTCGCATGAACCAGGAAAGCTCTATGTAGGACTCTAAAGACTCGTCAATACTATTGGATATGTATGCCCTATAGGCCATTATTGTATAGAACTAGTTTGTATATTACATTTGGAAGCTTGGGATATATACACGAATTGATGACAGTCTTGCTCGATATAGTAGTATGCTACTTGGTTTGTATCTATCTTAATATGTGTATATGTTTCTTTTAACATATCGCTAATACATATTGATGGAGCGCTTATGATCATTGCATGACTACCAGCGTTGTGATGGTGGTCACACTAGTGGGGGCTGGGTAGTCTATAAGCACATCCTTATACAGGTCCCTAGTCGTAGGATTATCGAGACAGGGTATCGATACTCAAGAGTATACTAGTGTATACGCTTCTCATCAAAGTAGGGGAGATGGTCCGTCCCACATCCATCAGTACGTCGTAATAGAGATAGTATGCAGGTGCTCATTGGGTTATGAGTTACACTAGACGGACTCGTAGGATACTGCTGGTTGGTATTATACCTATTGTTAGGTAGCAGTTCCCAGGTGACATGAGTACTGCTTAGTCCGTTGACTTGACACTGCTATTTCTGTAACATTTCAGAAAATACAAAATATTATTTTTGGAATTTAATATTAAAATAATATATTTCCCGAAAACTGCTCGATTTGCGAAATTGGGGTTTTCGAAAAAGCGTATAAATATATACCAATAATTGTGAAATAAATGGAAATTAAAATGATTTATTCATTTAAAAATATATTTTAAGGATTTGGCATTTTAAAAAATTTATTAGATGCAGTTTTGATAAAAAAAAACCCGATTAGTGCACTGCTAATCGTGATTAAGCCAAAGCCATATTTCTACAAATTTTCATAGCTAGTGCACCGTGACATGTTACATGTTATTTCATTTGTCTTATTTCATATGGGTGTATGTGTTTTTGATGAGAATAGAAGGGGAAAAGGTGTAATGATGAGTTGGAAAGAGAGGGGGGACATAAGGATGACTTGGAAAGTGAGTGGGTGAGAATAATAGTGAGAGTGGGGGGGAGGGCTGCTGCCGCCATATCCTTGCCCCATCATTTTCTCCTCCTTCATCTTTCTCCAACATCACTTCCCTCCTCAAATAACCCTCGATCCATCTCCAAATAATCCCCAAAACCCGACACTCCCCTCACAAAAATTAATCCCCATCTCTTCCTCTACATATTGAACTAAGCAAAGTGGGATTTTGACGACATTAGGAAGTTAGTGCTGTCTAGAGTGGCCTAAATGAGGTATAGCTTCTTCCCTTTTAGTTTAGTTTGTGCGATATCGTATTTTAAGTGTCGTTTTGTGATATGGATAACCTGCTGTGACCCGAGTATTCACTGTAAAAACAAACAGTGTGGTAGTGTTGTACTCGAGACCCTGAGTGTTCACCTGAAACCCTATCCCTTTCCCATCGGTTTTGGCCGGTGACTATGCGGCCAATTCCGGCGACCTCGGGTGGGTAGGTGAGTTAGGGCTTGGGTTTCTTAGTGTAGTTGCCTGAAGCTGTTTAGAGGTGTTTGGTCCTACTAGATTTTTCTGTTGTGAAAATAGATGAAATCTGGGAACAGTTAGGAGTGTTTACATGACCATGGCGACACGATTCCTGACCTGAGCCTTAGAGGTGAACCCGATGCATGAACTTAGGATTTGTTCCGTATCGGTTTTGTGACTTTTAGTGTGCCTGTAGGGAAATCTGGAGCAACCCGGGGAGTTTTTGAGTTACCCGAACAATACGAGGGACCTAGATATACTAACAGGAGACCAGCATGACAAAACGAATCCATTCAGAGCATGGGGGGCTGGGGAGGCCGGATTTTGTGGGGTTGTGGCCGTCCCCATGTGGGTATTTAGGGGCTAGGTTGTTATAGTAGGTCATATACACTATGTACATCACCCTAGACTTGTTTGCTTAGCTTTATTTGACCTGAGTAAAATTCTGGGAGCATTTTAGTGTGATTTTGGCCATGGTTTTCCTTGTTTTGAAATGCTAAGTTTTGATATATGAATTTGACATTGGTTGTTGGGTGTTCATACATCAACAACAAGGGTTGTTTGGTTGATTTTGTACGCGTAAGCTATAGGTTCTAACCTATGAGCAATGCGGGTGCCGTTTTGGATTTCAGAACTTGGTTTTAATATCGTTACGATATGTGTTTTTATTATAGGTAACTTCGCGTGGGTTCCGAGGTGACGGAGCGTGGCGTCATCGACTTCGGCAAGCGAAGACCATGGTGAGTAGATCTATATCTACGGGGGAAGCCGGGTGGATGGCGTATAGCACTCTCACAAAGTTTTGGTGGAAACTGATTTATAGAATATGGTTAAGGAAACCTAGATTAGGAAACTAAAGTTAGAGTTAAAAGATAGTTAGGGAAACCGTATTAGAAACTAAGGATAGTTAGAAGTGATATGATACGACTAATATATGATGACGAAACTTGAGGATGACATTCGATGATATTGCCGTTTAGGGTACTATAGGACTAGGTAGTCGACGTAGATGTGTTATCCGAACCATTCCTATTTCCAAACTGAATAATCGTATGCATCTTTTAAACAGATACCTTGAGGGACGTTATGGATTTTAAAATGATATATTTTCTTTAAAAACATCGTTGCCCCTACTTTCAAAACTACGATTCGCATGTTTCAAAAATTGTTTGTATGGTTCGGGTGTGTATGTTAGATTAGAAACTTATGCTTATAGTAAAGATATAATGTATTTGTAAAATTGACTTGATTAGGGATATAAATGCGATGAAAAGGATATATGACGCGATATGATAATTTGGAGATATGTTGGTATACAGATGTGAGTCGATTGACATGATTTATACCCTGCCGGTCCCCTGATATGAGATTATTGCGGATGTGACCTGGTGATTGTGTTAGTGTTTATGCCCTAGAAGGCCATTACTGTATCATACTAGCTTGTATATTACTTAATGGAAGCTTGGGATATTCACATGTATATAACAGTCTTGCTAAACATGGTAGTATGCTACTTGGTTTTTCTATCTTAATATGTGAGTATACGTATTGATAGAGCTCTTAGGATCTTGCTTGGCTACCAGCGTTGTGATGGCAGTCACACTAGTGGGGGCTGGGTAGTCTACAAGCACATCCTTATTCAGGTCCCTGGTCGTTGGATTATCGAGACAGAGCATCGATACTCCGGAGTAGACTAGTGTGTACGCTTCTCATCCCAGTTGGGGAGATGGTCTGTCCCACAGCCATCAGTACGTCGTACTGGAGATAGTATACAGGTGCTCGTTAGGTTACGGGTACACCGGACAGGACTCACAGGGAACTGTTGGTTGGTTTGATACCAGTCGTCAGTGAACAGTTCCCAGGTGACATGAGTACAGCGTAGTCCGCAGACTTGACACTGCTACTTCGCCTCGAGTGTGTCCCACTGTTCTTAGATTGCTACCCTACCACGGCTCAAAGGAGTCGTGCAAACAGGTAGCAGTTGGGTGCAGTCCCGAGCACTTGGAGGCAGTGGCGGTTAGACAGGATTCGTCCCTCCCGGTATTGGGAGTAGATATCGTGCTGTGTCAGAGAGCCATTACGCAAAGTCCCTGGCCAGGGCAAGTGAGATTTGCTGGTAGGTTCCAGCAGTTTCTCAGGGTGTAATGGGCTTCACTCCGACACGACTTATACCGCTATTAGGGGACTGACGCTTGCCGCCCCCCTAGGCCCGATATGCGATAGTCATGGACGAACGGACCGGACTGTATGGAGATTGTCACATCAGACTCAGTAGGAGTTCGGATGGGTTTACTCATCGGCCTTCTTATCGACAACTACCTGGGGACCGTTACGTACAGCTAGTGCCGCTTGCGGTCTGTGGTTAAACCCACTGCCAGCGTAGTAGTCGAGTCTCTAGAGTCCCACACAGAGAGTTTCCTACTCCAGGCGAAACGATATAGAGGTTGCATGGTTTTGCGACAAAGGGTTCGGACGCATACGTGCGTTTACGCGCGTACGACTTTCGGACAGATTTTACCAGTCGGCTTTGGTTTAAGCCAGTTACTGGTATCCGGTTATTGGATTTATACAGTCTAAAGTTTTTCCGTATTTTTACGGATCGGAGGGGCGTTCTCGTAATTATTCGAGAAGCTTCTAGAAGATGTGACTAAGGAGGTTTGTTTTGGAAAGAGAGTGAGTCATAGTGGTGATTCATTCACTTCATTAATGCACATTTATTGCTTAATGACTCATGTTAATGAATCATCACAAGATATTTTGTGAAGCATGCTTATTCATTTCCTTTATTCATTATTTGATAAAAAGAATGCTTCATAATATATTATGATACACTCTCTCTCTTCTCTCATTATGATATTACACATTCTCTCTCCTCAAGCTCTCATCTTCTAACCCTAATCCTTAATCCTCATGTGTTGAGATCAAAGGATTAGTTAGACTAAACAATCCATAACCTACACTCTATATCATCCTCTCATCTTTGATTAGCAATCAAAGTTGATTAGTTACCTCAAGTTAGAGGTTTAGCTTGGAGTTTCGCTCTCGGGTGGATCGTCTACTACCTAGAGAAGGCCGAGGAGAACCAAGGAGGACATAAAGAAGAAGGACCGGTTCATTAGGTATAATCCCTAATCTCTTTTGTGAAAAGAAACTCATAGAATACGGTATTTAGGGTTTAGCTTCGATTCATGCGGTTAGTCGATGTTCGTTGTTTAAACTTGATAGTTTTTGTAAATTCCGCCTCCCCATAAGTACTGGGGTGTACTACATCGACTTACAGTGGTATCAGAGCCTCGCTAAACACTAAATAACTTAATCGCAAATTTGTACGAATTTCGAACGAAAAAACGATCCCGGAAAACCCTAGTTCTGTTAAGTTTCTGTCGAAGTGAAAATGAAGTCCTAAAATTTTTCTGGAGTGTTCAGAGAGCTAGAAAGGGGTCCAGGAGAACACCCAAGAAATTCGAGCCCATGAATCGGCAACTCGGCCGCGGAAGCGCGGCGGATCGGTGGGATCTGCCGCGCATCCGCGGCGCTTTGGCCGAGTCATGGACTCGTCTTTCTTGTGTGGGTCCCCTGTGACATTTGGGGTTTTCTGGAATATTTAATTATTGCTCAGGTTACTGTTTAACAGAGCAGATTTTGGAGCAATATTGAAGTTGTTTATTCGATCGAAAAATACAGTATTTGCGTATTGGATTATATCTGTGATTGTTTGATGTGTTCGTAAACCTCCCCCAACTGCTAGTATGTCGGTTGGCAGGGGGTTGCACATTTCTGAAATGGTTATATCTGTTTGTGCATATAAACTGTATTGGACTGTTGTGGTGTATAGCCGGGGTTAACAATGGTTTATTGATTTATTCATTTGTTGTAAATGTAATTTGTTGTAATATTATTTTCGCGGGGCACTTCCAGGTTGCGGTTGTAGCCACCGATGTATTATTTCATTTTACTGTTTTTGCTCCTAGGACTGACCCAAGGTGGGGTACACAGACTGCCGGGTGGGTAGTTTGCCGTACCCGTAGGGGTCGAGGGTGGGGTAAACGGCTATTCATCACAACTGTGTAATCTGTCTTTTCTTGCAGGCTCGAAAGAAATACAGATTGCTTGCAAATCCAATATTGTTTATCTGTGTTCTGGAATGAATATCATTGCGTCAGACGAATGTAAAATATCTATATTTACTATAGCTATTTAGACGTCACTTATGTTTTACACCCGCGCTAGCCCAGCCCCCGCTCTGTCGTTAGTTAAGTAACCTAACGGGTGATGACGGGACCCCGTGGCGAATGCGGATGGCATAAGAGGACGTTATATTTTCGTTGTTTTCTGCAATGATAGGTTAATGATGGGACGCATTATCTATAATGCAAAGTAAAACAAACCAAAGTTTAAATCGTTGGAACAATTTAAAAGAAACCACTCGGTTATTTTTAAAACAGATATTTTTAAATGCGGAGATTTAACCACTCCTTTTTAAAAGCTATCAGGTTCCTCCGGTTATATCAAGTTCACTACGTTCACGGTTTCGCCAAAACCATCCGTAGCCCTCCGTCATTTCTTATGGATAGTCAGTAGTATTCAAGCTATGTTTGTTGGCTTTCGTCAAGACATAGTGTTTGGTAGCTGCTGGGGTATTCATTTGTTACATAGATAGATGTGTTGGTTTGGGACAGTCGCATTACCTTGTTGGCTTTCGTCAAGGGTATATACGGGTGGGTTCAAATTAACAAGATAATGATGGGCAGAACTTGACATGTGACTTATGATTTGTTGGCTTTCGTCAAGGTCATAAGAGCATGGGGCAAAAACTTATATCGGGAATTTCTAAAGAAACTGAAATTTGCAAAGAGATGCATACCATTTGGAGTTTGATGAATGTTGGTAGGATTCCTTCAACATTATCATACGATGATATTTGGATCCCGATCCTACTGTGAGTATATGCTACTTATCAGGATATTCGTCGCTTAACGATCAATGCTATAAACCTAGTAGGTGTCCAGAAAAGTGTCAGCGGGGTTACGCCCCCAGAGAAAAGAGGTTATTTAATTAAGGAACTTCGCGAAAGCGTTGGAAAACCTCCCTCGAAGTATCGACACCGGCCTGGCTGAACGGTTAAGCAAGTATTGTACGGTGAGAATAGTCTTGGCTAATTCTTCTTTTATGGTTTGAGGAAGGATTCGAGAAACAGTGGGAGCCATCCAGTTTAGATAAACTAAAAACCACTCTAAACTTGCAAGAGCATCATGCTAAAGAGTTTTCTTCTCTCTCTCCTAATTGCAGCGACCCTGAAAATGACTGGACTTAAGTTACTTTTAGAGAAAAATATACTGACGGGGCCAAACTATAAAGATTGGCTGCGGAATGTCAAGATGGCTTTGACCTATGACAAACTGGGGTACGTCCTCACCGCTACAGCACCTGCTGTCCTTGGTCCCAAATCCAGCAATGCGGATAAGGAAATCCGCAAAACCTGGGATTTAGATTGCGCGAGAGCCAAGTGCATCGTGCTTGCCTCGATGAACAATGAACATCAGAGGAGGCACGAGGATATGTCCCTAGATGGCATATTTCTCCATACAAAGGAACTTTATGGAGAGCAATCTCGTATAGCAAGATACGAGACCTCTAAGAAATTGTTTCGAGCGAGGTTGGCTGTCGGGTCATCAGTAGGTGAACATGTCCTACAGATGATCGGCTATATTGAAGAGCTCGCGGACCTTGGGACGACTTTGGATAATGAGCTCTATACAGACCTTGTTCTCCAGTCCCTTCCTCCCACCTACGCCCAGTTTATCCTCAACTTCAATCTTCAAGGAAAAGAAGTTGAACTTGCGGAACTCCTGAACATGTTAAGGAGTGCGGAGGGCACCTTGCAGAAGGCAAGGGAAACACCCGCTATGTTTGTTGGCGGTTCATCTTCTTCCGGGTCCAAGGCTAGGGCCAAAGGAAGGAAGAAGAAGGCCGCACCCAGACCTAGAGGAGGTGTTAGTAAGGTGGGAAAGAAGGGAAAGAAAAAGTTTACAGCACCGGTAGTTGGCCTGGATGAGTGCTTCCATTGTCACAGGAAAGGGCACTGGAAGAAGGATTGCAAGGCGTGGAACGCCAAGAACCAGGAACCGAAGCAAGCTGTGGCTTCGACTTCAGGTGTGTTTGTAATTGAGAATTGTCTGTCGATCAACTCTACTTCCTGGGTATTGGATACCGGGTCAGGATCTCATATTTGCAATTCATTGCAGGCACTGAGAAACCGTAGAGTGCTGAAGGAAGGTGATATGATCCTCAGGGTTGCTAACGGAGCTAGCGTGGGAGCTGCGTCCGTCGGGGATTATCACCTAGGATTGACGAGTGGACACATTTTGGTTTTACATAACTGTTATTTTGTACCCAGCTTAACGTGTAATATCATATCAGTTTCCTTGTTATCAAATAAAGGTTATGATTTCACGTTTGTAAGAGATGTTGTCAACATCCACCTTAATCATGGTTTGATTGGGTCCGGTACTTTAAATAACGGCATATATGTGTTAAACCAACTCCAAATTTTCAATGTCCAGAACACACTAAAAAGAAAGTCTCCAGATTTAAATAAAGCTTTCTTATGGCATTGTAGACTGGGTCACATCAATGAGAGAAGGTTGACTAAGTTGCATAGAGAAGGATATTTGGACACGTTCGAATATCAAGCCTATGACACTTGTCAATCTTGTCTCAAAGGAAAGATGACAAAGACTCCATTTACTGGACAAGGAGTAAGAGCGAGCGAGCTCTTAGGACTCATACACAGTGATGTATGTGGTCCAATGTCTACACATGCAAGAGGTGGTTATTCCTACTTCATTACTTTTACAGATGATTTCTCTAGGTATGGACATGTTTTCTTAATGAAGCATAAATCCGAGGCCTTTGAGAAATTCAAGGAATACAAGAGTGAAGTAGAAAACCAAACCGGCAAAAGTATTAAGACACTTAGATCTGATCGAGGTGGTGAATACTTGAGTGCCGAGTTCCTAGGTTACCTAAAAGAGAAAGGAATTCTCTCTCAGCTTACTCCTCCATACACTCCACAGCATAACGGTGTATCGGAGAGACGGAATCGAACCCTATTGGATATGGTACGATCCATGATGAGTAATGCTGAGTTACCGCGATCTTTCTGGGGTTATGCGCTAGAATCGGCGGCATATCTTTTGAACAAAGTTCCAACCAAGACTGTGCCTACCACACCATATCAGATATGGAGTGGGAAGAAACCCTGTCTTCAGTACCTGAAAACATGGGGATGTCCAGCTTTTGTTAAAAAGCAGCATGTGGACAAGCTCGAGGCACGCTCAGTAGAGTGTAAGTTTGTGGGATATCCGAAGAACTCTATGGGATATTATTTCTATTACGCAGAGGAACAAAAGGTTTTTGTTTCTCGTCATGCCCGCTTCTTAGAAACTGAATTTTTGGAAAATCAGAAGAGTGGGAGCGAAATAGAACTGGAAGAAATTCCAGAACCACAAACTGCTACTGAAAGTTTGGTAGAACCAGAGGTTCAAGAAGAACAGAACATTCCCGCACCCCTCCGCAGGAGTAGTAGGCCGTCTCGTCCGCCTGAGAGATACTACGGTTTTCTCATAGATGGGGATAGAGAGGATTGCATCATAGATGATGATGAACCTACTGACTTCAGGCAGGCCATCCAGAGCGGCGACTCGGTACGATGGCTAGATGCAATGCGGACCGAAATGGAGTCCATGTACACCAACAAAGTATGGACTTTGGACTTTGCTCCAGATGGGGTAAAACCCATAGGATGCAAATGGATCTTCAAGAAAAAGATTGGTGTAGATGGACAGGTGGAAACCTATAAGGCTAGACTTGTTGCAAAGGGTTTTCGTCAAAGACCTGGTTTGGACTATGACGAAACCTTTTCTCCAGTGGCTATGCTCAAATCCATTCGGGTCCTTCTTGCTATTGCTGCCTTCCATGATTATGAAATCTGGCAGATGGACGTAAAGACGGCTTTTCTGAATGGAAATTTAGAAGAGAGCGTCTATATGGATCAGCCAGAGGGTTTCAATCAGAGTGGGAGCAGCGGGAAAGTATGCAAGCTGCTTAAGTCCATTTATGGACTAAAGCAGGCATCGCGGAGTTGGAACATCTGTTTTGATGAGACAGTCAAAGAATGTGACTTTATCAAAAATCCAGATGAACCGTGCATATATAGTAAAGTTGTGGCCAGAAGTGTCGTATTCCTCGTCTTGTACGTGGATGACATTCTATTGATAGGAAATGACATTCCTATGCTACAATCTGTCAAAGGATTCTTGTCACACAGGTTCTCCATGAAAGACCTGGGTGATGCCTCTTACATTCTGGGGATTCGGATCTATCGTGATAGATCCAAGAGGATGTTGGGACTTTCGCAGTCCAGGTATATCGACACTGTACTGAAGAGATTCAGTATGGAAGATTCAAAGCGCGGTAATCTACCGGCTTGTCACGGAATCACCCTCTCCAAAGAGATGTCTCCCAAGACTGATTTGGAAAGGGAACGCATGTCTATTATACCCTACGCTTCTGCGGTAGGCTCTATAATGTATGCGATGTTGTGTACCAGACCAGATGTAGCTTACGCACTAAGCGTGGTAAGCCGGTATCAGTCAGACCCAGGGGAGAAACACTGGATAGCAGTAAAGAACATTCTCAAGTACCTGAGGAGGACTAAGGAGATGTTCTTGGTTTACGGCGGAAAAGACCTCAGGTTGGAGGCCTTTGCTGATTCCGGCTTCCAGAGTGATAAGGACGATTCCAAGTCCATGTCGGGTTATGTCTTTACCCTCAATGGAGGGGCGGTGTGCTGGAAGAGCTCCAAGCAGGACACCGTTGCTGACTCGACGATGGAAGCGGAGTATATAGCTGCTTGCGATGCCGCAAAAGAAGCAGTCTGGATGAAGAAGTTCCTAACAGAACTTCAGGTGGTTCCTACCATAGTTGATCCAATACCTCTGTATTGCGACAACAACGGAGCTATAGCTTTAGCGAAGGAACCAAGGTCCCATCAGAAGTCCAGACACATCTTGAGGCGGTATCACCTGATCAGGGAGATCATTGATCGTCAGGAGATCGAGGTTCGGAGAGTTGCTTCAGAAGAGAACATTGCTGATCCATTCACGAAGGCCCTTCCTCAGATTCAGTTCGAGAGGCTACTCGAGATCATTGGTCTGCGATATGCCAGTACATGGCCCTAGTGCAAGTGGGAGATTGTTAGTGTTTATGCCCTAGAAGGCCATTACTGTATCATACTAGCTTGTATATTACTTAATGGAAGCTTGGGATATTCACATGTATATAACAGTCTTGCTAAACATGGTAGTATGCTACTTGGTTTTTCTATCTTAATATGTGAGTATACGTATTGATAGAGCTCTTAGGATCTTGCTTGGCTACCAGCGTTGTGATGGCAGTCACACTAGTGGGGGCTGGGTAGTCTACAAGCACATCCTTATTCAGGTCCCTGGTCGTTGGATTATCGAGACAGAGCATCGATACTCCGGAGTAGACTAGTGTGTACGCTTCTCATCCCAGTTGGGGAGATGGTCTGTCCCACAGCCATCAGTACGTCGTACTGGAGATAGTATACAGGTGCTCGTTAGGTTACGGGTACACCGGACAGGACTCACAGGGAACTGTTGGTTGGTTTGATACCAGTCGTCAGTGAACAGTTCCCAGGTGACATGAGTACAGCGTAGTCCGCAGACTTGACACTGCTACTTCGCCTCGAGTGTGTCCCACTGTTCTTAGATTGCTACCCTACCACGGCTCAAAGGAGTCGTGCAAACAGGTAGCAGTTGGGTGCAGTCCCGAGCACTTGGAGGCAGTGGCGGTTAGACAGGATTCGTCCCTCCCGGTATTGGGAGTAGATATCGTGCTGTGTCAGAGAGCCATTACGCAAAGTCCCTGGCCAGGGCAAGCGAGATTTGCTGGTAGGTTCCAGCAGTTTCTCAGGGTGTAATGGGCTTCACTCCGACACGACTTATACCGCTATTAGGGGACTGACGCTTGCCGCCCCCCTAGGCCCGATATGCGATAGTCATGGACGAACGGACCGGACTGTATGGAGATTGTCACATCAGACTCAGTAGGAGTTCGGATGGGTTTACTCATCGGCCTTCTTATCGACAACTACCTGGGGACCGTTACGTACAGCTAGTGCCGCTTGCGGTCTGTGGTTAAACCCACTGCCAGCGTAGTAGTCGAGTCTCTAGAGTCCCACACAGAGAGTTTCCTACTCCAGGCGAAACGATATAGAGGTTGCATGGTTTTGCGACAAAGGGTTCGGACGCATACGTGCGTTTACGCGCGTACGACTTTCGGACAGATTTTACCAGTCGGCTTTGGTTTAAGCCAGTTACTGGTATCCGGTTATTGGATTTATACAGTCTAAAGTTTTTCCGTATTTTTACGGATCGGAGGGGCGTTCTCGTAATTATTCGAGAAGCTTCTAGAAGATGTGACTAAGGAGGTTTGTTTTGGAAAGAGAGTGAGTCATAGTGGTGATTCATTCACTTCATTAATGCACATTTATTGCTTAATGACTCATGTTAATGAATCATCACAAGATATTTTGTGAAGCATGCTTATTCATTTCCTTTATTCATTATTTGATAAAAAGAATGCTTCATAATATATTATGATACACTCTCTCTCTTCTCTCATTATGATATTACACATTCTCTCTCCTCAAGCTCTCATCTTCTAACCCTAATCCTTAATCCTCATGTGTTGAGATCAAAGGATTAGTTAGACTAAACAATCCATAACCTACACTCTATATCATCCTCTCATCTTTGATTAGCAATCAAAGTTGATTAGTTACCTCAAGTTAGAGGTTTAGCTTGGAGTTTCGCTCTTGGGTGGATCGTCTACTACCTAGAGAAGGCCGAGGAGAACCAAGGAGGACATAAAGAAGAAGGACCGGTTCATTAGGTATAATCCCTAATCTCTTTTGTGAAAAGAAACTCATAGAATACGGTATTTAGGGTTTAGCTTCGATTCATGCGGTTAGTCGATGTTCGTTGTTTAAACTTGATAGTTTTTGTAAATTCCGCCTCCCCATAAGTACTGGGGTGTACTACATCGACTTACAGATTGGTAGAGTTTTTGTGTGCTTAGTTAATTACCGCAATCAAGACGGTTTCGCTTGTAGCTAGCCGGTTGAGTACGGGTCGTCCGCAGAGAGATGGGAATCTTTTTCTATGTGCTTTAACGAGTTAAGTCCAAATGTCCAGGTTTGTTTTGAGATTAACTATATGCTAAAATGATATATAAAGAGAGCTTGTTAGGGTTAGGATTAGGTTAGTTTGAGTTAGGAGTCGCTCACTTCTTTCGTTGCCACTCTTAATATCGGTGTTACGGTAATCGGCAACAACGGGGATTAGCACGACTAGGAAGGAACTTGCGAGTATAAGCTAGGCTTTCCAACGCTTAAGTTCTTTCTTTTGGTGCTCGTCCGTCCGTTCTTGGCTCTTAGCCTTAACCTCCGGTTAATTCAACCACAACCGGTCTCACTAAGGAATCACTGCTATCATGTAGGATAGGGTGCCGTAGGGAGCGGATTGTGGTTCAATTAACGGGAGTCCGAATTAAGATGTTGGGCAAGGAAAGAGTGAGAGAGATTTCCTTCTCTCAAACTTTCCTTATCCTACCCTAACAAGTAAGAAACTACTCACCCATTATAAGAAAAAGAGAATACAACAAAAGAAGGAAGATAGAAAGAAGGAGGTTAGAAAATTACAACTAGCTATTTGAGACCTCACCTTGGCAAGGATCAAGCTTAAGCATCATTGTTGTTAAGGATAAAGAAAAAGAGAACAAGAAAGAAACAAACAACAAATAAAAACAACTAGATTAGCAAATGAAAAATACAAGCAATTATCATTAACAACATAACAAGACAAGCATGGTAACAAAAAGAACTCTTTTATTCATCCTTCACTCATAAAAAGCTCACTACAAAGTTTTAATGGAGAAAATATGAAAAGAGGAAGAAGAACTACAAAACATATCCTAAATTTTACACAAAAATAAGCACACTTGGCTTAGTAAGTTCTGGGCTATTTATAGGCAGGAAACTGAAACCCTAGGGCCACATTCTGACCCATCATGAAAAGACCCAACTACCCCTGAAATTTGATCATCTGACGAGCCCATATGGCCGCGGATCCGTGGCCTAGACCCCATGTTGGCCGCGAATCCGCGGCCATATAGAGGAATTGGCTCCTCGGTTTTTGTAGGGTTCCCTGGTTTGATGTTGTCTGCAGTGTGGTATATGTTTTTTCTAAGAAACTCTTCACAATTTTTCCAGAATTTCAGCAGATCAAAAGATGATTTGATGTGGATCTTTTGCCATGATTTCCTTGAGCTCCACGTAGATTTCTTGGATTTTGTGTTGCCATTGTGCTTTGTGCATGAAAATAACATTGATTCACCATTTTGTCCCATAAACTGGTGTGCGGCAACATACGGATAGAGAGCGGAGACCCGCGTTTTATCTTTGGTTGGCATTAATCTGGAATTTGTTGTGCTTTTCCATGAATTTCACTGTTTAGAGCTGAGTGTTAGTTGTATGTATGCCCTAGAGGCCAGTATTGTACAGATGATGTATATTATATTGGATGCTTGGACATATATAGAGATGACTTTCTTGCTCGATATGATAGTATGCTATCTGGTTACTCTTTAACTTAACATGTACACTAGTCTCTTTAAACTGTCTTTTGGTTACATGTTGGTAAAGCCCTTAGGATGTGTACTTGACTACCTGGACTATGATGCAAATCATACTAGTGGGGACATGGTAGTCCATAAGTACATCCTTCAAGGTCCCTAGTCGTGGGTGTATCGAGACGGGGCATCGATATACCAGAGTAGACTAGCGTATACGCTTCTCGACCCATGAGATGGGCGATGGATTGTAACACTTTGAAATTTTCGTTAGATTGTTTGGTGATAATTAGTAGTCATGCATGTTTTATCTCGGTGTGTTCATAGGATTTATAGTTATTATGGGTAGTGTTAGCATATTGGAAATTTTCCCTTGTTGTGCACACTTGCACACTTAGACTTTTCTTGTGACTTGTTAACCATTCTTGTGCATGGTTGCAAACTCTTTTCCCCACCATTTAATCCTTTCCTAAACCCTTTTATAAATTCAAAAGGAAACAACAAAAGAAAAAGAAAATTCAAATACCATTAAACAAATGAGCATGGTGGTTAGGTAAACCTTGACTTTTGAACTCTCTTTCTCCTCTCTCTTCTCTCTCTTTCCCTCATTCTGAGATCCCACAGGATTTCCAGCAGCAAAAACTTCATTTTTCCTCCATTTACTCTTCTCTTTTCATTCCCCTTTGATCCATACACAAAACCCTATGCATATCAACTCATTTTCTTCACAAAAGCTTGGAAAAAGTGAGGTTTTGAGGTGTTCTAAGGCAATTCTGCACACTTAAGGGAGAAGCTGGAACTTTTGGGGTTTTGTAAGGTTCTTAGAAGGTATTAACTTATATTAGCACTTCTTTTCCATAGATTTGTTGTATTCCGTAGTAAAAATCTCTTTTTTGTGCATTTTTAGTGATATTAAGGGATAATTGTGATTCACATGTTAGATTGGTGTTCACATAGTTTAGTTAGCTCCTTTAGGTGTTATTAGAGCTATCTTAACTAGGTTATACCTCAGGTTGCACAAAAATACCCTAAAGTTCCATTTTTAGTGCAAAGTGTGGATTTTAACTAGAATTTGGGCACTGTAGGATCTGCTGTTACCCGAGACTTTTCAGTTTAAATCTAGATGTTACTGTAGCATGTATGGGGAGAATTGAGTGCACCAACCAAACCTGGGAACCCAATTCCCAAGTCTGGCCGCCAAAATTGGCATTCTGGCCGCAAATTGCGGCCAGATAGGGGAGATTTGGGTTGGGGTTTGGGGTGTAGGTCTCTGCTTGTATGTGGGTTATTTTGGTATATATAGTTTTGAATTATCTTTCCTGTATCAAAATCTGGGGTAGAATACATATTTTTCCGTATTTTCAACCTTTCGCGACACGCGTGATACGTGTGTGTGGGTTTTGGGTTTCTGCGTATCGCGACGCGTCGGGGTGTGTTCAGGCGCGTAACCACACGTTTTAGCGTATCGCGCACACGCGCGCTTGGTTCGCGACACGAGTTACTGGTTCGGCTTAAATGTCGCGTTTCTGTGATTTCAAGCTTACGTGGGATATATTGTGTAATTATAGGTTCGCAGGCGAGTACAGCGGACGCCGCGCAGGAGGGGACACAGGTTGTTGGCTATACCTAGTGGGAGGCTACGGTGAGTAGATTTCACATCTACGGGGATATCGCCCGTATGGCGTTCTACGTCAGGGCTGATAGGACCTTATAGTGTTCTATATATATATTGCATGTTCATAGTTACTAGCTAGTGCATTGCATTGTAGCTCATTTATATGTGACATGACTTGATACTCATACTTGATACCTACATCACATTGGATCATTGCATTGTAGCTCATTTATATGTGACATGACTTGATACTCATACTTGATACCTACATCACATTGGATCATTGCATTGTAGCTCATTTATATGTAACATGACTTGATACTCATACTTGATACCTACATCACATTGGATCATTGCATTGTAGCTCATTTATATGTGACATGACTTGATACTCATACTTGATACCTACATCACATTGGATCATTGCATTGTAGCTCATTTATATGTGACATGACTTGATACTCATACTTGATACCTACATCACATTGGATCATTGCATTGTAGCTCATTTATATGTGACATGACTTGATACTCATACTTGATACCTACATCACATTGGATCATTGCATTGTAGCTCATTTATATGTGACATGACTTGATACTCATACTTGATACCTACATCACATTGGATCATTGCATTGTAGCTCATTTATATGTGACATGACTTGATACTCATACTTGATACCTACATCACATTGGATCATTGCATTGTAGCTCATTTATATGTGACATGACTTGATACTCATACTTGATACCTATATCACATTGGATCATTGCATTGCAGCTCATTTATATATGACATGACTTGATATACATACTTGATGCACATATCACATCGCAATTACTTATATTATTGGTTGAGATTTCATGTGATTTCTGGATTTGGGAACCGTGGCCTTTTCAAATAAGTAATCATTTAAAAACCCGGTTCCCTTGATATGATATTTGGGGCGCCGCCCCGAGTTTTCTCGGTGCTAGAGGCATGTACTGAGAGAGGGCTGACCCGGAATGACGGATGCCCGATGGATTGATATAGGGCTGACCCGGAATGACGGATGCCCGATGTATTGAGAGAGGGATGACCCGGACTGACGGATTCCCGATATATACTTTGAGAGAGGGCTGACCCGGAATGACGGATGCCCGAGGTATTGATATAGGGCTGACCCGGAATGACGGATGCCCGATGTATTGAGAGAGGGATGACCCGGAATGACGGATTCCCGATATATATATATACATTGAGAGAGGGCTGACCCGGACTGACGGATGCCCGATACAGGATGTTTTGCGTGTCGATGCTAGACACGAGTATTTATGATATTTGGGTGCCGATGTTGGGCACTCGGGATTCTCAGAGATGTACAGGATTTGAGGGCCGAGGAGAGTGCCGGCGCATGAGCTATTTTTGGGAGATCTGGGTGCATTGAGAAGCCGATTGTATATGTTCCACGTTGACATTTCGTGTAGATATTATATTGCCCCTGCTCAGCATTACTTTTGTACCTCATCCTGTAGATGCATTACCTGTTAGAGCCTTTATACCTCATCTGGTAGTACAGTACCCTATAGAGCACTTGCATGATTATTGCACATACTGCTCATCTCATATTGATATCATCTGTTGGCATATGATAGAGTAGTGTAGTACGTACATGCTCGCGATTACCTTTATATGTTATCTCTATTCACGAGTTGGCAACTCACCCCTGTTGTGCCACAGTGTTTGCAGGTTGCCCTTCGGAGTAGTCGCGGCAGGCTGCTTGCATCTTTTGACACAGATACCCCCACAGTTGGTGTACTAGCTCTTTTGCTGATAGGTGGGTTTTGTGCGGTATCTGTTTATCTTTCAGTATGTACATTGTTGTATCTAGTATTCTCCATATACCATGTATGTATTTGACTTAGAAACAGTGTGAGGACGATGTTGTATTATTTTGTATTCTGGTGTCGATCTCGTTGTGAGCCGGCTGTACTTGCAGTTATTCTATCTGTGTTGTTCCCACTTGTGGATCTTGATCTTCGCTACGGCGTCTTATATTGTTTTCTTAGAGATTGTTACTTAGTTTTCTTATCATGTTTTAGTTAGTGCTTTTTTTAAAAACTTCTATCACTCTATACTTTCACTGGTTTGATTTCTGGGTTTTCGGTTCACTTAGTCGCGTTACGCCTGTAGACGTTACGTGATTAAGTGCCGGTCACGGGCCAAACTTCGGGTCGTGACAAAGTTGGTATCAGAGCGTAGGTTTTACCTTTCGGAGTGTAGGACGACCCTGGTATGATGGAGTAGGTAGCTGCGGCAGGATAGCGTAGCGTGTGTATGTTCCGCGGCATACTCACGACACGGTACTTCGCCTACGCGACCTTAGGACTTGTTGATTTAAATTCCTCCTTGAGTATATACATTCTTGCGATTCGATTTCCGTATCCTTATCGAATCCTGTTGTTTTGATAGCCAATATGCCGCCAAGGACTACGAGGGCACAGAGAGCGGCCGCGAGGGCCGAGGTTCGAGTTGATTCATCTGAGACAAGGACTAATTCGAGTAGTACTCCTGTTGCACCAGGACAGATTGTTTCCCCTACGGCAGCTCAGGTCGCTAGACTAGTGGTAGAGATGCAGGGCCTATGCCAGGCGATGAGCTCATTGGTAGAGGTCGTTCGAGCGCAGCGACAGATGGTCGCCACCCCTGTTACCCAGTTGTTCCTTGCGATCATCATGCAGTATTCCGTTCCCTACATAGCACCGGTGGAAGCAGCTCCCGTGTACGAGACACGTCTTCCAGAGGCCGTGAGAATTCCGGAAAACTTGAGGAATCATACTGGTATACCAGCCCAGAGCAGAGGCTTAGGATGAGGACAGCCGTTTGGCTTTCATCCCCAGGCAGGACGGCATTAAGTGCGTAGGTGTTTACGATGCGGAAGCCTTCAACACCTCATCAGGCAGTGTTTCTTCACAGCACGTCAGGGTCGTGTTCTGAGACGTCGTGGATGTGGAGGGTTTGCACAGAGGGGTCAGGCTAGTAGAGGAGGAGTTCGGTCAGTCGCAAATGAAGGAAAGGCATAAGTTTTCGCTTCGACTCATCGGGACGCGCGAGTATCCGATGCTGTGGTTTCAGGTACTCTTTTAGTTTGTCCTTTGTTGCACACGTATTGTTTGATCCGGATCCTTGTGCTCATATGTTTCCATGTACCCGTATGTATCCACACACCTTGTGCTGAGTTTGAGTAGAGAGTCCGGTTTGCTTGGTCAACCGCTAGTTGTGACTACTCCTGCGGGAGAGTCGTTTGTTGCTAGGCACGTGTTCCGATCCTGTACCGTCCGTATCGGCGTGAGAGAGGGTTGCCGGTCGATTTGATCCTTCATGAGATGTTGGACTTCGACGTTCTTTGGGTATGGATTGGTTAGCCACGTGCTATGCTTCTGTCGTCGGCCGTGAGGAGACAGTTCGATTTTTGTTTTCCCGGCAAGTCGGTTGTTGTTGTGTTGGGGGACCGTAGTGCCACCCCTCACGGTGTGATTTCTTCTGTTCGCGCTGGACAGCTTTTGCGGAAGGGATGTCAGGGATTTCTCGCATATGTTTGCGATACTAGGGCTATAGAGGTTCTTTTGGATCAGGTTCCGGTTGGTAGCGAGTTTCCTGATGTGTTCCCAGACGAGCTTCCTGGACGACCGCCTGAGCGTGATAATTCTTTCTGCGTTGATTTGGTTCCTGGCACGGGACCTATTTCGGTACCGCCTTTTCGGATGACCCCGGTGGAACTTAGAGAGTTGAAGGGTCAGTTGCAGGACTTGCTGGATAAAGGACTTATTCGACCCAGTGTTTCTCCTTGGGGTGCTCCAGTCCTGTTCGTCAAGAAGACAGACGGCTGTTGCGTTTGTGTATTGACTGCCGCCAGCTGAATAAGGTGACAGTGCGGAATCAATATCCTTTGCCACGCATCGACGATTTGTTCGACCAGCTTCAAGGGGCAGGATACTTTTCGAGGATCGATTTGCGATCGGGCTACCATCAGCTGCGGGTTCGACAGGAGAACATTCCTAGGACAGCTTCAGTACTCGTTACGGCCATTATGAGTTTTTGGTGATGTCGTCCGGACTCACCAACGCGCCAGCAGCAGTTTTGGACATGATGAACCGTATTCTTCGGCCGTATCTTGATCTGTTCAGTATAGTGTCTATTGACGATATCTTGGTGTTTTCTCGGAGTAGAGAGGTGCACGAGCAGCACCTGTGGATTTCACTGCAGACCTTGAGGGAGCGTCGGCGTTTCGCCAAATTCTCCAAGTGTGCCTTCTGGCTAAATGGCATGGACTTCTTGAGGCACGTGATTTCACGAGAGGGTATGTGTATTGACTCGAGGAAGATAGAGGCAGTTCGGAGTTGGCCTAGACCCACGTCAGTGACGGAGATTCGCAGCTTTCTAGGGCTGACAGGCTATTATCGGCGATTTGTGCAGAACTTCTCTCGCATTTCTGCACCTTTGACCGGGTTGACCCGGAAGGGAGTTCGCTTCGATTGGATGGAGGAGCGTGAGCACAGTTTCCAGCAGCTACGGGCTCTACTGACTACGACACCCATGTTATCATTGCCTTCGGGATCAGACGGATTTGTGGCCTACTGCGATGCTTCACGAGTAGGGTTGGGGTGCGTCTTGATGCAGCATGACAGGGGGATTGCGTATGCTTCACGGCAATTAAAGAGACATGAGCAGAATTACCCTACTCATGATCTGGAAATGGCTGCAGTGGTCTTTGCACTCAAGATCTGGCGACATTATCTGTATGGGGAGTCGTGCCAGATATTCACCGACCACAAGAGCTTAAAGTACAGATTTCAGTAGCGAGACCTGAACCTTAGACAGCGCCGATGGATGGAGTTAGTGAAGGACTACGATTGTGAGATCTCATATCACCCGGGCAGGACTAACGTTGTGGCTGATGCTTTGAGCAGGAGGCCCGGGGGTAGTCTACCCTGCTTGAGCACAGTGCAGAGGCAGTCGTCGGCAGATTGGCAGATCTTATGCGACAGCCGGGTACAGTCCAAGTTTACGCCGATCGGGGGACGGATTGCGCATGTTCGTACATGCCCACAGTTGCTTGACCGTATATAAGAGGCACAGCACAGTGTTGACCGCTGTTCAGAGATCAGGACACAGATGGGACATGGCAGATTTTCCGAGTTCGTGATCGATGATCAGGAGATACTACGATTTGGAGCTAGACTGTGTGTACCAGATGCTGAGGGATGGCGGCGCGAGGTTATCGAGGAGGCACATCGATCGGTATATAGTGTTCATCCCGGTTTCACCAAGATGTACCATGACTTGAGAGATGTTTACTGGTGGGACGGTACGAAGAGGGACATTGCAGATTTTGTATCGAGATGCCTGACTTGTCAACAAGTCGAGGCTGAGCATCAGAGGCCAGCGGGAGAGCTACAGCCGTTACCCATCCCGGAGTGGAAATAAGAACAGATATCTATGGATTTCATTGTAAGTCTACCCAGGACTAGTCAAGGGTATAACTCCATCTGGGTGATCGTGGATCGTTTGATGGAAGCGGCTCACTTCCTACCGGCGAAGACGCCATCCGGATTTGCCCAGTATGCCAGATTTACATTGATGAGATTGTACGACTGGACAGAGTTCCGGCATGCATCGTGTCTGATAGAGGCACCCAGTTTATCAGCCGGCTATGGCAGAGGCTTCAGGAGGCTTTGGGCACTCGTTTGAGTTTCAGCACAACGTTCCATCCGCAGACCGACGGACAGTCAGAGCGGACTATTCAGACTCTCGAGGACATGCTCAGGACCTGTGTACTAGATTTCGGAGGTAGCTGGGATCATCATTTGCCCTTGGTAGGGTTCTCCTACAACAACAGCTACCATGAGACCATTCAGATGGCACCGTTTGAGGCTCTTTATGGGAGGAGATGCAGATCACCCACCTGTTGGACGAAACTCAGTGAGAGCAGTATCTTAGGGCCACAGATAGTAGAGGAGACGACAGCAAGGATCCCGTTGATTCGTGATAGGATGAGAGCAGCCCAGAGTAGGCAGAGATCTTATGCGGACCGTCGTCGGCGCAGGCTTGAGTTTTCTGTGGTGATCCCGTTTTCTTGAGGGTCTCCCCAGTGTAGGGCGTAATGAGGTTTGGAAAGAAGAGGAAGCTTAGTCCCAGATATGTGGGCCCCATTGGAGATCCTTGGGCGTGTTGGTGCAGTTGCGTATCGATTAGCCCTTCCGCCCAGTTTTCCAGACGTGCATCCCGCATTTCACGTTTCGATGCTCCGCAGATATCTTCATGATCCTTCGCATGCGATCCAGCACCCGACGATCCAGCTTGAGCGCGACCTTTCCTATGCGGAGCAGCCGATGGTGATCTTAGATCGACAAGTGAAGGGATTGAGGTCGAAAGAGATACCGTCCGTCGAGATACTTTGGCATGGCTAGAGCGGCGAGGAAGTCACTTGGGAGACCGAAAGCGAGATGATGAAGAGGTATCCCCACCTTTTTGAAGGTGCGTATAGTTAGATTTTTAAATTCGGGGACCGAATTTCTTTAAGGGGGGTAGATTGTAACACTTTGAAATTTTCGTTAGATTGTTTGGTGATAATTAGTAGTCATGCATGTTTTATCTCGGTGTGTTCATAGGATTTATAGTTATTATGGGTAGTGTTAGCATATTGGAAATTTTCCCTTGTTGTGCACACTTGCACACTTAGACTTTTCTTGTGACTTGTTAACCATTCTTGTGCATGGTTGCAAACTCTTTTCCCCACCATTTAATCCTTTCCTAAACCCTTTTATAAATTCAAAAGGAAACAACAAAAGAAAAAGAAAATTCAAATACCATTAAACAAATGAGCATGGTGGTTAGGTAAACCTTGACTTTTGAACTCTCTTTCTCCTCTCTCTTCTCTCTCTTTCCCTCATTCTGAGATCCCACAGGATTTCCAGCAGCAAAAACTTCATTTTTCCTCCATTTACTCTTCTCTTTTCATTCCCCTTTGATCCATACACAAAACCCTATGCATATCAACTCATTTTCTTCACAAAAGCTTGGAAAAAGTGAGGTTTTGAGGTGTTCTAAGGTAATTCTGCACACTTAAGGGAGAAGCTGGAACTTTTGGGGTTTTGTAAGGTTCTTAGAAGGTATTAACTCATATTAGCACTTCTTTTCCATAGATTTGTTGTATTCCGTAGTAAAAATCTCTTTTTTGTGCATTTTTAGTGATATTAAGGGATAATTGTGATTCACATGTTAGATTGGTGTTCACATAGTTTAGTTAGCTCCTTTAGGTGTTATTAGAGCTATCTTAACTAGGTTATACCTCAGGTTGCACAAAAATACCCTAAAGTTCCATTTTTAGTGCAAAGTGTGGATTTTAACTAGAATTTGGGCACTGTAGGATCTGCTGTTACCCGAGACTTTTCAGTTTAAATCTAGATGTTACTGTAGCATGTATGGGGAGAATTGAGTGCACCAACCAAACCTGGGAACCCAATTCCCAAGTCTGGCCGCCAAAATTGGCATTCTGGCCGCAAATTGCGGCCAGATAGGGGAGATTTGGGTTGGGGTTTGGGGTGTAGGTCTCTGCTTGTATGTGGGTTATTTTGGTATATATAGTTTTGAATTATCTTTCCTGTATCAAAATCTGGGGTAGAATACCTATTTTTCCGTATTTTCAACCTTTCGCGACACGCGTGATACGTGTGTGTGGGTTTTGGGTTTCTGCGTATCGCGACGCGTCGGGGTGTGTTCAGGCGCGTAACCACACGTTTTAGCGTATCGCGCACACGCGCGCTTGGTTCGCGACACGAGTTACTGGTTCGGCTTAAATGTCGCGTTTCTGTGATTTCAAGCTTACGTGGGATATATTGTGTAATTATAGGTTCGCAGGCGAGTACAGCGGACGCCGCGCAGGAGGGGACACAGGTTGTTGGCTATACCTAGTGGGAGGCTACGGTGAGTAGATTTCACATCTACGGGGATATCGCCCGCATGGCGTTCTACGTCAGGGCTGATAGGACCTTATAGTGTTCTATATATATTGCATGTTCATAGTTACTAGCTAGTGCATTGCATTGTAGCTCATTTATATGTGACATGACTTGATACTCATACTTGATACCTACATCACATTGGATCATTGCATTGTAGCTCATTTATATGTGACATGACTTGATACTCATACTTGATACCTACATCACATTGGATCATTGCATTGTAGCTCATTTATATGTGACATGACTTGATACTCATACTTGATACCTACATCACATTGGATCATTGCATTGTAGCTCATTTATATGTGACATGACTTGATACTCATACTTGATACCTACATCACATTGGATCATTGCATTGTAGCTCATTTATATGTGACATGACTTGATACTCATACTTGATACCTACATCAGATTGGATCATTGCATTGTAGCTCATTTATATGTGACATGACTTGATACTCATACTTGATACCTACATCACATTGGATCATTGCATTGTAGCTCATTTATATGTGACATGACTTGATACTCATACTTGATACCTACATCACATTGGATGATTGCATTGTAGCTCATTTATATGTGACATGACTTGATACTCATACTTGATACCTACATCACATTGGATCATTGCATTGTAGCTCATTTATATGTGACATGACTTGATACTCATACTTGATACCTACATCACATTGGATCATTGCATTGTAGCTCATTTATATGTGACATGACTTGATACTCATACTTGATACCTATATCACATTGGATCATTGATATACATACTTGATGCACATATCACATCGCAATTACTTATATTATTGGTTGAGATTTCATGTGATTTCTGGATTTGGGAACCGTGGCCTTTTCAAATAAGTAATCATTTAAAAACCCGGTTCCCTTGATATGATATTTGGGGCGCCGCCCCGAGTTTTCTCGGTGCTAGAGGCATGTACTGAGAGAGGGCTGACCCGGAATGACGGATGCCCGATGGATTGATATAGGGCTGACCCGGAATGACGGATGCCCGATGTATTGAGAGAGGGATGACCCGGACTGACGGATTCCCGATATATACTTTGAGAGAGGGCTGACCCGGAATGACGGATGCCCGAGGTATTGATATAGGGCTGACCCGGAATGACGGATGCCCGATGTATTGAGAGAGGGATGACCCGGAATGACGGATTCCCGATATATATATATACATTGAGAGAGGGCTGACCCGGACTGACGGATGCCCGATACAGGATGTTTTGCGTGTCGATGCTAGACACGAGTATTTATGACATTTGGGTGCCGATGTTGGGCACTCGGGATTCTCAGAGATGTACAGGATTTGAGGGCCGAGGAGAGTGCCGGCGCATGAGCTATTTTTGGGAGATCTGGGTGCATTGAGAAGCCGATTGTATATGTTCCACGTTGACATTTCGTGTAGATATTATATTGTCCCTGCTCAGCATTACTTTTGTACCTCATCCTGTAGATGCATTACCTGTTAGAGCCTTTATACCTCATCTGGTAGTACAGTACCCTATAGAGCACTTGCATGATTTTTGCACATACTGCTCATCTCATATTGATATCATCTGTTGGCATATGATTGAGTAGTGTAGTACGTACATGCTCGCGATTACCTTTATATGTTATCTCTATTCACGAGTTGGCAACTCACCCCCGTTGTGCCACAGTGTTTGCAGGTTGCCCTTCGGAGTAGTCGGGGTAGGCTGCTTGCATCTTTTGACACAGATACCCCCACAGTTGGTGTACTAGCTCTTTTGCTGATAGGTGGGTTTTGTGCGGTATCTGTTTATCTTTCAGTATGTACATTGTTGTATCTAGTATTCTCCATCTACCATGTATGTATTTGACTTAGAAACAGTGTGAGGACGATGTTGTATTATTTTGTATTCTGGTGTCGAGCTCGTTGTGAGCCGGCTGTACTTGCAGTTATTCTATCTGTGTTGTTCCCACTTGTGGATCTTGATCTTCGCTACGGCTCTTATATTGTTTTCTTAGAGATTGTTACTTAGTTTTCTTATCATGTTTTAGTTAGTGCTTTTTTTAAAAACTTCTATCACTCTATACTTTCACTGGTTTGATTTCTGGGTTTTCGGTTCACTTAGTCGCGTTATGCCTGTAGACGTTACGTGATTAAGTGCCGGTCACGGGCCAAACTTCGGTTCGTGACATGGATGATCCCATATCCATTGGTGTTTGACATCATAGATGGTATATGGGTGCTCAGTGGAGACTGGGTACACTGGACGGACTCGCCGAGAACTCCCAGATGGTATTATACCTCACGTCAGATGGCAGTTCTCAGGTGACACTTGTGCAGGTTAGTCTGTAGACCCGAGATCGTCATAGAGTCTTGTGTGATTCCCACTGTGCTTTGATCTCCACCTTACCACGTCCATGAGGGCGTGCAAAACGGTGGTCTTTGGGTACAGTCCCGAGTCACATGGAGGCAATGAGCGATAGGAGGGGTTTCGCCTCTCCCGGTATTGGGGGTTGATGTTGCGCTGTGCTCGATTGGCCGTAACAGGGAAGTCCCTGGCCAGGGCTGATCAGAGATTTGCTGGTAAGTGTTACCAGTAGTTTCTCGACCCGTTATGAGCCTCACATCGGCACGACTTATCGGTTATTGGGGTCTGACATTTACCACCCCTAGACTTGATATGCGACGTATCAGACGAACAGACCAGACTGTACGGTAAGTGTTACTGGTTGGATTCACAGGAGTGTGAGCGGGCTAGCTCGTCGATCTTCTGATTGCTCAATACCCGGATGGCTGTTACGTTTAGCAGACCGCTTGCGGCTTGTGGGTGCTTGATATGATCATCATCTACTACCGGCGTATTGACGAGTCTTTAGAGTCCTACCGGCGTACACAGAGGTTTCCTGGCTCAAGCGAAACGAAATAGGAGCGCATATGAGATATGTGCGGGACCGAGAATAATGCGCGTATGTGATACCGCATTTCATTCTCGCGATAAATGTTTCGATTGGTTATATTCGATATGACCTAGTTATCGAATCATTGTTTCGATAAATCGATACATTGAATACTAGTCGGTTATGTGTGACATGACTGGATCATTGAATCAAATGTTGATTTAATGATTTAATGTATAATTATATATTTGATATATTACTTTGCATTAACTAGTATTGGTTCACTTTATATGGATTTTTTCACTTGATGTGCAAGTTGTATATGTGATATACTTTTGTGCACATATTAGTATCATGTTTGATGATGCTTGATTATTTAGTTAAGTATATAGAATTAAACCATGGTTAATTTGATAATTAGGGTTTTGCATATTCATTTATTTATTTATTTGTTCATTTATTTATTTGGAAAAGATTGAGATAAGAATGGTGGAGAAGTTTGTCTTTAGTTGAAGCATCATGAAGCTTTGACTTCTTAACCATTCTTGTCTTCATGCTTAACCATAACCTATCCAACTAACCATGGTCTATTCTCTACACTCAACTATGGTTTGCTTATGATAAGTATTGAATTATTTTCATTTTAATTCAAGACTTATCATATTCTTTTTCTTCTTGATCATCTTCTTCTTCAAGAAAAGCTTAAGGTCCATCAATGGCAACTTGAGCTAAAGTGAGAGAAATCCAATTCTAAAGTGAACCCAACTCCTATTTCTTCACTCTCTACCTCTTGCCAAGTTGTTTTGGGTGTTTTCTTCACAAGTTTCATAACTTGGTGAAGTTGGAGCTTGAACTTGTGCAACCTCGACATAGATCATCTTCGGCACGAAGCCGATGACCTATTCCGCTCACTTCTCCGATGAAGCCGTCGCGAGAGTCCGAGATTCGAGATGGACAGCGAGGGGACGACCACGTGGAGCTAAGGAAGTGGATAACCGGATCTCCGAAGGTTGTAGCCTCTCTCCTTTAGTTAATATGTTAACTAGATTCGTTTTTCGCCTAGGATTCTAGCCGACGATCCGTATTAGGGTTTCTCGGCACCATAATTTTTGTAAAATGGCATGGTTGATGCCTTGTGAGACCACTATAGGGTGCCTAGGAACCTTTCACTGGTATCAGAGCCTAGCTAGAGCCTTAGGCGAAGTCTAGACGGAGTTTGAAGTCCGAACGAACTGAAACCCTAACTCACAAAATGCTCTCTGTACATTTTCTAAAATCTGGGATTTTTCTAAATTAAAAATATGCAGAAAAATCAGCAGGTGAATATAAGAATTACTGTGAAATTCGACAGCCTAAATCCACCAAGTCGCCGCGGTTCCGCGGCATGAGCATGGCTCATGCGGCGGTTCCGCGGCCGTACGGATTCATTAAACAACGAATTCTGCACAGTAATTCTTAGCTTCCAGTGCTGGTTTTCCTAGGAATTTTTAATATTTATTCAAGAGTTGAATTTTCTGGGGTTGTTTTGGGGATTCGGTATTTCGATCGGATTATCAAATTTCGTCTTTTGTGTATTTCCGGATAATTTTTAGAATATGTTAAAAAGTTCGACCGGATATAAATACCCAATTTTTCCCCTGTCGGGAGATTTCCAAGTGTTGGATTTTTCCGTAGTTTAACGACGTTCTAAGTAGTGCAAGTAACGCGATGGACCCTCTAGAAGACAACAAACCTTAACTCGATTATGTGACCGTCTTGAACTGCCCTTTGAACCTTCGGGTTTGGGGCAGTACGACGTGCCACATGTGAGACGTTGGCTTGACCCTTCTACGGCTGGACCGTTGGTACTGAGGCACGAACTGAATGTTGTTAGACTTATTTCATGTGTTGAGCTGTATCGGGAAAACTTGGGTATTCGACTGTTCGATCGGAAAGTTTAACATTATCTGTTTATCTGGAATGTGATACAATAATTGGAATTTACAAACAGTTATGAGATAACTGAATGAATGTTATAAATCTAGCGGTTTAGTTTCGCCTGATATTGAAAAGAGTTTTCGGTAATGAGACTAAAATGCAGGGTTTATAACTGTTAGGCATGTGATGTCTAAGTATTTCATTTGATTAGGCATGTGATGTCTAAAAAGGTTGCGGATTCCAACTGTTGTAGTTTTACACTTTCTTTTCTGTGACCGTAAGTGTAGTATGTTCATATCGCCGGTTTCGTTGCTATACGTCAACGACAATTGGGGTATGCATACTTACTTTCGTTGATGACATGTGATGTTATGTGTTGCTGGATATGTTATATTGCATCGTCGTGTTCGAATAGCCGGGGTTTTTTTTGTGTGAGATGAGTGTTTTTCATTTTCATTCATGTAAAAATTTGTATGTAATATTCTTTTATTTGGGGCACTTCCAGGTAGCGGAAGTTGTCACCTTTTGTATATTATTTACTTTTCCGCATTAGGATAGACCCAAGGAGGGGAGCATAAGTAACCGGGTTCTGGGGTCCAGTGGGAGACCAACTCGAGGAGTCGAGTCCGGGTCTCCTAACCCTGGAATTGGCAGTGTTGCTTGCCGCTCTCGTAGGGGTCTAGGGGTGTGGGATTGGCTATTCATCACGACCGTGGAATCCGTGTTTTATACTGGCTTGTATTGAAAACACGGACGTCCTAGAATATCCAATATTTCATATGTTTCTTCTGCTGCGATATCTGTGATGTGATTCTGTGATGGATATAGTATATAGTATATATGATATATTATATAGACGTTACTTATGTTTTACACCCACGCTAGCCCTGCCCTGCTCTGTTATTAGTTACCTAACCTAACGGTGCACGAGGGGAATTCGAGGCGAATGCGGATGGTATAAGTGTACGTCATATCTATCTGTGATGTTTAGGTACTTAAATGATGGGACTTCATTAATGTGATTAATGAAAGAAAAGAAACTTAAGATGTTGTAGAATCAAATTTTAAAAACAAAACAGGTAGCTACAGTTCTTGCTTTGCATAGCGGTATATATGATATACCCTGCACCTTATTCGATGAGGAAAGGACCGAGATCCCTTCACCGGGAGTGACTCCTTTAGCAATAACTGGCAGATGCTACACACTCGGTTTGCTTTTGACTGTTTTTGGGTTTTTGCTTTGCACAGCGATATATATGATATATCCCGCACCTCATTCGAGGAGGAAAGGACCGAGATCCCTTCACCGGGAGTGACTCCTTTAGCAAAACTAGAAAAAGCCTCAAAATTGCTACATTTTAAAACTTCATTTGATTCTACAACGATATCAAGTTCATTACGCAATAGGTTTTCAGAAAAACCTGTCGTAGCCCTCCGTCATTTCAGATAAGTCCTGTTTAGTATTCGTGCTGCGTTTGTTGACCTTGTCAAGACGCAGTGTGCGGTAGCTAACCAGTATTTGTCTGCTTATGCATATGATGCAGATTGGGTTAGGGTAGTCCTACGGCCTTGTTGACCTTGTCAAGGGTCGTGCGGGTGGGTTTGATTCAATCAAGAAATGACGGGTTGAACTTGACTTGCAGTCTATGGTTTGTTGACCTTGTCAAGGTCATAGATCGTTCGGGGCAAAAGCATTATCGGGAATTTCAAGTGTTGAAATTTGCAATGAGATTGCATACCTTCTATGAGATAGTTGGATCCCGATACCCACTGCGAGTAAGAGTTACTCCTGGGAGAGTTTTACACATTGCAATTAGCTGATCAAGTAGGTGTCTAGAAAGGTGTCAACGGGGTTACGCCTCTGGGAAAACGAGGTTTACATTAATTAGGTTCGTGTGAAAGCACGGGGGACCTCCCTCAAAGTACCGACACTGGCCTGGCTGAAAGATTGGCGGACTTGTAGTGTGTAATTAATCCCGGCTAGTCTTTCCTTTTAGGGTTTGAAGGAAAATTTGATAAAAACCAGTGGGAGCCATCCTGATTAGATAAGATAATAACCAATCTGATCTTGCACGAGCATACGCTAAAGTGTTTTCTTCTCTCTCTCTCTAGGTAGCGACCATTTCATGCCCTAATGAAGATAATAATATGGATGTATTGACCGAACCCGCATGTTATACTGTGCTGGGGAACGTTGGTTCCATTCTTTCTTATAAGAGTTATAGGAATGAACAGGATATAGGGGAATACCAGGATTCCCATGTCACCCGATTGAAGAAAGTACATGTTGATACATTTTCTTCAGGTGTGTTCGTTACTAAGAACTGTTTCTCTATTTGCTCTACGTCCTGGGTATTAGATACCGGGTCAGGATCCCATATATGTAATCAGTTACATGGGCTAAGGAAAGGTAGAGAACTTAGAGAAGGTGATAAAGACATTAGAGTTGGAAATGGTGCAATTGTTGCAGCTAAGACTGTCGGAGAATATCACCTTGTATTACCAACTGGTAATACATTGGTTCTGAACGAATGCTATTACATGCCGAACCTGATATGCAACATTATATCGGTTTCTTTATTAAGTAAAGAGGGATATAATTTTGTATTACAGGACAATGTTATGAACATTTTCCGTAACCAAAAGTTGGTTGGATCAGGCACGTTATGCAATGGCATTTATGTTCTAAATCAATCAACAGTTCTGAGCATAACAAACACACACAAGAGGAAGAGTTCTGAACTCAACGAATCCTTCTTGTGGCATTGTAGACTGGGCCACATCAATGCGACACGACTAGCTAAGTTGCATAAAGATGGATATTTAAATCCGTTTGAATTTTCATCTTATGACACTTGCCAGTCATGTCTCAAAGGCAAGATGACCAAAACTCCGTTTACGGGACACGGAGAAAGAGTTACCGAACTCTTGGGACTTATACATAGTGATGTATGCGGTCCCATGTCTACACATGCCAGGGATGGTTCTTCATACTTCATTACATTCACTGACGATCTCTCTAGGTTCGGGTATGTGTTCCTGATGAAACACAAATCAGAAGCTTTTGAGAAATTTAGGGAATATAAACAAGAAGTAGAGAACCAAACCGGAAAAAGTATTAAAATCCTACGATCTGATCGAGGAGGAGAATACTTAAACAATGAATTCCTGGACTTCCTAAAAGAGAATGGGATTCTCTCTCAGCTGACTCCTCCATATACACCACAGCAAAACGGTGTATCAGAACGGAGGAACCGCACCCTATTAGATATGGTGCGCTCTATGATGAGCACAGCTGAGTTACCTATTTCCTTCTGGGGTTATACGCTGGAAACAGCAACATACCTATTTAATCAAGTTCTATCTAAATCTGTACCTACCACACCATATGAGATATGGAGTGGGAAGAGACCATATTTTAAACGAGTTAAGATATGGGGTTGTCCGGCCTATGTCAAAAGGCAAAATCCGGACAAGCTCGAGGCTCGGTCAGTTCTCTGCAAGTTTGTGGGATATCCAAAGAATTCATATGGGTATTTTTTCTACCACAGTGAGGAACAAAAAGTGTTTGTTGCTCAACATGCCACCTTTTTGGAAAAAGAATTCCTTGAAAAAGAAATTAGTGGCAAAGTGGTAGAGCTGGAAGAGGTTCCAGATACACAAACCGTAACTGAAGATTTAGTGGAACCAGAAGATTTTGTAGCTCCCAATGAACCTCAGCCTCTCCGCCGATCTAGTAGGGTTCCTCGCCAACCTGAGAGATACTACGGTTTTCTCATGGATGGTGGGAGCGAGGATTGCATCATGGAGGATGATGACCCAACTAGCTTCGAGTAGGCCATCACGAGTGGGGACTCAGTGAAATGGCTGGATGCTATGCGGTCTGAGATGGATTCCATGTACACCAACAAAGTATGGACTTTGGAAGTTGCTCCTGAAGGGGTAAAACCCATTGGGAGCAAGTGGATCTTCAAGAAAAAACTTGGTGTGGATAGGAAAGTGGAGACTTTCAAAGCTAGACTTGTAGCAAAGGGTTTTCGTCAAAGACCAGGTGTGGACTATGACGAAACCTTTTCTCCAGTAGCTATGCTTAAATCCATCCGGATCATGCTTGCCATCGCTGCATATCATGATTACGAAATCTGGCAAATGGATGTTAAGACCGCCTTTCTAAATGGTGATTTAGAAGAGTGCGTGTACATGACTCAGCCAGAGGGCTTCGTAAATAGTGGGAGCAGCGGGAAGGTGTGCAAGCTGCTTAATTCCATTTATGGATTAAAGCAAGCATCGCAGAGTTGGAACATCTGCTTTGACGTCTTTATCAAAGAGTTTGATTTCGTCAAAAACCCAGATGAACCTTGTATCTACAAGAAGGTGGCAGAGAGTAAGGTTGTCTTCCTCGTATTGTACGTGGACGACATACTCTTGATAGGAAATGATATTCCTATGCTGCAATCGGTCAAGCTCTTCTTATCACAAAGATTCTCAATGAAAGATCTTGGTGATGCCTCCTGCATATTGGGAATTAGGATCTATAGAGATAGATCCAAAAGGATTTTGGGATTGTCCCAATCCAGGTACATTGACACCATACTAAAGAGGTTTAGTATGGAAGAGTCCAAGCGTGGGAACTTGCCCACGATCTCTGGAGTCACTCTCTCCAAAGAGATGTCTTCCAAGACTGATTTGGAGAGAGCTCGCATGCAAGGGATACTCTATGCTTCGGCAGTAGGGTCTATCATGTATGCGATGCTATGTACCAGACCCGATGTAGCATACTCACTAAGTATAGTGAGCAGGTATCAAGCTGATCCTGGAGAGGGTCACTGGACAGCTGTGAAGAGCATTCTCAAGTACTTACGAAGGACTAGAGATATGTTCTTGGTGTATGGCAACGGAGAACTCCAAGTGGAGTCCTTTACCGATTCGAGCTTCCAGAGTGATAAGGACGACTCTAAGTCGCAGTCGGGCTTTGTCTTTACCCTTTACGGAGGGGCGGTTAGCTGGAAGAGTTCCAAGCAGGAAACCGTGGCAGACTCGACGATGGAGGCTGAATACATCGCTGCCAACGATGCTGCCAAAGAGGCTGTCTGGATCAAGAAGTTCATTACTGAACTTGGAGTGGTTCCATCCATTGAGCATCCAATACTTTTGTATTGCGATAACAATGGAGCGGTGGCTTTGGCCATGGAACCCAGGTCCCATCACCGATCCAGGCATATTCTGAGGTGGTATCAGCTGATCCGGGAGATAGTTGATCGCCGGGAGATCGAGGTCAGGAGGGTTGACACGAAGAACAACACGGCGGATCCATTCACGAAGGCCATTCCCCAGATACAGTTTGAGAGACTCTTCGGGATGCTCGGTATGCGATACTATAGCAGCTGGCCCTAGTGCAAGTGGGAGATTGTTAGTTGTATGTATGCCCTAGAGGCCAGTATTGTACAGATGATGTATATTATATTGGATGCTTGGACATATATAGAGATGAGTTTCTTGCTCGATATGATAGTATGCTATCTGGTTACTATTTATCTTAACATGTACACTAGTCTCTTTAAACTGTCTTATGGTTACATGTTGGTAAAGCCCTTAGGATGTGTACTTGACTACCTGGACTATGATGCAGATCATACTAGTGGGGACATGGTAGTCCATAAGTACATCATTCAAGGTCCCTAGTCGTGGGTGTATCGAGACGGGGCATCGATATACCAGAGTAGACTAGCGTATACGCTTCTCGACCCATGAGAAGGGCGATGGATGATCCTATATCCATTGGTGTTTGACATCAGAGATGGTATATGGGTGCTCAGTGGAGACTGGGTACACTGGACGGACTCGCCGAGAACTCCCAGATGGTATTATACCTCACGTCAGATGGCAGTTCTCAGGTGACACTTGTGCAGGTTAGTCTGTAGACCCGAGATCGTCATAGAGTCTTGTGTGATTCCCACTGTGCTTTGATCTCCACCTTACCACGTCCATGAGGGCGTGCAAAACGGTGGTCTTTGGGTACAGTCCCGAGTCACATGGAGGCAATGAGCGATAGGAGGGGTTTCGTCTCTCCCGGTATTGGGGGTTGATATTGCGCTGTGCTCGATTGGCCGTAACAAGGAAGTCCCTGGCCAGGGCTGATCAGAGATTTGCTGGTAAGTGTTACCAGTAGTTTCTCGACCCGTTATGAGCCTCACATCGGCACGACTTATTGGTTATTGGGGTCTGACGTTTACCACCCCTAGACTTGATATGCGACGTATCAGACGAACAGACCGGACTGTACGGTAAGTGTTACTGGTTGGATTCACAGGAGTGTGAGCGGGCTAGCTCGTCGATCTTCTGATCGCTCAATACCCGGATGGCCGTTACGTTTAGCAGACCGCTTGCGGCTTGTGGGTGCTTGATATGATCATCATCTGCTACCGGCGTATTGACGAGTCTTTAGAGTCCTACACAGAGGTTTCCTGGCTCAAGCGAAACAAAATAGGAGCGCATATGAGATATGTGCAGGACCGAGAATAATGCGCTTATGTGATACCGCATTTCATTCTCGCGATAAATGTTTCGATTGGTTATATTCGTTATGACCTAGTTATCGAATCATTAATTCGATAAATCGATACATTGAATACTAGTCGGTTATGTGCGACATGACCGGATCATTGAATCAAATGTTGATTTAATGATTTAATGTATAATTATATATTTGATATATTACTTTGCATTAACTAGTATTGGTTCACTTTATATGGATTTTCTCACTTGATGTGCAAGTTGTATATGTGATATACTTTTGTGCACATATTAGTATCATGTTTGATGATGCTTGATTATTTAGTTAAGTATATAGAATTAAACCATGGTTAATTTGATAATTAGGGTTTTGCATATTCATTTATTTATTTATTTGTTCATTTATTTATTTGGAAAAGATTGAGATAAGAATGGTGGAGAAGTTTGTCTTTAGTTGAAGCATCATGAAGCTTTGACTTCTTAACCATTCTTGTCTTCATGCTTAACCATAACCTATCCAACTAACCATGGTCTATTCTCTACACTCAACTATGGTTTGCTTATGATAAGTATTGAATTATTTTCATTTTAATTCAAGACTTATCATATTCTTTTTCTTCTTGATCATCTTCTTCTTCAAGAAAAGCTTAAGGTCCATCAATGGTAACTTGAGCTAAAGTGAGAGAAATCCAATTCTAAAGTGAACCCACCTCCTATTTCTTCACCCTCTACCTCTTGCCAAGTTGTTTTGGGTGTTTTCTTCACAAGTTTCATAACTTGGTGAAGTTGGAGCTTGAACTTGTGCAACCTCGACGTAGATCATCTTCGGCACGAAGCCGATGACCTATTCCGCTCACTTCTCCGATGAAGCCGTCGCGAAAGTCCGAGATTTGAGATGGACAGCGAGGGGATGACCACGTGGAGCTAAGGAAGTGGATAACCGGATCTCCAAAGGTTGTAGCCTCTCTCCTTTAGTTAATATGTTAACTAGATTCGTTTTTCGCCTAGGATTCTAGCCGACGATCCGTATTAGGGTTTCTCGGCACCATAATTTTTGTAAAATGGCATGGTTGATGCATTGTGAGACCACTATAGGGTGCCTAGGAACCTTTCACTGAGAACCTGTATCCTGCAATTAACTAGCCAACACGGCTCAAGAGTACCTACCGATAAGCAATGTGATAAAAATTGGGCGGTATAAAAATGCAAAAATCTAATATGAACAAATACCCCCAAACTTATCATTTGCTCGTCCCGAGCAAAGCCAATTTATTCACAAAAATTCCTAACCTCACTTTCGCAGGGAACGCGATTGCACTGAGCATGTGCAACAAGCCGTTAAAGCTCTATGTGTCCCTAGTAGGAGGAGTGTTGTCTCCTGAGGGTTTTCTGCGGATACTACCCACAAAATCCGGTCAAGCTAGTTTTGCAAAATAACTATGATTCAAACCCTAAGGTTTTGTTTCAGAAAATAACAATTCTATTATCCTAAGTCTAGACTATCGAACCATCATTTTTCACACCTCGCTTCTTATTTAACTTAAGATTTTATATGTCTTTATGTGCAGTGCAAATAGTGTCGTTAAGTTCCAGAAGGATCGATTAAAGTTATCATGTCACAAAATAAAGCCCACATAAAAATTTTAAAAGGCTCACATAAGTTTTATTAAGAGCTAAGCATTTTTCAAGTTTCGTTTTTCAGTAATGTTTCAATTTCATAATTTCTATCTTCCTTAACAGGGAACTAGGTCTTATTTTTCACTCCACCTTTTTCTTTTTTTCATTTCATACACACCTCTGTGAACGTGCAATAGTCTTTATCATAGAATAAAACCATCATATCTCCGCTAGGAATTTTATAAAAACTTGTCTTTTGTCAAGATTATTCTCACACAAAGAACCGTTAGGAATTTTAACTCGGAGAGAACACTTGCTTGACTTTGTTTTTAAACTGGATTTTCTAGGTTTCTTAACGAGCTTTGGGCCAATGCTCCCAAACCAGTTGGCTTTAGGGCATTAGGTGTAGAGACACCCCAGCGGACTTAATTACTCAAGTTACCTAGGCCTAAAAACAAAAGACAATTTAGCGTGAAAATCATGATGATTCAATGCGAACGGAGATATAACCGGCAATTCAATTATTTTTTGGATAAAAGACGTGTTTAGTGGGTTCGGTGTGTAATCATTCCAATCAAGTTCCAGATGGGTTATTTTTCAGAATTAGTTCCAATTAAGGCATCAATAACATTCCTTCATATTCACTTCACTTCATAAACTATTCTTGATATTACTCATTTCAGAACAAACCTATTTGATCCTCAGAAAATCATTTATCCATTTAAAAGTTTTTAGACATAATAGACTTGTCATCTAATTTCCAAAACTCACGATACTTGTGGTGTGATGTAAAGACGTATATCAGCTATAGTTAACTTCAAAGGAGAGTTATCTTTCAGGTTTTCAAAATCTAAAAATAAGATTTAGTTATTCTTATCTTATCAAACAAAACCGTCGAAATGTTGAATCTGAGTTCTCCCACTAGCTAACTTGACAGAAAAGTTTTTATGTTTTTAGAAAATTTTCTGATTTTTATGGATTTCATGGATTTTAGTATGCAGATGCAAAAATTTACATATGAATGCGAAGGTTAGAAATGCGTACCGAGCGTACCCCTAAACTTAAAATGGACAGTGTCCTAACTGTCATTGCATGAAGAGATCATTGAAGGGTCAAAATTGTCGGTTAGATATACACATTTTTTTTCCTTTGTTTTTTTTTTTAAAGAAAAGAAAAATAGTAAAAATGGAAAAGAATATCCACAAATATATACAAAATGGTATATACATACCCCCAAACTTATTTGGAACAGTGTCCACTGTTCTTGGCTGGATAACCGAAGTTTGGTGGTAGGCAGAGGAAGATTATGCAGGGTAAACCGGCTCCTGTAAGACCAGGAGCTCCTCTGTTGGTTCGGCGCTAAGGTACGGTTTTAGTCGGTGTCCGTTTACTTTGAAAAATGAACCGTCCGTTGGATTCTCCAAATCCACAGCGCCATGCGGATAGACATTTTGCACAAAATACGGCCCTTTCCAGCAAGATCTGAGCTTTCCTGGATGGAAATATAGCCGGGTGTCGTAAAGCAGTACCTGTTGACCAGGTACGAATGTTTTGCGCAAAAGGTGTTTATCGTGAAACACCTTCGTTTGGTTCTTAACGACCACCGCGTTTTCGTAAGCCTCATCCCGAAGCTTGCTTAATTCGTTCAACTGCAGCTTCCGATGGCTACCCGCATCTTCGAGAGACAGATTCAGCTCCTTTATCGCCCAAAATGCGCGATACTCTATTTCCACAAGGAGGTGGCAAGCCTTTCCGTACATAAGCCGATAGGGAGACATGCCAATATCGTTCTTATAAGCAGTTCGAAATGCCCAAAGGGCATCAGTGAGTTTCAACGACCAATCCATACGGTTCTTGGAAACCATCTTCTCCAGTATCTGCTTGATTTGCCGATTTGAAACTTCGGCTTGCCTACAGGTTTGGGGGTGGTAGGGCATAGATAGCTTATGATTAATGGAATATTTCCGCTTCAAGGCCTCGAAAGACTTATTGCAGAAATGAGTTCCATTGTCTCTAATGATCGCTCGGGGGTGCCCAAACTGGGAGAAAATGTTTTCCTTAAGAAATCTAACGACAACCTTATTGTCGTTAGTCCGGCTGGGCACAGCCTCGACCCACTTAGAGACATAATCAACAGCGAGAAGGATGTACAAGTTCCCATAAGAGCTGAGAAACGGCCCCATGAAAATTGATCCCCCAAACATCGAAAATCTCCACAACCAAGATTGGATGGAGCGGCATCTCATTTCTCCTGGATATCCGGCCCAAGTGTTGGCACCGGGAGCAAGTCTTGCAGTAGTCATGAGCGTCTTTGAAGAGTTGTGGCCAGTCGAAACCACACTGCAAGATCTTCTCGGCTGTCTTTCTGGGGCCAAAATGCCCGCCACATGCTTGATCGTGGCAAAATGACAGCACACTCTTGAATTCATCGTCAAGGACACACCGACGAATAATCTAGTCGGGACAGTACTTGAACAGATAGGGTTCGTCCCAGTAAAAGTGTTTTACTTGGGATAAGAATCGAAGTCTGTCCTGACTTGACCATTCAGTCGGTAGTAATCCTGTGGCCAAATAGTTCATAATATCTGCGAACCAGGGTTCGCAAGATACTGTCAAGAGCTGTTCATCCGGAAAAATGTCGTTAATCAGAATTTGAAGCGACGGCGAAGAAGGAAGTCGTGAGAGATGGTCGGCGACTACATTTTCACATCTTCTTTTGTCCTTGATGACAAGGTCAAACTCTTGAAGCAAGAGGATCCAACGTATCAGCCGAGATTTTGCATCTTTCTTCGCAAAAAGATGGCGCAAAGCAGAATGGTCTGTGTAGACAATGACTGGAGAGCCGATAAGGTACGGCCTGAACTTTTCTAAAGCAAATACAACAGCCAAGAATTCCTTCTCAGCTGTTGTATAATTATGTTGGGCGTCGTTCAGGGTTCGGCTAACATAATAGATTACGTGCGGCTTCTTGTTGATGTGTTTTCCAAGGACAGCACCAATGGCAAAGTCGGATGCATCGCACATAATCTCAAATAGGTGCGTCTAGTCAGGAGAAGAAAGAACGGGAGCAGAAGTGAGTGAGCTTTTTAATGACTCGAACGCAGTCACTCGGCTCGAGTTGAAGTCGAATGGCATGTCCTTGGCCAGCAAAAGAGTCAAGGGCCTAGCAATCTTGCTAAAGTCCTTGATGAATCTTCTATAGAAACCGGCATGGCCAAGGAAGGCTCGGATGTCTCTGACGCATCTGGGAGGAGGGAGATTGGAAATGACCTCAATCTTCGATTTGTCAACCTCAATGCCATTTTGCGAAAATATGTCCTAAGACAATACCTTCGCGCACCATGAAGTGGCACTTCTCCCAATTGAAAGTGAGATTCTTGTCCTTACATCGGGTAAGGACAGCGTCGAGATGCAGCAAACACTCATCGAAGGAATTGCCGAAGATGGAGAAATCGTCCATGAAGATATCCAAGAATTTTTCCACCATGTCTGAGAAGATTCCCATCATACACCGCTGGAAGGTAGCGGGCGCATTGCATAACCCAAAGGGCATGCGACGATATGCAAACGTGCCGAAAGGACAAGTGAATGTGGTCTTGTCTTGGTCTTTTTCGGCGATAGGAATCTGATTATAGCCGGAGTAGCCATCAAGAAAGCATTAGTACTCGTGTACGGCCAATCGTTCAAGCATCTGGTCAATGAAAGGTAGCGGAAAGTGGTCCTTCAGCGTTGCGGCGTTGAGTTTTCTGTACTCGATGCATACTCGCCACCCGTTCTGGGTGCGAGTAGGGATTAACTCGTTCGCCTCGTTGGTTATGACCGCTATGCCTGATTTCTTGGGGACAACGTGAATGGGGTTAACCCATTGGCTATCAGAGATAGGGTAAATGATACCACTATCCAGACATTTTACGATCTCCTTTTTTACAGCCTCCTTCATGACTGGGTTGAGTCGTCTTTGTGGATCCCTGGCTGGTTTAGCATCATCCATCAGATGAATGTGATGTTCAACGATCAGGGGACTAATCCCCTTGATGTCCGCCATTGACCAGCCAAAAGCTTGCCTATTGCTGTGCAAGACCGTAAAAAGGGCTTTCTCTTGCTCTGGAGCTAGAGAAGCCGAGATGATAACAGGGAGGGTCTCATTCTCACCCAAGTAAGCGTACTTAAGGTGAGACGGCAAAAGCTTGAGTTCGAGCGTTGGAGGTGAAACGATTGAAGGCAAGATTGGTGAAACGGTCTCGAACTCAAAGGATTCTTGCAAAGGTTCAAAACGAGTGTAAGAGACCAAGTTGGATGGTTCAGGTAACTCATCCGGAAATTCGAAGGATTCAAACTCGGGTGGTGAGTGGCTAAGATCGTTCGAGAAAGTGAAACACTCGTTGTCATTGTCGGGCGCAGAAACAGCAGCAGGTTCGAAGAGGAACGCACTAGTGGCGTTAAGGTTATCGTGATCGAACAAAAACTCCTCGAATTCACACTCCTCCGGGGTGATCTCTTGGATTGAGCAGACATCTAGTATATGAGCATTAGGTTCGGAGGGCTTATTCCCCAACCTAAAAATGTTGAGTTCAATTATCATGTTTCCAAAAGATAGGTTCATCGAACCATTTCGACAATTGATCACATCATTTGAGGTTGCAACGAATGGGTGACCGAGTATCACCGGAATTTGATTCCGGGGGTTAGCTACAGTCTGTGTGTCTAAAATAATGAAGTCAACGGGGAATATGAACTCCCCAACCTTGATTAACACATCCTCTAGCTCACCTCTAGGATGGGTGATTGATCGGTCGGCCATTTGGAAAGTGCAGTGTGTGGGTTTCAGCTCTCCTACACCTAGTTGCTCATATACTGAGTACGGAAGCAGGTTAACACTGGCACCAAGATCTAATAGTGCACGGTTGATGTTCTTATCCCCAATGGTAATAGAAATCGTAGGACAGCCAGGGTCCTTCCGTTTTTGAGGTAAAGATTGGGTAAGAGCATCACTCACAGCACTAGCCAAGAAAACTTTCTTAGGTACCTGAGATTTCCTCTTTTTTGTGCACAAGTCCTTTAAGATTTTCGCGTAGGACGGGACATATTGGACAACATCTAAAAGGGGAATGTTGATGTTAACCTGCTTAAACAACTCCAGAATCTTCTCCATTTGTGGATTTTGTTTATTGGACTTCAACCGGTTTGGAAATGGAACGTTTTTAAAATTGGTTGAATCCAATGCTTGTGGAGGAGATTGTGGAGTTGGAACGGATCCCAGAGCTGGTGTTTTCGTGGAGTGAGAAATGGGTCCGTTTAGAGCAGAAGAAGAGCCTTTTGAAGAATGGAGATTAGGCTCAGAAGACGAAGGAGAAGAAGAAGAAGAAGAAGCGGCCGGGGTGTCATCGTCGATCCATGTGCCAATATTGTTTTGTAGCATCCTTCCCGATCTCAATGTAGTCACGGCACTTACATTATGGTTCTGCTGTTCAAGAGAAACATGTACATTATGTGGGTGACCGGGATTTGGGAGTGGTTGAGATGGAAGCTTCCCCTTCTCTCGCTCACTTAAGGCCGCATTCAGCTGTGCAATCTGGGCTTCGATGGTCTTGATGCTTTGCCCGTGTGCAGTAGTGTGTTGCACCAAAGACTGAATAGACGACTGGATGTTTGCGGTGGATTGTGTCGATTGTTTAACGAATGACTCCAGACTTCGTTCTAGCGAGGAAACCTTATCGTTGTTTGACGGAACAAAGTTGTTTTGCAGAAAAGAATTGTTGGGTACAAAGTTGTTCGTCTGATTTTGAAAAGCTTGGGGTTGGAAAGGCTGCTGAAATTGATGTTGAGTTTGTTGTTGAGCTTGTTGTTATGGCGGAGGGGGCCTTTGGAAATTGTTGCCTTGGAATTGATGCTGGTTCTGATTCCAGGCGAAATTGGGGTGGTTCCTCCAGGCGGAATTGTAGGTGGAAGAGTATGGATCATTTCTCGGTCTTTGCTGAAATGCAGCATTAACCTGATCTTGTCCTTGAGATGGTGGATTGTAAGGACACTCTTCGGTTAAGTGAGAAGGATTGGAACAACAACCACAAATGGTACGAAGGGGAAGAACAGGAGATGAAAATTTGCTCTCTATCGCTTCAAGTTTTCTCGTTATTGCAGCCATTTCAGCTTTCATCGCAATAGAGACATCGAGTTGGTGAATGCCTAACCTAGACTGACCAGTAGAAGTTGTAACACCTTAGAATATGTTTTGTAGCTATTTATATTTTTAAAATGTGGTTTTTAATAAAAAGGTTTACCAAATTAGTTTTTAAATATTTTATCCTAATTATTGAGTATTTTATTAGAATTTTGTTAGGCACACACACACTTGTGCATGATAAGCTAGGGTTATTTTGGGGTTAGCCATTTCTCTAATCTAGTTTTAATTCTTGTTTAAGTGTCATGATGGTTTTAAAAGGGTTTTAATTTTGAATTTTTGTGTTTTGGTGCATGGTTGACTTTGAGAGAGAGAGAGAGAGAGAGCATGGGGCATCATGGCCTTTGCCATGCCTCATTTAATGAGGAAAGAGAGAGTGAGAAGGAGTCTTTGGGTGTGCTCTCATTTCTCCACCTCATTTTTCATCTCTCATTCTCCCACTCTCTCAAACACACACACACTTCAGCTGAGAAAAAGAAGCAGCAGCAGAAGCAGAAGAAGGAAGCAACAGCAGCAGCACAGGCAGTGGCAGCAGCAACAACATCAACATCATCTTCCTCACCATCATCAGCATCACTATCATCTTCATTCACAACAACAACACCCACGACAACATCAACAGCAACATTATCATCATCATTACCATCAACAGCAGCAGCAGAAACAGAAGCAGCAGCAAGCATCAGAAACAGCAGCAACAGCAGCAACAGGGACCCCAGCTCTCGCAGGAGCTCTTCTCCACACCTTCACCTGCCTTCTAGGGTTCAGTGGGTATATTTCCTTAACCCCATTGCATGGTTTGCTTAGTTGTGCATCGATTGATTCGATTAGTGCTAAATTAGCTAGTTTAGTGCTAGTTTTGGGGTTTTGAGAGGTATTGTGGTAATTTGTTGGATGTGTTGGATACCCTAGTTTACTTAAGTGCTAATAGGGACATTGCAACTGAGAAATCCCCAGATTACACTAAAATACCATATAGTTTGTGTTTTGTGCAATTGTCGTTTTTAAGCGATAATTGTGATATCTGTGATCTGCTGTTACCCGGGTGACTTCAGGATAAAATTGAGAGGACTGGGACATGCTACCTAGGTCTAGAGCACACCAAATGAACACGAGCCCCTACCCCCATACTGGGGCCGCCAATTTTGCCAATATGGCCGCAATTTGCGGCCAGGCTTGGGTTCTGGGTGTTGGGGTTTGGTCTGGGGTAGTCTGCTGTGTTGTATAGTGTGTTGGTATGTCTAGTTTTGTGATATCTCACCTGTAGGAAAATCTGGGACTATATGTCACTTTTGTGTTTAGTTGTGTTTGCGCGATACGCGCGATACGCGAGAGGGTTCTGTGATCCAGCGTATCGCGGCGTGTCGCGATGGTTTTTAGACGCGTACACACACGATTCAGCGTATCGTGCACACGCGCGTTTAGTTCGCGACGCGAATTTCCCGTTTCGTTTCGATATCGCGTTTCGCGGGATTTGTGGCTTATATGTGATTTCCATGTCTTATTTGCAGGTTTGCAGACAGGGACTACAGACACCACTACAGGGGGAGCAGATGATAGGATTCACCCCGCGTGGAGTTTAGGTGAGTAGATATAACATCTACAGGGGAATCGCCCGCATAGCGTTATGCGTCTGGGCTAGGATTCAATTACCTGCCGCACATTCTACGTCATTGTAGAATTGCGCTTTACTGCATTTCCTAGATATAGCTATATACTGTGACTAGCAGCCGTAGGACACTGCACACATTATTGACGGTTCATGTTGCACGAGCACGGATTGCATGCTACACACACACCGTCAATAATTGCCATGTCACACACTACCCCTTATAGCTACCATTGCTTACCACACTTGACATCTAGTTTATCGGTATACCTATAGTGTATCATACCTTTAGTGATAGGTATATTTTCACTTGCGATACAGCTACAGGTATACCTCCTACATATTTTTACCTATACCGGGAGGGATTTCCTACATATGTTACTTATACCCAGGGGGGGTATACGACATCAGTTCCTATAGGTAGATACCTATACTTTGCTACACCTGTATGTTAGATACATATTCAGTTGTTGTCGCATATTCACAGTTACTGATGTTACTTAGCTGTACCTTATCATGATTTCGCATACATCTGGTTCAGCTATATACTTGTGTTTACCTGCTCGTATTCAGATATATCTCATATATTTATTCTTGGATTGCGCATTGTTTATCTGGATTTTATATGATGTTTTCGGGATTTGGGAACCGCGGGAGTTCATGAAATTATGCATACATGAACAACCCGGTTTCCTTGATATGATATTTCGAGCGTCCCCCATGAGTTTTATCGGTGCTGATTACCTACTCCATACGAGGTGTGGTTGCCGTATGAGAGTACATGGCGAGGCCCGGTATGGTTCCCCTCGGCAAGAAGATCGATGGGTTTGCCGATTGAGCCTGGAGGCGGGCGAGTACCTACCGGTGATTGTTTGGTCCTGGCAGTTGTCTGGAGGCTACTGGCCAGAGTAGAGAGGTGGATGCGGGATGACCTGTACTGTCGAGGCCGAGGGCCGACACTGCAGACGGACCCCGTGGGCTGATCCGGACTGACGGAGCCCCTTATATGAGGATTTCTGTGTCGATACTTGGCACACGGTTTCATGATATTTTTTTAAACCCCTTTTTTGTATATATAACAGGGGATTTAGCCGTTGTTATATATACCCTTACACCAATATTAGTGGTATGGGACGCTAATATATGTGTATTGCCCCCATCATATTTATTTCTGTACATATATATATATCGATAGGATGTTAGATTCTTACTTGAGATTGGACTTGGGATACTAGGTGATTCATTGGGACTTGGACATTGGATATACCTATGTGATTGGTGACTTGTACATTCGAGATATAAGAGATTACTCGATATTGTACATTGAGAAGATGTGAGACTTATTTGATGTGAGTGCCCAATGTGGGGGCCTGGTTTGAGGATTTGGGATTGGAGTATCTAGATGGATTGTGATCCTGCCACGACGTCAGGTTTCCGTGGAAAATGACATATTCCACCCTATACCTCACCCTTACCTACCTTATGCACAGATTCATATATTGGTAGTACTTGTAGTGTACCCTTTTGATAGTTGCATAATTGCCTTCTCATATCTCTATTGCATAGTTATTGCATACCATTATCATGTCATCATTGCTTCACATAGTAAATGTACCTGCTAGTGTACTCTTCTTATTCCAGCATTGCTTGCCATATTATTACTACTGTAATCGCATATCTTAGATTCATGCTGTACGTGCATTCCTGCGATTACCTGCATATGTTTTATACTATTCACGAGTTGGCAACTCACCCCCGTTGTGCCACAGATGTTTCAGGTTTTTCCCCAGAGTAGTCGAGGCAGGCTATTCCCCTATCCAGCTATCCAGCTACCATCTTTTGCTACAGATACCGCATCAGCTCACAGGACCATTTTGCATAGGTGGGTTGGACGGTTATCTGTATTATATATTGTACCTTCTTTGTATTGTGCTCTCCATCTACTGTTGTATTATTGACATAGAGACTTGGTGAGGACGTAGTGTGTATTATTGTGGATTTGGTGTCTTTTATATATACAGCTTTTTCTCTGCTGTCCTTATTCTTCTGTTGTATTCATATTGACTAGTCTTTATAAAAATGGGGTGTTGCTAAAATTTTAAAGAAAGAAAGCAAGACTTTTTAAAGAATTTGGGTTGCGATTTCAAATGTTTTTAAACTTATATTATCTTTTCCGTATTTTTCTTGGTTTAGATTTCTGGGTTTGGCTTTCTTTTACTACGTTGCGTCTTTAGGCGTTGCGGAGTATTAGGGCCGTCACGGGCCAATTTCGGGTCGTGACAAAGTTGGTATCAGAGCGTTAGGTTTTACCTTTCGGAGTGTAGGATGACCTTAGTATGATGGAGTAGGTAGCTTAAGCAGAGTAACGTAGTGTGTGTATGTCTGCAGCATACCCACAACGCGGTACCTTACATTAAGTGACCTAAGTACAATTTGCTTGAAATTCCTTCATTGATGATTCCTATCCTTAAGATTCAATTTCCTTATTCTCATCGGATCTTATATCTATTTATAGCCTTGCCGCCGATGACTATGGGGACTCAGAGTGATGCAACGAGGGCCGAGGTCAGAGTTAGCTCGGGTGAGACGAGTATTGACCAGGATGGCACTCTAGTTGCACAGGTGCAGACGGAGCAGCCTACGACCTATACCATGGATAGACTGTTGGTAGAGATGCAGGAGTTCCGCCAGATGATGAGTTCGTTAGTTGATGCCGTTCGGGAGCTACGACAGGAGGTTGTCACCCCCGTTACTCAGCTATCCCTTACGATCAGTGTGCAGCAGTCCGTCACCTACATAGCACCAGTGGTTGCAGCCCCAGTTGACGAGGCACATATTTCAGAGGCTCAGAGAGTTCCAGGACAGTGGAGGACTCGTACCAGCGTACCAGCCTAGAGACAGAGGTTCGGTCGTCGAGACAGATTTCGTGGCCACTACGGGAGTAGCAGAGGCTTGGGACGAGGACAGTCGTTCAGCTTTCAGCCCCAGGATGGTCAGCAGTCAGCGCGTGGATGTTTTCGATGCGGAAGCCTTCAGCACATCGTCAGGGATTGTTCCTTAGCACCTCGTCATGATCGTTTTCAGAGAGGCCGTGGACGTGGAAGATTCGCTCAGAGGGCTCAGGCTACCAGAGGAGTTCATCCAGCTGCGAGTAGAGGGCAGACACAGGAGTTTGCTTCTACTCATCGGGACGCGCAGACGTCCAATGTGGAGTTTTCAGGTACCCTTGAGTTATATTTTCTCTTGGTGTATTTGTTTGTTTCTTGCTTGTACCGTGGTTGGGTAGATTAGTCGTAGTGGTGTTAACTTTTGTCAGCGATCCTTTTGTTACGCGACGCGTATTTCAGTTGTGTGCCAATCGGATAGGAGATAGAGATTCGTCCGTCGTTTGGATCCTTCTAGGGATGCTGGATTTGACATTCTCCTGGGCATGGATTGGTTAACTACGTGTTAGGCGTCTGTGGACTACCGCGAGGAAACAAGTTAGGTTTTGTTTTCCCCGGCAAGTCAGTTCTTGTTGTGCAGGTGGATAGTTGTGCCGCCTCTTACAGCTCGAATTCAGCCTGTTTAGCTAGTCGGCTACTGAGGAGATGTCGTGGATTCTTGACGTTCATTCATGATACCGGAGCCACCGTGGGATTGTTGGACCGGGTTCTTTTCGTGCGAGAGTTTTCCGACGTTGTTCCAGATGAGCCGGCGAAGCTGAGGGAGCTTAAGGATCAGCTGCAGAGTTGTGGTTTGGGGAGTTTTGTGCGTCTGAGTGTTTCGCTTTTGGAAGCTCCGATTTCTGTTCGTCGAGAAGGAAGACGGCAGTTTGAGGTTGTGTATCGACGGATCGTCAATTGAACCGGCTTACGGTGCGGATAGGTATCCTTCATCTCGCCGTGACGATTTCTTCGATCAGCTCCAAGCGCGAGACTTTTTCTTAGTGTGTTTGGGATCAGGTCATCATTATTGCGGATTCGGAGTGACGGCATGCCGAAGACTGCCTTGTGCGTGCTACGGGCTTTGTGTGTTTTTGTGAGTCGTTGGATTCACTGTCGCCCTAACAGCATTCGTAGATATGATGAACCAGATTTCTGCAGGTCGTTCCTCGACCAGTATCTGTTGTGTTATTTACGACACTCTGGTCTACTTAATGTGTCTTGAGGGACAGTAGTAGCACTTGAGGATTTGTTATGCAGATACTGGGAGAGTACCAGCAGTTTGCTAAATTCTCGGAGTGTTTCTTCAGGCTTGTTTGTGTTGACTCCTAGGTCTTGTAGTCGCGGGAGACGGTTCCGTATGGTTCCGAGGGAGATCATGGCCGTACAGCTTAGGCCCAGACTTGTGTGCCGGACGGAGATCCGCAGATTGTTGGGCTTAGCAGGTTTTTGCCGCCGTTTCGTGCAGGATTGCTAGAGTAATGCTGCACCGTCGACTGAATGGACCGGAAGGGAGGTTTCTTTTCTTTGGACTGAGGCATGTTTACGGAGTTTTCAGCAGTTGAAGATTCAGTTAGCAACTGCATCAGTCTTTCTTTGCTTTTGGTTCGGGCGACTTCGTTGTTTAACTGTAATGTTTCTTGAGTGGGCTCGAGGGTGTACTGAGGTGACACTATAGAGATATCGCTTTTGCTTTCCCTACATCTGGAGGAAGTACGAGGAGGATATTCCACTCATGATCTGGAGATGGCCGCGGTGGTTTTGTGTTGGAGATTTGGAGACACTACTTGCTTGAGAGTCGTGTCAGATTTTCCACGGACCACTAGAGCTTAATGTACATCTTCCTGCAGAAGATTTGGATTGTTGTGTTAGTCTTCTGCAGATTTACAGTTTTGTGTGATCGTTGAGTATAGCTTGAGTTCGTCTCTACGGGGGGGGGACAGCTTGCTCATGTCCGCGCCCGACCACTTCCCTTAAATCGTTTTCGCGAGACACCGCCCGTCAAAGCTCGTACGTCAGAGATACTTGAGCATATTCGGCTGGGTAATGATTCAGAGACCTTGATTGTGACAATGATGTGCTAAGTTAGGGACACGTTTTTGTACTTGCCATTATCAGGTAGAGACGTGTAATCCTAGAACATGCACATCTGTCAACCCTCTTTATGCATTCAAGTTCCACCAGTTTTGGCGTGACTTGTGAGATAGTTACGAGTGGGCAGGGATGTAAAGAGAAGTTTCAGGTTTCGTTTCAAGTGTCTGTCTTGTTGTGTGCTCTGGGTTGAGCATCTGAGGCCGGCTGGAGAATTGCAATCTTTTTACCGTTCCGAAGAAGGAATGGGAGCAGATCTCCATGAATTCCGTTATGGTTTCTACCCAGTTAGTTAGGGTGTGACTCCATTCGGATTCTTGTCGTCCGGTTTTTTACTCAGTGTGCTCAGTTGTTTTTGTTAAGTTGTGTGTTTGTTGTTTTGTTTGGTCGTCAGCAGCTTGGGATCGTCACTCGCCATCGTTCGGGTTCTCCTTCGATAGCTGTTATCAGGAGACACTCCAATTGGCCACCCTTAGGCTTAGGGGTTAGGTCGTGTCGATCGCCAGCCTGTTGTTTTCTGACTCTGCGAAGGTAGGATTTTGGACCCCAGCCATGTCTAGAAGATTCGGAGTTAGTCCAGTTGTGTTCAGGTCAGGATGAGAACTGTCCATTGCAAACAGATGTCTTATGCGACTGTGTTGGTCGCAGGCTTGAGTGCGCAGTGGCAAATCATGGATTCCTATGGACTTTCCGATGAATGACGTGTTAGATTTTGGGAAGCTTATCCCAGGACGTAGGTCCTTCTGAGATCCTATAAGCGAGTTAGTTTTGTTGCCTTCAATTTAGCACTTCCGCCCAGATTATTGGATTTCCACCCCGTATTCCTTGTGATGATACTTTACAATTACCATCTTGACCTTTCTCACATGATTTGGCACCAGACCATTTAGCTGGACGCGATCTTTCGTTCACCAGCAGCCATGTATGCTAATGGCTCGGCAGGTGGAGGGACATCGGTCAAGGGTCTTGCCATCTGTGAAGGGTTTTCTTGGACGTAGCCGAATAGTGAGATAGTCATTTGGGAGGCTGCGAGCGAGATTTGAGGATTTTAATCTTCTTTTGAAGGTACAGGTAACAGTATAAGTTTTAAATTCGGGGACGAATTTCTTTTAAGGGGGGAGATTGTAACACCTTAGAATGTGTTTTGTAGCTATTTATATTTTTAAAATGTGGTTTTTAATAAAAAGGTTTACCAAATTAGTTTTTAAATATTTTATCATAATTATTGAGTATTTTATTAGAATTTTGTTCGGCACACACACACTTGTGCATGATAAGCTAGGGTTATTTTGGGGTTAGCCATTTCTCTAATCTAGTTTTAATTCTTGTTTAAGTGTCATGATGGTTTTAAAAGGGTTTTAATTTTGAATTTTTGTGTTTTGGTGCATGGTTGACTTTGAGAGAGAGAGAGAGAGAGAGAGAGAGCATGGGGCATCATGGCCTTTGCCATGCCTCATTTAATGAGGAAAGAGAGAGTGAGAAGGAGTCTTTGGGTGTGCTCTCATTTCTCCACCTCATTTTTCATCTCTCATTCTCCCACTCTCTCAAACACACACACACTTCAGCTGAGAAAAAGAAGCAGCAGCAGAAGCAGAAGAAGGAAGCAACAGCAGCAGCACAGGCAGTGGCAGCAGCAACAACATCAACATCATCTTCCTCACCATCATCAGCATCACTATCATCTTCATTCACAACAACAACACCCACGACAACATCAACAGCAACATTATCATCATCATTACCATCAACAGCAGCAGCAGAAACAGAAGCAGCAGCAAGCATCAGAAACAGCAGCAACAGCAGCAACAGGGACCCCAGCTCTCGCAGGAGCTCTTCTCCACACCTTCACCTGCCTTCTAGGGTTCAGTGGGTATATTTCCTTAACCCCATTGCATGGTTTGCTTAGTTGTGCATCGATTGATTCGATTAGTGCTAAATTAGCTAGTTTAGTGCTAGTTTTGGGGTTTTGAGAGGTATTGTGGTAATTTGTTGGATGTGTTGGATACCCTAGTTTACTTAAGTGCTAATAGGGACATTGCAACTGAGAAATCCCCAGATTACACTAAAATACCATATAGTTTGTGTTTTGTGCAATTGTCGTTTTTAAGCGATAATTGTGATATCTGTGATCTGCTGTTACCCGGGTGACTTCAGGATAAAATTGAGAGGACTGGGACATGCTACCTAGGTCTAGAGCACACCAAATGAACACGAGCCCCTACCCCCATACTGGGGCCGCCAATTTTGCCAATATGGCCGCAATTTGCGGCCAGGCTTGGGTTCTGGGTGTTGGGGTTTGGTCTGGGGTAGTCTGCTGTGTTGTATAGTGTGTTGGTATGTCTAGTTTTGTGATATCTCACCTGTAGGAAAATCTGGGACTATATGTCGCTTTTGTGTTTAGTTGTGTTTGCGCGATACGCGGGATACGCGAGAGGGTTCTGTGATCCAGCGTATCGCGGCGTGTCGCGATGGTTTTTAGACGTGTACACACACGATTCAGCGTATCGTGCACACGCGCGTTTAGTTCGCGACGCGAATTTCCCGTTTCGTTTCGATATCGCGTTTCGCGGGATTTGTGGCTTATATGTGATTTCCATGTCTTATTTGTAGGTTTGCAGACAGGGACTACAGACACCACTACAGGGGGAGCAGATGATAGGATTCACCCCGCGTGGAGTTTAGGTGAGTAGATATAACATCTACAGGGGAATCGCCCGCATGGCGTTATGCGTCTGGGCTAGGATTCAATTACCTGCCGCACATTCTACGTCATTGTAGAATTGCGCTTTACTGCATTTCCTAGATATAGCTATATACTGTGACTAGCAGCCGTAGGACACTGCACACATTATTGACGGTTCATGTTGCACGAGCACGGATTGCATGCTACACACACACCGTCAATAATTGCCATGTCACACACTACCCCTTATAGCTACCATTGCTTACCACACTTGACATCTAGTTTATCGGTATACCTATAGTGTATCATACCTTTAGTGATAGGTATATTTTCACTTGCGATACAGCTACAGGTATACCTCCTACATATTTTTACCTATACCGGGAGGGATTTCCTACATATGTTACTTATACCCAGGGGGGGTATACGACATCAGTTCCTATAGGTAGATACATATACTTTGCTACACCTGTATGTTAGATACATATTCAGTTGTTGTCGCATATTCACAGTTACTGATGTTACTTAGCTGTACCTTATCATGATTTCGCATACATCTGGTTCAGCTATATACTTGTGTTTACCTGCTCGCATTCAGATATATCTCATATATTTATTCTTGGATTGCGCATTATTTATCTGGATTTTATATGATGTTTTCGGGATTTGGTAACCGCGGGAGTTCATGAAATTATGCATACATGAACAACCCGGTTTCCTTGATATGATATTTCGAGCGTCCCCCATGAGTTTTATCGGTGCTGATTACCTACTCCATACGAGGTGTGGTTGCCGTATGAGAGTACATGGCGGGGCCCGGTATGGTTCCCCTCGGCAAGAAGATCGATGGGTTTGCCGATTGAGCCTGGAGGCGGGCGAGTACCTACCGGTGATTGTTTGGACCTGGCAGTTGTCTGGAGGCTACTGGCCAGAGTAGAGAGGTGGATGCGGGATGACCTGTACTGTCGAGGCCGAGGGCCGACACTGCAGACGGACCCCGTGGGCTGATCCGGACTGACGGAGCCCCTTATATGAGGATTTCTGTGTCGATGCTTGGCACACGGTTTCATGATATTTCTTTAAACCCCCTTTTTGTATATATAACAGGGGATTTAGCCGTTGTTATATATACCCTTACACCAATATTAGTGGTATGGGACGCTAATATATGTGTATTGCCCCCATCATATTTATTTCTGTACATATATATATATCGATAGGATGTTAGATTCTTACTTGAGATTGGACTTGGGATACTAGGTGATTCATTGGGACTTGGACATTGGATATACCTATGTGATTGATGACTTGTACATTCGGGATATAGGAGATTACTCGATATTGTACATTGAGGAGATGTGAGACTTATTTGATGTGAGTGCCCAATGTGGGGGCCTGGTTTGAGGATTTGGGATTGGAGTATCTTGATGGATTGTGATCCTGCCACGACGTCAGGTTTCCGTGGAAAATGACATATTCCACCCTATACCTCACCCTTACCTACCTTATGCACAGATTCATATATTGGTAGTACTTGTAGTGTACCCTTTTGATAGTTGCATAATTGCCTTCTCATATCTCTATTGCATAGTTATTGCATACCATTATCATGTCATCATTGCTTCACATAGTAAATGTACCTGCTAGTGTACTCTTCTTATTCCAGCATTGCTTGCCATATTATTACTACTGTAATCGCATATCTTAGATTCATGCTGTACGTGCATTCCTGCGATTACCTGCATATGTTTTATACTATTCACGAGTTGGCAACTCACCCCCGTTGTGCCACAGATGTTTTAGGTTTTTCCCCAGATTAGTCGAGGCAGGCTATTCCCCTATCCAGCTATCCAGCTACCATCTTTTGCTACAGATACCGCATCAGCTCACAGGACCATTTTGCATAGGTGGGTTGGACGGTTATCTGTATTATATATTGTACCTTCGTTGTATTGTGCTCTCCATCTACTGTTGTATTATTGACATAGAGACTTGGTGAGGACGTAGTGTGTATTATTGTGGATTTGGTGTCTTTTATATATACAGCTTTTTCTCTACTGTCCTTATTCTTCTGTTGTATTCATATTGACTAGTCTTTATAAAAATGGGGTGTTGCTAAAATTTTAAAGAAAGAAAGCAAGACTTTTTAAAGAATTTGGGTTGCGATTTCAAATGTTTTTAAACTTATATTATCTTTTCCGTATTTTTCTTGGTTTAGATTTTTGGTTTTGACTTTCTTTTACTACGTTGCGTCTTTAGGCGTTGCGGAGTATTAGGGCCGTCACGGGCCAATTTCGGGTCGTGACAGAAGTGGAGGAAGAAGAAGAACAAGTTGGTCTGGTGCTCTCCCATTGTAGCATTTGTTCCGCAAGGTCGTCGAAGAATTGCCACGCTTCCTCGTCAGATTTCGATAGGAAGTGGCCATGACAAATGGTTTCCAACAACTGCTTGGTTGCTGGGTTCAAGCCCTCTTATAAGGTTTGGCAAAGTTGTCATTTCTCAATACCATGGTGAGGGCACTGAACAAGAAGGTCTTTATACCGGTCAAAGCACTTCAAAAAGGGTTCAATAGGAAGCTGAGAGAATTGGTTGATTTCGTTACGGATCCTCGCGGTTTTATGATTCGGATAGAATTTCTTGAGAAACGCTTTCACAAACTCGTCCCAACTGGTTATGGAGTGGGAAGCAGTGCTATGCAGCCATTTTTCAGCTAGATCGCACAAAGTGAACGGAATGACCCGCAGCCGTATAGCATCGTCTGACAGCTGGGTAGTTTTCATCATGGCACAAACATTTTGAAACTTGTTGATGAAGATATAGGCATCTTCATATTCAAGCCCATGAAATTTCGGAAGTATGTTAATGAAGTGGGACTTAATTTCAAAATTATCCCCATTAGCTGGTGGAAGAGAAAGACAGGTGGGAAGTGCAGAGCGGGTGGGATAGAAACGATCCTGGAGCGCGATTCGCTGTGGCGCTGCAACAGGCGTTGGTTGTGGGTTATTCGCATCCATAGGAGGTGGAATCAATCCCGGGGGAGTCAAAGAGATGTTTGGATTAAATCCTGACATCGCAGAAGAAGTGGTTGGTGATGGTGAAGGTGAGGATGTATGAACGGAATTCCGGTCAATGTCGGAGTTGGTCGGCAAATGTAAGGGTGAAAGAGGCGTGGAAGGAGTTTCGACGTCCGAGTCGATCGCGTAGTCGGTAGCGACTAACGTAACACGGACTAGGCGGGCGCTAGTGTCCCGAGTCCAAGCAGACATACACTAAACTAGTTTAGCGTAGTCAAAACGGAGAAGGTGAGGGTAAGAAAACGTCAATGGAGAAATACGATGGGTGGTGGGTGAAAAAAAATGAGATTTTTGGGCGACAAAGGGCAAGTTTTTATAAAAAGTTTTTGTTTTGTGTTTTTTTTAGAAAGAGCTTTACAGAAATATCTACGGACTTACGGCTTCAAACAATCACAGACAAAATATGCACAATCACACCTAAATCTAGGATCACCTAGGTCAGCTAGACAGCTCCTAACTGTTCCAAAGGGCTATAAATAGGACCTCAAACCGCCTCTTCTCCGTCAGGTAAGTGGGAAGTGCCAGGTAAGTGCCAGGTAAGTGGGAAGCTCCCCACTACGTAAGTAGTGGTCCTAATTAAATAACCACTTGCCTTAGACACACTTGCCTAGACACCGCAAAGTCAGGATAGGATAAACAGCCGATGCCTACAACTAGTTCTCTGTCCTATTGAGCGCGACGTCCTTAGGGCTGAGTCTAGTATTTTTTAATTAAATAATGGTCAATGGATATGTTTTTTGTGATTTCCGGGGTCCTGGGAAGGGTGATGAAATCCCTACCCAATCTGGATTGGTTTCAAGCCCCTTGAAGTCCGATTAAAATATGCAAAGCAGTAACAATCAACTGCAATCAATTTTTAATTTTTTAGCGCGGCACAAAGAATCCTGCACAAAAATAATTTATTGGAAGGGGGAAGAGAGTTTGTGCAAAAAAAGTTGCAGAAAACACAGTTCAGTGGAGTCCAGAGGAGTGGGGAAGGAGAAAGAAACACTCATAGGGATTTTAGGGTTTTGAAGGCAGCAAATGGCCGCGGTTCCGCGGCCAGAGGGCTCTTATACCTCGGTTCCGCGGCAGGAATGGAAAGTTAGGCCTTCAAATTCCTTTCAGGTGCTGTTCTGGGTGTTCTCTTCAGTTTTGAAGCCCCTGAATCTGTCCTTGCTCACTGGATCTGCTCCAGAATTTTACAGTAGACCGTTGGCTCCGTCTTGATCCGCCGCGGTGTAGCCGTGAGATATGGGTCTAACTTCCCACGTCTTTGGCACTGAACTCGACCCTTCTTTTTATCCTGCACACTTGCACAAAAACTAATCAAAAATAATAAGATGGTTTTTTACAATGTATATATATATATATATTTTTGTTTTTCGGTTATGTTTATATTCACAAATTAACCCGAAATTACACAAAGAAATAAACTACCGTCTCCCCGGCAACGGCGCCATTTGATTGGTAGAGTTTTTGCGTGCTTAGTTAATTACCGCAATCAAGACGGTTTCGCTTGTAGCTAGCCGGTTGAGTACGGGTCGTCCGCAGGGAGATGGGAATCTTTTTCTATGTGCTTTAACGAGTTAAGTCTAAATGTCCAGGTTTGTTTTGAGATTAACTTGTAGGGTTACTAGGCACACTAACAAGTCTCCACAAGGCATCGACCATGCCAAAATTAAATTTTTATGTGCCGCACAACCCTAAGCAAGATCGTTAACTAGAGTTTAGGCGATACAAAAGGCAAGTAAACGACTTTACACTAAAGGGAACGCGATATACAACCTTTGTAGATCGGTCCTCCACTTCATTCGCTCCTTGTTGAAGTCCCTTCGCTGCGACCAAGGTTCTCCCGGGCTCTTGCATGGCTTCACGACGCGAAGGATACGACCTTGCTTGAAGTCTCCGAGGCCGAAGATGATCTACGTCGAGGGAATTCCGACTCAAGCTCCTACTTCACTAACTAGAGAATTAGTGAAGTAAACACTCTAAACTAAAGTGCTAGTCTAGTAGAGGATGGAGAAATAGGAAGTGGGTTCTCTTTAGAATTTTGTATCTCACAAGGATTTTCACTTTGGATCGAACCCTAGCTTGCTTTTCTCTTGCTCAATGAAAAAGAAGATGATGAAAAAAAGAAAAGAAATGAGGATAATGATTAAGTGAGAATGCTAACCATGGTGAGAGAGTATCATATACTAAACCTTGTAGAGACTTAACACTAGGCTTATCTTTATGGTTGGGTTAAGAAATATCCATAGTAAAAACAAAACCAAGTTGAATTAGTCAATGCATCCACAAGCTTCCACAAGCTTCCACAAGCTTCATGCATTTTCTAATCCTCCTCTTGATTTTGTAATTACTTTAGATATTAAAAATCCAAAATAAAAATTAGCATAGTGTAAGTCTCATACACCCATGTGTAGTGTATCATCAACCATGATACAAAAAATACAACACAATTTCATATATATCATATATATAATAAAAATGTGTACAAGTGAGAAAAAACCCTAAGTGAACAAGTGTTAGCAAATGTAAATTAGTATATCTAATATACAATTATACACTTAATTATTAAATCAACACTTGACTTAATAATCCGGTCATATCTCATATAACCGGCTAACATCCATCGTATCGACTTATCGAATCAACACTTGATTCGATAACCCGGTCATATCATATATGATCGACTGATACAAAAAGTCGTGAGAATAGAATACGGTATCACATACACGCATTTATTCTCGGTCTCGCACATATCACATACGTGCTCCTATTTCGTTTCGCCTGAGCCAGTAAAACCTCTGTGTAGGACTCTAAAGACTCGTCAATACGCCGGCAGTGGGTGATGATCACATCACGCACCCACAAGCCGTCAGCGGTACTAGATGGACATAACGGCTACCCGGGTATTGAGCGATCAGAAGACCAGCAAGCAAGCCCGCTCCAACTCCTGTAAAAGCCTGCCGGCAACACTTCCCGTACAGTCCGGTCTCCTCGTCTGATATGTCGCATATCAAGTCTAGGGGTGGTAAACATCAGACCCCAATAACCGATAAGTCGTACCGATGTGAGGCTCATAACGGGTCGATAAACTACTGGTAACACTTATCGGTAAATCTCTAATCAGCCCTGGCCAGGGACTTCCCTGTTACGGCCAATCGAGCACAGCGCAACATCAACCCCCAATACCGGGAGAGAAGAAACCCCTCCTATCGCTCATTGCCTCCCTGTGACTCGGGACTGTACCCAAAAACCACCATTTTGCACGCCCTCATGGACATGGTAAGGTAGAAATCAAAGCACAGTGGGAATCACACGAGACTCTATGACGATCTCGGGTCTACAGACTAACCTGCACAAGTGTCACCAGAGAACTGCCATCTGACGTGAGGTATAATACCATCTGGGAGTTCTCGGCGAGTCCGTCCAGTGTACCCAGTCTCCACTGAGAACCCGTATACCATCTCTGATGTCAAACACCAATGGATATGGGATCATCCATCGCCCATCTCGTGGATCGAGATGTGTATACGCTAGTCTACTCTGGTTTATCGATGCCCCGTCTCGATACACCCACGACTAGGGACCTTGAAGGATGTACTTATGTACTACCATGTCCCCACTAGTATGATCCGCATCATAGTCCAGGTAGTCAAGTACACATCCTAAGGGCTTTACCAACATGTAATGATAAGACAGTATAAAGAGACAAGTATACATGTTAAAGTAAAGTGCAACCAGATAGCATACTATCATGTCGAGCAAGAAAGTCCTCTCTATATATGTCCAAGCATCCAATATAATATACATCATCTGTACAATACTGGCCTCTAGGGCATACATACAACTAACAATCTCCCACTTGCACTAGGGCCAGCTGCTGTAGTATCGTATACCGAGCATCCCGAAGTGTCTTTCAAACTGTATCTGGGGAATGGCCTTCGTGAGTGGATCCGCTGTGTTATTCTTCGTGTCAACCCTCCTGACCTCGATCTCCCGGCGATCAACTATCTCCCGGATCAGGTGATACCGTCTCAGAATATGCCTGGATCGCTAATGGGACCTGGTTCCTTGGCCAAAGCCACCGCTCCATTGTTATCGCAATACAAAGGTATTGGATGCTCAATGGATGGAACCACTCCAAGTTCAGTAATGAACTTCTTGATCCAGACAGCCTCTTTGGCAGCATCGTTGGCAGCGATGTATTCAGCCTCCATTGTCGAGTCTGCCACGGTTTCCTGCTTGGAACTCTTCCAGCTAACCGCCCCGCCGTAAATGGTAAAGACAAATCCCGACTGCGACTTAGAGTCGTCCTTATCACTCTGGAAGCTCGAATCGGTAAAGGACTCCACTTGGAGTTCTCTATTACCATACACCAAGAGCATCTCTTTAGTCCTTCGTAAGTACTTGAGAATGCTCTTCACAGCTGTCCAGTGACTCTCTCCAGGATCAGCTTGATACCTACTCACTATACTTAGTGAGTATGCTACATCGGGTCTGGTACATAGCATCGCGTACATGATAGAGCCTACTGCCGAAGCATAGGGTATCCCTTGCATGCGAGCTCTCTCCAAATCAGTCTTGGGAGACATCTCTTTGGAGAGAGTGAGCCCTGAAATTGTGGGTAAAAACCCACGTTTGGACTCTTCCATACTAAACCTCTTTAGTATGGTGTCAATGTACCTGGATTGGGACAATCCCAATATCCGTTTAGATCTATCTCTATAGATCATAATTCCCAATATGCAGGAGGCATCACCAAGATCTTTCATTGAGAATCTTTGTGATAAGAAGAGCTTCACCGATTGCAGCATAGGAATGTCATTTCCTATCAAGAGTATGCCGTCAACGTATAATACGAGGAAGACAACCTTACTCTCTGCCACCTTCTTGTAGATACAAGGCTCATCTACATTTTTGAAGAAATCAAACTCTTTGATAACGACGTCAAAGCAGATGTTCCAACTCCGCGATGCTTGCTTCAATCCATAAATAGATTTAAGCAGCTTGCACACCTTCCCGCTGCTCCCACTATCTACGAAGCCCTCTGGCTGAGTCATGTACACGCACTCTTCTAAATCACCGTTTAGAAAGACGGTCTTAACATCCATTTCCCAGATTTCGTAGTCATGATATGCAGCGATGGCAAGCATGATCCGGATGGATTTAAGCATAGCCAGTGGAGAAAAGGTTTCATCATAGTCCACACCTAGTCTTTGACGAAAACCTTTTGCAACAAGTCTAGCTTTGAAAGTCTCCACTTTCCCATCTACACCAAGTTTTTTCTTGAAGATCCACTTGCTCCCAATGGGTTTTACCCCTTCAGGAGCAACTTCCAAAGTCGATACTTTGTTGGTGTACATGGATTCCATCTCGGACCGCATTGCATCCAGCCATTTCACTGAGTCCCCACTCGTGATGGCCTGCTCGAAACTAGTTGGGTCATCATCAACCATGATGCAACCTCTCTCCCACCGTCCATGAGAAAACCGTAGTATCTCTCAGGTGGGTGAGAAACCCTACTAGATCGGCGGAGAGGCTGAGGTTCGTTGGGAACTACCGAATCCTCCGGTTCCACTAAATCTTCAGTTTGAGTTTGTGTAACCAGAATTTCTTCCAGTTCTACCTTGTCGCCACTAATTTCTTTTGTAAGAAATTCCTTTTCTAAAAAGGTGGCATGTCGAGAAACAAACACTTTTTGCTCCTCAGTATGGTAGAAAAGATATCCATGTGAATGTTTGGGATATCCCACAAACTTGCATAGAACTGACCGTGCCTCGAGTTTGTCCGGATTTTGCGTTTTAACATAGGCCGGACAACCCCATATCTTAACACGTTTAAGACATGGTCTCTTCCCACTCCATATCTCATATGGTGTGGTAGGTACAGATTTAGATGGAACTTGATTCAATAGGTATGCCGCAGTTTCCAGCGCATACCCCCAGAAGGTAATAGGTAACTCAGCTGTGCTCATCATAGAGCGCACCATATCTAATAGGGTGCGGTTCCTCCGTTCAGATACACCGTTATGTTGTGGTGTATATGGAGAAGTTAGCTGAGAGAGAATCCCATTCTCTTTTAGGAAGTCCAGGAATTCATTGCTCAAGTATTCACCTCCTCGATCAGATCGAAGGATTTTAATACTTTTCCCGGTTTGGTTCTCGACTTCTTGTTTATATTCTCTAAATTTCTCAAAAGCTTCTGATTTGTGTTTCATCAGGAACACATATCCGAATCTAGAGAGATCGTCAGTGAATGTAATGAAGTACGCAGAACCATTCTTGGCATGTGCAGACATGGGGCCGCATACATCACTATGTACCTGTCCCAAGAGTTCCGTAACTCTCTCTCCGTGTCCCGTAAACGGAGTTTTGGTCATCTTGCCTTTGAGACATGACTGGCAAGTGTCATAAGATGAAAATTCAAACGGATTCAAATATCCATCTTTATGCAACTTTGCTAGTCGTGTCGCATTGATGTGACCCAGTCTACAATGCCACAAGAATGATTCGTTCATTTCTGAACTCTTCCTCTTGTGTGTGTTTGTTATGGTCAGAACTGTTGATTGATTTAGAACATAAATGCTATTGCACATCGTGCCTGATCCGACCAACTTTTGGTTTAGGAAAATGTTCATAACATTATCCTGTAATACAAAATTATATCCCTCTTTACTCAACAAAGAAACCGATATAATGTTGCATATCAGGTTCGGCATGTAATAACATTCGTTCAGAATCAATGTATTACCAGTTGGCAATACAAGGTGATATTCCCCGAAGGTTTTAGCTGCAACAATTGCACCATTTCCAACCCTTATGTCTTTCTCACCTTCTCCAAGTTCTCTACCTTTCCTAAACCCATGTAACTGATTACATATATGGGATCCTGACCCGGTATCTAATACCCAGGACGTAGAGGAAATGGAGAAACAGTTCTCTGTAACGAACACACCCGAAGAAAATGCATCAACATGTACTTTCTTCATACTGGTGGCATGGGAATCTTGGTATTCCCCTAAATCCTGATAAGTCTTATAACTCTTATAAGAAAGAACGGAACCAACGTTCCCCAGCACAGTATAACATGCGGGTTCGGTCAATACATCCATATTATTATCTTTATTAAGGCATGATATGGTCGCTACCTGGAGAGAGAGAGAGAAGAAAACACTTTAGTGTATGCTCTTACAAGATCAGATTGGTTATTATCTTATCTAATCAGGATGGCTCCCACTGTTTTTTATCAAATCTTCTTTCAAACCCTAAAAGGAAAGACTAGCCGGGATTAATTACACCCTACAACTTTGCCAATCTTTCAGCCAGGCCAGTGTCGGTACTTTGAGGGAGGTTCCCCGTGCTTTCGCACGGACCTAATTAAAGTAAACCTCGTTTTCCCAGAGGCGTAACCCCGTTGACACTTTTCTAGACACCTACTTGATCGGCTAATTGTCCTGTGTAAAACTCTCCCGGGAGTAACAATTACTCGCAGTGGGCATCGGGATCCAACTATCTCATAGAAGGTATGCAATCTCATTGCAAATCTCAACACTTGAAACTCCCGATAATATTTTGCCCCTAACCCCTATGATCTTGACAAAGGCCATCAAATCATAGGATGTTAGTCAAGTTCAACCCGTCATTTCTTGATTGAATCAAACCCACCCGCACGACCCTTGACAAAGGCCAACAAGGTCGTACGACTACCCCAAAACAATCTGCATCATATGCATAACCAGATAAGCACCATTTAGCTACCGCACACTACGCCTTGACAAAGGCCAACAAACGCAGCATGAATACTAAACAGTTCTTATCTGAAATGACGGAGGGCTACGACAGGTTTTTCTGGAAACTTATTGCGTAATGAACTTGATATCGTCGTAGAATCATGTGAATTTTGAAATGGAGTGATTTTGAGGCTTTTATTAGTTTTGCTAAAGAGGTCAATCCCGGTGAAGGGATCTCGGCTCTTTCCTTATGGAATAAGGTGCAGGATATATCATATACATCACTATGCAAAGCAAAACTCCAAAAGCAGTCAAAAGTCAAACCGAGTGTTGTAACATCTGCCAGTTTTGCTAAAGAGGTCATTCCCGGTGAAGGGATCTTGGCTCTTTCCTTATCGAATAAGGTGCAGGGTATATCATAGATACCGCTATGCAAAGCAAAACTGTAGCTACCCTTTTTCATTAAAATTTGATTCTACAACATCTTTTAGGTTTCTTTTCTTTCATTAATCACATTAATGAGGTCCCATCATTTAAGTCACCTAAACATCACAGATAAATACGACGTACACTTATGCCATCCGCATTCGCCTCGATGTCCCCTCGTGCACCGTTAGGTTAGGTAACTAACGGCAGAGCAGGGCAGAGCTAGCGCGGGTGTAAAACATAAGTAACGCCTATATAATATATCATATATACTATATACAGTATTTATCATAGAACATCAAATGATCACATCACAGATATCGCAGCAGAAAAACCATATGAAACATTGGATATACTAGGACGTCCGTATTTTATTTTGAGCCTCTATAAAACACGGATTCCACGGTCGCAATGAATAGCCAATCCCACACCCCTAGACCCCTACGAGAGCGGCAAGCAACCCTACCAATTCAAGAGTTAGGAGACTCGGACTCGACTCCTCGAATTGGTCTCCCACTGGACTCCAGAACCCGGATACTTGTGCTCTCCTCCTTGGGTCTAACCTAGTGCGGAAAAGTAAATAATATACAAAAGGTGACATCAACCTCAACCCGGAAGTGCCCCAAATATAAAAGAATATTACATTACATTTGAATTTACATGATTGAAAATAAAAACTCTCATCTCACAAAAACCCCCGGCCATTCAAAACACGACGATCCAATATAACATATCCAGCAATACATAACATCGCATGTCATCAACGTAAGTAAATATGCGCATCCCAATTGTCGTTGACATATAGCAACGAAACCGGCGATATCACATATTACACTTACGGTCACAGAAAAGAAAGTGTAAAACTACAACATTTGGAATCCACAATCTCTTTAGACATCGTAAATCCGAAATATCACATATTTCGCATTTCATGCCTAACTGTATGAATTCCACATATTGTTTCACATTCCAGATAAATAGACAGTATTAAACTTTCCAATCGAATAATCAAATACCCAAGATTTCCTAAATAGCTCAACACTTGAGCGGAGTTCAAAAATTCCAGAATACGTCATATTAGCAACGGTCCAGCCGTAGAAGGGTCAAGCCAACGCCTCACATGTGGCACGCCGTACTGCTCCAAACCCTAAGGTTCAAAGGGCAGATCAAGACAGTCATATAATCGAGTTAAGGTTTGTTGTCTTCTAGAGGGTCCATCGCATCACATGCACGTTTTTTCGAAATATTTAAACCCGAGAAAAATTCAACACTTGAATGTTTTTCGTGCCGGGAAAAATTGAGTTAATGATATCCGTTCGAACATTTTAGTACTTTCTAAATTATCCGGAATAACAAAACAAAATTAAATTCTCCGATCGAATCGACGATTACAAAATGAACCCCTGAATACTCAACACTTAAGTCAAATTAAAAATACCCAGAAAATAACAATCACAGAATCTAGAATTACTGTGCAAACCAACTTTCAAAGTCTCACTGTACGGCCGCGGTTCCGCGGCACAAGCAGGGTATTGCCGCGGAACCGCGGCGGTCCGTACAGATTACGTCATCATTTTTGCGCCGTAATTCATAGAAATCCCTGCTGTATTTTTTAAGTATTTTTAATTCACAAAAATCCCAGATTTTAAAAATTGTCCAGAGAGGGGGTCGTTTTGTCGTATTCGGGTTCGTTCGGAGTTTTAACTTCGTTAACACATCGTCTAATTCTCTAGCTAGGCTCTGATACCACTGTAGGGTTACTAGGCACACTAGCAAGTCTCTACAAGGCATCGACCATGCCAAAATTAAATTTTTATGTGTAGCGCAACCCTAAGCAAGATCGTTAACTAGAGTTTAGGCGATACAAAAGGCAAGTAAACGACTTTACACTAAAGGGAACGCGATATACAACCTTTGTAGATCGGTCCTCCACTTCATTTGCTCCTTGTTGAAGTCCCTTCGCTGCGACCAAGGTTCTCCCGGGCTCTTGCATGGCTTCACGACGCGAAGGATACGACCTTGCTTGAAGTCTCCGAGGCCGAAGATGATCTACGTCGAGGGAATTCCGACTCAAGCTCCTACTTCACTAACTAGAGAATTTGTGAAGTAAACACCCTAAACTAAAGTGCTAGTCTAGTAGAGGATGGAGAAATAGGAAGTGGGTTCTCTTTAGAATTTTGTATCTCACAAGGATTCTCACTTTGGATCAAACCCTAGCTTGCTTTTCTCTTGCTCAATGAAAAAGAAGATGATGAACAAAAGAAAAGAAATGAGGATAATGATTAAGTGAGAAGGCTAACCATGGTGAGAGAGTATCATATACTAAACCTTGTAGAGACTTAACCCTAGGCTTATCTTTATGTTTGGGTTAAGAAATATCCATAGTAAAAACAAAGCCAAGTTGAATTAGTCAATGCATCCACAAGCTTCATGCATTTTCTAATCCTCCTTTTGATTTTGTAATTACTTTAGATATTAAAAACCCAAAATAAAAATTAGCATAGTGTAAGTCTCATACACCCATGTATAGTGTATCATCAACCATGATAAAAAAAATACAACACATTTTCATATATATCATATATATAGTAAAAATGTGTACAAGTGAGAAAAAACCCTAAGTGAACAAGTGTTAGCAAATGTAAATTAGTATATCTAATAAACAATTATACACTTAATTATTAAATCAACACTTGACTTAATAATCCGGTCATATCTCATATAACCGGCTAATATCTATCGTATCGACTTATCGAATCAACACTTGATTCGATAACCCGGTCATATCATATATGACCGACCGATACAAAAAGTCATGAGAATAGAATACGGTATCACATACACGCATTTATTCTCGGTCTCGCACATATCACATACGTGCTCCTATTTCGTTTCTCCTGAGCCACTAAAACCTCTGTGTAGGACTCGAAAAACTCGTCAATACGCCGGCAGTGGGTGATGATCACATCACGCACCCACAAGCCGTCAGCGGTACTAGCTGGACGTAACGGCTACCCGGGTATTGAGCGATCAGAAGATCAGCAAGCAAGCCCGCTCCAACTCCTATAAAAGCCTGCCGGCAACACTTCCCGTAAAGTCCGGTCTCCTCGTCTGATATGTCGCATATCAAGTCTAGGGGTGGTAAACATTAGACCCTAATAACCGATAAGTCGTGCCGATGTGAGGCTCATAACGGGTCGAGAAACTACTGGTAACACTTACCAGTAAATCTCTAATCAGCCCTGGCCAGGGACTTCCCTGTTACGGCCAATCGAGCACAGCGCAACATCAACCCCCAACACTGGGAGAGACGAAACCCCTCCTATTGCTCATTGCCTCCATGTGACTCGGGACTGTACCCAAAAACCGCCGTTTTGCACGCCCTCATGGACGTGGTAAGGTGGAAATCAAAGCACAGTGGGAATCATACGAGACTCTATGACGATCTCGGGTCTACAGACTAACCTGTACAAGTGTCACCAGAGAACTGCCATCTGACGTGAGGTATAATACCATCTGGGAGTTCTCGGCGAGTACGTCCAGTGTACCCAGTCTCCACTGAGCACCCGTATACCATCTCTGATGTCAAACACCAATGGATATGGGATCATCCATCGCCCATCTCGTGGGTCGAGATGCGTATACGCTAGTCTACTCTGGTGTATCGATGCCCCGTCTCGATACACCCACAACTAGGGACCTTGAAGGATGTACTTATGGACTACCATGTTCCCACTAGTATGATCCGCATCATAGTCCAGGTAGTCAAATACACATCCTAAGGGCTTTACCAACATGTAATGATAAGACAGTATGAAGAGACAAGTATACATGTTAAAGTAAAGTGCAACCAGATAGCATACTATCATGTCGAGCAAGAAAGTCCTCTCTATAGATGTCCAAGCATCCAATATAATATACATCATCCGTACAATACTGGCCTCTAGAGCATACATACAACTAACATAACTATGTGCTAAAATGATATATAAAGAGAGCTTGTTTGGGTTAGGATTAGGTTAGTTTGAGTTAGGAGTCGCTCACTTCTTTCGTTGCCACTATTAATATCGGTGTTACGGTAATCGGCAACAACGGGGATTAGCACGACTAGGAAGGAACTTGCGAGTATAAGCTAGGATTTCCAACGCTTAAGTTCTTCCTTTTGGTGCTTGTCCGTCCGTTCTTGGCTCTTAGCCTTAACCTCCTGTTAATTCAACCACAACCGGTCTCACTAAGGAATCACCGCTATCATGTAGGATAGGGTGCCGTAGGGAGCGGATTGTGGTTCAATTAACGGGAGTCCAAATTAAGATGTTGGGCAAGGAAAGCGTGAGAGAGATTTCCTTCTCTCAAACTTTCCTTATCCTACCCTAACAAGTAAGAAAACTACTCACCCATTATAAGAAAAAGAGAATACAACAAAAGGAGGAAGATAGAAAGAAGGAGGTTAGAAGATTACAACTAGCTATTTGAGACCTCACCTTGGCAAGGATCAAGCTTAAGCATCATTGTTGTTAAGGATAAAGAAAAAGAGAACAAGAAATAAACAAACATCAAATAACAATAACTAGATTAGCAAATAAAAAATACAAGCAATTATCATTAACAACATAACAAGGCAAGCATGGTAACAAAAAGAACTCTTTTATTCATCCTTCACTCATAAAAAGATCACTATAATGTTTTAATGGAGAAAATATGAAAAGAGGAAGAAGAACTACAAAACATATCCTAAATTTTACACAAAAATAAGCACACTTGGCTTGGCAAGTTCTGGGCTATTTATAGGCAGGAAACTGAAACCCTACGGCCACATTCTGACCCTTCAAGAAAAGACCCAACTACCCCTGAAATTTGATCATCTGACGAGCCCATATGGCCGCGGATCCGTGGCCGTATAGAGGAATTGGATCCTTGGTTTTTGTGGGGTTCCCTGGTTTGATGTTGTCTGCAGTGTGGAATATGTTTTTTCTCAGAAACTCTTCATAATTTTTCCAGAATTTCAGCAGATCAAAAGGTGATTTTATGTGGATCTTTTGCCATGATTTCCTTGAGCTCCGCGTAGATTTCTTGGATTTTGTGTTGCCATTGTGTTTTGTGCATGAAAATGACATTGATTTTCCATTTTGTCCCTTAAACTTGTGTGCGGCAATATACTGATAGAGAGCGGAGACCCGTGTTTTATTTGTGGTTTGCAGTAATCCGGAATTTGTCATGCTTTTCCATGAATTTCACTGTTTAGAGCTGAGAACCTGTATCCTGCAATTAACTAGCAAACACGGCTCAAGAGTACCTACCGATAAGCAATGTGATAAAAATTGGGCGGTATAAAAATGCAAAAATCTGATATGAACACCTGGGACATTGGTATATTGAGATATTTATATATGTTGTGAATCTTGAGTGATAGACGTACGAGACGTTAGGTCCGTACCCTCCTCGTCTTATAGGATGATAGGATCCCTGATAGCTTAATACCTCCGTACGATGATTTTCCGTACGTGATGAGTTTGACTTGAGGTTTGATCCATACCCTTGATTTGAAGATGTCGTACGATGGAGTATACCGTATGGGATGTTGTGTGGTAGATGCTGATTGATTGATTCACCGACTCGGTCAAGTTAGATACGTATACCCGTCAGCATTTGCATATGATTTACCTTATGCTGCATTCATGTTATTCGTATTGCATTACTTATACCTGTGCTAGTACACTTACACCATTATCGATGATGCGTATGTTACACGCACACAGATTGCCAGCTCACACACTTCATCATCGATAATTGTCATGTTACTACACGGTAGGATTGCTGCATCACGATATGACTCCTTGCATGCTATACTTGCGCACATACATATTGTCCACTCTATACTTGCGCATATACACATTGCATACCCATATTGGAGCATATACACATTGCATACCCATATTGGAGCATATACACATTGGAATCTCTATACTTGCGCATATACATATTGTACCTACATAGATAACTGGCTTTATTGGGAAATTGGGAACTGCATGCTATATTTTAAAAACAGGAAACATTTAAAAGAGCAGTTTTCCCTTAATACGTCATACCACTGTTCCATACTGCATGATATACGGATATGCATACATTTTTATCATATGTCGCATACATCATGCTTTATGATTTTACGCATTGAGATATGCTGTTTTCCATGAGATTTCTGGATTTAAGAACCGTGGCTATTTCAAAAGAAAGTATGTACTATTTTAAAAACCCGGTTTCTCTTGATATGATATTTCAGTGCGTCCACCATGTGTTTTCTCGGTTCTGAGAGTGACATGTGAAACCCAATTCGAGGTGGCGGATGATTTCGTTTGCGGGTACATGGTGGACCCGGTATGGTACCCTAAGGCGAGAACGGATTGCTGTGCTGCAGACGGTGAGCCTGGCAGATGGACTACTACCTACCGGTGATTGGTTGGGCCTGGCGGATATCCGGAGGATACCGACCGGAGTCGAGAGATGATATGGGCCGATCCAGACTGATGGAGCCCGTGGGCCGATCCGGACTGACGGAGCCCGAGAGATGAGGATTTACGTGTTGATGCTGGACACGGGTATCATGATGTTTTCGGGCGTCGATGTTGGACACTTAGGTTTCATGATTTTGATGTGTCGCAAGGGACACCGTTGATTTATATCCTCATACTTTCTTGCACACTCTTTTATGATATTTACGTGCACACAGACATTGATTATATGGGTGGACGAGATCCACGTGCATACATTCATTGATTATACTGTTGGATGTTTTCCACATGTTTATAGGCATTGACTGCCTTGTTGGCACACATACCGACTCGGTCACCCTAGATATCATAGTATTACCTTTATGATATAGTTGACCCAGGAGTCTTTATTTATTCGATTTCCACTTGTTGATATATTTCTATTCACGAGTTGGCAACTCACCCCAGTTGTACCACAGTTCTTGTAGGTTGCCTACATAGATCAGTAGCGGCATCACCGGCACACAGTTGGATTCGGGCGTTTTGCTTTGGTAGGTGGGACTTTTGTATTGTACCCACTCTTGTATCTATATTTCATATTGTATCTAGATAACTCCATCAATCAAAATTAGTAAATTGTATAAGTAATGAGACTTAGTGAGTTTGTGGTTGCGAGACTTAGAGCAAGGGGTTTTCCGCTACTTATAGTTTGATGTTTGGCTTATTTATTTATCTTTTGTGGTGAACTTCGCCGTTGGGCGTCGTATACTTATTTATATTGTCTTGCGTGGTTGTGATCCACCGTTTGGCGAAGAGCTAGCTCCCGCTTGGGGATGCCTTTATCATTATCTTGTATATGTGGTTTTGGATCAAAATATACAAAGGAGGTGCTGTCCAAATTTTCAAAAAGATGAAACATGTTTTTAAACTTGCATAATCCACTTGCATTTTCATGTTCCTTTTCTATGCATTAAGAAAACTTGGTTTCATTATACCTTTATTTCAAAACTTCACCTCCTTTATTTCCTTTTAATGGTTTTGATTTCTGGGTTTTGGCTTACTTAGTCACGTTACGCCTGTAGACGTTACGTGGTTAAGTGCCGGTCACGGGCCGAACTTCGGGTCGTTACAAAGTTGGTATCAAAGTGCTAGGTTTAACTTTGGTTCTAGTCTATGTTTGACTATGCGGAGTCTAGGGTGGGTATGTATTTCGGAACCTCGGCTTGACCTTATGGATCTTAGACTTGAACGGGGGGGATGGGTATTAGACCCGAACTTTCGTTTCATAGGCTGACCCTTATTGATGGAGTACGTAGCTTGAGTAGAGTGACGTACCGTACGTATATTCCACGGTATATTTACGACACGATACTCCACTTAAGAAACCTTAGGATGTACATATTTTGAGACCAGTGATTCTCTTCGTATCCATAATTATACATCCATTTGAGATCCTTGATTCTATTCGTTTCCATGATCATACACCTATTGATGTTGTTCCTTCTTATGATCATGTATCCATTCTGGATCTGTCGTTTCCTCTCATGCCGTTGATCTTTTTTCATCGATACTCGATTGAGGTTCCTGTCACCATGGTTTTAGCACAGATTGAGTTGCTGCTGGTGTTTTGGTCAGGGCGAGCTCATCTGGTATGAGGGCTGACCATTGTGTTTTCTGGTGACATGGGAACATCTCGATGTAGTGTTATGTTGTGGACTCTTGTGGAGGCGAGTGCTTAGTTTTACAACGGAGGATCGGGCCACTGTTAGAGCTGCCAGTTGCGAGAGGACTGTTTATGTACATCATACCTCAGAGATTGTGGTGTCGCCTACCATGTAGACAGATGACCCAGCGGTTGCTGAGATTGATAAGATGTCGCTTCCAAAGCTTACGAGCTGAGATCGCCGGAGCTTCCAGGCAGAGATGCGACAGATGATAGCTAGTCTCCCTCGATTTGAGAGACGAAGGTGTTTTATCAGATTGATGCACCGACGTAGGCCCAGTTGAGTTGAAGATTTCCAGTATGGTGAGTCTTAATCAGATCTAGGGCAGACCGATCCAGAGATGACCGTCAATGTATCGCCTTTCCTGGAGGATTGAGCCATTTTTTAGAGTGCGGACGGAGGGTATTCGCATATTGGCTAGGCGGAGTAAAAAAGTTCGAGCGAGTGTCAGAAACCCATTTTCCCAAGTTTAAAGTGATCGGAGGAACATGCAGGTAATTCTGTGGAACCTCTAGAAGAATGAAACCCTAACTCGACATGATGACCATGGAACCGCCTTTGAACCTTAGGGTTTGCAGTAGTTTAGCGGTGCCATCAGTGAGGCTTGGGTTTGCCTTCTATGGCTGGTCCAGAGGTACTGTGGTATGTACCAGATATTTTAGACTATGCTCAGGTGTTGAGCCTTCGGGAAATTTTGGGACCTTGATGACTCGATCGAAAAGTTTGACGTCGTCCGGATATCATGTAATAAGAGACCAGTAAGCTGACCAGCTTCGGATAGAAGACCTCACCCAGATGCATTGTGAGCTAATCGAGGACGGACGAGTGTTGAGTATTCTTCCAATGGTTGGGACGAGTTCCCGAGGACGTGTTTGGCCAGATATCTTCTACAGAGTGATGACGATACAGAGTACGCGATTTCGAGTCCGTGTGAGAGACTTCGGATTGACCGTGGCCGAGAACAGTGGCAGTACGCAGACAGCAAGGCGTGACGTCGAAGCGGATGATGATAAAGATGAGTGGAGCCAGAGGTTCAAGAGAGATGCTGATGAGCTGTTGCTACTCCCCATCGAGATTAAAGATCGGATATGTATACAGTGGCATGAGATACGGACAGTTCCTGAGGAGATGCAGTGCTGAGAACGCAAATGTCCAGAAAACGAGAAAGGATTAGACAAGAGCACCAGCTTCTGTACAGTTCGGCATAGGCGAGATCAAAGAGACCTTGAGCAGGATTCCTTCCATGACACTACTGCAATGAGGTTTACACCCAGGATTAGTTGTGTCGCGTGTATTCAGAGGATCAGAGGCCGACGCCAGTGACGTGCTGCCTTACAAATGGTCATGATGATTGGCCGAGAGATAACCAGAGAAGTGCTAGAGTGGAATCGTTCCCGTTAGCACACCTGACCGGGCCGATGAGCCGATGGATTGTGAGATTGGTGAATCTGCAGAGAAGATAAGGACCCAGATACTGAGGACGCCAGATAGTGAGCAGGAGGCAACCAGATGTTCTTGTTCTGTAGGTTTTAGGCGCACCGATTTATTTTTCGACATTGTAGGAGGTGTACCTTAATGTCATTTGTTGCGATTGTTGGATATATATGCCCTAGAGGCCTTCATTGTATAGGATACTGGGATATGTACGTACATAACAGTCTTGCTTAATATAATAGTACGCTATTTGGTTTGTCTTTATCTTAACTTTTGATATATTTTGGGTAGTATTCATATATATATATACATGTTGATAAAGCCCTTAGGATGTTTGCCTGACTACCGGCGTTTGATGGCAGTCATACTAGTGGGAGCTGGATATCCAATAGGCACATCCTTAGATGTCCCTGGTAGCAGGAGTATCGAGACTGGGCATCGATACTCCAGAGTAGACTGGTGTATACATATCTAGACCCCGAGGAGGGGCGATGGATTGGTCCTGCAGCCATTGGTGTAGTGCACCTAAGATTGTATACAAATGCTCACTGGGTGTGAGTACACCGGACAGGACTCGCCGAGAACTAACTGGATGGTATTTATACCTAATGTCAGATAGCAGTTCTCAGGTGACATGTGTGCAGATAGTCCGTTGACTTAAAGTCGTCATTTGTCACGTGTGAGTTCCCACAGTGCTTTGATTACTACCCTACCACGGTTCAAAGGAGTCGTGCAAACAGGTTTAGTTGGGCACAGTCCCGAGCCACGTGGAGGCAGTGAGTGACTGTTAGGGATTCGTCTCTCCCGGTATAGGGAGTTGATATCGCATAGTGATCGGTTGGTCATTACCATAAGTCCCCGGCCAGGGCTGATTGAGAATTACTGATAGATTGATCAGTAGATTCTCGGATGGTGATAGAGCCATACCGACACGACTTGTACGGTTATTAGGGGTCTGACGTTTACCACCTCCCTAGACCATACATGCGATACTCTTAGACGAACAGACCGGACTGCACGGATATTGTCACGCACAGGCTTTCTCTTTAATTTTTGACTCATCTAATTCAATTACAAGCAAATCTCAGTTTCCCTGTGGACAATCCGCACTCGCTAACGCGCTATATACGACACCATTATTGATTGCGGTCAAAAATTTCTTTGGTTGTGATTTCTTACACCTTTCTACCTACACACCGAGAATCATTCAATCAGGCTCGACCCACTTGATTATTTATTTAGGCTTGGTCCCCTCTCTGCATCAGCAATGCTGAGCATTGAAATGGGTTTTGACTCCCTTTATTCTTTTTGTATTACTTGTATTCATTTATATGGAGTGTTAAACACTTTGCTCCTTGTGGTGCTCACGTGTGAACACTTGAGCCGCCTTCAACATGTTAGCACTGCTTTTGAACATATTTATTTTCCATACGAGTGCTGAGTAATAGTCACGTGCGGACACGTAAGATATTCTCCAAATGTAAGCATTGTATTTGGGTGCTGAGCTCTTATTTCAGTAATGATCACGCACGAACACGTGAGGTGCTCTCAAAATGTGAGCGCTGCCTTTGGGCTCACTCCCTTTTCTGCATAGGTGTTAAGCACTTTTAGAAGTCCACATGGGATCACGTGAGGCATCACAAAAGTGGTAACTGTCTCTGGGGTTTATACCCTTTCTCTTTTTGGAAGTGTTAAGCACTTTTAGTGGAGTCACGTGGGATCACGTGACCTGATCTCAGTCGTTCTCTTTCATTCATCAAGGGTGCTTACATGGGAGCACGTGATCGGCCGTTATAATGTTGGGTGCTAATCTTTTTACATGCATGGAGATCTTGAGTTTTAAGACTTTCAAGCCCACTGTTTTGTAAGAATTAAATTCTTAGGACATAGTTTTTCTCTTAGGTTTTGGATCTGCATAGCAGGTTCTCCCCGATGAGAATTAAATTCTCAACTTGTGGGGAGATCTGCTTCTGCAGATCTTTTACCATAAGGAAGAACTAAGTTCGTATATGAAGAGTTAAACCCTTATTTTTTCAGAGGAATTAAATTTCTCTATACTTTTTTGGAGAATTAAATTCTCAGAACTTAGATCTTCTCCAAAGTTTTGGATCTGCAAGGCAGAATTTCCCTGATGAGAATTAAATTCTCAACTTGTAGAAAGATCGGCTTCAGCAGACTCTTTGCCAGAAGAAAGAACTAAGTTCCGTGGAAGAGTTAAACTCTTGTGGAGACGAAGAAGAAGTAAGGTATTCTCTGTGTTTTGTTCCTTCTTACCTAGGGTTTCTTCTTTCTGTTTTCTCTTTTTAACTTGAAGTTTATCGGGGGGTTCTTCTATTTCTTTCTGTATATCTTTTCCTCTTATGTCTCTTGGCTCCTATTTATAGGAGAAAGAAAAGAATCAATTTGTTCAGAACATCTCTCATTGAGAGATTTTGATCAACCAAAATGATCTTTTAGATCAATCGGTGAATTTTATTCACTATTGGATTTTTATTCCAAGGACTTCCGTTTTACTAAAGATATTTCTCACAAGATTAGGAAAATATTTTCCTATACAGAATCTTATTCTGTAAATTGATGATTTTTAATCATTATTGGATTTTTAATCCAATGGCGCTTTGCTTTATAGAGCGCAATCATTCTTATTTAGAAAGATCTAAGGAAATATTTTCTAAATAGGGCTTTGATCCCTTTTATTTAGAATTTAATTCTATCGGTTCAGAAGGCATAGGAGCTCATCACCTGTAGCACGTGACCCCACAAAGTTAAGCCCACTAAAGAGAGCCGCGTGCTATAATGTGAATTCTTCTGGCCAATTGTTTGTTTTAAGAAGGCGCCTATATACTTTGTATATAGAGGTCACGTGTCTGCACGTGAGGCTCAGTTTCAGCCTTGTTTTGTCAAGCACGGTGCGTATCGCGTGTGGGCACGTGATGCTTCATTTGGGGACTTTTCCCATTGCTTTTTATATTTATTATTCATTTTTCATAAGGGAACAAATGCCCCCACTGCGTTGTTCTCACGTGGGTTGCACGTGAGCGCAACGCTGTCACCTTTACAGCCGTTGGATTGCCTAGGGGAACGGGGAGGTGAACCGCCCTTGTTACGTCTTATAAATGCAAGGGTTTGGTTGCTTAGGAACCTACTTTTTCTTTCATCTTCTTCCTTCTTCGTTTTCTTTGAGAATTTAATTCTCCTTCTCAGAGCTTAGTTCTCTGCCATTGTAATTCCAGAGTTAAACTCTGTAAAAAAGAAACCCTTTTTTTAGGTAAAGATCTTGTACATCAGAAAAAGACTTTTCTTTTTGAACTAAAATTTCTGGATTTTAAATCCATTATGAGGGATTTTCTCTCCTCTGAAATCCATCTGCTTAGGGATCCAAAAATGTGATCTTTGAGCAATAAACCTCCATACCTCGGGCATTCCCCTCTGATATTTGAGGATTCATGGGATTTCGTTTCTCATATATTATAATTTTTTATGAGTTTCTGGAATTTAATTCCATCACATAAAAGGAATTAAATTCCCTGGTGTTTTGAAAGATCATGAGGACCCTTTAGGAATTTTATTCCCTGGTGTTCCTGAAAAAATTTCATAGGGTTTTACCCTTATTCGCACAAATTTGAATTTGTTACGTGCTTAAAAGAACTTGTTTTCCTAAGAATTTGTTTGAATTCCAATGTCTGTTTAATGAGGATCTTCTTGATTCTCGTAATGATGACCCTGTCTCATCATTGGCGAGCCGCCATATTGATTTTGTGGGGTCCATGTGTCTTGTAAGCAGTGGTCCTGTAAAACAGACACTGTCGTTTTCTTTTGTTATTGTGTGTGTGTGTGTGTGTGTGTGTGTGTGTAGGCTTCACTAATGGTTTTTCTTTCCCTTGTTTCAGGACCAATGGCTTCTCTTCTTTATTTCCCTTATACCCTCTCGGACGCCGCTTTTCCACAATCGCCATCAGATAAGGAGGCTATGGCGATGATCAGGGCCTATGATAGGGACTGCACCAGTTTGCTCTTGTGGGGAACTTGGTATGGGCATATCATCCGGGACCGCCGCAACTTTCTTTGCGAAGTGCCAACAGAGCCTCTTCGCCCAATTTTGCCGATGGAGCGTCTGCAGACTGCTTTTGCGGTGGAGGCGGCTGATTGGACTCTTGTGGACCAGCTTGAACCATCGACAGCTGGGATACCCAACCAGCCTTTACCGGCCATAAACATCTTGGGGCGTCGCATTTATCAAGGTGAAGCCCAACCGTTGAGACAAATTTATAAGATAGGGCTTACCCCTCGCCACCCAACGGGCTATCTTTCCTGGGCTCGATATGTTCTGTCCGCTCATCGTTCACGATTGCAGAAAGTCGGGCTTTATCAGGCGGTGTATGCGTCCCTCTTTCACTATCAGTCTCCTCATGTCTTGTGGGTTAAAGCTTTCCTGAATCAATGGAATCTCCCCCTACCAACACTTTCTTGCTATGGGATCATGAGGTCTCGATTTCTCTGGAAGAGTTCCGCGAGATCTCTGGATTGCCGATCAGGGGAGAGCACTATGAAGAGTTGCCACCTCCCGATGAGTATGTATTCGCGACCGCGCCTGCTATGCTTAACGTCTTGACGATCGAAAACGCTTTCCGTCATAAGTACCCCAATCTAATCAAGACTCTGGGTATTTTCGAGAAGCTGTTCGCGAAGTCAGAGGGACAGGGCGTCAGCTTTAAGAGCTTCATCACCTGCTTCCTCCGTGAAGATGTCTTATCAAAGGAGGCTCCAAAATTTGCGAATATTAACGAACGCTTTGGGTTTGGGTTGAATAAGCTGCCGGCCAAAGAAGAAGATTTACCGCAGTTTTACATCCTGATCTTGCCGGCCGTGTCTTTTGATTCGATTGCGGCTCCCGGCATGGACGAGGAGACCTTCTTTATCGGTTTTATGAGCCTTTGGCTTAGCTGGTCTGCCATTCCAACGCATCGTCGCTTCATGAGAGCTTCAGTCATCTATCCTGCTCATCGTGTGGCTGAAGGTACATGACTGGCTGTGGGTATTGCGGGGTTATCGTACTTATACCATGGGTTGAGTACTGCGGCCAATACTTTGACCCCGGGTGTAGATGTGGTGAGTTTCTCCCTCGACTACTACACGTCGTGGATCGAGATGCATGTATTGGGGGCGTTCGCAGCGCATCAGAGGCCGGATTTCTATGATGCTTACACCTTCCCACGGCTCATGAGGCTGGTGGATGCTTTTTCTCCTGATCCAACTCAGCTAGGGGCCCTTCATGTGTTGCTTAACCCGTATACTAACGAAGGTGAGATGGTATTCAACGACCGAGTCCTCTCTGCTCCTTTGGGACCTATTAACAGCTATTCAATTTATCGAAAGGGGGAGCACCATCCTTGAAGCCTAAGGAAATTATGCACTTATATTCGATTAGGCCGAATTATTGGTGTTCCATCGAAATGATACGGCTCTTTTCATGCGGTATAATCCGTACCGCTTTGCCCGGCAATTGGGTTATAACCAAGGTGTTCCCTTCGAGGCATTTTTGGTGGAGCCCAGCCCCTCTCTGGGAGTTGTTCATGACATCACCCATCACTTCATGCGGCTGAAAACTGGCTCTCGTTTTGTGATCCCCGAGGCCGACTATATTCCAAGGTGTGTGGGGTCTTTTACGGGTTGGTACCGCCATCGAGTTAGCCCCATCATTGCTGAGGAGAAGCGGATACTCTTCGGATATAAAGCTCCCGCCCCGACCCAGGCCATGGGCGTTCCGCCATAACCGCGGATAGTAGTTCGCCCTCCATTGAGGGGTAACGGTGCCTTGCTTTTATCCTAAGGTCGGCAGATGCGGAATCGACTCCTCTCACAGTTGGTATGCCAATGCGCACTAGAGCCCAGGCAAAGGCTTCCGATAAGGCGCCAGCAGTAGTTTCATTAGTTGCGGCATCCTCAATGCCAGTGTCATCATCGGAAGTACCGCCAAAAGAGGATACTGGAGGCGAAATCAACCAACGTCGCGCCAAAACACCGAGGGGCAGGAAGCGATCTTCATCTACCGCTGGCTCCAGCTCAAAATGGCGGAAGAAAATAGTTTCCGGTCTGCTCGACCTCGTGCTCGAATCTGAGGCTGTTGCCTAAGACGAACCCATATCCATGCAAGAGCTGGATGATGGTCTTCTTTTTCCGGGTTCGTCCGCCGAGAAAGCCGCACAATTGGCTGAGGCTATAAGCCACTCACAAGACGAAACTGAGAACGTGAGTGTCCCGAAGAAACCTTATCCTCCCGTCATATTCTTTGAAGATCCTCCATCACTACGGAGGGTACGTATGAGTCTCCTACGACGGGAAGACGAGATAGCCCTCAAGCGGCCTATCTCAGTCGCTTCCGAAGATGAGCTGGCATTGAAGACTGGTGGCCATGAATCTGCAGTTGAACCCCGGCAAGCGCACTTCCTCAGGAAGGAACGGCTTGAAAAAGACATATTAGAAGCATCCTGGTACATCGGTATATGTGTTTTCCATATTTTCTTTCGGCAAATACTTTGTATTGCTTTTCATATCTTCTTATCTTTGTGAAAACTTTGCAGGGACTTCAGCAATGAAAGAGGATTTGAGCTCAAGCCGCGTCCTGACTGTGGAGCTTCCGGGGGTAACTTCTGTTCCTCCAGTGTCTATTCTTCCAGTAGAGGTGACTTCACCAGCCTCAGCTCCCATGGACATCTCTAGTGACGCACCGAAGGGTGTAGAAGAGTTTGTTGGAGCCGTTCGTCCTGACTTGGAGCTCCCGATGGCGACTGTTGTTCCTCAATTGGAAACTGCTTCATTGGACCATATCCCCAGCGATGTACCCGAGGGTATGGTAGAGCCTGCCGAAGATGCCATCCCTCCAGTTCAAGGAGGTCGAAGTGTCGAAGGTAATACCCTATATTCCGCTTTAACGAACCTTCTGTTATCTTAACCCTTCTTTCCTTCAGAATTGTGGGAATTGGCAGCTTCCATTATGGATCTATCTCCCAGGAAAACCTTCCAGCGTTTGCTTGATATGGCTGCCCCACAGGCGATACCCCCGCAAAGCATAGTTCTTTCATCCGGGCAAGGTTGGTGTTCTTTGACCCCTTTGTTCTTTATAATAACGCTAATATGCGCTCCACGGTTCTGGAAGCCGATGACGAGGTCAAGATCCTCGATGGGCATGGGGATCTCTCAAGCCCTCCTTACATGACTGTGGGTAAGTAAGGTTTTATCCTTGGCATTGCCTTGCCTATTCCATGTTTGTGACTCTTACTGACTGATCATGAATCTTGGCAGCTCTGCCAACTCTAACTCCGTTGGAACCTCGGATCTTCATGCCACCGGGTACCTATGCCCGGCGTGCGTCTGAAAGGATAGCGAGACAAAGTATCCATTCCCTAACGGCTCTAATTGAAGACCTTCGAGCTGGTACCTCTATCCCGGCCAAAGAATTTATTGTCGAAGCCAATGCTTCTTTTTCCGTTCTCACCACCTATCATGATGAAGCATTGGTACGCGTTTGGGTTGAGTATTGTTGCAGAGTGGAGGCTTGCCTACATAATCTCGAGTGTATGCGCCTTCCTTCCGAGCTCCTGACTGCCAAGGTTAGCTTGCGAGGGTGGATTGAGCTATGCGCCGCTAATCTTCAGTCTTGCGAAAAGAGGCTCGACCGGAAATTTTTGGAGAAAGAGCTGGCTTCAAATACTTTAGGAGAACTTCAAGCTCAACTCACTGCTATGACCACCCATGCGTACGAACTTTGGCGGGTGCTTCAAGAAGCTATCATAGAATTGGTATCAATTGATAAGGCCGCCATCTTTACCCATGGGATGGTTGAAGCTCATAAAGTTACCGAGAAAGAGCTTGAGAGTCGGCTCGCCTCATATCAGGCTAACAGTCTCAGGCGTAGATTCGTCTCGTGGCAATAACAAAGCTTGAAGCTGAGGTCCAGCGGAGGAGTGATGAATTGACGAACTTATTGCACCGTCCGCCGACTTGAATATTTTTTGTATATTCTCCTTTTCTTGTATTCACTCCTGAATGAGAGAGTATTTTGTATTCATTTTGATTCTTTTTAAGACATGTATCTTGTATTCATTTTGAATTTATGAATAAAAGACATATATATATATTATTTTAATATCTCATGCTTGCATGTAACTCTGGTGAATGTGGCCTATATGTAGTTTATCTTGCTCTTCTTGTAGGGCAGTGATGGCTTAGGAGACAGAGTTAGGATCTGCCACCTATGACTTTTCAACTTCATGAGCCGTGAGGGTCTCATAAAGACTTTTCTCCCTAAATTCGAGAGGATCTCGTAGGGCTATTTTCTCCTTAGGAATCGTGAGGATTCCTAAGTGTGTATTTTCTCTCAAGAGTCATAAGGATCTCACAAGAGAATTTTTCCCTTTCAAAAGTCGAGAGGACTCATAAATGGTTGTTTCCCTCCTTGTCGAGATTCGACTTTGGAGAGTGTGACCCGTGAATAGTATACAATGGCCCATTTTAGGCCGACTTGCAAGGTCCCAATGCTTAGGAAACAGGTCCTTATCCCCGTTGCCTAAGGCTTTCCCCTACGAGTCGAGATGAACCGAGGGATTATTGGTTGACTTGCTCTGCTTTCTGCGGGGTCGTGGTTGACTTGCTCCGCTTTCTGCGGTGTCGGGCTTAACGTGCTCCGCTTTCTTCGGTGTCAGGTTTGACTTATTCCGCTTTCTGCGGTGTCAGGATTGACGTGCTCCGCTTTCTGCGGTGTCAGGTTTGACGTGCTCCGCTTTCTGCGGTATCGGGGTTGACGTGCTCCACTTTCTACGGTGTCAGGATTGACTTGCTCCATTTTCTGCGGTGTCGGGGTTGACTTGCTCTGCTCTTGACTGTGTCAGGGTTGACTTGCTCCGCTTTCTGCGGTGTCGGATTGACTCTAGGTTGTCTGTGAACTGTAGAGTCTTAGAACTAGGGATTGTGTCGTAGCTCCGATTGGTGATGTAGTGTCCGTATCTTGCTGGAACGAGGATGAACGCCGTTGTTGATCTCATGGGATGCAGATGTTGCCGTTGAAATCTGACTCTCTCTTTGATAGAGTCTGTCGGGAAATGTGATTCCCTTTTCGTTTATGCCCATGGATTGTATACAGGGATCAGTATGGACTCGCCTGTAGGGCAAATGTTTTATCTCTTTTTTTTGTTTTTATTTCCTTCCGCGATGCTTTATCATTTCATCTTTTTATATCGCGAAAGTCGCGATTGCCCAATCATTTCGGCTATTTTTGGCGGTGCCCAATCATTTCGGCTATTTTTCTTTTTACTCGCTGCTTTTTATTGCGAGTTGCCAAATCATTTCGGCTTTTTTATATATATTTATAGCTCACCGACTTTTTGCTGCGAGTATGGAACATAGAATCTGAGGCCAATCTTAGCATCAGCATCGATGCGACTGGAATATTGCCAGGAGCGAATCATCATTTGCCGTGAAAGGACTTGGAATTTGATACCGATTTAGGCATCAGCATCGCTACCACTGGGACATTGCCAGGAGCGAATCATCATTTGCCTTTGTCGATTCGAACAAAGGCGGTTTAGCAAACAGGGTTAGGATCATGTCAACTAAGGCTTTTGACTTCATGAGCCGTAAGGGTCTCATAAAGGTTTTTCTCCCCACGAGTCGTGAGGATCTCGTAAATGCGCTTCCTCTTTAGGAATCGTGTGGATTCTTAAGTGTATGTTCTCTTATAAGTCGTAGGGATCTTACAAAAGTGTTTTCTCCTTATAAGTCGAGAGGACATACAAGTGCCGTTCACCATATGAGGACATTTCACGCCATTAGTGGAACTTGGTGGAGGAGACGTTTATTTGTACCCGTGGATTGTATACAAGAGTCAACATTGAACCGTTCGTAGGGCAGTCCGGGGGAAATGTGATGGCTTAAGAACAGGTTCAGATCCCTCTAGCTTAAGGCTTTCGAATCTTATGAGCTGTGAGGGTCTCATAAGATGGTTCTCCTTACGAGTCATGAGGATCTCGTAAGTATAATTTCTTCTCAGGAATCGTAGGTATCCCTAAGTGTGTTGCTCCTTTGTGAGTCGTAAGGATCTCACGAGGGTATTTTCTCCTTACAAGGTCGAGAAGACCTTGCAAGTGTCTTTCAACGAGTTTGTGCCTTTCAGGTTTTCACAGAACTTGCCGGTAGCCCTGCTGTTTTTACACACGGAGCCCTTTTGAGGTTTTCATCCGTACCCTTTTCGCTTATGGACGTACCGGTTTTTTTGCCGCGTTAGCCTAAGGATGCGGCGGTTTGCAGTAGTTTAAGGACGTTACGGTCCATTGTTAGTTTTAGGGACGTTTCGGTCCGCTATTAGTTTTAGGGACGTTTCGGTGCGCTGTTAGTTTAGGGACGTTTCGGTCCGCTGGTAGTTTAGGGACGTTTCGGTCCGCTGCTAGTTTAGGGACGTTTCGGTCCATTGCTAGTTTAGGGACGTTTCGGTCCATTGCACATTTTTGCGGCGAAGTTTTTCCGGATAGCACGTACACAGTTTGATACTCAGGAAGACAGGGAGCGGACACAAGCGTCGTCGTCTATCATTAACCTGGGCTATGACTCGTCAGGCATAGTATTTCTTAAGGAATCGACCGTTTATTGGCCGGAATGGTCTTTCGCCAAGCATATCCATGAGCAAGTAAGCCCCACCTTGGTAGACCTTGTCTATAATGTACGGGCCCTCATAGTTTGGCTCGAATTTCCCCCGTGTGGCACGATTAGGGATCATAGGTCTTTTGACAATTAGCACGAGTTCGCCTTGGCAGAATGTTCTCGGCCTAGTCAACCTTTCGTATGAGCGCGCCATCTTTGCTTTGTAAGCCTCCAATCTTTGTTGTGCCATGAGACGAGTTTCATCGAGGGCATCGAGCTCCTCAAGTCGAAGATGGGCGTTCTCTTCGTCTGTTAGTTCGTAATGAACGGCCACTCGTAGAGAAGGTAACTCTATTTCAAAGGGGAGTACTGCTTCAGCGCCCTATACCAGTGCATACGGCGTTGTGTTTGTGGCCATTTTGTGCAGGGTTGCTAGGAACTCTCATAAGGGTCTATAAGGCATCAACCATGCCCGATTTAAAATTTAGACGTGCCGAACAACCCTAACTAAGATCTTTAAACTAGAGATTAGGCGAAACAAAGCATGTTAAACACTTTAACATCTAAGAGTTTGGGATTACAACCTTTGTAGTCCGGTCCTTCACTTCTAAAGCTCCGTGTTGAGGTCCCTTCGCTGCGATCATCAAGTATCCGGACTCTATAGAGGCTCCACGAAGAGAATGATGCAAGCTTGCTTCCGATCTTCGATAACAAAGATGATCTACCTTGAAGTTTCTTTAACACAAGCTCTCACTCACTAAATGAAGTGAACGCCCTAATCTAAATGGCTAGGATAGATTTGGATGATGAAGTAGGAATTTAGCTCTATTTTATTTCCATAATTTCACCCAATTTCATCACAAGTATCAAAGCTAGAAAGCTTTGCAAGAAGGAAGAAGAAGATGAACAATCAAAAATCCTTTTGCGATGAATAATGCAAATGATAATATCATTACAAATGCAACCATGGTCAACTATGACAAGGCTAACTCATGTAGAGATTTAACTAGGGCTAAGGGTTTGGGTTGGGTTAACAATGCGTCACTAAAAAATATCTTAGCACAAAACAAAAGAAAACCTTCTAGAAGGTTAATGAAAGAACCAACTCAATTCAAACCCTAACCTTGTTTAATATCAACTAAACATGTTGCATTAGTAATTATATCTTATTACAATATTATATATCACATATATAATATATATTTGTAACAAAAGAAAATAATACAATTATCATATATCGCATATATATCAATGTATTACCCGGTGAGAAAATGAATCAATAAAGTGAGCCAATATTAGATAATGTAATTCAATATATCATATATATTTTTATACATTAAATTATCGAATCAACACTTGATCCGACAATCCGTCTATATCGAAGATAACCGACTAATATATAATGTACCGATTCATCGAATCAACACTTGATCCGATGATCCGGCTCATATCAAAATAACGCGAGAATATAATACGGTATCTCATATCGCATTATCCATGGTCCTGCACATATCACTTATGTGCCCCTACTCCGTTTTGCCTGAGTCAATAAACCTCTGTGTAGGACTCTAAAGAATCGTCAATACGCCAGCAATAGGTGATGATCATATCAAACACCCACAAGCTGCAAGAGGTCAGCTAAACATAACAGCCACCCAGGTATTGAGCGATCAGAAGATCAAGAAGTAAGCCTGTACATTCTCCTGCGAATCCAATCAGTAACACTCCCATACAGTCCGGTCTCTTCGTCTGATATGTCGTATATCTCGCCTAGGGGTGGCAAACGTCAGACCCCAGCAGCTTGATAATTCGTGTCGATATGAGGTCTATAATAGTTCGAGAAACTACTGATAACACTTATCAGTAAATCTCAGCAACTCTGGCCAGGGATTTCCAGTTATAGCCAATCGAAAACAACACAACATCAACTCCCTATACCGGGAGAGACGAATCCCCTCCTATCGCTCATTGTCTCCATGTGATTCGGGACCGTACCCAAAAGCCACCTTTTTGCACGCCTTCTTGGACGTGGTATGATGGAAATCAAAGCACAATGGGAATCACACAAGACTCTATGACGATCTCGGGTCAACAGACTACTCTATACCAGTGTCACCGGAGAACTGCCATCTGACGTGAGGTATAATACCATCTGGGAGTTCTCGGCGAGTCCGTCCAGTGTACCCAGTCTCTACTGAGCACCCGTACACCATCCTTGATGTCAAACACCGATGGATATGGGATCATCCATCGCCCATCATATGGGTCAAGATGCGTATACGCTAGTCTACTCTGGTGTATCGATGCCCTGTCTCGATACACCCTCGACTAGGAACAGTTATAGGATGTACTCATCGACTACCATGGCCCCACTAGTGTGATCTCATCATAGTCCCAATAGTCGAGTACATATCCTAAAGGCTTTATCAACATGTAACATAGAGACAATCAGAGTACATGTTAAGATAAAGAGAAACCAGATAGCGTACTATCATGTCGAGCAAGAAAGTCCTCCCTATATATGTCCTATCATCCACTACAATATACATCGTATGTACAGTAATGGCCTCTAGGGTATACATATAACTAACAATCTCCCACTTCCACTAGGGCCATCTGTTGTGGTATCACATACCCAACAATTAGCTGTGGTTGAAGTATCTCATACTCAACAATCCCATAACAGTCTCTACTGGGAAAAGGGCCTTTGTGAGTGGATCCGTGCTGTTGTCCTCTGTGTCTACTCTCCTAATCTCGATCTCCATGGAGATCAACCATCTCCATGATCAGGTGATACTACCTAAGAATTATATCTGGATTTCTGATGGGACGGCGGTTCCTTGGCATAAGCCATAACTCCATTGTCACCCAATGGTCGGAACGAAGTTCATCTTATGAACTCATATATATCCAGACTGCCTCTTTGGTAGCATCCTTGGTAACAATGTATCTTGCCATTAATCATCTAGTAAGTTACGGTATCTAGCTTGGAACTCTTCCAACATACCGTCCCTCCACTGAGGGTAAAGACAATGCCTGCGACTGACATTCAGTCGTCCTTATCACCCTGGAACATTTCCAGTGATTCTCCCCAGGATCAATTGATACCATCTCACTACAACTAGTGAGATTCCTAACATCCAATTAGATCTATCCCATGGATCCATAACCCAGGATTTAGGAGGTATCGCTTTGATCCTATATGGAGAATCCTTGTGATAAGCGGAGTTTGATCGAGCGTAGCATAGGAAACTCCTTCCCTATCAAGAGTATGTTATCCACGTACTCTACGAGGATCACCACCATACTCTCTACTACCTTTTTGTATATACAAGGTTCATCTACCATTTTGATGAAGTCAAACTCTTTGACTACCACATCAAAACAGATGTTCCAACTCCGCGATGCCTGCTTTATCATATAAAACATCTTGCACACATTTCCGCTGCTCCCACTGTCTACGAAGCCCTCTGGCTGTGTACTTATAGAAGCTGTCTTCCAAATCATCATTTCGAAAAGCAGTCATGACCCCCAACCGCCAGATATCGTAGTCATGGTATGTAGCCGTGGCAAGTAGGATCTGGATGGACTTAAGCATAGCTTTAAAAGTCTCAACTTTTCCATGTACACCAAGTAATCTTCTCAAGATATACTTGCTCCTGGTGGGGATTTAACCCTTCAGATAAAGCAACCAAAGTCCATACTTTGTTGGTGTATAAGGATTCCATCTCAGATCGCTAAGCATCCAGCCATTCTTACAGAGTCCCACACTTTATGGCCTGCTCGAAATTAGTTGGGTCATCATCTCATGATGCAATCCTCGCTCCCACTGTTATAGAGAAAACGAAGTATCTCTCAGGTGGATGAGGAACCCAACCAGATCGGCGGAGAGGCTGAGGTTCGTTGGAAACTATTGAATCCTTTGGTTCTTCCAAATCATCAGCTGTAGTTTGTATAGCTGGAACTCTTTCCAGTTCTACCTCATGTCCAATAATTTCTTCACAAGAAATTTCCTTTCACAAAGGTGGCATGCTTAGAAACAAAACATCTTTTATTCCTCGGTTCGGTAGAAGATATTTCTTGCGAATGTTTGGGATATCCAACAAACTTCCACAGAACTGACTTTCCCTCGAGCTTGTCCGGATTTTGCTTTTAGACATAGGCCGGAAAACCCCAAATCTTAACTCACTTAAGATATGGGCTCTTCCCATTCCATATCACATATGATGTGGTAGGTAACTGATTTGGTTGGAACCATATTCAATAGGTATGCAGCTTCTCAAGTGCATAACTCCCAAAAAGGAAATAGGAAACTCAGCAGTACTCATCATAGAGCACACCATATCACATAGGGTGTAAATGCTCCGCCCCGATACACCGACGTGCTGTGGTGTATTCGGAGGAGTAATGCTGAGAGAGAATCTCATTCTCATTTAGAATAGTCCAGGAATCCCGTGCTCAAGTATTCTCCTCCTTAATCTCATCAAAGGACATAATACTTATACCCGTTTTTGGTTCTCTACTTCTAACTTACATTCTGTGATTATCTTAAAATTTTCGGACTTGTGTTTCAACAGGAACATATGTCTAATTCTTGAGAGATCATCAATGAATGTAATGAAGTACAAAGAACCGGCCCTGGCATGTGTAGACAGGGAACCTTTATACATCAGCATGTATAAATCCCAAGAGTTCACTAACTCTTTCTCTGTTTCCAATAAACAGAGCTGTGGTCATCTTATCTCTGTGACATGACCGGCAAGTTTCACAAGATGTAAATTCAAACTAATTTAAATATGCATCTATATGTAACTTCAGCTAGTCGGGTCGCATTGATATGACCTAGTCTACAATGTCTCAAGAAGGATTCGTTCATTTCTGAACTCTTCCTCTTGTGTGTGTTCTGTATGTTAAGAACTTTGGTTTGATTTAGAATGTCTATGCTTTTAGATATCGTTCCTGAACCGATCAACTCTTGATATAGGAAATGCTCAAAACATTATCCAACAATACAAAATTATATCCTTTCTTTACTAATAAAGAGACTGATATGATGTTGTATATCAGGTTCGGTATCTAATAACAGTCGTTCAGAATCAATGTATTCTGGTAATACAGGGTGATAACTACCAACAGACTTGGCTGCAACACTTGCACCGTTTTCTATCTCATGAAACTTATCACCCGTTCTCAGTTCTCTACCAATCTGTAGCCCATGTAACAAATTACATTTGCGGGATCCTGATCTGGTATCTCATACCCAGGACGTAAATGATACTGAGAAATAGTTCTCTGTAATGAACACACCCGAAGATGATGCATCAACATGCACTTTCTTCGTTTTGGCGGCACGGGAAATCTGGTATTCCCCAATTTCCTGCTCTGTCTTATAACAATTATAAGTTGGAGCGGGACCAACGTTCCTTAGCGCAGTATAATAAGCGGGTTCGGTCAATACATTCATATTTTTATCTTGATTAAGGAGTGACATAGTCGCAACCAAGAGAGAGAGAGAAGAAAACACTCAGCGTGCGCTTTTACAAGATTAGATTGGTTATCAATTTATCTAATCAGGATGTCTCCCACTATTTTAGTCAAATCTTCCTTCAAACCCTAAAAAGAAAGACTAGCCGGGATTAATTACACCCTACAAGTTCGCCAATCTTTCAGCCAGGCCAGGGCCGGTATTTTGAGGGAGGTTCCCCGTGTTTTCGCACGAACCTAATTAAAGTAAACCTCGTTTTCCCAAGGGCGTAACCCGGTTAACACCCTTCTAGACACCTACTTGATCGGCTAATTGTAATGTGTAAAACTCTCCCAGGAGTAACTCTTACTCGCGGCGGGTATCGGGATCCAACTATCTCATAGAAGGTATGCAATCTCATTGCAAATTTCAACACTTGAAATTCCTAATAATATTTTACCCTTAGCATCCTATGACCTTGACAGAGGTCAACAAACCATAGGCGGCTAGTCAAGTTCAACCCGTCATTTCCTGATTGAAGTAAACCCACCCGCACGACCCTTGACAGAGGTCAACAAGGTCGTACGACTTCCCTAAATAAATCACATCATATGTTTATACAGATTAGCACTAATCATCTACCGCACATTGCGCCTTGACAGAGGTCAACAAACGCAGCACGAATACTAAATACTACTTATCTGAAATGACGGAGGGCTACGACGGGTTTTTAAGAAAACCCTTTACGTAATGAACTTGATATCGTTGTAGAATCGAGTGATTTTAAATGGAGTGATTTTTAGGCTTATCTAGTTTTGCTAAAGAGGTCACTCCCGGTGATGGGATCGTCGGCTCTTTCCTTATTGAATAAGGTGCAAGATATTTCACAAATATCACTATGCAAAGCAAAAACTATAGAAACAATCAAAAGACAAACCGAGTTTGTAGCATCTGCTAGTTTCGCTAAAGAGGTCACTCCCGGTGAAGGGATCTCGGCTCTTTCATTATCGAAAAAGGTGCTGGATGTTCTACAAGGAACACCGCTATGCAAAGCAAGAACTAGAGCTACCAGTTTTTAAACAAGTTTCTACAACATCTTTAGGTTTCTTTAAGTTTCATTAATCTCATTAATGAAGTCCCATTTTATTATGCTTCACAAGCATCACTTTTGAAACGAAATCTGCAATATAACAAATATCTCATATATATAATATAAACATTCGTCTCAGGAAGTAATATGATCTCATCACAGAACATTGCAGCAGAAGAAACATATATGAAATATTGGATATAATAGGAGGTCTGTGTTTTAGTATGAGCCTATATAAAACACGGATTCCACGGTCGCGATGAATAGTCAAACCCATATCCCTAGACCCCTACGAGAGCGGCAAGCAACACTTCCAATTCTAGGGTTAGGAGACCCAGTCTCGACTGTTGGATATATGTATGCCCTAGAGGCCATTATATGATAGTGGATGTATTTATACATGTATATATATATATATATATATATATATTCAGTGTACATTCTTGCTCGACATGATAATATGCTGTATGGTTCTTCTTTATCTGACATGTTGATTTGATCATGTTTTTATTCATTCACACATGTTGATAAAGCCCTGAGGATATAGACTTGACTACTGTGATTATGATAGAGATCATACTAGTGGGACATCGGTAGTTTATAAGTATATCCTGGAATGTCCCTTGTCGTAGGTGTATCGAGATGGGGCATCGATATACCAGTGTAGACTAGCGTATATGATACTAGAGCCAAATGATGGGCGATGGATGTTCCCACATTCATCGATGTTTGACATCGAGATCGTATACGGGTGCTCAGTGGTGACTGGGTACACTGGACGGACTCACCGAGAACTCCTATATGGAATTATATCTATCGTCGGATAGCAGTTCTCAGGTGACAATGGTGCAGGTTAGTCTGTAGACCCGAGATCGTCATAGAGTCTTGTGTGTTCTCCCACTGTACTTTGATTACCACCCTACCACGGCTCTACTGAGTCGTGCAAACAGGTGGTCGTTGGGTACAGTCCCGAGACACACGAAGGCGATGAGCGATAGGAGGGGTTTCGTCTCTCCCGGTATTGGGAGTTGATGCTGTGCTGTGCTCGATTGGATATATCAGTAAGTCCCTGGTCAGGGCTGTTGAGATTTACTGATAAGTGTTATCAGTAGTTTCTCGATCTGTTATAGACTTTTCATCGGCACGACTTATTGAGTTATTGGGGTCGACGTTACCATCCCTAGACTCGATATGCAGCATTTCAGACGAAGAGACCGGACTGTACGGTAGTGTTGTTGGTTGGCTCGAAAGGAGTTGTAACAGGTTCGCTTGTTTTCTTCTGATCGCTCAATACCCGGGTGGACGTTACGTTTAGCTGACCGCTTGCGGCTTGTAGGTATTTGATATGATCATTACCTACTGCTGGCGTATTGACGAGTCTTAGAGTCCCACAATGAAGTTTCCTGGCTCAGGCGAAAAGATGTGGTGTGCATATGAGATATGCGCAGGGAACCGATTAAATACGAATATGTGATACCGTATATTAATCGGGCATTTTCTATTGGTCGGGTCGTATGTGATATGACCGGTTTGCAAAATCAAGTTTTGATTTAACAAATGACTTTTAGATTAATTCTTTAATCAAACTCTTTTTCTATTTTTGTATGCATGCATGTATGCACATGATGATGTGCATGGATACATACATACATTGTATCATGGTTGTTGATACATGTTTGGTGGCAATGCAAGACTCACATTGTAGAATTATCTATTTATTTATCATTTAGAAAAAGAAAAGGGATAATTCACACAAGGTTTATACTTATCATCTTTGACCATGCTTCAACCACCATTTAACCTTGAATTAATTATCCTTTCATCTTTAACCCATTTGATAAAAATATAGATGATTCTAACCATGGTTGAAGTGAGAAAGGATTAAGATATATTATTCTTTTCTCATTTCAATTATTCACTCTCTCATATCATTTCTTGTGAGAAAAAGCTTAGCCACCATCTTCTTCTTCCTCTCTTGATAATTTCCTTTAAGTGAGGTTGATAAAAGAAAGAGTTTTGATTATAAAAAACAAACCACATCATCATACCACACACATCTAGCCCATTTGTGTAGGGTGTTTGCTCTACTTCAATCACATATCGAGTAAAGCAAGGAGCTTTGGGCAAAGGAGGTTCGGGTGGATCGTCGTGGACTTAGAAGACCTCAAGCGAACCTTTTCCAACATCAAGTAGCCAAGGAGTCTAGCGTAGGGAGCTACAAAGGTTGTACTCTCAAAACCCTAGCCTTTATTACTTGTGACGTTGTCTTTGTAATGATACCCTAACTTTCTAGTGATGATTCTTTGTATGTTCACTTAGCACCTTAAAAATTTGATTTTGAGACATGTGATGCTTCCAAACCCTTCATGAGGTGCTAGGTAAACCTAACATTAGTATTAGAGCCGACCTAGAGTTTTAGGCGACACTTTAGCGAAGTTAAAACTCCGATCGAACTTAAAATACGGCTTTTTGAGCCTTCTCTGGACATTTTTTCCAAACTGTGTTTTTTCAGTATTAAAAATCCTTAAAAAATTCAGCAGGGAAATCTAAGCACCACTGTAAAAAACGAAGCCATGAACAGTAACTTCCACCGCGGAACCGCGGCCAGAGCTTGCTTGGGCCGCGGCTCCGCGGCCATACACATGAGATAATGTCTCGTTTTTGTACAGTAATGTTCAGAACTGCTTGTAGATATTTTTGGGTATTTTTAATCTGATTCATGTGTTGAATGTTATGGGGATGGTTTTGGATTCGGTGATTCGATCGGAATTTTAATTTCGTGCCTTTTTTGGATAATTTAGAAAGTATTAAAAAGTTCGAACGGATATCATTAACTCACTTTTTCCCGGCACAAAAAATTTTCAAGTGTTGAATTTTTTTTCTTGAGTTTAAATCTTTCGGAAATACGTGCAAGTTTTGTGGTGGACTTCAAAGGCAAATCGACTTTCGATCATTATATACGATGAATTTAATATCAAGTTCATGGTTTTCTTTTTGGGTTTTCGATTTTCAACCTTAACTCGATTATGTGACCGTCTGAACTGCCTCTGAACCTTAGGGTTTAAGGCAATACGGCGTGCCACATGTGAGGCGTTGGCTTGACCCTTCTACGGCTGGACCACTACTACTGTGACACATTCCGGGTTTTTTTCAACTCCGCTCAAGTGTTGAGCTTTAGGAAATTTTTGGTATTTGATTATTCGATCGAAAAGTTTAATACTGTCTATTTATCTGGAATGTGATACAATATGTGGAATTCATATAGTTAGGCATGAAATGCGAAGTATATGATATTTCGGATTTACGATGTCTAAAGAGAATGTGGATTCCAAATGTTGTAGTTTTACACTTTCTTTTCTGTGACCGTAAGTGTAGTATGTCGCTTATCGCCGGTTTCGTTGCTATACATCAACGACATTCGGGGTACGCATACTTACTCACGTTGATGATATATAATATTATGTGTTGCTGAGATATGATGTGCAGGATTGTCGCGATTGAATAGCCGGGGGTTTTATGTGAGATGAGAGTTTTATTTTCATTCATGTAAAATTCAAATGTAATGTAATATTCTTTTATTTGGGGCACTTCCGGGTTGAGGTTGATGTCACCAGTGTTGTATATTATTTACTTTTCCGCATTAAGATAGACCCAAGGAGGGGAGCACAAGTGACCGGGTTCTGGGGTTCAGTGGGAGGCCATCTCGAGGAGTCGAGACAGGGTCTCCTAAACTCCAGGATTGGTAGGGTCGCTTGCCGCTCTCGTAGGGGTCTAGGGGTGTGGGCTTAGCTATTCATCGCGACTGTGGAATCCGTATTTTCTATTGTTGGCTAAATACTAAATACGGACGTCCTAGTATATCCTACATTATATCTGTGTTTCTGCTGCCTGTGTTCTATTATATCTGAGACGAATGATATATTATATATGAGATATATAGTAGACGTTGCTTATGTTCTACACCCGCGCTAGTCCCGTCCCGGTATACCGTTAGTTAAGTAACCTAACGGTGCATAACGGAGCATTGCGGCGAATGCGGATGGCATAAGCGTACGTTGTATTTTCGTTTCTTTTCTGTGATTGGCTTAAGGACATAAATGATGGGACTACATTAATATGATTAATGTAAAGAAAGTAAACCTAAAAAGATGTTGTAGAATCGGATTTGAAAACCACTCGGCTCTTTATGAAAAGGCTATATTTCAAAACTGCGGAGCTCAAGCCACTCCTTTTGAAAACCATTTGATTCTACAACGATATCAAGTTCAAAGCGTTAAAGATTTTCTTAAAAATCATCCGCAACCCTCCATCATTTTAGGAAGTAGAGTACTTAGTATTTGTGCTACGTTTGTTGACCTTAGCCAAGGCGTAGTGTACGGTAGCTAAGTGATGTCTTCCTACAATGCATATGATGCAGATTAATTAGGACGGGCATATGACTTTATTGACCTTAGCCAAGGGTCATGTAAACAGGTCTGATTAATCAAGAAATGACGGGTTGAACTTGTAGGGTTCCTAGGCACTCTAGTGAGGTCTCACAAGGCATCAACCATGCCAATTTCAAAATATCTAGGTGCCGAGAAACCGGACTACGGATCGTTGGCTAGAAATCTAGGCGAAAAAGAAATCTAGTTAACAACTTAACAAAAAGGAAACGGTAATACAACCTTTGTAGATCCGGTGCTCCACCTCCATAGCTCCGCAACGAAGTCCCCTCGCTGTCCTAGTGAATTCCCGGGCTCTAGCGTTGGCTTCATCGGAGAATAGGCGAGCTAGGTCGTCGATGTCCATACCGAAGATGATCTACGTCGAGGCATCGCTAGATCAAGCTCCATCTTCACCAAGCCATGAAAACTTGTGAAGGAAACACCCTATACTACTTGGCAAGAGGTAGAGGATGAAGAAATAGGAGTTGGGTTTGGATTTCTCACTCAAATACATCAATCACCATTGATGAAGAAAGCTTTCTTCTTGTGAGGAAGAAGAAGAAGATGAAGATAATGTTATGATAAGTATTATTCAAAAAGGAAAATAAATGAATACTTATCATAAAGCAACCATGGTCAAGTGTAGAGAATGAATCATGGTTGAGTGGAATGGTTAGGGTTAAGCATGAGACAAAATGGTCACTTGGTCAAAGTCTTCATGAAGCTTCAAGAAAGAACAAAGAAAGCCACCATTTTTCTCTTTTGCTATTATTTTCCAAAACTAATAAATAAATAAATGAATGAATAATCATAACCCTAACCATTCATATAACCATGGTTCAATCTTCACACAAACACAAGTAGACATGTATCATCAAACATGATACAATCAAGTGCACAAAACTATATCGAATATACAATGTGCACATCCGAGCGAGAAAATCCATTTAAAGTGAACCAATACTAGTTAATGCAAAGTAATATATCAAATATATAATTATACATTAAATCATTAAATCAACACTTGATTTAACGATCCGGTCATATCGCATATAACCAACTAGTATCCTATGTATCGGCTTACCGAATCAATCCTTGATTCGATAACTAGGTTATATCGCATACAACCATTCGATACATTCATCGCGAGAATGAAATACGGTATCACATACACGCAATATTCTCGGTCCCGCACATATCTCATATGCGCTCCTATTTTGTTTCCCTTGAGCCAGGAAACCTCTGTGTAGGACTCTAAAGACTCGTCAATACGCCGGCAGCAGATGATGATCATATCAAGCACCCACAAGCCGCAAGCGGTCTGCTAAACGTAACGGCCACCCGGGTATTGAGCGATCAGAAGATCGACGAGCAAGCCCGCTCACACTCCAGTGAATCCAACCAGTAACACTACCGTACAGTCCGGTCTGATCGTCTGATATGTCGCATATCTCACCTAGGGGTGGTAAACGTCAGACCCCAATAGCTCGATAAGTCGTGTCGATATGAGTTCTATAACAATTTGAGAAACTACTGGTAACGCTTACCAGTAAATCTCAGCAACCCTGGCCAGGGATTTCCTGTTATAGCCAATCGAACACAGCGCAACATCAACTCCCTATACCGGGAGAGACGAATCCCCTCCTATCGCTCATTGCCTCCATGTGACTCGGGACTGTACCCAAAAACCAACGTTTTGCACGCCCTCTTGGACGTGGTAAGATGGAAATCAAAGCACAGTGGTAACCACACAAGACTCTATGACGATCTCGGGTCAACAGACTACTCTGTACCAGTGTCACCAGAGAACTGCTATCTGACGTAAGGTATAATACCATCTGGGAGTTCTCGGCGAGTCCGTCCAGTGTACCCAGTCTCTACTGAGCACCCGTATATCATCTCTGATGTCAAACACCGATGGATATGGGATCATCCATCGCCCATCTGTATGGGTCGAGAAGGTACACGCTAGTCTACTCTTGTATATCGATGCCCCGTCTCGATACACCCACGACCAGGGACTTTGAAGGATGTACTTATGGACTACCATGTCCCCACTAGTATGATCCTCATCATAGTCCAGGTAGTCAAGTACACATCCTAAGGGCTTTACCAACATGTAACAGAGAGACAATCAGTGTACACGTTAAGGTAAAGTACAACCAGATAGCATACTATCATGTCGAGCAAGAAAGTCCTCCTTATATATGTCCCAGCATCCACTACAATATCATCCTATGTATAGTAATGGCCTCTAGGGCATACATATAACTAACAATCTCCCACTTGCACTAGGGCCATCTGTAGCAGTGGTTGTAGTATCTCATACTCAACCATCCCATAAAAGTCTCTCTCTGGGAATAGGCCTTCGTGAGTGGATCCGCCGTGTTGTCCTCTGAGTCTGCTCTCCTAACCTCGATCAGCCTGGAGATCAACCATCTCCATGATCAGGTGATACTGCCTTAGAATATGTCTGGATCACTGATGGGACGGGGGTTCCTGGCATAAGCCACAACTCCATTGTTACACAATGGTAGGAACTAAGTTCATCTCATGAACTAATATACATCTAAACAGCCTCTTTGGTAGCACCTTAAGCAGCGATGTATCCAGCCTTTATCGTCTAGTATGCCACGGTATCTAGCTTGGAACTCTTCCAACATACCGTCACTTTACTGAGGGTAAAGACAATGCCTGCGACTGACATTCAGTCATCTTTATCACCCTGGAACACTTCCAGTGATTCTCCCCAGGATCGATTGATACCATCTCACTACTACTAGTGAGATTCCTAACATCCAATTAGATCTATCTCATAGATCCAAAACTCAGGATTTAGGAGGTATCATTTTGATCCTACACGGAGAATCTTTGTGATAAACGGAGATTGATCGAGCGTAGCATAAGAAACTCCTTTCTTATCAAGAGTATGTCATCCACGTACTCTACGAGGATCACCACCATACTCCCTACTACCTTTTTGTTTATACAAGGTTCATCTACCATTTTGATGATGTCAAACTCTTTGACTAACACATCAAAACAGACGTTCCAACTCCGCGATGCCTGCTTTATCAGATAAAGCATCTTGCTCGCGTTTCTGCTGCTCCCACAGTCTACGAGGCCCTCTGGCTGTGTACTTATAGACACACTCTTCTAAAACATCATTTAGAAAAGGAGTCATGGCATCCAACCGCCAGATATCGTAGTCATGGTATGTAGCCGTGACAAGTAGGATCTGGATGGACTTAAGCATAGGTACTGGAAAAGGTTTCATCATTATCCACGCCTGGTCAATGACGAAAACCTTTAACAAGTCTAGCTTTGAAAGTCTCAACTTTTTCATCTACACCAAGTAATCTTCTCAAGATATACTTGCTCCTGATGGGGATTTAACCCTTCAGATATAGCAACCAAAGTCCATACTTTGCTGGTGTACATGGATTCTATCTCAGATCGCTAAGCATCCAGCCATTCTTACAGAGTCTTACTCCTGATGGCCAGCTCGAAACTAGTTGGGTCATCATCTCATGATGCAATCCTCGCTCCCACTGTCATCGAGAAACCAAAGTATCTCTCAGGTGGGTGAGGAACCCTACTAGATCGGCGGAGAGGCTGAGGTTCGTTGGTTACTATTGAATCTTTCGGTTCTACCAAATCATCAGCTGAAGTTTGTATAGCTGGAACCTTTCCAGTTCTACATAACTGACCTTGCCTCGAGCTTGTCCGGATTTTGCTTTTAAACATAGGCCGGACAACCCTAAATCTTAACTAGCTTAAGACATGGGCTCTTCCCATATCATATCAAATATGAAGTGGTAGGAAACTGATTTGATTTGAACCCTTTTCAATAGGTATGCAGCTTCTCAAGTGCATAACTCCCAAAAGGAAATAGGTAACTCAGTAGTACTCATCATAGAGCACACCTTATCATATAGGGTGTGAATGCTCCGCCCCAATATACCATCGTGCTATGGTGTATACGGAGGAGTAATGCTGAGAGAGAATCTCATTCTCCTTTAGAATAATCCAGGAATTCCATGCAAAAGTATTCTCCTCCCTGATCTCATCATAGGACATAATACTTATACCCGTATTTTGGTTCTCTACTTCTAACTTATATTCTGTGAATATCATAAAAGGTTCGGACTTGTGTTTCAACAGGAACATAGGTCTGAATCTTGAAAGATTATCAGAGAATGTAATGAAGTAAAAAGAACCGGTCTTGATATGTGTAGACAGGGGACTTACATACATCAACATGTATCATCCCAAGAGTTCACTAACTCTTTCTCTGTTTCCAATAAACAGAGCTATGGTCATCTTATCTTTGTGACATGACTGGCGAGTTTCACAAGATGTAAATTCAAACTAATTTAAATATGCATCTATATGTAACTCCAGCTAGTCGGGTCGTATTGATATGACCTAGTCTACAATACCTCAAGAATGATCCGTCCATTTCTGAACTCTTCCTCTTGTGTGTGTTCTGTATACGAAGAACTGTAGTTTGATTTAGAACATTAATACTTTTAGATAACGTGCCTGAACCGATCAACTTTTGATATAGGAAATGTTCAAAACATTATCCAACAATACAAAATTTTATCGTTTCTTTACTAATAAAGAGACAGATATGATTTTGTATATCAGGTTCGGTATCTAATAACATTCATTCAGAATCAATGTATCAGTAATACAGGGTGACAGTGACCGACAGACTTGGCTGCAACACTTGCCCCGTTTTCTGCCTCATGAAACTTATCACCCGTTCTCAGTTTTTCTACCATTTTGTAGCCCTATGTAACATCTTACATATCTGGGATCCTGATCCGGTATCATATACCAAGGATGCAGAGGATACTGAGAAACAGTTCTGTATAATGAACACACCCGAAGATGATGCATCAGCATGCACTCTCTTCGTTTGGGCGGCACGGGAATTCTGGTAATCCCCAATTTCTTGCTCGATCTTATAACAATTATAAGTTGGAGCGGGACCAACGTTCCCCAGCTCAGTATAACAAGCGGGTTCGGTCAATATTCCGTATTATTATCTTGATTAAAGCGTGACATGGTCGCTACCAGGAGAGAGAGAGAAGAAAACACTCAGCGTGCGCTCTTGCAAGAATAGATTGGTTATTATTTTATCTAATCAGGATGGCTCCCACTGCTTTTTATCAAATCTTCCTTCAAACCCTAAAAGGAAAGACTAGCCGGGATTAATTACACACTACAAGTTCGCCAATTTTTCAGCCAGGCCAGTGTCGGTACTTTGAGGGAGGTCCCCCGTGCTTTCGCACGAACCTAATTAATGTAAACCTCGTTTTCCCAGAGGCGTAACCCCGTTGACACCTTTCTAGACACCTACTTGATCGGCTAATTGTAATGTATAAAACTCTCCAAGGAGTAACTCTTACTCACAGCGGGTATCGGGATCCAACTATCTCATAGAAGGTATGCAATCTCATTGCAAATTTCAACACTTGAAATTCCCGATAATTTTGCCCCTAGCACCCTATGACCTTGACGGAGGTCAACAAACTATAGGCTATTAGTCAAGTTCAACCCGTCATTTCTTGATCGAATTAAACCCACCCGCACGACCCTTGACGGAGGTCAACAAGGCCGCACGACTACCCTAATCCAATCTGCATCATATGCATAAGCAGATAAATACTAGTTAGCTACTGCACACTACGCCTTGACGGAGGTCAACAAACGTAGCACGAATACTAAATAGGACTTATCTGAAATGACGGAGGGCTACGACAGGTTTTTCTGAAAACCTATTGCGTAATGAACTTGATATCGTTGTAGGATCGAATGAATTTTGAAATGGAGTGTCTTTGAGGCTTTTCTAGTTTTGCTAAAGGAGTCACTCCCGGTGAAGGGATCGTCGGTCCTTTCCTCGTCGAATGAGGTGCGGGATATATCATATATATCACTGTGCAAAGCAAAAACTCTTAAAAGCAATCAAAAGACAAAACGAGTGTGTAGCATCTGCCAGTTATTGCTAAAGGAGTCACTCCCGGTGAAGGGATCTCGGTCCTTTCCTTATCGAATAAGGTGCAGGATATATCATATATACCGCTGTGCAAAGCAAGAACTATAGCTACCTGTTTTATTTTGAAATTCGATTCTACAACATCTTAGGTTTCTTTTATATCATTAATCTCATTAATGAAGTCCCATCATTTAAAGTACCTAAACATCACAGATAAATACGACGTACACTTATGCCATCCGCATTCGCCTCGATGTCCCCTCGTGCACCGTTAGGTTAGGTAACTAACGGCAGAGCAGGGCAGGGCTAGCACGGGTGTAAAACATAAGTAACGTCTATATAATATATCATATATACTATATACTGTATCTATCACAGAACATCACATGATCACATCACAGATATCGCAGCAGAAGAAACATATGAAATATTGGATATACTAGGACGTCCGTGTTTTCAATACGAGCCAGTATAAAACACGGATTCCACGGTCGTGATGAATAGCCAAACCCACACCCCTAGACCCCTACGAGAGCGGCAAGCAACCCTACCAATTCTAGAGTTAGGAGACCCGGACTCGACTCTTCGAGTTGGTCTCCCACTGGACTCCAGAACCCGGTTACTTGTGCCCTCCTCCTTGGGTCTATCTTAGTGCGGAAAAGTAAATAATATACAAACGGTGACATCTTCCGCAACCTGGAAGTGCCCCAATAAAAGAATATTACATACAAGTTTTTACATGAATGAAAATGAAAAACACTCATCTCACATAAAAACCCCCCGGCTATTCGAACACGACGATCCAATATAACATATCCAGCAACACATAACATCACATGTCATCAACGTAAGTAAATATGCGCATCCCAATTGTCGTTGACATATAGCAATGAAACCGGCGATATCACATATTACACTTACGGTCACAGAAAAGAAAGTGTAAAACTACAACAGTTGGAATCCGCAACCTCCTCAGACATCGCATGCCTGACCAAATGAATTTCTTAGACATCGCATGCCTAACAATTATAAACACCGCATTTTAGTCTCAAAATCGAAAACTCTTTTTAATATCAAGTCGGGTAATTCAACAAGATTCCCGAAAAACTGATCGAATGCTCGTCGCAAACTTCAGTAGACGGCCGCACCCCCGACGCCGTCGACGAAGTGCACCAAGGCGGAACACCGCCACCGCGAGCACCCGAACGGATGCTTTCGGCGACGGGGTTCTCCTACAGTCACTTGGTCGGGGCTATGGGGTGAGGCTGTCTATTAAGTTCACCCGGAGAGTATCCGCGTACGCTACGTGATTGCGATGGACTTTTGATCACATCAAAATTCCGTGGCAACCGATCAAGTGAGACTAAACTGCTATGTTTATAACATTCATTCAGTTATCTCATAACTTCTTGTGAATTCCAAGTATTGTATCACATTCCAGATAATTAGAAAATGTTAAACTTTCCGATCGAACAATCGAACACCCAAGTTTTCCCGATACAGATCAACACATGAAACAAGTCTAAAAACATTCAGTTCGTGCCTCAGTACCAACGGTCCAGCCGTAGAAGGGTCAAGCCAACGCCTCACATGTGGCATGCCGTACTGCCCCAAACCCGAAGGTTCAAAGGGCAGTTCAAGACGGTCACATAATCGAGTTATGGTTTGTTGTCTTCTAGAGGGTCCATCGCGTTACTTGCACTACTTAGAACGTCGTTAAACTACGGAAAGATCCAACACTTGGAAATTTCCCGACAGGGGAAAAATTGGGTATTTTTATCTGGTCGAACTTTTTAACATATTCTAAAATTTATCTGGAAAGCCACACAGACAAAAATTTGATAATCCGGTTGAATCTCCGAATCCCCAATACAACCCAGAAAATACAACTCTGGAAAAATTATTAAAACTTCCCAGGAAAACCATCACAGAAAACTAGGAATTTAGGTGCAAAATTCGATGCACAAAAAGACAAAGTTGCCGTGGAACCGCCGCATGAGCATGCTCATGCCGCGGATCCGCGGTGATCTTAAGGAATTAGACCCTCGAATTTTGCAGTAAACCTTAGATCTTCCTGTTGATTTTTCTGAATATTTTTAATCTGGAAAAAACCACGATTTTGAAAATTGTCCAGAGAGCACATTTAGGGTTGGGGTTTCGGGTCGTTCGGACTTCAAACTCCGTCTGGACGTCGCCTAAGGCTCTAGCTAGACTCTGATACCACTGTAGGGTTCCTAGGAACTCTAGTGAGGTCTCACAAGGTATCAACCATGCCAATTTCAAAAAATCTAGGTGCCGAGAAACCCGACTACGGATCGTTGGCTAGAAATCTAGGCGAAAAAGAAATCTAGTTAACAACTTAACAAAAAGGAAACGGAAATACAACCTTTGTAGATCCGGTGCTCCACCTCCATAGCTCCGCAGCGAAGTCCCCTCGTTGTCCTAGTGAATTCCCGGGCTCTAGCGTCGGCTTCATCGGAGAATAGGCGAGCTAGGTCGTCGATGTCCATGCCGAAGATGATCTACGTCGAGGCATCGCTAGATCAAGCTCCACCTTCACCAAGCCATGAAAACTTGTGAAGGAAACACCCTATACTACTTGGCAAGAGGTAGAGGATGAAGAAATAGGAGTTGGGTTCACTTTATAATTGGATTTCTCACTCAAATACATCAATCACCATTGATGAAGAAAGCTTTCTTCTTGTGAGGAAGAAGAAGAAGATGAAGATAATGTTATGATAAGTATTATTCAAAAAGGAAAATAAATGAATACTTATCATAATGCATCCATGGTCAAGTGTAGAGAATGAATAATGGTTGAGGGGAATGGTTAGGGTTAAGCATGAGACAAAATGGTCACTTGGTCAAAGTCTTCATGAAGCTTCAAGAAAGAACAAAGAAAGCCACCATTTTTCTCTTTTGCTATTATTTTCCAAAACTAATAAATAAATAAATGAATGAATAATCATAACCCTAACCATTCATATAACCATGGTTCAATCTTCACACAAACACAAGTAGACATGTATCATCAAACATGATACAATCAAGTGCACAAAACTATATCGAATATACAATGTGCACATCCGAGCGAGAAAATCCATTTAAAGTGAACCAATACTAGTTAATGCAAAGTAATATATCAAATATATAATTATACATTAAATCATTAAATCAACACTTGATTTAACGATCCGGTCATATCGCATATAACCGACTAGTATCCTATGTATCGGCTTACCGAATCAATCCTTGATTCGATAACTAGGTTATATCGCATACAACCATTCGATACATTCATCGCGAGAATGAAATACGGTATCACATACACGCAATATTCTCGGTCCCGCACATATCTCATATGCGCTCCTATTTCGTTTCGCTTGAGCCAGGAAACCTCTGTGTAGGACTCTAAAGACTCGTCAATACGCCGGCAGCAGATGATGATCATATCAAGCACCCACAAGCCGCAAGCGGTCTGCTAAACGTAACGGCCACCAGGGTATTGAGCGATCAGAAGATCGACGAGCAAGCCCGCTCACATTCCAGTGAATCCAACCAGTAACACTACCGTACAGTCCGGTCTGATCGTCTGATATGTCGCATATCTCATCTAGGGGTGGTAAACGTCAGACCCCAATAGCTCGATAAGTCGTGTCGATATGAGGTCTATAACAATTCGAGAAACTACTGGTAACACTTACCAGTAAATCTCAGCAACCCTGGCCAGGGATTTCCTGTTATAGCCAATCGAACACAGCGCAACATCAACTCCCTATACCGGGAGAGACGAATCCCCTCCTATCGCTCATTGCCTCTATGTGACTCGGGACTGTACCCAAAAACCACCGTTTTGCACTCCCTCTTGGACGTGGTAAGATGGAAATCAAAGCACAGTGGGAACCACACAAGACTCTATGACGATCTCGGGTCAACAGACTACTCTGTACCAGTGTCACCAGAGAACTGCCATCTGACGTAAGGTATAATACCATCTGGGAGTTCTCGGCGAGTCCGTCCAGTGTACCCAGTCTCTACTGAGCACCCGTATATCATCTCTGATGTCAAACACCGATGGATATGGGATCATCCATCGCCCATCTGTATGGGTAGAGAAGGTACACGCTAGTCTACTCTGGTATATCGATGCCCCGTCTCGATACACCCACGACTAGGGACTTTGAAGGATGTACTTATGGACTACCATGTCCCCACTAGTATGATCCGCATCATAGTCCAGGTAGTCAAGTACACATCCTAAGGGCTTTACCAACATATAACAGAGAGACAATCAGTGTACACGTTAAGGTAAAGTACAACCAGATAGCATACTATCATGTCGAGCAAGAAAGTCCTCCCTATATATGTCCCAGCATCCACTACAATATACATCCTATGTATAGTAATGGCCTCTAGGGCATACATATAACTAACAGAACTTGACTAGTGCTTGTGATTTGTTGACCATAGCCAAGGTCATGAGTGCTAGGGGTAAAAATCATATCGGGAATTTCAAGTGTTGAGATTTGCAATGAGATTGCATACCTTCTATATGATGGTTAGATCCTGATCCCACTGTGGGCAATAGTTTCTCCCAGGAGAGTTTTGCAGTTTAAAATTAGCTAACTCATTAGGTGTCTAGAAAGGTGTTAACGGGGCTACGCCTCTGGGAAAACGAGGTTTACTTTAATTAGGTCTGTGCGAAAGCACGGGGAACCTCCCTCAAGTACCGACACTGGCCCGGCTGAACGGTTAGCGAAGTTGTAGACTGTAATTAATCCTGGCTAATTTTCTTTTTGAGGTTTGAAAGAAAAATTTGATTAAAGCAGTGGGAGACATCGATTAGACAAGATAATAACCAATCTGATCTTTGCAAGAGCTTTCGCTGAGTGTATTCTTTTCTCTCTCTTAATGGCAGATACCAATGACTGGACTCAAGCTTCTACTAGATAAAAATAAACTGAATGGGACCAATTATAAAGACTGGTTGAGGAATCCGAAAATAGCCTTGACTTATGATAAAGTATCATATGTCCTCACGGCTTCAGCCCTGCCCGTCCCAGGTCCAAAATCCTCAGTTGCGGACAAAGAAGTCCGCAAGACATGGGACGCTGACTGTGCTACGGCCAAATGCCTCGCGCTGGCATCGATGGACGACACACATCAAAAGCAGCACGAGAATATAGACATTCAAGCCATATTCCTCCATACAAAGGAGTTGTATGGAGAGCAATCCCGCGTATTACGATACGAAGCATCAAAGAAATTGTTTCAGACGCGAATGGCCCCTGGCACACCGGTAGGAGACCATGTTCTGAAGATGATAGCTCTCATAGAAGAGCTTGAGGAACTTGGATGGACGATGGACAATGAACAATATACGGATATTATTCTGCAGTCCCTCCCCTTCACCTTTGCTCAATTCATAATTAACTTCAACATGCACAACATGGAGAGGGAACTACCTGAACTCCTTAATATGTTAAGGAGTGCAGAGAGCACACTGAAATCAGTGAAAACTCCCGTTTTGACTGTTGGACAATCTTCCTCTTCTCGCCCGAAGGCTAAGGCCAAGGGAAAGAAAAAGAAGAAGCCCGCCAATCCTAAGGGTGGAGTTAAAAAGGTTAAGGGGAAGGAAAAGTCCAAAGTTGGAGAATCGGGAAAAGGGGAATGTTTTCATTGCCACAAAACAGGACATTGGAAGCGCAACTGTACCGAGTACTTAAATCTCAAGAAGAAGCATGGGGATGCTTCCGCTTCAGGTGTGTTTGTGATAGAAAACTGTTTTTCCAATAAACTCTGCTTCCTGGGTATTAGATACCAGTTCAGGTTCTCACATTTGCAATTCTATGCAGGGGCTGAGAAATAACAAAGTTTTGAAGACAGGTGACCATACTCTCCGCGTTGAAAATGGTTCCAATGTACATACAGTCGCAGTGGGAGAGTATCACTTGGGGTTGCCATCTGGGTGTATATTGGTTTTGAACCCATGTTATTTTGTACCAAGTATGCTTTGTAATATAATATATGTTTCTTTGTTAGACAATGAAGGATATAACTTTATATTGCAGAACAATGTTATGAACATTCACCTGAATCAAATGTTGGTTGGGTATGGTACACTTAATAACGGGATATACGTCCTAAATCAACAAACAGTTTTCAGCATACAACACACTAATAAAAGAAAACTTTCAGAAATAAATGAAGCTTTTCTTTGGCACTGTAGACTTGGTCATATTAACGAAACAAGACTAAACAAGTTACACAAAGATGGATATTTAAACCCTTTTGAATATAAATCTTATGCGACTTGCCAGTCTTGTATCAAGGGTAAAATGACCAAAATTCCGTTTACCGGACACGGAGGAAGAGCTACCGAGCTCCTAGGACTCATACATAGTGATGTATGTGGGCCAATGTCTATACAGGCTAGAGGCGGTTTTTCTTACTTCATTACTTTCACTGACGATTTCTCAAGATTCGGTCATGTAATTTTATTAAAGCACAAATCCGAAGCTTTCGAGAAATTCACTGAATATATACAAGAAGTAGAAAAACAAATCGGCTTGAGTATCAAGATGCTTCGATCAGATCGAGGTGGGGAGTACCTCAGTACAGAATTTGCAAACTTCCTAAAAGAGAATGGGATTCTCTCTCAACTCACTCCTCCTTACACACCACAGCACAACGGTATGTCTGAACGACGGAATAGGACCCTATTAGATATGGTCCGATCCATGATGAGTGATGCTGAGTTACCTGTCTCCTTTTGGGGGCATGCATTGGAGACTGCAGCGTTTCTGCTGAACAGGGTTCGAACCAAAACCGTGTCTACCACGCCATATGAGATATGGCATGGGAAGAGACCATCTCTTAAGAGAATTAAGATTTGGGGTTGCCCGGCCTATGTTAAAAAGCAGAATCCGGACAAACTCGAGACACGGTCGGCATGTGTAACTTTGTGGGATATCGAAGGAACTCTTATGGATATCTATTCTACCTCAAGGAGGAACAAAATGTGTTTGTTTCTCAGCATGCCACATTCTTGGAAAAAGAGTTTTTCATAGATAAAGATGATGGCAATGTGGTGGATCTAGAAGAGGTTCTAGAGACACTAACTTGAAATGATGACTTGGTTGAACCGGCTGTTGCAATAGAAACTGAGGAAGCTTGGCCACTCCGCAGGTCTGGTAGTACTTCTCGCCCACCGGAGAGGTACTACGGTTTCCTCATTGATGGTGACAGAGAAGACTGCATCATGGAGGATGATGATCCTACCCGTTTTCAGCAAGAAATCACGAGTGGAGACTCTGTGAAATGGCTAGATTCCATAAGATCCGAAATGGAGTCTATGTACACCAACAAAGTATGGACTTTGGACGTTGTACCCCCTGGGGTAAAACCTGTAGGGTCCAAATGGATCTTTAAGAGAAAGATTGGTGTAGATGGGCAGGTAGAGACCTATAAGGCAAGACTTGTGGCGAAGGGTTTTCGTCAAAGACCAGGTTTGGACTATGACGAGAATTTTTCGCCCGTAGCCATGCTTAAATCCATTCGGATCCTACTTGCTATTGCTGCTCACTACGACTATGAAATCTGGCAGATGGACGTTAAAACGGCATTTCTAAATGGAGATTTAGAAGAATGCGTTTATATGGATCAGCCGGAGGGCTTCATTGACAGTGGGAGCAGCGGGAAAGCATGTAGATTGCTTAAATCCATATATGGGTGAAAGCAGGCATCACAGAGTTGGAACATCTGTTTCGATGATGTTATCAAAGAGTTTGATTTCATCAAAAATCCAGATGAACCTTGTGTTTATAAGAAGACTGTAGGAAGAGCTGTCACATTCCTCGTATTGTACGTGGATGACATTCTTCTGATAGGAAATGATATTCCTATGCTACAGTCGGTCAAATCTTTCTTATCACTAAGGTTCTCCATGAAGGACCTGGGTGATGCCACATACATTCTGGGCATTAGGATCTATAGGGATATATCCAAAAGGTTATGGGATTGTCCCAAACCAGGTACATCAACACCATCCTAAAAAGGTTTAGTATGGAAGACTCCAAGTGGGGTGCCTTACCCGCTTGCCATGGAGTCACTCTCTCCAAGGACTCTTCCCAAAGACAGATGAAGAGAGAGCTCACGTGAGCATTATACCCAATGTTTCGGCAGTAAGATCTATAATGTATGCGATGTTATATACAAGCCCAGATGTAGCTTATGCACTTAGTGTTGTAAGCAGGTATCAATCCAACCCACGGGAGAATCACTGGATAGCTGTGAAGAACATTCTTAAGTACTTGCGAAGGACTAAAAAATTGTTCTTGGTGTATGGTAATGGAGATCTCCAAATGGAGGCCTTTACCGATTCGAGCTTCCAAAGCGAAAGGACGACAGAAAATCTATCTCTAGGTTTGTATTTACCCTCAATGGAGGGGCGGTAAGTTGGAAGAGTTCCAAACAGGATACTGTTGCAGACTCTACGATGGAGGCTGAGTACATTGTTGCAAATGATGCCGCCAAGGAAGCCGTCTGGATGAGGAAGTTCGTCTCGGAGCTAGGAGTAGTTCCAACCATTATTGATCCAATACCATTGTTTTGTGATAATAATGGGGCTATGGCGTTAGCCAAGGAGACCAGGTCCCATCAGCGATCCAGACACATCCTGAGGCGCTTTCATTTGATCCGGGAGATTGTAGATCGCCGCGAGATCGAGATTAAGAGAGTAGACACAAAGAATAACGCCGTGGATCCACTCACCAAGGCCCTCCCTCAGCCGCAGCATGAGCGACCTTTTGAGATGTTGGTTTTGAGATACGCCAATAACTGGCCTTAGTGCAAGTGGGAGATTGTTGGATATATGTATGCCCTAGAGGCCATTATATGATAGTGGATGTATTTATACATGTATATATATATATATATATTCAGTGTACATTCTTGCTCGACATGATAGTATGCTATCTGGTTCTTCTTTATCTGACATGTTGATTTGATCATGCTTTTATTCATTCATACATGTTGATAAAGCCCTGAGGATATAGACTTGACTACTGTGATTATGATAGATATCATACTAATGGGACATCAGTAGTTTATAAGCATATCCTGGAATGTCCCTAGTCGTAGGTGTATCGAGACGAGGCATCGATATACCAGTGTAGACTAGCGTATATGATACTAGACCCATATGATGGGCGATGGATGTTTCCACATTCATCGATGTTTGACATCGAGATCGTATATGGGTGCTCTGTGGTGACTGGGTACACTGGACGGACTCACCGAAAACTCCTATATAGAATTATATCTATCGTCGGATAGCAGTTCTCAGGTGACACTGGTGCAGGTTAGTCTGTAGACCCGAGATCATCATAGAGTCTTGTTTGTTCTCCTACTGTACTTTGATTACCACCCTACCACGGCTCTACTGAGTCGTGCAAACAGGTGGCCGTTGGGTACAGTCCCGAGACACACGACGGAAATGAGCGATAGGAGCGGTTTCGTCTCTCCCGGTATTGGGAGTTGATGATGTGCTGTGCTCGATTGGTTATATCAGTAAGTCCCTGGCCAGGGCTGTTGAGATTTACTGATAAGTGTTATCAGTAGTTTCTCGATCTGTTATAGACTTTTCATCGGCACGACTTATTGAGTTATTGGGGTCGACGTTACCATCCCTAGACTCGATATGCAGCATATCTGACGAAGAGACCGGACTGTACGGTAGTGTTTCCGGTTGGCTCGACGGGAGTTGTAACAGGTTCGCTTGTTTTCTTCTGATCGCTTAATACCCGGGTGGCCATTACGTTTAGCTGACGGCTTGCGGCGTGTAGGTATTTGATATGATCATTACCTACTGCCGGCGTATTGACGAGTCTTAGAGTCCCACAATGAAGTTTCCTGGCTCAGGCGAAAAGATGTGGTGTGCATATGAGATATGCGCAGGGACCCGATTAAATACGGATATGTGATACCGTATATTAATTGGTCATTTTCTATTGGTCGGGTCGTATGTGATATGACCGGTTTGCAAAATCAAGTATTGATTTAACAAATGACTTTTAGATTAATTCTTTAATCAAACTCTTTTTCTATTTTTGTATGCACATGATGATGTGCATGGATACATACATACATTGTATCATGGTTGTTGATACATGTTTGGTGGCAATGCAAGACTCACATTGTAGAATTATCTATTTATTTATCATTTAGAAAAAGAAAAGGGATAATTCACACAAGGTTTATACTTATCATCTTTGACCATGCTTCAACCACCATTTAACCTTGAGTTAATTATCCTTTCATCTTTAACCCATTTGATAAAAATCTAGATGATTCTAACCATGTTTGAAGTGAGAAAGGATTAAGATATATTATTCTTTTCTCATTTCAATTATTCACTCTCTCATATCATTTCTTGTAAGGAAAAGCTTAGCCACCATCTTCTTATTCCTCTCTTGATAATTTCTTTTAAGTGAGGTTGCTAAAAGAAAAAGTTTTGATTATAGAAAACAAACCACATCATCATACTGCACACATCTAGCCCATTTGTGTAGGGTGTTTTCTCTACTTCAATCACATATCGAGTAAAGCAAGGAGCTTTGGGTAAAGGAGCTTTGGGTGGATCGTCGTGGACTTAGAAGACCTCAAGCGAACCTTTTTCCAACCCTCAAGTAGCCAAGGAGTCTACCGTAGGGAGGTACAAAGGTTGTACTCTCAAAACCCTAGCCTTTATTACTTGTGATGTTGTCTTTGTAATGAAACCCTAATTTTCAAGTGATGATTCTTTGTATGTTCACTTAGCACCTTAAAAATTTGATTTTGAGACATGTGATGCTTTCAAACCCTTCATGAGGTGCTAGGTAAACCTAACATCGACTCCTCGAGATGGTCTCCCACTGGACCCTAGAACCCGGTTACTTGTGCTCCCCGCCTTGGGTCTACCTAATGCGAAAAAGTAAATAATATACAATGGTGACATCATCCTCATCCCGGAAGTGCCCCAATAAAAGCATATTACATACAAATGAATTTTACATGAATGAAAATAAAAACCCTTATCTCACATAAAACCCCCGGCTATTCGAAACGCGACGATCCAATACAACATACCACAGCAATACATAATATCTCATATCATCAACGTAAGCAAGTATGCGTATCCCGACTGTCGTTGATGTATAGCAACAAAGCCGACGATACACCACATACTACGCTTACGGTCACAGAAAAGAAAGTGTAAAACCACAACAGTTGGAATCCGTAACCTTCTTAGACATCTCATGCCTAACCAAATGAATTCCTTAGACATCGCATGCCTAACACTTATAAACCCCGCATTTTAGTCTCATTATCAAAAACACTTATCAATGTCAAGTCGGGCAATTCAACAAGATTCCCGACATCCTGATCGAATGCTCGTCGCAAACTTTAGTAGACGGCCGCACCTCCAGATGCCGTCGACGAAGTGAACTAAGGCGGAACACTACTGCCGCGAGCACCCGAACGGATGCTTTTGGCGACGGGGTTCTCCTACAGTCACTTGGACGGGGCTATGGGGCGTGGCTATCTATTAAGTTTACCCGGCGAGTATCCGCGTACGCTACGTGAATGCGACGGACTTTTGATCACATCAAAATTCCGTAGCAACCGATCAATTGAGACTGAACAGCTAGATTTATAACATTCAAATTAGTTATCTCATAACTACATATGGATTCCAAATATTGTATCACATTCCAGATAAAAAGACAGTGTTAAACTTTCCGATCGAATAATCAAACACCCAAGTTTCCCTAATAGCTCAACACTTGAGCGGAGTTCAAAAAAGTATCCATCACAAGCCACGGTACCAATGGTCCAGCCGTAGAAGGGTCAAGCCAACGCTTCACATGTGGCAACACCGTACTGCCCCAAACCCTAAGGTTTAGAGGCGGTTCAGACGGTCACATAATAGAGTTAAGGTTTGTTGTCTTCTAGAGGGTCCACCGAGTTAATTGCATGATTTTCCGGAAGTTTCAAACTCGAGAAAAAATCCAACTTTTGAAAATTTTCCGACAGGGGAAAAAGTGAGTTATTAATATCCGTTCGAACTTTTTAACACGTTCTAAAATTACCCGGAAAAACTTAAACGAAGTTAAATTATCCGATCAAATCAACAAGTCCCCAATACAACCTAGAAAATTCAACACTTGAGTATAATTAAAAATTCCCAGAAGAATCAGGAAGTACCTACAGTTGTAACTGTACAAAAACTATCCCTCAATCTACAGTAATTGCCACTGAACCGCCGCAAATACCCTGGTTTGGCCGCGGTTCCGCGGCGCATTAATTGATTTAGGGGGTCGTTTTTCATAGTTCCCCATAAAATTCCATGCTTATTTTTTTGAGTATTTTTAATTTGAAAAATATCAACGTTTGAAAAAATTTCCAGAGAAGGGTAAGTTTTGGGGTTTCGGGGTTCGATCGGACTTTAAACTTCGCCTAAAGCTATAGCTTAGCTCTGATACCACTGCAGGGTTACTAGGCACTCTCACAAGGGTCTATAAGGCATCACCATGCCCGATTTAAATTTTAGACGTGCCGAACAACCCTAACCGTGATCTTTAAACTGGAGATTAGGCGAAACAAAGCATGTTAAACACTTTAACATCTAAGTGTTTAGGATTACAACCTTTGTAGTCCGGTCCTTCACTTATAAAGCTCCGTGTTGAGGTCCCTTCGCTGCGATCATCGAGTATCCGGACTCTAGAGAGGCTCCACGAAGAGAAAGATGCAAGCTTGCTTCCGATCTTCGATAACAAAGATGATCTACCTTGAAGTTTCTTTAACACAAGCTCTCACTCACTAAATGAAGTGAACACCCTAATCTAAATGGCTAGGATAGATTAGGATGATGAAGTAGGAATTTAGCTCTATTTTATTTCCATAATTTCACCCATTTTCATCACAAGAATCAAAGCTAGAAAGCTTTGCAAGAAGGAAGAAGAAGATGAACAATCAAAAATCCTTTTATGATGAATAATGCAAATGATAATATTATTACAAATGCAACCATGGTCAACTATGACAAGGCTAACTCATGTAGAGATTTAACTAGGGCTAAGGGTTTGGATTGGGTTAAGAATGAGTCACTAAAAAATATCTTAGCCGAGAACTCCCAGATGATATACGGGTGCTCAGTGGAGACTGGGTACACTGGACAGACTCGCCGAGAACTCCCAGATGGTATTATACCTTACGTCAGATGGCAGTTCTCTGGTGACACTGGTACAGATTAGTCTGTAGACCCGAAATCGTCATAGAGTCTTGTGTGATTCCCACTGTGCTTTGATTTCCATCATACCAAGTCCAAGAGGGCGTGCAAAAAGGTGGCTTTTGGGTACAGTCTCGAGTCACATGGAGGCAATGAGCGATAGGAGGGGTTTCGTCTCTCCCGGTATAGGGAGTTGATATTGCGCTGTGCTCGATTGGCTATAACAGGAAGTCCTTGGCCAAGGCTGCTTTAGGGATTTACTGGTAAGTGTTATCGACCCGTTATGAGCTTCATATCGACACGAGTTATCGAGTTATTGGGGTCTGACGTTTACCACCCCTAAACGAGATATACGACATATCAGACGAACAGACCGGACTGTACGGTAGTGTTACTGGTTGGATTCGCAGGAGTGTGAGCGGGCTTGCTCGTTGATCTTCTGATCGCTCAATACCCGGGTGGCCGTTACGTTTAGCAGACCGCTTGCGGCTTGTGGGTGTTTGATATGATCATCACCTACTGCCGGCGTATTGACGAGTCTTTAGAGTCCTACACAGAGGTTTCCTGGCTCAAGCGAAAAGAAATAGGAGCGCATATGAGATATGTGCGGGACCGAGAATAATACCAGTATGTGATACTGAATTCTATTCTCGTGATTTGTATCATCGGTCGGTTATATGTGATATAGCCGGGTTACCGAATCAAGTGTTGATTCGATATATTGATACACTTTATATTAGTCGGTTATATGCGATAAGACCGGATCGTTAAATCAAGTATTGATTTAATGATTTAATGTATAATTATATATTTGATATATTACTTTACATTAAATAGTATTGGTTCACTTAAGATTGATTTTCTCACTTGATGTGCACAAGTTGTATATGTGATATATTTTTGTGCACTAGATTGTATCATGTTTGATGATACATGCAAACTTGGGTGTGTGTATGATTTACACCATGTTTAGTTAATGGTTTAGGTTTTTTTTTTTGTGAAATAAAAATGGTGGCTCTCATTGTCTTTACTTCAAGCTTCATGAAGCTTTCAAGTATCTTTGACAAAGTCCACCATTTTGTTTTGCATGACACTTTTACTAACCTAACCATTAACTTAAACTAGGGTTTAGTCACTACAAAGGTTATACTCACCCATGGTTGCAATATGATAGACTTCACTTGAATTTTCTTTTGGAGATAATTCATTTTCTTTTCTTCTTCTTTTTCTTCTTCATGAAGTGAAGAAAGCTTGCTAGAAAATTTGAAGTGTTGAAATCAAGTGAGAAATCCAAATCCAAACTGAACCCACTTCCTATTTCTTCATCTTCTACCACTTGCCATGTTGTATAGGGTGTTTTCTTCACAAGGTTCATGACCAAGTGAAAATGGAGCTTGAGTTTGAGTCGCCTCAACGTAGATCATCTTCGGCACCGAAGTCAACGACCTAGCCCGATTATTTCTCCGACGAAACCTTCACTAGAGTCCGGGATTCCGATGATCGCAGCGGAGGGACGTCAACACGGAGCTAAAGAAGTGGAGGACCGGATCTACAAAGGTTGTAATCCCTTTCACTTGTTAGTAAAGTTGTTTGCTAGCTTATAGTTTCGCCTATCCTCTAGTTAACGATCTATATTAGGGTTTGTCGGCACCTAAATTTTTGAATTTGGAATGGTTGATGCCTTATGGAACCTCTTGAGTGTGCCTAGCAACCCTACAGTGGTATCAGAGCCTAGCTAGAGCATTAGGCGATGTGTTTGCGAAGTTAAAACCCCGATCGAACCCGAAAACAACAAATTAACCCCCTCTCTGGAAAATTTTTGAAATCTGGGATTTTTCTATATTAAAAATACCTAAAAAATCCAGCAGGGTTTTCTAAGAATTACCATGAAAAACGAGCCCCCAATTCGTCCACGTGACCGCGGAACCGCGGCAATAAGCCCCCTTTGGCGGCGGTTCCGCGGCAAGGTGTGGGTATTAGGGACGGTTTTTTGCACAGTAATTCTAGTTGCTGCTTATATATTTTCTGGGTATTATTTTATTCTTACTCAAGTGTTGAGTGTTCTGGGGATTATTTTGTATTCGTTGATTCGATCGGAAATTTTAAATTCGTAATGTTTTCCGGATATTTTTAGAACATGTTAAAAAGTTCGACCGGATATAAATACCCACTTTTTCCCCTGCCGGGAAATTTTCCAATTGTTGGATTTTTCCGTAGTTTGAGAACGTTCTAAGTAGTGCAAGTAACGCGATGGACCCTCTAGAAGACAACAAACCTTAACTCGATTATGTGACCGTCTTGAACTGCCCTTTGAACCTTAGGGTTTGGGGCAGTACGGTGTGCTACATGTGAGGCGTTGGCTTGATCCTTCTACGGATGGACCGTGGGTACTGTGGCATGAAGTGAATGTTTTTTAAACTTATTTCATGTGTTGAGCTATTTCGGGAAAACTTGGGTGTTTGATTGTTCGATCGGAAAGTTTAACATTTTCTATTTATCTAGAATGTGATACGATATTTGGAATCCACAAGTAGTTATGAGATAACTGATTTGAATGTTATAAACATAGCAGTTTAGTCTCAAATGATCGGTTGCCACGGGATTTTGATGTGATCAAAAGTCCGTCGCAATCACGTAGCGTACGCGGATACTCGCCGGGTAAACTTAATAGACAGCCATGTCCCATAGCCCCGACCAAGTGACTGTAGGAGAACCCCGTCGCCAAAAGCATCCGTTCGGATGCTCGCGGCAACGGTGTTCCGCCTTAGTGCACTTCGTCGACGGCATCTGGGGGTGCGGCCATCTACTAAAGTTTGCGACGAGCATTCGATCAGTTTATCGGGAATCTTGTTGAATTGCCCGACTAGATATCGAAAAGTGTTTTCGATATAGAGACTAAAATGAGGAGTTTATAATTGTTAGGCATGCGATATCTAAGGAAGTTACGGATTCCAACTGTTGTAGTTTTACACTTTCTTTTCTGTGACCGTAAGTGTAATATGTGATATTGCCGGTTTCGTTGCTATATGTCAACGACAACTGGGATGCGCATATTTACTTGCGTTGATGACATGTGATGTTCTGTGTTGCTGGATATGTTATATTGGATCGTCGCGTTATGAATAGCCGGGGGTTTTTATGTGAGATGAGAGTTTTTATTTTCATTCATGTAAATTTAATTGTATGTAATATTCTTTTATTGGGGCACTTCCGGGTTGAGGTTGCTGTCACCATTTGTATATTATTTACTTTTCCGCACTAGGATAGACCCAAGGAAGAGAGCACAAGTAACCAGGTTCTAGAGTCCAGTGGGAGACCAACTCGAGGAGTCGAGTCCGGGTCTCCTAACTCTAGAATTGGAGGGTTGCTTTCCGCTCTCGTAGGGGTCTAGGGGTGTGGGTTTGGCAATTCATCGCGACCGTGGAATCCGTGTTTTATACTGGCTCGTATTGAAAACACGGACGTCCTAGTATATCCAATATTTCATATGTTTCTTCTGCTGCGATATCTGTGATGTGATCCTTTGATATGTTGTGATAGATACAATATATAGTATATATGATATATTATATAGACGTTACTTATGTTTTACACCCGCGCTAGCCCTGCCCCGCTCTGTCGTTAGTTACCTAACCTAACGGTGCACGAGGGGACATCGAGGCGAATGCGGATGGCATAAGTGTACGTCGTATTTATCTGTGATGTTTAGGTGATTTAAATGATGGGACTTCATTAATATGATTAATGAAAGAAAAGAAACCTAAAAGATGTTGTGGAATCGAATTTTCAAAAACAGGTAGCTACAGTTCTTGCTTTGCATCGTGGTGTTTCTTGTAGAACATCCTGCACCTTATTCGATAAGGAAAGGGCCGAGATCCCTTCACCGGGAGTGACCCCTTTAGCAATAACTGGCAGATGCTACACCACTCGGTTTGATTTTGATTGCTTTTCTAGTTCTTGCTTTGCACAGTGATATATATGATATATCCTGCACCTCATTCGACGAGGAAAGAGCCGACGATCCCTTCACCGGGAGTGACCTCTTTAGCGAAACTAGTAAAAGCCTCAAAAACACTCCATTTTAAAATCATTTGATTCTACAACGATATCAATTTCATTACGCAATAGGTTTTCAGAAAAACCTGTCGTAGCCCTCCGTCATTTCAGATAAGTCCTACTTAGTATTCGTGCTACGTTTGTTGACCTCCGTCAAGACGTAATGTGCGGTAACTAACTAGTATTTATCTGCTTATGCATATGATGCAGATTGGGTTGGGGTAGTCGTACGGCCTTGTTGACCTCCGTCAAGGGTCGAGCGGGTGGGTTTGATTCAATCAAGAAATGATGGGTTGAACTTGACTAGTAACCTATGGTTTGTTGACCACCGTCAAGGTAATAGGGTGTTAGGGGCAAAATTATCGGGAATTTCAAGTGTTGAAATTTGCAATGAGATTGCATACCTTCTATGAGATAGTTGGATCCCGATACCCATTGAGAGTAATTGTTACTCCTGGGAGAGTTTTACACATTACAATTAGCCGATCAAGTAGGTGTCTAGAAAGGTGTCAACGGGGTTACGCCTCTGGGAAAACGAGGTTTACTTTAATTAGGTCCGTGCGAAAGCACGGGGAACCACCCTCAAAGTACCGACACTGGCCTGGCTGAAATATTGGCGAACTTGTAGCGTGTAATTAATCCCGGCTAGTCTTTCCTTTTATGGTTTGAAGGAAGATTTGATAAAAACAGTGGGAGCCATTGATTAGTCGAAAATATTGTATATTTTAGCCGGCAATTTCCTCATCATTTTCACCCATGTAGAAGTGTTCGGCATTCATATTTTACATATTAGCAAAACTGTCGCAAAATATCAGTTTACATGTATTAGACTCTAAAACCGACACTATAAAGGAAATTGACCGCATTTCATGGCATCGCATCATCTCTACATTTGCGCAACACTTGTTTTGAGATCTGTGCAGGAAAATCCAGAAGTAAAGCCAAAATTTACATGGCGCTGATCAAAACATTACGCCAACTCAATGGTTTCAGTTCTGGTAGCAATCCAAAAGGAAAACACAATTCAACATATCAGATAAAGCCCCAATTGGCATTCCAAGACCATACCAGAAAGCCCAAGGCCCAAGCCCCACAAAGAGCCGCGGATCCGCGGCAGGAGCCTGCTTGCGCCGCGGATCCACGGTGGGTCCAAGGATTTAGCCTCCCAAATTTGGTGCAAAATGCTTCTCTCAGGGCCTACACTTCAGCAAGACACAATAATTTCCAGAAGACTCCAGAGACTTCTGCCAGACCAGCAAACCGTTGTTTCTACACTAAACTAAGCTTTGTAATCTAGAACCTTCTTCTTAAACCCTAAGCTAAGCCTAACAAACTCTTTCTAGAAGTTCCTCAACAAACTTTTGGAGGGAACTCAAAGGCTTAGGGTTTGGGTGTTCTATAAATAAGACCCTAGGCTCACTTATTATTCATCTTGAAAAAATCCCATTTTTGAATCAACCCTATTCTAGTTCATTTGAGAGCCATTCTATCTCTCTCTTCATCTTCTTCTTCCACAAGTCTAGTGAGAGGATTTGTGTGAAACCCTAACCCTAATTCCATTCAAAAGCAAAGATCCCGAGTACCCATTCAAGCAAGAAGCCTTGCAACCTTTTAAGAGCCGAGCCGGTCTTCAACGGAGCAAGTGGTCCAAGCCGATTCGCGACTCACGGAGCCGAGCGAAGCCAAGTCGACAATTTAATTCTTCCTCTTATAGTTCTTGAGCGACTGTAATCAAATTGTTGATATAAATAAAAGGTGAAATTCTTTATCTTGTTTTCTTTAAATTCTTGCATCATGAGTCAATCTAAATTTCTAGTTATAATTCTTGTTGTGATGCTTGAGCAATACTCCGCTCGTCGAGGAGTCGAGACGATCAATAGAATGATGATGTAATATATCTTGAATCGATTCTTAATTCCTACGAGTTTTGTAAACCCTAGAAAATTCAAAAACCGACGACCCATTTCGTTGCGATGCTTTCTTGATTGATATCGCTCGAAATTGGGGAGTTACGATCGTTTCTTGAAAGTGCTAGAGGCTAGAATGTGAATGAAATCAACGAAAGAACAAGGGTTAAACGATGAAACCCTAGTTTCAATCAAGAAAGCCCTAACTCTCGTCGATCATCATCGATCTAGTATCAATCCTTCGAAGGACAAGAACACGAAATCTTGAGGTTACATCACATCTATAGATCTGATTGATTCCTACGAGCCTCATTTAGATTCTTGACATTTTGTTTGGAAATATTATCGAAACCCAATTCTTGATTGTTTATCAGTTTCTTGATTCGTGATTAAACTCGTGACACTTGAATCAATTGATAAATTCTTGAATCATGTTTTCTTTTCTTTTCAATTAACTTTTCGATTCAAACAAAGCAAATATAAAAACGAATCGCACAATCCCTGTGGACGATCCGCACTCACTTACAATCTACATCCGACACCGTAGTTGATTGCGGTCAAATATAATTCTTTGATTGTGAATTCTATTCAATTTTCAATATTACCGACACATAGAAACTCATTTGCTTTATTCGATTTACACAGTCTCGAATTTCTTTCCAATCAAATGGCGCCGTTGCCGGGGATCGCGCGCTAATTCGTTTCATTTTATAGTTTGAATTGAAAGATTTATTTCATTGTGATTTTTGAGATCAAAATTCGTGCAAGCCCTAAACAATTTGTTGTTTCATTGCAAGGAGATCTGGAGTTAGCTGGGTATTTGGAAAATTTTTTGGAAAATTCCAGAGAGCTGGAGTTATCAACAGCAAGCAGCTGTTGAATTTTGGTGAAGTGATCTGCACAAACGACCGCGTTTCTGCGGTGGGAGCCCCCTATTGCGGCGGTTCCGCGGCACTGTAGCCTCATCTATGTGCCAAATTTTCTCAGGTGACTTTTTACCTTCTCCTCTCACCTCTTTTTAGCTCCAACTGACACTTTGCTGTAGGATTCTTTGCAAATAATCGCAGCTCGCAAATTGCAAAAGTAAATTTGTGCGTATTTTGTTTCTTGGTTGTTTGCATTCAAAATACGGATATTAAGGGGCACGTCCAAATCTAAATTAGGTGGGGATTTCATTACCCTTCCTAGGCCCCGAAAACCACAAACTTGCATCCGCATTGACCTACATTAACTAAAAGAAATCTAGAGATGACTCTAAGAACCGTCGCGCTCAATTAGGACAGAAGAAGGCCGTGGGCAATTCATTGCTTATCCGCGTTTTCTTGTGGTGCCTAGGAAAGTGTGTCGAAGGCTAGTGGTTATTAATTAGGCCCACTACTTACGTAGTGGAGTACCTTCCCACTTACCTGGCACTTACCTGGCCACAGGGGAACAAAGAGGCAGTGGAGGATTCTATCCTGCGACTTGTCTTTTGGCAGTTAGGAGCGGTCTAGAGCCGGACCTAGGTGACCACTAGATTCTAGGGTTTGTGTGCTGCATTTGTTGTGTCGCATCATTTTTTCAAAAATCCGTCCCTTTTTCAAAAGCAAACACCGCATTCATTCATACCCCTAATTATAAATTCACGCTGCCACTTGTACTAACCCTTTTTAGTACAAGATAGGCTGGACACGGGATTCTAGTGTCCGTTTAGTCCGCGTACCCTTTATCGACTCCGAAGTCGATATTTCTCCATTTACCTTTCCTTTACCCACTACCACACCCACACCGATGGATCCAAATCCATCAAACTTCTTTAACCCTAATCTGCCGCCGTCCGTTGGTGCGCAGAATCCACCCCGCATCTCTCTCCAGGAGAGGTGCTATCCACTTAGAGGTCCTCTTTCGACCTGCTTATCCATACCACCAGCCAATGGGGATAACTTTGAGATTAAGCCCTAATATATCAATCTTTTACCCAAATTCCACGGACTCGAGACTGAGGATGCTTACGTTTTCATTACCAAATTTGAAAACGTATGCGCAATGATGGGTACGTCACAACTTTCAGTGGATGCGATGCGTCTATGACTTCTTCCATTTACATTGTGCGATATAGCCGAGAAGTGGCTATATTACACTACCGCACACTCTATTACGAATTGGGAAGAATTCGTCGCTGCATTCCTTAAGAAATTTTACCTAATCCAAAAGACAGCTCGAATCCGTAGTGAACTGAATCAATTTGCCCAGCTCCCTACCGAACCATTTTTAAAATACCTTGAACGTTTCAAGGATCTTTTGGTTCAGTGTCCTCATCACGGCATCCCGAGATGGGAGCTTTGCCGAATCATTTATGAGGGCATTAACTCAAACACTAAACAGAGCCTTGAAAACATGTGTCAAGGTACATTTATGACCAAGGATGATGGGGAAGCTTGGAAGTACTTAAAAGAGTTCGCTGAAAAATCACTACAGTGGGAGAGTGGAACCCAACCATTGAATAGGGGTGGCGTACACCAAATAGATGTGTCCATGGGTGTTCGAGCTGAGATGGCAGCAATGCAAAAGAAGCTCGACGCTATGGAACACAAATTTGCAGCAGCCTCCCTAAACCCAGTGTCGCTCCCCAAAACTGTTTGTGGGTGCTGTTCTGATCCGTCTCATTTAACGGAAGAATGTCCATTAAACTCTGCGTTTCAAGGTCACGAGCATTCTAATGCCGCATTTCAACGACCTCGAAACGATCCATATTCTTCCACGTACAATCAGGGTTGGAGGAATCACCCGAATTTCGCTTGGAACCAAAACCAATCTCAAAACACGGTTCCAAACACGAATAATTTTCAAAGGGCTCTTCCTCCACCACAACAGCAACCCCTTCAACTCACTCAGCACCCCTACCAGTCACAAAATTTCCAAAACCAGGGCAACACTCCTGCACAGTCTAATCCTATGCAGTTGTCCTGTTCTGACGAATTCTCTCAATTCACTCAAACCATGAAATCACTTTTATCAAATTTCATAGAGGTTTCGACTGAGGTTAGATCTTCCGTCAGTGAGATAAAGAAAAACTCAGCGTCCCAAGCTGAGAGTATCAGATCGATGGAAGCTGAAATCGCACTCCTAAAAGCCGAAATGAGTGCGAGAGAAAAAGGGAAACTTCCCTCTCAACCCCTACAGAATCCTGGGAATTACAATGTAAATGCCATCACAACGTTGAGATCGGGAAAAGTGCTGAATAATCATGTCGGGGAAGGTATTGATGATACTGAAAATCATATCAACACCCCGGCTGAGACCTTTCCACACACACACACTTCTCCTTCTGATCCTTCTTCTTCTACCATACCACCTTCTCGCGAGCCTATTCTCCATTTCCCATTAGGCTCGACACCTTCTCCCAACCCTTATAGTTCTCTACAGACGGTGCCCACACCTCTTTTGGGACCTCGTCTACCCCCTCTTCCTTCTCCTATGATGGACCCTGCGCTTATTGCGAAAGCTCCTTACCCGAACCGGTTAAGGGGTAACAGAACGAGTCCTCATATGGAGAAAATTTTAGAAATGTTCAAACAGGTTAACATCAATATCCCTCTCCTAGATGCGATTCAACAAGTCCCCGCTTATGAGAAAATTCTTAAGGACTTGTGCACTAGGAAGAGGAAGACTCAAGTGCCGAAGAAGGTCTTTATGTCTAATAATATCAGCACTGCTTTTATTCCCCAGCTACCAAAGAAACGAAAGGACCCAGGATGTCCTACAATATCGATTTCTATTGGGGGTAAAAACATAAATCGTGCTCTTTTAGACCTTGGCGCAAGTGTTAACCTGCTCCCTTATTCTGTCTATGAGCAATTAGGGATTGGAGAGCTAAAACCTGCTCACTGCACTCTCCAGATGGCAGACCGATCTATCACCAAACAAAGGGGTGAATTAGAGGATGTGTTGATAAAGGTCGGGGAATTTGTTTTCCCTGTAGACTTCATTGTACTCGACACACATCCTGTAGCAAACCCCCGGGGCCAAATTCCTGTGATTCTGGGTCATCCTTTCCTTGCCACTTCCAACGCTGTTATAAACTGTAGAAACGGTTCAATGAACTTATCATTTGGAAACATGACCATTGAACTAAATATCTACAAAGTTGGAAGTCAGCCATCAGAACCCTCTGCTCATATTTTAGATTTGTGCTCTGTCCATGAGATCGCTCCCGATAGTTGTGGAGCTGAGGAACTTTGCTTTACTGATCTCGATGACATTACCACATCTCTGTTTGACTTTACACAAGATCTTAGTGAGGACACATTACATACACTTGAGTCCTGCACTTCTGACTTTTCTCCACCCGAGTCTGTATCTTTCACAGGCTCTGAGCTTCTTTGTAAATCCAAAAATCACACAATGATCCCTCCTTCTATCATTTCTCCGCCTGAATTAGATCTCAAAATTTTACCCTCTCATCTGAAATATGCTTATTTAGGTGAGAAGGAGTCTTTACCGGTTATAATATCCGCTTCTATAGCATTAGAGCAAGAGAATGCACTTTTATCGATATTGAGATCTAACAAAGAGGCGTTTGGTTGGAGTATGGCGGACATCAAAGGGATTAGTCCCTTGATAGTTGAACATCATATACATGTGATGGATGATGCCAGACCAACCCGAGAACCACAGAGAAGGTTGAATCCCGTCATGAAGGAAGCTGTCATGAAAGAGATCGTCAAATGCTTAGATAATAGTATTATATACCCCATCTCCGATAGCCAATGGGTGAGTCCTATAAATGCCGTTCCTAAGAAATCCGGCATCACAGTTATAACCAAGGAGGCGAATGAGTTGATTCAGACACGCACCCAAACTGGGTGGCGTGTATGTATCGATTATAGAAAACTCAACGCTGTCACGAGGAAAGATCACTTTCCTCTACCATTCATTGATCAAATGCTGGAACGCTTAGCGGGACGAGAGTATTATTGTTTTATGGACGGATACTCAGGCTATAATCAGGTCCCCATCGCCAAAAGGGATCAAGATAAAACCACTTTTACTTGTCCTTTTGGTACCTTTGCTTACAGTCGCATGCCCTTCGGGCTATGCAATGCTCCCGCTACCTTTCAGCGGTGTATAATGGGGATATTCTCTGATATGGTAGAGAATTTTCTGGAGATCTTTATGGAAGACTTCTCGATTTTTGGAGACTCTTTTTCCGATTGCCTAGCGAATCTTGACGCTGTTCTTACTCGTTGCAAAGAGAAGAACTTGACTTTAAACTGGGAAAAATGCCACTTTATGGTCCAAGAAGGAATTGTCCTTGGACATGTCATTTCACAGAAAGGCATTGAGGTTGACAGAGCGAAAATAGATGTCATTCAAAACCTCCCTCGTCCCAAAAGCGTCAAAGATATTCGCTCTTTCCTTGGCCATGCGGGCTTTTATAGGAGATTCATTAAGGACTTTAGCAAAATTGCTAGACCTTTAACTCTTCTCCTGGCCAAGGATACGACCTTCCATTTTGACTCGGATTGCGAGACAGCTTTCGACTCACTTAAACACTCACTCACTTCAGCCCCCGTTTTATCATCACCAAACTGGGATTACCCCTTTGAGCTGATGTGTGACGCATCTGATTTTGCAGTAGGTGCAGTCTTAGGACAGCACATCGAAAAGATGCCACACGTGATTTACTATGCAAGTAAGACCCTGAATGATGTGCAACTCAATTATACAACCACAGAAAAAGAACTCTTAGCGGTTGTATTTGCATTAGAAAAATTCAGGCCTTACTTAATTGGCCCACCTATAGTTGTGTATACTGACCATTCCGCTTTAAAACATCTTCTGGCGAAGAAAGATGCTAAAGGTCGACTAATACGTTGGATCCTACTGTTACAAGAATTTGATCTTGTTATCAAAGATATGAAAGGATGTGAAAACGTAGTAGCTGACCATCTTTCACGCATCATTTCTTCCCCTGTGACCCTGCCGATCAATGACTCATTTCCTGACGAGCAACTCTTGAGCATATCCAATGAACCATGGTTCAGGGATATTGTGAACTATCATGCCACGCGACTGATACCCAGCGATTGGTCAAAACAGGACAAATACCGTTTTCTATCCAAAGTAAAACACTTTTACTGGGACGGGCCCTATTTGTTTAAATATTGTCCTGATCAGATCATTCGCCGGTGTGTCCCGAATGAAGAGTTCAAGAGTGTTCTTTCTTTTTGTCATGATCAGGCCTGTGGGGGTCACTTTGGTCCTAGAAAGACAGCGGAAAAGGTTTTGCAATGTGGATTTTATTGGCCGACCTTATTCAAGGACGCATTTGAGCATTGCAAAACCTGTACACAATGTCAGTATACGGGTAGAATATCCCTGAGGAATGAAATGCCTCAGCAACCCATCTTGGTTGTTGAAATATTCGATGTTTGGGGCATAGATTTTATGGGTCCTTTTCCCAACTCCTTTGGGAATTTGTACATACTGCTGGCGGTTGATTATGTCTCAAAGTGGGTAGAAGCCATTCCATGTCGCACTAATGACAAGAAAGTTGTCATTAAGTTCTTGAAAGAGAATATCTTTTCGCGATTTGGACACCCACGCGCTATTATTAGCGATAATGGGACACACTTCTGCAACAGATCTTTCGAGACTCTGATGCGGAAATACTCAATCAACCACCGACTTTCTACACCCTATCACCCCCAAACATGCGGGCAGGCTGAAATCTCAAACTGACAAATCAAACTTATCCTGGAGAAAACTGTTGCTAAGAATAGAAAAGACTGGTCGACCAAACTGACGGATGCTCTTTGGGTATTCCGAACTGCATATAAGACCGACCTAGGGATGTCTCCATATAGGATAGTGTTTGGAAAAGCATGTCATTTACCCGTCGAGATAGAACATAAAGCATTGTAGGCCATTAAAGAGATAAATTTTGATTTAAACCCTGCTTGCAACTTTCGGAAGCTGCAACTTAACGAGCTAAGCGAACTCCGCGATGAAGCTTATGATAACGCTGTAATCACAAAGAATAGGACTAAGGTTTTTCACGATAAAAACATTTTGAGGAAAACATTTTCACTTGGTCAACAAGTCCTTCTTTATGATTCACGATTACACCTTCACGCGGGTAAGCTCCGATCTCGATGGAAGGGACCTTTTGTTGTGCGGTCTGTATATCCGCACGGGGCAGTAGATGTAGAAAATGTTAAAAACGACACCTTTTTCAAAGTAAATGGACATAGACTAAAGCCGTATTTTTCCACTGACCCCATGGAGGAGCTCTTGTTCTTACAAGAGCCAGTTTATTTGGATTAAAATTCCTCCGTCTCACCTTCATATCCAGTATATCATTGCATCATCTTTTGAATGGAGGTGAGTGAAAAGAATAATTTTCGGGGAAGTTCTTCACTTATACATTTTGCCCCCACTAATAATTCCTCCCAGATTTACAGGTTTTTCAGAAATAGCTGTTGGCAACAGTGAGGACACTGTTGAAAACAAGTTTGGGGGAGGTTTGTGCTTATTTTTACATCATTTGCATATCATTTGCATAAGCACAAAACATTTCTTTTAAAAATCTATAAAAATTTAAAAATTTTCAAAACCCATAAAAATTTAAAAATTTTCAAGTATAAAAATAATTTTAATATTTACACTTTTTTTTGTATATAAATAAGATAATGAAAGTTTAGATAGTGAACAATTACATCCATGAGATTAGAAAAATTTTAGAAAACTAAGAAAATTAGAAGTTTTCTTATACGAACTAGTAATAAGTAGTTATGAGCCGTTGTCCCAAGGGTTAGTAAGATGAAGGACGTCACTAATCTGAGGATAAAAATAAGTCTGAAAAATAGTTTCTATTCTGGAAGCCAAACATTTTGAACGTTGCTACCCTGCTATTCGCACTTACACACATCTTAAAGCCTGGGATAGTAGAGGATACCTTGAAATGCTCTTGTCTTAAAGCCAAAAGTATGAAGGAAGTAAAAAATGAATAAAGAAAATATAAAGTGGTAAGAAAAATGGGCACTGGTTTTGTTATCACCGAGGGCAATAAAAAAATATATAGCGAGGGTGCTTCTTCACCTTGTGCCCTAAGGCCAACTGGTCTGAGAATCACTGCTATGCCTGAGGTGGTGCAAGACGAGGAAAATACACCAAGTAAGCAAGCACAGGAGTAATCGGTCGGTTAGTACCTCAAGAAGTATTAACGGTCGCATGAAAGTGTGTGAGCAATCTCGTTTAAATATTCATTAATCAAAAAGTACTGAGGCTGATGGGCAAGAGTATGATAGCTTGAATTGAATTCTCCGGGTGTAGGGATGTCTTTACACACACACAGGGTTATATGATCGATGTTTGGAAGAAAGATAGGAATGAAAAATAAGACGATGTTTTATTGAGAGAGGATGTGATTTCTAACATGTTTTCATGACCATTAAGATAGGGCTCATGACAACCGAAAAGCTAGCTTAGTTGGAAACCCTAATATTCAAAGTTTTTCTTGTACAATTCTTTTCTTTAAATGTAATATTCATGATCTTGCTTTTATTATTGGATTTTGTGGGTGCAATCCGCTGAAAACCCTCAGGAGACAACACTCCTCCTACTAGGGACACCTAGAGTTTTAAAGGCTTGTTGCACGTGCTCAGTGCAATCGTGTTGCCTACGAAAGTGTGCTAGTTAGTTTTTTCTCTTACTTTATTTTCTCCTTCTCTTTTTAATAAAACAGTTCGCTCGAGACGATCGAAATTAAGTTTGGGGGAATTTGATTAGTCGAAAATATTGTATATTTTAGCCAGCAATTTCCTCATCATTTGCACCCATGTAGAAGTGTTCGGCATTCATATTTTACATATTAGCAAAACTGTCGCAAAATATCAGATTACATGTATTAGACTCTAAAACCGACACTATAAAGGAAATTGACCGCATTTCATGGCATCGCATCATCTCTACATTTGCGCAACACTTGTTTTGAGATATGTGCAGGAAAATCCAGAAGTAAAGCCAAAATTTACATGGCGCTGATCAAAACATTACGCCAACTCAATGGTTTCAGTTCTGGTAGCAATCCAAAAGGCAAAACACAATTCAACATATCAGATAAAGCGCCAATTGGCATTCCAAGACCACACCAGAAAGCCCAAGGCCCAAGCCCCACAAAGAGCCGCGGATCCGCGGCAGGAGCCTGCTTGCGCCGCGGATCCGCGGTGGGTCCAAGGATTTAGCCTCCCAAATTTGGTGCAAAATGCTTCTCTCGGGGCCTACACTTAGCAAGACACAACAATTTCCAGTAGACTCCAGAGACTTCTGCCAGATCAGCAAACCCTTGTTTCTACACTAAACTAAGCTTTGTAATCTAGAACCTTCTTCTTAAACCCTAAGCTAAGCCTAACAAACTCTTTCTAGAAGTTCCTCAACAAACTTTTGGAGGGAACTCAAAGGCTTAGGGTTTGGGTGTTCTATAAATAAGACCCTAGGCTCACTTATTATTCATCTTGAAAAAATCCCATTATTGAATCAACCCTATTCTAGTTCATTTGAGAGCCATTCTATCTCTCTCTTCATTTTCTTCTTCCACAAGTCTAGTGAGAGGATTTGTGTGAAACCCTAACCCTAATTCCATTCAAAAGCCAAGATCCCGAGTACCCATTCAAGCAAGAAGCCTTGCAACCTTTTAGGAGCCGAGCCGGTCTTCAACGGAGCAAGTGGTCCAAGCCGATTCGCGACTCACGGAGCCGAGCGAAGCCAAGTCGACAATTTAATTCTTCCTCTTATAGTTCTTGAGCGACTGCAATCAAATTGTTGATATAAATAAAAGGTGAAATTATTTATCTTGTTTTCTTTAAATTCTTGCATCATTAGTCAATCTAAATTTCTATTTATAATTCTTGTTGTGATGCTTGAGTAATACTCCGCTCGTCGAGGAGTCGAGACGATCAATAGAATGATGATGTAATATATCTTGAATCGATTCTTGATTCCTACGAGTTTTGTAAACCCTAGCAAATTCAAGAACCGACGACCCATTTCGTTGCGATGCTTTCTTGATTGATATCGCTCGAAATTGGGGAGTTACGATCGTTTCTTGAAAGTGCTAGAGGCTAGAATGTGAATGAAATCAATGAAAGAACAAGGGTTAAACGATGAAACCCTAGTTTCAATCAAGAAAGCCCTAACTCTCGTCGATCATCATCGATCTAGTATCAATCCTTCGAAGGACAAGAACACGAAATCTTGAGGTTACATCACATCTATATATCCGATTGATTCCTACGAGCCTCATTTAGATTCTTGACATTTTGTTTGGAAATATTATCGAAACCCAATTCTTGATTGTTTATCAGTTTCTTGATTCGTGATTAAACTCGTGACACTTGAATCAATTGATAAATTCTTGAATCATGTTTTCTTTTCTTTTCAATTAACTTTTCGATTCAAACAAAGCAAATATAAAAACGAATCGCACAATCCCTGTGGACGATCCGCACTCACTTACAATCTACATCCGACACCGTAGTTGATTGCGGTCAAATATAATTCATTGATTGTGAATTCTATTCAATTTTCAATATTACCGACACATAGAAACTCATTTGCATTATTCGATTTACACAGTCTCGAATTTCTTTCCAATCAGCCATCCTGATTAGATAAAATAATAACCAATCTCATCTTGCAAGAGCGCACGCAGAGTGTTTTCTTCTCTCTCTCTCCAGGTAGCGACCATGTCACGCCTTAATCAAGATAATAAAACGGATATATTGACCGAACCCGCTTGTTATACTGAGCTGGGGAACGTTGGTCCCGCTCCAACTTATAATTGTTATAAGACAGAGCAGGAAATTTGGGATTACCAGAATTCCCGTGCCACCCAAACGAAGAAAGTGCCTGTTGATGCATCATCTTCGGGCGTGTTCATTATAGAGAACTGTTTCTCAAATGTCCTTTACGTCCTGGGTATCTGATACCGGATCTGGATCCCAGATATGTAATTTATTACATAGGGCTACAGAAAGGTAGGGAACTGAGAACGGGTGATAAGTTTCATGAGGCAGAAAATGGTGCAAGTGTTGCAGCCAAGTCTGTTGGTCACTGTCATCCTGTATTACCAGAATACATTGATTCTGAACAAATGTTATTAGATACCGAACCTGATATACAAAATCATATTAGTCTCTTTATTTAGATAAAGAAGGATATAATTTTGTATTGATTGGATAATGTTTTGAACATTTCCTATATCAAGAGTTGATCGGTTCAGGAACGTTATCTAAAAGCATTGACGTTCTAAAGCAAACCACAGTTCTTAGTATATAGAACACACACAAGAGGAAGAGTTCAGAAATGAACGAATCCTTCTTGAGGTATTGTAGACTAGGTCGTATCAATGCGACCCGACTAGCTGAAGTTACATATAGATGCATATTTAAATTAGTTTGAATTTACATCTTGTGAAACTTGCCAGTCATGTCACAGAGATAAGATGACCATAGCTCTGTTTATTGGAAGCAGAGAAAGAGTTAGTGAACTCTTGGGATGATACATATTGATGTATGAAGGTCTCCTGTCTACATATGCCAAGACCGGTTCTTTGTACTTCATTATCTTCTCTGATGATCTCTCAAGATTCAGACATATGTTCCTGTTGAAACACAAGTCCAAACCTTTTGAGATATTCACAGAATATAAGTTAGAAGTAGAGAACCAAAAACGGGTATAAGTATTATGTCCTTTGATGTGATCAAGGAGGAAAATACTTGAGCACGGGATTCCTGGACTAATCTAAGAATGAGATTCTCTCTCAGCATTACTCCACCGTATACACCACAGCACCTCGGTGTATCGGGGCGGAGCAATCACACCCTATTAGATATGGTATGCTCTATGATGAGTACTACTGAGTTTCCTATTTCCTTTTAGGGAGTTATGCACTTATGAAGTTGCATACCTATTGAATAGGGTTCCGATCAAATCAGTTGCCTACCACTTCATATATGATATGGAAAGGGAAGAGCCCATATCTTAAGTTTGTTAAGATTTGGGGTTGTCCAGCCTATGTCTAAAAGCATAATCCGGACAAGCTCGAGGAAAAGTCAGTTCTGTGGAAGTTTGATGGATATCCCAAGCATTCGCAAGGGAATATCTTCTACCTAACCGAGGAACAAAAGATGTTTTGTTACTCAGCATGCCACCTTTGTGAAAGGGAATTTCTTATGAAGAAATTTATGGGCATGAGGTAGAATTGGAAAGAGTTCCAGCTATAAAAACTGCAGCTGATGATTTGGTAGAACCAAAGGATTCAATAGCAACCAACGAACCTCAGCCTCTCCGCCGATCTAGTAGGGTTTGTTCCCCTCCGAATGGCGGCCGACGACGCGAGGACGTCTTGCCTGAGATTCGGGGCAGATGCTATTTCTTTTTATCCGTCTACCTCTCCGAAGATGCCAAGTTGATTTATGGCACCGTGTATCGGAGGTTTAGACGGATGCGGCCGATGTAGCAGACTTCGTCAGATTCCCCCTCGCTTGAGGGGTTTTTGATTGTGGGGACGCTCTTCCCTGCAGGCGCAAGCCCCTGCAGTTAATTACGCTACCGCATCGCGGTAACAACTTTCTCCTTCTCCAGAATTTCACTTCGTGTCGTGTGTGTTTGTTTTGTTTGTGGTTGCCCGTGGATTGTATATGGAGACTGAGTAATTCCGTCGCCCGTAGGACGTGGATTAGTCCAAATCCGTATTTACTTAGATTTGGGTTTGGTGTTTTTAGTTTAAAGATACATTAGCCGTATTGAGACTAAGATCAACTTAAACATTCGTTAAGGATACGTTAGTTCTGTTTGAGACTAAGATCAACTTAACGTAGTGATCCGTTTAATATATGGCCGTCAGGACTCATCACCTCTCTGACGTCGTTGAAGGATTACAACGATAGGTGTCAGAGGAGTTCAGCGACGTACCCTTGAACCAAAGTCGATTTGGAGTTTTATAGTCTATTTAAATGTTTAAGGATACGTTAGCCATATTTGGGGCTAAGATCAACTTAAACAGGACCGTTTAGATCCGGCAAAAGAGCATTTGGAGGCTCCATTGTTCCAGTTTAGGGACATAGTGGTCCATGTTCCAGTTTAGGGACATAGTGGTCCATGTTCCAGTTTAGGGACATGGTGGTCCATCGCCAGTTTAGGGACGTAGTGGTCCATGTTTCAGTTTAGGGACGTGGTGGTCCATCGCCAGTTTAGGGACGTGGTGGTCCATCATTAGTTTAAGGACGTTTCGGTCCGACATTAGTTTAAGAACGATTCGGTCCAACATTCCCATTTTGGGGTAAATATTAGTTTAAGGACGTTTCGCTCCACGAGTTTAAGGACCCCGCAGTCCATATACGTATGTGGTCGTCGGGACCCATCACCTCTCTGACGTCGTTGAAGGATTACAACGATAGGTGTCAGGGAGTTCGGAGATGTACCCTCGAACCGGAGGTAAATTGATTTAAGAGAGAGCAATCTTGCTCAGTCAATTTAATTTGAGGACTTACGGACAAAATTGGGCTAAGTACAGTTGAAAATGTTGAACATTTTATTTGCTTTTGCATTGCATTTCTTTTTATTTTTATTTGGGCTCTACCCATAAAGGATGCAGAGCATCAATTTGTTTTGGGCTCTGCCCATTTATAAATGATGCAAAGCATCTACTTTGTTTGGGCTCTGCCCTTTTTAAAATGCATAGCATTTTTTATTATTTCGTTTGGGCTCTGCCCATTTATAAATGATGCAGAGCATCAATTCTGTTTGGGCTCTGCCCTTTTTATTGCGTTACAATTTAATTAGGCCTGCTCAGTCTTTTTGATTTGGGCCTGGCCCTTTAGGAAATGCATTGCATTTGTCAGGCGCTTTGCGCCAATCAGAGAGCGCAAGCGCTTGTGGTGTTGACATGTGTCACGCAAGCGCAGTGCGCTACGCTAATGCGCTGCGCCTGCGTTGCTGACACGTGGCGTGCTCTGGTGGCTTGCGCCAATCCAGGAGCGCAACAACGCAGTTTGCAAGTGCAAGGCACTATAATTTGAGAATCTTTTAGAACCAATGGTTCATGATAAAGTGCAAAGAACTGTTTGTTTTCTTCGATCTAATGAGAATCAAAGAAAACAAGTATTTCTTGTTTTTCTTGTTTTAAAGAACCAGTGGTTCATAAGAAGTGCAAAGCACTGTTTATTATGTGAAGATCATTGATCTTTTTCTTAGATCAATGATCTATTAGAAGAAATTTCTTCTATTTTATGAAGGTTTTTTTTACCTTTTTCTTGAAACTTTTTCAGAGTTCTCTCTGTTTGAAGCTCTTGATTTCTCCAAAATCTTCATGCCTTTGAATTGAGGTCTAGGGTCCTTTTTATAGTGCCCATAAATTAGTTAAAAAGATCTTTCTCTGAGTGATTTAGGGAATTTTTCCCACCATTGGATCTTTGATCTAAGGGCTTCTGTTTTACAGAAGAAAATCTTCTTGTTTTAACAAGAACAGAAAGATTTCTTTAGAATCTTGATTCTGTTTGGCGCAAATGCCCCAGCGCGTGACACGTGTCACGCAGCGCACAGAGCAGCGCGACTGCGCTAGCGCATCTGCGCCGACACGTGTCGCGCAGCGCAAAGCGCAGCGCCACTGCGCCGACACGTGTCGCGCAGCGCATCTGCGCCGACACGTGTCGCGTAGCGCAAAGCGTAGTGCAACTGCGCTAGCGCATCTGCGCCGACACGTGTCGCGCAGCGTAGTGCTTGCGCAACTGAAGCGTTGCTTCCTTTAATTTTGCTTTAAATAGAGCTTTGCTCTGATTGGGTGCGCTGCTTTGGGCGCTGCGGTGATATATCTGCGCCTGACACGTGGCGCGTTGCGTCCGGGATTTGAAGCGTTGCTTCAAAATTTGAATTTTGAATTTCCAACAGAGCTTTGCTCTGATTGGGGGAAACAAATGCCCCCTACCGTTGTGCTCACGTGGCGCGCACGTGAGTGCAGCGGTGGCAATCTCCTATCCATTGGATCAAGGGGTGAGCTGAAGGGGCGCAAGCGCCCTTATAAATAGGACCTAAGGCCCTTAAAAAAAATCTTCACCATCTTTTTTAAGATTTTGATTTCAACAGAGCTTTGCTCTTGCTTAAGAACTTCAGAGCTTTGCTCATTTCCAAAATTAGAAACTTTAGGTAAAATTAATCTAAATTAAACTAAATTAATTCAAACCAATCTTAAACCAAAGAGCTTTGCTCTCAAAGATCTTTTGATCTAAAGAGATCCCCATTGGGGTTTCATACACAGAGCTTTGCTCTCAAAAACATATAGATCTGCAGAGATCTCGTTCATGGGTTCTGTTGGATATATGTATGCCCTAAAGGCCATTATGTGATAGTGGATGTATCTATACATGTATATATATTCAGTTTGCATTCTTGCTCGACATGATAGTATGCTATCTGGTTCTTCTTTATCTGACATGTTTATTTGATCATGCTTCTATTCATTCACACATGCTGATAAAGCCCTGAGGATATCGGCTTGAATACTCTGATTATGATGGAGATCATACTAGTGGGACATCTGTAGTCTATAAGCATATCCTGGAACGTCCCTAGTCGTAGGTATATCGAGACGGGGCATTGATATACCAGAGTAGACTAGCGTATATGATACTAGACCCATACGATGGGCGATGAATGTTCCCACATTCATCGATGTTTGACATCAAGATCATATACGGGTGCTCAGTGGTGACTGGGTACACTGGACGGACTCACCGAGAACTCCTATATGGAATTATATCTATCGTCGGATAGCAGTTCTCAGGTGACACTGGTACAGGTTAGTCTGAAGACCCGAGATCGTCATAGAGCCTTGTGTGTTCTCCCACTATACTTTGATTACCACCCTACCACGGCTCTACTGAGTCGTGCAAGAAGGTGGCAGTTGGGTACAGTCCCGAGACACACGAAGGCAATGAGCGATAGGAGGGGTTTCTTCTCTCCCGATATTGGGAGTTGATGCTGTACTGTGCCCGACTGGTTATAACAGCAAGTCCCTGGCCAGGGCTGCTGAGATTTGCTGATAAGTGTTATCAGTAGTTTCTCGATCTGTTATAGACCATTCACCGGCATGACTTATTGAGTTATTGGGGTCGACGTGACCATCCCTAGGCTCGATATGCAGCATATCTGACGAAGAGACTGGACTGTACGGTAGTGTTGCCGGATGGCTCGACGGGAGTTGTAGCAGGTTCGCTTGTTGTCTTCTGATCGCTCAATACCCGGGTGGCCGTTACGTTTAGCTGACTGCTTGCGGCTTGAGGGTACTTGATATGATCATTACCCTCTGCCGGCGTATTGACGAGTCTTAGGGTCCCACATAGGAGTTACCTAGTCCAGGCGAAACGTTGTGGTGCGCGTATGCGATATGCGCTTGGACCCGATTAAAATGCGTGTATAGGATACCGTATATTAATTGGGCGGCTTGCTAATGGTCGGGTCATATGTGATATGACCGGATTAGTGAATCAAGTGTTGATTCATCATTAGTTTCTCACTACAAATCCTATTTTGTTTATTTTGGATGTATGCATGCATGTATGCATTCATTCTTGTTCATGCACATATGGATGTGCAAGCAAACATGCATACATACATCATTTTATCATGGTTGTTTATACAATGAGAATGGTGGATATATAAGAATTACACCATGGTTATTTTTGGATTATTATTGGATTTAAATTAAAGCAAAAGGAAGTGAAAAATGGGTTAAATCATTTAAGAGTTTCTACATTCTTCTACACTCTACCATGCTCACCTAACTTTTAACCCATGGTTTATTTTCTTATTATGCTTTTAACTTAAATCAAATGATATCTTTAAATCTAACCATGGTTGGTTATGAGAAAGAAAAATATATATAGTTATTTTTCTTTTCTCTTTCGAGGATAATTCATTCTCTTCTTCACAAAAGACCACCATCTTCATCAACCTCCATGCTTTGCTCTCTAGTTCTTATAAGAGAGTAAAATACTCATAAAAATAGGATTTTGAAGTGAGATCCACAGCCACAACATCATTCTAATCAAGTTTAGCCGACTTGATTAGAGTGTTCTCTTGGTTTTTCCAAATTTGCTAGCTTGGACGGGAAACTCCGGGTGGATCGTCGTGGACGTAAGAGGACAACAAGAGGACCTTCTTCCAACACCCAAGAGCCTAAGGAGTGAAGCAAAAAGGGGAGCTACAAAGGTTGTAGCCTTCAAACACTAATCTTTACTAGCTTATAGTTTTATAACCCTAATTTCTAGGATCGATCCCCTTGCATGTTAGTTTAGCACCTTAAAAATTAAAACTTTGGGTCATGTGATGCTTCAAAACTCTTCATAGGGTGCTACACTAACCTTACATTGGTATCATAGCCGACCTAGAACATTAGGCGACCTTTTTACGGAGTTAAAACTCCGATCGAACCGAAATACGACTTTTAAGGGTGCTCTCTGGAAATTTTTTAAAAACTGACTTTTTTCAGAATTAATAATTCTCAAAAAATAGAGCAGGTAAATATAAGACAAACTGGAAAATTCGTGCCCATGAACAGTACTTTCGGCCGCGGAACCGCGGCATAAGCAAGCTTAGGCCGCGGATCCGCGGCCACATAAAGGGATCTTTGACCAATTTTTGCACAGTGTTTTTCTTTACCTGCTATAGTATATTTTGATTATGTTTAATCTGAATCTGCTGTTGAAAAATTCTGGAGATGTTTTTGGACTCGTGGTTTCGATCGGAATTTTCATTTCGTTTTCTTTTTCGGGTAAACTAGAAAGTATTGAAGTGTTTGAACGAATAGCATTTACTCAATATTCACGGGGTTTAAATAGTTTGGAGATACGTGCAAGTCTTTTTGCGGTGGTCCCTCTAGAAGACAACAAACCTTAACTCGATTATGTGACCGTCTCGAACTGCCCTTTGAACCCTAGGGTTTGGGGCAGTACGGCGTGCCACATGTGAGGCATTGGCTTGACCCTTCTACAGCTGGACCGCCACTACTGTGTCACACTCCGGATTTTTTGAACCCTGCTCAAGTGTTGAGCTTTAGTGAATCTTGGGTGCTTGATTGTTCGTTCAAAAACTTTAATACTGTCTGTTTGTCTGGAATGTGATACAATATGTGGAATTCATATGGTTTAGGCATGAAATATGAAATATGTGATATTTCGCATTTATGATGTCTAAAGAGAATCTGGATTCCAAATATTATAGTTTTACATTTTCTTTTCTGTGACCGTAAGTCTAGTATGTTAGATATCGCCGGTTTCGTTGCTATACATCAACGACAATTGGGGTATGCATACTTACTTACGTTGATGATATGTGATATTATGTGTTGCTGAGATATGATGTGTAGGATTGTCGCGATCGAATAGCCGGGGGTTTTTGTGAGATGAGAGCTTTATATTTTCATTCATGTAAATTCAAATGTAATGTAATATTCTTTTATTTGGGGCACTTCCAGGTTGCGGTTGTGTCACCAGTGTTGTATATGTTAGTGTATATGCCCTAGAGGCCATTACTGTATCATACTAGTTTGTATATTACTTAATGGATGCTTGGGATATTCACCTTGTATATACAATCTTGCTCAAAATAGTAGTATGCTACTTGGTTTGTTTCTACTTCAATGTGTACATGTGTTTATTTCAGTATATCACTTATACGCATTAGTGGAGCCCTTAGGATCTTTGCTTGATTACCAGCGTTGTGATGGCAGTCACACTAGTGGGGGCTGGGTAATCTATAAGCACATCCTTACACAGGTCCCTAGTCGCAGGACTATCGAGACAGGGCATCGATACTCCGGAGTAGACTAGCGTATGCGCTTCTCATCCCAGTGTGGGAGATGGTCTGTCCCACAGCCATCAGTACGTCGTACTGGAGATAGTATACGGGTGCTCGTTGGGTTACGAGTACACTGGACAGGACTCGTCGGGAACTGACAGGTTGGTATTATACCTATCGTCAGTCATCAGTTCCCAGGTGACATGAGTACAGCTTAGTCCGCTGACTTGACACTGCCACTTCGCCTCGAGTGTGTTCCCACTGTACTTTGATCACTACCCTACCACGGCTCAAAGGAGTCGTGCAAACAGGTGGTGGTTGGGTGCAGTCCCGAAGCACTTGGAGGCAGTGACGGTTAGACAGGATTCGTCTCTCCCGGTATTGGGGGTTGACAACGCGCTGTGTCTAGGAGAGCCATTACACGAGTAGTCCCTGGCCAGGGCAAACGAGATATACTGGTAGGTTTCCAGTGTTATCTCAGGGTGTTTTGGGCTTCGCTCCGGCACGACTTGTACCGCTATTGGGGGACTGACGTTTACCGCCCCCTAGGCCCGCCATGCGATGTATCAGACGAACAGACCGGACTGTACGGAGACTGTCACATTCAGACTCAGTAGGAGTACCGATGGGGTTTCACCTCGTCAGCCTTCTTGTCGACATCTACCTGGGGACCGTTACGCACAGCTAGTGCCGCTTGCGGTCTGTGGTTAAACCCACTGCCAGCGTAGTGTCGAGTCTTTAGAGTCCCACACAGAGGGTATTCGCCTATGGGCAAAACAGAGTAGAGGTCGCATGGTTTTGCGACAGGGTTCGTTCTCATCCGCGCACTTGTGCACGTTTGGAGTCCGGACAGATATTGCCAGCGGGCTCTGGTTTGAGCCGGATACTGGTATAGTATTTGGGGTTGCTTTTATCTCTCAGTATTCATGTTCCTCGGAACAAGGATGCAGGTGTGTATGCACAGTTATTTGAGGAAGAGGAAGATGACTTTCATTAGGGTTTCGGAACGGGTGCGTATGCACAGTTGACAGTCGTCTTTTTCCAAACCCTAATGGATTTGTATTATATCATTTAATAATATATAATAAAATGAAATTGTGTCATGGTTAGTTTTTGTTGACTTGTTGACCATGGTTGACTTGTTGACCATTATCATTACAAGAGAAAGATGCTCTTGATTCTTGCATTTTCATTTAATGCTTGTAATGATATTAGTCATTCTAAAACTTTCCATCAACCTTTTCATTTTGATTATTATTATTTGATAATTCATTTTCTTTTTGCATTATGGTTGCAAGAAAGGAAATGAGAGCTCATTCTATCATATTCACTCTCTCTCTTCACTTCATCTTCTTCTTCCTCTAGCCAAGAGAAACCTTCTCATGTGTTGAGAATCCTTCTCTTGAAAAACAAAAGCAACCCTTAGACACACTCTACTCACTCTAGGATCAAGGGTTTAGCAAGCCGGCGATTCTAGTTCACTCCAAGTTCGAGAAAGAGCCCAAAGGTCGAGCCTTCGAGGTGGATCCATCTTCGACGGAAGAAGGCGACAAAGGAGAACCATCAACCTCTACAACAAAGTTTGAAGAAGAAGGAGTTCAAGTCTAGGTATAATCATCTTCATCCGAGTAGCTAAATCTCTTTAGCTAGTTTGCTAGTTTTAGTTTAGACAACGATCCCGACCTTGCTTAGTCCATGTTGCCTCTTGCGATAAATTTTTTTTTTTATACCGTTTCCGCCTCCCCGTAAGAACCGGGGGTGGCAATATGGACTTACAGTGGTATCAGAGCCTAACTAAACTTAAACTAGCTTGGTAGTGAAGTGTAACGAAGTTCGGAACCGTAAAAAACCCAAAAAAAACCATACTTTTTCAAAACCTGAGTTTCTGTTGAAATTTTTTTGGCTCAAAATGAAAAACTTTATACTTGTAAAATCGTCTCAGGGTTTTCTAAGAACACCCATGAAAAACGATCCACTGTTGAGCTCAAAGCGCCGCCCTTCCGCCGCGCGAGGTAGGCTCGTGCCGCGCAACCGCCGTGCTTTGTCGTCTTCTCTGCATCGTTTTTCCTGCAGTGTGTTTGTGTGTTGGTTTTGGGATTTTTAAAATATATTATATGTGCCCAGATTTTCCAGAAAAGAAATTTCCTTTTGGGGTCCTATAATTCCGTATTTTTCCGAACTTCACTGCACTTTGACTATGATGGTTATATCTGTGATGCTTGCATGTATTGAACGTCGGCTAATCGCTATAAGACGATTAGTCGGGGTTATACATGATCTGTAATGTGCTGGAATGTGTATATGAATGTGTTGGACTGTCGCGGGTGAATAGCCGGGGTGGATGTGAGATGAGCTTTTATTTTTCTTTCATTCATTGTAAATGTAAATTGATGTAATAATATTATTTGTTTGGCCGCACAACCGGGTCGGGGTTATAGCCGTCATTGTATAATTCTTTTTACTGTTTTTGCTCCTAGGATAGACCCATGGAGGGGTGCACAAACTACCGAGTACTTGGCGGGTAGTTTGCCGCACCCGTAGGGGTCTTGGGTGGGGTATTTGGCTATTCACCGCGACCGTGTTATCCGCTTTTCGTTTCAGGCTCGAAAGGATTGCGGATTGCTAGTATATCCAATGCATTCATCTGTGATCTGTAATGTCTACTATTGCTATATCTATAACTATTTAGGCGTTGCTTATGTTTTACAGACGCGCTAGCCCAGCCCCCGCTCTGTCGTTAGTTAAGTAACCTAACGGGTAATGACGGGGCCCAGTGGCGAATGCGAATGGCATAAGCGTACGTCATATTTTGGTTGTTTTCTGCAATGGTAGGATTAAATGATGGGACACATTAAAAGTACTAATGCAAGAATATCACGCATTAAAAGAACTAATGCAAGATAATAAACCAAGTTAAAGTCGTTGGAACACTTTCGAAAAACCACTCGGTTCTTTTCAAAACTAACTTTTAAATGCGGAGTTTGAGCCACTCCTTTTAAAAGCTATCTCGTTCCATCGACCAAATCAAGTTCACTACGTTCACGGTTTCGCCAAAACCATTCGTAGCCCTCCGTCGTTTCACATGAATAGTCAATAGTATTCAAGCTGTGTTTGTTGGCCAAAGTCAGGGCATAGTGATTGGTAGCTATTGGGTATTCATGTGCAGCATAGATAGATGCGTTGGTTTGGAACAGTCGTACTGCCTTGTTGGCCAAAGTCAAGGGTAGGTACGGGTGGATTCAAATTAACCTGGAGAACGACGGGTAGAACTTGACATGTGACTTATGATTTGTTGGCCAAAGTCAAGGTCATAAGAGCATGGGGCAAAAATCCACATCGGGAGTTTCATAAGTACTGAAACTTGCTAGATTTGCATACCATTTGGAGTGTGGTGATTCTGGTAGGATTCCTTCAGTTTCGTCACGCAATGATATTTGGATCCTGATCCTACTGTGAGTATATGCTACTCCTCGGGAAATTTCTCACTTAACGATCAATGCTATAAACCTAGTAGGTGCCTAGAAAGGTGTTAGCGGGGCTACGCCCCTAGGGAAAAGAGGTTCTTTAATTAAGGAACTTCGCGAAAGCGTTGGAAAACCTCCCTCGAAGTACCGACACCGGCCTGGCTGAACGGTTAAGCAAGTATTGTACGGTGGGATTGATCCTGGCTAATTCTTCCTTTATGGTTTGAGGAGGGATTCGAGAAACAGTGGGAGCCATCCTGTTTAGACAAACTAAAAACCACTCTAAACTTGCAAGAGCATCATGCTGAGTGTTTCTTCTTCTCTCTCCTAATTGCAGCGACCAATCAACATGACTGGACTTAAGTTACTCCTAGATAAAAACAAGCTGACAGGGCCAAACTACAAAGATTGGCTCAGGAATGTCAAGATAGCAATCACTTATGACAAGCTGGGGTATCTTCTTACCACCAAAGCTCCCCCTGTCCCTGGTCCAACTTCCAGCGTCGCGGATAAGGAAATCCGCAAGACTTGGGAGATTGATAGCGCGAAGGCCAAGTGCCTCCTGCTTGCCTCGATGGACAACGAACATCAGAGGAGGAATGAGAATATGGACATGGAGTCCATATTGCTTCATACAAAAGAACTGTATGGAGAGCAATCACGTATCGCAAGATACGAAGCGTCGAAAAAGTTGTTTTCGACAAGAATGGCCGTCGGATCATCAGTAGCCGAGCACGTGCTAAAGATGATCGGCTACATTGAGGAGCTCGCTGACCTAGGGATCACATTGGAGAGTGAGCTATATACGGATATAGTTCTCCAGTCCCTTCCTTCCACTTACGCCCAGTTTATAATGAACTTCAACCTACAAGAAAAGGAGGTTGAACTTTCAGAGCTCCTCAACCTGCTGAGGAGCGCAGAGGGCACCCTACAGAAAGGTAGGGAAACATCCACTTTGTTTGTAGGAGGATCATCTTCTTCTAGGTCCAAGGCGAAAGCCAAGGGAAAGAAAAAGAAAGCCTCCGCCAAACCAAGGGGCGGTGTTAGTAAAGTGGATACGAAGGGAAAAGGTAAAGCAACAAAGATAGCGGGGAAGCTTGTGGATAAGGAAGAATGCTTCTTTTGTCAGAAGAAAGGACACTGGAAGAATGATTGCAGGGCCTGGAAGGCCAGAACACAGGAATTGAAGCAGGTTGCAGCTTCAGCTTCAGGTGTGTATGTTATTGAAAACTGTCTTTCTATAAACTCTACTTCCTGGGTATTGGATACCGGATCAGGATCTCATATCTGTAATTCTTTGCAGGCGTTGAGAAACCGTAGTGTTTTGAAAGCAGGTGACATGACCCTCAGAGTTGCAAACGGAGCTAGCATGGATGCTAAAGCCGTGGGGGACTATCACCTGGGAATGTCAGATGGACATGTTTTGGTTTTGCGTAATTGCTTTTTTGTACCCAACGCAACTTGTAATATCATTTCTGTATCTTTAGTTTCTAAAGAAGGTTATGAATTTGCGTTTGTAAGTAATGTTGTAAACATTCGCCTTAATCAAGTTTTGATTGGGTCAGGTACTTTGAGTAATGGTATATACGTATTGAACCAACCACAGATTTTTAATGTCCAGAATACACACAAAAGAAAGTCTCCAGAAATAAACCAGACTTTCTTATGGCATTGTAGATTGGGTCACATCAATGAGAGAAGGTTGACGATGTTACATACAGAAGGGTATTTGAATGCGTTCGAATATCAGTCGTATGCCACTTGTCAATCCTGTCTCAAAGGAAAGATGACAAAGACTCCGTTTACTGGACATGGAGAAAGAGCGAGCGAGCTCTTGGGACTCGTACACAGTGACGTGTGCGGTCCAATGTCTACACATGCCCGAAGCGGACATTCTTACTTCATTACTTTTACGGATGACTTCTCAAGGTACGGTTATGTCTTCTTAATGAAACATAAGTCCGAGGCCTTTGGAAAATTCCAGGAGTATAAGAATGAAGTAGAGAAACAGACCGGCAAAAGTATTAAGATTCTAAGATCGGATCGAGGTGGAGAATACTTAAGTGCCGAGTTCCTGGACTATTTAAAAGAGAACGGAATTCTCTCTCAACTTACTCCTCCTTACACCCCGCAACATAACGGTGTATCGGAGAGACGGAACCGCACCCTATTGGATATGGTGCGGTCCATGATGAGTAACGCTGAGTTGCCGCGATCATTTTGGGGATATGCGCTAGAATCAGCCGCATACCTTTTGAACCGAGTTCCGACTAAGACTGTGCCTTCCACACCATATGAAATGTGGTGTGGGAAGAGACCCTATCTTAAGCACATTAAGACATGGGGATGTCCGGCTTTTGTCAAAAAGCAGCATGCGGACAAGCTCGAGGCACGCTCAGTACAGTGCAAGTTTGTGGGGTATCCAAAGAACTCAAAAGGATATTTCTTCTACTTGGAAGAGGAACAAAAAGTTCTTGTTTCTCGTCATGCCTACTTCTTGGAAACTGAGTTTTTGGAAAACCAGATAAGTGGGAGCACAGTAGAACTGGAAGAAGTTCCAGAACCACAGACTGTTACTGAAAGTTTGGTGGAACCAGAGGGTTCAACGGAACAGGACATTCCTACGCCGCTCCGCAGAAGTAGTAGGCAGTCTCATCCGCCCGAGAGATACTACGGTTTTCTCATAGACGGGGATAGAGAGGATTGCATCATAGATTATGATGAGCCTACTAGCTTCCAGCAGGCCGTTCAGAGCGTTGACTCAGTGAAATGGCTGGATGCAATGCGGACCGAAATGGAGTCCATGTACACCAACAAGGTATGGACGTTGGACATTCCTCCAGACGGGGTAAAACCCGTAAGATGCAAGTGGATCTTTAAAAGGAAGATTGGTGTAGATGGACAGGTTGAGACCTATAAAGCTAGGCTGGTAGCAAAGGGTTTTCGTCAAAGACCTGGCTTGGACTATGACGAAACCTTCTCTCCAGTAGCCATGCTGAAATCCATTCGGATCCTTCTTGCCATCGCTGCCTTCCACGATTATGAGATCTGGCAAATGGACGTAAAGACAGCTTTTCTAAATGGAAATTTAGAGGAGTGTGTCTATATGGACCAGCCAGAGGGCTTCATTCAGAGTGGGAGCAGCGGAAAGGTGTGCAAGTTGCTTAAGTCCATCTATGGACTAAAGCAGGCATCGCGGAGTTGGAACATCTGCTTTGATGAGACGGTCAAAGAATTTGGCTTTATCAAAAATCCAGATGAACCATGCATCTATAGTAGATTTGTAGCGAGAACTGTAGTATTCCTCGTTTTATACGTGGATGACATTCTCTTAATAGGAAATGACATTCCTATGCTACAATCTGTCAAGGGGTTCTTGTCACACAGGTTCTCCAGGAAAGACCTGGGTGATGCCTCATACATCCTGGGGATCCGGATCCATCGTGATAGATCCAAGAGGATATTGGGACTTTCTCAGTCCAGGTACATCGACACCATAGTGAAGAGATTCAGTATGGAAGATTCCAAGCGCGGTAACCTACCGGCTTGTCACGGGATCACCCTCTCTAAAGAGATGTCTCCCAAGACTGATTTGGAGAGGGATCGCATGTCTATTATACCCTACGCTTCTGCGGTAGGCTCTATAATGTATGCGATGTTGTGTACCAGACCGGATGTAGCTTATGCACTTAGTGTGGTAAGCCGGTATCAGTCAAACCCTGGGGAGAAACACTGGATAGCGGTAAAGAACATTCTCAAGTACCTGAGAAGGACTAAGGAGATGTTCTTAGTGTATGGCGGAAAAGACCTCCAGATCGAGGCCTTTGCTGACTCCAGCTTCCAGAGTGACAAGGATGATTCCAAGTCCATGTCGGGCTTTGTCTTTACCCTCAATGGAGGGGCGGTGTGTTGGAAGAGTTCCAAACAGGAAACCGTTGCAGACTCAACGATGGAAGTGGAATACATCGCTGCATCTGATGCCGCAAAAGAAGCTGTCTGGATGAGGAAGTTCTTGAAAGAACTTCAGGTGGTTCCGTCCATTGTTGACCCAATACCTCTGTATTGCGACAACAATGGGGCTATAGCTTTAGCGAAGGAACCCAGGTCCCATCAGAGATCCAGGCACATCTTGAGGCGGTATCACCTGATCAGGGAGATCGTGGATCGCAAGGAGATCGAGGTTCGGAGAGTTGCTTCAGAAGACAACACTGCAGATCCATTCACCAAGGCCCTGCCCCAGACTCAGTTCGAGCGGCTGATCGAGATGATAGGTCTTCGATACGCCAGTACATGGCCTTAGTGCAAGTGGGAGATTGTTAGTGTATATGCCCTAGAGGCCATTACTGTATCATACTAGTTTGTATATTACTTAATGGATGCTTGGGATATTCACCTTGTATATACAATCTTGCTCAAAATAGTAGTATGCTACTTGGTTTGTTTCTACTTCAATGTGTACATGTGTTTATTTCAGTATATCACTTATACGCATTAGTGGAGCCCTTAGGATCTTTGCTTGATTACCAGCGTTGTGATGGCAGTCACACTAGTGGGGGCTGGGTAATCTATAAGCACATCCTTACACAGGTCCCTAGTCGCAGGACTATCGAGACAGGGCATCGATACTCCGGAGTAGACTAGCGTATGCGCTTCTCATCCCAGTGTGGGAGATGGTCTGTCCCACAGCCATTAGTACGTCGTACTGGAGATAGTATACGGGTGCTCGTTGGGTTACGAGTACACTGGACAGGACTCGTCGGGAACTGACAGGTTGGTATTATACCTATCGTCAGTCATCAGTTCCCAGGTGACATGAGTACAGCTTAGTCCGCTGACTTGACACTGCCACTTCGCCTCGAGTGTGTTCCCACTGCACTTTGATCACTACCCTACCACGGCTCAAAGGAGTCGTGCAAACAGGTGGTGGTTGGGTGCAGTCCCGAAGCACTTGGAGGCAGTGACGGTTAGACAGGATTCGTCTCTCCCGGTATTGGGGGTTGACATCGCGCTGTGTCTAGGAGAGCCATTACACGAGTAGTCCCTGGCCAGGGCAAACGAGATATACTGGTAGGTTTCCAGTGTTATCTCAGGGTGTTTTGGGCTTCGCTCCGGCACGACTTGTACCGCTATTGGGGGACTGACGTTTACCGCCCCCTAGGCCCGCCATGCGATGTATCAGACGAACAGACCGGACTGTACGGAGACTATCACATTCAGACTCAGTAGGAGTACCGATGGGGTTTCACCTCGTCAGCCTTCTTGTCGACATCTACCTTGGGACCGTTACGCACAGCTAGTGCCGCTTGCGGTCTGTGGTTAAACCCACTGCCAGCGTAGTGTCGAGTCTTTAGAGTCCCACACAGAGGGTATTCGCCTATGGGCAAAACAGAGTAGAGGTCGCATGGTTTTGCGACAGGGTTCGTTCTCATCCGCGCACTTGTGCACGTTTGGAGTCCGGACAGATATTGCCAGCGGGCTCTGGTTTGAGCCGGATACTGGTATAGTATTTGGGGTTGCTTTTATCTCTCAGTATTCATGTTCCTCGGAACAAGGATGCAGGTGTGTATGCACAGTTATTTGAGGAAGAGGAAGATGACTTTCATTAGGGTTTCGGAACGGGTGCGTATGCACAGTTGACAGTCGTCTTTTTCCAAACCCTAATGGATTTGTATTATATCATTTAATAATATATAATAAAATGAAATTGTGTCATGGTTAGTTTTTGTTGACTTGTTGACCATGGTTGACTTGTTGACCATGGTTGAACTTTTGACCATTATCATTACAAGAGAAAGATGCTCTTGATTCTTGCATTTTCATTTAATGCTTGTAATGATATTAGTCATTCTAAAACTTTCCATCAACCTTTTCATTTTGATTATTATTATTTGATAATTCATTTTCTTTTTGCATTATGGTTGCAAGAAAGGAAATGAGAGCTCATTCTATCATATTCACTCTCTCTCTTCACTTCATCTTCTTCTTCCTCTAGCCAAGAGAAACCTTCTCATGTGTTGAGAATCCTTCTCTTGAAAAACAAAAGCAATCCTTAGACACACTCTACTCACTCTAGGATCAAGGGTTTAGCAAGCCGGCGATTCTAGTTCACTCCAAGTTCGAGAAAGAGCCCAAAGGTCGAGCCTTCGAGGTGGATCCATCTTCGACGGAAGAAGGCGACAAAGGAGAACCATCAACCTCTACAACAAAGTTTGAAGAAGGAGTTCAAGTCTAGGTATAATCATCTTCATCCGAGTAGCTAAATCTCTTTAGCTAGTTTGCTAGTTTTAGTTTAGACAACGATCCCGACCTTGCTTAGTCCATGTTGCCTCTTGCGATAAAAATTTGTTTTTTATACCGTTTCCGCCTCCCCGTAAGAACCGGGGGTGGCAATATGGACTTACAGTATATTATTTACTTTTCCGCATTAGGATGGACCCAAGGAGGGGAGCACAGGTGACCGGGTTCTGGGGTTCAGTGGGAGGCCATCTCGAGGCGTCGAGACCGGGTCTCCTAAACTCCAGGATTGGTAGGGTCACTTGCCGCTCTCGTAGGGGTCCAGGGTATGGGCTTGGCTGTTCATCGCGACTATGGAATCCGTATTTTCTATTCTGGCTAAGTACTAAATACGGACGTCCTAGGATATCCCACATTATATCTATGTTTATGCTGCCTGTGTTCTGTGATATCTGAGACGAATGACATATTATATATATGATATATAGTAAACGTTGCTTATGTTTTACACCCGCGCTAGTCCCGTCCCGGTATGCCGTTAGTTAAGTAACCTAACGGTGCATAACGGAACATTGCGGCGAATGCGGATGGCATAAGCGTACGTGTTATTTTCGTTTCTTTTCTGTGATTGGCTTTAGGACTTAAATGATGGGATTACATTAATGTGATTAATGTAAAGAAAATAAACCTAAAAAGATGTTGTAGAATCGGATTTAAAAACTACTCGGCTATTTATGAAAAAGCTACATTTCAAAACTGCGGATCTTAAGCCACTCCTTTTGAAAACTGTTTGATTCTACAACGATATCAAGTTCAAAGCGTTAAAGATTTTCTTAAAAATCATTTGCAACCCTTCGTCATTTTAGGAAGTAGAGTACTTAGTATTCGTGCTACGTTTGTTGACCTTAGCCAAGGCGTAGTGTACGGTAGCTAAGTGATGTCTTCCTACAAATGCATATGATGCAGATTAATTAGGACGGGCATATGACTTTGTTGACCTTAGCCAAGGGTCATGTGAACGGGTCTAATTAATCAAGAAATGACGGGTTGGGCTTGAGTAGTGCTCGTGATTTGTTGACCTTAGCCAAGGTCACGAGTATTAGGGGTAAAAACTACATCGGGAATTTCAAGTGTTGAAATTTGCAATGAGATTGCATACCTTCCATATGATGGTTGGATCCCGATCCCACTGTGGGCAATAGTTGCTCCTAGGAGAGTTTTACAGTTTACAATTAGCTAACTCATTAGGTGTCTAGAAAGGTGTTAACGGGGCTTCGCCTCTGGGAAAACGAGGTTTACTCTAATTAGGTCCGTGCGAGAGCACGGGGAACCTCCCTCAAAGTACCGACACTGGCCTGGCTGAACGGTTAGCGAAGTTGTAGACTGTAATTAATCCTGGCTAGTTTTTCTTTTTAAGGTTTGAAAGAAAACTTGATAAAAAGCAGTGGGAAACATCGATTAGACAAGATAATAAACCAATCTAATCTGTGCAAGAGTTTTCGCTGAGTGTGTTCTTTTCTCTCTCTTAATGGCAGATACCAATGACTGGACTTAAGCTTCTACTAGATAAAAACAAACTGAATGGGACCAACTATAAAGACTGGCTGAGGAATCTAAAGATCGCCTTGACTTATGATAAAGTATCATATGTCCTCACGGCTTCAGCTCCGCCCGTCCCAGGCCCAAAGTCCTCAGTTGCGGACATTGAAGTCCGCAAGACATGGGACGCTGACTGTGCCACGGCAAAATGCCTCGCGCTTGCATCGATGGACAACACACATCAAAAGCAGCACGAGGACATGGACATTCACGGGATATTGCTCCATACAAAGGAGTTGTATGGGGAGCAGTCCCGCGTATTACGATACGAAGCATCAAAGAAACTGTTTCAGATGCGGATGGCCCCTGGCACACCAGTAGGAGACCATGTTTTGAAGATGATAGCTCTTATAGAAGAGCTTGAGGGCCTCGGATGGACAATGGACAATGAACAATATATAGATATTATTCTGCAGTCCCTCCCCTCCACCTTTGCTCAGTTCATAGTGAACTTTAACATGCATAGCATGGAGAAGGAACTCCCTGAACTCCTTAATATGTTAAGAAGTGCAGAGAGCACTATGAAATCAGCAAAGACTCCCGTTATGACTATTGGACAGTCTTCTTCTTCTCGCCCGAAAGCTAAGGCCAAGGGAAAGAAAAAGAAGAAACCCACTAATCCTAAGGGCGGAGTCAAAAAGGTGAAGGGAAAGGGAAAGTCCACAGCTGGAGACCCGGGGAAGGGCGAGTGTTTTCATTGCCACAAGACAGGACATTGAAAGCGCAATTGCACGGAGTACCTAAGTCTCAAGAAGAAGCATGGTGATGCTTCTGCTTCAGGTGCGTTTGTGACTGAAAACTGTTTTTCTATAAACTCTACTTCCTGGGTATTGGATACCGGTTCAGGTACTCACATTTGCAATTCTATGCAGGGGCTGAGAAATAGCAAGGTTTTGAGGACAGGTGACCATACTCTCCGCGTTGGAAATGGTTCCAATGTACATACAGTCGCAGTGGGAGAGTATCACTTGGGGTTGCCAACTGGATGTATTTTGATTTTGAATCCATGTTATTTTGTACCAAGTATGCTATGTAATATAATATCCGTTTCTTTGTTGGACAATGAAGGGTATAATTTTGTGCCGCAGAACAATGTTATGAACATTCACCTAAATCAAATGTTGGTTGGGTATGGTACGCTTAATAACGGAATATATGTCCTAAATCAACACACAGTTTTCAGTATACAACACACTAATAAAAGAAAACTTTCAGAATTAAATGAAGCTTTTCTTTGGCACTGTAGACTTGGTCATATTAACGAAACAAGACTAAACAAGTTACACAAAGATGGATATTTAAATTCTTTTGAATATAAATCTTATGCGACTTGCCAGTCTTGTATCAAGGGTAAAATGACCAAAACTCCGTTTACCGGACACGGAAAAAGAGCTACTCAGCTCCTGGGCCTCATACATAGTGATGTATGTGGGCCTATGTCTACACAGGCTAGAGACGGTTTTTCATACTTCATTACATTCACTGACGATTTCTCAAGATTCGGTCATGTATTTTTATTAAAGCACAAGTCCGACGCTTTCGAGAAATTCATTGAATATAAACAAGAAGTAGAAAAACAAACCGGCTTGAGTATTAAGATACTTCGATCAGATCGAGGTGGAGAGTATCTCGGTACAGAATTTGCAAACTTCCTAAAAGAGAATGGGATTCTCTCTCAGCTCACTCCTCCTTACATACCACAGCACAACGGTGTGTCAGAACGACGGAATAGGACCCTATTAGATATGGTCCGGTCCATGATGAGTGACGCGGAGTTACCAGTCTCGTTTTGGGGGCATGCATTGGAGACTGCAGCGTTTCTGCTAAACAGGGTTCCAACCAAAGCCGTGTCTACCACGCCATATGAGATATGGCATGGGAAGAGACCATCTCTTAAGAGAATTAAGATTTGGGGTTGCCCGGCCTATGTTAAAAAGCAAAATCTGGACAAACTCGAGACACGGTCAGTCATGTGTAACTTTGTAGGATATCCAAAGAATTCTTATGGATATCTATTCTACCACAAAGAGGAACAAAATGTGTTTGTTTCTCAACATGCCACATTCTTGGAAAAAGAGTTTTTCACAGATAAAGATGATGGCAAAGTGGTGGATCTAGAAGAGGTTCTAGAGACACAAACTACAAATGACGATTTGGTTGAACCGACTGTTGCAACAGAAACTGAAGAACCTCGGCCACTCCGTAGGTCTGGTAGGACTTCTCGCCCACCGGAGAGGTACTACGGTTTCCTCATTGATGGTGACAGAGAAGACTGTATCATGGATGATGATGATCCAACCAGTTTTCAGCAAGCTATCACGAGTGGTGACTCTGTGAAGTGGCTGGATGCCATGAGATCCGAAATGGAGTCTATGTACACCAACAAAGTATGGACTTTGGACGTTGTACCCCCTGGGGTAAAACCTGTAGGGTGAAAATGGATCTTTAAAAGAAAGATTGGTGTGGATGGGCAGGTAGAGACCTATAAGGCAAAACTTGTGGCGAAAGGTTTTCGTCAAAGACCAGGTTTGGACTATGACGAAACTTTTTCGCCCGTAGCCATGCTTAAATCCATTCGGATCCTACTTGCTATTGCTGCTCACTACGACTATGAAATCTGGCAGATGGACGTTAAAACAGCATTTCTAAATGGAGATTTAGAAGAATGCGTTTATATGGATCAGCCAGAGGGCTTCATTGACAGTGGGAGCAGGGAGAAAGCATGTAGATTGCTTAAATCCATATATGGGTTAAAGCAGGCATCTCAGAGTTGGAACATCTGTTTCGATGATGTTATCAAAGAGTTTGATTTCATCAAAAATCCAGATGAACCTTGTGTTTATAGGAAGGCTGTAGGAAGAGCTGTCACATTCCTCGTATTGTACGTGGATGACATTCTTCTGATAGAAAATGATATTCCTATGCTACAGTCGATCAAATCATTCTTATCACTAAGGTTCTCCATGAAGGACCTGGGTGATGCCACATACATCCTGGGCATAAGGATCTATAGGGATAGATCCAAAAAGTTATTGGGATTGTCCCAAACCAGGTACATCAACACCATCCTAAAGAGATTTAGTATGGAAGACTCCAAGTGGGGTGCCTTACCCGCTTGCCATGGAGTCACTCTCTCCAAGGATTCTTGTCTAAAGACCGATGAAGAGAGAGCTCGCATGAGCATTATACCCTATGCTTCGGCAGTAGGATCTATAATGTATGCGATGTTATGTACACGCCCAGATGTAGCTTATGCACTTAGTGTTGTGAGCAGGTATCAATCCAACCCAGGGGAGAACCACTGGACAGCTGTGAAGAACATTCTTAAGTACTTACGAAGGACTAAAGAAATGTTCTTGGTGTATGGTAATACAGATCTCCAAATGGAGGCCTTTACCGATTCGAGCTTCCAGAGCGATAAGGATGACAGCAAATCTATCTCAGGGTTTGTGTTTACCCTCAATAGAGGGGCGGTAAGTTGGAAGAGTTCCAAACAAGATACCGTTGCAGACTCTACGATGGAAGCTGAGTACATTGCTGCAAATGATGCCGCCAAGGAAGCCGTCTGGATGAAGAAGTTCGTCTCGGAGCTAGGAGTAGTTCCAACCATTATTGATCCAATACCTTTGTATTGTGACAATAATGGGGCGATGGCATTAGCCAAGGAGCCCAGATCCCATCAGCGGTCCAGACATATCCTGAGGCGCTTTCATTTGATCCGGGAGATTGTAGATCGCCGCGAGATCGAGATTAAGAGAGTTGACAAAAAGAACAACGCCGCGGATCCACTCACCAAGGCCCTCCCTCAGCCACAGCATGAGCGACTTTTTAAGATGTTGGGTATGAGATACGCCAATAACTGGCCTTAGTGCAAGTGGGAGATTGTTGGATATATGTATACCCTAGAGGCCATTATGTGATAGTGGATGTATCTATACATGTATATATATTCAGTTTGCATTCTTGCTCGACATGATAGTATGCTATCTGGTTCTTCTTTATCTGACATGTTTATTTGATCATGCTTCTATTCATTCACACATGCTGATAAAGCCCTGAGGATATCGGCTTGACTACTCTGATTATGATGGAGATCATACTGGTGGGACATCTGTAGTCTATAAGCATATCCTGGAACGTCCCTAGTCGTAGGTATATCGAGACGGGGCATTGATATACCAGAGTAGACTAGCGTATATGATACTAGACCCATACGATGGGCGATGAATGTTCCCACATTCATCGATGTTTGACATCAAGATCATATACGGGTGCTCAGTGGTGACTGGGTACACTGGACGGACTCACCGAGAACTCCTATATGGAATTATATCTATCGTCGGATAGCAGTTCTCTGGTGACACTGGTACAGGTTAGTCTGTAAACCCGAGATCGTCATAGAGCCTTGTGTGTTCTCCCACTGTACTTTGATTACCACCCTACCACGGCTCTACTGAGTCGTGCAAGCAGGTGGCCGTTGGGTACAGTCCCTAGACACACGAAGGCAATGAGCGATATGAGGGGTTTCGTCTCTCCCGATATTGGGAGTTGATGCTGTACTGTGCCCGACTGGTTATAACAGCAAGTCCTTGGCCAGGGCTGCTGAGATTTGCTGATAAGTGTTATCAGTAGTTTCTCGATCTATTATAGACCATTCACCGGCACGACTTATTGAGTTATTGGGGTCGACATGACCATCCCTAGGCTCGATATGCAGCATATCTGACGAAGAGACCGGACTGTACGGTAGTGTTGCCGGATGGCTCGACGGGAGTTGTAGCAGGTTCGCTTGTTGTCTTCTGATCGCTCAATACCCGTGTGGCCGTTACGTTTAGCTGACCGCTTGTGGCTTGAGGGTACTTGATATGATCATTACCCTCTGCCGGCGACGAGTCTTAGAGTCCCACATAGGAGTTACCTAGTCCAGGCGAAACGTTGTGGTGCGCGTATGCGATATGCGCTTGGACCCGATTAAAATGCGTGTATAGGATACCGTATATTAATTGGGCGGCTTGCTAATGGTCGGGTCATATGTGATATGACCGGATTAGTGAATCAAGTGTTGATTCATCATTAGTTTCTCACTACAAATCCTATTTTGTTTATTTTGGATGTATGCATGCATGTATGCATTCATTCTTGTTCATGCACATATGGATGTGCAAGCAAACATGCATACATACATCATTTTATCATGGTTGTTTATACAATGAGAATGGTGGATATATAAGAATTACACCATGGTTATTTTTGGATTATTATTGGATTTAAATTAAAGCAAAAGGAAATGAAAAATGGGTTAAATCATTTAAGAGTTTCTACACTCTTCTAAACTCTACCATGCTCACCTAACTTTTAACCCATAGTTTATTTTCTTATTATGCTTTTAACTTAAATCAAATGATAACTTTAAATCTAACCATGGTTAGTTATGAGAAAGAAAAATATATATAGTTATTTTTCTTTTCTCATTCGAGGATAATTCATTCTCTTCTTCACAAAAGACCACCATCTTCATCAACCTCCATGCTTTGCTCTCTAGTTCTTATAAGAGAGTAAAATACTCATAAAAATAGGATTTTGAAGTGAGATCCATAGCCACAACATCATTCTAATCAAGTTTAGCCGACTTGATTAGAGTGTTCTCTTGGTTTTTCCAAATTTGCTAGCTTGGACGGGAAACTCCGGGTGGATCGTCGTGGACGTAAGAGGACAACAAGAGGACCTTCTTCCAACACCCAAGAGCTTAAGGAGTGAAGCAAAAAGGGGAGCTACAAAAGTTGTAGCCTTCAAACCCTAATCTTTACTAGCTTATAGTTTTATAACCCTAATTTCTAGGATCGATCCCCTTGCATGTTAGTTTAGCACCTTAAAAATTAAAACTTTGGGTCATGTGATGCTTCAAAACTCTTCATAGGGTGCTACACTAACCTTACAGGTTCTAACCCATGAACAGAGCTTTGCTCTTGAATCAACTGTAGATCTTTTAGATCTGAAAAATGAAGAATTTTTCATAAGTTTTTCATGGATTTTTCAAGATTCCAAAATTTTTTAATTCTTTTAAGTGTAAAAATTTTCTGATGGACCTTTCCATTATTACCACAGAGCTATGCTCTTTTAAGGAATTTTATTCCTTTGAGACCAGAATTTGACGAGTGTCATTCTGTGACAGAGCTTTGCTCTGAAAGAGGAGACTTTCTCCTTGTCTCTAGGGATTCCCCATTGATGAGAATATTCTCTTGGGGATTTTTTTTTCTTTAACTGACAGTCTCATCCAATGATGAGGCTGTCTTATTAAATGAGGCATTTTCATCCAGATTTTATGGGTCCCCATTTGGTCTCCCACCTACTGCACTGCAGTGTGGTGTAATTAATTTTAATTTAATTAATTTTTAAATTCAGTTAATTGGAAATTTTTAAACGCCAAGCGTTGGAATTGCAGCACTAACGACTATTTCTTGTTCCTTTACAGTGACCATGTCTCTCGATACCTCGTTCCCGTTCGTCCGATCGGAGGAAGGGTTTCCTGAAGCGCCCTTGGACCTTGACGTCTTGGCTATGATTAGGGACTACGACCAGGAATATAAGAGTCTCCACGTTTGGGGGTCGTGGTATAACCAGATCATCATGGATCGACGGAGCTTCACGTGCGCCGTACCGTCAGAACCCATCACGGCGATTCACTATGCTACCCCACCCTCGGTGCAGTATGCCTTGGAGATGGTTGATTGGACCTCAAAGGGCTTTCTTCATCCTGCTATAGATGCGATTCCGGTCCAGCGTCCTATGGTTTTGGATATCCTAGGACGCCGTATCTGTCAGGGCAAGGCGCGACCTTGGGGGAAATCATATAACATTAGTCTGATCCCCCACCACCCGATCGGTTATCTGCTGTAGGCCCGGTATATCCTGTCGACGAAGAAGTCGCAGTTGATAAGGTTAGGATTGTACACCGCGGTCTACGTCTTTCTGTTCCAATATCCCAGGCTCCCCACCTGGTGGTTCAAGGCTTTCTTGGAACAGTGGAACATTCCTACCCACACTTTCCTTGCCATGGATCGGGAAGTGTCAATTTCTTTGGAGGAGTTCATGGAGGTATCCGGTTGTAACGTTTTGAAAATCGTTTCGGTGAAAATTCGAAAAAACGGTAAAATAAGGGGGTTTCTGTAAAAAGTCAAAATACAAATATCTTTATTATAAAATTAAATATACATATTCTAGCTATGAATTCGCTAGTATTTGGTGTTTATTGAGCCACTGGTAAAATTTCAAATTTTCTGAAAAATTTTCCTAAATTAATTATTTTAATATTATTTTAAGCCGTCACTAATATATTTAATTAGGGAAAATTACAAATTGGAATGGGTTGAAACAAATTTTGTGCATCATAAAACATTAAATAAAATTTTATCATGTAGTTTTTGAAATGAAATCGTTTGCCAAAACGGTTTAGAAAATATCGAAGAAAAAGGCTTTTTCCGATGAATTTAGTGTTAACGGGAATTGGGGTAATACATTTATCTTTTTCCCTAACCCACACACCCACACCTCACCCTCTCTCCCTCTCCCCATGTGGCCGGCCCCACCATGACAGCCCTCCCCCTCTCCCTCTCTCCAATCACTTCTTTTGTCAAAAGAAAAGAAAAGAGTAAGAAATGATAGAATTAGAGTGGACTTTGACTAGAGTGGACTTTCCCCACCTCACTCTCTCTCCTCCATCACCCAATCCCCCAAGAATGCTGGCCGAAACCTGAACCACAACAGCCCCAAATTCTTCATCTCATTTTCCATCATAATCCCCAAAATTTCTATCAAAAAATCCACCCTTTTTCTCAAAAATTCAAAGCTAATTCTAAATCCAAGCTTTACCCATTATTCTTTAGCTATTCAAGCATGGATCTTGGAGCATGAAATCATTGTTGGAGGCTAAGATTTTTTGCAAGTTTGATCTCAAGCTTGTGAGGTATAATCATAACCTTATGCTTAATTTGTTGTTAAATTACTTGAATCAAGCTATTAGGTGTTAAATTATGGTGTTAAATTTCAAGTTTGAAATTTAAAGAAAGGGTTTTGATTACTAAGTTAGGGTTTAGGTCAATTGATCATGATCTAATTGCGCGGTTATTATCTAGTGGGCATGCTAAAACAAAGCTAATTACTAGGTTACTAATTGTTTTTTTGTAAATTGTTCTAATATTGCTAAATTGCTAACTAGGTTTTTGGAAATTTATTAAATGGTTTAGATTAAAATATGATTAAGGTTTCATGACATTATTAGCATTATAAATTTTGGTTTAATACTATTGTATGCAAAACTAAGCTTAATGGATGAATTGTGAAATTTACTTTAAAAAGTGTTAAAATTGATATGTTTGCAAACTAGAATTTTGGAGTTTATGAAATTTAATGAGATTAAATTATGGGAATTATTTTTATGACTTATTTAAGATATTTAGTGGATATTGTGGCCGCTAGATTCGTTTATACGTCGAGTTTTGTACTAAAACGGGTAATTTTTGCTTGCTAGATTTTCGGAAAAATGCCTTTTAAGGTAAATTTGGGGGTTTTGTGAATTTTAACCTATTTTATATTATAGTTAGTGTTCGTGGATGCGCAAATGAGTGTGTTTGGGTTTTCTCGATGGTTTGACGTTTGTACATCGACATCGAGGGTTGGTTTGACTATTCTTGCATGCGTAGGCGATAGGTTTTGATCTATGCGTGATACGCGTGCCGATTTGATTTCCGTATGCCGTTTCGATTTCGAATTTGGTTTTAATGCTATACGGTGCGTTATGATATGTAGGTACCCCATATAGACTTCGAGACGACAAGCAAGCGCATGGCGACGTCGGCATCGGCGAGCGAGGACCAGGTGAGTAGATTTATATCTACGGGAAGAAGTCGGGTGGATGGCGTATAGCACCCCCGCAGTCCGTGGTGGTGTATACGGATGCGTATACACACCAACAATTATTATATGTTATTTGGGATTAATAACAATGTTTAGAATGGATTATTTTAGTGTTGCGAACCCTAGGTTAGTGTTGCACTATACATACACACATACATACTTGCATACATTCCTATTTATATGTGCTCATGGGATTCTTTATAGTTATATGTTCACATGGGTATGGGACTATGTGTTCACATACGGATTTAAGGATGATACTTGGGATTGAGCTGAGTCGATGAGATTTGTTTTGTGGTTGTGATATCGGTGATATGGCAGGATTCGTACTTGAGGTACGTCCTGGTGTTATAGCGGATCTTGGGGCGGCGATACGTGTGAATAGTGTTATAAATAAAATGGTCGACATGTGATCATGATATGAGGCATGATATGCTAGGATATTGATATTAGGCCGTATCGGGCGATGTATAACCCTTGATGATGATATGTGCTGACGGTATCGGGTTGTACGAGATTGTCGATCTGTAGTCAGATCATCAGTATATTGAGGATATTAGTATTGCACTAGACATAGGTCAGTACCCTAGACTATGATCTTGAATAAAGAGGATACCAGAGGAATGGTGTGAGGAATATGATATTGACCCGTACCCAGATTTAGGGATGTCGTACGATGGATTTACGTACAAGCTATATCTTGATGATTGATCCGCACTCTTGACTTGGGATGTCTGATTATAGATATGGTATCGGATATGATATTATTGAGGCGGTATCACCGACTAATATATATACAGGTATGTATATGGATCGACTCAGATGTTAGGCGGTTTCCTTACCTGTAGTCCAGCTTGTTAGCTTAGCCCTTTAGTTTAGTTTAGTTGTTAGATTAGATTCGATTCTTACCTATTTCAAAAACTAACGAATCGTGGGTATTTTAAAAGACAGCCCAAGGAATCCTACGGATATTTCAAAAGACGTATCTTTTCATAAAAACACCGTAGCCCCTATTTTCAAAACCCCATGATTCGTGTTATTTCAAAAGGCACCATTTGTAGGACTTATATTAGATTAATGCAGGTTAGTTACAGTTGCGTCTAGTATTCATCTCCCGCTTATTATTGTGGTTCGCTTCGCATCGCATACTTATGTTATAATTTCTTATTGAACTATTGATATCATGTTGTTAGGACACCAGCACCATTACCGATGATGCGTATGTACCACGTACACTTACTTGCCGGCTCACACACATCTTCATCGGTAATTGCCATGTCACGTACACCTTAGAAAATATTATTGCTTGACATAGCCTGTTAGCTAATAGTTTAGACATTGTAGTTATTACCTGCTACTTCATGCATACTGTTATTCATTGTTATGCCCCATTCATGGATTCTCATGCATATATTCACTATTTTACGAGTTATTGAGGTTTTGGATTCGGATTTCCACGAGATTTTCTCGATTTGGAGGAAAACCGCAAAAACATAAATAAACCTTTTCTCTCTTTTAAAATAAAAAGTGTGGTTTTCCCATGATCTATGAGTCGTCCACCATGAGTTTGCTGATGGATTTCGAGACCCGATTCGAGGAGTGGAGGAACCGTTTCGGGTACATGGTGGGCCCGGTGCGGTACCCCGGGGCAAGAGGAATTTGTTGTTGACGTTGAGCCCGGCAGGGGAGCACTACCGACCGGTGATATTACCCGACGCGTCGGATATCCGGAGGATACCGTCGTGGTCTTGAGATGGATGGTAGGGGCCGGTCTGGATCGACGGCACCCTAGATATTGATTTTGAGATATTGAGGTACAGAGATTGTGATACAGAGATATCGAGATTTTTGGACACTTGTTTTGTGTCGATGCTGGGCACTGTTTTATGCTGATTTCATTTATGGTACCTCACTTTAAAAATACAGTAATCTCACTGATTTATGAAAGCAGTTTTCGTCAGTACATGCATTCTGTTCCATGCATTCATACCTCATTCATATGATATATTGCTACCCGAGGCACTGACACGGGCACATGAGATTACACTCGGGTTAGATATTACCCTAGCCATTGTTATAAGCTGCATGTTATACATATATTTGAGGATATATTATGATCATTGCCTAGGTTGCGTTATTTATGCGATTTCTGTGCGTAGATGTTTTTCTATTCACGAGTTGGCAACTCACCCCCGTTGTGCCCCAGTTTCTTGCAGGTTTGCCGTACAGGTTTCATTACGGCTTTACGGGCATAGTTTCCTTCGGGTGATTTGCTAGTAGGTGGGTTTACTTGTATCGTACCCCCCATTATATAACTTGTATATTATTACTCTGTTGTATCTAGAAGTTCCATCAACCAACATGTATTTATTTTGAGATAGAGACCAGTGATGTTATTCCTTCGACCTTAGAGTCGCGCGTTATATTTCTGTGGTTTTCTTGCGGTTTTGAGTTTCCTTTTGAGTATTGATCCTCGCCCTTGGCGTTGTATATTATATTGCTTGTGTGGTTGTGACCGTCGATTGACGAAGAGCTAGCTCCCGCTTGGGGATGCCTTTTTATTGATTTCGTATACTATTCATGTTGTATCCCGTTTGGGAGCCAGTAGTTTCAAAGGAGACTCTGCCGAAATTTTCAGGAAATACTTGATGTTTTTAAAACCGCATAACTCGGCTTATGCTATTAAAACTACTTGATTTAAATTGGTTTTCCTTTACTCTACTACTTTTCTTGGTTTGGATTTCTGGGTTTTTCGGCTTACTTAGATTACGTACGCCTCGAGACGTTTCGTAGTCTAAGTGCCGGTCATGTTCCGTACTTTCGGGTCGTGACACCGGTTTACCAGTCATAGGGGAACACTATGAGGAGTTGTTCCCGATAGACGAGTACGTATTCGGTGCTAAGCCGGTGGTAAGGGGGCTCACGCTGGAGAATGTTTTTCAACACCAATTCCCAAGCTTGATTAAAGTGTTGAACATCTATGAGTCCCTTTTTATCGAACATGGGAGTCGGGGAGTTAACTTTGAGGATTTCATCGCTCGGTTCCTTCGCCCAAGCGTCCTGTCATCAGAAGCTGCCAAGTTCGCTGCCCTGGATGACCCTTTCGGTTTAGGTGTGGACAACCTACCGGAGAAGGAGATAGACCAATAGGGTTTTTTCCTTCCGGACTTCCCGACTATGTCTCTTGCAGAAATTGCGGCCCCCGGGATGGACGAGGATGCCTTTTTCTTAGGATTTCTCGGGTTGTGGCTGAGTTGGTTTTTGATCCCAATGCACTCTCACCGTATGCGGCCTTCTGTCTTTTACCCAGCCCACCGGATGGCCATCGGGGTAAAAGTGGCTATTGGGATCGCTGGCTTAGCACACTTATATCATGGCCTCAGTCGAGCAGCGGATGCTAATGAGCCCGGGGTACTGCACGTGGCCTTCCCGATGCACTACTTTGTATCGTGGCTTGAGCTACACACGGCGGGTGTCTTCGGCATGCACAAAAGGCCATCGTTCTTCGATAAGTGTGGTTTCCCTCGCATTATACAGCTGATCGGCGCATCAATTGTGACCCCATCACCACGGAACGCCAGGGGTTTACTCCTTCTCTCTCACACCGTTGGAGCCGGGATGTCCTTTATTGACAAGGTGTTGACTATTGGAAAGGCGTCCACCACTGCGGTGCGACCATTACAAGACTCCTTTAAGGATGGAGCCTCAGTTTTGACGGCCCAGGTGACCCTTCACTTATACTCTATTAGACCGGGCTTCCTCGTCTTCAGGCAGAATGGTGCGACGATTTTCATGAGATATAACCCACATCGTTTTGCCCAACAACTGGGCTACGATCAAGGGGTCCCCTTGGAAGCTTTCCTGCTGGAACCCGCTGCCACTGAAGAAGGGATGGAGAACGCGCTGCATCATTTCATGCGCCTGAATACGGGTTCTCATTTTTTTATCAGTGCGCCGGCTTGCGCTCCACGACTCCTCAACGTATACAAAGACCAGTACAATCATGCAACATGAGCCATTATAAAGGAGGAAAGGCGATTGCTGGTCGACCGTAAGGGTGCGCCTCCAGGCAGTGACCGCAACGCTCCTTTGGTTCCTAGGACTCCAGTAGTTGCCCCTCTAAAAGAGGTTAGAACCGGGCCATCGCGTGCGCAAAGTCCTCCACACGGATTGCCGCTACCCGATACTACAGATGCTGCCCTAGTGCCCTGTGCTCCAGCGGAAACAGTGGTTGTAGCCTCGCCGGAATCTGGCGTAGGTGCAGACATCGGGACCTGTCGTCCCAAGGTGGCTGCTAAGCGTAAGTCGATCCTACGTGCACCTAGGGTCGGAGGGCAGAAGAAAAAGAAGTCGCTCTTCGCTGCAGACGTCGCGTTCGTCAGGAACCCCACGCTCCCTATGCCGAGGGCCTGAGTGAATATGGGACTAACGAGGGATTAGTCATGCCGCCGCCGGATGATACAGACTTGGAGGCCGCTCTCGAAACTTTAGCGTGGTTAGCAAGGCGTGACGCATGGCTGGCTAAGCTTGCAGATTCAGGTAATCAATAGTCGCATTTTCTATTGCATCATATCTTTATTATTGCCTTCGACTAATATTTTTCCTTCTTTTCTTCCAACAGGCATTACCACTGAAGAAGCCATTGCCGCTTCACTCAAGACCTTCCAAGAGGAGGAACGCTTTAGAGCGTCTTTAGGCCTCAGTAAGTTTTGATTCATCAAGTTTTTATTCTCCTTGTGTTATGGTCAATCTAATCTCTCCTTTTTTTATTGTAGAAACTTTAATGCCGTTCCCGCCAAGTGACGCAAATGTTTTGCTAGCTGCCGATGTTCCTGCTTCTTCTAGGCTACTGCAGGAGGTTCATCTTGAAGAGCCGATGAGAGACGCCTTAAAGGCTCTGGAGGCATCTTTAAATGAGTACGACGACGCTTCGATGAAGGAAGCGTCAAAGAGGTCCATCGTGACAGCCCGGGAGGAACGGAAGCGGTCGAGGCGCGAAGCAAAGGCACGCAGGGCTGCCTTGTCCATTGGAGCGGGCCCAAGCACCATCCCTCGTGCCGACACCCCGTCAGAAGAGCCCCTGGTCGCCCTGTCCACAGCTCATAGACAAGCGATCCGCGCCAATAGAGAGGCTAATGACAAGTCTACCTCAAGTAATACTTCTTTCAGAATTTTGTTATAAGACTTATAAAGTTGTCGGTTCTTATATGTTCTACCCTGCATGGCCAAGCCCAACCGAGGGGGAGGCGGAGACTGTTGAACCTGAGGGGCTGAGGGGAGAGACATTGGTCGAGCCCGAGTCGGTGGCGGATGACACAGCTGGGATTGCTGGGCCCGAGGTAGTGGCTGACGAATTGGTCATGTCCGCTATGCCTGAGCAGGCGGTTGTTGTTGAGCCTGAGGTAGCAGCGGGCGGAGTGCCTGAGGCTGATGATCTCATGGTGACGGTGGACGAGATAACCTTGACTGCTGAACCCGAGGGAGTAGCGGGTGAGGTGGCCATGATTCCTGAGGACGAGCCGATCGCTCCTTCTCAGGAATCTGGTAATGCTCCAGTCATAGCCCTCCCCGTCTATGGTCCTCCACCGTCTCCAGGTCTCACGAGCACGACAACGGTTCCCATTAAGTCGGGTGATGAGGCCACGGGAGGTGGCCTCATGTCGATGGAGGAGGGAGCCGCCTCCGTTTCGGCCGGCAGCTCACCAGGTAAATCCCAAGTTACTGTCCTCTTTATTTTACAATCCTTTCTGACAAGTTTACATTTGTTCATAACGCAGGTGCAGCCAGTGCCGATGCCCCATTGCTTGAGGGAGCGCCTTCGACTACTGCCTTAGCGGTGGTCACCTCTCAGCCCTCTCTCATACCATCAAAGATGTTAGAAGGTATGGGTTTGAAACTTATTAATCTCACTTTTCAGACGTATAATTTGTGTACTAAAGTCATACTGTTGTGTCTTTCAGGAGTGCTTTTTGACCATCTTTATCAGGTGTTGCTCCCACACTTCTCCTTCCCATACGAACTCGCTTCTTCCTCTGGTGGCACTGGTGAATATGATTTCCATTGATATCTTTCTTTTTCATTGATGGAATTACTTCTAACCCTTTTTCTCATCCCGACTGCAGTGCTACAAATTGAAGGAGGGGATAAAAGATCGGCTGCGCCACCGGCCCTTCCGGCGTTGCCACCTGTCTCAGCTGGTATGGCGACTATCACATTGATGACTCCCTCCTTTTATTTCCTGAACTGTTATCTGATCGCATCTTGTCTCTTTTTAGCTGTCGTTCCAGTCTCAGCGCCCTTCGAGCCTCGCATCATAATGCCGACAGGTCCTTATCTGAGACGTCCATCTTCGAAAGGGGCCGCGAATAGTCTGCGCATGTTGAGTGACTACGTCGAGGAAGTCGACGTTGAGACTCCTACATCTGCCGCAGACTTCGCTACGGCGGTTAACCCGATGCTGGTGATACTCGTGAACTTTCATGACGAGGGTATCATCGCATCTTGGGTTAACCATTGCAGGGAGATCAAGGCCCGCCTGTAACAGTTGGAGTCGCTTCGTCCCGTTCCCGAGACCTTAGCCGCCAGTAATCAAAGAGCAGCGTGGATTGAGAAGAGCGCTTCTTACTTCCGCCATCTCGAACAAGAAGTCATTTCAAGGCGTAAGGAGCACGGTGAGACTTCGAGCAAATATGCCCAACTACATGCTCGGGTGGGGGCCAACGCTGCGCAACTGAAGGTTATTTTTGAGGGCCTTTTGCAACGCCTCTCCGAAGGGTTATCACTAAGGCATCAGCTTAACGTTGTTGAGTGGGATGCATGATTGTTAGAGATTCTGCGTGTTTAAGTTTAGTTAATTACCGCAATCAAGACGGTTTCGCTTGTAGCTAGCCGGTTGAGTACGGGTCGTCCGCAGGGAGATGAGAATATTTTTCTAAGTGTTTTAACGAGTTAAGTCCAGTTTTACAGATTTTGTTGTGATTAATTAAGTGTTAAAATGATATGTAAAGAGAGCTTGTTAGGGTTAGGATTAGGTTAGTTTGAGTTAGGAGTCGCTCACCTCTTTCGTTGCCCCTCTTAATATCGGTGTTACGGTAATCGGCAACAACGGGGATTAGCACGACTAGGAAGGAACTTGCGAGTATAAGCTAGGCTTTCCAACGCATAAGTTCTTCCTTTTGGTGCTTGTCCGTCCGTTCTTGGCTCTTAGCCATAACCTCCGGTTAATTCAACCACAACCGGTCTCACTACGGAATCACCGCTATCATGTAGGATAGGGTGCCGTAAGGAGCGGATTGTGGTTCAATTAACGGGAGTCGATTCAAGATGTTGGGCAAGGAAAGAGTGAGAGAGATTTCCTTCTCTCAAACTTCCTTTATCCTACCCTAACAAGTATGAAACTACTCACACATCATAATGAAAAGAAAACAAAACAAAAGAGGAAGATAGAAAGAAAGAGATTAGAAGATAACAACTAGCTATTTGCGACCTCACCTTGGCAAGGATCAAGCGTAAGCATCATGGTTGTTTAAGGATAAAGGAAAAGAGAAAATAAAGAACAAGAAATAACAACAACTAAGTTAACAAATGAAAATTACAAGCAACAATAATTTAACTAAAGAACAAGACAAGCATGATAAGTAAAGAGAACTCCTTTATTCATTCTTCACTCACAAAAGCTCACTACAAGATTTTTAATGGAGAAGAGATGAGAGGAGGAAGAAGAACAACACTAAAACCTAAAAAATAAATACAAGATTATGCACCCTTTGGCTTCACAAGTTCTGGACTATTTATAGGCAGGTAACAGAAATTCTAAGGCAACATCCTGGACCCATGTGAAAAGACCCAACTACCCATGAAAAATGACAAACTGAAGGCCCAGTACGGCCGCGGATCCGCGGCCTATACCCCCTATTGGCCGCGGATCCGCGGCCCTATGGTGGAATTAGGGCATGGGGTTTTTGGTACTTCCCTGGTTTGCTGTGTCCTTTATTCTGGCATATGTTTTTCTCAGATTTGCTTCACGATTTTTCCAGAATTTCTGTTGATCAAAAGGTGATTGGATGTGTATCTTTTGTCATGATTTTCTTGAGCTCCGCGTAGATTTCTTGGATCTTGTGTTGCCATTGAGCCTTGTGCATGAAAATGACATTGATTTGCCATTTTGTCTTTTAATCTGATGTGCGGCAACATACGGATAAAGAGCGGAGACCCGTGTTTTATCTGTGGTTAGCAGGAACCCGGGTTTTGTCGTGTTTTTCCATGGATTTCACCGTTTAAGGCCGAGAACCTGTATCCTGCAATTGACTAGCAAACACGGCTCAAGAGTACCTACCGATATGCAATGTGATAAAAATTGGGCGGTATGAAAATGCAAAAATCCGATATGAATAAATACCCCCAAACTTATCATTTGCTCATCCCGAGCAAAGCCAATTTATTCACAAAAAAATTCCTAACCTCACTTTCGCAGAAAACGCGATTGCACTGAGCATGTGCAACAAGTCGTTAAACCTCTAGGTGTCCCTAGTAGGAGGAGTGTTGTCTCTTGAGGGTTTTCAGCGGATACTACCCACAAAATCCGGTCAAGCTAGTTTTGTAAAATAACTAAGATTCAAACCCTAAAGTTTTGTTTCAGAAAATAACAATTCTATTATCCTAAGTCTATACTATCGAACCTTTATTTTTCACACCTCGCTTCTTATTTAACTACAGATTTTACATGTCTTTACGTGCAGTGCAAATAGTGTCGTTAAGTTTCCAGAAGGATCGATTTACGTCATCATGTCACACAATAAAGCCCAGATAACAATTTTAAAAGGATCACATAAGTTTTATAAAGAGTTAAGCATTTTTCAAGTTTCGTTTTCCAGTAAGGTTTCAACTTTAGAATTTCTATCTTCCTTAACAGGAAACTAGGTCTTATTCTTCACTCCACCTTTTTCTTGTTTTCATTTCATACACACCTCTGTGAACGTGCAATAGTCTTTATCATAGAGTAAAACCTTCATATCTCCGCTAATTTTTTTATAAAAGCCTGTCTTTTATCAAGATTATTCTCACACAAAGAACCGTTAGGAGTTTTAACTCGGAGGGAACACTTGCTTGATTTTGTTTTAATCTGGACTTTCTAGGCTTCTTAGCGAGCTTTGGGCCAATGCACCTAAACCAGTTGGTTTTAGGGCATTAGGTGTAGAAACACCCCAGCGGACTTAGTTACTCAAGTTACCTAGGTCCAAAAACAAACGACAGTTTGGCGTGAAAATCAGATGATTTAATACGAACAGAGATATAACCGGCAGTTCAGTTATTTTTTTGGATAAAAGACGTGTTTAGTGGGTTTGGTGTGTAATCATTCCAATCAAGTTCCAGATGGGTTATTTTTCAGACTTAGTTCCAATTACGGCATCAATAACATTCCTTCATATTCGCTTTACTTCATAAACTATTCTTGACATTACTTATTTCAGAACAAATCTATTTGATCCTCAGAAAATCATTTATCTGTTTAAGAGTTTTTAAACATAAAAGACTTGTCATCTAATTTCCAAAAACTCACGACACGTGTAGTGTGATGTAAAGACGTATATCAGCTATTGTTAACTTCAAAGGAGAGTTATCTTTCAGGTTTTCAAAATCTAACCATAAGATTTAGTTATTCTTATTTTATCAAACAAACCGTCGAAATGTTGAATCAGAGTCCTCCTACTAGCTAACTTGACAGAAAAGTTTTTATATTTTTGGAAAATTTTCAGATTTTTATGGATTTTATGGATTTTAAAATGCAGATGCAAAATATACATATGAATGCGAAGGAAAGAAATGCGTACCGAGCGTACCCCCAAACTTAAACTGGACAGTGTCCTCACTGTCATTGCATGAAGAGATCATTTGAAGAGTCAAAATTGTCGGTTAGTGATACACAAATTTTTTTTGTTTTTGTTTTTAAAGAAAAGAAAAAGAATATACACAAATATATACAAAATGGTGTATACATACCCCCAAACTTATTTAGAAAAGTGTCCACTGTTCTTGGCTGGATAACCGAAGTTTGGAGGTAGGCAGAGGAAGATCAGGCAGGGTAAACTGGCTCCTGTAAGACCAGGAGCTCCTCTGTTGGTTCGGCGCTAAGGTACGGTTTTAGTCGGTGTCCGTTCACTTTGAAAAATGAACCGTCCTTTGGATTTTCCAAATCCACAGCGCCCTGCGGATACACATTCCGCACAAAATACGGCCCTTTCCAGCGAGATCTGAGCTTTCCTGGATGGAAGTGAAGTCTGGTGTCGTAAAGCAGTACCTGCTGGCCAGGTACGAAGGTTTTGCGCAAAAGGTGTTTATCGTGAAACACCTTCGTTCGATTCTTAACGACAACCGCGTTATCGTAAGCCTCATCCCTAAGCTCGCTCAGTTCGTTCAACTGCAGCTTCCGATGGCTGCCCGCATCTTCGAGAGACAGATTCAGCTCCTTTATCGCCCAAAATGCGCGATGCTCTATTTCGACAGGTAGGTGGCAGGCTTTTCCGTACACAAGCCGATAGGGAGACATGCCAAGGTCGGTCTTATAAGCGGTTCGAAATGCACAAAGGGCATCAGTGAGTTTCAGCGACCAATCCTTACGGTTCTTGGAAACCGTCTTCTCCAGTATCTGCTTGATTTGCCGATTTGAAACTTCGGCCTGCCCGCAGGTTTGGGGGTGGTAGGGCGTGGATAGCTTATGATTAATGGAGTATTTCCGCATTAAGGCCTCGAAAGTCTTGTTGCAGAAATGACTTCCATTGTCGCTAATGATCGCTCGGGGGTGCCCAAAACGGGAGAAAATGTTTTCTTTAAGAAACCTAACGACAACCTTGTCCGGCTGGGCACAGCCTCGACCCATTTAGAGACGTAATCAACAGCGAGAAGGATGTACAAGTTCCCAAAAGAGCTGGGAAACGGCCCCATGAAATCTATCCCCCAAACATCGAAAATCTCCACAACCAAGATCGGTTGGAGCGGCATCTCGTTCCTCCGGGATATCTGGCCCATGTGTTGGCACCGGGAGCAAGTCTTGCAATAGTCATGAGCGTCTTTGAAGAGTTGTGGCCAGTAGAAACCACATTGCAAGATCTTCTCAGCTGTCTTTCTGGGGCCAAAATGCCCGCCATATGCTTGATCATGGCAAAATGACAGCACACTCTTGAATTCCTCGTCAGGGACACACCGACGAATAATCTGGTCGGGACAGTACTTGAACAAATAGGGTTCGTCCCAGTAAAAGTGTTTTACTTGGGATAAGAAGCGAAGTCTGTCCTGACTTGACCATTCAGTCGGTAGTAATCCCGTGGCCAAATAGTTCACAACATCTGCGAACCAGGGTTCGCAAGATACTGTCAAGAGCTGTTCATCCGGGAAAACGTCGTTGATCGGAATTGGAAGCGAAGGCGAAGAAGGAAGTCGTGAGAGATGGTCGGCAACTACGTTTTCACATCCTCGTTTGTCCTTAATGACAAGGTCAAACTCTTGAAGCAAGAAGATCCAACGTATTAGCCGAGATTTTGCATCTTTCTTCACAAAAAGATGGCGCAGAGCAGAATGGTCTGTGTAGACAATGACTGGAGAGCCGTTGAGGTAGGTCCTGAACTTTTCTAAAGCAAATACAACAGCTAAGAATTCCTTCTCAGTTGTTGTATAATTGAGTTGGGCGTCGTTCAGGGTTCGGCTCGCATAATAGATTACGTGCGGCATCTTGTTGATGTGTTGTCCAAGGATAGCACCAATGGCAAAGTCGGATGCATCGCACATAATCTCAAATGGGTGCGTCCAGTCAGGTGAAGAAAGAACGGGAGCAGAAGTGAGTGAGCGTTTCAATGACTCGAATGCAGTCACACAGCTCGAGTTGAAGTCGAATGGCGTGTCCTTGGCCAGCAAAAGAGTCAAGGGCCCAGCAATCTTGCTAAAGTCCTTGATGAACCGTCTATAAAAACCGGCATGGCCAAGGAAGGCTCGGATATCTCTGACGCATCGGGGAGGAGGAAGATTGGAAATGACCTCAATCTTTGCTTTGTCAACCTCTATTCCATTTTGCGAGATGATATGTCCTAAGACAATACCTTCGCGCACCATGAAGTGGCACTTCTCCCAATTAAAAGTGAGATTCTTGTCCTTACATCGGGTAAGGACAGCGTCAAGATGCAGCAAACACTCGTTGAAGGAATCGCCGAAGATGGAGAAATCATCCATGAAAATCTCCAGAAATTTTTCCACCATGTCTGAGAAGATTCCCATCATACACCGCTGGAAGGTAGCGGGCGCATTGCATAACCCAAAGGGCATGCGACGATATGCGAATGTGCCGAAAGGACAAGTGAAAGTGGTCTTATCCTGGTCTTTTTCGGCGATGGGAATCTGATTATAGCCGGAGTAGCCATCAAGAGAGCAGTAGTACTCGTGTCCGGCTAATCGTTCAAGCATTTGGTCAATGAAAGGTAGCGGAAAGTGGTCTTTCCGCGTTGCGGCGTTGAGTTTTCTGTAATCAATGCACACTCGCCACCCAGTTTGGGTGCGAGTAGGGATTAACTCGTTCGCCTCGTTAGTGATGACCGTTATACCTGATTTCTTGGAGACAACGTGGATGGGGCTAACCCACTGGCTATCAGAGATAGGGTAAATGATACCACTATCTAGACATTTTACGATCTCCTTCTTCACAGCCTCTTTCATGAATGGATTGAGACGTCTTTGTGGATCCCGGGCTGGTTTAGCATCATCCATCAGATGAATGTGATGCTCAACGATCAGGGGACTAATCCCCTTGATGTCCGCCATGGACCAGCCAAAAGCTTGCCTGTTGCTGTGCAAGACCGCAAGAAGGGCTCTCTCTTGCTCTGGAGCTAGAGAAGCCGAAATGATGACAGGGAGGGTCTCGTTCTCACCTAAGTAAGCGTACTTAAGGTGAGATGGCAAAGGCTTGAGTTCGAGCGCTGGAGGTGAATCGATTGAAGTCAAGATTGGTGCAGAGGTCTCGAACTCAAAGGACTCCGGCAAAGGTTCAAAACGAGTGTAGGCGACCGAGTTGGATGGTTCAAGTAACTCATCCGGAAATTCGAAAGATTCAAACTCGGGTTGTGCGCCGCTAAGATCGTTCGAGAACGTGAAACACTCGTAGTCGTTGTCGGGCGCAGAAACAGCAGCAGGTTCGAAGAGGAACGCACTAGTGGCGTCAAGATTATCGTGTTCGAACAGAAACTCCTCGAATTCACATTCTTCTGGGGTGATCTCCTGGATCGAGCAGACGTCCAGTATATGAGTATTAGGTTCGGCGGGCTGATTCCCCAACCTAAAAATGTTGAGTTCAATCGTCATGTTTCCAAAAGAGAGGTTCATCGAACCATTGCGACAATTGATCACAGCATTTGAGGTTGCAAGACATGGGCGACCGAGTATCACCGGAATTTGATTCCGGGGGTTAGCTATAGGCTGTGTGTCTAATACAATGAAGTCAACGGGGAATATGAAGTCCCCGACTTTTATTAACACATCCTCTAGCTCACCCCTAGGATCGGTGATCGATCGGTCGGCCATTTGGAGAGTGCAGTGCATGGGTTTCTGCTCTCCTACGGCAAATTGCTCGTATTCTGAGTACGGAAGCAGGTTAACACTGGCACCAAGATCTAATAGTGCGCGGTTGATGTTCTTATCCCCAATAGTAATAGAAATCGTAGGACAGCCAGGGTCCTTCCATTTTTGTGGTAAAGATTGGGTAAGGGCATCACTCACAGCACTAGCCAAGAAAACTTTCTTGGGTACCTGAGACTTCCTCTTTTTCGTGCACAAGTCCTTTAAGATTTTCGCGTAGGACGGGACTTGTTGGACAGCATCTAAAAGAGGAATGTTAATGTTAACCTGCTTAAATAACTCCAGAATCTTCTCCATCTGAGGATTTTGTTTATTAGACCTCAACCGATTTGGAAATGGAACATTTTTAAAATTGGTTGAGTCTAATGTTGGAGGAGGAGATTGTGGAGTTGGAACGGATCCCAGAACAGGTGTTTTCGTGGAGTGAGAAGTGGGTCCGTTCAGAGCAGAAAAGAGGAAGGAGAGCCTTGTGAAGAACGGAGAATAGGCTCAGAAGACGAAGAAGCAGGAGAAGAAGAAGAAGTAGAAGAAGAAGCGGCCGGGGTGTCATCGTTGATCCGTGTGCCAATGTTGTTTTGCAGCATCCTTCCCGATCTCAATATGGTTACGGCACTCACATTATGGTTCTGTTGTTCAAGAGCAACATGTACATTATGTGGGTGACCGGGATTTGGGAGTGGTTGGGACAGGAGCTTCCCCTTTTCTCGCTCGCTTAAGGCCGCATTCAGCTGTGCAATCTTGGCCTCGATGGTTTTGATGCTTTGCCCGTGAGCGGCAGTGTGTTGCACTAAGGACTGAATGGAAGACTGGATGTTGGCGGTGGACTGAGTCGATTGTTTAACGAACGCCTCAAGACTTCGTTCGAGCGAGGAAACCTTATCGTTGTTTGACGGAACAAAGTTGTTTGGTGGAAAAGAATTGTTGGGTGCAAAGTTGTTCGTCTGATTTTGGAAAGGTTGGGGTTGGAAGGGCTGCTGAAACTGCTGTTGAGTTTGTTGTTGCGCTTTTTGTTGCGGCGGAGGAGCCCTTTGGAAATTGTTGCCTTGGAATTGATTCTGATTTTGATTCCAGGCGAAATTGGGGTGGTTCCTCCAACCGGGATTGTAGGTGGAAGAGTATGGATCATTCCTCGGTCTTTGCTGAAATGCAGCATTAACCTGATCCTGTCATTGCGATGGCGGATTGTAAGGACACTCTTCGGTCAAGTGAGAAGGATCGGAACAACAAGCGCAAATGGTACGAAGGGGAAGAACAGGGGCAGGAGAAGGAGAAGAGAATTTGCTCTCTATTGCTTCAAGCTTTCTCGTTATTGCAGCCATTTCAGCTTTCATCGCAATAGAGACATCAAGTTGGTGAATTCCTACCCTAGACTGACCGGTAGAAGTGGAGGTAGAAGAAGAAGAAGTCGGTCTGGTGCTCTCCCATTGTAGCGTTTGCTCCGCAAGGTCGTCAAAGAATTGCCACACTTCCTCGTCAGATTTTGATAGGAAGTGGCCCTGACAGATGGTTTCCAACAACTGCTTCGTTGCTGGGTTCAGGCCCTCGTATAAGGTTTGGCAAAGTTGTCATTTCTCTATACCGTGGTGAGGACACTGAACAAGAAGGTCTTTGTACCGGTCAAAGCACTTCCAGAAGGGTTCAGAAGGAAGCTGAGAGAATTGGTTGATTTCATTTCGAATCCTTGCGGTTTTATGATTCGGATAAAATTTCTTTAGAAACGCTTTTACAAACTCGTCCCAACTGGTTATGGAGTGGGAAGCGGTGCTATACAGCCATTTTTCAGCAAGATCACATAAAGTGAATGGAATGACCCGTAGACGTATAGCATCGTCCGACAGTTGGGTAGTTTTCATCATGGCACAGACGTTTTGAAATTTATTGATGAAGATATAGGCATCTTCAGATTCAAGCCCATGAAATCGTGGAAGCATGTTGATGAAGTGGGGCTTAATTTCAAAGTTGTCCCCATTGGCCGGTGGAAGAGAAAGGCAGGTGGGAAGTGCAGAACGGGTGGGATAGAAACGATCCTGGAGCGCGATTCACTGCGGTGCTACAACAGGCGGTGGTGGTGGGTTATTGGTCTCCGTAGGAGGTGGAGCCAATCCAGGGGTATTCAAAGAGATGTTTGGATTAAATCCTGACATCGCGGAAGAAGAGGTTGGTGATGGTGAAGGTGAAGATGTATGAACAGAATTCCGGTCAATGTCGGGGTTGGCCGGTAAAGGAAGGGGTGAAAGAGGAGTGGACGGAGTGTCGACGTCTGAGTCGATCGCGTAGTCGGTAGCGACTAACGTAACGCGGACTAGACGGGCACTAGTGTCCCGAGTCGAACCGGACATACACTAAACGAGTTTAGTATAGTCAAAGCGGAGAAGGTGATGGTAAGAAAACGTCAATGGAGAAAAATGATGGGTGGTGGGTGAAAAATGGATTTGGTGACAATGGGCAAGTTTTTATAAAAGTTTTTGATTTTTTCCTTTTCTGTTTTTTTTTTAGAAAGAGCTATACAGAAATATGTACGAACTTACGGCTTTAAGCAATCACAAACAAGATATGCACAATCTCACCTAGATCTAGGGTCACCTAGGTCTGCTAGACAGCTCCTAATTGTTCCAGAGGGCTAGAAAAAGGACCTCAAACCGCCTCTTCTCCGTCTAATGCGGCCAGATAAGTGCCAGGTAAGTGGGAGGTTATCCAACGCTTTCGCAAAGTTCCTTAATTAAATAACCACTTGCCTTCGTCACACTTGCCTAGGCACCGCAAAAGTCAGATAGGATAAACGGCCGATGCCTGTAACTAGTCCTCTGTCCTATTGAGCGCGAAGTCCTTAGGGCTGAGTCTAGTATTTTTTAATTTAACAATGGTCAATGCATATGCTTTTTGTGATTTTTGGGGTCCTGGGAAGGGTGATGAAATCCCCACCCAATCTGAATTGGTTTCAAGCCCCTTAAGTCCGTATTAATTAATGCAAAGCGATAACAAATCAACTGCAAACAATTTTTATTTTTAGCGCGGCGCAAAGAATCCTGCACAAGAACAGTTTATTGGAAGGGGGAAGAGAGTTTGCGCAAAGAATGCTGCAGAAAACACAATTTATTAGAGTCCAGAGGAGTAGGGGAGAAGCAAGAAAGACTTATAGTGATTTTGAGTCGACGAAGCCACCAAGTGGCCGCGGTTCCGCGGCCTAAGCCCTCTTATGCCGCGGTTCCGCGGCAGGAATGTTGATTTGGGGCTTCAAAAATTTTGGGTGTTCTTCTATGGTTGTCCTCTGCTTTTCTGGATTTGCTGAATCTTGATTTACTTACTGTATCTGCTCCAGATTTTTACAGTGGACCGTTTGCTTCGTTTTGATCCGTCGCAGTGTAGTCGCGAAATGTGGGTCTAATTTCCCACGTCTTTGGCACTGATCTTGAACTCCGTATTTTCCTGCACGCTTGCACAAAAACTAATCAAAAATAACAAGATGATTTTTTTACAAAGTATATTTTTTTTTTGTTTTTGTTTTTCGGTTATATTCACAAGTTAACCCGAAATTACACAAAGAAATAAACTACCGTCTCTCCGGCAACGGCGCCATTTGATTGTTAGAGATTCTGCGTATTTAAGTTTAGTTAATTACCGCAATCAAGACGGTTTCGCTTGTAGCTACCCGGTTGAGTACGGGTCGTCCGCAGGGAGATGGGAATCTTTTTCTAAGTGTTTTAACGAGTTAAGTCCAGTTTTCCAGATTTTGTTGTGATTAATTAAGTGTTAAAATGATATGTAAAGAGAGCTTGTTAGGGTTAGGATTAGGTTAGTTTGAGTTAGGAGTCGCTCACCACTTTTGTTGCCCCTCTTAATATCGGTGTTACGGTAATCGGCAACAACGGGGATTAGCACAACTAGGAAGGAACTTGCGAGTATAATCTAGGCTTTCCAACGCATAAGTTCTTCCTTTTGGTGCTTGTCCGTCCGTTCTTGGCTCTTAGCCATAACCTCCGGTTAATTCATCCACAACCGGTCTTACTACGGAATCACCGCTATCATGTAGGATAGGGTGCCGTAAGGAGCGGATTGTGGTTCAATTAACGGGAGTCGATTTAAGATGTTGGGCAAGGAAAGAGTGAAAGAGATTTTCTTCTCTCAAACTTCCCTTATCCTACCCTAACAAGTATGAAACTACTCACACATCATAATGAAAAGAAAACAAAACATAAGAGGAAGATAGAAAGAAAGAGATTAGAAGATAACAACTAGCTATTTGCGACCTCACCTTGGCAAGGATCAAGCGTAAGCATCATGGTTGTTTAAGGATAAAGGAAAAGAGAAAATAAAGAACAAGAAATAACAACAACTAAGTTAACAAATAAAAATTACAAGTAACAATAATTTAACTAAAGAACAAGACAAGCATGATAAGTAAAGAGAACTCCTTTATTCATTCTTCACTCACAAAAGCTCACTACAAGATTTTTAATGGAGAAGAGATGAGAGGAGGAATAAGAACTACACTAAAACCTAAAAAATAAATACAAGATTATGCACCCTTTGGCTTCACAAGTTCTGGACTATTTATAGGCAGGTAACAGAAATTCTAGGGCAACATCCTGGACCCATGTGAAAAGACCCAACTACCCATGAAAAACGACAAACTGAAGGCCCAGTACGGCCGCGGATCCGCGGCCTATACCTCCTATTGGCCGCAGATCCGCGGCCCTATGGTGGAATTGGGGCATGGGGTTTTTGGTACTTCCCTGGTTTGCTGTGTCCTTTATTCTGGCATATGATTTTTCTCAAATTTGCTTCACGATTTTTCCAGAATTTCTGTTGATCAAAATGTGATTGGATGTGTATCTTTTGTCATGATTTTCTTGAGCTCCGCGTAGATTTCTTGGATCTTGTGTTGCCATTGAGCCTTGTGCATGAAAATGACATTGATTTGCCATTTTGTCTTTTAATCTGATGTGCGGCAACATACGGATAAAGAGCGGAGACCCGTGTTTTATCTGTGGTTAGCAGGAACCCGGGTTTTGTCGTGTTTTTCCATGGATTTCACCATTTAGAGCCGAGAACCTGTATCCTGCAATTGACTAGCAAACACGGCTCAAGAGTACCTACCGATATGCAATGTGATAAAAATTGGGCGGTATGAAAATGCAAAAATCTGATATGAACAATGCACCTGGCCAGGAAGCAGCCCAGAAGGCGGCGGAGGAGCAACTTTCATCCTTCTTGCAGCAGCGAGCCCAGGTGGAAGCGGAAGTGGCCGCGGCAGCCACCTAGGAGGAGGTGCTAAAGGAAGTGCGAGAGCAGCTCGCGGATTTGTTAAAGACACTTCCTCTCCAGTAGCTATCCCTTTTTGTATCGTTCATACTCGTAAATAAAAATGTATATATATATTTTTTATTCTTTAACACAATGTATCCTGTACCCAATCAAGTTTATGAATAAAAGATATACATTTTTTTTTGTAATGTCTTGTGTCATTTCTTCGCCTTTTCTTTCTTTTGTTATCAGCATGCCACCTTAGTAAACATGGTTGATGGATGATTAGAGCAACCATCTTGACTTCCTCAAGAAATAGCGATGGCTTAGGCCGCTGGTTCAGATCTGCTACCTAAGACTTTTCAACTCTATGAGCCGTGAGGGTCTCGTAGAGATTTTTCTCCCTACGGATCGAGAAGATCTTGTAGGTGGGTTTTTCTCCTTAGGAGTCGTGAGGATTCCTAAGTGTGTTTTCTCTTATAGGTCGTAAGGATCCTGTAAGAGAATTTTTCCCTCTTACGAGTCGAGAGGACTCGTAAGTGGTTGTTTCCCTTCTTGTCGAAACTCGACTTCGGAGAGTGAGACCCGTGAATAGTATGCAAGAGACCGTTTTAGATCGACTTGCAGGGTCCCATTGTTCAGGAAGCAAGTTTTTTTAGTCCCTGCTGCCTGAGGCTTCATCTTGCAAGTTGAAACGAATTGGGAATTTGCCCGCGGAGACACTGGTTTCTCTGCGAGCCGACGCGAATCAGGAGGCTCTCGTCAAGAATTGTTTGTTTCCCTGAGTTGAGGTATTTGCCAGGGATTATTTGTTTCCCTGGTGTTGAAACGAGTCGAGAATTTCCCACGGAGGCACTGGTTGCTCTGCGAGTCGACGCGAATCAGGAGGCTCTCGTCAAGGATTGTTTGTTTCCCTGAGTTGAGGTATTTGCCAGGGATTATTTGTTTCCCTGGTGTTGAAACGAGTCGAGAATTTCCCACGGAGGCACTGGTTGCTCTGCGAGTCGACGCGGATCAGGAGGCTCTCATCAAGGATTGTTTGTTTCCTTGAGTTGAGGTATTTGCTAAGGATTATTTGTTTCCCTAGCACCAAGGATTATTTGTTTCCCTAGCGCCAAGGATTATTTGTTTCCCTGGTGTTGAAACGAGTCGATAATTTCCCACGGAGGCACTGGTTGCTCTGCGAGTCGACGCGGATCAGGAGGCTCTCGTCAAGGATTGTTTATTTCCCTGAGTTGAGGTATTTGCCAAGGATTATTTGTTTCCCTGGTGTTGAAACGAATCGAGAATTTCCCACGGAGGCACTGGTTGGTCTGGGAGTCGACGCGGATCAGGAGTCTCTCGTCAAGGATTGTTTGTTTCCTTGAGTTGAGGTATTTGCTAAGGATTATTTTTTTCCCGAGCGCCAAAGATTATTTGTTTCCCTGGTGTTGAAACGAGTCGAGAATTTCCCACGGAGGCACTGGTTGCTCAGCGAGTCGACGCGGATCAGGACACTCTCGTCAAGGATTGTTTGTTTCCCTTAGTTGAGGTATTTGCCAAGGATTATTTGTTTCCCTGGTGTTGAAACGAATCGAGAATTTCCCACGGAGGCACTGGTTGCTCTGCGAGTCGATGCGAATTAGGAGGCTCTCGTCAAGGATTGTTTGTTTCCTTGAGTTGAGGTATTTGCTAAGGATTATTTGTTTCCCTAGCGCCAAGGATTATTTGTTTCCCTGGTATTGAAACGAGTCGAGAATTTCCCACGGAGGCACTGGTTGCTCTGCGAGTCGACGCGGATCAGGAGGCTCTCGTCAAGGATTGTTTGTTTCCCTGAGTTGAGGTATTTGCCGAAGACACTGGTTTCTTCGAAGTTGGGATGAACCGTCGAGATTTGGCTTCGTTTTTTGGCGGAGCCTGTTGGGAAAGTATGGTTCCCCTCTTCGTTTGCGCTCTTGGATTGTATACAGGGATCGATGTGATCTCAACTATAGGGCCAAAGTTTTAACATTATTTTTTTTGTTTTATTTCAGCGATGCTCTATCATTTCTGCTTTTATATCGCAAAGGTCACGATTGTCCAATAATTTCCGCTATTTCTCGCGGTGCCCAATCATTTCGGTTGTTTATTTTGTTTTCACTCGCTGCTTTTTATTGCGAGTTGCCCAATCATTTCGGCTATTTTGCATGCATACATTTTACTTGCTGTTTTTTATTGCAAGTTGCCCCATCCTTTCGGCTATTTCGTATGCATGTGCGGCCTACTGGCTTTCCGCCGTAAACCTGAAATTAGACACCGATTCCGGCATCAGCACCGCTACAACTGGGATATTGCCAGGAGCGAATCATCATCTGCCTCTGTCGATATCAAACAAGGGTGGCTTAGCGATCAGGGTTAAGGTCCTGTCGACTAAGGCTTTCGACTTCGTGAGCCGTAAGGGTCTCACAAAGGTATTTCTCCCTACAAGTCGTGAGGATCTTGTAGGTGTATTTTCTCCTTAGGAATCGTGAGGATTCCTAAGTGTATGTTCCTCCGTAAGTCGTAAGGATCTTACAAGAGGGTTTTCTCCTTGTAAGTCGAGAGGACGTAGAAGGGTCGTTCATCATATGAACATATCCCTAGTCACGGATGAGACTTCATTAGGGAAATGTTTATTCGCGCCCGTGGATTGTATACAAGGGTCAGTATTGAACCACTTGTAGGGCAAAATCAAAGGTTGTGGAGGCTTCTTAAGCACAGGTTTAGGTCTCTGTAACTTAAGACTTTCAAATCTTATGAGCCGTGAGGGTCCCATAAGAGAGTTCTCCTTACGATTCGTGAGGATCTCGCAAGTGTATTTTCTTTTTAGGAATCGTGGGGATCCCTAAGTGTGCTGCTCCCTTGTGAGTCGTAAGGATCTCACGCGGGTGGTTTCTCCTTACAAGGTCGAAGGGACCCTGTAAGTGTCTTTTAACGAGGTTGCGCCTTTTCGGGTTTTCACAAACACTCGCCGGTAGTCCTGCTGTTTTTACTCACGGAGCCCTTTCGGGTTTTCATCCGTGTCCATTTTGCTTATGGACATACCGTTTTTATTTTATTTATTTTCTCTTCTCTTCTTTTTTTTACGAGGACGCGCCCTTTCGGGTTTTCACGAACACTCGCCGGTAGCCCTGCTGTTTTTACTCACGGAGCCCTTTTGGGTTTTCATCCGTGCCCTTTTTGCTTATGGACATACAGTTTTTATATATTTATATTTTTTATATATATTTTTTATTTTGTCAGCCTACGGATGCTGCGGTACTAGTTTAAGGACGTTTCGGTCCGCTATTAGTTTAAGGACGTTTCGGTCCGGCATTGAGAAAGCTGACTACTGCTTATAAAGCTTGAGCTGAGGAAGATAGCGAGCGGACATAGTCGTCGTCATCTATCATTGACCTAGGCCGTGGCTCATTAAGCATAGTATTTCTTTAGGAAGCGACCGTTTATTTGCCTGAAAGGCCTTTCACCGTGCATGTCCATGAGTAGATAGGCCCCATCCTGGTAGACTTTATCTATGATGTAGGGGCCTTCATAGTTTGGCTCGAATTTTCCCCGCTTGGCGCGATTGGGGATCATAGGCCTTTTGACCACTAGCACGAGTTCGCCTTGGCGGAATGTCCTCAGTCGGGTCAATCTTTCGTATCAGCGCGTCATCTTTGCTTTATAGGCCTCCAGATTTTGTTGCGCTATGAGCCGGGTCTCATCGAGGGCATCAAGCTCCTCAAGCCGAAGGTTAGCATTTTCTTCGTTCGTCAACTCGTAGTGGACTGCCACTCGCAGAGAGGGTAACTCTATCTCGAGGGGGAGTACTGCTTCTGTACCGAATACCAGCACATATGGCGTTGTGTTTTTGGCTGTCTTGAACGTAGTTCGATACACCCAAAGAGCTTCTTGCAGTCTTTCATGCCAGTCCTTCTTATTTCGGGACACTGTCTTCTTCATAATCTTTGTTAAGGTCTTATTGAAGGCCTCAGCTAGACCGTTAGCTCGCGGATTATAAACCGAGGAATATCTCCAGTCTATATTGTGCTGTTGTGCGAAGAGACTGATCATGTGGCTTCTGTAAGCTGGCCCGTTATCGGAGATGATCCGTCGTGGAGTTCCAAACCGATATAGGACGAGCGTCTTGAAGAAATGGAGGATATTCTCCTTCTTAACTTCCCTCAGCGGTACTGCCTCTGCCCATTTGGAGAAGCAGTCAGTCGTCACCAGGATGAAACGATGTCCCCTGGACGATGCTGGTTCGATAGGGCCGACTATATCAGTTCCCCACATTTCGAATGGCCAGCTAGCCACTGTCGGGTGTAGCGGATTTGGATGCTGATGGATGAAGTCCCCATGAATTTGGCATGAGTGGCATTGCTTCGCATACTCAAGGCAGTCTTGGATCATCGTAGGCCAGTAGTAGCCCATCCGTTTAATCTTCAACTTCATCTTCGGGCCCGCTTGGTGAGAACCGCAGAGTCCGTCGTGAACTTCCTGAACGACTCTTTTCGCTCCGTCAGGTCCGAGACATCTCAGCCACAGAGAATTAAGTGACCTCTTGTACAGAGTATCATTGACGAAGGCGAAAGACAGAGCTCGTTTCATGAGTTGATGTCTTGAGGACGCATCTTCGGGCGTTCGACGGTATTTGAAGTAGTCTATAAAGACTTCTCTCCAATCCTCGGTATTTTCCCAATCTTTTATTTGCAGGGTTGTCTGCTTACTCGCTCCTTTTTCTTCGGATGATTCCGGAGATATTTCTGCTGGGGCAAGCACGCGACGGCTCTGTACCACGATTCTGACATCATCGAGGTTCTCATCAGCCAATTCTTTAGCAAGCTTGGCCAACGCATCTGCTTTGCTGTTTTCCGCGCGCGGTATGCTTTCCAAAATATAGGAGGGAATTTGGGTCAACAATTGTTGCACTTTTTCTCCGTACTTCACCAATTCTGGCTTGCACTTTTGTGTAATCGCCGTTTACTTGACTAACGACCAGCTGAGAATCTCCATCTACGAGGAGGTTTTCAATTCCCATGTCGACGGCGATCTCGAGACCTACTATCAAGGCTTCATATTCGGCTTCGTTATTCGTCCTCGGCTCTGTCAAGGAGAAAGCAAAGCGCATTATCCTTCCTTGTGGAGTCACGAAGATAAGGCCTACCCCCGATTTGATTATAGGGGTACTTTGTTTGCGCTTCTTCACGGAAGATGCTCCATCGAAATAAAGCTCCCATCGGGTATCATTACCGTCGATCGCATCAAACGCATGTTCGTCTGGAAGATCGCAATTCAGAGGAGAATCGGCAGGTATCGGGTGCTCAGCAAGGAAGTCGGCGATGGCCTGGCCTTTCACTGCCTTGAGAGGTTGATACGTTATCGAGAATTCCATCAAGAGCAGGGCCCATTTAGCGAGCCGCCCCGTCAATATAGACTTTGACATTAAATATTTAAGAGGGTCTACCTTCGAAATGACACGGACCTCATGCGCCAACGCATAGTGCCTGAGCTTTGTTATCGCGAAGATCAACGCCATGCAGTGTTTTTCAATAGGGGTGTAGTTGTTTTCTGCCCCCAGTAGAACTCGACCTAAGTAATAGAGTGCTCTTTCTTTCCCTTGGTCGTTCTCTTGTGCCCATAATGCGCCTAAGGAACCTTCGAGGGCGGTTGTATAAAGAATGAGGGGTTTTCCTTTGACCGGAGCAGCCAACACCGGCGGGTTTTGTAGGTATTGCTTGATCTCGTCTAGCGCGCTTTGGCATTTTTGGTCCCAAACGAACGGGGTTCCCTTCTTCATCAGGTGGCTATAGGGACGGCACTTTCCTGAAAGGTTGGCTATAAATTGCCGTATATATGCGAGCTTCCCTTGGAGAGACCGCAGCTGTTTGAGGGTCCTTGGCGGAGGCATTTCCATGATCGCCTTGATCTTTGACGGATCTATTTCGATACCCCGGTGTCGGACGATGAATCCCAGGAATTTGCCCGAGGAAACTCCGAATGCATACTTGAGAGGGTTCATCTTCAAGTTGTATTGTCGAAGGCGTTGAAATACGGTCTTCAAATGCTCGAGTTATTCCTCGTATGATTTGCTTTTAACCACGAGATCCTCGATATAGCATTCGACGATTTCGTGTATAAGGTCATCGAAGATCTTCGTCATGGCCCTCTGGTAGGTGGCGCCGGCGTTCTTTAAACCGAAGGGCATCACCTTGTAGCAGAATATACCCAAAGGAGTCCTGAAGGCGGTGTGCTTCTGGTCTTCGGGATGCATTTTTATCTGATTATATCCTGACGAGCCGTCCATGAAAGAGAAAACCTCGTGAGTGGATGTATTGTCTATCATCAGTTCGGTAACTGGCACTGGGAAATCGTCTTTCGGGCAGGCTTTATTGAGATCCCGGAAGTCTACGCATATGCGCACTGTCCCATTTTTCTTCATCACCGGGACGATGTTGGCGATCCATTCAGGGTATTGAACTTCCTGGATGAAGCCAGAGTCGATCAGCTTTTTGACTTCAGCATTGATACCCATTTCAAGCTCGAGCCGCATTCTTCTCGGCGCCTGTTTGACTGGCTTGACGTCCGGAGATATCGCCAATCTGTGCACAGCAATTTCTGGATCTAGTCTTGGCATTTCGGAATAGTTCCACGAGAAGCAATCTCTATGCTGTAGAAGTACGTCCTTTAACGCAGCCACCCTTTCTTCAGATAGAAGATCACTGATGAATGTCGGTCGCGGGTCATTCGCCGTTCCCAACTCAATTTTCTTAAGGTTATCTGCAGTGGTATGGATTCCATCTTCTAGCTCTTTTGGCGCTGGTGGGAATTCTGAGATCATCTCATCATTGCTGTTTTCGAAGCACCAGGGAATGCTGTCCATGTTCTCAGGCTCTTCTTCTAATATCGTTATCACGTGACAAGTACGGATTCGCTTCCAATCCCAATGCGGAACTGGTTCTTCTTCCGTAGCCTTGGGTTCGTGCTTCTGTGGCGGCGCTACCCTCCAGTTGTCGGACAGAGCGAACTTGCCAAGCTGATACTGATCTTCAACCCAATTCTTGAAGGTGAAGCAGTCTTCGAGAGGGTGCCTTATCACTTGGTGATAAGGGCAATAGTCCGGGTGAGAGACTTCGCCTGCTTGTTCGGGGTGTTTAGACTCCGGCAGTGTAAGCATCTGATGTTTTAGAGCGAGGTCAAGTATTTTCTTCGTTTTGTCCCAAGGAAAAGAGTATGCTCGACCCATTTTTCTCATGAGGGATAGATCGGAACCGCTTAGTTCCCGCTTGCGTGGCCTTTTAGCCCTGCTTCGTTGCTGTTGAGCGCCTTTTTCGCGTTTCGACTTGTTTCTGCCTCTGCGTCGGGCCTTCTTTATAACAGGTTGACAAGGAGCAGCATTTTCATCTTTCACGGCCTGTTAGAGAAGGCGTTGCGTTTTGGCTTTCTCGTAGATGACCATTTCGCGGTTATGATCGTCCCGGACTTTTTGACCTGCTTCCTTTATAAGCTTGTCCATTTGTTCTTCGAACGACGGACTGGGCACTTTTGCATCTGGAACTTTCACTGGCTCAGGATTAGCGTCCTCCCATTGAGCATCCGCTTCTTCATCGAAGTCATACATGACATAGCAGCTGTTTAGTAGCTCTCGTTTCTTTGACCGGATGTATCCAAGTCCTTTTGTCTCCATTCTCCCATTAGGTAGTTTGCGTTGAGTCCAGGGAACGTTCCAGACTTTATCATAGAACTTGGCTTTTCAAACGGTCTGCTTGAAGGATATCCCCTGGCGTTTCAGCAGCTTTTTCAGACCTTCCGTATAATATCTGGGAAGACGGATAGGCTGAAGCCTGTTGAGCGTAGGATCCGCGCCATGCCATATTTCTTTCTCCACTTTGGTTTCTTCAGAGCGGTAGAATAGAATTGCTTTTTCGGTTTCTCGCCTGGGAGGGATATAGAATGTTCGCAGCTCTTCTGCACTGTAGATATCAAGCGCATCCAGTTCCTTACGGTGTTTAAGCGGCACCATGGCGACTTGTAGACTTTGTTCTTCGTTAGCGGACGTTCGTATTGAAGGTCGAGCAGAGAATACAACATGGATCTCATCTTCCGAGTCTCTACCAAAGATCAACGTAGGAGTGGACGGTCCTGGTTTGTTGTGTTGGGACGGACCCGAATACACTATCTCCTCTTCATCCTCGGTTTCACTCCCGAAAACAGGGATGGTGGCGTTAGCTTTGTTGTCCGGCTTGTGACACCTTTCTGTGTCTTCGAAATCCGGGAAGAAGTATTTGGCATCTTCATATTTGCGGACTTCGTTCACGGAAAACGGATTCAGTTCTCCCGCCACGGTATACTCGAGACCATCCTTAGCGTATTTCATATACTGATGTTGTGTAGAAGGGATGATGTTGTACTCGTGTAACCACGGTCGGCCGAGCAGAGCATTGTAGCAAGTCTTAGCGTCTATGACGTGGAACTTAATGTCCGTGACGAGTAGCCCAAAGCGTAGCGTCAGTATCACAGACCCAAGAGTTCTTGATGACTGGGAGTCGAACCCAGATATGGTAATCTTATCCCGAGCAAGGTGCTGGACACTCATGCAGATTTCTTTTAATACCCGCACATTGAGGAGATTAACGGAGGATACATTGTCGATCAGGATTTTTCCTATCTTTATATCGTGGCAGTATCCTGAGACATAGAGGGGGCGATTGTGTTCGCACGTCCCAAGGAGAAGGTCTTCATCACCAAAAGCGACATCGGCCTTGTGCACTTCCTCCAATTCATCCTTCATCTTTTCCACGGCCAGGAAAGCTTAGAATTGCTCCGGATCCTGTAGCGTCTTGATTAACGAATCTCTCACCTCCTTTGATAGCAAAAGGGCGTCAAGAATGCTGAGCTGCGATGGTAGTTTCCTCAGATGCGCTAAGATGTTGTAATCCACCTTATTTCTCTTCGGCTGGTCTTTGGCACTTAGCTCCTCCACCACTTGGTCATCTAAGACGATATCTTCAGAGACCTTTTCTTTCCCTTTATCTTTTCTGTTTGAGGGCCCGAGATTCTTTTTGGGGAGCGTGCGATTACGTAGCCGGATATTTTTGCAAACCTTCGGCTCTTCTTCTTTTCTCGAAGTGGACTCTTTAAAGAGAGGGGCAAGTTCCAGCTCCTCATCAGAATCGCTTTCGAATGTAGGCACTTGTGACCCCTCGGCATTAACCATGCGACAATCACCGGTAGTTCTGTTAAATTTTTCAGTCATGTCTTTCCGCTCCCGACGAGTTTTACGTTTCTCCCGCTTAAAGCGTTGTCGATGAGCAACGTATCCTTGCTACCATCTATCGAAAGCTTTGCACTCTTGAGTGGGGTGCGAAACCTTCTGATGATATAAGCAATAGGAGGGGTGCATTTCCACTTCACCGGTGATGTTTCCTTCGGAGGATGGTAGCTTCATGCCCATTGATATGGCCTTAGCAAACATTTTCCTCATCTTGAATTGGCTTTTGTCGGTAGTGGAGGTATTTTGCTCCAGCGGGATCGTCTCAGCTCTTTCATCAAGTCGCTGGCGCTTGGCCCATTCAAATATTACCGCCTCGCGTTCTCGATCAGCTTTACTTTTCAACCGAGCTTCATTAAGGAATGCGTCAATTACTTCATCTGATGGCCCCAGAATTTTTGGTTCAGGGTCTGCCCCCAGCGTTCCAGTACAAGGAGTCTCCTCATCGTCCATGAACGAATGGGAAATCACATGACAGCCCGCCACATATTCTTCAGATTCATCAGATGAACTTTCTCCCTCATCTTCCTCTTGAAAGACATGATTGAGGAACTCTTGGAATGTAATGGGAGTCTGTGCCTTCTGGTTGTATTCCTCCAGCGCGTCAATTTGTTTTTGCAAGTCCGTGCGCTTGTCGCCTGGCTTCACGGTCTTCTTAGATTTCTTCTTCTTCTTTTTCGAAGATTTTGATGGCTGGTTGCGAGTGCTTGGGCCACCACCATCGGTCTTTGGAGTTGTACGTGGCTTCAACATCCCCTCAATGATCTGCGGTTCCAACGGGTTCTTCCACCTAATCGCTGGACACGTCTGAAGATCGTTTAGCATCCTCTTTGTCTTGGCTGATAATACAACCTCCCAAGGAGCTTCTTCAACGACGGAGCATGTTGCCCCTGGCGTATTCGTCCCCTTAGAGGTATGGGGCTGCGGGGGATTCACCTTCCATTTGTCAGATAACGCGAATTTGCCCTGTCGGTATTGGTTTTCAAGCCAATTTTTTAAAACGTAGCAATCTTCGATCGGATGGCCCAGTACTCGATGATAAGGACAGTAGTTGGGTTCATTGACATCACTTGGTTGCAACGGACGTTTTGGATCCGGCAGATTTATGAGTCGGTTGCGCAACGCCAGCTCGAATAACCTTCTCGTTTTATCACGGGAAAAAGAGTAAGAACGTCCTAGCCTCTCCTCAAGGGCTACGTACGGACGCATATTATTTTGACGAACAACCGGCTTCAAGTCGCTCGGTTGTTGTTGAGCATTAGCGACAACGATCGATTTTCCCTTCCCTTTGTCATTTCGGGAGTCCGGCTTTGGAAGAGGGGGTTTATGGCCCATCTGATCCATTTGTGCTAGCTTGTCAATCAAGGCCTGGAAGGTAGTTGGCTTGAAAAACATCATAAATTGTGAGATGGTTGCTTGCGGATCAAGGGTTCCCACAAACATACCCACCGTGGGAGCCTCTTCAATGCGCTGCTCGCACATCGACCATAAGTTCCGCCATCGTATAGTATATTGAACCCATGTCTCGCCTGATTTTACCCTGGCGTTAATCAGTGCCGTCATCGGGGTGCGTTCACTGGCGCTTGCAAAACGCAGAGTAAACAACAGCTCCATCTCCGCGAAGGTTTTTATAGAGTCGTTCGGGAGCTCAGAGTACCACTCGAACGCCGTATCTGATAAACTTCCAACAAACTGGCGAAGCAAAAGCTTGTCATCACCGCCGGTGTTCCGCAGAGTGCCCTGAACTGGGCAATATGCTGGTGAGGATTTCCCGTCCCTTTGTAGACAGGGAACTTGGGAATTGTGTAACCGGGTGGGTATTTGATTTGATCGTACCAACTTGGATATGGTCGTCCTTTTTTTACGATCTGGCCAGCTGCTTCAGCCGCATGATGAACCCGTATTTGTTGGGCTATGTACTCATCCAAATCAGCTTTGGAGATTGTATCCTCCTTAGCTATTGATAGAACTGGCAGAGGATTTGACGTTTCTCACCTATCGTCACCAAGGACGATCGGGGAATCTTCAGCCGGAGGATCTTGTTGTATCATCATCCCTACCATGTCTTGGAACAGGAGGCCCATACACTGTATGTTGGCTGCTTGTTCAGCAGCCTCTTTGTCCTTCTTCTCCAATATTCGATGAAGGAATTTGGCGTCGGTCTCTTCCTCTTGGCGTTCATCCGAGGACGTTTCATGGTTTTCTTTTGGCCCCGTAAGTGCGGCCATAGCATTCATCATCTCTTGGAGCTTCTGTTACTGCTCTTGCGCTTTGGTCACTGATCGCGTAAGCGGTCGATGACCCATAGATATGCGACTGTCCTCTTTACCAGACGCCGCATAGACGGTATGAACTACAATGCCCCCTGACTTAGGGCGTTTGGGTTTACCACCTTTGATATTCGTCGCCGGCGCGGGGGTTTTCTCCGGCCTTCTTCTTTTGTTGGCCGTTGAAGTTGAAGGCGCCGTTGCAGTGGGCACCCTAGCGATTGTTGTCCTCTGCTGTTCAATAGGACGGTCTTTTTCTTTTTGCACCTTCGTCTTCTTTCTTTAACGAGAGTGATCTGGGTCAATCATGGAGTCTTGAACTCTCCGCCAAAGATAATAAATTTTTTAGGACAGCCGTTGAGGGGGCTGTTCCTGTTTTGTTTCCGGAACTCTCTCCGCAGGTTGGGGAGATCTTTTCAGTGTAGCGGTTGGAGAGTTCTTACATACCCTCCTCAGCAGTTCAAAGTTGTTCCCAGTTGGAACAGCAGCGTTGACTTCCACCATTGGAGCCGGTGGAGTTAGCCCGGAGGGGGAGTTGCCCCCTGCCTTCCTTACTCATCGCCAATAGCGACGTCGAGCATGACGAGCCGTTGGGACTGGCTCGGAGATTGAGACAGCTTCTTTTTGCCCCCTGTCTGAATGAGGCACCGCTGGTGTTAACCTGTCGAAAACGGATCCTCGAGCAGGGGCAGGAGCAGGAATCGTCAGTCTTGAAACGACTGACTCTTTGACAGGGGAAGCCGCCTTGACGACTTCTGGAGCAGCAGTTATTGCCTTCCTTGGGATAGCCAATTTAGAGTTCTGATCCAGCCTGGCGAAAACAGAGGCTGTCGGTTTGGTAGTGGGTGACCCATTGACAGGGGCCGTCGTAGCAGTGAGTCGGTCGAAGACCGACTCCTTGTTCAGTTCCAGTGCAGGTATTGGCATAGAGAAGCTTGTAGGTGGGATCATGGTCCCGAAAAACAGGCCGGTGGTGGCCTGGGTCACCTGTTCTACCGGTAGAGCGAGGAAGGAAGCCGCTTGGGGCCCATATGCTACACCTCCAGGGGAGGTGGAGCGTCCGTTGCAGTGGCACTTCAAGCAGTTGGTGCAGTTAGAGGCCATTGATGCTTGAGTTCTGCGCCAAGCAAAAGACCAAATCTTAGTAACTTAAAATCCAAAGGCAACCATTTAACAAACCGCGATTGGTTCGCGAAGACGACACACGAAGTGTGGAGTGGAAAGAGGAAAAGGTCCCACCGGGCGTACCAGAATCTGTTCCCCTCCGAATGGCGGCCGACGACGCGAGGACGTCTTGCCTGAGATTCGGGGCAGATGCTATTTGGTTTTATCCGTCTACCTCTCCGAAGATGCCAAGTTGATTTATGGCACCGTGTATCGGAGGTTTAGAAGGATGCGGCCGATGTAGCAGACTTCGTCAGATTCTCCCTCGCTTGAGGGGTTTTTGATTATGGGGACGCTCTTCCGTGCAGGCGCAAGCCCCTGCAGTTAATTACGCTACCGCATCGCGGTAACAACTTTCTCCTTCTCCAGAATTTCACTTCGTGTCGTGTGTGTTTGTTTTGTTTGTGGTTGCCCGTGGATTGTATACGGAGACTGAGTAATGCCGTCGCCCGTAGGACGTGGATTAGTCCAAATCTATATTTACTTAGATTTGGGTTTGGTGTTTTTAGTTTAAAGAAACATTAGCCGTATTGAGGCTAAGATCAACTTAAACATTCGTTAAGGATACGTTAGTCCTGTTTGAGACTAAGATCAACATAACGTAGTGATCCGTTTAATATATGGTCGTCAGGACTCATCACCTCTCTGACGTCGTTGAAGGATTACAACGATAGGTGTAAGAGGAGTTCAGCGATGTACCCTTGAACAAAAGTCGATTTGGAGTTTTATAGTCCATTTAAATGTTTAAGGATACGTTAGTCGTATTTAGGGCTAAGATCAACTTAAAAGGGACCGTTTAGATCCGGCAAAAGAGCATTTGGAGGCTCTATTATTCCAGTTTAGGGACATAGTGGTCCATGTTCCAGTTTAGGGACATAGTGGTCCATATTCCAGTTTAGGGACGTGGTGGTCCATGTTCCAGTTTAGGGACGTGGTGGTCCATCGCAAGTTTAGGGATGTGGTGGTCCATCGCCAGTTTGGGGACGTGGTGGTCCATCATTAGTTTAAGGACGTTTCGGTCCAACATTCCCATTTTGGGGTAAATATTAGTTTAAGGACGTTTCGGTCCACGAGTTTAAGGACCCCGGAGTCTATATACGTATGTGGTCGTCGGGACCCGTCACCACTCTGACGTCGTTGAAGGATTACAACGACAGGTGTCAGAGGAGTTCGGAGATGTACCCTCGAACCGGAGGTAAATTGATTTAAGAGAGAGCAATCATGCTCAGTCAATTTAATTTGAGGACTTACGGCCAAAATTGGGCTAAGTCCAGTTGAAAATGTTCAACATTTTATTTGCTTTTGCATTGCATTTCTTTTTATTTTTATTTGGGCTCTACCCATAAAGGATGCAGAGCATCAATTTGTTTTGGGCTCTGCCTATTTATAAATGATGCAAAGCATCTACTTTGTTTGGGCTCTGCACTTTTTCAAATGCATAGCATTTTTTATTATTTCGTTTGCGCTCTGCCCATTTATAAATGATGCAGAGCATCAATTCTGTTTGGGCTCTGCCCTTTTTATTGCGTTACAATTTAATTAGGCCTGCTTGGTCTTTTTGATTTGGGCCTGGCCCTTTAGGAAATGCATTGCATTTGTCAGGCGCTTTGCGCCAATCAGATAGCGCAAGCGCTTCTGGTGTTGACATGTGTCACGCAAGCGCAGTGCGCTGCGCTAATGCGCTGCGCTAATGCGCTGCGCCTGCGAGCTGACACGTGGCGCGCTCTGGTGGCTTGCGCCAATCCAGGAGCGCAACAACGCAGTTTGCAAGTGCAAGGCACTATAATTTGAGAATCTTTTAGAACCAATGGTTCATGATAAAGTGCAAAGAACTGTTTGTTTTCTTCGATCTAATGAGAATCAAAGAAAACAAGTATTTCTTGTTTTTCTTGTTTTAAAGAACCAGTGGTTCATAAGAAGTGCAAAGCACTGTTTATTATGTGAAGATCATTGATCATTTTCTTAGATCAATGATCTATTAGAAGAAATTTCTTCTATTTTATGAAGGTTTTTTTTACCTTTTTCTTGAAACTTTTTCAGAGTTCTCTCTGTTTGAAGCTCTTGATTTCTCCAAAATCTTCATGCCTTTGAATTGAGGTCTAGGGTCCTTTTTATAGTGCCCATAAATTAGTTAAAGAGATCTTTCTCTGAGTGATTTGGGGAATTTTTCCCACCGTTGGATCTTTGATCCAAGGGCTTCTGTTTTACAGAAGAAAATCTTCTTGTTTTAACAAGAACAGAAAGATTTCTTTAGAATCTTGATTCTGTTTGGCGCAAATGCCCCAGCGCGTGACACGTGTCACGCAGTGCACAGCGCAGCGCGACTGCGCTAGCGCATCGGCGCCGACACGTGTCGTGCAGCGCAAAGCGCAGCGCAACTGCGCTAGCGCATCTGCGCCGACACGTGTCGCGCAGCGCAAAGCGCAGCGCATCTGCGCCGACACGTGTCGCGCAGCGCAACTGCGCTAGCGCATCTGTGCCGACACGTGTCGCACACCGCAGTGCTTGTGCAACTGAAGTGTTGCTTCCTTTAATTTTGCTTTAAATAGAACTTTGCTCTGATTGGGTGCGCTGATTTGGGTGCTGCGCTGATATATCTGCGCCTGACACGTAGTGCGTTGCGCCCGGGATTTGAAGCGTTGCTTCAAAATTTGAATTTTGAATTTCCAACAGAGCTTTGCTCTGATTGGGGGAAACAGGGTTTCTCACCCACCTGAGAGATACTTTGGTTTCTCTATGGCAGTGGGAGCAAGGATTGCATCATGAGATGATGACCCAACTAGTTTCGAGCTGGCCATCAGGAGTAGGACTCTGTAAGAATGGCTGGATGCTTATCGATCTGAGATGGAATCCTTATACACCAACAAAGTATGGACTTTGGTTGCTTTATCTGAAGGGTTAAATCACCATCAGGAGCAAGTATATCTTGAGAAGATTACTTGGTGTACATGGAAAAGTTGAGACTTTCAAAGCTAGACTTGTTAAAGGTTTGCATCATTAACCAGGTATGTATTATAATGAAACCTTTTCTAAGTAACTATGCTTAAGTTGATCTAGATCCTACTTGCCACGGCTACATACCATGACTACGATATCTGGCGGTTGGGTGTCATGACTGCTTTTCTAAACGATGTTTTAGAAGAGAGAGTCTGTAAGTACACAGTCAGAGGGCTTCGTAGACAGTGGAAGCAGCGGAAACGTGTGCAAGATGTTTTATGTGATAAAGCAGGCATCGCGGAGTTGGAACATCTGTTTTGATGTGTTAGTCAAAGTGTTTGACATCATCAAAATGGTAGATGAACCTTGTATATATAAAAAGGTAGTAAGGAGTGTGGTGGTGATCCTCGTAGAGTACGTAGATGACATACTCTTGATAGGGAAGGAGTTTCCTATGCTACGCTCGGTCAATCTCCGCTTATCACAAGGATTCTCCATATAGGATCAAAGTGATACCTACTAAATCCTGGGTTTTGGATCTATGAGATAGATCTAATTGGATGTTAGGACACTCACTAGTTGTAGTGAGATAGTATCAATAGATCCTAGGGAGAATCACAGGAAAGGTTCCAGAGTGATAAGGATGACTGAATGTCAGTCACAGGCTCTTTACCCTCAGTAAAGGGATGGTATGTTGGAAGAGTTCCAAGCTAGATGTCGTGGCATACTAGACGATAAAGGCTGGATACATCGCTACCAAAGATGCTACCAAAGAGGCAGTCTGGGTGTTTATTTGTTCATGAGATGAAATTCGTTCCTCCCATTGTGTGACAATGGAGTTGTGGCTTATGCCAAGGAACGCCCGTCCCATCAATGATCCAGACATATTCTTGGCAGTATCACCTGATCGTGGAGATGGTTGATCTCCAGGGGATCGAGGTTAGGAGAGTAGACTCAGAGGACAACACGGCGGATCCACTCACAAAGGCCTTTTCCCAGAGAGAGACTTTTATGGGATGGTTGAGTATGAGATACTACAACCACTGCTATCAGATGGCCCTAGTGCAAGTGGGAGATTGTTAGTTATATGTATGCCCTAGAGGCCATTACTATACATAGGATGTATATTGTAGTGGATGATTGGACATATATAGGGATGACTTTCTTGCTCGATATGATAGTATGCTATCTGGTTACTCTTTACCTTAACGTGTACACTGATTGTCTCTCTGTTACATGTTGGTAAAGCCCTTAGGATGTGTACTTGACTACCTGGACTATGATACGGATCATACTAGTGGGGACATGGTAGTCCGTAAGTACTTCCTTCAAAGTCCCTAGTCGTGGGTGTATCGAGACGGGGCATCGATATACCAGAGTAGGCTAGCGTGTACCTTCTCGACCCATATAGATGGGCGATGGATGATCCCATATCTATTGGTGTTTGACATCAAAGATGATATACGGGTGCTCAGTGGAGACTGGGTACACTGGACGGACTCGCCAAGAACTCCCAGATGGTATTATACCTTACGTCAGATGGCAGTTCTCTGGTGACACCGGTACAGGTTAGTCTGTAGACCCGAGATCGTCATAGAGTCTTGTGTGATTCCCACTGTGCTTTGATTTCCATCATACCACGTCCAAGAGGGCGTGCAAAAAGGTGGCTTTTGGGTACAGTCTCGAGTCACATGGAGGCAATGAGCGATAGGAGGGGTTTCGTCTCTCCCGGTATAGGGAGTTGATGTTGCGTTGTGCTCGATTGGCTATAACAGGAAGTCCTTGGCCAAGGCTGCTTTAGGGATTTACTGGTAAGTGTTACCAGTAGGTTCTCGACCCGTTATGAGCCTCATATCGACACGACTTATCGAGTTATTGGGGTCTGACGTTTACCACCCCTAGACGAGATATGCGACATATCAGACGAACAGACCGGACTGTACGGTAGTGTTACTGGTTGGATTCGCAGGAGTGTGAGCGGGATTGCTCATTGATCTTCTGATCGCTTAATACCCGGGTGGCCGTTACATTTAGCAGACCGCTTGCGGCTTATGGGTGTTTGATATGATCATCACCTACTGCCGGCGTATTGACGAGTCTTTAGAGTCCTACACAGAGGTTTCCTGGCTCAAGCGAAACGAAATAGGAGCGCATATGAGATATGTGCGGGACCGAGAATAATTCGTGTATGTGATACCGTGTTCGATTGGCTATAACAGGAAGTCCTTGGCCAAGGCTGCTTTAGGGATTTACTGGTAAGTGTTATCGACCCGTTATGAGCTTCATATCGACACGAGTTATCGAGTTATTGGGGTCTGACGTTTACCACCCCTAAACGAGATATGCGACATATCAGACGAACAGACCGGACTGTACGGTAGTGTTACTGGTTGGATTCGCAGGAGTGTGAGCGGGCTTGCTCGTTGATCTTCTGATCGCTCAATACCCGGGTGGCCGTTACGTTTAGCAGACCGCTTGCGGCTTGTGGGTGTTTGATATGATCATCACCTACTGCCGGCGTATTGACGAGTCTTTAGGGTCCTACACAGAGGTTTCCTGGCTCAAGAAAAAAGAAATAGGAGCGCATATGAGATATGTGCGGGACCGAGAATAATACCAGTATGTGATACTGAATTCTATTCTCGCGATTTGTACCATCGGTCGGTTATATGTGATATAGCCGGGTTACCGAATCAAGTGTTGATTTGATATATTGATACACTTTATATTAGTCGGTTATATGCGATATGACCGGATCGTTAAATCAAGTATTGATTTAATGATTTAATGTATAATTATATATTTGATATATTACTTTACATTAACTAGTATTGGTTCACTTAAGATTGATTTTCTCACTTGATGTGCACAAGTTGTATATGTGATATATTTTTGTGCACTAGATTGTATCATGTTTGATGATACATGCAAACTTGGGTGTGTGTATGACTTACACCATGTTTAGTTAATGGTTTAGGGTTTTTATTTATTTTTGTGAAATAAAAATGGTGGCTCTCATTGTCTTTACTTGAAGCTTCATGAAGCTTTCAAGCATCTTTAACAAAGTCCACCATTTTGTTTTGCATGACACTTTTACTAACCTAACCATTAACTTAAACTAGGGTTTAGTATCTACAAAGGTTATACTCACCCATGGTTGCAATATGATAGACTCCACTTGAATTTTCTTTTGGAGATAATTCATTTTCTTTTCTTCTTCTTCTTCTTCTTCTTCTTCATGAAGTGAAGAAAGCTTGCTAGAAAATTTCAAGTGTTGAAATCAAGTGAGAAATCCAAATCCAAAGTGAACCCACTTCCTATTTCTTCATCCTCTACCACTTGCCATGTTGTATAGGGTGTTTTCTTCACAAGGTTCATGACCAAGTGAAAATGGAGCTTGAGTTTGAGTCGCCTCGACGTAGATCATCTTCAGCACCGAAGTCAACGACCTAGCCCGATTATTTCTCCGATGAAACCTTCACTAGAGTCCGGGATTCCGATGATCGCAGCGGAGGGACGTCAACACGGAGCTAAAGAAGTGGAGGACCGGATCTACAAAGGTTGTAATCCCTTTCACTTATTAGTAAAGTTGTTTGCTAGCTTATAGTTTCGCCTATCCTCTAGTTAACGATCTATATTAGGGTTTCTCGGCACCTAAATTTTTGAATTTGGCATGGTTGATGCCTTGTGGAACCTCTTGAGTGTGCCTAGTAACCCTACAAACGTAACAGCCACCCAGGTATTGAGCGATCAGAAGATCAACAAGCAAGCCTGTACATTCTCCTGCGAATCCAATCAGTAACACTCATGTACAGTCCGGTCTCTTCGTCTGATATATCGCATATCTCGCCTAGGGGTGGCAAACGTCAGACCCCAGTAGCTTGATAAGTCGTGTCAATATGAGGTCTATAGCAGTTCGAGAAACTACTGATAACACTTATCAGTAAATCTCAGCAATCCTTGCCAGGGATTTCCAGTTATAGCCAATCGAACACAACACAACATCAACTCCCTATACCGGGAGAGACGAATCCCCTCCTATCGCTCATTGCCTCCATGTGATTCGGGATTGTACCCAAAAGCCACCTTTTTGCACGCCCTCTTGGATGTGGTATGATGGAAATCAAAGCACAGTGGGAATCACACAAGACTCTATGACGATCTCGGGTCAACAGACTACTCTGTACCAGTGTCACCGGAGAACTTCCATCTGACGTGAGGTATAATACCATCTGGGAGTTCTCGGCGAGTCCGTCCAGTGTACCCAGTCTCTACTGAGCACCCATACACCATCCTTGATGTCAAACACCGATGGATATGGGATCATCCATCGCCCATCATATGGGTCAAGATGCATATACGCTAGTCTACTCTGTTGTATTGATGCCCTGTCTCAATACACCCTCGACTAGGAACAGTTATAGGATGTACTCATCGACTACCGTGGCACCACTAGTTTGATCTCATCATAGTCCCAGTAGTCGAGTATATATCCTAAGGGCTTTATCAACATGTAACATATAGACAATCAGAGTACATGTTAAGATAAAGAGCAACCAGATAGCATAGTATCATGTCGAGCAAGAAAGTCCTCCCTATATATGTCCTAGCATCCACTACAATATACATCGTATGTACAGTAATGGCCTCTAGGGCATACATATAACTAACATTTTGAACGTGGTCCGATACGCCAAGAGAGCTTCATGCAGTCTCTCGTGCCAGTCATTTTTATTTTTGGACACCGTCTTCTTTATGATCTTCGTCAAGGTCTTGTTGAAAGCCTCAGCTAGACCATTAGCTCGGGGATTATAGACCGAAGAGTATCTCCAGTCTATATTATGTTGTTGTGCGAAGCGGCTGATTCTGTGACTTCTGTAGGCCTGCCCGTTATCGGAGATAATCCGTCGCAGAGTGCCGAACCGATAGATGACATGCGTCTTGAAGAAATGGAGGATGTTCTCCATCTTCACTTCTCTTAATGGTGTGGCTTCTGCCGACTTAGAGAAGTAATTGGTTGTCTCCAATATGAACCGATGCCCTTTGGACGATGCTGGTTCGATGGGCCCAATTATGTCGGTTCCCCACATTTTGAACGGCCAGCTAGCCACTGTCGGGTGTAGCGGGTTTGGATGCTGGTGGATGAAGTCTTCATGAATTTGGAACGAGTGACACTGCTTCGCGTATTCGAGGCAGTCTTGAATCATCATGGGCCAATAGTAGCCCATCCTTTTGATCTTTAGCTTCGTCTTCTGCCCGGCTTAATGAGAACCGCAGAGTCCATCATAAGTTTCTTGGATGACTCTCCTTTCTTCTTCCGGCCCCAGGCATCTTAGCCACAGAGAGTCGAACGATCTCTTATACAGAGTATCATTGACGGAGGCGAAGGCCAGAGCTCGTTTCATGAGATGGTGCCTTGAGGATGCATCTTCAGGTGTTCGATGGGATTTGAAGTAGTCTATAAAAACTTCTCTCCAATCCTTAACCCTTCCATGGTCCTCTATTTCCATGGCTGTTTGCTTGGTCACTTCCTTTTCTTCAGACGACTTCGGGGATATTTCTGCTGGTGCAAGAACCCGACGGCTTTGTACAACGATCCTTACGCCGTCAAGGTTTTCATCAGCCAGTTCTTTAGCAAGGTTGGCTAACACATCCGCTTTTCTATTTTCCGTACGGGGTATGCTTTCTAGGGCATAGGAGGGGATTTGAGTCGGCAATTGTTGCACTCTCTCGCCGTACTTTACAAGCTCTGGATTGCACGTCTGATAGTCACCGTTTACTTGGCTAACGACCAGCTGGGAGTCTCCGTATATGAGGAAGTTTTCGATTCCCATATCGACAGCGATCTCAAGACTTGCTATCAAAGCTTCATATTCTGCTTCATTGTTTGTCCTTGGCTCTGTTAAGGAAAAGGCAAAGCGCATTATCCCTCCTTGTGGAGTCACGAAGATGATGCCTACTCCAGATTTGGTTATGGGGGAGCTGTGCTTTTGCTTCTTCATAGAAGATGCCCCATCAAAGTAGAGTTCCCTCAGGTTTCACTCCCTCCTTTTTTTTCCCCATCGATCGTGTCAAACGCATGCTCGTCTGGAAATTCGCAATTTAAGGTTGAATCGGCAAGGTATCGGATGCTCAGCGAGGAAGTCGGCGATGGCCTGGCCTTTCACTGCCTTGAGGGGACGATAGGTTATTGAGAATTCCATCAAGAGGAGGGTCTATTTAGCCAGCCTTCTCGTTAATATGGCCTTTGACATAAGGTATTTGAGGGGATCCACTTTTGATATGAGATGGACCTCATGCGCCAAAGCATAGTGTCTGAGCTTCGTTATCGCGAAGATTAACGTCGGGTTGTGTTTTTCGATGGGGGAGTAGTTGTTTTCTGCCCCCAGGAGGACTCGACTCAAATAGTAGAGGGCTCTCTCCTACCCTTGGTCGTTTTCCTGTGCCGATAGTGCGCCAAAGGAACCTTCAAGGGCAGTTGTGTATAGGATGAGAGGCTTTCCCTTGACTGGAGCGGTCGGCAACGGCGGATTCTGCAGGTATTGCTTGATTTCGTCCTGTGTACTTTGCCATTTATGATCCCAAACGAGCGGGGTCCCCTTCTTCATCGGGGTGACAATAGGGACGGCATTCTCCAGAGAGGTTGGCTTGGAGTTTGACACCTGTTTAGGCATCAGTATTGCTGCAACTGGGATATTGCTAGGAGCGAATCATCATTTGCCCATGTCGATTTGGACAAAGGTGGCTTAGTAGACAGGGTTAGGATCCCGTCGACTAAGAATTTTTGACTTTACGAGCCATAAGGGTCTCATAAAAGTATTTCTCTCCCTACGAATCGTGAGGATCTCATAGGTGTATGTTCTCCTTAGAAGTCGTGAGGACTTCTAAATGGTGTTTTCTCTTGTAAGTCGTAAGGATCTTCCAAGAGTGTTTTATCCTTATAAGTCGAGAGGACCTACAAGTGTTATTCATCATATGGGGACATTTCTTGCCATTTGTATAACTTGGCAAAGAAATATTTATTCGTGCCCCTGGATTGTATACAAGGGTCAATATGGACCTCCTGTAGGGAAATTTAAGAGATATGACAGCTTAAGAACAGGTCTAGATCCTTGTATGTTAAGGCTTTTGAATCCTATGAGCCTTGAGGGTCTCACAGGGGGGATTCTCCTCATGAGTCGTGAGGATCTCGTAAGTGTATTTAACGATGTTGTGCCCTTCCGGGTTTTCGCAAGCTCGCCGGCAGTTCTGTTGTTTTTACTCACGGCGCCTTTTCGGGTTTTCATCCATGCCCATCTTGCTTGTGGACGTACCATTATTTTTTTTTGACCAAATTGCGCCCTTCCGGGTTTTCACAAGCTCGCCGGCAGTCCTGCTGTTTTTTACTCATGGCGCCCTTTCAGGTTTTCATCCGTGCCCATTTTGCTTGTGGACGTATCTTTTTTTTTGTTTTTTTTTTTTAGCGGGGTATTCCACTAGATTGTAGGACCTATTTGTACGCCCCTTAATATCCTTCTTGTCCTTTGAGAAGAAAGGACCATTCTACATAGAGATTCTTCTGCCAGTAAGAAATATACCCCCTGTGTATATCTCGGGGAGAACGAATACCCACGTCGTCGCTATTTTGGTGACAGGTTGCTTCAGAGCTGCTTATTTTTGTTCAGCCTAGGCGACAAACGCCGTCTTGCCTCCGCTTTTCACTCGTCATCATCGAATGAGAAAGAGTATTGACCCATTTGACCCAATCGAGCTATTTTATCTAAGAGTTCTTGGAAGGTCGTCGGCTTGAAGAGGGCCATATACGAAGACTCCTTTGAATTTGGGTCAAGGGTGGCTATGAGCATTCCTATGGCTGCAACTTCAACGATGCGTTGCTTGTATTTGACCAGAGATTTTGCCATCGGGTAACATATTGAACCCAAGCCTCATTCAGTCTAACCCTTTCGTTGACCAGCGCCGTCAGGTAGTATGTTCGTTCTCATTAGAGAAACCCTTACAGAAGAGCATATCCATTTCGTCGAAGCTCTTCACGAAATCATTTGGCAGTTCCGCATACCATTCGAAGGTGAAGCCCGCCAGACCGCTGACGAACTGTCAAAGAAGTAGTATGTCATTTTCTCCAGTATTTCCGCACATGGATTTAAATCGCGCAATGTGCTGGCGAGGATTCCCAGTTCTTTTGTACATGTGGAACGTTGGAAGTGTGTACTCTGGCGGGTACTGTATTTGATCGCACCACGTCGGATACGGTCGACCAGTCTTGATTGATCTATTTGCGGCTTCACTGGCGTAGTGAGCTTTGATTTGTTGAGCGATATATTCGTTCAGCTTTTCTTTTAGGAATCATTTCCTCCTCAGTCGTTGATGAGGTTTGCAGAGGATTTGAAATGCCATCCTTATCTTTAAGATCGACTACCGGCGATTCATCTACCAGTGGTTCCGATTGAACCATCTTTCCAGCCATATTCTGAATCAGAAGGGTCATCTGGTTCATTTTATTGCACATTTCTTCCACTTCTTCATCTCTCTTTTTTAGAGCGCGCTTTAGGAAATCAATATCCAACTCCTTCTCTGCTCATTTGTAACATTTCAAAATAATAAAATATTATTTTTGGGAATTTTTATAATTTAATATTATTTTAATGAATATTTTAATATTCCGGTATAATTAAATACAACTTAATGGAGGGAAATTATGGAAAATTCCAAAATAGGGTATTTTATGGGATTATGTCATTTTTAAGTTTTTGTGATTAGTTTGACACTAATTTAGTACTAATCGTGATTAAAAATCGCTAATCGGATTTTTGGTATTTTTGTGCAAAACATGCACATATCTCTTTTCTTACACTTGTGCATTTTTCCACCATGTTTCTTTTGGGTTCACTATTCAAGTGATAAGGGTTTTAGAAAAGAGAAAGAAAAGAAAAAGAAAAGGGAAAAAGGGAATAAAATATAAGGTATGGGTGAGAGAGAGAAAATGGGGGTGTGACCTTTGACTTGTGTGCAACCTTCCTCCATTATTCTTCACCATTTCTCTCTCCCTCTTCCTCTCCTCCTACTGAAGCTGCTGCCTCTCCCTCCTCCCCCTTCTTCAATCCTCCAAAATACCATGATAATCTCATCAAAACCTCACTTCCATTTTTACAAAAAATGTGCACAAGCTTGCAAGCTATAGGATGGACCAAGAAAGCTTTCATTTTGGCGCTGTTGAGGATTCACGTGGGTCTTATTGTAAGTCCATGTCACGTACACCACGATCTTGTGGGGAGGCGGAATATATGAAAAACGATTATCAAAGCTTCGTAACACGGACTTGAGCGCATGAATCGTATCTAAACCGTTACTGGCAAACTACGAGAGGTTTAACTACTCGGATTCGAAGTTATACCTCACGTTACTTGTCTTTCGGGTCTTCATCGCTGTCCTCCACTCCTCGTAGGGTCCTTGGAACATCGGCACCTCAACGGCCTCCTCGAGTCAAAGACGATCCACTCGAGAGCTCCTACGCCAAGCTTGATCTCTAACTTGAGATAACTAGGTTGCTCAAAGTGCTAATCTAAGCTACCTAGGAGATATAGAGTGAGATTATGGATGTATTAGTCTAGCTAACCCTTGATCTCAACACATGAGAGGTTAGGGTTAGGGTTTGAAGAGAGAGAGCTTGAGGAGAGAGAAGGTGAGAATGAGAATCCTTTTGGATGAATGAAGTCATATGTGTATATATGAAACATATCATATAATTAAATGAATAACAAATAATGATATATCATCATGTTTCATTAATACACTAAGTGATTCATCACATGAGTCATAAATCATAAATGATTCATTAACTCCATGTATGAATCACACCATGACTCATTTATCCAATTAATGCATATGCCACCTTAACCCCCAAATCACCATGCTTCTAGAAGCTTCCAGAAAAATTACGAGAACGCCCCTCCTATCCGTGAAAACACGGAAAAACTTTAGACTGTATAAATCCAATAATTCGATACTCGAATCTGGCTTAAACCAAAGCCGACTAGTAAAAACTGTCCGAACATCGTACGTGCGTAAACACACGTATGCGTCCGAACCCATGTCGTAAAACCATACGACCACTATATCGTTTTGCCTGGAGCAGGGAAACCCTCTGTGTGGGACTCTAAAGACTCGACACTACGCTGGCAGTAGGTTTAACCACAGATCGCAAGCGGCACTAGCTGTACGTAACGGTCCCCAGGTAGATGTCAATAAGAAGGCCGATGAGGAAACCCATCCGAACTTGTACTGAGCCTGATGTGACAATCTCCGTACAGTCCGGTCTGTTCGTCTAAGACTATCGCATATCGAGGCTAGGGGGCGGCAAGCGTCAGTCCCCTAATAGCGGTATAAGTCGTGTCGGAGCGTAGCCCATTACACCCTGAGAAACTACTGGAACCTACCAGTAAATCTCGCTTGCCCTGTCCAGGGACTTTGCGTAATGGCTCTTTGACACAGCGCGATATCAACTCCCAATACCGGGAAAGACGAATCCTGTCTAACCGCCACTGCCTCCAAGTGCTCGGGACTGCACCCAACTGCTACCTGTTTGCACGAATCCTTTAAGCTGTGGTAGGGTAGCAATCTAAGAGCAGTAGGACACACTCGAGGCGAAGTAGCAGTGTCAAGTCTGCGGACTATGCTGTACTCATGTCACCTGCGAACTGTTAACTGACGACGGGTATAATACCATCCAATCAGTTCCCCTGCGAGTCATGTCCGGTGTACCCGTAACCTAACGAGCACCTGTATACTATCTCCAGTACGACGTACTGACGGCTGTGGGACAGACCATCTCCCCAACTGGGATGAGAAGCGTACACACTAGTCTACTCTGGAGTATCGATGCCCAGTCTCGATAATCCTACGACTAGGGACAAGTATAGGATGTTGCTTATAGACTACCCAGCCCCCACTAATGTGACTGCCATCACAACGCTGGTAATCAAGCAAAGATCCTATGGGCTGTACTAATATGTATAAGTGATACGTTACAAGAAACATATGCACATATTAAAGTAGACACAAACCAAGTAGCATACTACCATTTTTAGCAAGACTGTATATACAACTGTGAATATCCTAAGCTTCCATTAAGTAATATACATACAAGTATGATACAATAATGGCCCGTAGGGCATATACACTAACAATCTCCCACTTGCACTAGGGCCATGAGCTGGCATATCGTAGACCTATCATCTCGAATAGCCTCTCGAACTGCATCTGAGGAATGGCCTTTGTGAATGGATCAGCAATGTTATTCTCTGTCTCTACTCTCTTTATCTCGATCTCCCGGCGATCTACAATCTCCCTGATCAGGTGATACCGCTTTAAGATGTGTCTGGATTTCTGATGGGACCTGGGTTCCTTCGATAAAGATATACCGCCGTTGTTGTCACAATACAGAGGTATTGGATCAACACTGGTAGGAACCACCTGAAGTTCTGTGAGGAACTTCTTCATCCAGACAGCTTCTTTTGCGGCATCGCAAGCAACTATGTACTCCGCTTCCATCGTTGAGTCAGCAACGGTCTCCTGTTTGGAACTCTTCCAACAGACCGCCCCTCCATTGAGGGTAAAGACATAACCCGACATAGACTTGGAGTCATCTTTGTCACTCTGGAAGCCGGAGTCGGCAAAGGCCTCAATCTGGAGGTCTTTTCCGCCATACACCAAGAACATATCTTTAGTCCTTCTTAGGTAATTGAGAATGTTCTTTACTGCAATCCAGTGATTTTCCCCTGGGTTTGCATGATACCGGCTTACAACGCTCAATGTGTATGCTACATCTGGTCTGGTGCATAACATCGCATACATTATAGAGCCTACCGCTGAAGCGTAGGGTATAATCGACATGCGATCCCTTTCCAAATCAGTCTTGGAAGACATCTCTTTAGAGTGGGTGATTCCGTGACAAGCCGGTAGGTTACCGCGTTTAGAATCTTCCATACTGAATCTCTTCACTATGGTGTCAATGTACCTAGACTGCGAAAGTCCCAACATCCTCTTTGATCTATCACGATAGATCCGGATCCCTAAAATGTAGGTGGCATCACCCAGGTCTTTCATGGAGAATTTCTGTGATAAGAATCTTTTGACTGATTGTAACATAGGAATATCATTTCCTATTAGGAGAATGTCATCCACGTACAAGACGAGGAATACTACAGCTCTCCCTACAATCTTACTGTATATGCATGGTTCATCTGGATTTTTGATAAAGTCAAATTCTTTGACAGCATCATCAAAACAGATGTTCCAACTTCGCGATGCCTTCTTTAGTCCATAAATGGACTTAAGCAGCTTGCATACTTTACCGCTGCTCCCACTCTGAATGAATCCCTCTAGCTGATCCATATAGATGCTTTCTTCCAAATTTCCATTTAGAAAGGCCGTTTTTACATCCATCTGCCAGATCTCATAATCATGGAAGGCAGCAATAGCAAGAAAGACCCGAATGGATTTGAGCATAGGTTTCGTCATAGTCCAAACCAAGTCTTTGACGGAAACCCTTTGCAACAAGTCTAGCTTTATTGGTTTCAACCTGTCTATCTACACCAATCTTCTTTTTGAAGATCCATTTGCATCCTACATCTGGAGCAATGTCCAAAGTCCGTACTTTGTTAGTGTACATGGAATCCATTTCGGTCCGCATTGCATCCATCCATTTTACTGAGTCACCGCTCTGAATGGCTTGCTAAAAGCTAGTAGGCTCATCATAGTCAATAGTGCAATCCTCTCTATCCCCGTCTATGAGAAAACTGTAGTATCTCTCGGGTGGATGAGACTGCCTGCTACTCCTGCGGAGTGGTGTCGGTATGACCCTTTCTTCTGAAACCTCTGGTTCTACCAAGCTTTCAGTAATAGCTTGTGGTTCTGGAATTTCTTCCAGTTCTATTGCGCTCCCACTTATCTGATTTTCTAAAAACTCAGTTTCCTAGAAGCGAGCATTATGAGAAACAAAAATCTTTTGTTCCTCTGCGTAATAGAAATAATATCCTTTGGAGTTCTTTGGATATCCCACAAACTTACACTGTACTGATCGTGCCTCGAGCTTGTCCGCATGCTGCTTCTTTACAAAATCTGGACATCCCCATATCTTAATATGCTTAAGATAGGGTTTCTTTCCACACCACATCTGATATGGTGAAGTAGGCACAGTCTTAGTTGGAACTCGGTTTAAAACGTATGCAGTTGATTCTAGTGCATATCCGCAGAATGATCGTGGTAACTCAGCTTTACTTATCATGGAAAGAACCATATCCAATAGGGTTCGATTCCTTCTTTCCGATACACCGTTGTGTTGTGGTGTGTATGGAGGAGTAAGCTGAGAGAGAATTCCATTCTATTTTAAGTAACCTAGGAACTCGACACTTAAGTATTCACCACCTCGATCAGATCTCAGTGTCTTGATACTTTTGCCTGTTTGTTTTTCCACTTCATTCTTGTATTCTTGGAATTTTTCAAAGGCCTCGGATTTATGTTTCATTAAGAAGACATATCCATACCTAGAGAAATCATCCGTAAAAGTAATGAAGTAGGAATAACCACCTCGTGCATGTGTAGACATTGGACCGCACACATCACTGTGTATGAGTCCCAAGAGCTCGCTCGCTCTTACTCCGTGTCCGGTAAATGGAGTCTTTGTCATCTTTCCCATGAGACAAGATTCACAAGTAGCATAAGATTGATATTCGAACGGATTCAAATATCCTTCTCTATGTAACTTAGTTAATCGTGTTTCATTGATGTGACCTAGTCTACAATGCCATAAGAAAGCCTGATTTATTTCTGGAGACTTTCTTTTCAGTGTGTTCTGGATATTGAAAACCTGAGCTTGACTTAATACGTATATACCGTTATCTAATGTACCTGACCCAATCAGAACTTGATTTAGGTGGATGTTAACTGCATCGCTTAGGAATGTAAAATCATATCCCTCTCTTGAAAGTGAGGATACTGATATGATATTACAAGTCATACTAGGTATATATAAACAGTTACGTAAAATCAATATATGCCCACTTGTCAAACCTAGGCGATATTCTCCCACGGATTCAGCGTTCACTGTCATTCCGTTTGCAACTTTGAGAGACCAATCATCTACCTTTATAACTCTACGGTTTCTCAAAGCATATAATGAATTATAGATATGAGATCCTGCTCCGGTATCTAGTACCCAGGAAGTAGAGTTAATTGACATACAGTTCTCAATTACAAATACACTTGAGGCTGAAGCCACAACATGCTTCGTATCCTGGCTACTGGCTTCTAAAGCCCTGCAATCTTTATGCCTATACCCAATCCCATAACAATAGGAACGTCCCTCTTTTACTATATCTAATCCCGAAACTTTTGCCCTTCTCTTTCCTTCCACTTCCCTGGTTTCCTTCAGGGTAGAAGGTAGAGACTGTAGAATCAAGTCAGTATCTGACTCTTTCTCCAACGTGGTCTTTAGGTCCTTGAGCTGATCAATACAGCTAGTCATTGTAAGGACGTTGTCCCCTACAGATGACCCGAAAGTCAACCTCGCTTGAATTAATTCGTTCGAGGTTTCATATCTTGTGATATGAGATTGCTCTCCAAATAAATCTTTGTTATGGAGAAAGATGGAAACTAAGTCCATCTTCTCATGCTGCTTCTGGTATACACCATCAACTGAAGCTAACACGAGGCACTTAGCTTTCGCTTTATCCTTTTCCCTTTTCTGACGGATATCCATATCCGCGACAATGGAAACTGGACCTGGGACAGCGGGATCTTGAGTAGTAATAGGGTGATCCAGTTTGTTATAGGCAATGGACATCTGGACAGATCTTTGCCAGTCATATAAGTCAGATTCAGTCAATTTGTTATCTAGATGTAACCTAGTCGTGGTCACAAGGTCGCTGCAATTAAGAGAGAAAGAAGAAAACATTTTAGCATGATACTCTTGCAAGTTTAGAATGGTTTTTAATTTATCTAAACAGGATGGCTCCCACTGTTTCTTGAATCCCTCCTCAAACCATTAAAGAAGAATTAGCCAGGACTATTCTCACCGTACAATTCTTGCTTAACCGTTCAGCCAGGTCAGTGTCGATACTTCGAGGGAGGTTTTCCAACGCTTTCGTGAAGTTCCTTAATTAAATAACCTCTTTTCTCTGGGGGCATAGCCCCGCTGACACCTTTCTAGGCACCTACTTGGTTTATAGCATTGATCGTTAAGTGACGAATCTCCTGATAAGTAGCTTGTACTCACAGTATGATCGGGATCCAAAATATCATCGTATGATAATGTTGAAGGAATCCTACCAACATTCATTAAACTCCAAAATGGTATGCATCTCTCTGCAAATTTCAGTTTCTTTAGAAATTCCCGATATGGATTTTTGCCCCATGCTCTTATGACCTTGACTTTGGCCAAACAAATCATAAGTCACATGTCAAGTTCTACCCATCAGTTTCCAGGTTAATTTGAACCCATCCGTACATACCCTTGACTTTGGCCAAACAAGGCAGTACGACTGTCCCAAACCAACGCATCTATCTATGCTACATATGAATATCCAACAGCTACCAAACACTGTGCCTTGACTTTAGCCAAACAAACACAACTTGAATACTATTGACTATCCATAAGAAATGACGGAGGGCTATGACTGGTTTTGGCAAAACCGTGAACGTAGTGGACTTGATATAATCGAAGGAACCTGATACTTTTTAAAAGGAGTGGTTAAAGCTCCGCAATTAAAAATTCCGATCTTTTAAAATAACCGAGTGGTTTCTTTTAAATTTGTTCCAACGACTTAACTTTGGTTTATTTTCTTTGCATTATAATAATGCATCCTATCAGTTATCCTATCATTGCAGAAAACAACAAAAATACTACGTCCTCTTATGCCATCCGCATTCGCCACTGGGTCCCGTCATCACCCGTTAGGTTACTTAACTAACGACAGATCGGGGGCTGGGCTAGCGCGGGTGTAAAACATAAGTGACGTCTAATAGCTATCATATATAGATATTGTACATTCAACAGACGCAATAATAAGCATTCCAGATCACTGATGAACTTTATTGGATATACTAGCAATCCGCATTTGCTTTGAGCCTGCAATAAAAGACGGATTATACAGTTGTGATGAATAGCCATTACCCCACCCTAGACCCCTACGGGTACGGCAAACTACCCGCCAAGTACCCGAAGTGAAGCGGTCTCCCTCAACAACGTGAGTAGGCCACTAAACACTTCAACGTACCTGGTAGTTTGTGTACCCCGCCTTGGGTCTATCCTAGGAGAAAAAACAGTAAAAAGAAATAATACAACGGTGGCAACAACCTCAACCTGGATGTGCCCCACAAAAGAATATTACATCATATTATATTTACATCGAATGAATGAATATTAAACTCATCTCAAACCCCGGCTAATCATCATAACACTCCAATCAAGTCCATATACACAAACAGTAAACATTACAGAAATGTGCAACCCCCTGCCACCCGACATACTAGCAGTTAGGGGAGATTTACGAACACATTAAACATTACAAATAAAAACCCAATTAGCAAATATCTTAGAACATCGATCGACAACCAGTTTCAGTGTCTACCCCAATTGCAAGCCAGCACTGAAGTAACCTGGGTAGAAACAGAACATACAGGAAACCAAAACACCAAAAAATATGAATTACTGAGCAAATCAAAGTCAACTCGGAGTTGACTCGGCGGCAGATCCGCGGCCAAAAGCACCTTCTTGCCGTGGATCCGCGGCCGTCTTGTCGAGTTAGGGGCTCGTATTTTCCCAGTATTCTTATATTTCCCTGCTGTGAATTTTAAGGCATATCAAATAATTTTTTAGACATGTTTAGAATTAACAGAACTGTTAGGGTAAGGTTTTTCGTTTTTCGCATTTTTCCGTCGATCGAACTTCTAATTAGTTGCTAACAAGCTAGTAATGGTTTAGTTGGCTCTGATACCACTGTAAGTCCATGTCACGCACCACACGATCTTGCGGGGAGGTGGAATATATGAAAAACGATTATCAAAGCTTCGTAACACGGACTTGAGCGCATGAATCGTATCTAAACCGTTACTAGCAAACTACGAGAGGTTTAACTACTCGTATTCGAAGTTATACCTCATGTTACTCGTCTTTCGGGTCTTCATCGCTGTCCTCCACTCCTCGTAGGCTCCTTGGAACATCGGCACCTCAACGGCCTCCTCGAGTCAAAGACGATCCACCCGAGAGCTCCTACGCCAAGCTTGATCTCTAACTTGAGATAACTAGGTTTCTCAAAGTGCTAATCTAAGCTACCTAGGGGATATAGAGTGAGGTTATGGATGTATTAGTCTAGCTAACCCTTGATCTCAACACATGAGAGGTTAGGGTTAGGGTTTGAAGAGAGAGAGCTTGAGGAGAGAGAAGGTGAGAATGAGAATCCTTTTGGATGAATGAAGTCATATGTGTATATATGAAACATATCATATAATTAAATGAATAACAAATAATGATATATCTTCATGTTTCATTAAATCACTAAGTGATTCATCACATGAGTCATATAAATCAAAAATGATTCATTAACTCACTAAATGATTCATCACATGAGTCATATAAATCATAAATGATTCATTAACTCCATGTATGAATCACACCATGACTCATTTATCCAATTAATGCATATGCCATCTTAACTCCCAAGTCACCATGCTTCTAGAAGCTTCCCGACAAATTACGAGAACGCCCCTCCTATCTGTGAAAACACGGAAAAACTTTAGACTGTATAAATCCAATAATCCGATACTAGAATCTGGCTTAAACCAAAGCCGACTAGTAAAAACTGTCCGAACATCGTACGTGCGTAAACACACGTATGCGTCCGAACCCTTGTCGTAAAACCATACTACCTCTGTATCGTTTCGCCTGGAGCAGGGAAACCCTCTGTGTGGGACTCTAAAGACTCGACACTACGCTGGCAGTGGGTTTAACCACAGACCGCAAGCGGCACTAGCTGTACGTAACGGTCCCCAGGTAGATGTTGATAAGAAGGCCGATGAGGAAACCCATCCGAACTCCTACTGAGCCTGATGTGACAATCTCCGTACAGTCCAGTCTGTTCGTCTAAGACTATCGCATATCGAGCCTAGGGGGAAGCAAGCGTCAGTCCCCTAATAGCGGTATAAGTCATGTCGGAGCGTAGCCCATTACACCATGAGAAACTACTGGAACCTATCAGTAAATCTCGCTTTCCCTGGCCAGGGACTTTGCGTAATGGCTCTCTGACAAGGTGCGATATCAACTCCCAATACCGGGAGAGACGAATCTGTCTAACCGCCACTGCCTCCAAGTGCTCGGGACTGCACCCAACTGCTACCTGTTTGCACGACTCCTTTGAGCCATTGTAGGTTAGCAATCTAAGAACAATGGGACACACTCGAGGCGAAGTAGCAGTGTCAAGTCTGCGGACTATGCTGTACTCATGTCACCTGGGAACTGTTAACTGACGACGGGTATAATACCAACCAATCAGTTCCCCTGCGAGTCCTGTCCGGTGTACCCGTAACCTAACGAGCACCAGTATACTATCTCCAGTACGACGTACTGACGGCTATGGGACAGACTGTAGGGTTGCTATGCACGCGCACAAGGGTCTACGAGGCATCAACCATGCCCGATTAAAAATTTAGCCGTGCCGAACAACCCGAATACGGATCTTTAAACTAGAGATTAGGCGAAAACAAGCATGCTAAACATTTTAACACTAAGTGAGAGGGATTACAACCTTTGTAGATCCGGTCCTTCACTTCATATGCTCCGTGTTGTGGTCCCTTCGCTGCGATCATCGGGATCCGGACTCTCGAGAGGTTCCACGAAGAGAAAGACGCAACCTTTGCTTCCGATCTTCGATACTAAGATGATCTACCTTGAAGTTTCTTTAACACAAGCTAACACTCATGAAATGATGTGAACACCCTCATCTAAATGGCAAGGGAAGATGAGGATGATGAAGTAGGATTTTTGCTCTCTTTATTTATCTTTTTCTCATATTTATTCATCACTTGGAAAAATCAAGAAAGCTTTTTTCCATGAAAGAATGAAGGAAGAAGATGAACAATATTTGTTGAATCCATTTGTGATGAATAGGAAAAGGAGATAATGATCAATTATGCAACCATGGTTCACTTAACCATTGTAGAGAATTAACCAAGGGTTAGGGTTTTGGGTTGAGTTAAGAATGAGTCATAAGTAAATATCTTTTCCATGACAAAACAAAAACCTTCTAGAATCATCTAGAAACCATTAACCCAAATCAAACCCTAATCTTGATTAATCTTTACTAAACATGTTGCATTATTTATCATATCATGTTACAATATTATATATCACATATACAATATTTATTGTAACCAAATAAAATAATACAATTAACATATATCGCATATATATCAATGTATTACCCGAGTGAGAAAAAGAATCTTTTAGTGAGCTAATATTAGTTAATGTAATTTAATATATCATATATATTATTATACATTAAATTATCGAATCAACACTTGATCCGACAATCCGGCTATATCGCATATAACCGACTAATATTTATCCGTACCGATTCATCGAATCAACACTTGATCCGATGACCCGGCTGATATCAAATATCGCGAGAATAGAATACGGTATCACATATCGCATTATCCTCGGTCCCGCACATATCACATATGTGCTCCTACTCCTTTTGCCTGAGTCAAAAAACCTCTGTGTAGGACTCTAAAGAATCGTCAATACGCCGGCAGTAGGTGATGATCATATCAAACACCCACAAGCTGCAAGCGGTCAGCTAAACGTAACAGCTACCCAGGTATTGAGCGCTCAGAAGATCAACAAGCAAGCCTGTACATTCTCCTGTGAATCCAAACAGTAACACTCCCGTACAGTCCGGTCTCGTCGTCTGATATGTTACATATCTCGCCTAGGGGTGGTAAATGTCAGACCCCAGTAGCTCGATAAGTCGTGTCGATATGAGGTCTATAACAGTTCGAGAAACTACTGATAACACTTACCAGAAAATCTCAGCAACCCTGGCCAGGGATTTCCGATTATAGCCAATCGAACACAGCACAACATCAACTCCCTATACCGGGAGAGACGAATCCCCTCCTATCGCTCATTGCCTCCATGTGATTCGGGACTGTACCCAAAAGACACCTTTTTGCACGCCCTCTTGGATGTGGTTTGATGGAAATCAAAGCACAGTGGGAATCATACAAGACTCTATGACGATCTCGGGTCAACAGACTACTCTGTACCAGTGTCACCGGAGAACTGCCATCTGACGTGAGGTATAATACCATCTGGGAGTTCTCGGCGAGTCCGTCCAGTGTACCCAGTCTCCACTGAGCACCCGTACACCATCCTTGATGTCAAACACCGATGGATATGGGATCATCCATCGCCCATCATATGGGTCAAGATGCGTATACGCCAGTCTACTCTGGTGCATCGATGCCCTGTCTCGATATACCCTCGACTAGGAACAGTTATAGGATGTACTCGTCGACTACCGTGGCCTCACTAGTATGATCTCATCATAGTCCCAGTAGTCGAGTGCATATCCTAAGGGCTTTATCAACATGTAATATAGAGACAATCAGAGTACATGTTAAGATAAAGTACAACGAGATAGCATACTATCATGTCGAGCAAGAAAGTCCTCCCTATATATGTCCTAGCATCCACTACAATATACATCGTATGTACAGTAATGGCCTCTAGGGCATACATATAACTAACAATCTCCCACTTGCACTAGGGCCATCTGTTATGGTATCGCATACCCAACAATTAGCTGCGGTTGAAGTATCTCATACTCAACCATCCCATAAAAGTCTCTACTGGGAAAAAGGCCTTTGTGAGTGGATCCACGTTGTTGTCCTCTGTGTCTACTCTCCTTAACCTCGATCTCCCTGGAGATCTACCATCTCCATAATCAGGTGATACTGCCAAAGAATTATATCTGGATTTCTGATGGGACGGTAGTTCCTTGGCTAAAGCCACAACTCCATTGTCACACAATGGTAGGAACGAAGTTCATCTTAGGAACTTATATATATCCAGACTACCTCTTTGGTAGCATCCTTGGTAACGATGTATCTTGCCTTTAATCGTCTAGTAAGTCACGGTATCTAGCTTGGAACTCTTCCAACATACCGTCCCTCCACTGAGGGTAAAGACAATGCCTGCGACTGACATTCAGTCGTCCTTATCACCCTGGAACCTTTCCAGTGATTCTCCCCAGGATCGATTGATACCATCTCACTACAACTAGTGAGAATCCTAACATCCAATTAGATCTATCTCATAGATCCAAAACCCAGGATTTAGGAGGTATCATTTTGATCCTATATGGAGAATCCTTGTGATAAGCGGAGATTGACCGAGCGTAGCATAGGAAACTCCTTCCCTATCAAGAGTATGTCATCCACGTACACTACGAGGATCACCACCAGACTCCCTACTACCTTTTTGTATATACAAGGTTCATCTACCATTTTGATGAAGTCAAACTCTTTGACTACCACATCAAAACAGATGTTCCAACTCCGCGATGCCTGTTTTATTATATAAAACATCTTGTACACGTTTCCGCTGCTCCCACTGTCTACAAAGCCCTCTGGCTGTGTACTTATAGACGTTCTCTTCTAAAAATCATTTAGAAAAGCAGTCATGACACCCAACCACCAGATATCATAGTCATGGTATGTAGCCGTGGCAAGTAGGATCTGGATGGACTTAAGCATAGCTTTGAAAGTCTCAACTTTTCCATGTATACCAAGTAATCTTTTCAAGATATACTCGCTCCTGATGGGGATTTAACCCTTCAGATAAAGCAACCAAAGTCCATACTTTGTTGGTGTATAAGGATTCCGTCTCAGATCGATAAGCATCCAGCCATTCTTACAGAGTCTCACTCCTGATGGCCAGCTCGAAACTAGTTGGGTCATCATCTCATGATGCAATCCTCGCTCCCACTGTCATAGAGAAACCGAAGTATCTCTCAGGTGGGTGAGAAACCGTACTAGATCGGCGGAGAGGCTGAGGTTCGTTGGAAACTATTGAATCCTTTGGTTCTACCAAATCATCAGCTGCAGTTTGTATAGCTGGAACCTTTCCAGTTCTACATAACAGACCTTGCCTCGAGCTTGTCCGGATTTGGCTTTTAGACATAGGCCGGACAACCCCAAATCTTAACAAGCTTAAGATACGGGCTCTTCCCTTTCCATATCATATATGAAGTGGTAGGCAACTGATTTGATTTGAACCCTATTCAATAGGTATGCAGCTTCTCAAGCGCATAACACCCAAAAGGAAATAAGAAACTCAGTATTACTCATCATAGAGCACACCATATCACATAGGGTGCTATTGCTCCGCCCCGATACACCGACGTGCTGTGGTGTATACGGAGGAGTAATGCTGAGAGAGAATCTCATTCTCCGTTCGAGTAGTCCAGGAATTCCGCGCTTAAGTATTCTCCTCCTTGATCTCATCAAAGGACATAATACTTATACCCGTTGTTGGTTCTCTACTTCTAACTTATATTCTGTGAATATCTCAAAAGGTTCAGACTTGTGTTTCAGCAGGAACATATGTCTGAATCTTGAGAGATCATCAGAGAATGTAATGAAGTACAAAGAACCGGTCTTGGCATGTGTAGACAGGAGACTTTCATACATCAGCATGTATCAATCCCAAGAGTTCACTAACTCTTTCTCTGTTTCCAATAAACAGAGCTGTGGTCATCTTATCTTTGTGACATGACCGGCAAGTTTCACAAGATGTAAATTCAAACTAATTTAAATATGCATCTATATGTAACTTAGCTAGTCGGGTCGCATTGATATGACCTAGTCTACAATACCTCAAGAAGGATTCGTTCATTTCTGAACTCTTCCACTTGTGTGTGTTCCGTATACTAAAAACTGTAGTTTGATTTAGAACATCAATGCTTTTAGATAACGTGCCAGAACCGATCAACTCTTGATATAGGAAATGTTAAAAACATTATCCAACAATACAAAATTATATCCTTTCTTTACTAATAAAGAGACTGATATGATTTTGTATATCAGGTTCGGTATCTAATAGCATTTGTTCAGAATCAATGTATTCCGGTAATACAGGGTGACAGTGACCAACAGACTTGGCTGCAACACTTGCACCGTTTTCTGTCTCATGAAACTTATCACCCGTTCTCAGTTCTATACATATCTGTAGCCCATGTAACATATTACATATACGGGATCCTGATCTGGTATCACATACCCAGGACGTAAAGGATACTGAGAAACAGTTCTCTGTAATGAACACACCCGAAGATGATGCATCAACATGCACTTTCTTCGTTTGGGCGGCACGGGAAATCTGGTATTCCCCAATTTCCTGCTCTGTCTTATAACAATTATAAGTTGGAGCGGGACCAACGTTCCCCAGCTCAGTATAACAAGTGGGTTCGGTCAATATATCCGTTTTATTATCTTGATTAAGGCATGATATGGTCGCTATCTGGAGAGAGAGAGAAGAAAACACTCAGCGTATGCTCTTGCAAGATTAGATTGGTTATCTAATATATCTAATTAGGATGTCTCCCACTGTTTTAATCAAATCTTCCTTCAAACCCTAAAAGGAAAGACTAGCTGGGATTAATTACACACTACAAGTTCGCCAATCTTTCAGCCAGGCCAGTGTCGGTACTTTGAGGGAGGTCCCCCGTGCTTTCGCACGAACCTAATTAAAGTAAACCTCGTTTTCCCAGAGGCATAACCCCGTTGACACCTTTTTAGACACCTACTTGATCGGCTAATTGTAATGTGTAAAACTCTCCCAGGAGTAACTCTTACTCGCAGCGGGTATCGGGATACAACTATCTCAAAGAAGGTATGCAATCTCATTGCAAATTTCAACACTTGAAATTCCCAATAATATTTTTCCCCTAGTGACTTATGACCTTAACTATGGTCAACAAATCATAAGCACTAGTCAAGTTCTACCCGTCATTTCTTGATTAATTAGACCCACCCACATGACCTTTAACTAAGGTCAACAAAGTCATATGACTGTCCTAACTAATCGCATCATATGCTATATAGGAAGACATCACTTAGCTACCGTACACTGTGCCTTAACTATGGTCAACAAACACAGCACGAATACTAAGTACTCTACTTTCTAAAATGACGGAGGGTTACGACAGGTTTTTAAGAAAACCTATTGCGTAATGAACTTGATATCGTTGTAGAATCGAGTGATTTTAAATGGAGTGTTTTTGTGGCTTTTCTAGTTTTGCTAAAGGGGTCACTCCCGGTGAAGGGATCGTCGGCCCTTTCCTCATCGAATAAGGTGCAGGATATTTCACAAATATCACTATGCAAAGCAAGAACTATAGAAGCAATCAAAAAACAAACCGAGTTTGTAGCATCTGCCAGTTATCGCTAAAGGAGTCACTCCCGGTGAAGGGATCTCGGTCCTTTCCTTATCGAATAAGGTGCTGGATGTTCTACAAGGAACACCGCTATGCAAAGCAAGAACTAGAGCTACCAGTTTTTAAACAAGTTTCTACAACATCTTAGGTTTCTTTTATTTCATTAATCTCATTAATGAAGTCCCATTTTAATATGCTTCGCAAGCATCCATTTTGAAATGAAATCTGCAATATAACATATATCTCATATATATAATATAAACATTCGTCACAGGCAGTAATATGATCTCATCACAGAACAATTGCAGCAGAAGAACATATATGAAATATTGGATATACTAGGACGTCCGTGTTTTCAATACGAGCCAGTATAAAACACGGATTCCACGGTCGTGATGAATAGCCAAACCCATATCCCTAGACCCCTACGAGAGCGGCAAGTAACACTGCCAATTCTAGGGTTAGGAGACCCGGTCTCGACTCCTCGAGATGATCTCCCACTGGACCCTAGAACCCGGTTACTTGTGCTCCCCGCCTTGGGTCTACCTAATGCGGAAAAGTAAATAATATACAACGGTGACATCTTCCGCTATCTGGAAGTGCCCCAATAAAAGAATATTACATACAAATGAATTTTACATGAATGAAAAAGAAAAAACTCTCATCTCACATAAAACCCCCGGCTATTCAAACGCGACGATCCTATACAACATATCACAGCAACACATAATATCTCATATCATCAACGTAAGCAAGTATGCGTATCCCGATTGTCGTTGATTTATAGCAACGAAGCCGGCGATACACCACATACTACGCTTACGGTCACAGAAAAGAAAGTGTAAAACTACAACAGTTGGAATCCGCAACCTTCTTAGACATCGCATGCCTAACCAAATGAATTCTTTAGACATCGCATGCCTACCAATTATAAACCCCGCATTTTAGTCTCATTATCGAAAACTCTTTTCAATATCAAGTCGGGCAAATCAACAAGATTCTCGACATTTTGATCGAATGCTCGTCGCAAACTTTAGTAGGCGGCCGCACCCCCGATACCGTCGACGAAGTGCACCAAGGCGGAACACCGCTACCGGGAGCACCCGAACGGATGCTTTCGGCGACGGGGTTCTCCTACAGTCACTTTGGTCGGGGCTATGGAGTGAGGTTGTCTATTAAGTTTACCCGGCGAGTATCCGCGTACTCTACGTGATTGCGACGGACTTTTGATCACATCAAAATTCCGTAGCAATCGATCAACTAAAACTAAACTGCTATGTTTATAATATTCAAATTAGTTATCTCATAACTACCTGTGGATTCCAATTATTGTATCACATTCCAGATAAATAGAAAAAGTTAAACTTTCCGATCGAATCATCAAGCACCCAAGATTTCCCCAATATATCTCAACACTTGAAATCAGTTTAAAAACATCCATTACATGCCACAGTACCAATGGTCCAGCCGTAGAAGGGTCAAGCCAACGTCTCACATGTGGCACGCCGTACTGCCCCAAACCCTAAGGTTCAAAAGGCAGTTCAAGACGGTCACATAATCGAGTTAAGGTTTGTTGTCTTCTAGAGGGTCCACCGAGTTACTTGCATGACTTAGAACATTCTTAAACACGAGAAAAAATCCAACTTTTGAAAAAATTTCCGACAGGGGAAAAAGTGAGTTATTGATATCCGTTCGAACTTTTTAACAGTTTCTAAAATTTATCCGGAAAACACACATAGACAAAATCTGATAATCCGATCGAATCATCGAATCCCCTAAACAACCCCAAAAAACTCAACTGTAGAATAAATATTAAAAATTCCCAGAGAACTCAGCACTGAATAAAAGAAGTTACTGTGCAAACTAGAGTGGGTGACGTCATCATAATGCCGCGGAACCACCGCAGAAGCCATGCTTCTGCCGCGGTTCCGCCGCACTCTGGAGGAATTGGAGGCTCCGTTTTGCACAGTAATTCATAAAAAACCCTGCTTAATTCTCTGCATATTTTTAATATTGAAAAATCCACAATTTTCAAAAAAGGACAGAGAGCAATTTGGAGTCGGGGTTTCGGGTTCGATCGGACTTCAAACTCCGTCTAGACTTCGCCTAAAGCTCTAGCTTGGCTCTGATACCACTGTTGGGTTGCTATGCACGCGCACAAGGGTCTACGAGGCATCAACCATGCCCGATTAAAAATTTAGCCGTGCCGAACAACCCGAATACGGATCTTTAAACTAGAGATTAGGCGAAAACAAGCATGCTAAACATTTTAACACTAAGTGAGAGGGATTACAACCTTTGTAGATCCGGTCCTTCACTTCATATGCTCCGTGTTGTGGTCCCTTCGCTGCGATCATCGGGATCCGGACTCTCGAGAGGTTCCACGAAGAGAAAGAAGCAACCTTTGCTTCCGATCTTCGATACTAAGATGATCTACCTTGAAGTTTCTTTAACACAAGCTAACACTCATGAAATGATGTGAACACCCTCATCTAAATGGCAAGGGAAGATGAGGATGATGAAGTAGGATTTTTGCTCTCTTTATTTATCTTTTTCTCATATTTATTCATCACTTGGAAAAATCAAGAAAGCTTTTTTCCATGAAAGAATGAAGGAAGAAGATGAACAATATTTGTTGAATCCATTTGTGATGAATAGGAAAAGGAGATAATGATCAATTATGCAACCATGGTTCACTTAACCATTGTAGAGAATTAACCAAGGGTTAGGGTTTTGGGTTGAGTTAAGAATGAGTCATAAGTAAATATCTTTTCCATGACAAAACAAAAACCTTCTAGAATCATCTAGAAACCATTAACCCAAATCAAACCCTAATCTTGATTAATCTTTACTAAACATGTTGCATTATTTATTATATCATGTTACAATATTATATATCACATATACAATATTTATTGTAACCAAATAAAATAATACAATTAACATATATCGCATATATATCAATGTATTACCCGAGTGAGAAAAAGAATCTTTTAGTGAGCTAATATTAGTTAATGTAATTTAATATATCATATATATTATTATATATTAAATTATCGAATCAACACTTGATCCGACAATCCGGCTATATCGCATATAACCGACTAATATTTATCCGTACCGATTCATCGAATCAACACTTGATCCGATGACCCGGCTGATATCAAATATCGCGAGAATAGAATACGGTATCACATATCGCATTATCCTCGGTCCCGCACATATCACATATGTGCTCCTACTCCTTTTTGCCTGAGTCAAGAAACCTCTGTGTAGGACTCTAAAGAATCGTCAATACGCCGGCAGTAGGTGATGATCATATCAAACACCCACAAGCTGCAAGCGGTCTGCTAAACGTAACAGCTACCCAGGTATTGAGCGCTCAGAAGATCAACAAGCAAGCCTGTACATTCTCCTGTGAATCCAAATAGTAACACTCCCGTATAGTCCGGTCTCGTCGTCAGATATGTTGCAAATCTCGCCTAGGGGTGGTAAACGTCAGACCCCAGTAGCTCGATAAGTCGTGTCGATATGAGGTCTATAACAGTTCGAGAAACTACTGATAACACTTACCAGTAAATCTCAGCAACCCTGGCCAGGGATTTCCGGTTATAGCCAATCGAACACAGCACAACATCAACTCCCTATACAGGGAGAGACGAATCCCCTCCTATCGCTCATTGCCTCCATGTGATTCGGGACTGTACCCAAAAGCCACCTTTTTGCACGCCCTCTTGGACGTGGTATGATGGAAATCAAAGCACAGTGGGAATCACACAAGACTCTATGACGATCTCGGGTCAACAGACTACTCTATACCAGTGTCACCGAAGAACTGCCATATGACGTGAGGTATAATACCATCTGGGAGTTCTCGGCGGGTCCGTCCAGTGTACCCAGTCTCCACTGAGCACCCGTACACCATCCTTGATATCAAACACTGATGGATATGGGATCATCCATCGCCCATCATATGGGTCAAGATGCGTATACGCCAGTCTACTCTGGTGCATCGATGCCCTGTCTCGATACACCCTCGACTAGGAACAGTTATAGGATGTACTCGTCGACTACCGTGGCCCCACTAGTATGATCTCATCATAGTCCCAGTAGTCGAGTACATATCCTAAGGGCTTTATCAACATGTAATATAGAGACAATCAGAGTACATGTTAAGATAAAGTACAACCAGATAGCATACTATCATGTCGAGCAAGAAAGTCCTCCCTATATATGTCCTAGCATCCACTACAATATACATCGTATGTACAGTAATGGCCTCTAGGGCATACATATAACTAACACAGACCATCTCCCCAACTGGGATGAGAAGCGTACACACTAGTCTACTCTGGAGTATTGATGCCCAGTCTCGATAATCCTATGACTAGGGACAAGTATAGGATGTTGCTTATAGACTTCCCAGCCCCCACTAGTGTGACTTCCATCACAACGCTGGTAATCAAGCAAAGATCCTATGGGCTGTACTAATATGTATAAGTGATACGTTACAAGAAACATATGCACATATTAAAGTAGACACAAACCAAGTAGCATACTACCATTTTTATCAAGACTGTATATACAACTGTGAATATCCCAAGCTTCCATTAAGTAATATACATACAAGTATGATACAATAATGGCCCCTAGGGCATATACACTAACACTTATGAGGTAATTCCTTCACAATTAGAGTGGTATTTCTTGTGCTTAAGCTTCGATTCAAGTTTCATATCGATATTGCGTAGTTTTGTGGATGTTGGAAATTTTAAGTTAGGGTTTAGGGTTGGATCTGAATCAAAGGTGAAATTGAGACTTGTTGTGACCTTAGAACCCCTGGTGTGATGTTATTTTAGACCCAAACCTCGAACTAGAACCAGAATACGGATTTATAGAATCGATATCGGGAAAAACTGGAAATCTGTCACTGTTTTTATTGATCTGCTTTAACCCGAGACACCTGAAAATAAAATTGACTTGACAGAAAGTTGTGCAGGCACCCTGGAACCAACACCCAAAACCCTAGCCCCTATCTCTTTCCCAGGCCGCAGATTTAACCCTTCTGGCCGTAATTTGCTGCCAGAGCAGGAGGGTTTTGCCTCGTTTTTGGTGCATGGCCCTATCTCCAGTAAACTTGACCCCTGGCATGTATAGATTTGTCTAATTTGACCTAGGGTGAAATCTGGAGCCTATTTCCTAAGTTTCTGTTTTGGAGTCGTGTTTCCGTATTTCCGTATTTCCGTATTGTTAATTCTGAGTTTGCGTACTCGACTACTTGGCGTTTATACGACGATATCGAGGGTTGTTGATGGTTTTGGAAGCGTTGTCCATAGGTTCTAACCTATAGATCATAGCGTATCGTTTTGGGTTTCGTAAGCCGTTTTAGTTTTGAATTGATTTTGATACGCATTTGCGATACGTTAATGTGTAGGTACCCCATGAAGACTTCGGGATGACAAGCAAACGCGTGGCGACGTCGACAGATAAAGACACAAGGTGAGTAGATTATATCTACGGGGGAAGTCGGGTGGATGGCGTATAGCACCCCCGCAGTCCGTGGTGATGTATACGAATACATATACACACATATATTTATTATGTGTTGGTTAAGATTATTGATGGTAATAATGGATTATTGATGATAAGGATTTATTGGTTTAGTAGTGCGAAACCCTAGAGTAGGGGTTGCACACCCACACATACACGTACACATATACTTTCATACATTCTTTCTTTTATCTGTGCACATTTGGAGGTGTGTATATCTACACATGGGTATGGGACTATGTGTTCATATACGGGATTTGAGGATGATACATGGGATTACGATGAGTCGATGAGATTTGATCTGAGGCCGTGAGATTCGGCGATATGACAGAGTTCGTATTTGAGATGCGACATGATGGTTTTAGCGGGCCTTTGGGCATGTGTTTTACCCCGCATTCATTTTTATATAGATGGTATCGATGGTACTATACTTAGAGTTGTACCCTAGATTATGTGATATGATGATAGTGATACCTGATATGTGATGAGATAATATGATATTGACCCGTACCCAGCTATTGGGATGTTGTACGACGATTTACCGTATGAGCTTTATATTAATGTTAGATCCGCACTCATGACTCGAGGATGTTACATGATATACTGTATCGTATGTAATACTATTGAGGCGGGATCACCAACTATTGTATATGTATGTGTATATCGACTCAGATTTAGGTGGTTTTCATACCCCTCCCGATTGGCTTGATAGTTGAGTCCGTAGTTCACAAAGTAGGCGTAGACTAGACCCGAGTCATACCAATTTCAAAACTAACGAATCGGGGATATTTTAAAGATAGGCAAAAGGGATTCTACGGATATTTTCAAACGAAGCATCTGTTCTTAAAAAACACCGTAGCCCTTATTTTACCAAGAACCCCGATTCGTCTTATTTCAAAAGGCAAGGCTGCATGATAAAGTTTTTTAGGTAGATTCTTTATTGTTGCGTTGATTATTCGATTCCGCATATTCATGCTATTTGCATTGCATCGCTTGTGTTGTTGATATATTACAGTCATGCTGTTAGGACACCAGCACCATTATCGATGATGCGTATGTTCCACGTACACTTGTTTGCCGGCTCACACACTTCATCATCGATAATTGCCATGTCACTACACTGTAGTACTGTTGCATTCAGTATATGATTCTTTCATGACATAATGATATGCTTACATTTCCTTTACATGTCGCCTACACCATGCTTTCTGATGATACGCTTTGAGGTATGTTGTTTCCATGATATTTCTGGATTTCGGGAACCGTGGGTATTTCAAAAGAGAATATGTCATTGCTTTAAAAACCCGGTTACCCTTGATATGATATTTCAGTGCGTCCACCATCTGTTTTCTCGGTGCTGAGAGCGACATGTGAAACCCGATTCGAGGAGCGGACGAGCCGATTGCGGGTACATGGTGGACCCAGTATGGTTCCCCTCGGCAAGATGATCGAAGGATTTTGCCGATTGAGCCTGGAGGTGGGCGAGTACTTACCGGTGATTGGTTGGACCTGATGGTTATCCGGAGGATACCGACCAGAGTCGATAGATGGATATGGGCGTACTGCTGGGGCCGAGGGCCGATTCCGCAGATGGAGCCCGTGGGCTGGTCCGGACTGACGGAGCCCATTATATGAGGATTTTCGTGCCGATGCTGGGCACAGTTTTCATGATGTTTTTGAGTGTCAATGCTGGGCACTCCGGTCCCATGATTTTAACGTGTCGTGAGGGACACAGGTGGTTTATATCCTCATATTTCCATGCATATGCTGATGATATTTACATGCATGATGGTTATTGTCATTGGGTGACGAGTGGACGGGATCCACGTACATGCAGATTCGATTACATTGATCATACCTCATATTTATGATATGCTATTACCTGAGGCACTGGCATGAACACTTGGCACTACACTCATGTATAGAGATTACATTGCCAGTTTAGCATGCTGCAGACTTATTCACATTGAGGTTTATATTTATATCTGATCGTATCGACCTAGGATTGGTCATACCTTCGATCTCTGCTTGTAGATATTTTCTATTCACGAGTTGGCAACTCACCCCCGTTGTGCCACAGTTCTTGCAGGTTTTTGCCGTACAGATTCCTTAGCGGCTTTTCTGGCACACTGCTTCCATACGGGTGACTTGCTTTGGTAGGTGGGTTCTTTTATATCAGAACCGCCATTGTTCTTGTATTATCCATTGTATCTAGAAATTCCATCAACCAAAACTTGTATATTGTTTCAGACGTAGACACAGTGATGTATTATTTCGACCTTAGAGTCGCGCTTGTAGTATTACGGTTTTTAGACTGTTTTAAGTTTCTTTTTGAGCTTGATCCTCGCCCTTTTGCGTTGTATATTATTATTGCTTGCGTGGTTGTGACCGTCGATTGACGAAGAGCTAGCTCCCGCTTGGGGATGCCTTTTATCATTCCATATATATATCATTCTTGTTGTACCCCGTTCGGGGCTAGTTTTTACAAAGGAAACTCTGCCGAAATTTTCAGAAAAGACTACACATTTTTAAAAATGCATATTCGGCTTTTTATTTAAAAAACTTGATTTTCAAGACATGTTTTCTTTACTTCTTAAAACCAGTTTTCCTTATTTACTCCTTAAAATGGTTTTAGATTTATGGGCTTTTGGCTTACTTGGATCAGATGGGGTCCTATAGACTTCATATGGTTCAAGGGCCAGTCACGTGCTCTTTCGGGTCGTGACAAAGTTGGTATCAGAGCGCTAGTTTGACTTTGGTTCGAGTCTAAGTTTGACTATGTGGAGCCTAGAGCGTTATTTATATACGGAACTTAGGCTTGACCTTACAGAACTTAGACTTAGTCGAGGGGGTATTATACCCGAACTTTCGTCGCATAGGATGACCCTTGGTTGATGGAGTATGTAGCTTGAGTAGAGGGAAGTACCGTACGTATGTTCCGCGGCATACTTACGACACGCCACTCCGCTTAAGAAACCTTAGGATGTACATTTCCTTGCACCGTATTATATTCCTCCCTATGATCTATCCTGATCGATATTGGTTGTGATTTTGCTGCCACGATTGCACGAGCAGAGTGAGCTACGGCTCGAGTTGCATCAGCATGAGCTCGTTGTGGACGAGGACTGACCAGGGCGTGATTCCAGATACATACGATTGTATATAGAGGCATCGTCTTATTGTGTTTTCGCGCCATGAGCGTTGGACTGGTCGCTTTTACGAGATTTCTCGGGCGTACCGATCGGTACCAGAAGATTGAGCCACTGATAGAGGCCAGCCAGGATGTGATAACCATTGATATATCGCTTATCCAGGACGATTGAGGCGTTGTTTAGCGTATAGACGAATGAGCCAGTTGTTGCTGCGAATAATGAGATATCGCCCAGATGATTGGAGCTACTGCAGCATGAGCATATACTTAGAGATATGATGGTGAGTTGCTAGTCACCGAGGATGAATGACTAGGACATGTGGTTCGTTCGCTTACCCCGATGCGAGGCCATCAGGTAGATCGATTCCAGCTAGAGACGACTTCTCGCAGATTCGTTGAGAGTCGATTGAGACGATCGAATGTCAGGAACCCATTTTCCCAGTTTAAAGTATTCGGAAAGACATTGAAGCGATTCTATGGACCCTCTATAAGAATGAAACCCTAACTCGACATAATGACCGTGTGAAAGCCTTTGAACCTTAGGGTTTGCGGTAGTTCCGCGGCGCCATTAGTGAGGCTTGGGTTTGCCCTTCTTCGACTGGACCACCGATGCTGTGGTATGTACTCGATACTATTAAACTGTACCTAAGGTGTTGAGCTCTTGGGAGATTATGAGTTTCTGACGAGTCGATCGGACGATTCGACATCATTCGGATATCATGTGATGGGACACTGCTTGGGAGACTCCAGATACGAGTATAGCCGTTGGAGCGCAGTCCGTGCAGCCACGATGAGATGAGTCCGAATCAGTCGATATTGAAGCAGAGTGGAGTAAGAGTTCGCATGAGATTTCGACGAGATGACGTTCCACTCCGCTGACATCAGAGATGCGATATGCAAGCTGGGGACGTGCTCGGCTAGATATCTCCTACTAGGTGATGAAGATACCGAGTTCGTGATTTCGAGTCCGTGTGAGGGACTTCGGATGGACCGTAGCCGAGGACATTGCAATGCGTAGATAGAGACGCGATGTCGAAATGGATGATGATACAGACAAGCGGGACAAGAAGTTCGTGCGAGATGCAGACGCGCTGTTACTACTCCCCGTCAAGATTAAAGGTCGGATATGCATACAGAGGCGCAAGGACGCGACCATCTTCCGAGTAGATGTTGTACTAAGGACGCAGATATCTAGAGAGCGAGAAAAGATTACGCCAGGGTACCAGCCTCCGTACAGTTTGGCTTAGGCGAGATCAGAAGAGACCTTGAGCAGGATTCCTTCCAGTACATTGCTACAATAAGATTTGCACCAGGAGCAGATGTATGATGTGTATTCAGAGAGCCAGAGGCCGACGCCAGCGACATGCCACTTTACGAGTAGTCGTGAGAATTGACCGAGAGATGACCAGAGAAGTGCCAGAACGAAATCGTTCCTGTTAGCACACCTGACAGGCCGATGAGCCGATGGATTGCGAGATTGGTAATCCACAGGGAAGATAAAGAACCAGAGGCAGAGGACGCCAGCCGCGAGCAAGAGGCAAGTAGATATCTTGCGCCGCTAGCATTGGATGTACCGGCACCTTCTCGACTTTGAAGGAGGATAAACCAACGACGGTGTTTGTGATTTATGATTTGTGATTTTGTGATTTGACTATCACGTATCCATCACTTTGGATTTCGGTATTTTGGGCGATCTATTTGCATGATTTAGTCTTGATGACTGAGTTCCATGATATTTGATTTTGTGCACCATGGTTGCACTTACTGGGTATTTATACCTTGCGCATAGTTATTATTCTTGAGGTATTGATTGTGATTTCATGCCTACGTTATGCCGGTGATTTGATCTACGCTTCCAGCGTAGTTTTCATGCACTTTTAGTGTTTTGATTTTATTTGTGCATGCTGATGCATGCGGTTGTGAGATTTTCCATCGCGGTACACCTGATTTTGATTGATCCGCATTATATCGTCGATTTTGACCCTGATATTGATGATTGATTCTTGCACTCCGTGCTTTTGATTGGACTTACGCAAGTTCGGCGTTTGCTATTGGATTTCGTGATTCCGTGCATGTTGAGTGCGCAGGGTTTATATTTTCATTTGTGCACAATGGATGCACCGATTTGGATTTTCGCGCATGTTGGGCGCATGTTTTGAGATACGATTTTGGGTGCACACCAGATGCACTAAATCAAGATTCTTCGTGCATGTCAGATGCACCTGGTTTTGCTGTCAGGCACACCCGTTGCCTATGACAGATACTTCGTGCACACCCGTTGCACCTAGATGTTGTTTTGTGCACCTGTATGGCACATATATGGATTTTGATTTCCGTGCGCACCAAACACAAAGGGTGGTGTTATGTGTATTTTTGGGATTTATTCTTTTTGGAACAGTACGTTTTTATGATATTTGATATTCATTTTGTACTGAGCAGGACTAGTCAAAGGACAGTACCAGGATATATTTGGCATGCATTTACATCAGCTATTCACATGTATAGATTGGATGTCTACATGTATAGTTCTGATCTATATCATATTGGTTTTGTATTGGATTTGACTTTTGGGTCGTTACCATAACTTCGATGATTGCGGGATGCATGACGGAGTTTTGTTTTTGAGTTATCTGCTCATGCGCATGCATTGCGCTATGATGTTTTATGTATTGATGATTCGGAGCCCGACGACTTGGAATTTGTATCGAAATGTTTTAGTATTTGGGGGTTTAAATTTAAATTCGGGGACTGAATTTCTTTAAATGGGATAGATTGTAACGTTTTAAAATAATAAAATATTATTTTTGGGAATTTTTATAATTTAATATTATTTTAATGAATATTTTAATATTCCGGTATAATTAAATACAAATTAATAGGGAAAAATTATGGAAAATTCCAAAATACGGTATTTTATGGGATTATGCCATTTTTAAGTTTATGTGATTAGTTTGACACTAATTTAGTGCTAATCGCGATTAAAAATCGCTAATCGGATTTTTGGTATTTTTGTGCAAAATATGCACATATCTCTTTTCTTACACTTGTGCATTTTTCCACCATGTTTCTTTTGGATTCACTATTCAAGTGAGAAGGGTTTTAGAAAAGAGAAAGAAAAAAAAAAGAAAAGGGAATAAAATATAAGGTATGGGTGAGAGAGAGAAAAGGGGGGGTGTGACCTTTGACTTGTGTGCAACCTTCCTCCATTATTCTTCACCATTTCTCTCTCCCTCTTCCTCTCCTCCTTCTGAAGCTGCTGCCTCTCCTTCCTCCCCCTTCTTCAATCCTCCAAAATACCATGATAATCTCATCAAAACCTCACTTCCTTTTTTACAAAAAATGTGCACAAGCTTGCAAGCTATAGGATGGACCAAGAAAGCTTTCATTTTGGCGTTGTTGAGCCTAGGCGACAAACGCCGTCTTGCCTCCGCTTTTCACTCGTCATCATCGAATGAGAAAGAGTATTGACCCATTTGATCCAATCGAGCCATTTTATCTAAGAGTTCTTGGAAGGTCGTCGGCTTGAAGAGGGCCATATACGAGGACTCCTTTGAATTTGGATCAATGGTGGCTATGAGCATTCCTATGGTTGTAACTTCATCAATGCGTTGCTTGTATTTGATCAGAGATTTTGCCATCGGGTAACATATTGAACCCAAGTCTCATTCGGTCTAACCCTTTCATTGACCAGCGCCGTCACGGTAGTATGTTCGTTCTCATTAGAGAATCCCTGACAGAAGAGAATATCCATTTCGTCGAAGCTCTTCACGAAATCATTTAGGAGTTCCGCATACCATTCGAAGGTGAAGCCCTCCAGACCGCTGACGAACTATCAGAGAAGTAGTATGTCATTTCCTCCAGTATTTCCGCACATGGATTTAAATCGTGCAATGTGCTGGCGAGGATTCCCAGTTCTTTTGTACATGTGGAACGTTGGATGTGTGTACTCTGGAGGGTACTGTATTTGATCGCACCACGTCGGATACAGTCGACCAGTCTTGATTGATCTATTTGTGGCTTCACTGGAGTAGTGAGCTTTAATTTGTTGAGCGATATATTCATTCAGCTTTTCTTTTAGGAATCATTTCCTCCTCAGCCGTTGATGAGGTTTGCAGAGGATTTGAAATGCCATCCTTATCTTTAAGATCGACTACCGGCGATTCATCTGCCAGTGGTTCCGATTGAACCATCTTTCCAGCCATATTCTGAATCAGAAGGGTCATCTGGTTCATTTTATTGCACATTTCTTCCACTTCTTCATCTCTATTTTTTAGAGCGCGCTTTAGGAAATCAATATCCAACTCCTTCTCTACTCATTCTTCGGGTGCATCCTCGGGATTTTCCTTAGGAGATTGATTAGCATTTGCTGCCTCCTGAGCGAGCATCTCCTGCAGCTTTTCACGTTGCAGTTGAACTTTTGTTAGGGACCGAGTTTGAGGTCGGTGACTAGTAGAAGCTCGAACTTCATCTTTGGGATACATTATATAGACTATGTGAACTACCATGCCCCCAGGCTTGGGGTGTTTAGTGTTTTGGCCTTTGGAGTTTGCTCTGGGTACTTGAGCTTTATTCGGCCTCTTGTTGTGAAAAGCTGCTTTGGTTTTGGGAGGAACCGCTATATCACGATCCGTCTTGGGGTGAGTCCCCTTCACCTGCTTCCAGAACATATATATAAATGAGGAAAGTTGTCTCAGGGAGTGAACTGGTTTTTGCTCTCGTGTGATCTCCATGGGCTGTAGAGACTTCTTCAATATTGCGATAGGAGAATTTTGTCTGACCCTTCACAACAATTTGAAGTTGTTCCCAGTTGGAACAACAGCATTCACCACTGGGGTTAAAACAGGGCCATACGGAGAACTGCCCCCAGCTCATTTTGTATGACGCTGATATCGACGTCGACCGTTTCTTACGGCTGGGATTTGATTAGCTTCAGGATTTTGCCGAGCCTGTCCCATGTTTCCTTTGAGAGCTCGAATATTCTGCCCCCTGCGTCGACCTTGGTCCTTGGCATGTGCCAGTTGTTTGAGGACTGATTCCGTCGGCAAAGCTACTTCTTGGGGAGCCCACATGTGGAAGACAGACTTCCTCTGGGCTTCCTCCATTGGCGTTGAGGCACCGAGGGTGGGAGGTGGGAGCATCGATCAAAAGAGAAGTCCATTTATTTATTAAAGAGCCAGATTGCAGAGATTTGAGGCTACAAGTGTCCCGTATTTGACTCCACCAGATATGACAGAGCCTGAGTTGCTAAGGTGGGAGCAAACGCCATTCTTCATAGAGACGAAACGCCGGCTTCAATATCCCTTCCCCTAAAGGTAACCACAAATATATATACCGCGATTATTTGATCGCGGAAAAACACGACACACGAAGTGTGGAGTGGAAAGAGGAAAAGGTCCCACCGGGCTTGCCAGAATCTGTTTACCTCCGAAAACAGAGACGAAACCACGTAGGTCGTTTCGCCTGAATTTTGGGGGCAGATGCTATTGGGTTTTATCCATCCACCTCTCTGAAGATGCCAAGTTGATTTATGGCACCGTTTATCGGAGGTTTGGCCAGATGCATCCGTTATAGCAGACTTCGTCAGATTCCCCCTCATTGTGAGGGGTTTTTTATTATGGGGACGCTCTTCTCTGCAGGCGCGAACCCCTGCAGTTAATTACGTTACCACATAGCGATAACCACTTTCTCCTTCTCCAGATGTTCACTTCGTATCGTGTGTGTTTGTTTTATTTTTGGTTGCCCGTGGATTATATACGGAGACTAATTTATGTTGTCGCCGGTAGAGCGGGGATTAGTCCAAATCCGTATTTTCTTAAATTTAAGTTTGATTGATTTAAGGATCGTTAATCCCATCTGAGATTAAGATCAACCTAAATATTTGTTGAGGATACGTTAGTCTAATTTAGACAAAGATCTACTCAACGGGGGTTCATGATCATTTAGACCCGATGACAAAGCATTTGGGCTCTATCGTTTTAGTTTAGGGACGTTACAGTCCATTGGGTTTAAAGACATCAGAATCTGTAGGGTTTAAAGACATCATAGGCTGGGTTTAAAGACATCATAGTCTGTAGGGTTTAAAGACATCTTAGTCTGTGTGGTTTAAAGACATCATAGTCTGTGGGGTTTAAAGACATCATAGTCTGTAGGGTTTAAAGACATCATAGGTCTGTAGGGTTTAAAGACATCATAGTCTGGGTTTAAAGACATCATAGTCTGTGGGGTTTAAAGACATCATAGTCTGTGGGGGTTTAAAGACATCATATTCTGGGTTTAAAGACATCATAGTCTGTAGGGTTTAAAGACATCATAGTTTATAGGGTTTAAAGACATCATAGTCTGGGTTTAAAGACATCATAGTCTGTAGGGTTTAAAGACATCATAGTCTGTAGGGTTTAAAGACATCATAGTCTGGGTTTAAAGACATCATAGTCTTTAGGGTTTAAAGACATCATAGTCTGTAAGGTTTAAAGACATCATAATCTGTAGAGTTTAAAGACATCATAGTCTGTAGGGTTTAAAGACATCATAGTCTGGGTTTAAAGACATCATAGTCTGTAGGGCTTAAAGACAACATAGTCTGTGAGGTTTAAGACATCATAGTCTGTGAGGTTTAAAGACATCATAATCTGAGTTTAAAGACATCATAGTCTGTAGGGTTTAAAGACATCATAGTCTGTGAGGTTTAAAGACATCATAGTCTGTAGGGTTTAAAGACATCATAGTCTGTAGGGTTTAAAGACATCATAGTCTGTGAGGTTAAAAGACATCATAATCTGTGGGATTTAAAGACATCATAGTCTGTAGGGTTTAAAGACATCATAATCTGTAGGGTTTAAAGGCATCATAGTCTGGGTTTAGAGACATCATAGTCTATGGGGTTTAAAGACATCATAGTCTGTAGGGTTTAATGACATCATAGTCTATACGGTTTAAAGAAATCATAATCTGTAGTGTTTTGGTTTAACAGTTTGGGGATGCCTCAAAGTTATTGGTTATTGGGACCTTCCATCTCTCTGAAGACGTTGAAGAATTACAACGACATGTATCAGAGGTATGAAGAGATGTATCCTTGAACTAGAGAATGTTCATCAAAGATTTGATGATCTTGTTTGGGACTAAGTCCAATTTGGAAGAAGACCTATGGGCTCAGTCGATTTTGGGGTTTGACCAACCTTAGGCTCGGCCCACTTGATTATTTATTTAGGCTTGGTCCCCTCTCTGCATCAACAATGCTGAGCATTGAAATGGGTTTTGACTCTCTTTATTCTTTTTGTTTTACTTCTATTCTTTTATATGGAATGTTAAACACTTATCTCCCTGTGGTGCTCACGTGTGAACACTTGAGCCGCCTTCAACATGTGAGCGCTGCTTTTGAACATATTTCTTTTCCATACGAGTGCTGAGTAATAGTCACGTGCATACACATGAGACATTCTCCAAATGTAAGCGATGTATTTGGGTGTTGAGCGCTTATTTCATTAATGATCATGCGCGAACACGTGAGGTGTTCTCAAAATCTGAGCGCTGCCTTTGGGCTCACTCCCTTTTCTGCATAGGTGCTAAGCACTTTTAGAGGGCCTCGTGGGATCACGTGAGGCGTCACAAAAGTGGTAAATGTCTTTGGGGTTTATACCCTTTTCTCTTTTTGGAAGTTTTAAGCACTTTTAGTGGGATCACGTTGGATCACGTGACCCGATCTCAGTCGTTCTCTTTCATTCATCAAGGGTGCTCACGTGGGAGCACGTGATCGGCCGTTATCATGTTGGGTGCTAATCTTTTTACATGCATGGAGATCTTGAGATTTGAGACTTTCAAGCCCACTGTTTTGTAAGAATTAAATTCTTAGGACTTAGTTTCTTTTAGGTTTTGGATCTGCATGGCAGGATCTCCCTGATGAGAATTAAATTCTCAACTTGTGGGGAGTTCTGCTTCTGCAGATCTTTTACCATAAGGAAGAACTAACTTCTTATATGAAGGGTTAAACCCTTGTTTTTTCAGAGAAATTAAATTCATATATACTTTTTGGGAGAATTAAATTCTCTGAACATAGATCTTCCCCTGGGTTTTGGATCTGCATGGCAGAATCTCCCCTATGAGAATTAAATTCCCAACTTGTGGAGAGATCTGCTTCTGCAGACCCTTTGCCAGAAGAAATAACTAAGTTTCTTGGAAGAGTTAAACTCTTGTGAAGACGAAGGAGTAAGGTATTCTCTGTGTTTTGTTTCTTCTTACCTAGGGTTTCTTCTTTCTGTTTTCTCTTTTTAACTTGATGTTTATCGAGGGGTTCTTCTATTTCTTTCTGTATATCTTCTCCTCTTATGTCTCTTGGCTCCTATTTATAGGAGAAAGAAAAGAATCGATTTGTTCAGAACATCTCTCATTGAGAGATTTTGATCAACCAAAATGATCTTTTAGATCAGTCGGTGAATTTTATTCACTGTTGGATTTTTAATCCAAGGACTTCCGTTTTACAGAAGATATTTCTCACAAGATTAGGAAAATATTTCCCTATAAAGAATCTTCTTTTGTAAATTGGTGATTTTTAATCACCATTGGATTTTTAATCCAATGGTGCTCTGTTTTACAGAGCACAATCTTTCTTGTTTAGAAAGATCTAAGGAAATATTTTCCAAATAGGGCTTTTATCCCTTTTATTTAGAATTTAATTCTATCGGTTCAGAAAACATAGGAGCCCATCACGTGTAGCACGTGACCCCACAAAGTCAAGCCCGCCAAAGAGCGTCAAGTGCTATCACGTGAATTCTTCTCGCCAAATGTTTTTTTTAAGAAGGCGCCTGTATACTTTGTATATAGAGGTCACGTGTCTATACGTGAGGCCCAGTTTCAGCCTTGTTTTGTCAAGCGCGGTGCCTATCACGTGTGGGCACGTGATGCTTCATTTGGGGACTTTTCCCATTGCTTTTTATATTTATTATTCATTTTTCATAAGGGAACACACCTTCTTTTGGATAATTGGTTTTCTTCCTTCCCTACCCTTCAGCACCAGTCTAAGGTTTGTAAGAAGACTATCCAATAAGAATAATAGGTGTACACTCCTTATGCCAGGAGCCATCGCAACCTGAGAAAAGGTAATGGGAAAAGTCATATGAATAATCCTATTCTATTTCTCCTGAACCGGAAACCATCCTCGAATCTGGAACGAATTCCTACGAGTTCGTATGTAACTATACTGTTGGGATTCCCTTGCACCTAGTCTAGGGTTTGGTAGCATCACTCATGCCACTTTAAAATTTAGAGAGGTGCAAAGCAAGCAAACCATGAATCATGCTAGAATTACTAGGGTAACAAGTTTGTATCACATACAAAGAAGTAAAGAGATAGGGATTACAACCTCTGTAGTCCGTTCCTTCGCTTCATAAGCTCCATGTTGAGGTCCCTTCACTACGATCATCAAGAACTCCGACTCTCGTGAGGCTCCAAGAGGTGAATGATGCATCTTGCTTGAAGTCTTCTTGATCTAAGATGATCTACCTTGAAGAATCTCTAACCCAAGCTTACAATTCACAATGAAGTAATTAGAGAAGTGAACACCCTAATCTAAGTGGCTAGAATAGATGAGGATGATGAAGTAGGAATTTTACTCTCTTTTGTTTTCAATTTCTCACCATTTATCATCACAAAACCAAAAGCTAGTGAAGCTTTTTCAAAAGCAAGAAGAACAAGTCGATGAAGCTAATCCTTTTGTGATGAATAATGAATTATTATTGTGGTTACAATTGCAACCATGGGTTAAGAATGAAAGGCTTAACCCTTGTAGAGAATAAACCATAGGTTAAGGGTTTGGGTTTGGTTAACAAATATCTTCATAAAATATCAAAGCAAGATGACAAAATGAAAGCTTCATAAAGCTTCCTTAACCCTCATCCAAATAGCTAACCCTAATCCAAACCCTAACATGGTTTAAACTCAAAACCCATATTGCATTTGTAACCCTAACATGTCACAATATTATATATCACATATACAATATATTTTGTGACAAAAGAAAATAATACAATTAACATATATCGCATATATATCAATGTATTATCAAAGTGAGAAAATGAATCAATAAAGCGAGCTTATATTAGTTAACGTAATGTAATATATCACATATATAATTATACATTAAATTATCGAATCAACACTTAATCCGACAATCCGGCAATATTACATATAACCGACTAATATAACATATACCAATTCATCGAATCAACACTTGATCCGATGACCCGGCTATATCACATATACCCGGCGGATATCTCATATCACGAGAATAGAATACGGTATCTCATATCGTATTATTCTCGGTCCCGCACATATCACATATATGCTCCTACTCCGTTTTGCCTGAGCCAGGAAACCTCTGTGTAGGACTCTAAAGAATCGTCAATACACCGACAGTAGATGATGATCATATCAAACACCCACAAGCTGCAAGCGGTCAGCTAAACGTAACAGCCACCCAGGTATTGAGCGATCAGATGATCAACAAGCAAGCATGTACATTCTCCTGTGAATCCAATCAGTAACACTACCATACAGTCCGGTCTCTTCGTCTGGTATGTCACATATCAAGTATAGGGGTGGTAAACGTCAGACCCCAGCAACCGATAAGTCGTGTCGATGTGAGGCTCATAACGGGTCGAGAAACTACTGATAACTCTTACCAGTAGCACTCCATATCAGCCCTGTAGGGTTACTAGGCACTCTCACAAGGTTCTACAAGGCATCAACCATGCCCGATTTAAATTTTAGATGTGCCGAACAACCCTAACCAAGATCTTAAACTAGAGATTAGGCGAAAACATAAGCATGTAAACAACTTTACTTCTAAGAGTTTGGGATTACAACCTTTGCAGTCTGGTCCTTTACTTCTAAAGCTCCGTGTTGTGGTCCCTTCGCTGCGATCATCAAGTTCCCGAACTCTAGAGAAGCTCCACGAAGAGAAAGATGCAAGCTTGCTTCCGATCTTCGATAACTAAGATGATCTACCTTGAAGTTTCTTTAACACAAGCTCTCACTCACTAATGAAGTGAACACCCTAATCTAATTGGCAAGAATAGATTATGATGATGAAGTAGGAATTTAGCTCTTATTTATTTTCTTAATCTCACTCATTATCATCACTTCATAAAATGCTAGAAATCTTTTTATCCAAGGAAGAAGAAGGAAGAAGATGATCAAGTCCTTTGTGATGAATAATGAAATCTTGTTATAATTACAAATGCAATCATGGTTAAGTCAAGAAGGGCTTAACCATTGTAGAGATTTGACTAGGGTTAAAAGGTGTGGGTTGGGTTAGGAAATATCAAGCAAAATATCTAAACAAAGTATCTTTGCAAGAAACAAAATAAAAACTTCTAGAAGCTTCTAGAAAGAGCTAACCCAAATCAAACCCTAACCATGTTTAATCTCCACTAATCATGTTGCATTAGTAATCATAACTTGTTACAATATTATATATCACATATATAATATATTTTTGTAACAAAAGAAAATAATACAATTAACATATATCGCATATATATCAATGTATTACCCGAGTGAGAAAAAGAATCTTTTAGTGAGCTTATATTAGTTAATATAATTTAATACATCAAATATATCATTATACATTAAATTATCGAATCAACACTTGATCCGATAATCCGGCTATCTCACAAATAACCGACTAATATAATCTGTATCAGTGGATCAAATCAACACTTGATCCGATGACCCGGCTATATCACATATGCCCGGCCGATATCTCATATAGCGAGAATCTAATACGGTATCGCATACACGTATTATTCTCGGTCCCGCACATATCATATAAGTGCTCCTACTCCGTTTTGCCTGAGCCAGGAAACCTCTGTGTAGGACTCTAAACAATCGTCAATAGGCCTGCAGTAGATGATGATCATATCAAACACCCACAAGCTGCAAGCGATCAGCTAAACGTAACAGCCACCCAGGTATTGAGCAATCAGAAGATCAACAAGCAAGCCTGTACTCTCTCCCGTGAATCCAACCAGTAACACTCCCGTACAATCCGGTCTCTTCGTCTGATATGTCGCATATCTCGCCTAGGGGTGGTAAACGTCAGACCCCAGTAGTTTGTTAAGCCGTGTCGATATGAGGTCTATAACAATTCGAGAAACTACTGATAACACTTACCAGTAAATCTCAGCAACCCTGACCAGGGATTTCCAGTTATAGCCAATCGAACACAGCGCAACATCAACTCCCTATACCGGGAGAGACGAAACCCCTCCTATCGCTCATTGCCTCCATGTGATTCAGGACTGTACTCAAAAGCCACCTTTTTGCACGCCCTATTGGACGTAGTATGATGGAAATCAAAGCACAGTGGGAATCACACAAGACTCTATGACAATCTCGGGTCTACATACTAACATGTACCAGTGTCACCAGAGAACTGCCATCTGACGTGAGGTATAATACCATCTGGGAGTTCTCGGCGAGTCCGTCCAGTGTACCCAGTCTCTATTGAGAACCCGTATACCTTCTCTGATGTCAAACACCAATGGATATAGGATCATCCATCGCCCATCATATGGGTCAAGAAGCGCATACGCTAGTCTACTCTGGAGTATCGATGCCCTATCTCGGTACTCTCACGACTAGGAACATTTGAAGGATGTACTTGGCGACTACACTGTCCCCACTAGTATGATCTGCATCATAGTCCTGGTAGTCAAGTACTCATCCTAAGGGCTTTATTAACATGTGACATAGAGACAATCAGAGTACATGTTAAGATAAAGAGTAACCAGATAGCATACTCTCATGTCGAGCAAAAAAGTCATCCCTATATATGTCCAAGCATCCACTACAATATACAACGCATGTACAGTAATGTCCTCTAAGGCATACATATAACTAACAATCTCCCACTTGCACTAGGGCCTGTCTGTTGTAGTATCTCATACCCTACAATCAGCTGTGGTTGAAGTATCTCATACTCAACCATCCCATAAAAGTCTCTACTGGAAAATAGGCCTTTATGAGTGGATCCGCGCTGTTGTCCTCTATGTCTACTCTCCTAACCTCGATCTACCTGGAGATCAACCATCTCCATGATCAGGTGATACTGCCTTAGAATATGTCTGGATCTCAGATGGGACGGGGGTTCCCAGGCCTAAGCCACAACTCCATTGTCACACAATGGTAGGAACGAAGTTTATGTTATGAACAAAAATATATCCAGACTGCCTCTTTGGTGGCATCCTTGGTATCGATGTATCTTGCCTTTAATCGTCTAGTAAGTCACGGTATCTAGCTTGGAACTCTTCCAACATACCGTCCCTCCAGTGAGGGTAAAGACAATGCCTGCGACTGACATTCAGTCGTCCTTATCACCCTGGAACCTTTCCAGTGATTCTCCCCAGGATCGATTGATACCATCTCACTACAACTAGTGACAATCCTAACATCCAATTAGATCTATCTCATAGATCCATAACTCAGGATTTAGGAGGTATCACCTTGATCCTATATGGAGAAACTTTGTGATAAGAGAAGATTGACCGAGCGTAGCATAGGAAACTCCTTCCCTATCAAGAGTATGTCATCCACGTATTCTACGAGGATCACTACCATACTCTCTACTACCTTTTTGTATATACAAGGTTCATCTACCATTTTGATGAAGTCAAACTCTTTGACTGCCACATCAAAACAGACGTTCCAACTCCGCGATGCCTGATTTATCACATAAAATAATTTGCTCACGTTTCCGCTGCTCCCACTGTCTACGAAGCCCTCTAGCTGTGTACTTATAGACGCTCTCTTCCAAATCAATATTTAGAAAAGCAGTCATGACACATAACCGCCAGATATCGTAGTTATGGTATGTAGCCGTAGCAAGTAGGATCTGGATGGACTTAAGCATAGCTTTGAAAGTCTCAACTTTTCCATGTACACTAAGTAATCTTCTCAAGATATACTTGCTCCTGATGGGGATTTAACCCTTCAGATAAAGCAACCAAAGTCCATACTTTGTTGGTGTATAAGGATTCCATCTCAGATCGCTTAGCATCTAGCCATTCTTACAGAGTCCCACTCCTGATGGCCAGCTCGAAACTAGTTGGGTCATCACTCATGATGCAATCCTCGCTCCCACTGTCATAGAGAAACCGAAGTATCTCTCAGGTGGGTGAGAACCCTACTAGATCGGCGGAGAGGCTGAGGTTCGTTGGAAACTATTGAATCCTTTGGTTCTACAAAATCATCAGCTGCAGTTTGTATAGCTGGAACTCTTTCCAGTTCTACCTCATGACCAACAATTTCTTCACAAGAAATTCCCTTTCACAAAGGTGGCATGCTGAGAAACAAAACATCTTTTGTTCCTCGGTTTGGTAGAAGATATTCCCTTGCGAATGCTTGGGATATCCAACAAACTTCCACAGAACTGACTTTGCCTCGAGCTTGTCCGAATTTTGCTTTTAGACATAGGTCGGACAACCCCAAATCTTAACTTACTTAAGATATGGGCTCTTCCCATTCCATATCACATATGAAGTGGTAGGCAACTGATTTGATTGGAACCCTATTCAATAGGTATGCAGCTTCACAAGTGCATAACTCCTAAAAGGAAATAGGAAACTCAGTAGTACTCATCATAGACCGCACCATATAAAATAGGGTGTGATTGCTCCGCCCCGATACACCGACGTGCTCTGGTGTATACGGGGGAGTATTGCTGAGAGAGAATCTCATTCTCCTTTAGAATAGTCCAAGAATCCCGTGCTCAAGTATTCTCCTCCCTGATCACATCAAAGGACATAATACTTATACCTGTTTTGGTTCTCTACTTATAACTCATATTCATTGAATTTCTCAAAAGGTTCAGACTTGTGTTTCAACAGGAACATATGTCCGAATCTTGAGAGATAAACAGTGAATGTAATGAAGTATAAAGAACCGGTCTTGGCATGTGTAGACTGGGGACCTTGCATACATCATCATGTATCAATCCCAAAAAGTTCATCTAACTCTTTCTCTGTTTCCAATAAACAGAGCTGAGGTCATCTTATCTTTGTGACATGACCGGCAAGTTTCACAAGATGTAAATTCAAACTAATTTAAATATGCATCTAAATGTAACTTAGCTAGTCGGGTTGCATTGATATGACCTAGTCTACAATACCTCAAGAAGGATTCGTTCATTTCTGAACTCTTCCTCTTGTGTGAGTTCTGTACATTAAGAATTGTGGTTTGGTTTAGAACGTCTATGCTATTAGATAACGTGCTTGATCCGATCAACTCTTGATATAAGAAATATTCAAAACATTATCCAACAATAAAAAATTATATCCTTCTTTACTAATAAAGAGACTGATATGATATTGTATATCAGGTTCGGTATCTAATAACATTCGTTCAGAATCAATGTATTCTGGTAATACAGGGTGATAACTTCAAACAGACTTGGCTGCAACACTTACATCATTTCCAACTCTTGAAACTTATCACCCATTCTCAGTTCTCTACCTTTCTGTAGCCCATGTAACATATTACATTTGCGGGATCCTGATCCGGTATCTCATACCCAGGACGTAAAGAATACTGAGAAACAGTTCTCGGTAATGAACACACCTGAAGAAGATGCATCAACATGTACTTTCTTCGTTTAGGTGGAACGAGAATTCTGGTAATCCCCTATTTCCTGATCTGTCTTATAACAATTATAAGTTGGAGCGGGACCAACGTTCCCTAGCGCAGTATAACAAGCGGGTTCGGTCAATACATCCGTATTATTATCTTGATTAAGGCGTGACATGGTCGCTAGTTGGAGAGAGATAGAAGAAAACACTCAGCGTATGCTCTTACAAGATTAGATTGGTTATTAATATATCTAATCAGGATGTCTCCCACTGTTTTAGTCAAATATTCCTTCAAACCCTAAAAGGAAAGACTAGCCGGGATTAATTACACCCTACAAGTTCGCCAATCTTTCAGCCAGGACAGTGCCGGTACTTTGAGGGAGGTTCCCCGTGCTTTCGCACGGACCTAATTAAAATAAACCTCGTTTTCCCAAGGGCGTAACCCCGTTAACACCTTTCTAGACACCTACTTGATCGGCTAATTGTAATGTGTAAAACTCTCCCAGGAGTAACTCTTACTCGCAGTGGGTATCGGGATCCAACTATCTCATAGAAGGTATGCAATCTCATTGCAAATTTCAACACTTGAAATTCCCAATAATATTTTACCCCTAGCGTCCTATGACCTTGACGCAGGCCAACAAACCATAGTCCGCTAGTCAAGTTCAACCCGTCATTTCCCGATTGAATTAAACCTACCCGCACGACCCTTGACGCGGGCCAACAAAGTCGCACGACTACCCTAACTCAATCGCATCATATGCTTTTGCAGATAAGCATAAATAGCTACCGAACACTACGCCTTGACGCAGGCCAACAAACGCAGCACGAATACTATGAAGTACTTATCTGAAATGACGGAGGGCTACGACAGGTTTTTAAGAAAACCCTTTGCGTAATGAACTTGATATCGTTGTAGAATCGAGTGATTTTTGAATAGAATGTTTTTGAGGCTTTTTCTAGTTTTGCTAAAGAGGTCACTCCCGGTGAAGGGATCGTCGGCTCTTTCCTCATCGAATAAGGTGCAGGATATTTCACAAATATCACTATGCAAAGCAAAAACTATAGAAACAATCAAAAGACAAACCGAGTTTGTTGCATCTGCTAGTTTTGCTAAAGAGGTCACTCCCGGTGAAGGGATCTCGGCTCTTTCCTTATCGAATAAGGTGCTGGATTTTCTACAAGGAACACCGCTATGCAAAGTAAGAACTAGAGCTACCAGTTTTTAAACAAGTTTCTACAATATCTTTAGGTTTCTTTTAGTTTCATTAATCTCATTAATGAAGTCCCATTTTATTATGCTTCACAAGCATCACATTTGAAACGAAATTAGCAATATAACATATATCTTATATATATAATATAAACATTCGTCTCAGGCAGTAATATGATCTCATCACAGAACATTGCAGCAGAAGATAACATATGAAATATTGGATATACTAGAATTTCCGTATTTTATGCGAGCCTGTATAAAACGTGGATTCCACGGTCGCGATGAATAGCCAAACCCATATCCCTAGGCCCCTACGAGAGAGGCAAGAAAAACTTCCAATTCTAGGGTTAGGAGACCCGGTCTCGACTCCTCGAGATGGTCTCCCACTGGACCCTAGAACCCAGTTACTTGTGCTCCCTGCCTTGGGTCTACCTAATGCGGAAAAGTAAATAATATACAATGGTGACATCATCCTCAGCCAGGAAGTGCCCCAATAAAAGAATATTACATACAAATGAATTTTACATGAATGAAAAAGAAAAACCCTCATCTCACATAAAACCCCCGGCTATTCAATACGCGACGATCAAATATAACATATCACAGAAACACATAATATCTCATATCATCAACGTAAGCAAGTATGCGTATCCCGATTGTCGTTGATGTATAGCAACGAAGCCGGCGATACACCACATACTGCGCTTACGGTCACAGAAAAGAAAGTGTAAAACTACAACAGTTGGAATCCGCAACCTCTTTAGACATCGCATGCCTAACCAAATGAATTTCTTAGACATCGCATGCCTAACAATTATAAACCCCGCATTTTAGTCTCGATCTCGAAAACACTTTTCAATATCTAGTCGGGCAATTCAACAAGATTCCCGACATCCTGATCGAATGCTCATCGCAAACTTTAGTAGACGGCCGCACCCCCGGATGCCGTCGATGAAGTGCACTAAGGCGGAACACCGCTGCCGCGAGCACCCGAACGGATGCTTTTGGCGACGGGGTTCTCCTACAGTCACTTGGTCGGGGATATGGGGCATGGCTATCTATTAAGTTTACCTGGCGAGTATCCGCGTACGCTACGTGATTGCGACGGAATTTTGATCGCATCAAAATCCCGTGGCAACCGATCATCTGAGACTAAACTGCTAGATTTATAACATTCAAATTAGTTATCTCATAACTACATATGGATTCAAAATATTGTATCACATTCCAGATAAACAAACAATGTTAAACTTTCCGATCGAATAAACAAAGACACAAGATTTCCCAAAAAGTTCTCAACACTTGAAATTAGTTTAAAAACATCCATCACATGCCACAGTACCAATGGTCCAGCCGTAGAAGGGTCAAGCCAACGCCTCATATGTGAAAACGCCGTACTGCCCCAAACCCTAAGGTTCAGAGGCAGTTCAGACGGTCACATAATCGAGTTAAGGTTTGTGTTCTTCTAGAGGGACCATAGCGTTACTTGCACGACTTAGAACGTTCTTAAACTACGGAAAAATCCAACACTTGGAAATTTTTCCGGCAGGGGAAAAAGTGAGTTATTGATATCCGTTCGAACTTTTTAACACGTTCTAAAATTACCCGGAAAAAGTTAAACGAAGTTAAATTATCCGACCAAATCAACGAATAAAAAAGATCTCCAGAAAACTCAACACTTGAGCAAAATTAAAAATTCCCAAAAGGATCAGGAAATACATACGGATGTTACTGTGCAAAAATCAAACCCTAGTTCCACTGTTCAGCCGCGGAACCGCCGCGCAAGGCATGTCATTGCCGCGGTTCCGCGGCTCTTTAATGGAATTAGTGGCTCGATTTTAACAGTTATCCTTATAATTCCCTGCTTAATTTTCTGAGTATTTTTAATACGAAAAAATCAATATTTTTAAAAATTTCCAGAGAAGGGGTTCGTGTCAAGGTTTTGGGGTTCAATCGGACTTTAAACTTCGTCTAGACTTCTGCTAAAGCTCTAGCTTGGCTCTGATACCACTGTAGGGTTACTAGGCATTCTCACAAGGTTCTACAAGGCATCAACCATGCCCGATTTAAATTTTAGACGTGCCGAACAACCCTAACCATGATCTTAAACTAGAGATTAGGCGAAAACATAAGCAAGTACACAAATTTACTTCTAAGAGTTTGGCATTACAACCTTTGTAGTCCGGTCCTTCACTTCTAAAGCTCCGTGTTGTGGTCCCTTCGCTGCGATCATCAAGATCCCGAACCCTAGAGAGGCTCCACAAAGAGAAAGATGCAAGCTTGCTTCCGATCTTCGATAACTAAGATGATCTACCTTGAAGTTTCTTTAACACAAGCTCTCACTCACAATTGAAGTGAACACCCTAATCTAATTGGAAAGAATAGATTAGGATGATGAAATAGGAATTTAGCTCTCATTTATTTTCTTAGTTGTTAGTGTATATGCCCTAGGGGCCATTATTGTATCATACTAGTTTGTATATTACTTAATGGAAGCTTGGAATATTCACATGTATATAACAGTCTTGCTAAACATAGTAGTATGCTACTTAGTTTTTCTATCTTAATATGTGAGTATACGTATTGATAGAGCTCTTAGGATCTTGATTGACTACTAGCGTTGTGATGGCAGTCACACTAGTGGGGGCTGGGTAGTCTACAAGCACATCCTTATTCAGGTCCCTAGTCGTAGGATTATCGAGACAGGGCATCGTCCGGAGTAGACTAGAGTGTACGCTTATCATCCCAGTTGGGGAGATGGTCTGTCCCACAGCCGTCAGTACGTCGTACTGGAGATAGTATACAGGTGCTCGTTAGGTTACGGGTACACCGGACAGGACTCACATGGAACTGTTGGTTGGTTTTATACCAGTCGTCGGTTAACAGTTCCCAGGTGACATGAGTACAGCATAGTCCGCAGACTTGACACTGCTACTTCGTCTCGAGTGTGTCCCACTGTTCTTAGATTGCTACCCTACCACGGCTTAAAGGAGTTGTGCAAACAGGTAGCAGTTGGGTGCAGTCCCGAGCACTTGGAGGCAGTGGCGGTTAGACAGGATTCGTCTCTCCCGGTATTGGGGGTTGATATCGCGCTGTGTCAGAGAGCCATTACGCAAAGTCCCTGGCCAGGGCAAGCGAGATTTGCTTATAGGTTCCAGTAGTTTCTCAGGGTGTAATGGGCTTCACTCCGACACGACTTATACCGCTATTAGGGGACTGACGCTTGCCGCCCCCTAGGCCCGATATGCGATAGTCTTAGACGAACAGACCGGACTGTACGGAGATTGTCACATCAGACTCAGTAGGAGTTCGGATGGGTTTCCTCATCGTCCTTCTTATCGACATCTACCTGGGGACCGTTACGTACAGCTAGTGCCGCTTGCGGTCTGTGGTTAAACCCACTGCCAGCGCAGTAGTCGAGTCTCTAGAGTCCCACACAGAGAGTTTCCCTACTCCAGGAGAAATGATATAGAGGTCGTATGGTTTTACGACAAGGGTTCGGACGCATACGTGTGTTTACGCACGTACGACATCCGGACAGTTTTTACTAGCCGGCTTTGGTTTAAGCCAGTTTCTAGTATCCGGTTATTGGATTTATACAGTCTAAAGTTTTTCCGTGTTTTCACGGATAGGAGGGGCGTTCTCGTAATTTCATGAGAAGCTTCTAGAAGGTTGGTGACTTGGGGGTTAAGGTGGCATAAGCATTAAATGGGATTAGTGACTCATTTGTGTGATTCATCCTTATCATTAATGCATCATAAATGCTTAATGACTCATGGAGATGAATTACTCATTTATATTTATGAAGCATGGTTGTTAAATCATTTATTTCATTTATCTTGATAATCATAATGCTTCATATATATCATGAGAGATCATTATCTCATTACATTCTCTTGCTCACTTTCTCTCTCCTCAAGCTCTCTCTCTTCAAACCCTAATCCTCCCCTCTCATGTGTTGAGACCAAGGATTAGATTAGACTACTTAATCCATAACCCTTCTCTATATCACCTAGGTTACTTAGATTAGCACTTTAAGAAACCTAGTTACCTCAAGTTAGAGGTGAAGCTTGAAGTAAAGCTCTCGGGTGGATCATCTACTACATAGAGAAGGCTGGAGAGGACGTGGAGAACGAAAAGACGAAGGACATGGTTCATCAGGTATAATCACTTTTCATAGTAGTTGTTAACTTCTATGATTCTTGTTAGTTATAGTTTAGCAAAGATTCTCGGTTAGTCGATGTTTATGCAAAGAACAAGATCGTTTTTCAATTTTCCGCCTCCCCGCAAGTCGTGGGGTGTTGTATATCGACTTACAGTGGTATCAGAGACTCGCTAAACAATAATTAACTCATTATCAAAGTCGTAAGAATTTCGAACGCAAAAAGAACCGGAAAAATCATCGATTTAACACAGTTTCTGTCGAATTTAAAACAGGCCCTAAAAATTATTCAGGGACCTGCAGAATAACAAGCAGGGAATAATAGGGCTACTGCAGAAATTTGGACTTGTGACTCGGCTAACTCACCGCGGAACCGCGGCGGATCCATGAGATCCGCCGCGGATCCGCGGCCGAGTTGGGGCCGAGTCAGCCCAAATTTCTTTAGTAACTCTTATGTGTTAACAGTGATATTTCTGGGATATTTTATTTTCTGCTAAGATCTCAGGTGCACAGAGAAGTTTTGGAGTAGAATCTAAAGTGCTTTTCTCGATCGATATTTTACGATGTTTGCTAATATGATTATATCTGTGATTGTATAATGTGTTCGTAAACCTTCCCTAACTGCTAGTATGTTGGTTGGCAGGGGGTTGCACATTTCTGTAATGGTTTTTACTATTTGTGGTTGTGAACTGTATTGGACTGTTGTGATGATTAGCCGGGGTTTGAGATGGGTTGTTATATTCATTCATTCGATGTAATTGTAATTTGTTGTAATATTATTTTGCGGGGCGCATCCAGGTTGCGGGTGTAGCCACCGTTGTATTATTTCATTTTACTGTTTTTGCTCCTAGGATAGACCTAAGGTGGGGTGCACAAACTACCGGGTACTTTGAAGTGTTTAGTGGCATACTCATGATGTTGAGGGAGACCGCTTCACTTCGGGTATTTGGCGGGTAATTTGCCGTACCCGTAAGGGTCTAGGATGGGGTAATGGCTATTCATCACAATTGTGTAATCCGTCTTTTGTTGCAGGCTCTAAACAAACGCGGATTGCTTGCAAATCCAATAAAGTTCATATGAGATCTGGAATGCCTATTATTGCGTCTGACGAATGTACAATATCTATATATGATAGCTATTTAGACGTCACTTATGTTTTACACCCGCGCTAGCCCAGCCCCCGCTCAGCCGTAGTTAAGTAACCTAACGGGTGATGACGGGACCCAGTGGCGAATGCGGATGGCATAAGAGGACGTTGTATTTTCATTATTTCCTGCAATGATAGGTTAATGATGGGACGCATTATTTATAATGCAAAGAAAATAAACCAAAAGATGAATCGTTGGAACAATTTAAAAGAAACCACTCGGTTATTTTCAAACAGATGATATTTTTAAATTGCGGAGCGTTAACCACTTCTTTAAAAGCTGTCAGGTTCCTTCGGTCATATCAAGTTCACTACGTTCACGGTTTCGCCAAAACCATTCGTAGCCCTCCGTCATTTCATTTGGGTATTCATTAGTATTCAAGCTATGTATTTTGACCTAACGCTAAGGCATAGTGTTTGGTAGCTGCTGGGTATTCATTTGTCGCATAGATAGATGAGTTAGTTTGGGACAATCGTATTATCATTTTGGACGAACGTCAAGGATATGTACGGATGGGTTTAAATTAACAAGATAATGATGGGTAAAACTTGACATGTGACTTATGACATTTTGACCTAACGCCAAGGTCATAAGAGCATGGGGCAAAAATATATATCGGGAATTTCTAAAGAAACTGAAATTTGCAAAGAGATGCATACCATTTGGGGTTTGATGAATGTTGGTAGAATTCCTTCAACATTATCATACGATGATATTTGGATCCCGATCCTACTGTAAGTATATGCTACTCATTAGGAGATTCGTCACTTAACGATTAATGCTATAAACCAAGTAGGTGTCAAAGAAAGGTGTCAGCGGGGTTACGCCCCCAGAGAAAAGAGGTTATTTAATTAAGGAACTTCGCGAAAGCGTTGGAAAACCTCCCTCGAAGTACCGACACCAGCCTGGCTGAACGGTTATGCAAGTATTGTACAGTGAGAATAGTCCTGGCTAATTCTTCTTTTATGGTTTGAGGAAGGATTCGAGAAACAATGGGAGCCATCCAGTTTAGATAAATTAAAAACCACTCTAAACTTGCAAGAGCATCAAGCTAAAGTGTTTCTTCTCTCTCTCCTACTTGCAGCGACCCTGAAAATGACTGGACTTAAGTTACTTTTAGAGAAAAATATACTGACAGGGCCAAACTATAAAGATTGGCTGCGGAATGTCAAAATGGCTTTGACCTATGACAAATTAGGGTACGTCCTCACCGCTAAGGCACCTGCTGTCCCTGGTCCCAAATCCAGTAATGCGGATAAGGAAATCAGCAAAACCTAGGAGTATGATTGCGTGAAGGCCAAGTGCATCGTGCTTGCCTCGATGAACAATGAACATCAGAGGAGGCACGAGGATATGGAACTCGATGCCATATTTCTCCATACAAAGGAACTTTATGGAGAGCAATCTCGTATAGCAAGATACGAGACCTCAAAGAACTTGTTTCGAGCGAGGTTGGCCGTCGGATCATCGGTAGGAGAACATGTCCTAAAGATGATTGGCTATATAGAAGAGCTCGCAGACCTTGGGACGACTTTGGATAATGAGCTCTATACAGACATTATTCTCCAGTCCCTTCCTTCCACCTACGCCCAGTTTATTCTGAACTTCAACATTCAAAGAAAAGAAGTTGAACTTCCGGAACTCCTTAACATGTTGAGGAGTGCAGAGGGCACCTTGCAGAAGGCAAGGAAAACACACGCTATGTTTGTTAGCGGTGCTTCTTCTTCCGGGTCTAAGGCTAGGACCAAAGGAAGGAAAAAGAAGGCCGCCACCAAACCTAGAGGAGGTGTAAGTAAGGTGGGAGGGAAAGGAAAGAAAAAGTTTGCGGTACCGGTAGTGGCCCAGGATGAGTGTTTCCATTGTCATAGGAAAGGGCACTGGAAGAAAGATTGCAAGGCGTGGAACGCCAAGTACCAGGAACCGAAGCAAGCTGTGTCTTCGACTTCAGGTGTGTTTGTAATTGAGAATTGTCTGTCAATCATCTCTACTTCCTGGGTATTGGATACCGGATCAGGATCTCATATTTGCAATTCATTGCAGGCACTGAGAAACCGTAGAGTGCTGAAGGATGGTGATATGACCCTGATGGTTGCTAACGGAGCTAGCGTGGTAGCTGTGTCCGTAGGGGATTATCACCTGGGATTGACGAGTGGACACATTTTGGTTTTACATAACTATTTTTGTGTACCCAGCTTAACGTGTAATATCATATATGTTTCCTTGTTATCAAATAAAGGTTATGATTTCACGTTTGTAAGTGATGTTGTTAACATCCACCTTAATCATAGTTTGATTGGGTCCGGTACACTGAATAACGGTATATATGTCTTAAACCAACTCCAAATTTTCAATGTCCAGAACACACTAAAAAGAAAGTCTCCAGATTTAAATAAAACATTCTTATGGAATTGTAGACTGGGTCACATCAATGAGAGAAGGTTGACTAAGTTACATAGAGAAGGATATTTGGACTCGTTCGAATATCAAACTTATGCCACTTGTCAATCTTGTCTCAAAGGAAAGATGACAAAGACTCTATTTACTGGACATGGAGTAAGAGCGAGCGAGCTCTTAGGACTCATACACAGCGATGTATGTGGTCCAATGTCTACACATGCAAGAGGTGGTTTTTCATATTTCATTATTTTACGGATGATTACTCAAGGTACGGATTCATTTATCTGATGAAACATAAATCCGAGGCTTTTGAGAAATTCCAAGAGTATAAGAATGAAGTAGAAAACCAAACAGGTAAAAGTATCAAGACACTTAGATCTGATCGAGGTGGTGAATAATTGAGTGCCGAGTTTCTAGGTTACCTAAAAGAGAAAGGAATTCTCTCTCAGCTTACTCCTCCATACACTCCACAGCATAACGGTGTATCGGAGAGACGGAATCGAACCCTATTGGATATGGTACGTTCCATGATGAGTAATGCTGAGTTACTGCGATCTTTCTGGGGTTATGCGCTAGAATCAGCTGCATATCTTTTGAACATAGTTCCTACCAAGACTGTGCCTACCACGCCATATCAGATGTGGAGTGGGAAGAAACCCTATCTTCAGTATCTGAAGATTTGGGGATGTCCAGCTTTTGTTAAAAAGCAGCATGTGGACAAGCTCGAGGCACGATCAGTAAAGTGTAAGTTTGTAGGATATCCAAAAAACTCCAGGGGATATCTATTCTATTACGCAGAGGAACAAAAGGTATTTGTTTCTCGTAATGCCCATTTTCGAGAACATCAGTTTTTAGAAAAGGAAACAAGTGGGAGAGAAATAGAACTGGAAGAAATTCCAGAACCACAAACTAATACTGAAAGTTTGGTAGAACAAGTAGTTCAAAAAGAACAGGACATTCCCGCACCCCTCCGCAGGAGTAGTAGGCCGTCTCATCCGCCTGAGAGATACTACGGTTTTCTCATAGATGGGGATATAGAGGATTGCATCATAGATGATGATGAACCTACTAGCTTCTAGCAGGCCATCCAGAGCGGCGACTCGGTACGATGGCTAGATGCAATGCGGACCGAAATGGAGTCCATGTACACCAACAAAGTATGGGCTTTGGACTTTGCTCCAGATGAGGTAAAACCCATAGGATGCAAATGGATCTTCAAGAAAAAGATTGGTGTAGATGGACAGGTGGAAACCTATAAGGCTAAACTTGTTGTAAAGAGTTTTCGTCAAAGACTTGGTTTGGACTATGACGAAAATTTTTCTCCAGTAGCTATGCTCAAATCCATTCGGGTCCTTCTTGCTATTGCTGCCTTCCATGATTATGAAATCTGGCAGATGGACGTAAAGACGGTTTTTCTGAATGGAAATATAGAAGAGTGCGTCTATATGGATCAGCCAGAGGGTTTCAATCAGAGTGGGAGCAGCGGGAAAGTATGCAAGTTGCTTAAGTCCATTTATGGACTAAAGCAGGCATCGCGGAGTTGGAACATCTGTTTTGATGAAACAGTCAAAGAATATGACTTTATCAAAAATCCAGATGAACCATGCATATATAGTAAAGTTGTAGCACGAACTGTCGTATTTCTCGTCTTGTACGTAGATGACATTCTATTGATAGGAAATGACATTCCTATGCTACAATCTGTCAAAGGATTCTTGTCACACAGGTTCTCCATAAAAGACCCGGGTGATGCCTCTTACATTCTGGGGATCCGGATCTATCGTGATAGATCCAAGAGGATGTTGGGACTTTCGCAGTCCAGGTATATCAACACTGTACTGAAAAGATTCAGTATGGAAAATTCTAAGCGCGGTAATCTACCGGCTTGTCACGGAATCGCCCTATCCAAAGAGATGTCTCCCAAGACTGATTTGGAAAGGGAACGCATGTCTATTATACCCTACGCTTCTGCGGTAGGCTCAATAATGTATGCAATGTTGTGCACCAGACCAGATGTAGCTTACGCACTGAGCGTGGTAAGCCAGTATCAGTCAGACCGAGGGGAGAAACACTGGATAGCAGTAAAGAACATTCTCAAGTACCTGAGGAGGACTAAGGAGATGTTCTTGGTTTACGGCGGAAAAGACCTCAAGATGGAGGCCTTTGCTGATTCCGGCTTCCACAGTGATAAGGACGATTCCAAATCCATGTCAGGTTATGTCTTTACCCTCAATGGAGGGGCGGTGTGCTGGAAGAGTTCCAAGCATGACACCGTTGCTGACTCGATGATGGAAGCGGAGTATATTGCTGCTTGCGATGCCGCAAAAGAAGCGGTCTGGATGAAGAAGTTCCTAACAGAACTTCAGGTGGTTCCTACCATGTTGATCCAATAGCTCTGTATTGCGACAACAACGGAGCTATAGCTTTAGCGAAGGAACCAAGGTCCCATCAGAAGTCCAGACACATCTTAAGGCGGTATCACCTGATCAGGGAGATCATTGATCGTCGGGAGATCGAGGTTCGGAGGGTTGCTACTGAAGAGAACATTGCTGATCCATTCACGAAGGCCCTACCTCAGATTCAGTTCGTGAGGCTACTCGAGATCATCGGTCTTCGATATACCAGTACATGGCCCTAGTGTAAGTGGGAGATTGTTAGTATATATGCCATAGGGGCCATTATTGTATCATACTAGTTTGTATATTACTTAATGGAAACTTGGGATATTCACATGTATATAACAGTCTTGCTAAACATGGTAGTATGCTACTTGGTTTTTCTATCTTAATATGTGAGTATACGTATTGATAGAGCTCTTAGGATCTTACTTGACTACTGATTGGTAAAGTTTTTGCGTGTTCAAGTTTAGTTAATTACCGCAATCAAAACGGTTTCGCTTGTAGCTAGCCGGTTGAGTACAGGTCGTCCGCAGGGAGATGGGAATCTTTTTCTATGTGCTTTAACGAGTTAAGTCCAAAAGTCCAGATTTGTTTGTGATTAACCAAGTGTTAAAATGATATGTAAAGAGAGCTTGTTAGGGTTAGAATTTGGTTAGTGTGAGTTAGGAGTCGCTCACTTCTTTCGTTGCCACTCTTAATATCGGTGTTACGGTAATCGGCAACAACGGGGAATAGTACGACTAGGAAGGAACTTGCGAGTATAAGCTAGGCTTTCCAACGCATAAGTTCTTCCTTTTGGTGCTTGTCCGTCCGTTCTTGGCTCTTAGCCTTAACCTCCGGTTAATTCAACCACAACCGGTCTCACTACGGAATCACCGCTATCATGTAGGATAGGGTGCCGTAGGGAGCGGATTGTGGTTCAATTAACGGGAGTTCGATTTAAGATGTTGGGCAAGGAAAGAGTGAGAGAGATTTCATTCTCTCAAACTTCCCTTATCCTACCCTAACAAGTATGGAAACTACTCACCCATTACAAGAAGAACAAAAAATAAAACAAAGAAGGAAGATAGAAAGAATGAGATTAGAAGATAACAACTAGCTATTTGCGACCTCACCTTGGCAAGGATCAAACGTAAGCATCATGGTTGTTTAAGGATAAAGGAAAAGAGAATAAGAAAGAAACAACAATAAAAAACAACAACTAAATTATCAATTGAAGATTACAAGAAATTAACATAACAAGAGCAAGACAAGTATAATAACAAAAAGAACTTCTTTATTCATCATTCTTCACTCACAAAAGCTCACTACAAGTTTTTTAATGGAGAAAAGATGAGAAGAAGAAGAACAACAACAAGTATTCTAAAACCTAAAATACAAGATTAAGCACCCTTGGCTTCACAAGGTTCTGGGCTATTTATAGGCAGGGAAAAGGAAATCTAGGGCAATATTCTGGCTGTACATAGAAAGACCAAAATACCCCTAAAAATCTTCAACTACGGTGACCTAGACGGCCGCGGAACCGCGGCCTAGACCCCCTATTGGCCGCGGTTCCACGGCCGTATTGATGAGTTAGGGTCTCTGTTTTTTTGTGCTTCCCTGGTCTTCTATGTACTTTATTCTGGTATATGTGTTTTCTCAGATTTTCTTCACGATTTTTCCAGAATTTCTGTTGAGCAATTGGTGATTTGATGTGGATCTTTTTGTCATGATTTCCTCGAGCTCCGCGTAGATTTCTTGGATCTTGTGTTTCCATTGATCCTTGTGCATGAAAATGACATTGATTTGCCATTTTGTCTTTTAAACTGGTGTGCGGCAACATACGGATAGAGAGCGGAGACCCGTGTTTTATCTGTGGTTGGCAGGAACCCGGGTTTTGTCGTGTTTTTCTATGAATTTCGCCGTTTAGAGCCGAGAACCTGTATCCTGCAATTGACTAGCAAACACGGCTCAAGAGTACCTACCGATATGCAATGTGATAAAAATTGGGCGGTATAAAAATGCAAAAATCTGATATGAACAAATACCCCCAAACTTATTATTTGCTCGTCCCGAGCAAAGCCAATTTATTCACACAAAAAAATCCTAACCTCACTTTCACAGGGAACGCGATTGCACTGAGCATGTGCAACAAGCCGTTAAACCTCTAGGTGTCCCTAGTAGGAGGAGTGTTGTCTCCTGAGGGTTTTCAGCGGATACTACCCACAAAATCCGGTCAAGCTAGTTTTTGCAAAATTACTATGATTCAAACCCCTAAAGTTTTGTTTCAGAAAATAAAAATTCTATGATCCTAAGTCTAGACTATCGAACCTTTATTTTTCACACCTCGCTTCTTATTTAACTTAAGATTTTATATGTATTTACGTGCAGTGTAAATAGTGTCGTTAAGTTCCAGAAGGATCGATTAAAGTCATCATGTCACACAATAAAGCCCAGATAACAATTTTAAAAGGATCACATAAGTTTTATAAAGAGTTGAGTATTTTTCAAGTTTTGTTTTCCAGTAAGGTTTCAACTTCAGAATTTCTATCTTCCTTAACAGGAAACTAGGTCTTATTTTTCACTTCACATTTTTCTTGTTATCATTTCATACACACCTCTGTGAGCGTGCAATAGTCTTTATCATAGAATAAAACCTTCATATCTCCGCTAGAAATATTTTTTATAAAAACCAGTCTTTTGTCAAGATTATTCTCACACAAAGAACCGTTAGGAATTTTAACTCGGAGAGAACACTTGCTTGACTTTGTTTTAATCTGGACTTTCTAGGCTTCTTAGCGAGCTTTGGGCCAATGCACCCAAACCAGTTGGTTTTAGGGCATTAGGTGTAAAAACACCCCAGCGGACTTAATTACTCAAGTTACCTAGGCCCAAAAACAAAAAACAATTTAGCGTGAAAATCATGATGATTCAATGCGAACGGAGATATAACCGACAGTTCAGTTATTTGTTTGGATAAAAGACGTGTTTAGTGGGTTCGGTGTGTAATCATTCCAATCAAGTTCCAGATGGGTTATTTTTCAGACTTAGTTCCAATTAAGGCATCAATAAAATTCCTTCATATTCACTTCACTTCATAAACTATTCTTGGTTTTATTTATTTCAGAACAAACCTATTTGATCCTTAGAAAATCATTTATCCATTTAAAAGTTTTTAGACATAAAAGACTTATCATCTAATTTCCAAAACTCACGACACGTGTAGTGTAATGTAAAGACGTATATCAGCTATGGTTAACTTCAAAGGAGAGTTATCTTTCAGGTTTTCAAAATCTAAACATAAGATTTAGTTATTCTTATTTTATCAAACAAAACCGTCGAAATGTTGAATCAAAGTTCTCCTACTAGCTAACTTGACAGAAAAGTTTTTATGTTTTTAGAAAATTTTCTGATTTTTATGGATTTTATGGATTTTAATATGCAGATGCAAAATATACATATGAATGCGAAGGTTAGAAATGCGTACCGAGCGTACCCCCAAACTTAAACTAGACAGTGCCCTCACTGTCTTTGCATGAAGAGATCATTGAAGGGTCAAAATTGTCGGTTAGATATACACTATTTTTTTTATGTTTTTAAAGTGTAAAGAAAAAGGAAAAGAATATCCATAAATAAATACAAAAAGGTATATACATACCCCCAAACTTATTTGGAACAGTGTCCACTGTTCTTGGCTGGATAACCGAAGTTTGGTGGTAGGCAGAGGAAGATTATGCAGGGTAAACCGGCTCCTGTAAGACCAGGAGCTTCTCAGTTGGTTCGGTGCTAAGGTACGGTTTTAGTCGGTGTCCGTTCACTTTGAAAAATGAACCGTCCTTTGGATTCTCCAAATCCACAGCGCCCTGCGGATACACAATCCGCACAAAATACGGCCCTTTCCAGCGAGATCTGAGCTTTCCTGGATGGAAGTGTAGCCGGGTGTCATAAAGCAGTACCTGTTGACCAGGTACGAAAGTTTTGCGCAAAAGGTGTTTATCGTGAAACACCTTCGTTCGATTCTTAACAACAACCGCGTTATCGTAAGCCTTATCCCTAAGCTCGCTCAGTTTGTTCAACTGCAGCTTCCGATGGCTGCCCGCATCTTCGAGAGACAGATTCAGTTCTTTTATCGCCCAAAATGCGCGATGCTCTATTTCGACAGGTAGGTGGCAAGCCTTTCCGTACACAAGCCGATAGGGAGATATGCCAAGATCGGTCTTATAAGCGGTTCGAAATGCCCAAAGGGCATCAGTGAGTTTTAGCGACCAATCCTTACGGTTCTTGGAAACCGTCTTCTCCAGTATCTACTTGATTTGCCGATTTGAAACTTCGGCCTGCCCACAGGTTTGGGGGTGGTAGGGAGTAGATAGCTTATGATTAATGGAATATTTCCGCATCAAGGCCTCGAAAGTCTTATTGCAGAAATGATTTCCATTGTCGCTAATGATCGCTCGGGGGTGCCCAAAACGGGTGAAAATGTTTTCTTTAAGAAACCTAACGACAACCTTGTTGTCGTTAGTCCGGCTGGGCACAGCCTTGACCCACTTAGAGACGTAATCAACAGCGAGAAGGATGTACAAGTTCCCAAAAGAGCTGGGAAACGGCCCCATGAAATCTATCCCCCAAACATCGAAAATCTCCAAAACCAAGATCGGTTGGAGCGGCATCTCGTTCCTCCGGGATATCCGGCCCATGTGTTGGCACCGGGAGCAAGTCTTGCAATAGTCATGAGCATCTTTGAAGAGTTGTGGCCAGTAGAAACCACATTGCAAGATCTTCTCATCTGTCTTTCTGGGGCCAAAATGCCCGCCACATGCTTGCTCGTGGAAAAACGACAGCACACTCTTGAATTCCTCGTCAGGGACACACCGACGAATAATCTGGTCGGGACAGTACTTAAACAGATAGGGTTCGTCCCAGTAAAAGTGTTTTACTTGGGATAAGAAGCGAAGTCTGTCCTGACTTGACCATTCAGTCGGTTGTAATCCTGTGGCTAAATAGTTCACAATATATGCGAACCAGGGTTCGCAAGATACTGTCAAGAGCTGTTCATCCGGGAAAACGTCGTTGATCGGAATTGGAAGCGAAGGCGAAGAAAGAAGTCGTGAGAGATGGTCGGCAACTACGTTTTCACATCCTCGTTTGTCCTTAATGACAAGGTCAAACTTTTGAAGCAAGAGGATCCAACGTATTAGCCGAGATTTTGCATCTTTCTTCGCAAAAAGATGGCGCAAAGCAGAATGGTCTGTGTAGACAATGACTGGAGAGCCAATGAGGTAGGGCCTGAACTTTTCTAAAGCAAATACAACAGCTAAGAATTCCTTCTCAGTTGTTGTATAATTGAGTTGGGCGTCGTTCAGGGTTCGGCTCGCATAATAGATTACGTGCGGCATCTTGTTGATGTGTTGTCCAAGGACAGCACCAATGGCAAAGTCGGATGCATCGCACATAATCTCAAATGGGTGCGTCCAGTCAGGTGAAGAAAGAACGGGGGCAGAAGTGAGTGAGCTTTTCAATGACTCGAATGCAGTCACACAGCTCGAGTTGAAGTCGAATGGCGTGTCCTTGGCCAGCAAAAGAGTCAAGGGCCTAGCAATCTTGCTAAAGTCCTTGATGAACCGTCTATAAAAACCGGCATGGCCAAGGAAGGCTCGGATGTCTCTGACGCATCTGGGAGGAGGTAGATTGGAAATGACCTCAATCTTTGCTTTGTCAACCACTATGCCATTTTGCGAAATGATATGTCCTAAGACAATACCTTCACGCACCATGAAGTGGCACTTCTCCCAATTCAAAGTGAGGTTCTTGTCCTTACATCGGGTAAGGACAGCGTCAAGATGCAGCAAACACTCATTGAAGGAATCGCCGAAGATGGAGAAATCATCCATGAAGATCTCCAGAAATTTTTCCACCATGTCTGAGAAGATTCCCATGATACACAGCTGGAAGGTAGCGGGCGCATTGCATAACCCAAAAGGCATGCGACGATATGCAAACGTGCCGAAAGGACAAGTGAATGTGGTCTTATCCTGGTCTTTTTCGGCGATGGGAATCTGATTATAGCCGGAGTAGCCATCAAGAAAGCAGTAGTACTCGTGTCCGGCCAATTGTTCAAGCATTTGGTCAATGAAAGGTAGCGGAAAGTGGTCTTTCCGCGTTGCGGCGTTGAGTTTTCTGTAATCAATGCATACTCGCCACCCAGTTTGGGTGCGACTAGGGATTAACTCGTTCGCCTCATTAGTGATGACCGTTATACCTGATTTCTTGGGGATAACGTGAATGGGGCTAACCCACTGGCTATCAGAGATAGGGTAAATGATACCACTATCTAGACATTTTACGATCTTCTTCTTCACAGCTGTCACGACCCAAAAAGGTACGTGATGGCCCTAATACTACGCAACGCCTCCAGACGTAACGCAGTAAAAGAAAGCCAAAACCCAGAAATCTAAACCATAAAAATACGGAAAAGATAATATAAAGTTTTGGAAACATTTGAAATCACAACCCAAATTCTTTAAAATAATCCACATTTTTCTGTAAAATTTTGGCAACACCTCCTTTATAAAACCAGCCCCTAAAAAGGGTATAACGTAGATATAATATAAAGCATCCCAAACGGGAGCAACATCCACGCCCAACGGCGGAAAACAACACCAATAGATATACGACGCCGTAGCGAAGAAATCAGAGACAAAGAAAGGAACTGTACAAAATCCATAAATCCATAATAATATACAAATCGTCCTCACCAAGTCTCTAAGTCACAACAATCTGGTAATAGATGGAGAGTACAATATACAACGAATATACAAAACACTCTCTGATAACCACAAAACCCACCTGGGCAAAACTGCACGCTAACAGGCGAAGTGGTATCCGCAACCCAAAAGATGATAGATGAGTGTGAAGCTGAAAAGCTGAATAGCTTGCCTTGACTACTTTGGAGAAACTCCAGCAAAACCTGTGGCACAACGGGGGTGAGTTGCCAACTCGTGAATAGTAAATAACATATGCAGGTAATCGCGAGAATGAACGTACAGCATGAATCTAATATATAATTCCATTTCAGTGATAATAGCATGTCATGAGTACGTAATAATGGAATGTACACTCTCAAGTACCACCAATATATCCTGCAATAATAATGTGACAACAGTATGCAATAATCATGCTCTGGGGATATGAGAAAGTAAATGTGCAACTCTCATGGAGGTACTCTCACAGGTACTCCTAATACATGAAAATAGTGCACAAGTATAATAATGATGAGGTATGGAGTGAAATATGTCAAATCCACGGCATCCTGACATCGTGGTAGGATCATAATCCAGTAATGACAAATCAAAATCCCAATCCTCAATCAGTCACCAAATCCGCTCTCATATCGTCTAAGTGTCACATCTCTTCAAACTACACAATATCAAATGTATCTCACATAAGTGTCGAATGTACAAGTCAAGTAGATCTCACATCTCTAGTATGTACAATAACATCATCCAATCCCAATGAATCTCATGAATCTCAAGTCAAATCTCCAGCACAGTTCTAACATCCTAAATATAATGACATATATAAATATGATGAGGGCAATACACATATATTAGCGTCCCATTCCACTAATATTGGTGTAAAGGCATATATAACAGCGGCTCAATCCCCTGTTATATATACAAGAGTATTTAGAAATATCATAAAACCAATGTATCTAGCATCGACACTGAAATACTGATCAGTACGTATCACACGCTATCCGGAAAGCACGAGTGTCCATCTCTGACCCTCTCGTCTTTCCACGTATCCATACGTACAGGACTCCCAACGGTATCCCCCTGATATCCGCCGAGCCTCTGGTAATGTCACCGGAAAGTATGGCTCCCCTAGGCCTCATCGCCTCAATGCGACATCGGCTCACTCCGACAACATTCTAGCTTCGGGGTACCTCCGGGCCCCACCATGTATCCTCATGCGGCTCTCGACGCCTCCTCGCATAGGATATATATCCGCACCGATAAATCTCATGGTGGATGCTATAATATCATCTCAAGGAAACCGGGTCTTCATGTATGCATAATTTCATGAACTACCTCGGTCCCCAAATCCAGAAAACATCATGAAAAATCCATATAACAATGCGATAATCCATGAATAATATATACGCAATATGAAACTGTAATGAAAGCGTATAAATGTAAAGCATAGCATTCACCAGATAACAAATGAATACATGAAACGTAAAGCAGAAATATAGGTATCTACCTATAACAGGATGATGTGATATACCTATCAGGTATAAATAAGTATGAAATACGAGTACACCTGCCAATATGATGATGTAATATACCTATCAGGTACAAGTATGAAATACAAGTACACCTGGATCTCTGTGATGATGTAGTATACCTATCAGGTATAGGTATGCAATACATGTAAACCTGCCTGTATGCTGATGTGATATACCTATCAGGTATAAATATGTATGGAAATATCAATGTCATGATGTAATATACCTATCAAGTATAGGTAAAGTATGGAATGTAAGTACACCTGTATCCATGTCCCTAGGTGTATATGTATCTAGCCCTACTGATACAACATCCTATAGGTAAACAGGAACTAACATGTCAAGTCTAATATAACAATAGGAAATATGTATCAAGAGTCACAATGTCCCTAACCATACAATAGCATTTCTAAAATATGGTCGTGTATGACATGGCAATTATTGACGGTGTGTGTGGCATCCAATCAGTGCTCTCGCAATCTGAGCCGTCAATAATAGTGCAGTGTCCTAAGGATACTAGTCCAATCACAACTATCACTAAGCAGTCAGGTATACGCGCAATTCTAAACATGATATAGAATATGCGACAAAAGTAAAGGTTTCTAGCCCAGACGCATAACGCCATGTGGGCGATTCCCCTGTAGATGTTAAATCTACTCACCCACACTCCAAGCTAGATGAATCTACCACCTGAATCCCCCTGTGGCAGTGTCCGTAGTCCTCATCTGCGAACCTGCAACATATAAACAACAAGCAATATACATATATCAATAACCGCTACGAATACAAACTAGCTATATCTAGCCGACACAACAACACACAACCACCTCTTAAGTGTTCGTATCGTGGCTAACGAGAGTAGCGACACGACGAAAACGACTTAAGAGCGAAACTACTAAAACGGCACGACGCGTGTCGTAACACGTATCGCACGAACACGAAACACTAGAAACTGCACAATTGATCCCAGATTTTCCTACTGTGAAAACTAACAATTTCAACAAGACCAGAGGAACCCTAACCCTAGCAGACACCTACAGACAAAACCCCACACCCTAACTCTACAAGATGGCCGGCGTCGCCGGCCCCTCCTCAAGTGCTCGCCGGCCCAGGCCGGTGCCATGGGGCTCGTCTCTCTGGTGGTGCTCCAGGTCCTCTAGTACAACACACTCACTATATTGAATTCATCAGTAAACTACCTGGGTCAAAGCAGGTTCTAGAAACCACAATCCGACACTAAAAATACGATATTTCATATCAAACCCTAATTTAACATTCTAAACAGCAACTATCAATCTACAAAGCACAAAAACTAATTAAAGAAGGGATAAGGATCATTACCTAACTGAAAGAACAACAAGATCCAAGCTTTGTGCACTCCAAGTGAAGAAAATGAGAATTCATGCACAAAAATGTGATTTTTGTAAAAAGATATGGATTTATGATTGTTTTATGAAAGGATAATGAAGAAAAGAGATGGGAATTGGATAAGGGCAGTAGAGGGGAGAGGAATCTCGGCCAAGGTGAGAAGGAGAGAGAGAGAGAGTGAATTTCCAAGAAATTCCCAACATTAAATGCTAAGTCAACAATAATTCAAATGCATGCATCTTCTTCTCTTTTCTTTTCAATTCTTTTCTTTTCTAATTCCTCTTTAAACCTAGGCCACACACATAATACTTGTGGTTAAGTTTAACTTAGGAAATTTTAAGAAGAGATGAAAAGAGAAAATTCCGAGAATGTGCAAGCCGGATTAAAATAACATTAAAAATGGGAAAAATTCAAATTGCACCAAAACGTCCCATATACTCTCAAAGTGTGCGCACAAGCTTTATTTTCTCAAAACTAAGTGCCGGTAAGTCGATATGGCCGTTTGATCGCAATCGGTATAAAACTGACAATACCGATGAATTTCACCCAAAAACAGAAACAAACACAAAACGATTTCTAGATCGTTACAACAGCCTCTTTCATGACTGGGTTGAGACGTCTTTGTGGATCCCTGGCTGGTTTGGCATCATCCATCAGATGAATGTGATGTTCAACGATCAGGGGACTAATCCCCTTGATGTCCGCCATGGACCAGCCAAAAGCTTGCCTGTTGCTGTGCAAGACCGCAAGAAGGGCTTTCTCTTGCTCTGGAGCTAGAGAAGCCGAGATGATGACAGGGAGGGTCTCGTTCTCACCTAAGTAAGCGTACTTAAGGTGAGACGGCAAAGGCTTGAGTTCGAGCTTTGGAGGTGAAACGATTGAAGGCAACATTGGTGCAGAGGTCTCGAACTCAAAGGACTCCAGCAAAGGTTCAAAACGAGTGTAAGCGACCGAGTTGGATGGTTCATGTAACTCATCCGGAAATTCGAAGGATTCAAACTCGGGTTGTGAGCGGCTAAGATCGTTCGAGAACGTGAAACACTCATAGTCGTTGTCGGGCGCAGAAACAGCAGCAGGTTCGAAGAGGAACGCACTAGTGGCGTTAAGGTTATCGTGTTCGAACAGGAACTCCTCGAATTCACACTCTTCAGGGGTGATCTCCTGGATTGAGCAAACGTCCAGTATATGAGCATTAGGTTCGGCGGGCTGATTCCCCAACCTAAAAATGTTGAGTTCAATCGTCATGTTTCCAAAAGAGAGGTTCATCGAACCATTGCGACAATTGATCACAGCATTTGAGGTTGCAAGGAATGGGCGACCGAGTATCACCAGAATTTGATTCCGGGGGTTAGCTACAGGCTGTGTGTCTAATACAATGAAGTCAACGAGGAATATGAAGTCCCCGACTTTTATTAACACATCCTCTAGCTCACCCCTAGGATGGGTGATCGATCGGTCGGCCATTTGGAGAGTGCAGTGTGTGGGTTTCAGCTCTCCTACGCCTAATTGCTCGTATACTGAGCACGGAAGCAGGTTAACACTCGCACCAAGATCTAATAGTGCGCGGTTGATGTTCTTATCCCCAATGGTAATTGAAATCGTAGGACAGCCAGGGTCCTTCCATTTTTGTGGTAAAGATTGGGTAAGAGCATCACTCACAGCACTAGCCAAGAAAACTTTCTTGGGTACCTGAGACTTCCTCTTTTTCGTGCACAAGTCCTTTAAGATTTTCGCGTAGGATGGGACTTGTTGGACAGCATCTAAAAGAGGAATGTTAATGTTAACCTGCTTAAATAACTCCAGAATCTTCTCCATTTGTGGATTTTGTTTATTAGACCTCAACCGGTTTGGAAATGGGACGTTTTTAAAATTGGCTGAGTCTAATGCTTGTGGAGGAGATTGTGGAGTTGGAACGGATCCCAGAACAGGTGTTTTCGTGGACTGAGAAGTGGGTCCATTCAGAGCAGAAGAAGAGGAAGGAGAGCCTTGTGAAGAACGGAGAATAGGCTCAGAAGACGAAGAAGCAGGAGAAGAAGAAGAAGAAGAAGCAGCGGCCGGGGTGTCATCGTTGATCCGTGTGCCAATGTTGTTTTGCAGCATCCTTCCCGATCTCAATGTGGTCACGGCACTCACATTATGGTTCTGTTGTTCAAGAGCAACATGTACATTATGTGGGTGACCGGGATTTGGGAGTGGCTGGGACAGGAGCTTCCCCTTCTCTCGCTCGCTTAAGGCCGCATTCAGCTGTGCAATCTGGGCCTCGATGGTCTTGATGCTTTGCCCGTGAGCGGCAATATGTTGCACTAAGGACTGAATAGAAGACTGGATGTTGCCAGTGGATTGTGTCGATTGTTTAACGAACGCCTCCAGACTTCGTTCGAGCGAGGAAACCTTATCGTTTGTCGACGGAACAAAGTTGTTTGGTGGAAAAGAATTGTTGGGTGCAAAGTTGTTCGTCTGATTTTGAAAAGGTTGGGGTTGGAAGGGCTGCTGAAACTGATGTGAGTTTGTTGTTGCACTTGTTGTTGCGGAGGAGGGGGCCTCTGGAAATTGTTGCCTTGGAATTGATTCTGATTCTGATTCCAGGCGAAATTGGGGTGGTTCCTCCAACCGGGGTTGTAGGTGGAAGAGTATGGATCATTCCTCGGTCTTTGCTGAAATGCAGTATTAACCTGATCCTGTCCTTACGATGGTGGATTGTAAGGACACTCTTCGGATAAGTGAGAAGGATCGGAAAAACAAGCGCAAATGGTACGAAGGGGAAGAACAGGGGTAGGAGCAGGAGAAGAAAATTTGCTCTCTATCGCTTCAAGCTTTCTCGTTATTGCAGCCATTTCAGCTTTCATCGCAATAGAGACATCAAGTTGGTGAATTCCTACCCTAGACTGACCGGTAGAAGTGGAGGTTGAAGAAGAAGAAGTCGGTCTGGTGCTCTCCCATTGTAGCGTTTGCTCCGCAAGGTCGTCAAAGAATTGCCATGCTTCCTCGTCAGATTTCAATAGGAAGTGGCCCTGACAGATGGTTTCCAACAACTGCTTGGTTGCTGGGTTCAGGCCCTCGTATAAGGTTTGGCAAAGTTTGTAAGTCGATGTAGTACACCCCAGTACTTGTGGGGAGGCGGAATTTTCAAAAACGATCATGTTTAAAGAACGAACATCGACTAACCGCTTAAATCGAAGCTAAACTGTAAATAACCGTACACAAAGAGTTTCTTATCTATTGTGTTTAGGGATTATACCAAATGAAACCGGTCCTTCGTCTTTGTGTTCTCCTTTGTTCTCCTCGACCTTCTCTAGGTAGTAGACGATCCACCCGAGAGCAAAACACCAAGCTACACCTCTAACTTGAGGTAACTAATCTACTTTGATTGCTAATCAAAGAAGAAAGGATGATATAGAGTGAAGGTAATGGATGTTTAAGTCTAACTAAACCTTTGATCTCAACACATGAGGATTAAGGATTAGTCTCTTGAAGATTAGAGCTTGAGGAGAGAGAATGTGAGATGAGATAATGAGATGAGAGAGAGTGTATCATAATATATTATGAAGCATTCTTATTAAAGAATAATGAATAATAGAAATGAATAAGCATGCTTCATAAATGAAAAGAGGTGATTCATTAACATGAGTCATTAAGCATTTATGGTGCATTAATGATCATGATGAATCACCCTCATGACACACTAATCTTATCCAAAGCTTATGTCACCTTAACCTCCTTAGTCACATCTTCTAGAAGCTTCTCGTACAATTACGAGAACGCCCCTCCAATCCGCAAAAATACGGAAAAACTTTAGACTGTAAAAATCCAATAACCGGATACCAGTAACTGGCTTAAACCAAAGCCGATTGGTAAAAACTGTCCGAAAGTCGTACGTGCGTAAACGCACGTATGCGTCCGAACCCTTTGTCGCAAAACCATGCGACCTCTATATCGTTTCGCCTGGAGTAGGAAACTCTCTGTGTGGGACTCTAGAGACTCGACTACTACGCTGGAAGTGGGTTTAACCACAGACCGCAAGCGGCACTAGCTGTACGTAACGGTCCCCAGGTAGTTGTCGATAAGAAGGCCGATGAGAAAACCCATCCGAACTCCTACTGAGTCTGATGTGACAATCTCCATACAGTCCGGTCCGTTCGTCCAAGACTATCGCATATCGGGCCTAGGGGGCGGCAAGCGTCAGTCCCCTAATAGCAGTATAAGTCGTGTCGGAGGGAAGCCCATTACACCCTGAGAAACTACTGGAACCTACCAGCAAATCTCGCTTGCCCTGGCCAGGGACTTTGCGTAATGGCTCTCTGACACAGCACGATATCTACTCCCAATACCGGGAGGGACGAATCCTGTCTAACCGCCACTGCCTCCAAGTGCTCGGGACTGCACCCAACTGCTACCTGTTTGCATGACTCCTTTGAGCCGTGGTAGGGTAGCAATCTAAGAACAGTGGGACACACTCGAGGCGAAGTAGCAGTGTCAAGTCTGCGGGCTACGCTGTACTCATGTCACCTGGGAACTGTTCACTGACGACTGGTATCAAACCAACCAACAGTTCCCTGTGAGTCCTGTCCGGTGTACCCGTAACCTAACGAGCACCTGCATACTATCTCCAGTACGACGTACTGACGGCTGTGGGACAGACCATCTCCCCAACTGGGATGAGAAGAGTACACACCAGTCTACTCCGGAGTATCGATGCTCTGTCTCGATAATCCAACGACCAGGGACCTGAATAAGGATGTGCTTGTAGACTACCCAGCCCCCACTAGTATGACGGCCATCACAACGCTGGTAGACAAGCAAGATCCTAAGAGCTCTATCAATACGTACACTCACATATTAAGATAGAAAAACCAAGTAGCATACTACCATGTTTAGCAAGACTGTTATATACATATGAATATCCCAAGATTCCATTAAGTAATATACAAGCTAGTATGATACAGTAATGGCCTTCTAGGGCATAAACACTAACAATCTCCCACTTGCACTAGGGTCATGTACTGGCATATCGTAGACCAATGATCTCGAGCAGCCTCTCGAACTGAATCTGAGGAAGGGCCTTCGTGAATGGATCAGCAATGTTCTTTTCTGAAGCAACTCTCCGAACCTCGATCTCCTGACGATCAATGATCTCCCTGATCAGGTGATACCGCCTCAAGATGTGTCTGGACTTCTGATGGGACCTTGGTTCCTTTGCTAAAGCTATAGCTCCGTTGTTGTCGCAATACAGAGGTATTGGATCAACTATGGTAGGAACAACCTGAAGTTCTGTTAGGAACTTCTTCATCCAGACTGCTTCTTTTGCGGCATCGCAAGCAGCTATATACTCCGCTTCCATCGTCGAGTCAGCAACGGTGTCCTGCTTGGAGCTCTTCCAGCACACCGCCCCTCCATTGAGGGTAAAGACATAACCCGACATGGACTTGGAATCGTCCTTATCACTCTGGAAGCCGGAATCAGCAAAGGCCTCCAACCTGAGGTCTTTTCCGCCGTAAACCAAGAACATCTCCTTAGTCCTCCTCAGGTACTTGAGAATGTTCTTTACTGCTATCCAGTGTTTCTCCCCTGGGTCTGACTGATACCGGCTTACCACGCTCAGTGCGTAAGCTACATCTGGTCTGGTACACAACATCGCATACATTATAGAGCCTACCGCAGAAGCGTAGGGTATAATAAACATGCGTTCCCTTTCCAAATCAGTCTTGGGAGACATCTCTTTGGAGAGGGTGATTCCGTGACAAGCCGGTAGATTACCGCGCTTAGAATCTTCCATACTGAATCTTTTCAGTACAGTGTCAATATACCTGGACTGCGAAAGTCCCAACATCCTCTTGGATCTATCACGATAGATCCGGATCCCCAGAATGTAAGAGGCATCACCCAGGTCTTTCATGGAGAACCTGTGTGACAAGAATCCTTTGACAGATTGTAGCATAGGAATGTCATTTCCTATCAATAGAATGTCATCCACGTACAAGACGATGAATACGACACTTCTGGCCACAACTTTACTATATATGCACGGTTCATCTGGATTTTTGATAAAGTCATATTCTTTGACTGTCTCATCAAAACAGATGTTCCAACTCCGCGATGCCTGCTTTAGTCCATAAATGGACTTAAGCAGCTTGCATACTTTCCCGCTGCTCCCACTCTGATTGAAACCCTCTGGCTGATCCATATAGACGCTCTCTTCTAAATTTCCATTCAGAAAAGCCGTCTTTACGTCCATCTGCCAGATTTCATAATCATGGAAGGAAGCAATAGCAAGAAGGACTCGAATGGATTTGAGCATAGCCACTGGAGAAAAGGTTTCGTCATAGTCCAAACCAGGTCTTTGACGAAAACCCTTTGCAACAAGTCTAGCCTTATAGGTTTCCACCTGTCCATCTACACCAATCTTTTTCTTGAAGATCCATTTGCATCCTATGGGTTTTACCCCATCTGGAGCAAAGTCCAAAGTCCATACTTTGTTGGTGTACATGGACTCCATCTCGGTCCGCATTGCATCTAGCCATCGTACCGAGTCGCCGCTCTGGATGGCCTGCTGGAAGTCAGTAGGTTCATCATCATCTATGATGCAATCCTCTCTATCCCCGTCTATGAGTAAACCGTAGTATCTCTCAGGCGGATGAGACGGCCTACTACTCCTGCGGAGGGGTGCGGGAATGTTCTGTTCTTCTTGAACCTCTGGTTCTACCAAACTTTCAGTAGCAGTTTGTGGTTCTGGAATTTCTTCCAGTTCTATTTCGCTCCCATTTATTTCCTTTTCTAAAAACTGATATTCTAGAAAATGGGCATTACGAGAAACAAACACCTTTTGTTCCTCTGCGTAATAGAATAGATATCCCTTGGAGTTCTTTGGATATCCCACAAACTGACACTTTACTGATCGTGCCTCGAGCTTGTCCACATGCTGCTTATTAACAAAAGCTTGACATCCCCAAATCTTTAGATACTGAAGATAGGGTTTCTTCCCACTCCACATCTGATATGGTGTGGTAGGCACAGTCTTGGTAGGAACCATGTTCAAAAGATATGCCGCTGATTCTAGCGCATAACCCCAGAAAGATCGCGGTAACTCAGCATTACTCATCATGGATCGTACCATATCCAATAGGGTTCGATTCCGTCTCTCCGATACACCGTTATGCTGTGGAGTGTATGGAGGAGTAAGCTGAGAGAGAATTCCTTTCTCTTTTAGGTAACCAAGGAACTCGGCACTCAAGTATTCACCACCTCGATCAGATCTTAGTGTCTTAATACTTTTGCCGGTTTGGTTTTCTACTTCATTCTTATACTCTTGGAATTTCTCAAAAGCCTCGGATTTATGTTTCATCAGATAAATGAATCCGTATCTTGAGTAATCATCCGTGAAAGTAATGAAATAGGAAAATCCACCTCTCGCATGTGTAGACATTGGACCGCATACATCGCTGTGTATGAGTCCTAAGAGCTCGCTCGCTCTTACTCCTTGTCCAATAAATGGAGTCTTTGTTAACTTTCCTTTGAGACAGGATTGACAAGTGTCATAAGTTTGATATTCGAACGAGTCCAAATATCCTTCTCTATGCAACTTAGTCAACCTTCTCTCATTGATGTGACCCAGTCTACAATGCCATAAGAAAGCTTTATTTAAATCTGGAGACTTTCTTTTTAGTGTGTTCTGGACATTGAAAATTTAGAGTTGGTTTAAAACATATATGCCGTTATTTAGAGTACCGGACCCAATCAAACCATGATTAAGGTGGATGTTGACAACATCTCTTACAAACGTGAAATCATAACCTTTATTTGATAACAAGGAAACTGATATGATATTACACGTTAAGCTGGGTACAAAATAACAGTTATGTAAAACCAAAATGTGTCCACTCGTCAATCCTAGGTGATAATCCCCGACGGACGCAGCTCCCACGCTAGCTCCGTTAGCAACCCTGAGGATCATATCACCTTCCTTCAGCACTCTACGGTTTCTCAGTGCCTGCAATGAATTGCAAATATGAGATCCTGATCCGGTATCCAATACCCAGGAAGTAGAGTTGATCGACAGACAATTCTCAATTACAAACACACCTGAAGTCGAAGCCACAGCTTGCTTCGATTCCTGGTTCTTGGCGTTCCATGCCTTGCAATCCTTCTTCCAGTGCCCTTTCCTGTGACAATGGAAGCACTCATCCTGGCCAACTATCGGTACTGCAGTCTTTTTCTTTCCCTTCCCTCTCACCTTACTAACACCTCCTCTAGGTTTGGGTGCGGCCTTCTTCTTCCTTCCTTTGGCCCTAGCCTTGGACCCGGAAGAAGATGCACCGCCAACAAACATAGCGGGTGTTTCCCTTGCCTTCTGCAAGGTGCCCTCTGCACTCCTTAACATGTTCAGGAGTTCCGCAAGTTCAACTTCTTTTCCTTGAAGATTGAAGTTGAGGATAAACTGGGCGTAGGTGGGAGGAAGGGACTGGAGAATAAGGTCTGTATAGAGCTCATTATCTAAAGTCGTCCCAAGGTCTGCGAGCTCTTCTATATAGCCGATCATCTGTAGGACATGTTCACCTACCGATGACCCGACAGCCAACCTCGCTCGAAACAATTTCTTAGAGGTCTCGTATCTTGCTATACGAGATTGCTCTCCATAAAGTTCCTTTGTATGGAGAAATATGCCATCTAGGGACATATCCTCGTGCCTCCTCTGATGTTCATTGTTCATCGAGGCAAGCACGATGCACTTGGCTCTCGCGCAATCTAAATCCCAGGTTTTGCGGATTTCCTTATCCGCATTGCTGGATTTGGGACCAGGGACAGCAGGTGCCGTAGCGGTGAGGACGTACCCCAGTTTTTCATAGGTCAAAGCCATTTTGACATTCCGCAGCCAATCTTTATAGTTTAGCCCCGTCAGTATATTTTTCTCTAAAAGTAACTTAAGTCCAGTCATTTTCAGGGTCGCTGCAATTAGGAGAGAGAGAAGAAAACACTTTAGCATGATACTCTTGCAAGTTTAGAGTGGTTTTTAGTTTATCTAAACTGGATGGCTCCCACTGTTTCTCGAATCCCTCCTCAAACCATAAAGGAAGAATTAGCCAGGACTATTCTCACCGTACAATACTTGCTTAACCGTTCAGCCAGGCCAGTGTCGATACTTCGAGGGATGTTTTCCAACGCTTTCGCGAAGTTCCTTAATTAAATAACCTCTTTTCTCTGGGGGCGTAACCCCGCTGACACCTTTCTGGACACCTACTAGGTTTATAGCATTGATCGTTAAGTGACGAATATCCTGATAAGTAGCATATACTCACAGTAGGATCGGGATCCAAATATCATCGTCTGATAATGTTGTAGGAATGCTACCAACATTCATCAAACTCCAAATGGTATGCATCTCTTTGCAAATTTCAGTTTCTTTAGAAATTCCCGATATATATTTTTGCCCCATGCTCTTATGACCTTGGCGTTGGTCAAAATATCATAAGTCACATGTCAAGTTCTGCCCATCATTATCTTGTTAATTTGAACCCATCCGTACATATCCTTGACGTTGGCCAAAATGATCATACGACTGTCCCAAACTAACTCATCTATCTATGCAACAAATGAATACCCAGCAGCTACCAAACACTATGCCTTGGCGTTGGTCAAAATACATAGCTTGAATACTACTGAATACCCAGATGAAATGACGGAGGGCTACGACTGGTTTTGGCGAAACCGTGAACGTAGTGAACTTGATATAACCGAAGGAACCTGATAGCTTTTAAAAGGAGTGGTTAAAGCTCCGCATTTAAAAATATCTGTTTTTAAAATTAACCGAGTGGTTTCTTTTAAATTGTTCCAACGATTTAAACTTTGGTTTGTTTTACTTTGCATTATTGATAATGCGTCCCATCATTAACCTATCATTGCAGAAAACAACGAAAATACAACGTCCTCTTATGCCATCCGCATTCGCCACGGGGTCCCGTCATCACCCGTTAGGTTACTTAACTAACGACAGAGCGGGGGCTGGGCTAGCGCGGGTGTAAAACATAAGTGACATCTAAATAGCTACAATAAATATAGATATTTTACATTCGTCTGACGCAATGATATACATTCCAGAACACAGATAAACAATATTGGATTTGCAAGCAATCTGTATTTCTTTTGAGCCTGCAAGAAAAGACAGATTACACAGTTGTGATGAATAGCCGTTACCCCACCCTCGACCCCTACGGGTACGGCAAACTACCCACCCGGCAGTTTTTGTACCCCACCTTGGGTCAGTCCTAGGAGCAAAAATAGTAAAATGAAATAATACAACGGTGGCTACAACCGCAACCTGGATGTGCCCCGCAAAAATAATATTACAACAAATTACATTTACAACAAATGAATTAAACAATAACCCATTGCTAATCCCGGCTATACACCACAACAGTCCAATACAGTTTATATGCACAAACAGATATAACCATTTCAGAAATGTGCAACCCCCTGCCAACCGACATACTAGCAGTTAGGGGAAGTTTATGAACACATTAAACAATCACAGATATAATCCAATATGCAAATACTGTACAATTTCGATCGATTAAACAACATCAATATTGCTCCAAAATCTGCTCTGTTAAACAGTAACCTGAGCAAATATTAAATATTCCAGAAAACCCCAAATATCACAGAGAAGCAACAGAAGAAAATTGGGCTCCTGACTCGCCAACTCGGCGGCGGAAGCGCGGCGACTCAGTAGGCTGAGGCCGCGGTTCCGCAGCGAGTTAGGCGATTCAGGGGCCTATTTTTCTTGGGTGTTCTCCTGTGGTCATGTCAAGCTCTCTGAACACACCTGAAAAATTTTTGGACTTCATTTTAAGTTCGACAGAAACTTAACAGATTTAGGGTTTTCCGGCTTCGTTTTTCCGTTCGAAATTCGTACAAATTTGCAATCAAGTTATTTATTGTTTATCGAGGCTCTGATACCACTGTAAGTCGATGTAGTACACCCCAGTACTTGTGGGGAGGCGGAATTTTCAAAAACGATCATGTTTAAAGAACGAACATCGACTAACCGCTTAAATCGAAGCTAAACTGTAAATAACCGTACACAAAGAGTTTCTTATCTATTGTGTTTAGGAATTATACCAAATGAAACCGGTCCTTCGTCTTTGTGTTCTCCTTTGTTCTCCTCGACCTTCTCTAGGTAGTAGACGATCCACCCGAGAGCAAAACACCAAGCTACACCTCTAACTTGAGATAACTAATCTACTTTGATTGCTAATCAAAGAAGAAAGGATGATATAGAGTGAAGGTAATGGATGTTTAAGTCTAACTAAACCTTTGATCTCAACACATGAGGATTAAGGATTAGTCTCTTGAAGATTAGAGCTTGAGGAGAGAGAATGTGAGATGAGATAATGAGATGAGAGAGAGTGTATCATAATATATTATGAAGCATTCTTATTAAAGAATAATGAATAATAGAAATGAATAAGCATGCTTCATAAATGAAAAGAGGTGATTCATTAACATGAGTCATTAAACATTTATGGTGCATTAATGATCATGATGAATCACCCTCATGACACACTAATCTTATCCAAAGCTTATGTCACCTTAACCTCCTTTGTCACATCTTCTAGAAGCTTCTCGTACAATTACGAGAACGCCCCTCCAATCCGCAAAAATACGGAAAAACTTTAGACTGTAAAAATCCAATAACCGGATACCAGTAACTGGCTTAAACCAAAGCCGACTGGTAAAAACTGTCCGAAAGTCGTACGTGCGTAAACGCACGTATGCGTCCGAACCCTTTGTCGCAAAACCATGCGACCTCTATATCGTTTCGCCTAGAGTAGGAAACTCTCTGTGTGGGACTCTAGAGACTCGACTACTTAGCTGGCAGTGGGTTTAACCACAGACCGCAAGCGGCACTAGCTGTACGTAACGGTCCCCAGGTAGTTGTCGATAAGAAGGCCGATGAGAAAACCCATCCGAACTCCTACTGAGTCTGATGTGACAATCTCCATACAGTCCGGTCCGTTCGTCCAAGACTATCGCATATCGGGCCTAGGGGGCGGCAAGCGTCAGTCCCCTAATAGCGGTATAAGTCGTGTCGGAGGGAAGCCCATTACACCCTGAGAAACTACTGGATCCTACCAGCAAATCTCGCTTGCCCTGGCCAGGGACTTTGCGTAATGGCTCTCTGACACAGCACGATATCTACTCCCAATACCGGGAGGGACGAATCCTGTCTAACCGCCACTGCCTCCAAGTGCTCGGGACTGCACCCAACTGCTACCTGTTTGCACGACTCCTTTGAGACGTGGTAGGGTAGCAATCTAAGAACAGTGGGACACACTCGAGGCGAAGTAGCAGTGTCAAGTCTGCGGACTACGCTGTACTCATGTCACCTGGGAACTGTTCACTGACGACTGGTATCAAACCAACCAACAGTTCCCTGTGAGTCCTGTCCGGTGTACCCGTAACCTAACGAGCACCTGCATACTATCTCCAGTACGACGTACTGACGGCTGTGGGACAGACCATCTCCCCAACTGGGATGAGAAGCGTACACACCAGTCTACTCCGGAGTATCGATGCTCTGTCTCGATAATCCAACGACCAGGGACCTGAAAAAGGATATGCTTGTAGACTACCCAGCCCCCACTAGTATGACTGCCATCACAACGCTGGTAGACAAGCAAGATCCTAAGAGCTCTATCAATACGTACACTCACATATTAAGATAGAAAAACCAAGTAGCATACTACCATGTTTAGCAAGACTGTTATATACATGTGAATATCCCAAGCTTCCATTAAGTAATATACAAGCTAGTATGATACAGTAATGGCCTTCTAGGGCATAAACACTAACAAAGTTTCCATTTCTCTATACCATGGTGAGGACACTGAACAAGAAGGTCTTTGTACCAATCAAAGCACTTCCAGAAGGGTTCAGAAGGAAGCTGAGAGAATTGGTTGATTTCATTGCGGATCCTTGCGGTTTTATGATTCGGATAAAATTTCTTTAGAAACGCTTTTACAAACTCGTCCCAACTGGTTATGGAGTGGGAAGCGGTGCTATACAGCCATTTTTCAGCAAGATCGCATAAAGTGAACGGAATGACCCGTGGACGTATAGCATCGTCCGACTGCTGGGTGGTTTTCATCATGGCACAAACGTTTTGAAATTTATTGATGAAGATATAGGCATCTTCAGATTCAAGCCCATGAAATCGCGGAAGCATGTTGATGAAGTGGGGCTTAATTTCAAAATTATCCCCATTGGCCGGTGGAAGAGAAAGGCAGGTTGGAAGTGCAGAACGGGTGGGATAGAAACGATCCTGGAGTGCGATTCGCTGTGGCGCTACAACAGGCGGTGGTGGTGGGTTATTAGTCTCCATAGGAGGTGGAGCCAATCCAGGGGTAGTCAAAGAGATGTTCGGATTAAATCCTGACATCGCGGAAGAAGAGGTTGGTGATGGTGAAGGTGAAGATGTATGAACAGAATTCCGATCAACGTCGGAGTTGGCCGGCAAAGGTAAGGGTGAAAGAGGCGTGGACGGAGTTTCGACGTCTGAGTCGATCGCGTAGTCGGTAGCGACTAACGTAACGCGGACTAGGCGGGCGCTAGTGTCCCGAGTCCAAGCGAACATACACTAAACGAGTTTAGTATAGTCAAAGCGGAGAAGGTGAGGGTAAGAAAACGTCAATGGAGAAATACGATGGGTGGTGGGTGAAAAATGGATTTGGCGACAAAGGGCAAGTTTTTATAAAAGTTTTTGATTTTTTCCTTTTTTGTTTTTTTTTAGAAAGAGCTTTACAGGAATATGTACGGACTTACGGCTTTAAGCAATCACAAACAAGATATGCACAATCACACCTAGATCTAGGGTCACCTAGGTCAGCTAGACAGCTCCTAACTGTTCCAATGGGCTAGAAATAGGACCTCAAACCGCCTCTTCTCCAACAATTGCAGCCAGGTAAGTGCCAGGTAAGTGGGAGGCTTCCCACTACGTAAGTAGTGGTCCTGATTAAGTAACCACTTGCCTTGGACACACTTGCCTAGACACCGCAAAAGTCAGGATAGGATAAACGGCCGACGCCTGTAACTAGTCCTCTGTCCTATTGAGCGCGAAGTCCTTAGGGCTGAGTCTAGTATTTTTTAATTAACAATGGTCAATGCATATGCTTTCGTGATTTCTGGGGTCCTGGGAAGGGTGATGAAATCCCCACCCAATCTGAATTGGTTTCAAGCCTCTTAAAGTACGTATTAATAAATGCAAAGCAGTAACAAATCAATTGCAATCAATTTTTTTTTAGCACGGCGCAAAGAATCCTGCACAAGAACAATTTATTAGAAGGGGGAAGAGAATTTGCGTAAAGAATGCTGCAGAAAACACAGTTTAGTGGAGTTCAGAGGAGTGGGAGAGAGATAAGGAACACTCACAAGGATTTTGAGTTGACGAGGGCTCCAAATGGCCGCGGTTCCGCGGCCTAAGCTTGCTTATGCCGCGGTTCCGCGGCAGTAAGGTAGGATTGGGCCTGTGGAAATTTTGTGTGTGCTTCCCCGGCTGTTCTCTTCTTTTCTGGAGCTCCAGAAACTTGATTTGCTTACTGTATATACTCCAGAATTTTACAGTAGACCGTTTGCTTTGTCTTGATCCGTCGCGGTGTAGCCGCAAGATATGGGTCTAACTTCCCACGTCTTTGGCACTGAACTTGTTCGTCTTTTTATCCTGCACACTTGCACAAAAACTAATCAAAAATAACAAGATGATTTTTTTACAATGTATTTTTTTTGTTTTGTTTTTCGGTTAGATTTATATTCACAAATTAACCCGAAATAACACAAAGAAATAAACTACCGTCTCCCCGGCAACGGCGCCATTTGATTGATAGAGTTTTTGCGTGTTCAAGTTTAGTTAATTACCGCAATCAAAACGGTTTCGCTTGTAGCTAGCCGGTTGAGTACGGGTCGTCCGCAGGGAGATGGGAATCTTTTTCTATGTGCTTTAACGAGTTAAGTCCAAAAGTCCAGATTTGTTTGTGATTAACCAAGTGTTAAAATGATATGTAAAGAGAGCTTGTTAGGGTTAGGATTAGGTTAGTGTGAGTTAGGAGTCGCTCACTTCTTTCGTTTCCACTCTTAATATCGGTGTTACGGTAATCGGCAACAACGGGGATTAGCACGACTAGGAAGGAACTTGCGAGTATAAACTAGGATTTCCAACGCATAAGTTCTTCCTTTTGGTGCTTGTCCGTCCGTTCTTGGCTCTTAGCCTTAACCTCCGGTTAATTCAACCACAACCGGTCTCACTACGGAATCACCGCTATCATGTAGGATAGGGTGCCGTAGGGAGCGGATTGTGGTTCAATTAACGGGAGTTCGATTTAAGATGTTGGGCAAAGAAAGAGTGAGAGAGATTTCCTTCTCTCAAACTTCCCTTATCCTACCCTAACAAGTATGGAAACTACTCACCCATTACAAGAAGAACGAAAAATAAAACAAAGGAGGAAGATAGAAAGAAGGAGATTAGAAGATAACAACTAGCTATTTGCGACCTCACCTTGGCAAGGATCAAACGTAAGCATCATGGTTGTTTAAGGATAAAGGAAAAAAGAATAAGAAAGAAACAACAATAAATAACAACAACTAAATTATCAATTGAAGATTACAAGCAATTAACATAACAAGAGCAAGGCAAGTATAATAACAAAAAGAACTTCTTTATTCATCATTCTTCACTCACAAAAGCTCACTACAAGTTTTTAATGGAGAAGAGATGAGAAGAAGAACAACAACAACAAGTATTCTAAAACCTAAAATACAAGATTAAGCACCCTTGGCTTCACAAGGTTCTGGGCTATTTATAGGCAGGGAAAAGGAAATCTAGGGCAATATTCTGGCTGTACATAGAAAGACCAAAATACCCCTAAAAAATCTTCAACTACGGCGCCTAGACGGCCGCGGAACCGCGGCCTAGACCCCCTATTGGCCGCGGTTCCGCGGCCGTATTGATGAGTTAGGGTCTCTGTTTTTTTGTGCTTCCCTGGTATTCTATGTACTTTATTCTGGTATATGTGTTTTCTCAGATTTTCTTCACGATTTTTCCAGAATTTCTGTTGAGCAATTGGTGATTTGATGTGGATCTTTTTGTCATGATTTTCTCGAGCTCCGCGTAGATTTCTTGGATCTTGTGTTGCCATTGAGCCTTGTGCATGAAAATGACATTGATTTGCCATTTTGTCTTTTAAACTGGTGTGCGGCAACATACGGATAGAGAGCGGAGACCCGTGTTTTATCTGTGGTTGGCAGGAACCCGGGTTTTGTCATGTTTTTCTATGAATTTCACCGTTTAGAGCCGAGAACCTGTATCCTGCAATTGACTAGCAAACACGGCTCAAGAGTACTTACCGATATGCAATGTGATAAAAATTGGGCGGTATAAAAATGTAAAAATCTGATATGAACAACTACTAGCGTTGTGATAGCAGTCACACTAGTGGGGGCTGGGTAGTCTACAAGCACATCCTTATTCAGGTCCCTAGTCGTAGGATTATCGAGACAGGGCATCGATACTCTGGAGTAGACTAGTGTGTACGCTTCTTATCCAAGTTGGGGAGATAGTCTGTCCCACAGCCGTCAGTACGTCGTACTGGAGATAGTATACAGGTACTCGTTAGGTTACGGGTACACCGGACAGGACTCACAGGGAACTGTTGGTTGGTTTTATACCTGTCGTCAGTTAACAGTTCCCAGGTGACATGAGTACAGCATAGTCCGCAGACTTGACACTGCTCCTTCGCCTCGAATGTGTCCCACTGTTCTTAGATTGCTACCCTACCACGGCTCAAAGGAGTCGTGCAAACAGGTCGCAGTTGGGTGCAGTCCCGAGCATTTGGAGGCAGTGGCGGTTAGACAGGATTTGTCTCTCCCGGTATTGGGGGTTGATATCGCGCTGTGTCAGAGAGCCATTACGCAAAGTCCCTGGCCAGGGCAAGCGAGATTTGCTGGTAGGTTCCAGTAGTTTCTCAGGGTGTAATGGGCTTCACTCCGACATGACTTATACCGCTATTAGGAGACTGACGCTTGCCGCCTCCTAGGCGCGATATGCGATAGTCTTAGACGAACAGACCGGACTGTATGGAGATTGTCACATCAGACTCAGTAGGAGTTTGGATGGGTTTCCTCATCGGCCTTCTTATCGACATCTACCTGGGGACCGGTACGTACAGCTAGTGCCGCTTGCGGTCTGTGGTTAAACCCACTGCCAGCATAGTAGTCGAGTCTCTAGAGTCCCACACAGAGAGTTTCCCTACTCCAGGCGAAACGATATAGAGGTCGTATGGTTTTACGACAAGGGTTCGGACGCATACGTGTATTTACGCACGTACGACATCCGGACAGTTTTTACTAGCCGGCTTTGGTTTAAGCCAGATTTTAGTATCCGGTTATTGGATTTATACAGTCTAAAGTTTTTCCGTGTTTTCACGGATAGGAGGGGCGTTCTCGTAATTTCGCGAGAAGCTTCTAGAAGGTTGGTGACTTGGGTGTTAAAGTGGCATAAACATTAAATGGGATTAGTGACTCATTTGTGTGATTCATAGTTGTCATTAATGCATCATAAATGCTTAATGACTCATGGAGATGAATCACTCATTTATATTTATGAAGCATGGTTGTTAAATCACTTATTTCATTTATCTTGATTATCATAATGTTTCATATATATCATGAGAGATCAATATCTCATTACATTCTCTTGCTCACTTTCTCTCTCCTCAAGCTCTCTCTCTTCAAACCCTAATCCTCCCCTCTCATGTGTTGAGACCAAGGATTAGATTAGACTACTTATTCCATAACCCTTCTCTATATCACCTAGGTTACTTAGATTAGCACTTTAAGAAACCTAGTTACCTCAAGTTAGAGGTGAAGCTTGAAGTAAAGCTCTCGGGTGGACCATCTACTACATAGAGAAGGCCGGAGAGGACGTAGAGAACGAAAAGACGAAGGACATGGTTCATCAGGTATAATCACTTTTCATAGTAGTTGTTAACTTCTATGATTCTTGTTAGTTATAGTTTAGCAAAGATTCTCAGTTAGTCGATATTTATGCAAAGAACAAGATCGTTTTTCAATTTTCCGCCTCCCCGCAAGTCGTGGGGTGTTGTACATCGACTTACATTAATCTCACTCATTATCATCACTTCATAAAAAGCTAGAAAGCTTTTTATCCAAGGAAGAAGAAGGAAGAAGATGATCAAGTCCTTTGTGATGAATAATGAAATCTTGTTATAATTACAAATGCAACCATGGTTAAGTCAAGAAGGACTTAACCATTATAGAGATTTGACTAGGGCTAAAGGGTGTGGGTTGGGTTAGGAAATATCAAGCAAAATATTTAAACAAAATATCTTTGCAAGAAACAAAATAAAAACTTCTAGAAGTTTCTAGAAAGAGCTAACCCAAATCAAACCCTAACCATGTTTAATCTCCACTAATCATGTTGCATAAGTAATCATAACTTGTTACAATATTATATATCATATATATAATATATTTTATAACAAAAGAAAATAATACAATTAACATATATCGCATATATATCAATGTATTACCCGAGTGAGAAAAATAATCTTTTCGTGAGCTTATATTAGTTAATGTAATTTAATACATCAAATATATCGGTATACATTAAATTATCGAATCAACACTTGATCCGATAATCCGGCTATTTCACAAATAACCGACTGATATAATCTGTATCAGTTCATCGAATCAACACTTGATCCGATGACCCGGCTATATGACATATACCCGGCCGATATCTCATATTGCGAGAATCTAATACGGTATCGCATACATGTATTATTCTCGGTCCCGCACATATCATATATGTGCACCTACTCCGTTTTGCCTGAGCCAGGAAACCTCTGTGTAGGACTCTAAAGAATCGTCAATACGTCGGCAGTAGGTGATGATCATATCAAACACCCATAAGCTGCAAGCGGTCAGCTAAACGTAATAGCCACCCAGGTATTGAGCAATCAAAAGATCAACAAGCAAGCCTACACTCTCTCCCGTGAATCCAACCAGTAACACTCCCGTACAGTCTGGTCTCTTCGTCTGATATGTCGCATATCTCGCCTAGGTGTGGTAAACGTCAGACCCCAATAGCTTGATAAGTCATGTCGATATGATGTCAATAACAGTTCGAGAAACTACTGATAACACTTACCAGTAAATCTCAGCAACTCTGGCCAGGGATTTCCAGTTATAGCCAATCGAACACAGCGCAACATCAACTCCCTATACCGGGAGAGACGAAACCCCTTCTATCGCTCATTGCCTCCATGTGATTCGGGACTGTACCCAAAAGCCACCTTTTTGCATGACCTCTTGGACGTGGTATGATGGAAATCAAAGCACAGTGAGAATCACACAAGACTCTATGACGATCTCGGGTCTACAGACTAACATGTACCGGTGTCACCAGAGAACTGCCATCTGACGTGAGGTATAATATCATCTGGGAGTTCTCGGCGAGTCCGTCCAGTGTACCCAGTCTCCACTGAGCACCTGTATACCTTCTCTGATGTCAAACACCAATGGATATGGGATCATCCATCGCCCATCATATGGGTCAAGAAGCGCATACGCTAGTCTACTCTGGAGTATCGATGCCTTATCTCGGTACTCCCACGACTAGGAATATTTGAAGGATGCACTTGGCGACTACACTGTCCCCACTAGTATGATCTGCATCATAGTCCTGGTAGTTAAGTACTCATTCTAAGGGCTTTATCAACATGTGACATAGAGACAATCAGAGTACATGTTAAGATAAAGAGTAACCAGATAGCATACTATCATGTCGAGAAGAAAGTCCTCCCTATATATGTCCAGACATCCACTACAATATACAACGCATGTACAGTAATAGCCTCTAGGGCATACATATAACTAACAAGCCCTGGCCAGGGACTTCCAGTTATAGGCAATCGAACACTTCACAACATCAACTCCCTATAACGGGAGAGACGAAACCCCTCCTATCGCTCATTGCCTCCATGTGATTCGGACTGTAACCAAAAGCCACTGTTTTGCACGCCCTCTTGGACGTGGTAAGGTGGAAATCAAAGCACAGTGGGAATCACACAAGACTCTATGACGATCTCGCGACTACAGACAAACCTATACCAGTGTCATCGGAGAACTGCTATCTGACGATAGGTATAATACCATTTAGGAGTTCTCGGCGAGTCCTTTCAGTGTACCCAGTCTCCACTGAGCACCCGTACACCATCTTTGATGTCAAACACCAATGGATATGGGATCATCCATCGCCCATCATATGGGTCAAGATGTGTATACGCTAGTCTACTCTGGAGTATCAATGCCCTGTCTCGATACTCCCTCGACTAGGAATGGTTATAGGATGTACTCATTGACTACCCTGGCCCCACTAGTATGATCTCTTCATAGTCCCAGTAGTCAAGTATATGTCCTAAGGCCTTTATCAATATGTGAGAGCAAGACAGTAAACCAATACAAGTCAACATGTTAAGACAAAGTGAAACCAGATTGCATACTATCATATCGAGTAAGAAAGTCCTCACTATATATATCGAAGCATCCACTATAATATACATCATATGTACAACAATAGCCTCTAGGGCATATATACAACTAACAATCTCCCACTTGCACTAAGGTCAGCTGTTGTAGTATCTCATACCCAACATCCCGAAGAGTCTCTCAAATTGTATCTGGGGAATAGCCATCGTGAGTGGATCTGCAGTGTTGTCTTTCGTGTCAACTCTCCTGACCTCGATCTCGCGGCGATCAACTATCTCCCGGATCAGGTGATACCACCTCAGAATATGTCTGGATTTCTAATAGGATCTGGGTTCCTTGGCCAAAGCCACAGCTCCATTGTTATCATAATACAAAGGTATTGGATGTTCAATGGATGGAACCACACCAAGTTTAGTGATGAATTTCTTCATCCAGACAGCCTCTTTGGCAGCATCGTTGGCAGCGATGTATTCAGCCTCCATCGTCGAGTCTGCCATGGTTTCTTGCTTGGAACACTTCCAACAAACCGCCCCTCCATTTAGGGTAAAGACAAATCCCGAGTGCGACTTAGAGTCGTCCTTATCATTTTGGAAGCTCGAATCGGTAAAGGACTCCACTTGGAGTTCTCCGTTACCATACTCCAAGAACATCTCTTTAGTTCTTCTCAAGTACTTGAGAATGTTCTTCACAGCTGTACAGTGACTCTTTCCAGGATCTGCTTGATACCTATTCACTACACTTAGTGAGTATGCTACATCGGGTCTGGTACATAGCATCGCGTACATGATAGAGCCTACTGCCGAAGCATAGGGTATCCCTTGCATGCGAGCTCTCTCCAAATCAGTCTTGGGAGACATCTCTTTGGAGAGAGTGAGTCCAGAGATTGTGGGTTAGTTCCCACGCTTGGATTCTTCCATACTAAACCTCTTAAGTATGGTGTCAATGTACCTGGATTGGGACAATCCTAGTATCCATTTAGATCTATCTCTATAGATCTTAATTCCCAAAATGCAGGAGGCATCACCTAAATCTTTCATTAAGAATCTATGTGATAAGAAGAGCTTGACCGAGTGCAGCATAGGAACATCATTTCCTATTAAGAGTATGGCATCCATGTACAATACGAGGAAGACAACCTTACTCTCTGCAACCTTCTTGTATATACAAGATTCATCTACGTTTTTTATGAATTCAAACTCTTTGACTATAACATCAAAACAGATGTTCCAACTCCGTGATGCCTGCTTTAACCCGTAGATGGATTTAAGCAGCTTGCACACCTTTCTGCTGCTTCTACTATCTAGGAAGCCCTCTGGCTGAGTCATGTACACACACTCCTCTAAATCACCATTTAGAAAGGCGGTCTTAATATCCATTTACCAGATTTCATAGTCATAGTATGCAGCAATGGCAAGTAAGATCCGGATGGACTTAAGCATAGCCACTGGAGAAAAGGTTCCGTCACAATCCACACCTGGTCGTTGACGAAAATCCTTTGCAACAAGTCTAGCTTTGAAAGCCTCCACTTTTCCATCTACACCAAGTTTCTTCTTAAAGATCCACTTGCTTCCAATGGGTTTTACCCCTTCAGGAACAACTTCCAAAGTCCATACTTTATTGGTGTACATGGATTCCATCTCAGATCGCATTGCATCCAGCCACTTCACAGAGTCCCCACTCGTAATGGCCTGCTCGAAGCTAGTTGGGTCATCATCTTCTATGATTCAATCCTCGCTCCCACCGTCTATAAGAAAACCGTAGTATCTCTCATGTGGATGAGGAACCCTACTAGATCGGCGGAGAGGCTGGGGTTCATTGGGAACTACTGAATCATCTGGTTCCACTAAATCTTCAGTTGTAGTTTGTAGTGCTGGAACTTCTTCCAGCTCTACCTCTTCGCCACTAATTTCTTTTACAAGAAATTCCTTTTCTAAGAAGGTGGCATGTCGAAAAACAAACACCTTTTGTTCCTCACCGTGGAATGTTTAGGATATCCCACAAACTTACAAAGAACTGACCGTGCCTCGAGTTTGTCCGGATTTTATGTTTTGACATAGGCCGGAAAACCTCATATCTTAACACGTTTAAGACATGGTCTCTTCCCACTCCATATCTCATATGGTGTGGTAGGTACAGATTTAGATGGAACTTGATTCAATAGGTATGTTGTTGTCTCAAGCGCATGGCCCCAAAAGGAAATAGGTAACTCAGCAGTGCTCATCATAGAGCGCACCATATCTAATAGGGTGCGATTCCTCCGCTCCGATACACCATTGTGCTGTGGTGTATAAGGAGGAGTAAGCTGAGAGAGAATCCCATTCTCTTTTAGATAATCTAGGAACTCATTGCTCAAGTATTCTCCTCCTCGATCAGATCGTAGGATCTTAATACTTTTGCCCGTTTAGTTCTGTACTTCGTTGTTATATTCTCTGAATTTCTCAAAAGATTCAGACTTGTGTTTCAACAGGAACACATGTCCGTATCTTGAGAGATCGTCAGTGAATGTAATGAAGTAGGAAGAACCGTTCCTAGCATGTGTAGACATTGGACCACATACATCACTATGTATCAGTCCCAAGAGTTCTGTAACTCTTTCTCCCTGTCCACTAAACGGAGTTTTGGTCATCTTTCCTTTGAGACATGACTGTCGGGTATCATAAGATGAAAATTCGAACAGATTCAAATATCCATCCTTATATAACTTAGCTAGCCATGTCGCATTGATATGACCTAGTCTACAATGCCACAAGAAGGATTTGTTCATTTCTGAACTCTTCCTCTGGTGTGTGTTTTGTACATTAAGTATTATAGTTTGGTTGAGAACGTATATGCCATTATTTAACAATCCTGATCCAATCAACTTTTGATTCAGGAATATGTTCATAACATTATCCTTACTACAAAATTATATCCTTCTTTGCTCAAAAAAGAAACTGATATAAGATTGCATATCAGGGTCGGAGTGTAATAACATTTATTCATAACCAATGTATTACCATTTGGTAATACAAGGTGATATTCGCCAACTGCTTTGACTGCAACATTTGCACCATTCCCTACTCTTACGGAATGATCACCCTTTCCCAGTTCCCTACCTTTTCGTAGCCCATATAACATATTACATATATGGGATCCCGATCCGGTATCTAATACTCAGGACGTAAAGTGAACTGAGAAACGGTTCTCGATAACTAACACACCTGAAGAAGATACATCAACATGCTTATTCTTCGTTTGGGTGGCGTGAGAATCCAGATATTCTACTATTTCCTACTCGGACTTATAACAATTATAAGTGGGAGCGTGACCAACGTTTCCCTGCTCAGTATAATAAGCGGGTTCAGTCAATACATCCATATTATTATCTTGATTAAGGCCTGACAGGTCGCTACCTGGAGAGAGAGAGAGAAGAAAACATTTTAGCGTATACTCTTGCAAGATTAGATTGGTTATTATCTTATCTAATCAGGATGGCTCCCACTTTTTTATTAAATCTTCCTTCAAACCCTAAAAAGTAAGATTAGCCGGGATTAATTACACTTTACAAGTTCGCCAATCTTTCAGCCAGGCCAGTGTTGGTACTTTGAGGGAGGTTCCCCATGCTTTCGCACGGACCTAATTAGAATAAACCTCATTTTCCCAGAGGCATAATCTTGTTAACATCTTTCTAGACACCTACTTGATCGGCTAATTGTCCTGTGTAAAATTCTCCCAGGAGTAACTTTTACTCGCAGTGGGTATCAGGATCCAACTATCTCATAGGAGGTATGCAAGCTCATTGCAAATTTCAACACTTGAAATTCCCGATAATGTTTTTACCCCTAACCCCCTATGACCTTGACAAAGGCCAACAAACCATAGGAAGTTAGTCAAGTTCAACCCGTCATTTCTTGATTGAAATAAACCCACCCGCACGACCCTTGACAAAGGACAATAAGGTCGTACGACTACTCTAATCCAATCGCATCACATGCTTAAGAAGATAAGTACTAGTAAGCTACCGCACACTACGCCTTGACAAAGGCCAACAAACGCAGCACGAATACTAAATAGTCTTTATCTGAAATGACGGAGGGCTACGCAGGTTTTTTAGAAAACCATGAGCGTAATGAACTCGATATTGTTGTAGAAACAAGTGATTTTGAAAAGGAGTGTTTTTTAGGCTTTTCTAGTTTCTCTAAAGAGGTCACTCCATGTGAAAGGATCTCGGCTCTTTCCTCATCAAATAAGGTGCAGGGTATATCACATATACCGCGGTGCAAAGAAAGAACTATAGAAGCAATCAAAAACTAAACCGTGAGTTTGTAGCATCTGCCAGTTTTGCTAAAGAGGTCACTCCCGGTGAAGGGATCTCAGTTCTTTCCTCATCGAATAAGGTGCAGGGTATATCACATATACCACTATGCAAAGCAAAAACTGTAGCTACCCTTTTGAAAATTTGATTCTACAACATCTTTTAGGTTTCTTTTCTTTTATTAATCTCATTAAAAAATCCCATCATTTATGCTTCCTAAGCATCACAGAAGAAACGAAAATACAACGTACGCTTATGCCATCCGCATTCGCCACAATGTTCCGTTATGCACCGTTAGGTTACTTAACTAACGGCATACCGGGACGGGACTAGCGCGGGTGCAAAATATAAGCAACGTTTATTATATATCATATATACAATAATAAAGCATTCGTCTCGCGCATATAATATGATCACATCACAGTATATCAGCAGCAGAAGAAACATATGAAATATTGGATATACTAGGAGGACCGTGTTTTATATCGAGCCTGTATAAAACACGGATTCCACAGTCGCGATGAATAGCCAAACCCACATCCCTAGACCCCTACGAGAGCGGCAAGCACCACTGCCAATTCTAAGGTTAGGAGACCCGGTCTTGACTCCTCGAGATGGCCTCCCACTGGACCTTAGAACCCGGTTACTTGTGCTCCCCCCCTCGGGTCTATCCTAATGCGGAAAAGTAAATAATATACAATGGTGAGATTATCCTCAACCCGGAAGTGCCCTAATAAAAGAATATTACATACAATTGAATTTTACTTGAATGAAAATAAAAACCCTCATCTCACATAAAACCCCCGGCTATTCAGAGCACGGCGATCCAATATAACATATCACAGCAACACATAATATCTCATATCATCAACGTAAGCAAGTATGCATATCCCAATTGTCGTTGATGTATAGCAACGAAGCCGGCGATACACCGCATACTACGCTTACGGTCGCAGAAAAGAAAGTGTAAAACTACAACATTTGGAATCCATAAACACCTTAGACATCGTAAACCCGAAATATCATATATTACGGATTTCATGCCTAACTATATGAATTCCACATATTGTATCACAATCCCAGAATATCAAGACGATGTTTAACGTTTCGATCGAATTAACATACACTCACAAATTACCCCCGTGAGCTCAACACTTGAGCAAAGTTAAAACACTCAAAAACCGTGCCACAGTGTCCATAGACCAGCCGTAGAAGGAGTTAACCAACGCCTCACCTATGACACCACGGAACTACGGCAAACCCGAAGGTTCGAACTCGGTTCCGTGGGCATAGAATCGAGTTAAGGTTATTATAGTCTTCTAGGGGGTCCATAGGGGTACTTGCAAGATTCTACGAGTACAATCAACTTCGGAAAATTACAACACTTGGAAATTTCAGCGGGGTACAAAATGTGGGGTGCGAAGTTCGATCGAACTGCTAAAAATAGTCAAGGTTACCAATACAGTGTTAAGTTATACGACTACGAAGCACTACGAATTAGCCCCAGGTCAAACAAATCATCACATGAAAATTGGGCTAAATAAACAATACTAGGAAACCCAAAATGGAGAAATAAGAGCACAGGGGGAACACGGGGGGGGGGGGAGGGGCAGAGGAGCCCAAGGGGCTGGCCTAGCCGGAATTTAGGCCTTGGTGCTCGGTTCAAATCCGAGCACCCCCTCCCCCCCCCCCCGCCCCGTATTTCACCCATGTTCATATTTTGGCCCATAGATCATTCTGCACATGTTTGGAAAATTTTTAAAAGACTTTTTGCAAAATTTACAGTGAGCAAAATGGGGGTTCCTTAATACCGTGTTTCGGAGTGGATTTCGTTTTCGTAATTGTTATAACACCGTATCTAGAATTCTAGTTTGGCTCTGATACCACTGTTGGGATTCCCTTGCACCTAGTCTAGGGTTTGGTAGCATCACTCATGCCACTTTAAAATTTAGAGAGGTGCAAAGCAAGCAAACCATGAATCATGCTAGAATTTGTAGGGTAACAAGTTTGTATCACATACAAAGAAGTAAAGAGATAGGGATTACAACCTTTATAGTCCGTTCCTTCGCTTCATAAGCTCCGTGTTGAGGTATCTTCGCTGCGATCATCAAGAACTCCGACTCTCATGAGGCTCCAAGAGGTGAATGATGCATCTTGCTTGAAGTCTTCTTGATCTAAGATGATCCACCTTGAAGAATCTCTAACCCAAGCTTACACTTCACTAATGAATTAATTAGAGAAGTGAACACCCTAATCTAAGTGGCTAGAATAGATGAGGATGATGAAGTAGGAATTTTACTCTCTTTTTTTTTTAATTTCTCACCATTTATCATCACAAAACCAAAAGCTAGTGAAGCTTTTTCAAAAGCTAGTGAAGCTTTTTCAAAAGCAAGAAGAAGAAGAAGATGAACCCAATCCTTTTGTGATGAATAATGAATTATTGTTGTGGTTACAATTGCAACCATGGGCTAAGAATGAAAGGCTTAACCCTTGTAGAGAATAAACCATAGGTTAAGGGTTTGGGTTTGGTTAACAAATATCTTCACAAAATATCAAAGCAAGATGACAAAATGAAAGCTTCATGAAGCTTCCTTAACCCTAACCCTAATCCAAACAACTAACCCTAATCCAAACCCTAACTTGGTTTAAACTCAAAATCCATGTTGCATTTGTAACCCTAACATGTTACAATATTATATATCACATATACAATATATTTTGTAACAAAAGAAAATAATACAATTAACATATATCGCATATACATCAATGTATTATCCAGTGAGAAAATGAATCAATAAAGCGAGCTTATATTAGTTAACGTAATGTAATATATCACATATATAATTATACATTAAATTATCGAATCAACACTTGATCCGACAATCCGGCTATATTACATATAACCGACTAATATAACATGTACCAATTCATCGAATTAACACTTGATCCGATAACCCGGCTATATCACGTATACCCGGCCGATATCTCATATCGCAAGAACAGAATATGGTATCTCATATCGTATTATTCTCGGTCCCGCACATATCACATATGTGCTCCTACTCCGTTTTGCCTGAGCCAGGAAACCTCTGTGTAGGACTCTAAAGAATCGTAAATACGCCGGCAGTAGGTGATGATCATATCAAACACCCACAAGCTGCAAGCGGTCGGCTAAACATAACAGCCACCCAGGTATTGAGCGATCAGAAGATCAACAAGCAAGCCTGTACATTCTCATGTGAATCCAATCAGTAACATTACTGTACAGTCCGATCTCTTCGTCTGGTATGTCGCATATCAAGTCTAGGGGTGGTAAACGTCAGACCCCAGTAACCGATAAGTCGTGTCGATGTGAGGCTCATAACGGGTCGAGAAACTACTAATAAACCTTACCAGTAGCACTCCATATCATCCCTGGCCAGGGACTTCTAGTTATAGCCAATCGAACACTGCACAACATCAACTCCCTATACCGGGAGAGACGAAACCTATCCTATCGCTCATTGCCTCCATGTGATTCGGGATTGTACCCAAAAGCCACCGTTTTGCGCGCCCTCTTGGACGTGGTAAGGTGGAAAACAAAGCACAGTGGGAATCACACAAGACTCTATGACGATCTCGGTTATACAGACTAACCCGTACCAGTGTCACCGGAGAACTACTATCTGACGATAGGTATAATGCCGTCTAGGAGTTCTCGGCGAGTCCGTTCAGTGTACCCAGTCTCCACTGAGCACCCGTACACCATCTTTGATGCCAAACACCGATGGATATGGGATCATCCATCGCCCATCATATGGGTCAAGATGCGTATACGCTAGTCTACTCTGGAGTATCGATGCCCTGTCTCGATACTCCCTCGACTAGGAACAGTTATAGGATGTACTCGTTGACTACCCTGGCCACACTAGTATGATCTCATCATAGTCCCAGTAGTCAAGTACATATCCTAAGGGCTTTATCAACATGTGAGAGCAAGACGGTAAACCAATACAAGTCAACATATTAAGACAAAGTGAAACCAGATAGCATACTATCATATCGAGCAAAAAAGTACTCACTATATATATCTAAGCAACCACTATAATATACATCATATGTACAACAATGGCCTCTAGGGCATATATACAACTAACATATACGATGGCATGTCCAAGTATTATGGACGTTCGTAGTGATACGAAGTGTTCTGGAGAAATCCTAAGTGGATGTGGGAGTGACAGGGGTATACATGGTTTTGTCGTGAATGATAGCAGTCGCAATTTTCTTTGCCGTTATTCTAATCCCTTTATTTGTCTTTACTTATTACCTTCTGTACACCACACTTAGGCTAATTGGTTTTCTTCCTTTCCTACCTTTCGGCACCTGCCTATGGTTTGGAGAAAGACTATCCAATAAGCTTAATAGGTATACCCTCTCCTAATCTTAGGAGCCCTCACAACCTGAGAGAAGGTAAAGGGAAAAGACAACCGAATAATCCTATTCAATCTCTCCAGATCCAGAATCCATCCTCGAATCTGGAACAAGTTCCTTCGAGTTCGTATGTAACTATACGATGGATTTATCCAATAGGAGTGGATGTTCGTAGTAATACGGGGTGTTCTAGAGAAATGCAAAGGTGATATAGAAGTGACAATGATATATGCAACACCGTAAAATTCCAAAAGCCAAAATGTATTTAAGAAGGTTCGATTAACTTGGTTCATGAGTTTTAGTCAAGGGTTGGGCCATGGTCGCTACCAAAGAGAGAGAGAAAAGAAACACTCAGCGTGCACTCTAACCTAGATCAGAATGATTAATCACATTATCTAATCAGGATGGCTCTCAATGTTTCCTCGAATTCTCCTCCAAACCAAAAGGAGAATTAGTCGGGATCATCTAAAATCACCCGAGGAGTAATCTACTTATCAGTGGGAATCGGGATCCAACTATCATCGCATGATAACTTGATTGAATCCAATCAAGTCACCACACTCCAGAAGGTATGCGCATGCCTGGCAAGTTTCCTGTATGTTTGAAACTCCCGATGTGATTTTTACCCCCAAACGGCTTATGACCTTGACAGAGGTCAACATATCATAAGTCGCAAGTCAAATTCAACCCGTCATTGTCCTGGATTAATTTAGACCCACCCGCACGTGCCCTTGATAGAGGTCAAAATGAGCGTGCGACTGTCCTAAATAATCACATATCTATGCAACAAACAAGCATTACCCAGCTACCAAGCACTGTGCCTTGACAGAGGTCGACATACACAGCATGAATACTAAGTAATAACTGTAAGAAATGATGGAGGGTTATGGATAGTTTTTGGCGAAAAACCTTTAACGTAATGAACTTGATGTCATTGATGGAATCCAAGTGGTTTTACAAATATATAGTGGCGAAAACTTTTGCTGAAGAGGTCACTCCCGGTGAAAGGATCTCGGCTCTTTCCTCATCGCATGAGGTGCAGGATATTCCAAACTGAATACCATGATGAAAAGCAAAAGGAAACGAATATAGTAAAGTTATTACGTTGACGCAAACTTTTACTCAAGGGGTCACTCCCGATGAATGGATCTCGGCCTTGGCTCGTCGAATGAGGTGCGGGATATTCCCAATCGAATACCACTGTACAAAGAAAAAGAGAACGTCTATATGGTCAGTTTTTAAAAACATGGTTCCAGCAACATCATATATATGTTTGTTTTATCCTTGCATTGATCAGAATCAACGCAGTCCCATCAATTAATCACACCAGAAAAGAACGAAAATATAATGTACGTATATACCATCTGTATTCGCCACTGGGTCCCGTCATCACCCGTTAGGTTACTTAACTAATGACAGAGCGGGGACTGGACTAGCGCGGGTGCAAAACATATACAAAATCTATTAGTATATATATAAATATATATAACATTCGTCTCAGGCATGATATAAGAAACATCTCAGAAGCATCACAAAAGCAACACAGAATGGTGGATAATCGTGGAACCCCGGGTTTCACTTGAGCCACAAATGAGACCCGACGTTCTCTGTCGTATGGATAGCCTGTGCAATGAAACCTAGACCCCTACGAGCGCAGCAAGTTACCCTCCAAAACTAGAAGTGAGGCAACCCCCCTCAACAACATGAATGGGCCACCTAGCACTTCACGGAATCCGATAACTTGGGCACCCCTCCATGGGTCAACCTATACCCCCTACAAGTGCGGCGAAAAGCCCGCCAATTCTATAGTAAGGTCCCCTCCGTCTCAACGCCATGAGATGCGGATCCGTTGTCCTCTAGAACCCTGATATTCGTGCACTCCACCGCGGGGTAATCCTAGTACAGAAAAGAAAATAATATGTACAAGGGTGACATCGACCTCAACCCGGTCGTGCCGCAAACAAATAATATACAAACTGGCAGTGACGACAGTCCACATGTCGGACGCTCGCCCTGCAATATCAAAAGTATAAATGAAATTAAACTGTATTAATATTTCACCCAAGCTATCCACCCACAACACAGCACAACACAGAACATCAACGAGAATGTCACATTCGCAAACCCGTCTAAAAGAACATATAACAATTAGACGAGTTGTACCGCTCGAATGACATTCACGGTCATAGATAGTAATGCATGTACTGATAAACATTTAAACTGTGCTAAATTATCGACTTCGAAACACCCCGAATTGCCCCCTGAACAACAGATAACATAATATCCAAAATAGGAAAAACTAGCAATACCACTGAACCGATATTCCAGAGACCAGACCACACACAAAATACGAAGCCCAAAACCCCTCCCTATGCCGGCCGGCTCGGATTTTTGGCAATGTGCTCGGCCTAAAACAGGCGGAATGGGTTCGTATTTGGGGTATGTTCTATTTGTCACTCAAGAAGTCTTCTGCAGTTGCAAAAATAATTTTTTAAAGACTTTGAAAATCGACAGAGACTGGAATACTGCAGTGCATAGTTTTGGGATTGTTTCGATTTCGATACTTTAATATTGTCTAAACAAGCTAGTAAGGGGTTTACGGGTTGGCTCTGATACCATGTTGGGTTACGGCAGCGCCCCGGCCATCAAACCGTGGCCAAATGCGAAACAAAAATTTACTAAACTGGCGCTACCATTACCCGATGCTCGGATCTACCCTAAATCCTATACTATCAAGCATATATATTAATAAGTTAGAATGGTTATACCGAGTTGATCCGTGTCCTTCGGTTTTCAACCATCATCCCAAGCTCCAAGAGACTCCTTGATCGAGTTTGGTTGCCGGTCTTCCTCCATCTACGATGATCCACCTGAGGGAAACGATGCAAGCTTCAGGCTCGCGAAATGAGACAACCGACGCTCCAAGATTGCTAGCAATGGAGAGTGGTGGTATAGAAATGTGTCACTATATTTTTCTCTCATCACAAATGCTCCATGAGCAACAATAGAAGATGAAGAGGAGGTTTGGAAACCAAGTGGCATGAGCAACTAAAGAAAAATGGCTAAGTCTTTTTGTGAGTGTGAGAATGAGAGTGATCAAGCAAGCAAAGAAAATTAGCAAGCCCCAAGCTAAGAAGTGGCTGCCCTCTCACTCTCTCTCTCTCATATCCAAAAAATGCACACAAAAAATATTTTCCAAATTTACCAATAAACAATGCCATGACCATACCTCTCTACATGCCTCAAGCCATGCCCATGCCACCTCATTTCCCAAATTAATTTTCTAAAAAAGAAAATCAATTAATGAGGTGGACATCTTCTTGAAACTATTCCGTATAAATATGGAATGCAACCCGGTATACGTATCGAAATACATATGCGCGTAATCGTACAAAAATACGAATAGCCAAGAGAGAAAATGAATAGTGAACAATAATACTGGAATATAAATACATATATAAATTATTAAATCAAAACCTGATTTAATAATCCGGCATAATTCTAAGCCGCTAGTTGATCAGTCGAAAATACTGCATTTTTAACACGGCAATTTCTCTATCTTTTGCATCCATCTAGAGGTGTTCAGTATTCATATTGCACATATTAGCAAAACACCTGTATAATACTGAATTACCTGTACTGTATATTAAAACCAGCATTTTAGGGAAATTGACTGCTTATCATGGCATCGCATCATTCTTGTAGCGCAACACTTGTTTCGAAGTCTGTGCAGGAAATTCCAGAAACCGAGTCAAATTGTCAAAAGTGCTGATCAAAATTACACCAAGTCTAAGTCTGGTGATCTGGCAGTAAACAATAAGGTGTAAAACTATTCCAGAAATTTATTCAAGGCCAATGGGCGCTTCCCGCCGCGGATCCGCGGCATGATGACGTCAGCAGAGAAGCAGATTTTCCCCATATGCTTATTTCTAACGGCAAAGCTTCCAGAACTCTCCAGAAACTCCACGTGGCTTCATCTAGAAGGCCCGGCCTAACAACCTAGTTCTAGAAGCCTCCCTCCAACTAACTTCTTCTAGAAGTATCCTTATAACAACTTTCTTCTAGAAAGCTCTCTCCAACAACCTTCTTTTAGAAGCCGCCTTATAACAACCTTCTTCTAGAAGCCTCCTTGTAACAACCTCATTCTAGAATATTCCCTCCAACAAACTTCTTCTAGAAGATTCTTTCTAACAACCTCATTTTGGAGGGAAAATTCAAATGAGGTGGTTCATTTTGGAGGGAAAATTCAAATGAGGTGGTTCATTTTGGAGGGAAAAGTTGTTCATTTTTTAGAGAAATTTGAAATTTGAATTCTTGATCTAGGGTTATGAAAGCTTATAAAAGGGAGCCTAGATCTAACGGTTCACTAGTTCATTAGTTCTTCATCTCCCCCAAATCCACATACAAGTTGAGTGACACAACTTGTAGCCCTAAATCCAAAATCCAAAGCCAAATTCAAGATCCCGAGTACCATTCATGCAAGAAGCCTTCAACCTTTTAGGAGCGGAGCCGATCTTCAATCGAGCAAGTGATCCAAGCCGATCCACGACTCAAGGAGACGAGCGAAGCCAAATCGACGATCGAGTTCTTCCTCTTGTAGTTCTTGAGCGATTTGTAACGGAATTGTTGATAAATAAAAGGTGAAATTCTTTAATCTTGCTTTCTTTAAATTCTTGCATCATGATTCGATCTCAATTTGTGATTGTGGTTCTTGTTGTGATGTTTGAGTAAAACTCCGCTCGTAAAGAAGTCGAGACGATCAATAGAATGATGATGTAACAAATCTTAAAACGATTCTTAAGTCCTACGAGTTTTGTAAACCCTAGCAAGTTGAAGAATCGACGACCTAGTTTCGTTGCATGCTTTCTTGATTGTGATCGCTCGAAATTAGGGATCCACGATCGATTCTTGAATTTACTAGAGGCTAGAATGTGAATGATATCGACGAAGGAACAAGGGATAGATGTTGAAACCCTAGTTTAACAAGAAATCCCTAATTCTCGTCGATCATCATCGATCTAGTATCAATTCATCGATGGATAAGAATACGTAATCGCTAGATTTCATCACATCTATAGATCCGATCGATTCCTACGAGCCTCACTTCAATTCTTGATATTTGGATTGGAAATCATCACATCTCAATTCTTGATTTTAATGTTTTCTTATATCTAGATTTTTCTAATTCTTGAAATTCAATTTACAAATCATGAATTGTTTGTTTTCTTTCCTTTAAAGTTTCAACTCATCTAAATCGAAACACGAACGATTGCACTTTCCCTGTGGACGATCCACACTTACCAACGCGCTACATTCGACGTCGTTATTGATTGCGGTCAAATATTTTTGGTTGTGATTTCTATACAATTTTCTACAACTACACAATCCGAAATAGTATTCAATCACTAGTATTATCAACCGTCCAATTAAAGTCTGTACAGCCTGTACACATATTTAATCGGACACCTATATATACCAACATACGTCATCTATATCATATCGCCTGAACCGTGAAAACCCTCTGTGTGGGACTCTAAAGACTCGTCAATACGCTGGTAGTAGGTTTAACCACAAGCACGTCAGCGGCAGTAGCTGTATGTAACGGCTACCCAGGTATTGAGCGAAAGGGAGGCTGACGTGCAAACTCATCCTGAACCCCTATTGAGCCTGACAGTGACAATATCCATACAGTCCAGTCTGTTCGTCTAAAAGTATCGCATATCGAGTCTATAGGGTGGATAAAGTCAGACCCCTAATAACGCGATAATTCGTGTCGGTATGAAGCCCATCACCACTTGAGAAACTACTGATCCGAATCAGTAATTCTCGACTACCTTGGCCAAGGATTTCTGGTGATGGTCACCCGTGCACTGCGCGACATTAACCCCAAATACCGGGAGAGACGAATCCCCGACGATCTGCTCACTGTCTCCATGTGGCTCGGGACTGTACCCAACTAAAACCTGTTTGCACGACTCCTTTGAGCCGTGGTAGGGTAGTAATCAAAGCACAGTGGGAACTCACATGAGACAAATGACGATCTCAGGTCGACAGACTAAACTATACACATATCACCTGGGAACTGCTATCTGACAATAGGTATAGTACTAACTAGCAGGTTCCCGGCGAGTCCATCTAGTGTGCTCATAACCCAATGAGCACATGTATACTATCTTAGGTGAACAAACTAACACCAATGGATTGTGAGACCTGATCACCGCCCCTCGTCGGGGTCTCGATCAGTATACACTAGTCCACACTGGAGTATCGATGCCCAGTCTCGAAACTCCCATGACTAGGGACATTTAAGGATTTGCTTATAGACCCCCAGCTCCCACATATATGATCGCCATCATAATGCTGGTGGTCAAGCAAGAATCCGATAGGCTCTATCAATATGTAATAGTGATGATAAAGACAAACGAGATAGCATATTATCATCTCGAGTAAGAATGTTCTACCGGTATAAGTCCTCTCTCAATCATCATAATCACCTGCCTGCGACTACGATAATTGCCTTGATGGCACTATAGCCAACATGTTGACGGGTTTTCTGCGCGTGCAGATTTGAGTTTATCTCAAAATTATGGATTCTTGATGGTAGTTTCGAAATTAAGTGGATCCTATTATATTTTATATTATATCTGTGTATAAATAGGATATTAGGGTTAAAATTTAAAGTGTGCAATCTTGATCATAAGGTTTAAGTGAGGTGAAACAACTGCTCCATAAGAAATCAAGGCGCTATTAAGAAGAAATTAGAAAGAAGAAGGAGATCTCGTTGGATATCTATAAAAAGAGGGTTTGTTACTCTTATAAAGTTTTTTCTCTAAAGTTCTAATAAAGTGCTCTCCCCTCTTCTCTTATGTGTTATTTGATTTTGTATTTTTCTAATTGTTATCCGTTAAAGAGGATCTTAATTTAGATCTATCAAGATTGGTCTCCGCTGCGCCTTGTCCCAACACCAGTGAGCAGAACGTATCGACTGTGCTCGATGACCATCCTACAGTTCCAGTCTCTTTCAAAGTATTAGTCTTTCTTTTTGTTATCGATCACTTTATGTTCTGTATCTTGGATGTGCTTCGTGTTTAAAGGCTCTTTTTGTATCGTTTGAAACTTGTTGCACTTATTGAATCTTGAATTATCTTGCTTTATAAATGTTGCTGGATTGGAATTTATATTTTTTACGATGTACTACTACATGACTGACGCTTAGTGTATCTATATCGAGAATATATGCTTCTCGGTATAAATATGTTGCGGGCCGTGTCACGTCCTCACCACGGTCTTCTAAGAAGCAGGATGTGACACCATGCCATGTTAACTTGTATGGATAGGAAAGAAAGAAAAGGAGATTTTAAAGAGGCATTAACTCGGGGAGTCAACGGTTCGGGGAGTCATTTTAAGGAGTGAGAGTATGTTGGCAAATGTGCCGACTCGACCGCCCAAATAACTGGGCTGGCGGATCGGATTGGCATCAGCCAAGAAGACCGACCTGACCCGTTTTGGGTCCCTTATAAATACTAAGCTGTTTCTTGGGTTTCTAATGATACACATAAGATACATCCAGGGTTTTAGCCAAATGAAACTATATATATCCCTTCTCTTCTTCTCCTTTTATCTCTATACAAAGTTAGACTTGAGGTTACTAAGTGGGGGTTCTCAGTTTTATGGTGTGGTCCCTCTCTGGTGGTTGATTCATCAAGATGGAGACGATTAAAGTATGTGGTTTATACAACGTTTCGAACTTTCGATCGTTGATAAATTTAGGCAACATCTATATGCTTATCCTATTCTTTAAATATTGATCTCACCTAAAAAGTGTAGATGATTGATCGGTTATTCGTGCACGGTTTGCCTTAGTTAGCATTATCCACCTTGTCTCCCCCCCACCCGGCCCCCACCCCCACCCCCACCCATTTTCTGCTCTTTCGTTTTAAGCCCTCAAGGTGTGAGGTTGATGCTATCTTTCTTCTTGTGATTAATTTTTCTTTCTGTACAAACCTTTTGAGAATTGCTAATGCAGGAGACGGTCCTTTGACCCTGCTCTTTTATCAAAAAGGGTAAAAGAAAGAAAGAAAATAAGTAAGTTGGAAAAAGGAAAAAAAAATATTTGGAAGTACCAATAGTCTGAAACATGTAGACACCCAAGAGAGGAAAAGATACTTGATTAATTATTGCTAAATAATAACTCAAATGTTTGACATAATTTGCATTTATATACCTTATTGGATTTTTCGTTGCACTTAAATATCCTGATGTACAAACCGTATTTGTTTAAAATAGTGATGTATTTAATGGTCGTATTAGCTATTTGTACTTTAGGATATATAAGTGCGGCGAAAAAATCAATAAAATATATAAGTGCAAAGTATGTGAAATATTAGGGTATTATTTAGCAATTAACCCAAGATACTCTAATAATGTACAGAAGAAATGAAACAAATTAAAGATTCTAAAAGCAATAATCATAATTAAGATTAACAAGATCATTCCAGTGTGCGGAAAGTGTATCTAACAAGTTATAATAAGCAGAGATAAAAATTAGCAATAAAAATCGGAAAAAAACTTCTCTACAGGGACTTGTAGAGAAAATTTCTCCATAAGCCCCTTATAAGTCCTTGGATGGGATTTGAAATTCATGCAAACATTTTTTGCACACACTCTCTATTTTCTTCCACAAACCTTAAAACCCATTCAAGGACTTGTAGGGAAGATTTTTCCATAAAAATCATGCAGTTTAAATTCCAACCTATCTATTAATTTCCATTTTGCATTTTTTGTCTCGGCCACGTAAGCCCTATCCTGTACGCACAACACAACCAAGCACACATCACGCACAAGCACACAACACACATCAAGTAGACCCATGAATTTATCCTGAAAATGTTAATTTGTAGTCACTTCTTCTCCTGAGATTTCTCGGGTTCCAATCCCACATTCTGTCCAAAAGAGAAAGTGCCCATAGCAACTGAGTTGCAGGGTATAGCTCATTGATAACCTATGTTTTAATTAGTTTCCAGAACCTGCACATGGATTCTGCAGCAACGGAAATTAAAGTAAGAAATTAATTTCTTCACATCACAATCAAAACCCAGGCATTATTATAAATCGCATGAACTTATATTTAAATGTGTTAAATTAAGTATTATTCAGACTCAAGAATCTCCACTTATAATTTACAGATCAAAAATCATAAAAAAATAAAAATTTATTGAAACAAAAACTTAAACAACAAATGGCAAGAGATTCTAGAAACGGAGAGCCCAAGCCTAACACGTTGCCAAAACCACCGGATCGAGAGGGCGTTTTGGGCAAACACTACCTGTGGTGCAGCGGATCGGGGCAGCTGGGCACCTGCCGCTCACTGTCGTCAAATCTAATGGCAGGCGTTGAGATGAGATGGTAAGGAGCTGGGCGCCTCCCTATAGAATCTCTGCCATTGGAGTTTAGTGGAAATATCCGAATTGCCATCGCCTCATAACTGTTAACGTTGCAGCAAATCCAGAAGCAGAATAAAGCAAAGAGCAGAAGAAGCTGCAGGGCTCTCTTCTTTGCGGCGCTTGACATCGCCGTATTTTGTGTGAGAGAGAGAGAGAGAGTGAGTGTGTGTGAGTGTGTGTATGGGTTTGGCAGTGCAAAAGAGAAAAATTACAGGGGTGGCAGGATAGACAAAAAGGTACCCGCTTATGGCAGGAGATGTTTTTGTAATCTTGTTATGTATTGGCGTGTCACTGACGTCGTCCCTGTAATTGTTGACATGACAGAAAAATGAAGCACTAAATCAATTCATGAACCTAATTTCCAAAACTCCGTCTGATCTGCTTAAACAGTTTAAAAGAGGAAACTTGAACTGTTTAACTGAGAAAACGGAATCTTGTGTCACACGAAGGATGTTTCCTACTATTGAAAAAAGAAACACTTCACCGATATTTTCAACGATCGGCATTCACTGTCTGAATCTTCATCCTGCAAGATGTGGATATTCCAAACTTAACATGAATCCAACATTTTCTCACCGTTGATATAATGGGTGCAAAATTAACGGTTTTTCGATAGTATAACATTTTTTGTATTTTTACAACACAAAATTAACGGTGAAAGGGTATTGCATTCACATCAAATTTGGTATACCCACATTTTGCACGATGTGGATGAAGGTGGTGGACACCGATCGTCGAAAAAGTTTGTGGAGTGTTGATATTTTTCGACGGCATAGGAGGAAACTTTCTCACGTGGCATCTGATATTCCGTTTTCTCATATGAAATGTGTGACAACAAAGAATAAGCTTTATAACTGCTCACAAAGTAGAGACTCGACGATCAAACTGGATTAGATTTACTTAAAATTAAGAGAAAACGTGGTCTGCAAGGATCCTGCAGCCCTAAAACCGCAGTGTCCTTTCATATAGGCCTGTAAAATCCTGTTCCTAACTGCCAAACAGCCAGCGGGTCCCACTGAGCCATGTAAGAGGCCCTGTAGTTTGGACCAGCCGGCTAGTGTCCTCTGAAATTAATTATTTGTTTAACATATTAGGTTAAGAATTGATAGAAAGTACTAATAATCTTAAGCAGCTCCATCTTGTCAATTAAGCATTTGTTTTATCTCTAGGCTTTTGCCGTTTGCTTAATTTTTGGCCTTAGGTTCCAGGGCAACTTTGTATTTGTCTTCTTCATCAATCTTTGTTTTTCCTTTTTCCTATCTGCAAACTTATTCAGACTTTATACACTACTACAAATATGGTTTGCCCCTACGGATTTATCGGTAGGGGCAACACACTGCCCCTACGGATATATACGTAGAGGCGAAAAAATGCCCCGTAGGTGCAAAGGCCGCAGGTGCAAGTTGAGGTCCCGAACGTGCCCCTACGGATAAATTTATGCCCCTACGGATAACTCAGTAGGTGCTATAGCCCCTACGGAGTACCCCGTAGGGGTAATAAAATCATATATTTAATTTTTTTTTTGAATATATTGTCTGTACCTACGGATATCTCCGTAGGTCCTATAACGTCCCCTACGGCTGTCACCGTAGGGGATATAAAGTAGCCCCTACAAATATATCCGTAGGGGCTACTCCCAACACACTGCACTGAGTTCGGGGGGAAAATATCAGGGAACCTGATATTTTGCCCCTACGGTTATATACGTAGGGGATAAACAGTAGCCCCTACGTATATATCCGTAGGGGCAGCCCCAACACCCTGCACTGATATCAGGTGGCAAAATATCAGGTTTCCTGATAGTTTGCCCCTACGGCTAAAGCCGTAGGGGCAATATATATACCTACGGATTAATCCGTAGGTACATTTTGTCTGTATTTTTTTTTAAAAAAGGGCTGCTAGATTTTTTCCCGCCCTGTGCACAATACTATATACATCAATCAAATCATATATTGCAGTATTCATAATCACATCCCACGCATATATATAATATACAAAAGAAACCCAAAAACTGAATATGATATAAATTCAAACCAATATCAATATCGTTTCAAAATGTAGTACAATGTGATATAAATAAATACATGTTTCAAAAAATAAAAACCAAAAATCTACCCTAGTTCGGTCCAGCTCCACCTCCGAATAACGTTAAAATAACGCGCGCCTGCTCCTCGGTAAATACACTCTCCAATGCTACAGATAAGGGAGTCTGAGCGGCATGTGGAGCTGGCGTTGTGGTCTGCGCAGCCGCCGTCGAGGTAGTCGCTTGCGGAGCCGCGGCTGCGGGAGTCTGAGTGGGCGGTGGAGCTACAGGAGCTGTCTGCGGAACCGCAGCCGATGTAGTGGCTTGCGGAGCCGCAGCCGAAGGAGATGCATGTGGAGGCTCGGCCGATCTACCCTGTCGCGTCTGGACATAACGTGTGTAAGAAACGTGTAAGAACTGTGTATTATTCGAATTCGTTTCATTATTAAGTTATTTCGAAACCCTGTTTGGATATCTAGTTTGGAAAAGCGTTGTTTATTTTAATTACATATGTATGTATGATTAATCAAACTTAATTGTAAAACCAAATAAGCTCAAGCTACGTACTAATTATGGATATGTTGATATGTATATAATATGAAATGATATTTTACTATAAAGTAGTATACATACCAGCATCTCCTTCAACTCCTGAACGGTGGCCCTCAAGCTATCCAGTTCCTGATGGACATGCCGGCCACTGGAGACGGAGGAAGTAACCGCCGGGGTGGAGTCCAACCTCATATGGGCCCTGCTGGGGCCCAATCCCCGGCCTCTCTCCCAACCTCCGTGGTGCCCTCCGTGTGCGGCGTCCAGAACTGGGGTCAGCAGCCTCGGATCGTTCTGTCCGGTAAAATCGATCCCCGAGGCCTGGGCCTGCTCAACCACCCGCTCCTACACCCACATTAAGCAGTAAAGTATAAGTATAAAATTTAAACTTGAACCTTCCAAAACTAAAATTTCAAATTTGGGTAGAAAAAATATTAACACTTACGCAGTACTCCTGGGTAGCGACGTCGGGACATCGAAGCTCGCCCGTGGCGGGATCTGTCGAGGTGCCGTGGACGGCAAGATATGCGGACAGCACGCTCGGTGTACCACCTGACGCCACGGTCCGAGCTGTCTGCAATATTAGAAAGTAACTCTTAATATTAGAAATGTTAGAGAATAACTCTTAATATTGCAGAATATTAGAGAATAACTCTTAATTTACCGATAACTCCATGGCTCGAGTAATGTTCCTCGAGCCACCTGTGTAAGTGGGGCGACCCCTCTTCGCCGACTTCCTGTTCTCCGTATTCTGAGCGGCCTGTTTCTGCACAACGCATTAACATTTAGTTTTCTAATTAAGAAACACAAAGAAATAAATTATATCATAAATAATGAATTAAATTTAAAATACATACTCGTTTGCGTTCGGAGTCGAAATAAGCGCACAATATAGGCCATGTCTCTACGTCGACTCTCGCAAACGCCGGAGTAGATAGGAGGGCCGCTCTCTCTGCCTCGGGGGTCGCTATCCACAGGGAGTAGCAGTCGGCCTTCAGCTCATTCCTGTTGTATCGGACCTTGGCCTGCATGTTCTTCATCAGGCCATTGTACAGAGCATGAAGGTCGAGCACCCTCCCCGGGTGATCAGGGTCGGCTACAGGCTGAAAATCGTAATCCAACTGAAAATACAAAAAAACATTGTTATTAGATTGCAAGTGTTAATAATAAATATATTGGATAGATCAAATGAAAATATATATTAATACATACCTGAGCCTGTTCAAAGAAGAGGGCGAATGAGCGCTGGTGCTGCTCGCCCCACTCAACGTGAAGTGGATAGTTCTTCACGATCCGGCTCTCGTCCCCCAAATACCGGCCGAACCTCTCGGCATGAGGACCGGTATAGCGATAGTCAAGGGTAAAAAATAGGGGGAATGCTGCCTCCCCCCTAGCTCTATCAGGCCTCAGCCTATGGGACTGATTCGGGCCTCGAGTCCCCCTCTGGGGGTGGAGAGGCCCTGCGTCTGCACGAAATATCAAGACAATCAATAATAAGACAAAGTTGTATTAAGAATTCAAGTGTGATATATACCTCCGGTGAATAGCGCACGAGCCTGGGCCCGAGCAGCAGCACGAGCGGGACGATAGTTCCTCCGGTGAGGAACAACCGGGGTCCCGGACGCATCCTCTCCAACTGTAAAATAAACATCGACGCTAAATCTCCATGAAGTTCATATTTATTCTATAGAGCATATGTAAAATAAATAAATATTTTAAATTTATTCATACTAACCTGCAGACGATGCGGAGGGTATGGAAGCGGCAGGAGTGGCCCCTGTGGAAGGTGTGGACGCACCACCTATAATTAGACAATTAAAAATAGATTTTATAAGTAATTGCAAAAAGAATGTGTAGATCAATAATATAACGTTCTAAATCAATATGCATGCACTATAGGACATATAAACATACCCGCAGGTGCGGTGGTGTCACCACCTACAGCTAGACAATAATAAAAATTGCTAAGTAAGAGCAAAAGGAATGTGTATATTTATGATATAGCATTCTAAATCAATATACATACACTATATGATATATAAACATACCTGGAGGAGCGGGGGTGGCCTCTGTCCCAGATGTGGACGCATCACCAACAACTAGACAATCAAACATTGACAATATAAGTAATTTTTACATAAACATGCATGAATATCTGTAATATTACATTCAAAATGGATATGCGTGCAGTATACCTGGAGGTGTGGCCAAATCAACACGGAAGGAGGCATCCGAAGGGGTCTCCGATCTGGGTGCAAGACCGGCCCTCTGAAGCTCCCTACGGAGCTCTCCGGGCGGCAGAACCGCTCTGCCTCTGCCTCTGCCTCTGCCTCTGCCGCGGCTGGAGCTCCTGCCGCCCCTCGCTGCTCCCGACATCGTCATCAAATCTAGATAAACGGTTCGTGGACGCATTAGACAATCATTAAAAGTATTGACTATATATGATCTAGAGCGTAAAATGTGAAGTAATAATATAACATTACTGATAACCTTTTTCGTTTCGTGGGCGCATCATACATATCTACTTGGATTTCATCGTCGATGTCATTTCTAACCCACGTAACTTCATGATCGGTCGAAGACAACCCGTCCTTCGAAACAGACGGTCGGAGCACTTTAAGCCTTCTCTCTTCTTCGTCCTCATCGCTGTCCTCGTATTCTGGGACATCGTAGACATCTCTAGGTTTCCATCGACATACAACACTCCACCCCGGATGCTTCAAACACTGTGAGTAGTATACTTGGAACGCTTGGTTCGGAAAGATAAACGGATCGTCCTGACCGTAAAATCGAAGTGTGTTCACACTTGTCAATCCATATTCATCTTTCCAGGTCCCAAGACTGCTTCTCCACTTGTCTGTATCGGTTCGCGGATCGTACCAAGTACAGTGGAATATATAAAAGGGTTCTGATCGTCCGGGATAGTGGATGCCGAGTATACAATTTAAGTACCCATAGTAAATCACACCGTCCGATCCTACCGTCGCAATCCCACTGTTCTGAGTGATTCTAGATGTTTCTATGTCCTTAACTTCGAATTTGTATCCAAGGACACCAAATCCTTTGTAATGTGCAACCTCCATACTAGGAAATTGAGCTAAACATCTTGAATCACTCTCAAATGATGCAGACAAGTTCGGATCGTGGATCTAACAAAACAAATTTTACGATAAATACATAACGATACAAGTTTAGATTAAAACCGATAGCAATAAAATGTAATTCGAATAACTTACATGCTCTGTGACCCAATCACAAAAATTATCCTGATGGTATTTTTCCAAACGCTCTTCGTTCCAATCAGGATGCCCCTCACGTACCTCGTTAAAATGAGTTCTGTTTTCGACAAATAATTGTGACATTAATATTATGTCATTTCATACACAAACACAGATATAACAATTAATCCAAAAGAACTTACTCTCTAATTTGTTCAAGACATACGCAATTAAGCAAGATAAACCGGTATATCTTGTTGATAAACATAGTGTCTACCCTCTTATACTCGGCTTTACCATATGGCCCGTCTTGAATTCTTCGTGGTCGGTTAAGCCTTGTCTCAATGTTCTCGTCCAGATAGCGGGAACAAAATGTGGTTGCTTCATCAAGAAGATAACCTTGCATGATAGAACCCTCTGGTCGATTTTTATTGCGTATATACTTCTTAAGAGTGTAAAGGTACCTAATGAGAATATGTTGAATAAATAAACACGGGCATACATGACAAAAATAAATTTATAAATTGCGCGAAACGAAAAATTTAACGTACCTCTCGACGGGATACATCCATCGATATTGTACCGGTCCGGCTAATTTCGCCTCAGTTGCAAGATGAACCGTCAAGTGTATTATGATATCGAAGAATGACGGTGGGAAAATACGCTCAAACTTGCAAAGTATCAACGCAATAGAATTTTCTAGTTTATCCAGCGTCGCAACCTCCAGCGTTTTAGCACACAACTCCCTGAAAAAACAACATAGGTCGTTGATTACCAGACCAACCGAGTCGGGGAGAGAAGTCCTGAGGGCTAATGGAAGAAGGTGCTCCACGATAACATGGTGGTCATGACTTTTCAGCCCATCGATCTTGCCCTTCACAATTTTTATTTTCTTGCTGAATGATCCTGAGAAGCCTGTGGGGACTTTCAAATCATGCAACACCTGCAGGAATCTTTTCTTCTCCGGTTGTGACATATGATAAGCGGCATTGGGAAGTACAAACTTGCCCGGTTTACCCGCTACCGGTTTAGGGTGCAGTTCACTTCTTATTCCCCACTCTTGTAGATCCATCCGGGCATTCATGTTGTCTTTCGATTTCCCGTCTTTACACAGAAGCAAGTTAAGTATGTGCTCTGATACTCCCTTCTCTATATGCATGACATCCAGACAATGACGCACTGAATTTGTAGACCAGTACGGAAGCTCGAAGAAAATGCTTAACTTGTTCCAATATTGTGGTTTGACCTGTCTCGTCGGATCCATCCCGAAGGTCACGTTATTGTAACCATTCCATTTAGCAGTCACGTCCTCTCCGGACAATGGGGATGGAGGCCCAAGAAGCTCCTGATGACCATCAAAGTGAACCGTGTCTAACCTATAGGGATGGTCTGGAGGCAGAAAACGTCGATGGCCGCAATAACAAACCTTCCTGCTAAAATTCAAAAATTTTGATGTTGTGTGTTCATGGCAATGAGGACATGCTTTGTGACCATGTACGGACCAACCTGAAAGCATTCCATACGCAGGAAAGTCATTAATTGTCCACATTAAAGCCGCACGCAGTATGAAGGTTGTATTTGTGTTTGAATCATATGTCTCTACACCATCAATGAACAAAGTTTTCAGCTCCTCAATCAGAGGTCGGAGATAGACGTCGATATTGTTCCCCGGTGAGTTTGGTCCGTCGATAAGAAGAGGCATCATAAAGTATGATTGGTCCATAGCCAACCAAGGCGACAGATTATAAATTATCATTACAACGGGCCATGTACTGTGACTTCCAGCCATATAGTTGAATGGGCAGAAGCCATCGGCAGCCAGTCCGAGCCGGACATTGCGAGGATCGCTACTGAATATTGCGTGCCTCCTATCGAAATCCTTCCATGCCGGTGAATCTCTTGGATGGCTCATTTTTCCATTTTCGCTTGGAGGAGCACGGTGATGCCAAATCATTGCCTCGGCTGTTTTCTTGCACCTAAATAGCCTCTGTAGCCTCTGTGTTATGGGAAAATATCGTGCTATCTTCACAGGTATATCAGGCTTCTTATCAGAATCTTTCGGCTTATACCTGGCCTCTCCGCATGTTGGACACTCTTTCAAATCTGAATTCTCTTTCCGGTACAACACGCAATTTTTAGAACATGCTTGAATCTTCTCGCACTTTAGACCCAAATCAGACATCATTTTCTGGGCTTCGTACCAGCTTTCGGGCACATTATTTCCAGGAGGCATAGAATCTTTCAAGAACGAAAGAAGCATTGTGAATGACTTGTTGCTCCATCCATTTAGGCACTTAATTTGGAAAAGTTGGACGAACCATGAGAGGGTGGAATACTTCGCATTCTCATAAATTGGTTTCCTAGCATCATTCATGAAATTTTCATATTTATCCGCACGCGGTCCTTGACCGGAAGGAATGTCATCTTCGGTACGAATAGATTCACCTAGGGCAGCCTCTACCATATCCTCCATTTCTTCTGATGGAAATAAATTTCCGTATCCTGCCGTATTACCGAATTCTTCTTCTTCTCCTGCCGCATTATCGTGTTCTCCTTCTTCTACCGCAGTACTGCATTCTTCTCCTTCCCCGTGATATTTCCAAATTGAATAAAGTCTAGTAAACCCATATTTTACAATATGAAGCTCTGCCAATTCTACCTTCCGCCAGTACTTATTGCCACATCTATCACACGGACAAAGAATCTTCTCTATTATGATCTTATTATGTGCTCGTGCAAATTCAAGGAAAGCAGCAACTCCTGCGACAAACTTAGATTGCATACGTTGTTTCCAATCCACATACATCCAGTCCTTAACTCTGACGTACTCATGGGCCATGTTAGACTGAATAACATATAAATTGTAGGTTATGCTGACTATATTGAGAAATATAAGAACGGGATAGTTACTGACAAAGAAGAAAATTCATGTATATGCTTTGTGTGTGCGTTTGTCGTTGAAAAGAATAAATTATCGCACGTTATGTTGACCGATAGACGGGGACTAAGTGGCGCTTTTAGTTTCATATATGGGTATCGATGGGAATATGAAGGTTTCATATTATCATATATTGGTTTTAACCCGAACATCTCGAGTCGCTCTCTGATTATGCGTTTGTATGTATGTGTTCCGGCTGTCGGGGGTAGGCTTCTATCCCATTAAGAATGTATAGAGCGAACGCCCATCACTTGTGCTTTCAACCGTTTCGAGTAAATTTCGGCAGCACCTCCCCGCTGTTCTCCGAGTACACTGTAATAGAATAGATAATCATTTCAAAGCTGAGAAACAACGTTGAAATGAACATCTAATCTATCTTTGTACACGGAGAACCAGCGGAAAGGTACCGACGAAATATCTCGAAACGGATGAAAACACAAGTGAATGAAGGCGTTTGCTTTATACATTCTTAACTTGTCCACACGGGACAAATCTATGGGTTACCATACGATTGAATTTTCTCGTCGCGTAGACTATACGACGGTTGTTAGTATCGAGCTATACTGTCCGATATTTAACAACCTTCGTATAGTTCTAGGTCACGACGAGCATCGCACGTATGTTAACCGATAGACGGGGACTAAGTGGCGCTTTTAGTTTCATATACGGGTATCGATGGGAATATGAAGGTTTCATATCATCATCGAGTATCATATATTGGTTTTAACCCGAACATCTCGAGTCGCTCTCTGATTATGCGTTTGTATGTATGTGTTCCGGCTGTCGGGGGTAGGCTTCTATCCCATTAAGAATGTATAGAGCGAACGCCCATCACTTGTGCTTTCAACCGTTTCGAGTAAATTTCGGCAGCACCTCCCCGCTGTTCTCCGAGTACACTGTAATAGAATAGATAATCATTTCAAAGCTGTGAAACAACGTTGAAATGAACATCTAATCTATCTTTGTACACGGAGAACCAGCGGAAAGGTACCGACGAAATATCTCGAAACGGATGAAAACACAAGTGAATGAAGGCGTTTGCTTTATACATTCTTAACTTGTCCACACGGGACAAATCTATGGGTTACCATACGATTGAATTTTCTCGTCGCGTAGACTATACGACGGTTGTTAGTATCGAGCTATACTGTCCGATATTTAACAACCTTCGTATAGTTTTAGGTCACGACGAGCATCGCACGTATGTTAACCGATAGACGGGAACTAAGTGGCGCTTTTAGTTTCATATATGGGTATCGATGGGAATATGAAGGTTTCATATTATCATCGAGTATCATATATTGGTTATAACTTGAAAAACGTGCCGTTGAAACAAATTATTGTTCTCCACCTTGCACTCTCTTAACAATGGTACATGCATTAAACATGTAGAGCTATCTATAACAACTCTAAAGTTTCACCTGTTGGGTTCAACAGAAAGGTTTTTGATATAACAAACACAATCTTCCTCAATTTTTCCCTTGAATCGATGTGAAATTAATAGTGTCCATATGACACAATGGATATATTTTCTACACAAAAGGAAAAAGGCAAACAATAATAAAGCAATTATAATTCTATCAAGTATCCATACTGAAAAAGAATAAATAGCAAACTAAAAATTAATCACTAATGAAAAACAAACAAAAGTGCTTATTATTATACTTCAGAGGTTATAAGTGCTTGATCCCCATAGTACATAGGCTGTATCCGCAATTAACCCTTTTCTATATACTTGAGTGTATAGAATTTCTAAAAGTTACACACGGTTTTTCTAAATCCAATTCTTTCCTTTCACTACAAAACCCTTTATATTTTCTAATAGGTACCAAGAACTTTCAAAGTTTTTGGATATGCACAAAAAGAAAGTATCGCCAATAAGATTGACATAACCCAAATGACTTTGACCCATTACATATAAATGTCATGGTCTTTCAATATTTATCAAACAAATACCATAGACTTTGTTTGTTACAAATAAATACCATGAAGTTTTAACGTTTCACATAATTTTCATAGATTTTGTTGTTTACAAATACATACCATTGACCTCCAACGTTTTCCAGATAAATACCATGAATTTTGTTGTTTACAAATAAATACATGAACTTTCAGCGTTTTTTAGATAAATCCCATAGACTTTCATGGACCATTTTCTCATATAAAAATCATGGACTGTGTTATTCACAAATAAACAGTATCGACTTTCACTATTTTCCAGATCAATCCCCTAAAATTTCACCTTTTTAAGCCTAACCCAGCCCCAGCCGAACCCCAACCCAACACCAAACCCTAACCCGGCCTAACCCTAACCCCAACCCAGCCCCAGCCGAACCCCAACCCAACACCAAACCCTAACCCCAACCCAGCCGCAGCCGAACCCCAACCCAACACCAAACCCTAACCCCAACCCAGCCCCAGCCGAACCCCAACCCCAACACCAAACCCCAACCGAACCCTAACCCTAACCCTAACCCCAACACCAGTCGAACCCCAACCGATCGAACCCGTACCCTAACCCTAATCCTAACCCTAACCCCAACCGATCGCGATACCTAACCATAACCCTCATCGCTACCCTAACATCATTAAAATAATGTTTAACTAACCTGTAGGCTAGGCGGTGGAGGAGACGACGGAGACGCAATCGGCGACGACGAGGGCGGTGGCGACGACGAGATCACTGCAGGCGGTGGCGACGACGATTCGGCCGGCGGTGGCGACGACGAGATCACTGCAGGCGGTTGCGACGACGATTCGGCCGGCGCTGGCGATGACGAGAACGGCGATCGGCGGGAGGTTTGGGGATTTGGGTTCGCGCGTAAAGGAAATAAGAAATAATCAGCGTAGGGAACGATCACTTAAATCGCTATTTAGTTGTCCCTACGGATATACCCGTAGGTGCTTGGTTTGCGCCACCGTAGGTGCAAAAAACACTTTAAGATTTAATAAATTTTAAATAAATATTGAACGACCGTAGGGGCAACCACTTTGCCCTACGTATTAATCCGTAGGGCCAAACTTTTATTGCCCCTACGGATGATATTATCCGTAGGGGCAACCCATTATTTTACTAGTGATATGAATCTAATTACCTAACATCTCAATAATATTGAGATAGTTAACTTGAGTTGATCTAGGTAGCTAGCTAGCTAGGATGAAATAATCGATTGGGCAAATCAATAATGCTATGACATGCACCAAACGCTCTAAGACTAGCTAGGTTCACCTTTTAGGCTAGCTGTATATAAACATGAAAACATACACGTACGTTTTTTTCCATGGAATAAAAAAGATATATAGACCAAAATTAAGTCTGTGAGAAATAGCTATTAAATTTAATATGATACCACAACTTTTAATATGATACCACAACTACAAATAGGGATGTCCCTACGGTTAGGACCATAGCCATAGGTGCAATCCACTTCCCCTACGATCATGACCGTAGAGGCAAAAAAGCCATCCGTGGGTTAAAAGGCAGTAAGGGCAAGTTTTTGTCTTTACGGATGAAAATTTGCCCTTACAGACATTATCGTCGGGACAACTGCCCTTACTGTTTCTAACGTAGGGGTATTTTTTTTTTTAATTTATGGAAAAAATTGTAATTTTTTACCTCTACGGTTGAAACCGTAGAGACAAATTAAAATAATCCGTAGGGCCAGATTTTGATTTTAATAAAAAAAAATTTAAAAAAGTTTGTAATTTATGTCTCTACGGTTAAATTTGGCCCTACGGTGCCAGAGTTTGATTTTAATAAAAAAATTAAAAAATTGTAATTTATGACTTTATGGTTAAATTTGGCCCTACGAATTACACAGTAGGATCAGATTTTCATTTTAATAAATTTTTATTAATTTTTTTTTGTAATTTATGGCCCTACGGTTTTTCCCGTAAGGGTATACATTTGAACCTACGGATTCGACCTTAGGGGCAAAATATCAAAATATCAGTTTTTCTGATATTTTGCCCCTAAGATTGCAGCCTCATGTAGTGCATCTATTGCCCCTATGGTGACAACCGTACGTGCAAAGTTTCATATATATTTTTTAAAAATACTTTTCCCATTTTTTCCCGTCCTATACAAAATAATATATATATCGCACAGTATATCATATAACCAAATCTAGAAATATTTATAAGCAACATTCCACGCATAATATATAACGAAATAAACAAAAACAATACGAAATCAATCTAAAGTTATGATCATAAATATCATATACAACAACCGATGTCTAAAATAAACAATATGTATCAAATAAAGTACATACATCCTCCGGAAATAAAAAAATATAAAGAAATCTATACTAGCTCCATCTAGGTGTTCCAACTCCAAGTATCTGGAAAATCTAGCGCATCTACTCCTCGTTACAGCCCTGTGTCAACAAAATCTCGAGTAATGAAGAAGTGACCTGTTCAGAGTACGTAGGAGTGGGATGTGGAGCCGAAAGAGTGGAATGCACATAAGAATCTGGACGAGTGGCATGCGGAGCCGGATCCATAGAAGTGGCTTGCGCAGCCGCAGCCAAAATAGTGGCCTGCGGAGCCGCAGCCAAGGGAGGGACATGTCGAGCCGCAGCCGAATAAGCGGCATGTTGAATCTATAAAATTTTTAAGTTTGTGTGATAAACGAGTAAGGAACAGTGTACTAAATTTAGTCTATATGTATAGTTGTGAAATTCTAAGTCTAGAAATCAAGTCTTGTGAATTGAAATGATGTGTTATTGACCTATAAGCTCGTCACACAAGTTTGATTTTGTTCTTGTTGTTGTTGTAATTTTTGTTGTGTTGTTAATGTTGTTGTGTATGTGTGTGTGTGTGTGTCTCTGTCTGTATGTGTGTGTATGTCTGTGTGTATGTGTGTGCACGCGCTTGTGTGTGTATGAGCATGTGTCTGTAACATACTGTTGGGACTTTACCGCGCACGTTTTTGTAGTTTTGAAAGAAATGGTTTTTGAAATGCGGTACACGCGAGCTCGTTCTCGTTTTAAAATTTATAAACCGCAATCAAAGTGTGATTTAGCACCACCACTAGGTTTTCACCGGCATCAAGCATGCAATTTTAAAAACTTCTTGGGTGCTAAGCTACACTAACCTAGCATCTAACTAGAGTATTAGGGTTTATGCATGAATAAAACAAGTTTTACTCTAAGTGATGGAGACTACAACCTTTGTAGACCAAGTCCTTCTCTTCTCAAGCTCCGAGTAGAAATCCCTACGACTCCTCTTGGCTACACTTGAAGAAGGCGAGCTTATTTCTTGATCTTCCAAGCCGAAAATGATCCACTTGAAGTTTTTCTAGGTCAAGCTACCTCTTTACTAATCTACTATTAGTGAAGGAAACAACCTAATCTAAATTGTTAATCTAGAGTAGGTTGATGAAGTAGGGTTTTGGCTCATTTGGAATTTTCTAAAGCCCTAAGGTTCATAACTCATGAGAGAGTTAGGGCTTGGAGGAGGAAGATGAAGAAGATGGAGAGAGCTTGCAAATGAGTTAGTATGTTGAGCAAGTGAAGAATGGCTCAATAAAACATCTCACTTATTGAAGTTTCCATTATTTCACAATAGAAATAATGAACCATATTTCAATAGTGATCACAAACCATTAAACAAATGTTTTGAGCCATGCTTCACCCATACCCAAAAAATCTCCTCATTTTCCACCTCATTTTCTATTTTTCTATTTTCTCAAAATAGAAAATCCATATATATATATATATATATATATCTCACACATATATATATGTAAATATATATTATAAGAATATAAACTTTAAGTGAGCTTAATATTAGTTAATATATAATTATATTAAATATAAATATATATTAAATTATTAAATCAACACTTGATTTAATAATCTGGTTATATCATATATAACCGACTAATATTATTTATCTGGATATCATATTATCAAATCAACACTTGATTCAATAATCCGGTTATATCACATATAACCTAACCGATATAAAATGTCGCCAGATTAGAATACGGTATCACATACTCATATTTAATCAGGCTCCCGCACATATCAGCATATGTGCCCTATCTCGTTTGGCTTGAACTAGAAAACCACTGTGTGGGACTTTAAAGAATAGTCAATATGCCAGCAGAAGGTAATGATCATATCAGTTATCCACAAGCCGTCAGCGGTACTAGCTGGACGTAACGGCTACCAAGGTATTGAGCGATTAGAAGATCAACAAGCAAGCTTGTCCAAACTCCTATGAAGCCTATAAATAACACTTACCATACAGTCTGGTCTCTTCGTCTGATATGTCGCATATCGAGTCTAGGGATGGAATCGTCCGACTCCAGTAACTTGATAAGTCATGTAGATGTGTAGCCTATAACAGTTCGAGAAACTACTGATAACACTTACCAGTAAATCTCATCAGCCCTGACCAAGGACTTACTGTTATAGCCAATCGAGCATAGCGCAACATCAACTACCTATATCGATAGAGACAAAACCCCTCCTATCGCTCACTGCCTCCAGGTGACTCGGTACTGTACCCAAAATCCACCTGTTTACATTACTCCTTTGAGCCGTGGTAGGGAGGAAATCAAAGCACAGTGGGAACCACACATGACACTATGACGATCTCGGGTTTACAGACTAACCTGTACAAGTGTCACCAGAGAACTGCTATTTGACGATAGGTATGGTACCATCTAGGAGTTCTTGGCGAGTCCTGTTCGGTGTACCCATTCTCTAATGAGCACCTGTGTACAATCTTTGATGTCAAACACCAATGGTTATAGGATCAACTATCGCCCCATACAGGGTCAAGAAATGTACACACTAGTCTACTCTGGAATATCGATGCCCTGTCTCGATATCCTCTCGACTAGGAACTATTAAAGGATGTGCTTGTGGACTATCCAGGCCCCACTAGTATGATCTGCATCATAGTCCTGGTAGTCAAGTCCATATCCTAAGGGCTTTATCAACATTTATCAGAGAGTCAGTATAATAATACAAGTGTACATGTTAAGATAAAGAGCAACCGGATAACATACAATCATATCGAGCAAGAAAGTCCTATATATATATGTGTGTGTGTGTGTGTCTAAGCATCCACTGTATCATACAATAATGGCCTCTAGGGCATACATATTTCTAACAATCTCCCACATGCACCGAGGCTAGTAATTGTAGTATCTCATACCCAACATCCCAAAAAGTCTTTCAAATTGCGTCTAGGGGAGGGCCTTCGTGAGTGGATCCACTATGTTGTCCTTCATATCTACTCTCCTGACCTCGATCTCCCAGCAATCAACTATCTCCCGGATCAGGTGATACCGCCTAAGAATATGTCTGGATCGTTGATGGGACCGGGGTTCCTTGGCAAAAGCCACAGCTCCATTGTTATCACAATACAAAGGTATTGGATGTTCAATAGATAGAACCACACCAAGTTCAGCAATGAACTTCATCATCCAGACAGCCTCTTTGGCATTATCGTTGGCAGCGATGTATTCAGCCTCCATCGTCAAGTCTGCTACGGTATCTTACTTGGAACCCTTCCAACATACCGCCCCTCCATTGAAGGTGAAGACAAAACCCGAGACCGACTTACTGTCGTCCTTATCACTCTGGAAGCTCAAATCGGTAAAGGACTCCACCTGGAGTTCTCTGTTACCATACACCAAGAACATTTCTTTCGTCCTTCTCAAGTACTTAAGAATGTTCTTCACAGCTGTCCAGTGCTTTTTCCCAGGATCTGATTGATACCTACTCACTACACCTAGTGCGTAAGCTACATCCGGTCTGGTACATAATATCGCATACATGATAGACCCAACTGTAGAAACATAAGGTATCACAGTTATGCGAGCCCTCTCCAAATCAGTCTTGGGAGATATCTCTTTGGAGAGAGTGATTCCTGAACAAGCGGATAAATTACCATTCTTAAAATCTTCCATTCTAAACCTTTTTAGTATGGGGTCAATATACCTGGATTGGGACAATCTCAACTTCCTCTTAGATCTATCTCTATAGATCTTAATCTCTAAGATGTAGGAGGCATCACCTAGATCATTTATGGAGAACTTATATGATAAGAAGAGCTTAACCGAGTGTAGCATTGGAACATCATTTCCTATCAAGAGTATGTCATCCACGTACAATACGAGGAAGACAACTTTACTCTCTACAACTTTTTTGTATATACAAGGTTCATCTTCATTTTTGATGAAGTCAAACTCTTTGACTGCTACATCAAAACAGATGTTCCAGCTCCGCGATACCTGTTTTAATCCGTAAATTGATTTAAGTAGCTTGCATACCTTTCTGCTGCTCCTACTGTCTAGGAAGCCCTCTGGCTGAGTCATGAACACGCTCTCTTCTAAATCACCATTTAGAAAAACGGTCTTGGCGTCCATCTGCCAGATTTCGTAGTCATGGTATGCAGCAATGGCAAGTAGGATCCTGATGGACTTAAGCATAGCTACTGGAGAAAAAGTTTCAACATAATCGATACATGGTCGTTGACAAAAAACTTTTGCTACAAGTCTAGCTTTGAAGGTCTCAACCTTTCCATTTACACCAAGTTTCTTCTTAAAGATCCACTTGCTCCCAATGGGTTTTACCCCTTCAGGAGCAACTTCATAAGTCCATATTTTTTTGGTGTACATGGATGTAGGGTTGCTAGGCACGCGCACAAGGGTCTACGAGGCATCAACCATGCCCGATTTAAAATTTAGCCGTGCCGAACAACCCGAATACGGAACTTTAAACTAGAGATTAGGCGAAAACTATCATGTTAACAACTTTAACACTAAGTGAGAGGGATTACAACCTTTGTAGATCCGGTCCTTCACTTCATATGCTCCGTGTTGTGGTCCCTTCGCTGCGATCATCGGGTTCCGGACTCTCGAGAGGTTTCACGAAGAGAAAGATGCAACCTTTGCTTCCGATCTTCGATACTAAGATGATCTACCTTGAAGTTTCTTTAACACAAGCTAACACTCATGAAATGATGTGAACACCCTCATCTAAATGGCAAGGGAAGATGAGGATGATGAAGTAGGATTTTTGCTCTCTTTATTTATCTTTTTCTCATATTTATTCATCACCTTTTGAAAAACTAGTAAGCTTTTTCATGAAAGAATGAATGAGGAAGAAGATGAAAAATCAGTTGTGATGAATAGAAAGAATGTTATCATAATCATTTATGCAACCATGGTTGTAGTAACCATTGTAGAGAGTTTACTAGGGTTAGGGTTTGGGTTAGGTCAAAGGGTGAGTCACAAAGAAATATCTATCATAATATCTTAACAAAGACAAAGTAAAGCTTCTAGAATCAACTAGAAGGTTTAACCCTAATCCAAACCCTAATCGTGTTTAAACTCCACTAAACATGTTGCATTAATAATTATAATATGTTACAATATTATATATTACATATAAAATATTTATTGTAACAAAATAAAATAATACATTTAACATATATCGCATATATATCAATGTATTACCCGAGTGAGAAAAAGAATCTTTTAGTGAGCAAATATTAGTTAATGTAATTTAATATATCATATATATATTATTATACATTAAATTATCGAATCAACACATGATCCGACAATCCGGCTATATCACATATAACCGACTAATATTTATCCGTACCGATTCATCGAATCAACACTTGATCCGATGACCCGGCTGATATCAAATATCGCGAGAATATAATACGGTATCACATATCGCATTATCCTCGGTCTCGCACATATCACATATGTGCTCCTACTCCGTTTTGCCTGAGTCAAGAAAGCTCTGTGTAGGACTCTAAAGAATCGTCAATACGCCGGCAGTAGGTGATGATCATATCAATCACCCACAAGCTGCAAGCGGTCAGCTAAACGAAACAGCTACCCAGGTATTGAGCGCTCAGAAGATCAACAAGCTAGTCTGTACATTCTCCTGTGAATCCAAACAGTAACACTCCCGTACAGTCCGGTCTCGTCATCTGATATGTTGCATATCTCGCCTAGGGGTGGTAAACGTCAGACCCCAGTAGCTCGATAAGTCGTGTCGATATGAGGTCTATAACAGTTCGAGAAACTACTGATAACACTTACCAGTAAATCTCAGCAACCCTGGCCAGGAATTTCCGGTTATAGCCAATCGAACACAGCACAACATCAACTCCCTATACCGGGAGAGACGAATCCCCTCCTATCGCTCATTGCCTCCATGTGATTCGGGACTGTACCTAAAAGCCACCTTTTTGCACGCCCTCTTGGACGTGGTATGATGGAAATCAAAGCACAGTGGGAATCACATAAGACTCTATGACGATCTCGGGTCAATAGACTAGTCTGTACCAGTGTCACCGGAGAACTGCCATCTGACGTATGGTATAATACCATCTGGGAGTTCTCGGTGAGTCCGTCCAGTGTACCCAGTCTCTACTGAGCACCCGTACACCATCCTTGATGTCAAACACCGATGGATATGGGATCATCCATCGCCCATCATATGGGTCAAGATGCGTATACGCTAGTCTACTCAGGTGTATCGATGCCCTGTCTCGATACACCCTCGACTAGGAACAGTTATAGGATGTACTCGTCGACTACCGTGGCCCCACTAGTATGATCTCATCATAGTCCCAGTAGTCGAGTACACATCCTAAGGGCTTTATCAACATGTAACATTGAGACAATTAGAGTACATGTTAAGATAAAGTACAACCAGATACCTTACTATCAAGTCGAGCAAGAAAGTCCTCCCTATATATGTCCAAGCATCCATTAAAATATACATCGTATGTACAGTAATGGCCTCTAGGGCATATATATAACTAACAATCTCCCACTTGCACTAGGGCCATCTGTTGTGGTATCACATACCCAACAATTAGCTGCGGTTGAAGTATCTCATACTCAACCATCCCATAAAAGTCTCTACTGAGAAAAAGGCCTTTGTGAGTGGATCCGCGCTGTTGTCCTCTATGTCTACTCTCCTAACCTCGATCTCCCTGGAGATCAACCATCTCCATGATCAGGTGATACTGCCTAAGAATTATATCTGGATTTCTGATGGGACGGTAGTTCCTTGGCCAAAGCCACAACTCCATTGTCACACAATGGTAGGAACGAAGTTCATCGCATGAACTTATATATATCCAGACTGCCTCTTTGGTAGTATCCTTGGTAACGATGTATCTTGCTTTTAATCGTCTAGTAAGTCACGGCATCTAGCTTGGAACTCTTCCAACATACCGTCCCTCCACTGAGGGTATAAACAAGCCTGCGACTGACATTCAGTCGTCCTTATCACCCTGGAACCATTCCAGTGATTCTCCCCAGGATCGATTGATACCATCTCACTACAACTAGTGAGTATCCTAACATCCAATTAGATCTATCTCATAGATCCAAGAACCCAGGATATAGGAGGTATCACTTTGATCCTATATGGAGAATCCTTGTGATAAGCGGAGATTAACCGAGCGTAGCATAGGAAACTCCTTCCCTATCAAGAGTATGTCATCCACGTATTCTACGAGGATCACCACCATACTCTCTACTACCTTTTCGTATATACAAGGTTCATCGACCATTTTGATGAAGTCAAACTCTTTGACTACCACATCAAAACAGATGTTCCAACTCCGCGATGCCTGTTTTATCATATAAAACATCTTGCACACGTTTCCGCTGCTCCCACTGTCTACGAAGCCCTCTGGCTGTGTACTTATAGACGCTCTCTTCTAAAACATCACTTAGAAAAGCAGTCATGACACCCAACCACCAGATATCGTAGTCATGGTATGTAGCCGTGGCAAGTAGGATCTGGATGGACTTAAGCATAGATCCTTAGAAAAGGTTTCAACATAATCCATACCTGGTCTATGATGCAAACCTTCAACAAGTCTAGCTTTGAAAGTCTCAACTTTTCCATGTACACCAAGTAATCTTCTCAAGATATACTTGCTCCTGATGGGAATTTAACCCTTCAGATAAAGCAACCAAAGTCCATACTTTGTTGGTGTATAAGGATTCCATCTCAGATTGCTAAGCATCCAGCCATTCTTACAGAGTCTCACTCCTGATGGCCAGCTCGAAACTAGTTGGGTCATTATCTCATGATGCAATCCTCGCTCCCACTGTCATAGAGAAAACCGAAGTATCTCTCAGGTGGGTGGGGAACCCTACTAGATCGGTGGAGAGGCTGAGGTTCGTTGGAAACTATTGAATCCTTTGGTTCTACCAAATCATCAGCTGCAGTTTGTATAGCTGAAACATTTCCAGTTCTACATAACAGACATTGCCTCGAGCTTGTCCGGATTTTGCTTTTAGACATAGGCCGGACAACCCCAAATCTTAACAAACTTAAGATATGGGCTCTTCCCTTTCCATATCACATATGAAGTGGTAGGCAACTGATTTGATTTGAACCCTATTCAATAGGTATGCAGCTTCTCAAGTGCATAACTCCCAAAAGGAAATAGGAAACTCAGTAGTACTCATCATAGAGCACACCATATCTAATAGGGTGAGTTTGCTCCATCCCGATATACCATCGTGCTATGGTGTATACGGAGGAGTAATGCTGAGAGAGAATCTCATTCTACTTTAGAATAGTCCAGGAATTCCGTGCTCAAGTATTCTCCTCCTTGATCACATCAAAGGACATAATACTTATACCCGTTTTTGGTTCTCTACTTCTAACTTATATTCCGTGAATATCTCAAAAGGTTCGGACTTGTGTTTCAGCAGGAACACATGTCTGAATCTTGAGAGATCATCAGAGAATGTAATGAAGTACAAAGAACCGGTCTTGGCATGTGTAGACAGGAGACTTTCATACATCAGCATGTATCAATCCCAAGAGTTCACTAACTCTTTCTCTGTTTCCAATAAACAGAGCTATGGTCATCGTATCTTTATGACATGACCGGCAAGTTTCACAAGATGTAAATTCAAACTAATTTAAATATGCATCTATATGTAACTTCAGCCAGTCGGGTCGCATTGATTTGACCTAGTCTACAATGCCTCAAGAAGGATTCGTTCATTTCTGAACTCTTCCTCTCGTGTGTGTTCTGTATACTAAGAACTGTAGTTTGATTTAGAACGTTAATGCTTTTAGATAACGTGCCTGAACCGATCAACTCTTGATATAGGAAATGTTCAAAACATTATCCAATAATACAAAATTATATCCTTCTTTACTAATAAAGAGACTGATATGATTTTGTATATCAGGTTCGGTATCTAATAACATTCGTTCAGAATCAATGTATTATGGTAATACAGGGTGATAGTGACCAACAGACTTGGCTGCAACACTTACACCGTTTTCTGTCTTATGAAACTTATCACCCGTTCTCAGTTCTCTACCTATCTGTAGCCCATGTAACAGATTACATATGCGGGATCCTGATCCGGTATCACATACCCAGGACGTAAAGGATACTGAGAAACAGTTCTCTGTAATGAACACACCTGAAGATGATGCATCAGCATGTACTTTCTTCGTTTGGGCGGCACGGGAAATCTGGTATTCCCCAATTTCCTACTCTGTCTTATAACAATTATAAGTTGGAGCGGGACCAACGTTCCCCAGCTCAGTATAACAAGCGGGTTCGGTCAATATATCCGTATTATTATTTTGATTAAGGCGTGATATGGTCGCTATCTGGAGAGAGAGAGAAGAAAACACTCAGCGTATGCTCTTGCAAGATTAGATTGGTTATCTAATATATCTAATCAGGATGTCTCCCACTGTTTTAATCAAATCTTCCTTCAAACCCTAAAAGGAAAGACTAGCCGGGATTAATCACACGCTACAAGTTCGCCAATCTTTCAGCCAGGCTAGTATCGGTACTTTGAGGGAGGTCCCCCGTGCTTTCGCACGAACCTAATTAAGGTAAACCTCGTTTTCCCAGAGGCATAACCCCGTTAACACCTTTCTAGACACCTACTTGATCGGCTAATTGTAATGTGTAAAACTCTCCCAGGAGTAACTCTTACTCGCAGCGGGTATCGGGATCCAACTATCTCATAGAAGGTATGCAATCTCATTGCAAATTTCAACACTTGAAATTCCCAATAATATTTTGCCCCTAGCGATCTATGACCTTAACTAAGTCAACAAACCATAAATCGCAACTCAAGTTCAACCCGTACATTTCCCGATTGAATTAAACCCACCCGTACGACCCTTAACTGAGTCAACAAAGCCGTACGAATACCCTAATCCAATCACATCTCATGTTTTAGCAGATAAACATTACTTAGCTACCGTACACTATGCCTTAACTAAGTTAACAAACATAGCACGAATACTAAATAATATCTATCTGAAATGACGGAGGGCTACGCAGGTTTTTCAGAAAACCCTGAGCGTAATGAACTTGATATCGTCGTAGAATCGAGTGATTTTAAATGGAGTGTTTTTGAGGCTTTTCTAGTTTTGCTAAAGGGGTCACTCCCGGTGAAGGGATCGTCGGCCATTTCCTCATCGAATAAGGTGCAGGATATTTCACAAATATCACTATGCAAAGCAAGAACTATAGAAGCAATCAAAAGACAAACCGAGTTTGTAGCATCTGCCAGTTATTGCTAAAGGAGTCACTCCCGGTGAAAGGATCTCGGTCCTTTCCTTATCGAAGAAGGTGTTGGATGTTCTACAAGGAACACCGCTATGCAAAGCAAGAACTAGAGCTACCAGTTTTTATAAACAAGTTTCTACAACATCTTAGGTTTCTTTTGGTTTCATTAATCTCATTAATGAAGTCCCATTTTATTATGCTTCACAAGCATCTCTTTTGAAACGAAATCTGCAATATAACATATATCTCATATATATAATATAAACATCCGTCACAGGCAGTAATATGATCTCATCACAGAACATTGCAGCAGAAGAACATATATGAAATATTGGATATACTAGGACGTCCGTGTTTTCAATACGAGCCTGTATAAAACACGGATTCCACGGTCGCGATGAATAGCCAAACCCACATCCCTAGACCCCTACGAGAGCGGCAAGCAACACTGCCAATTCTAGGGTTAGGAGACCCGGTCTCGACTCCTCGAGATGGTCTCCCACTGGACCCTAGAACCCGGTTACTTGTGCTCCCCTCCTTGGGTCTACCTAATGCGGAAAAGTAAATAATATACAACGGTGACATCTTCCGCTACCTGGAAGTGCCCCAATAAAAGAATATTACATACAAAAGAATTTTACATGAATGAAAAAGAAAAAACTCTCATCTCACATAAAACCCCCGGCTATTCAAACGCGACGATCCAATACAACATATCACAGTAACACATAATATCTCATATCATCAACGTAAGGAAGTATGCGTATCCCGATTGTCGTTGATGTATAGCAACGAAGCTGGCGATACACCACATACTACGCTTACGGTCACAGAAAAGAAAGTGTAAAACTACAACAGTTGGAATCCGCAACCTCCTTAGACATCGCATGCCTAACCAAATGAATTCCTTAGACATCGCATGCCTAACAATTATAAAACCCGCATTTTAGTCTCATTATCGAAAACTCTTTTCAATATCAAGTCGGGGAATTCAACAAGATTCCCGAAAAACTGATCGAATGCTCGTCGCAAACTTTAATAGACGGCCGCACCCCCGATACCGTCGACGAAGTGCACCAAGGCGGAACACCGCTATCGCGAGCACCCGAACGGATGCTTTCGGCGATGGGGTTCTCCTACAGTCACTTGGTCGGGGCTATGGGGCGTAGCTGTCTATTAAGTTTACCCGGCGAGTATCCGCGTACTCTACGTGATTGCGACGGACTTTTGATCACATCAAAATTCCGTGGCAACCGATCATCTGAGACTAAACTGCTTTGTTTATAATATTCAAATTAGTTATCTCATAACTACCTGTGGATTCCAAATATTGTATCACATTCCAGATAAATAGAAAAAGTTAAACTTTCCGATCGAATCATCAATCACCCAATATTTCCCCAATATATCTCAACACTTGAAATCAGTTTAAAAACATCCATTACATGCCACAGTACCAATGGTCCAGCCATAGAAGGGTCAAGCCAACGCCTCACATGTGGCACGCCGTACTGCCCCAAACCCTAAGGTTCAAAGGGCAGTTCAAGACGGTCACATAATCGAGTTAAGGTTTGTTGTCTTCTAGAGGGTCCACCGAGTTACTTGCACGACTTGGAACGTTCTTAAACACGAGAAAAAATCCAACTTTTGAAAAATTTTCCGACAGGGGAAAAAGTGAGTTATTGATATCCGTTCGAACTTTTTAACAGTTTCTAAAAGTTATCCGGAAAACCACATAGACCAAATCTGGTACTCCGATCGAAACACCAAATCCCCAAAACAACCCCAGAAAACTCAACTGTAGAATAAATATTAAAAATTCCCAGAGAACTCAGCACTGAATAAAAGAAGTTACTGTGCAAAATTGGGTGGGTGACGTCATCTTTTAGCCGCGGAACCGCCGCAGAAGGCATGCTTCTGCCGCGGTTCCGCCGCTCTTTGTACTGTTCATCAAAAAAAATTTGCACCATAATTCTTATAATTTCCTGCTGAATTTTTTAAGCATTTTTAATTTACAAAAATCCAAATTTTCTGAAAATTTCCAGAGAGCATTTTGGAGTCGGGGTTTCGGGTTCGATCGGACTTCAAACTTCGTCTAGACTTCGCCTAAAGCTCTAGCTTGGCTCTGATACCACTGTAGGGTTGCTAGGCACGCGCACAAGGGTCTACGAGGCATCAACCATGCCCGATTTAAAATTTAGCCGTGCCGAACAACCCGAATACGGAACTTTAAACTAGAGATTAGGCGAAAACTATCATGTTAACAACTTTAACACTAAGTGAGAGGGATTACAACCTTTGTAGATCCGGTCCTTCACTTCATATGCTCCGTGTTGTGGTCCCTTCGCTGCGATCATCGAGTTCCGGACTCTCGAGAGGTTCCACGAAGAGAAAGATGCAACCTTTGCTTCCGATCTTCGATATTAAGATGATCTACCTTGAAGTTTCTTTAACACAAGCTAACACTCATGAAATGATGTGAACACCCTCATCTAAATTGCAAGGGAAGATGAGGATGATGAAGTAGGATTTTTGCTCTCTTTATTTATCTTTTTCTCATATTTATTCATCACCTTTTGAAAAACTAGTAAGCTTTTTCATGAAAGAATGAATGAGGAAGAAGATGAAAAATCATTTGTGATGAATAGAAAGAATGTTATCATAATCATTTATGCAACCATGGTTGTAGTAACCATTGTAGAGAGTTTACTAGGGTTAGGGTTTGGGTTAGGTCAAAGGGTGAGTCACAAAGAAATATCTATCATAATATCTTAACAAAGACAAAGTAAAGCTTCTAGAATCAACTAGAAGGTTTAACCCTAATCCAAACCCTAATCGTGTTTAAGCTCCACTAAACATGTTGCATTAATAATTATAATATGTTACAATATTATATATCACATATAAAATATTTATTGTAACAAAATAAAATAATACATTTAACATATATCGCATATATATCAATGTATTACCCGAGTGAGAAAAAGAATCTTTTAGTGAGCAAATATTAGTTAATGTAATTTAATATATCATATATATATTATTATACATTAAATTATCGAATCAACACATGATCCGACAATCCGGCTATATCACATATAACCGACTAATATTTATCCGTACCGATTCATCGAATCAACACTTGATCCGATGACCCGGCTGATATCAAATATCGCGAGAATATAATACGGTATCACATATCGCATTATCCTCGGTCCCGCACATATCACATATGTGCTCGTACTCCGTTTTGCCTGAGTCAAGAAACCTCTGTGTAGGACTCTAAAGAATCGTCAATACGCCGGCAGTAGGTGATGATCATATCAATCACCCACAAGCTGCAAGCGGTCAGCTAAACGTAACAGCTACCCAGGTATTGAGCACTCAGAAAATCAACAAGCTAGCCTGTAAATTCTCCTGTGAATCCAAACAGTAACACTCCCGTACAGTCCGGTCTCGTCGTCTGATATGTTGCATATCTCGCCTAGGGGTGGTAAACGTCAGACCCCAGTAGCTCGATAAGTCGTGTCGATATGAGGTCTATAACAGTTCGAGAAACTACTGATAACACTTACCAGTAAATCTCAGCAACCCTGGCCAAGGATTTCCGGTTATAGCCAATCGAACACAGCACAACATCAACTCCCTATACCGGGAGAGACGAATCCCCTCCTATCGCTTATTGCCTCCATGTGATTCGGGACTGTACCCAAAAGCCACCTTTTTGCACGCCCTCTTGGACGTGGTATGATGGAAATCAAAGCACAGTGGGAATCACACAAGACTCTATGACGATCTCGGGTCAACAGACTACTTTGTACCAGTGTCACCGGAGAACTGCTATCTGACGTATGGTATAATACCATCTGGGAGTTCTCGGCGAGTCCGTCCAGTGTACCCAGTCTCTACTGAGCACCCGTACACCATCCTTGATGTCAAACACCGATGGATATGGGATCATCCATCGCCCATCATATGGGTCAAGATGCGTATACGCTAGTCTACTCAGGTGTATCGATGCCCTGTCTCGATACACCCTCGACTAGGAACAGTTATAGGATGTACTCGTCGACTACCGTGGCCCCACTAGTATGATCTCATCATAGTCCCAGTAGTCGAGTACACATCCTAAGGGCTTTATCAACATGTAACATAGAGACAATTAGAGTACATGTTAAGATAAAGTACAACCAGATAGCATACTATCATGTCGAGCAAGAAAGTCCTCCCTATATATGTCCAAGCATCCATTACAATATACATCGTATGTACAGTAATGGCCTCTAGAGCATACATATAACTAACAATAGATTCCATCTCAGATAGCATAGCATCCAACCATTTCATAGAGTCCCCACTTATGATGGCCTGCTCGAAACTAGTTAGGTCATCATCTTCCATGATACAATTCTCACTTCCACTGTTTATGAGAAAACCGTAGTATCTCTCAGGTGGATAAGGAACCTTAGTAGATCTGCGGAGTGGCTGAGGTTCGTCGGGGACTATTGAATCCTCCGGTTCTACCGAATTGTCAGTTATAGTTTGTGTAGCTGGAACTTCTTCCAGTTCTATCTTATTACCACTAATTTCTTTCATAAGAAATTCCTTTTCTAAAAAGGTGGCATGTCGAGAAACAAACACCTTTTGTTCCTCGGTGTGGTAGAAGATATACCCTTACGAATGTTTGGGTTATCCTACAAACTTACACAGAACATACCTTGTCTCGAGCTTGTCCGGATTTTGTGTTTTAACATAAGCCGGACAACCCCATATCTTAATAAAATTCAGAAATGGTCTCTTCCCTTTCCATATCTCATGTGGAGTGGTAGGCGCTGATTTGGTAGGAACCATATTCAATAGCTATGCAGCTGTCTCAAGTGCATAACCCCAAAAGGAAATAGGTAACTCATCAACACTCATCATAGAGCGCACCATATCTAATACGGTGTGATTCCTCCGCTCCGATACTCCATTGTGTTGTGGTGTATACGGAGGAGTAACCTGAGATAGAATCCCATTCTCTTTTAAATAGTCTCAGAATTCCGTGCATAAGTATTCTCCTCCTCTATCAGATCGTAGGAATTTAATACTTTTACCCGTATGGTTCTCAATTTTGTACTTATTTTCCTTGAATTTCTCAAAAACTTCAAATTTTTGAATCAACAAGAACACATGTCCGAATCTTGAGAGATCATCAGTGAATGTAATAATGTACGAGGAACCATTCCTGGCATGTGTAGATATAAGACCACATATATCACTATGTATCAGGCCCAAGAGTTCAGTAGCTCTTTCTCCGTGTCCAGTAAATGGAGTTTTGATCATTTTGCCTTTGAGACATAACTCGCAAGTTTCATAAGATATAAATTCGAACTGATTTAAATATCCATCTTTATGCAATTTAGCTAGTCTTGTCACATTGATATTGTTGGATATATATGCCCTAGAGGCCTACATTGTATAGGAAGCTTGGGATATGTATGTACATGACAGTCTTGCTTGATATGATAGTACGCTATTTGGTTTGACTTTGTCTTAACGTATAATATATTTTACTTGGTATTTATATATATGTTGATAAAGCCCATAGGGTGTTTGTCTGACTACCGGCGTTGTGATGGCAGTCATACTAGTGGGAGCTGGATAGTCAATAGGCACACCCTTAGATGTCCCTGGTCGCAGGAGTATCGAGATTGGGCATCGATACTCCGGAGTAGACTAGTGTATACATATCTAGACCCTGACGAGGGGCGATGGATTGGTCCCGCAACCATTGGTGGTGTTCACCTAAGATTGTATACAGATGCTCACTGGATGTGAGTACACCGGACAGGACTCGCCGAGAACTGACTGGATGGTGTTATACCTAACGTCAGATAGCAGTTCTCAGGTGACATGTGTGCAGATAGTCCGTTGACTTAAGGTCATCATTTGTCTCGTGTGAGTTCCCACTGTGCTTTGATTGCTACCCTACCACGGCTCAAAGGAGTCATGCAAACAGGTTTCAGTTGGGCACAGTCCCGAGCCATGTGGAGGCAGTGAGCGACTGTTAGGGATTCGTCTCTCCCGGTATAGGGAGTTGATATCGCACAGTGATCGGTTGGTCATTACCATAAGTCCCTGGCCAGGGCTAATTGAGAATTACTGATAGGTTGATCAGTAGATTCTCGGATGGTGATAGAGCCATACCGACACGACTTGTATGGTTATTAGGGGTCTGATGTCCACCACCTCCCTAGACCGTACATGTGATACTCTTAGACGAACAGACCGGACTGCGCGGATATTGTCACAGACAGGCTAAGTAGGATTTCAGATGGGTTACCTCATCAGCTTTCTTATCGACAACTACCTGGGGACCGTTAGGTACAGCTAGTGCCGCTTGCGGTCTGTGGTTAAACCCACTGCCAGCGTAGTAGTCGAGTCTTTAGAGTCCCACACAGAGTTTTCCCAAACCCAGGCGAAAAGATATAGAGGTCGTATGGTTTTACGACAAAGGTTCGGACGCATACGTGTTTGATCGCACGTACGACATTCGGACAGTTTTTACTAGCAGGCTTTGGTTTAAGCCAGATTCTAGTATCAGGTTATTGGATTTATACAGTCTAAAGTTTTTCCGTGTTTTCACGGATGAGAGGGGCGTTCTCGTAATTTTCCGAGAAGCTTCTAGAAGGATGTGACATAAAGAGAGAGGTGGCATTTTCATTTATTGATTTAGTGACTCATTGTGAGTGATTCATCATGTCATTAAAGCATCATTTATTGCTTAATGACTCACATAATGAATCACCCACTTGATTAAATGAAACATGATGAATATTCACTTATTATTCATTTCTTTCATATTCTTTATGTTTCATATATATCAAGTGAGAAGCTTTATTCAAAATAATAATATCATTATCATCTTCTCATTCTCTCTCTTCAAGTTCTCTCTCCTTCACCAAACCCTAATCCTACCCTCATGAGTTGAGAACAAGGATTAGGAAAGACTAATTACTCCATAACCAATCTCTACATCACCTTAGCTACTCTATTTAGCAACTAGAGAAACTAAGTAACCTCAAGTTTAGAGGTTATAGCTTGGATTAGGGTTCTCGGGTGGATCGTCTATCACGGGAGAAAGCCGAAGAGGACGTGGAGATCCAAAGAGGCCGTAGAGAACATCAAGACGAAGGACTAGAACCGTTTGGTATAATTTCTTCGCATAGTAGATTAAAACTCTAAACCTTTTGTTAAAACTTGTATAGCAAACGATTCGTACGGTTAATCGATGTTTGATCATAGAACTTGATTGTTATTCATATTTCCGCCTCCCCACAAGTATTGGGGTGTTGAACATCGACTTACAGTGGTATCAGAGCCTAGCTAAACAAGTTTTAACTTAATCGCAAATTTGTACGAATTTCGAACGAAAAAACGAAGCCGGAAAACCCTAAAAATTACAAGTTTCTGTCGAATTTTAAATGAAGTCCAAAATTGGTTCAGGGTTGTTCAGAAAGCTTGTTATGACACCAGAAGAACACCCAAGAAATTTGGGGCCATGACTCGACCAAACGACCGCGGTTCCGCGGCGGATCCCACCGATCCGCCGCCCTTCCGCGGCCGAGTTGCCGAGTCATGATCCCAGTTTTCTTGGGTGGGTTCTCTGTTGAATTTGGGATTTTCTGGAATATTTAATTTTTGCTCAGGTTTCAGTTTTTCAGAGCAGATTTTGGAGCAATATTGAAAGTGTTTAATCGATCGAAATTGTACAGTATTTGCATATTGGATTATATCTGTGATTGTATAATGTGTTCGTAAACCTCCCCTAACTGCTAGTATGTCGGTTGGCAGGGGGTTGCACATTTCTGTAATGATTTTAACTGTTTGTGCATATAAACTGTATTGGACTGTTGTGGTGATTAGCCGGGTTTTTGTGATGGGTTATTGTTTTAATTCATTTGATGTAATTGTAACAAGTTGTAATATTATTTCGCGGGGCACATCCAGGTTGCGGTTGTAGCCACCGTTGTATTATTCCTTTTTACTGTTTTTGCTCCTAGGACAGATCCAAGGTGGGGTACACAAACTGCCGGGCGGGTAGTTTGCCGTACCCGTAGGGATCTTGGGTGGGGTAACGGCTATTCATCACAACTGTGTAATCTGTCTTTTCTTGCAGGCTCAAAAGAAATACAGATTGCTTGCAAATCCAATATTGTTTATCTATGTTCTGGAATGTATATCATTGCGTCAGACGAATGTAAAATATCTATATATATGATAGCTATTTAGACGTCACTTATGTTTTACACCCGCGCTAGCCCAGCCCCCGCTCTGTCGTTAGTTAAGTAACCTAACGGGTGATGACGGGACCCAGTGGCGAATGCGGATGGCATAAGAGGACGTTATATTTTCGTTGTTATCTGTAATGATAGGTTAAAGATGGGACGCATTATTATTAATGCAAAGAAAATAAAACCTAAACTGAATCGTTGGAACAATTTCTAAAAACCACTCGGTTTTCTTGAAAAAGCAAATTTTAAATGCGGAGCTTAAAACCACTCCTTTTAAAAAGCTATCATAGTTCCTTCGATTAAATCAAGTTCATTACGTTAACGGTTTTTTGCCAAAAACTAGCCGTAACCCTCCGTCGTTTCAGATAGACAGCATATCGTATTCATGCTATGCTTGTTGGCCTACGTCAAGGCATAGTGTATGGTAGCAGTGTGTGTGCCTATTTGTTGCATAGATAGATGCATTAGTTTAATACAGACGTACACCTTGTTGGCCTACGTCAAGGGCTTGTACGATGTATTTAAATTGATCAGGACAACGACGGGTAGAACTTGACTTGCGTCTTATGACTTGTTGGCCTACGTCAAGGTCTATAAGAGCTTGGGGTAAAAATCACATCGGGAGTTTCAAACATAAAGGAAACTTGCAGATTTAGCTTACCTTCTGGAGTGTGGTGACTAGAGTGGCTTACATCTAGGGCATCATGCAATGATAGTTGGATCCCGATCCCACTGATGAGTATGATTACTCTCGGGAATTTCTCTCACTTAACAATCAATGCTATAAACCAAGTAGGTGCCTAGAAAGGTGTTAGAGGGGCTACGCCTCCAGGGAAAAGAGGTTCTTTAATTAAGGAACTTCGCGAAAGCGTTGGAAAACCTCCCTCGAAGTACCAACACCAGCCTGGCTGAAAGGTTAAGCAAGTATTGTGACGTGTGATTAAATCCTGACTAGTTCTTCTTTTAGGTTTTGAAGAAGGATTTGAGGAAACAGTGGGAGCCATCCTATTTAGATAAATTAATAAACCAATCTAAACTTGTAAGAGCATATGCTGAGTGTTTTCTTTTCTCTCTCTCTGGCAGCTACCATGACTGGACTAAAACTATTACTTGAAAAGAATATACTGACCGGGCAGAACTATAAAGACTGGCTAAGAAACGTCAATATCGCGCTGACTTATGACAAAGTTGCATACGTTACCACCGCTGTTCCTCCCCTTATCCCAGGACCAGATTCCTCAGTTGCGGACAAGGAAGTTCGTAAAACCTGGGATCTAGATTGTGAGCGAGCTAAGTGTATCGTGCTGGCGTCCATGAATAATGAACTCCAGAAAGAGCACGAGAGTATGGATATCGCATCCATATTCCTCCATTGCAAGGAATTATATGGTGAACACTCTCGTATCGCGAGGTACGAAACCTCAAGGAAACTATTCCAGATGAGGTTAGCATCAGGATCGCCTGTTGGAGAGCACGTCCTCAAAATGATCACCCTCATTGAGGAACTCTCAAACCTGGGATGCGTACTAGAGAATGATTTATACATCAACTTGATTTTGCAGTCCCTTCCCCACACCTTCTCTCAGTTCGTGCTGAACTTCAACATGCACGAAATGGAAGCGGATCTTCCAAAGCTCCTCAATATGTTGAGGGTAGCAGAGACCTCCTTGAAAAAGGAGAAGACCCCCGTTCTGTATGTTGGCCAATCATCTTCTTCCAAAACTAAAGCGAAAGCTAAAGGGAAGAAGAAGATGAAGGCCACCAAACCAAAGGGAGGGATCAAGAAGGTGCAGGGAACGAACAAGGCAGGAAGGGTGAAGGCGGAAAAGAACGAGTGTTTCTATTGTCACAAGCAGGGGCACTGGAAGAAGGATTGTCAGGCCTTCAAAGCCAAGGACATGAAGCAAGCAGTTGCTTCTACTTCAGGTGTGTTCGTAATCGAAAATTGTCTTTCAGTAAACTCTACTTCATGGGTACTTGATACCGGTTCTGGTTCTCACATCTGTAATTCTTTGCAGGATCTGAGAAACAGTAGAGTACTGGGGGAAGGTGATATGACTCTCCGGATGGGCAATGGAATGCATGTGGATGCAGTTGCAATAGGGGAATATCACCTAGGGTTGAATAGTGGAAACATTTTGGTATTGTATAACTGTTTTTGTATTCCCAGTATGCTGTGTAATATTATATCAGTATCTTTATTGTCTAATAAAGGATATAATTTTATGCTTGAAAGAAATGTCATGAACATTCTCCTAAATCAAGAATTGATTTGGTTTGGCACACTGGAAAACGACATATACATACTTAATCAACCACAAATTTTCAATATTCAAAACACGCGTAAAAGAAAGGCTCAAGATTCGAATCAAGCCTTCCTATGGCATTGTAGACTTGGTCATATAAATGAAACAAGGTTGACTAAGTTACATAAAGATGGATATCTAGATTCGTTTGAATATTCATCATATGTAACTTGTTAATCATGTATCAAAGGAAAAATGACCAAATCTCCGTTCACCGGACACGGAGAAAGAGCCACCGAACTCTTGGGACTAGTACACAGTGATGTATGTGGTCCGATGTCTATACATGCACGAAGTGGTCACTCCTACTTCATCACTTTTACTGATGAATTCTCTAGGTATGGACATGTGTTCTTAATAAAACATAAATCCGAGGCTTTTGAGAAGTTTAAGGAGTATAAAAATGAAGTAGAAAAACAAACTGGTAAAAGCATCAAGACACTTCGATCTGATCGAGGTGGGGAATACTTAAGTACCAGTTTCCTTGAATACTTGAAAGCAAATGGAATACTCTCTCAGCTTACTCCTCCTTATACACCTCAGCATAATGGTGTATCAGAAAGAAGGAATCGCACGCTATTAGATATGGTGCGTTCGATGATGAGTAGTGCTGAGTTACCACTTTCCTTCTGGGGATTTGCTCTAGAATCAGCCGCATATCTATTAAATAGAGTTCCAACTAAGTCTGTACCTACCACTCCATATGAAATGTGGTGTGGGAAGAGACCATATCTCAAGAATATCAAGATATGGGGGTGTCCGGTATATGTTAAAAAGCATAATCCGGACAAGCTCGAGGCACGATCGGTTTTGTGCAAGTTTGTAGGATACCCCAAGCATTCAAGGGGGTACATGGTCTACCACACTGAAGAACAAAAGGTGTTTGTCGCTCGTCACATTGTCTTCTTAGAAAGCGAATTTCTTGCAAAAGAAATTAGTGGGAGCGCGGTAGAACTGGAAGAAATTCCAGAACCTCAAACTGTAACCGAGGACTTAGAAGAATCTCAGACTTCAATAGAACATGACGAACCAACGCCACTCCGCAGATCTAGTAGGCTTTCTCATCCTCCTGAAAGATACTATGGTTTCCTTCTTGATGGGGATCGAGAGGATTGCATCATCGATGATGATGAGCCTACTAGTTTTCAGCAGGCTATCACAAGTAGCGACTCAGTGAAGTGGCTGGATGCAATGAGATCCGAAATGGAATCCATGTATACCAATAAAGTATGGACTTTAGAAGTTGCTCCTCCTGGGGTAAAACCAGTTGGGTGCAAATGGATCTTCAAAAAGAAGATTGGTACATTTGGACAAGTGGAAACGCACAAAGCTAGACTAGTAGCAAAAGGTTTTCGTCAAAGACCAGGATTGGACTACGATGAAACTTTTTCGCCAGTAGCTATGCTTAAATCCATTCGGATCATGCTTGCCATTGCTGCCTTCCATGACTATGAAATCTGGCAGATGGATGTAAAAACAGCTTTTCTAAATGGACATCTAGAAGAGAGTGTTTACATGGATCAACCAGAAGGTTTCTTAGACAGTGGGAGCAGCGGAAGAGTGTGCAAATTGCTTAAATCCATTTATGGCTTAAAGCAAGCATCGCGGAGTTGGAACATCTGCTTTGATGAAACAGTCAAGGAATTTGACTTTATCAAAAATGTAGATGAACCATGTGTTTATAGGAAGATTGTAGAAGGAGCAGTAGTCTTCCTCGTTTTGTACGTCGACGACATACTACTAATAGGGAATGATATCCCTATATTACAATCAGTAAAGCTCTTCTTGTCACAGAAATTCTCTATGAAAGACTTGGGAGATGCATCATACATTCTGGGCATTAAGATCCATCGAGATAGATCTAATAGAATATTGGGACTTTCACAGTCCAGGTATATAGACACTATACTAAAGAGATTTAGTATGGAAGATTCCAAGCGCGGCAATATGCCCGCTTGTCACGGAATCACCCTCTCCAAAGATATGTCTCCAAAGACTGATGAAGAGAGGGCTCGCATGGGCATTATACCCTACGCTTCGGCGGTAGGATCAATAATGTATGCGATGTTATGTACCAGACCAGATGTAGCTTACGCACTTAGTGTGGTAAGCAGGTATCAATCGGACCCAGGTGAGAAACATTGGATAGCAGTGAAGAACATTCTCAAGTACCTGAGAAGGACTAAGGAGATGTTCTTGATTTTCGGCAATAAGGACCTCCAGGTAGAGGCTTTTACCGACTCCGGCTTCCAAAGTGACAAGGATGATTCTAAATCTATTTCGGGTTTTGTGTTTACCCTCAATGGAGGGGCGGTGAGTTGGAAGAGTTCCAAACAAGATACCGTCGCAGACTCAACTATGGAGGCTGAGTATATAGCTGCTAGTGAAGCCGCAAAAGAGGCTGTCTGGATAAGGAAGTTCATTTCTGAACTTCGGGTGGTTCCGTCCATTGCCAATCCAATACCTTTGTATTGCGATAACAATGGCGCTGTAGCTTTAGCGAAAGAACCAAGGTCCCATCAGAAATCCAGGCATATCTTAAGGCGTTTTCACCTGATCAGGGAGATCGTGGATCGTCAGGAGATCGAGATACGGAGAGTGGACACAAAAGACAACACGGCAGATCCATTCACCAAGGCCATTCCTCAAGTACAGTTCGAGAGACTTTTTGAGATGTTGAGCATGCGGTACGCAAGCAACTGGATCTGGTAGAGACAGTGGGTACTCATTGCGCCAATCATAGGCTTTAGTGCAAGTGGGAGATTGTTGGATATATATGCCCTAGAGGCCTACATTGTATAGGAAGCTTGGGATATGTATGTACATGACAGTCTTGCTTGATATGATAGTACGCTATTTGGTTTGACTTTGTCTTAACGTATAATATATTTTACTTGGTATTTATATATATGTTGATAAAGCCCATAGGGTGTTTGTCTGACTACCGGCGTTGTGATGGCAGTCATACTAGTGGGAGCTGGATAGTCAATAGGCACACCCTTAGATGTCCCTGGTCGCAGGAGTATCGAGATTGGGCATCGATACTCCGGAGTAGACTAGTGTATACATATCTAGACCCTGACGAGGGGCGATGGATTGGTCCCGCAACCATTGGTGGTGTTCACCTAAGATTGTATACAGATGCTCACTGGATGTGAGTACACCGGACAGGACTCGCCGAGAACTGACTGGATGGTATTATACCTAACGTCAGATAGCAGTTCTCAGGTGACATGTGTGCAGATAGTCCATTGACTTAAGGTCATCATTTGTCTCGTGTGAGTTCCCACTGTGCTTTGATTGCTACCCTACCACGGCTCAAAGGAGTCGTGCAAACAGGTTTCAGTTGGGCACAGTCCCGAGCCATGTGGAGGCAGTGAGCGACTGTTAGGGATTTGTCTCTCCCGGTATAGGGAGTTGATATCGCACAGTGATCGGTTGGTCATTACCATAAGTCCCTGGCCAGGGCTAATTGAGAATTACTGATAGGTTGATCAGTAGATTCTCGGATGGTGATAGAGGCATACCGACACGACTTTTATGGTTATTAGGGGTCTGACGTCCACCACCTCCCTAGACCGTACATGTGATACTCTTAGACGAACAGACCGGACTGCGCGGATATTGTCACAGACAGGCTCAGTAGGATTTCAGATGGGTTACCTCATCAGCTTTCTTATCGACAACTACCTGGGGACCGTTACGTACAGCTAGTGCCGCTTGCGGTCTGTGGTTAAACCCACTGCCAGCGTAGTAGTCGAGTCTTTAGAGTCCCACACAGAGTTTTCCCAAACCCAGGCGAAAAGATATAGAGGTCGTATGGTATTACGACAAAGGTTCGGACGCATACGTGTTTGATCGCACGTACGACATTCGGACAGTTTTTACTAGCCGGCTTTGGTTTAAGCCAGATTCTAGTATCAGGTTATTGGATTTATACAGTCTAAAGTTTTTCTGTGTTTTCACGGATGAGAGGGGCGTTCTCGTAATTTTTCGAGAAGCTTCTAGAAGGATGTGACATAAAGAGAGAGGTGGCATTTTCATTTATTGATTTAGTGACTCATTGTGAGTGATTCATCATGTCATTAAAGCATCATTTATTGCTTAATGACTCACATAATGAATCACCCACTTGATTAAATGAAACATGATGAATATTCACTTATTATTCATTTCTTTCATATTCTTTATGTTTCATATATATCAAGTGAGAAGCTTTATTCAAAATAATAATATCATTATCATCTTCTCATTCTCTCTCTTCAAGTTCTCTCTCCTTCACCAAACCCTAATCCTACCCTCATGAGTTGAGAACAAGGATTAGGAAAGACTAATTACTCCATAACCAATCTCTACATCACCTTAGCTACTCTATTTAGCAACTAGAGAAACTAAGTAACCTTAAGTTTAGAGGTTATAGCTTGGATTAGGGTTCTCGGGTGGATCGTCTATCACGGGAGAAAGCCGAAGAGGACGTGGAGATCCAAAGAGGCCGTAGAGAACATCAAGACGAAGGACTAGAACCGTTTGGTATAATTTCTTCTCATAGTAGATTAAAACTCTAAACCTTTTGTTAAAACTTGTATAGCAAACGATTCGTACGGTTAATCGATGTTTGATCATAGAACTTGATTGTTATTCATATTTCTGCCTCCCCACAAGTATTGGGGTGTTGAACATCGACTTACAGATATGACCACATCTACAATGCCACAAGTAGGCTTCATTCATTTCTGAACTTTTCCACTTGTGAGTGTTCTTTATATTTAGAACTGTAGTTTGATTTAGAACATATATACCGTTACACAACGTACCAAACCCAATCAACACTTGATTGAGGAAAATGTTCATAACATTATCCTCTAATGCAAAGTTATATTCTTCTTTATCTAATAAAGAAATTGATATTATATTGCACATCATTTTTGGTACGTAATAACAGTCGTTCAGAATCATTTTATTACCATTTGGTAATAATAGGTGATATTCGCCAACTGCTTTGGCTACAACAATTGCACCATTCCCTACTATGAGAGACTTATCACCCTTTCCCAGTTCTCTAATTCTTCTTAACCCATGTAACAAATTACAAATGTAGGATCCTGATCCAGTATCCAATACCCAGGACGTAGAGCATACTGAGAAATAGTTCTCGGTAACGAACACACCCGAAGAAGATGCATCATCATGCTCTTTCTTCGTTCGGGTTGCATGGGAGTCCTGATATTCCCCTATTCCTTGTTCAGACTTATGACAATCATAAGAAAAAACGGAACCAACGTTTCCCAGCTCAGTATAATAAGCGGGTTCGGTCAATACATCCATATTATTATCTTGATTAAGGCGTTTCATGGTCACTACCAGGAGAGAGAGAAGTAAACACTTTAGCGTGTTCTCTTTGCAAGATTAGATTGATTATTATCTTATCTATTTAGGATGGCTCCCACTGTTTTATCAAATCTTCCTTCAAACCCTAAAAGGTAAGATTATCCGGGATTAATTACACCCTACAAGTTCGCCAATCAGTCAGCCAGGAAGGTATTGGTACTCCGAGGGAGTCTTCCCGTGCTTTCACATGGAACTAATTAAATAGTCTCGTTTCCACAGGGGCATAAGCCCATCAACACCTTTCTTAGACACCTACTGGATCAGCTAATTGTAAAGTGGAAAACTCTCCCAGGAGTAACACATACTCACAGTGGGTATCGAGATTCAACTATCTCATATAAGGTATGCAATCTCATTGCAAATTTCAACACTTGAAATTCCCATTAACTGTTTTTACCCCTAACGACCTATGACCATGACAGAGGCCAATAAACCATATGCCGCTAGTCAAGTTCAACCCGTCATTTCTTGATTGAATTAAATCCACCCGTACGACCCTTAACAAGGTCAACAAAGCCGTATGACTACCTTAATCCAATCGCATCACATGCTGTGGATAATCACTAATCAGCTACCGCACACTACGCCTTGACAAGGTCAACAAACGCAGCATGAATACTAAATAGTCCTTATCTGAAATGAAGGAGGGTTACGTTTGGTTTTGAAGAAAAGCTTTTAACATAATGATCTTGATATCGTTGTAGAATCTAGTGATTTGAAAAGGAGTGGTTTAAGCTCCGCTTTTAAAATCGATTAGTTTTCAAAACAAACCACGTGGGTTGTAGCATTTGCTAGTTTTGCTAAAGAGATCACTCCCTGTGAAGGGATCTAGGCTCTTTCCTCATCGAATGAGGTGCTGGATATTCATAAAGGAATACCACTATGCAAAGCAAGAACCAGAGCTACCTTTTTGAAACAAACCGAGTGGATTGTAGCATTTAATAGTTTTGCTTAAGAGGCCACTCCCGGTGAGGGGATCTAGGCTCTTTCCTCATCGAATGAGGTGCTGGATATTCATAAAAGAATACCGCTATGCAAAGCAAGAGCTAGAGCTACCTTTTTAAAAAATTTGATTCTACAACATCTTTAGGTTTCTTATCTTATCATTAATCTCATTAATGACGTCCCAACATTTATGTTTCCTAAACATCACAGAAGAAACGAAAATAGAACGTACGCTTATGCCATCCGCATTCGCCACGGGGCTCCGTCATGCATCGTTAGGTTGCTTAACTAACGGCAGAGCGGGGGCTGGACTAGCGCGGGTGCAAAACATAAGCAATGTTTATTATATATATATATATATATATATATATATATATAGCATTCGTCTCACACAGTTATATGATCACATTACACAACTCAAGCAGCAGAAGCAAAACATATGAAATATTGAATATACTAGGAGGTCCGTGTTTTAAATTAAGTTAGTAATGAAAACACGGATTCCATGGTCATGATGAATAGCCAAACCCACATCCCTAGACCCCTATGAGAGTGGCAAGCAACCCTGCCAATTATAGAGTTAGGAGACCCGGTCTCGACTCCTCGAGATGGTCTCCCACTGGACTCTAGAACCTGTTGCTTGTACTCCCCGCCTTGGGTCTATCCTAGTACGGAAAAATAAATAATATACATCAATGGAGACATCATCCTCAATCCGGAAGTGTCCCAATAAAAGAATATTACATACAGTTTCTACAAGAATGAAAATAGAAAAACTCTCATCTCATGCAAAAAACCTCGGCTATTCAACCACGACGATCCAATATAACATATCACAGCAACACATAACATCACATGTCATCAACGTAAGTAAATATGCGTATCCCGAATGTCGTTGACATATAGCAACGAGATCGGAGATGTTGGGTTATGAAAGCATCCCGGCCATCAAACCGTGGCCATTGCGGAACAAAATTTTTAAAAAACCGGCGCTAGAACAATCCGATAACCTGGATCAACCCATAAGCCCTAGATAACAAAACATGCAAAGGAGTTAGAATGGTTATACCGAATGATCCGTGTCCTTCGGTCTTGAACCATCTTCCCAAGCTCCTAGAGGCCTCCTTGATCAAGCTTGATCTCCGGTCTCTCTCCATCGAAGATGATCCACCCAAGAGTCTATGAATCGAGCTCCAACCTCATATCCGAGGTAACTAGGATACCTAAATCGCTACACTAGATACCGTAGAAGAAGTAGAGAGTGATAAAGGATTAATTTGTTTTAAGACACCCAAGGTTTCTCAACACATGAAAGGGTTTGGGTGGAGGAAGAAGAAGATGCCATGAGGATGAGAGTGATGCAACTCAAGAAAGAAGATGGCTAAGTCTTTTTCTTTGTTGTGAGATTTCTTTTTGTGTTTTTTCTTTTCAATAATTGAAGCCATCCACATAAATATCCCATGGCTCCAAAATATCTAGAGTCAACAAAAAATATCTCAAGTCAACAAAATCTCACAACAAACAAAAACTTAATCATGCTTAGAAAAGTAACCATGGGTCACTAATAAGCCATGCCACAAAAAATGCAATAAAAACCTCATCCTACACCTCAATAACCTTTTAATCCAAAAAGCTTTAAACAATAATGAGGTGTAATCTTCTAAAAGTAATCTTGTAAGAAATTACAAGAATACCCCTTATCTGTATATACATATCCATATCCGTATTCCGAAGAATACGGATACAATGAGATGGAAATAATCCAACAATATAATACTAGGATCCGGCTTAAACCAAAGCCTACTAGTATTATCCGTCCGAACATCATCCATGCACAAGTACACGCATGTGATCGAACCATGATGTAAAACCATACGGCCTCTACATCGTTTCGCCCGAAGCATGGAAACCCTCTGTGTGGGAATCTAAAGACTCATCAATACGCTGGCAGTGGGTTTAACCATAAGCACGTCAGCGGCACTAGCTGTATGTAATAGCTACCCAGGTATTGAGCGAAAGGGAGGCCAACGAGAAAACTCATCCTGAAACCCCTACTGATCCTGACAGTGACAATATCTGTACAGTCCGATCCGTTCATTTATGAGTTTCGCATATCGAGTCTAGGGGGTAGATAAAGTCAGACCCCTAATAACGCGACTTTTAGTATTGGTATGAAGCCCATCACCTACTGAGAAACTACTGATTCGAATCAGTAATTCTCGACTACCTTGGCCAAGGATTTCTGGTGATGGACACACATGCACAACGCGACATCAACCCCCAATACTGGGAGAGACGAATCCCCCGACGATCCGCTCACTGCCTCCATGTAGCTTAGGAATGTACCCAACTAAAAACTGTTTGCACGACTCCTGTATGCCGTGGTAGGGTAGTAATAAAAGCACAGTGGGAACTCACACGAGACAAATGACGATCACAGGTCGATAGACTAACATGTACACATGTCACCTGGGAACTGCTATATGACAATAGGTATAATACCAACTTGCATGTTCCCGGCGATTCCGTTCGGTGTACTCATAACCCAACGAGCACCTGTATACATCTTAGGTGAACAAACTGACACCAATGGCTTGTGAGACCGTCCACCGCCCCTCGTCGTGGTTTCGATCAGTATACACTAGTCTACTCTGGAGTATCGATGCCCAGTCTCGAAACTCCCACGACTAGGGACATTTTAGGATGTGTTTATAGACTACCTAGCTCCCACATATATGATCACCATCATAATGCTGGTAGTCAAGCAAGAATCCTATGGGCTCTATCAACATGTAATAGTGATTTGTAATACCACCTAATGTTGTACATGATGATAAAAACAAACCAGATAGCATACTATCATCTCGAGTAAGACTGTTCACCGGTATAGGTCCTCCCTCAATCATCATAATCACCTGCCTGCGATTATGATAATTGCCTTGAGGACGCTATAGCCAACAATCTCCCACTTGCACTTAAGGCTAATTACTGCGGTGTCGCATACTCACAGCCCATGTGATACCGAACACCCAACTCCTCTACTAATTAACCTCGCAAAGCTCGTTTACGAAACTATTGTGTTCGAGAAATAGCCTCAGTGAGTGGATCCGCTGCAATGTTTCTTTCTGTATCTCTCTTTATCTCAACTTCACGGAGAAAGCTATCTCCCGAAATGAGCAATTCTGTCTTAGAATATGTCTGGATATCTAATGGGACCCAGTTCACAAATGAACTCCAAATCCAGCAAACTTCTTAGACTGTATCGTCCACTGAATTTAATCAGTATCTTGCGCCATGCCTTCCTCAGTATCCGCTTGGACCACCTGTCCAACATACTGTCCCTCAAAAGAGGGAAAACTATAACTATGATAGTCGCTCTGTCATCCAGGTCACCTCGGAAGTCTGGAATGATAACTGTTTCCCGAAGGAGGCTTCTGTTACTAAATACCTAGAACATCCACTTATGTTCAAAAACTGCTTCCCAATGTTTCTCCAGGATTGGATTAATATATATGCTTATTGCATCTAGTACAAAAACAATATCTGGTGTGGTACCTGACATCACATGATTGACTCAATTGTCTAAGCAAGTGATATTCTAATCATGCAAATCCCTCTCCCTTTTAGTCTGAAAGACATCCTTTAGAGAGGGTGACTCCATCACCTCCAGGTACACCACCATGCCAGGAGTCGTCCATTCTAAAACACCTTTAGAATAGTGTCAAAGTACCCAAATTGAGAAACTTCCCAAATATAGATCTAGTAACCATAATGCCTGATATTATATCCATATCCTATGTGGAGAAACAATTTTGTGACAACCACAGTATAACCGATCGTAGTATAGGAATTTCACTTCCTATAAAGTGCATGTCATCCAAATACCAGGACATCACACCGTACTATCTTCTTACCAGATCCATCTCCTATTTTGATAAGATCAAAGCCTATGACTGTCATATCAAAAATAGATGATCTATCTCCGCTATATCTGCTTTAGTCTATAAATAAACATAAGCTACTTGTCCACTATGCTTCCGCTGCTCCTACTGACTACAACAACCCTCTGGCAGAGTCATATACACGTGCACTTCTAAAGCTAGTTTAGAACGACGTTATACTCATCCTCCTGCCGAGTCTCATCCTCTAGAACAGCAGCAATGGAAAGTCTGGGTAAACAAGAATCTCCCTGTCACCTTCTCTGAGAAGAACGAAGTACCTCTCGGGTGACTGAGGTTACCCACCATATCTGCGGAGTGGATAATGGAATGTCAATACCAATTGAATCTTTAGGTTATATTAAATTTTTAGTAATCATTTGTTGTTCTGGAATCACTTCCAGTTCTACCTTACTCCCATTTATGTTATCTGAAAAGAATCCATTTTACTCAAACTGTGGCGAGTCAAGAACAATATATCTATTGATTTTCCAGATGGTTGAAAGTTAACCCTCATCATATCCTGGGATAACCCACAAACTGCCATTACTGAAACGTGCCTTGAGTTTGTACAGAGTCTGGTTTTAAGCATAAGCCGGACAACTCCATATACCTTAATATCGTTAAGATATGAACCATTCTATATACAATATAGAAATAGAGGCACTAATTTAATTGGAACCGGATTCAAATCATGCAGCTGTCTCCTGTGTATGTCAACCAAATGGAAGGAGGTCTATCAGCATTACTCAACTTGGAGTGCATACAAATATGAGTAACCTGAAAGAGAAACAAGTTCTCAAAACCATTACTGTCAACGGAATACCAAACATAAGTATCTACATCTTTGATCACCTTGAAGAATCCTGATAATTGCAACATATGGTTCTCTACTTTATTCTTGTACCTATAACTTCTTAAAACTTGGACCTTGTATTTCTACGAAATACTTGTCTAAAACTGGAGAAGTCATAAGTAAATAGAATTCTTTGTATAAGTCCCCTGAGTTTAATAACTCAAACCTTGTGCGTCGTAGCTTGAATACTGTAATATGGTTAAGAAAAATTACACCGCTGTTGAATGCTCCTTACCTAACCATCCACTGATATAGGTAAATGTAAGAGGCATAATTTTAAAAAGCTACATCTTATTTTATAAAATAAACGTACAGATATATCAGTTTGAAACTGGTGCATAACTACGGATATTCAAAACCAAATATTTGTCGTCCGGCAAAAACCCAGGCGATTTCCTCAAATATCACCAATTACAAAGAATTCCAATATGTTGAGGATATGTTCATACCAGAATATTGCATTTTATACCGCCCATTCTTACGCTCGTTTGGTTATAGGCAGGTGCTTTTAATCAGTGTTTGCTACATATTTACAGGATACTGGTTCTCAGCTCTAGACAGTGAAATTCATAGAAAAGTACGTCAAATTCCGGATTACTGCCAACAACAGATAAAACACGGGTCTCTGCACTCTATCCGTATGTTGCCACACACCAGTTTAAGGGACAAAATGGCAAATCGATGTCATTTTCGTGCACAAAGCTCAATGTCAACACAAGATCCAACATATCTACGCGGAGCTCGAGGAAATCTTGGCAAAAGATCCACATCACATCACCTTTTGATTTACTGAAATTCTGGAAGAAATGGGAAAAGTTTCTGAGAAAAAGTCATATACCACACTGAAGAGTACTAAAAACTAGGGAAAACCACCAAATTTCATGGCCTAACTCCTCTAAACGGCAGCGGTTCCTCGGCATAAGCGTGCTTAGGCCGCGGAACCGCGGCCATTTAGTCTCCTCTCGTTGTCGTTTTTCAGGGGCATGTTGGTCTTTTCTTGTAGGGGCAGATTCTTGCCCTAGGTTTCCAGTTCCCTTCCTATAAATACCCCAGAACTTGCCAAACTTTTGGTGTTAACTTCTTATGCCTCTTTTGTAGGATTTAGTGTAGTTTAGTCTTCTTCTTCTTCTTCTTCATTCTTTTCTCCATGAAAATTGTAGTGAGAGCTTTTTGAGTGGAAGATCAATGAAGATGAGGGTTTTTGTATCATTCTCTTTTGTTTAACTTCCCCTTGAGATCCTTGCTTTCTCTTGATCTTTCAACCTCTTCATTGAGCTTGAAAGTTTAAGGGTTTGTTATTGATTTCAAGGGTTGTATCTTCTTATGGAATTAGTGCTTCATTTCACATGAGTTCTTTACCCTTCTCTTAATCTTGCAACCTCTTGATTGAGCTTGCAAGTTTAAGGGTTGGCTATTGATCCCATGCTTGTCTTGAGTTCTAGTGTTCTTGTAATTATTTTCTTGCTTATTTCTTTCTTGCTTTTTATTACTTGCTTTACATTCATGCTTTACTTTCTTGCACTTTAAATTCCATGCCCTTACTTACTTGTAATCTTTTCTTTTCTTTGTTCTTTTTGTTCTCTCTTTTTGGTTCGTTTTTGTGAATGATTGTAATTATCGTTGTTAAGAACAAATACGGTATTGTAAGTTAATGTTTCTTTGCTCATTTCCTTTTCCCGTTATTTTCCATTGAACTCCGCCCAAACGTTACGCAAGCGCTCCGTTAGGCACCCTACCCTACCAAGGTAACGGTGATTCCTAACCGCGACCGGTTGCGTTCGGTTTGGCCGGAGGCGAAAGCAAGAGACAAGAACGGAAGGACAAGGGTAAATAAGCCGGATTCCACGAATACCGTGCTTAAATCCCCTAATCCACGTTGTTGCCGATTGCTCTAGTTTCAATTGGTCAAGACTCGGCTCAAAGGTTTTGAGTACGGATTTCTTTAGCTTACAATTTCGTATCTTTTTCTTAACAACTTCATACTTGCATATAAAACACATAGGTTAGTTTGAACAAACACATACAAATTCTTTATTGACTCGTCTAAAACTCGAACGGACATACAACCATCTCCCTGTGGATCGACCCGTGCTTAACCGGCTAGCTGCATAGCGACACCGTCCTGATCGCGGTTATACTTTAGAACTTTGAACATCCGACACGCCAAAAGCGTGCGATCAAAATGGCGCCGTTGCCGGGGAGACGGTAACGTATTTTCTTTCTTGTTATTCGGGTTAATATTCTTTTTCTATATATTTATAAATAAAAAAATCTTTTTGTTTTTTTTGATAATTTTTGTGAGCAAGTCTGCAGATTTTTGCGGATTTGCAAACGGCGATTGTGGGGAGCAAAGTGTACGTTCAAGGCTAAGGTGATTGCAAAGTACAGTGCCAAAGATCCAGGTAGTTTGACCCGCGCAAGCGAACTTTTCAAGCTTACCGGATTTGATTCAACGGGGGTTTCCTAACCCAAAAACTTAACGGTACGTACTTTACTAACACCTTCTTCTCAAATCCGACGCATCCAATATACTATTCTTTGCAGGATTCTTTGCAAGTTCGCTCGCAAACGCAAAAAATTGACTAACCCGTATTTGTTGCACTGCCGTGCTTAGTATAAAAAAATGATTGTTTGATTCTTTGAATAATTTTTTTATTGAATTGTGCATTGCATCAATTAATACGCACTTAAAGGCAAGCGAACCACACAACATACGGTAAAGGATTTCATCACCTTTTCCGTGGCCCTCAAATCACGAACTTGAGCATAACGTTTACCCGCACAAATTTTAAAAGAAATTAGACTTTAAGCCTTAAGGACTTCACGCTCATTAGGAGAAGTTAACCGTATTTAGAACCTCGCTTAACGGTACATTGTTTACGGGGTGTCTAGGAAAGTGTTAACGGCGAAACCGCCAAAAGAGAAAGGGTTATTTAATTAAGGAACTTCGCGAAAGCGTTGGAAAACCTCCCCTTATCTCTGCACTTACCTGGCCTTATGATCAGTGTATCTTAAGCCCGTTTCTCGACACAGTTTTACTTCGACAATCAAGTTCTGGAGCAGGTCTAGTTGACCTAGGTGAACCCTAGAACGATTAGGTGTGTGGTATTTTTTGTGTCGTGATTGTTTTTGTCCAGATTCTTTTTGTTTGTATATTTCATTCTTTTGTTAATATCTAAAAAAAAAAAAAAAAAATAACATTCTTTTTCCCCTCCTTTTCTCTTCCTTTCTTTCTTTCTTCTTTTCATATCATGGGTACTCCACCTAGAAAAACTCTTGCCGAACTTTGGTACCCACAACCAGACATTACTTCTTACGGTTCTTGCTTTGGCCGAACGTCGAACGATCCCTCCATGCCCAAAATCTCTTTGAAAGATCGGATAGAAGCGTCTAGGACAAACACTTGCACTCCGCATTCCACTTTGTATCAACCTTTTCAACCTCCCGCACCCGCTTATGTTGATACCCCTTTTGCAAGTCGTCCTTTGTCCATCGCTGAACATATTGAGCAATCTCATAGCCGATCTTTCACTCCTTTCACCACTTCAAATTCTTGGGATCAACAATTCCATTCACCTTCGTATCCGAGTGTTGATCCTACCACAGTCCAGCCATTCAATTCCTACCAGTCCTACCTGACTCTTGCACCTTCCCTAGACATTGCTTCTGAACCGCCAGTTAGGAGTTTTCAGTATCCAAACAACTTTGAATCTTTTACTGAAACCCCGTCACAACCCATGTCTAGTCTAGAACAGTCGTTGGAAGACTTTAGGGTAGCGTCATGCCAACAGATGATGGATTTGAATGCGTCCATGGCCACCCTCATACAACCTACTGATCCGGTAGCTAGTTTCCAACTAGCTCCTAATTTTTTAATGTATGATGAAGTGGTTGGACAGATTGAGAATTTGAGTGGAGAGAGTGAGCTGTACCCCCTTCCAAATCAAACCTACCGGTTTCAAATTGAATCCCACAACTCCTGTGTTGAAAGGCTATCAAGTGTCCCAACTGAATTATCAATTGAAGAAAGAATGTTTGATGAGTTGTGCGACTTTGCGGTGTTTGATTTACCCGATTGTGAAGGGACCTTGCCAAGTGAAACCACACCCAATCCTTTTGACCTCTACACCTCCATCTTAGAACCAGAATCGATTGAAATCCATGCTCTTGATGAGGTATTTGAGAAAATTGACTTTCACTTGATTGAGGATATTGACGCTGGGAATATTTTGGATGATGAAACCGCAGATTTGGCTGAGTTTTTCTCTCCAATTCATCATCCCGAGTCGTTAAATGTTTTTCCCGAACTCTATATGCGTTTGGATATTGATGATAAATGCATGGATGAGATATCTTTTGAGGAGAATATTGAGGATAGTACTGAGGATGAAACAGCTTTAATTGATGAGTCGGATTTTCCAATTCATCCTATTCCTTTCATTGACTGGGTGCACCCTCCCGAACCCTTAACCGATACCCTTCCTTAATCACTTCCCCCCACCCTTTCCATCATTCCGACCTGGCAAGAAACCATATCACTTTCATTCCTTATGTCCGGTTTACCAGGTTCGGCGTACCCATGGTTTTTCACGAACCTTGAGGGATTTGACCCCATTTCTCGATGGGTTAATAGATTAGCACAAACTCTTCTTACACATCAGTCATCACAAATTGTGCTAATCTATTCACTCCATTTCCACCCTCAAGTTCGTATTCCACTTCTTTCTCCCTTCCGCCATTCTTCTTTTTCTGATATACCGAGACCGTATCCCGCTTCTATCTCCATACGGTCTCGCGTATTCTCTATTTCTTTCCTCTTCACCTTCTTTCACCAACCAGCATATTACAGAGATAGAATTTTTGAATGGTTGGTGTTAACTTTTGGCCTGTGTAAGGCCTTGTATAGCTTGACACTGTTCTTTCCCCCCTAATCCTGAACTTCATCACTTAACAGTGGAAACACTGTTTCACTTAAGTTTGGGGGGAACCCTTTTTGTGTATATATTTTTTGTTTTGTTTTCTTTGTTGTATATAATTTGTTTTTAGGGAGCGCCGACAATTTTGACCCTCTTGGTATAGCCTGACAGTGAGGGCACTGTCAAGTTTAAGTTTGGGGGTGTGCTCGGTAAGCTTTTTTCCTTCGTATTCATTTGTATATTTTGCATTTGCATACCTTATTAAAAACCCACAAAAATCGAAATTTTTTCCAAAAATATAAAAACTTTGTCGTCAAGTTAGCTAATAGGGTAACTTAGATCTTTATTCCGAAAGTTTAGTCGATATATTAGAAATAACTAAATTCTAGGCTTAGGAATTGAAAACCCTAAAAATAACTCTCATTCTGTCTAACTTTGGTAAGTATACGTTGAGTTCAGTTCTTGAGTTAAGTCAAGATGAAGGGAAATTATTGAAGCTTTACTGGAGGATAAGTCTGAAAAATAGTTTCTTTTCTTGAGTTCAAATTTAGAAAGTACATACCCTACAAACTGCACTTACACGCACCTTGAAACTTGGGATAGTAGAGCATACCTAGAAATACTCTTGCCTGAAAGCCTAGTATGAAAGAAAAAACGGTATTTAGAGCTAAACACCAAAAGTGCATATTGAAAAATATATCCGGTCTTGAAAAAGAAAAAAGAAAAAGAAAAAGAAAAAGAAAAAGAAAAAGAAAAAGAAAAAATATAATAAAGTCAAGACCTGGAAACTGCTATTTATGCTTTAAAGTTCACACATTCAGTAATAGGTCGTTAGTGCCTCAAGAAGCATTAATAGTCGCTTGAAAGGTGTGTGAGCAAATCCGTCCATCTTTAATGAAAAAAAGTAGTATTAGGTATTAGGGCAAGGGTATTATAGCTTGAATTGAATTCTTGAGTGTAGGGGTGCAAATACACACACACGTAGGGGTATACAATCGATATTTGGATAAAAGATAGAAATAAAGAATAAGACTTGTGTTTTCTGTAAAGTTGATAAAAATCCCTGATTTGAGGGCGCACTTTAGAAGGAAAACTCAGAAGTTCCAAGGTTAAATAGATAGGATGTGTGAAAAATAAGGGTTGGATATTTCTAACTTAGAATGATAGAATTTCTAACGTAAATACTAAACGGTAGGAGTAGAATCAATGTTAACTTATGACACTAGCTTGACTGGATTTTGTGGGTGTAATCCGCTGAAAACCCTCAGGAGACAACACTCCTCCTACTAGGGACACCTGGGGGTTTAACGACTTGTTGCACGTGCTCAGTGCAATCGCGTTCCCTGCGAAAGTGCGGTTAGGTCTTTTTTGTGAATAATTGGTTTTGCTCGGGACGAGCAAAAGTAAAGTTTGGGGGTATTTGTTCATACCAGAATATTGCATTTTATACCGCCTATTCTTACGCTCGTTTGGTTATAGGCAGGTGCTTTTAATCAGTGTTTGCTACATATTTACAGGATACTGGTTCTCAGCTCTAGACAGTGAAATTCATAGAAAAGTACGTCAAATTCCGGATTACTGCCAACAACAGATAAAACACGGGTCTCCGCTCTTTATCCGTATGTTGCCACACACCAGTTTAAGGGACAAAATGACAAATCGATGTCATTTTCGTGCACAAAGCTCAATGTCGACACAAGATCCAACATATCTACGCGGAGCTTGAGGAAATCTTGGCAAAAGATCCACATCACATCACCTTTTGATCTACTGAAATTCAAGAAGAAATGGGAAAAGTTTCTGAGAAAAAGTCATATACCACATTGAAGAGTACTAAAAACTAGGGAAAACCACCAAATTTCATGGCCTAACTCCTCTAAAAGGGCGCGGTTCCTCGGCATAAGCGCGCTTAGGCCGCGGAACCGCGGCCATTTAGTCTCCTCTCGTTTTCGTTTTTCAGGGGCATATTGGTCTTTTCTTGTAGGGGCAGATTCTTGCCCTAGGTTTCCAGTTCCCTTCCTATAAATACCCTAGAACTTGCCAAGCTTTTGGTGTTAACTTCTTATGCCTCTTTTGTAGGATTTAGTGTGGTTTAGTCTTCTTCTTCTTCTTCTTCATTCTTTTCTCCATGAAAATTGTAGTGAGAGCTTTTTGAGTGGAAGATCAATGAAGATGAGGGTTTTTGTATCATTCTCTTTTGTTTAAATTCCCCTTGAGATCCTTGCTTTCTCTTGATCTTTCAACCTCTTCATTGAGCTTGAAAGTTTAAGGGTTTGTTATTGATTTCAAGGGTTGTATCTTCTTATGGAATTAGTGCTTCATTTCACATGAGTTCTTTACCTTTCTCTTGATCTTGCAACCTCTTGATTGAGCTTGCAAGTTGCCGCGTATCCGCGGCAGGAAGTGGATATTGGGGCTTCATTTTTCTGGTGTGGGCTCTGTTTGGTGTTCTCTGCTTGTCTGGATGTGTGGAATGCTGATATGCTCACTGTATCTGCTCCAGATTTTTACAGTAGACCGGATGCTTCGTTTTTTGTCCGTCGCGGTGTAGCCGCGAAATGTGGGTCTATCTTCCCACGTCTTTGGCACTGTACTTGAACTCCGTATTTTCAACATCTTGGCCACTGAACTCGAACCTTGTATTTTCCTACACACTTGCACAAAAGCTAATCAAAAAACAACAAGATGGTTTTTTTTACAAAGTTTGTATTTTTTTTTTCGTTTTTTGGTTATATTTATACTTACAAATTAACCCGAAATTACATAAGGAAATAAACTACCGTCTCCCCGGCAACGGCGCCATTTGATTGTTAGGATACGTGCGTGTTCAAGTTTAGTTTTAAATACCGCAATCAAGACGGTTTCGCTTGTAGCTAGCCGGTTGAGTACGGGTCGTCCGCAGGGAGATGAGAGTCTTTTTCAATGTGTTTTAACGAGTTAAGTGCGGTTGTTCAGATTTTGTTGTGGTTATCTAAGTGTTAAGTTGATATTTAAAGAGAGCTTGTTAGGGTTAGGATTAGGTTAGTTTGAGTTAGGAGTCTCCACATCTTTCGTTGCCCCTCTTAATATCGGTGTTACGGTAATCGGCAACAACGGGGATTAGCACGACTAGGAAGGAACTTGCGAGTATAAGCTAGGCTTTCCAACGCATAAGTCCTTCCCTTTGGTGCTTGTCCGTCCGTTCTTGGCTCTTAGCCATAACCTCCGGTTAATTCAACCACAACCGGTCTCACTACGGAATCACCGCTATCATGTAGGATAGGGTGCCTTAAGGAGCGGATTGTGGTTCAATTAACGGGAGTTGAATTAAGCTATTGGGCAAGGAAAGAGTGAGAGAGATTTCCTTCTCTCAAACTTCCCTTATCCTACCCTAACAAGTATAAAACTACTCACACTTCATGATAAGGAAAAAAAAAACAAAACAAAAGCGGAAGATAGAAAGAAGGAGATTAGAAGAATACGACTAACTGTTTGCGACCTCACCTTGGCGAGGATCGAGCGTAAGTATCATTGTCGTATGAATGATAAAGAAAAAGAGAGAAAAAAGAAATAACAAGAAAATAACAACAACTACTTAACAATTAAAATTACAACAAGTAAAGAAAGAGCAAGACAAGCATGATAATAAAATGATCTTCTTTATTTACCATTCCTCCCTCACAAAGCTCACTACAAGTTTAATGGAGAAGAGTTGAGAAGAAGAAGAACATGTGAACTAAAACCTAGAAAAAAGAAAATACAAGAATGGACCCTTTCCTTCACAAAGTTCTGGGCTATTTATAGGCTGGAGAATGGAAACCTAGGGCAACCACCAGAACAAAAACGAAAAGACAAAAATACCCCCAAAATCTCTGCGCATGCGGCGCCCGTACGGCCGCGGATCCGCGGCCTGGACCCCACTTTGGCCGCGGATCCGCGGCCCTGTTGATGAATTGGATCTTGGGCTTTCTTGTGGTCCCCTGGTTTGCTGTCCTCTGTTCTCTGGTTCATATATTTTCTGAAAATACTTCCACATTTCTTCCAGAATTTCTGTTGAGAGAAAGGTGGACTTTTTGTCAAGATTTTGTCATGATTGCCTCGAGCTCCGCGTAGATCTCTTGGATTTTGTGCTACCATTGAGCCTTGTGCATGAGAATGACATTGATTTGACATTTTGTCTTCCTAAACTGGTATCTGGCAACATACGGATGAAGAGCGGAGATCGTGTTTTTATCTGTGGTTGGCAGGAACTCGGATTTTTCCGTGTTTTCCATGAATTTCACCGTTTTAGAACCGAGAACCTGTATCCTGCAATTGACTAGCAAACACGGCTCAAGAGTATCTACCGATATGCAATGTGACAAAAATTGGGCGGTATGAAAATGCAAAAATCTGATATGAACAAATACCCCCAAACTTATCATTTGCTCGTCCCGAGCAAAGCCCATTTATTCACAAAAAATTTCCTAACCTCACTTTCGCAGGGAACGCGATTGCACTGAGCATGTGCAACAAGCCGTTAAACCTCTAGGTGTCCCTAGTAGGAGGAGTGTTGTCTCCTGAGGGTTTTCAGCGGATACTACCCACAAAATCCGGTCAAGTTTGGTTTTGTAAAATAACTAAGCTTCAAACCCTAAAGTTTTGTTTTAGAAAATAACAATTCTATAATCCTAAGTCTAGGCCATCGAACCTTTATTTTTCACACCTCGCTTCTTATTTAACTACAGATTTTATATGTCTTTACGTGCAGTGCAAATAGTGTCGTTAAGTTCCAGAAGGATCGATTAAAGTCATCATGTCGCACAATAAAGCCCAGATAACAATTTTAAAAGGATCACATAAGTTTTATAACGAGTTAAGCATTTTTCAAGTTTCGTTTTCCAGTAAGGTTTCAACTTCAGAATTTCTATCTTCCTTAACAGGAAACTAAGTCGTATTTTTCACTCCACCTTTTTCTTGTTTTCATTTCATACACACCTCTGTGAACGTGCAATAGTCTTTATCATAGAATAAAACCTTCATATCTCCGTTAAATTTTTTTTATAAAAGCCTGTCTTTTATCAAGATTATTCTCACACAAAGAACCGTTAGGAATTTTAACTCGGAGAGAACACTTGCTTGACTTTGTTTTAAAACTGGACTTTCTAGGTTTCTTAGCGAGCTTTGGGCCAATGCACCCAAACCAGTTGGTTTTAGGGCATTAGGTGTAGAAACACCCCAGCGGACTTAATTACTCAAGTTACCTAGGTCCAAAAACAAAAGACAGTTTGGCGTGAAAATCAGATGATTTAATACGAACGGAGATATGACCGGCAGTTCAATTATTTTTTTGGATAAAAGACGTGTTTAGTGAGTTTGGTGTGTAATCATTCCAATCAAGTTTCAGATGGGTTATTTTTCAGACTTAGCTCCAATTACGGCATCAATAACATTCCTTCATATTCGTTTTACTTCATAAACTATTCTTGACATTACTTATTTCAGAACAAACCTATTTGATCCTCAGAAAATCATTTATCTGTTTAAAAGTTTAAACATGAAAGACTTGTCATCTAATTCCCAAAATCTTACGACACGTGTAGTGTGATGTAAAGACGTATATCAGCTATAGTTAACTTCAAAGGAGAGTTATCTTTCAGGTTTTCAAAATCCATACATAAGATTTAGTTATTCCTATTTTTTCAAACAAAAACCGTCGAATGTTGAATCAGAGTTCTTCCACAAGCTAACTTGACAAAAAGTTTTTATATTTTTTAGAAAATTTTCAAATTTTTATGGATTTTATGGATTTTAATATGCAGATGCAAAATATACATATGAATGCGAAGGGAAGAAATGCGTACCGAGCGTACCCCCAAACTTAAACTGGACAGTGTACTCACTGTCGTAGTATGAAGAGAGCAGTTTGTCACGACCCGAAAGTACGGAACGTGACCGGCACTTAGATTACGAAGCGTCTAGAGGCGCCACGTGACCTAAGTAAGCCGAAGCCCAGAAATCTAAACCATAAAAGAAGAAAAAGAAGAAAAGAAAAGAAAACAAGTATAAAAACATCAGCAAATTTTACCAAAAATTTCGGCAGAGTCTCCTCTGTAAAAACTGGCCTCCAAACGGGTACAACAAGTATAATATACATAAGCAATAAAAAGCATCCCCAAACGGGAGCTAGCATCAACGCCAACAGGCGGAAACAACCACAACAAGCACAATAATATACAACGCCAATAGGCGAGGCTCAAAACTCAAAAGAAAACAAAACCACCAGATCAGAATAATACATGCGCGACTCTAAGGTCGAAATAAAAGACTGGTCCTATAAACTTATCAAGTAATACAAATATGATTGATGGAGCTTACTAGGTACAAATGAATGAATAAAAGTACAATGGTGGTTCGGATACAAGTGAACCAACCTACCGTGCAAATCACCCTGAAGAAAAGATGTGCCAACAAGCTGCCACGGAAACCTGTACATCGAACCTGTAATAAAATTTGGCACAACGGGGGTGAGTTGCCAACTCGTGAGTAGAAGAAATCTACGAAAAGAAATCGAATGCACGACGCTATCCTAGGTCATAATAATATACTATTATATCCTAATCATCTAATAATAGCAGGGTAATACTACGTGTAAGTGCAAATACTCCGTGTCGTGTCAGTGCCTCATATAGTACTATGTCATATGAAAGGATATGCATGCACCATGAATGTAAAATAAACAAATCCTGAAATCCAGGTATATCTGTATAAGAAATCTTTAGCTGTTATCATAGTAAAACGGGTATAGAAACCGGAAATATCAACAATGAAATCCATGGAAATCCGTGTCAAGCATCGACACAATCATGTAAATCTCAAGTCTCATAGTCTCAATATCTCGGGCTCCGTCAGTCCGGATCGGCCCATATCATCAAATCTCACGACAACGGTCGGTATCCTCCGGATATCCGCCGCGCCAGACATCACCGATAGGTAGCCTTCCCCTGCCAGGCTCATCGTCTACAACTCGATCTTCTTGCCCCGGGGTACCATACCGGGCCCACCATGTACCCGAGACAGTTCATCCACTCCTCGAATCGGGTCTCGAAATCCAACAGAAAACATGAAATACTCATGGTGAACGACACATACATCACGAGAAAACCGCATTTTATTTTAAAAAGAGAAGAGGAGAGAGAGAGAAGTTTTTATATATTTTTGCGGTTTTCCCCAAAAATCCAGAAATCTCATAGAAATCCAAATCTCAAAATCATGAGTAAGTATATGATAAGTGTCGGCATATGCCCATACTACTGTGCGATAACCTGAAATATGAATGCATGAATGTCTAAGTAATAAATATCATGTCTTATACTAACATCAGAGAGTAATCATAATATTATATCGTTTTAGTTGTTAACTGATTCTATCAATAAAAGATAATATGATCTAAAGTGTACGTGACATAGCAATTACCGATGATGATGTATGTGAGCCGGCAAATAAGTGTGCGTGGAATATGCGCATCATCGGTAATGGTGCTGGTGTCCTAACAGGTAAGGTTTATACTGATTATAGCAACATATAAAAGAATATGCACCATGATGATTACAGTATGAATGTAAATACAGGTGTGCATTATCCACTCCTCTGCGAGATACGAGTACAACTACCACTATGTGAGTCGTGTTGGAGATAGTGCCCTCAGAGTCAATTATTGGATCACAGGCACGTGATTGCAATGATTGAGGGAGGACCTATCCCGGTAGGACAGTCTTACTCGAGATGATAGTATGATGTCTGGTTTACCTTTATCATCGTGTACTGCTTTAGGCGACCTGACATGTCGCTATTGCACGTTGATAGAGCCCCTAGGATTCTTGCTTGACTGCCAGCAGTATGAGGGCGATCATATAAGTGAGAGCTGGAGTCTATAAGCACATCCTTAAAAGGTCCCTAGTCGTAGGAGTTTCGAGACAGGGCATCGATTCTCCAGAGTAGACTAGTGTATACAGTCGAGACCCCGACGAGGGGCGGTGGCCGGTCTCACAAGCCACTGGTGTCAGTTGGATCACCTAAGATGTATACAGGTGCTCATTGGGTTATGAGTACACCGGACAGGACTCGCCGGGAACATGCTAGTTGGTCTTATACCTGACGTCAGATAGCAGTTCCCAGGTGACATGTGTACAGGTTAGTTCATCGACCTGGGGATCGTCATTTGTCTCGTGTGAGTTCCCACTGTGCTTTGATTACTACCCTACCACGGCTCAAAGGAGTCGTGCAAACAGGTTTTAGTTGGGTACAGTCCCGAGCCACATGGAGGCAGTGAGCGGATCTTCGGGGGTTTCGTCTCTCCCAGTATTGGGGGTGAGGTCGCGCTGTGTCTAGGAGAGCCATTACACGAAGACCTTGGCCAAGGCAGGAGATTTACTGGTAGGTATTCCAGTAGTATCTCAGGGTGTTCTGGGCTACACTCCGACACGACTTGTACCGCTTTTGGGGGTCTGACTTTTCCCAACCCCCTAGGCCCGACATACGATGCTCATAGACGAACGGACCGGACTGTACGGATATTGTCACTGACAGGCTCAGTAGGGCATCAGGATGAGTTCGCTCATCGACGTCCCTTTTTTAGTTAATAGCTGGTGGCCCGTTACATATTGGCTTATACCTCTGACGTGCTAGTGGTTAAATCCACAGCCATAGTATTGAAGAGTTTTTAGAGTCCACCACACTTTCAGTTACTCAGCTTTCGGGCGAAATGCTGTAGAGGCCGTATGGAGATATGGCAGGGTCTGATCAGATACGTGCGGTATTGTATGGATCAGGATCGGACAGTTTTGTACTAGTGGCCGTATGGTTATATGGCAAGGTTCGATCAGATACGTGCGGTATTGCACGGATCAGGATCGGACAGTTATTACTAGCCGGCTTTGGTTTAAGCCGGTCCTAGTTTAGTACAGTGTAAATTTTGTCTCATTGCATTTGTATCCGGACGGAATACAGATGCGGGTGTGTATGCACAGTATGGGGGTTTTTCCTGTAATTTATTACGGGACCAGTTTTCTGGAGTTGCCAGTTTTCATTCCGTTCCGGCCGGTTTTCCTTTGTTCTTTCCCGGCCGGACTTTTCCGATGGAGGGGGTTATTTGCAATTGTGCAAATAACATGTTGTGGAGGGGGTTTCTTGCCATTGTGTTGATTATGATATCTTTCATCCATGCTTTTGCATTAATGAGATATGATATGATTAAGATGTAAGCATGGTTGATGTTTTCTTGTCTAGGATGTGGTCACCTCTTTTCACTTCCTACACTCACCTCCCTTCATGCTTCATATACATTCTTTCCTCCACCATTTATTTGATAAGGGAATGATAAGTTTTTCATGAGAGAAAAAAGAAAGAGAGAAGAAGAAGAAGAGAGCTTCATCTTGAGAGTTTCATTCATGATCTCATTTTCTTGCTAGAAAAATGCAAGCACCATTTTTCTATTCTCCATTGCTCCATCAAGGCAACTACAAACCCCAATGAGACATAGACTCTACACATCCTACCGCAAACCTTGGGCATGTCGAGTTGCCGGCTTCATGCCCGAGTTGCCTCGGTATAGAGGCGGGAGCCCGTAAAAGATGCAGGCGACGTGGTGCCCTTCCGGCGAAGAGGCGACGACCGGAGATCCCGCGAGGAGATCAGAGTGGAGATGAAGACCGGAGGACTCGGATCAGTCGGTATATCTCTAACCCATTCTCTTTAGTTGCTAGAATAAGTTTAATGGCACGATCCGGGGTTTAGTGCGCGGTGGTGCCGGTTTGCAAAGTCCGCAAAATTAAAGTTTACCACCGTTTCCGCGTTTTGGCCGTCGGATTGACGGCCGGGGCACCGCCGTGCACTTACAAGTCGAACCTAAACTAGTGTCCATCTAATATCCTAAGGAACTAACCTAAGAAACTGGTCAATAAGAAACAAGCATCTACCTAAGGTCTGAACCAATATCTCTAATAGTCGGCGATCCAGCCTCAAAAGCGTCACGTACGTAGTACGGCTTCCTCGAACCAAGAGTGCGGATCAATCATCATATCTAGGCCTCGTACGGTAAAATCCATCATACGGCATCCCAATATCGGGGTACGGGTCAAGTATCTCCTAGGTGTCTCATCATTCGTATAATGTCATCATCAACACATCTCATGATCAAGGTTCTAAACTATAATCGCAATCGTATATCATTGCCATCATAGAATAATCCTTAGTTTATCCTCAGAAATATCATGTCACATGTGTCATATTGTGATTACATTATACCGATATCTTATCGTCATCAAGTCACACCTATACGATATCGACATCATGTCACACCTATAGGATGTCGTAATCAAGTCATACATATATCATATCGTGATCAGTCACAAGCTACAACCCAGGTACTATTTTAGCGTTCCATGTACCTCAATATCACCACCACCCTTATTAATTTATATATTCATGTTCATTATCTCATTCTCTAATGATCCGCTAACACTTTAATACGACTGTATAGTCAAGAATCACGGCATCAAGCCCAGTTACACTGTTTCATCATACCTCAGATATCATATCACATCAATGAATCCCATATACGTGTTGTGTATATATACACACCTATACCTAGTTTTATATATATACACACATATACGTATACGCCATGTCAAGTTTTAGTGTGTGCGTGTGTGTTTCTATCAGAAACCTACGAACCTCTCCCAAAGTATTCATCCTCAGGTGTGGTTTTCCTAAATCGGTCTAGTCCCGCCTAGGGTCATTACCAGGGTCCTACTCAGTAAGAATCTAGGGTCACATCTGGTTTCCTAATGTCAATAAGTGCTAATCCTATTCTACGTTGCGGGGGTGCTAAACGCCATCCACCCGACTTCCCCCCGTAGATATGCATCTACTCACCTGGTCCATGTCTGCCGAAGACGGTGTCGCCATCCTCCTCTTCATCGTCCGCAGTCCATGTGAGGGGTACCTTCAAAATGTGAAATCCAAACAAGAAATGAGCCTCCAAAATGCATGCCTTCCATCTCCAAATTTCATATAAAAATGAGCAAGGAATAAAGAGTATGGAATAAATAGGATTTTATGGAATTTTAATTGAATTTTTGATGTGTTTTTGATGAATTTTGAATAAAAATGATGTGGTAAATGGGGGGGGCAGCCATGGGGGGGGTTGTGGCCGGCCGTAGAGAGGTGAGGGAGAGAAAGAAGAGAGTGGGAAAAGTGTGTAGAAGTTTCAAGAGAAGAAACATCAATAAAAGTCTTTTCATGCTTTATTTATTTATTTATTTACTATAGCAACTCAAGAAATCTCTAGAAAATAGGAAAAATTTGCAAATAAATTTTGCATGATACACACTAATTTCTAATATGCCATGGTTCACTTTTGCAAATTAAAACCATTTAAATTTGTAATTTACACTAATTTAGTGTAAAAATAAAGCTTATGTTAATATTTAAAATAATTAATTTAGGAAAAATATTTTATTAAACTAAAAATTTATAAGTGGCTAAATAAACACCATTTACTAGTAATTTCATAATTAAAATAGATATTTTAAAAATTATAATGAAAACAATCACGGTTTGGTTTTACGAAAAATACATTTTACTTTACCGAAAATCCTAAAATTCACTTAAACACTTTTTATTCATTTAATTATTTATTTAATAATTTTTAACACGTTACACAGTTGGAAGGTTCAAAATTGTGGGTTAGTGATACAAAATTTTTTATTTGTTTTTGTTTTTAAAGAATATACACAAATATATACAAAATGGTTTGTACATACCCCCAAACTTATTTGGAACAGTATCCGCTGTTCTTGGCTGGATAACCGAAGTTTGGAGGTAGGCAGAGGAAGATCATGCAGGGTAAACCGGCTCCTGTAAGAAAAGGAGCTCCTCTGTTGGTTCGGCGCTAAGGTACGGTTTGCATCGGTGTCCGTTTACTTTGAAAAGTGAACCGTCCTTTGGATTCTCCAAATCCACAGCGCCCTGCGGATACACATTCCGCACAAAATACGGCCCTTTCCAGCGAGATCTGAGCTTTCCAGGATGGAAGTGAAGTCGGGTGTCGTAAAGCAGTACCTGTTGACCAGGTACGAAGATTTTGCGCAAAAGGTGTTTATCGTGAAACACCTTCGTTCGATTCTTAACGACAACCGCGTTATCGTAAGCCTCATCCCTAAGCTCGCACAGTTCGTTCAGCTGCAGCTTCCGATGGCTGCCCGCATCCTCAAGAGACAGATTCAGCTCCTTTATCGCCCAAAATGCGCGATGCTCGATTTCGACAGGTAGGTGGCAGGCTTTTCCGTACACAAGCCGATAGGGAGACATGCCAAGGTCGGTCTTATAAGCGGTTCTAAATGCCCAAAGGGCATCAGTGAGTTTCAGAGACCAATCCTTACGGTTCTTGAAAACCGTCTTCTCCAGTATCTGTTTGATTTGCCGATTTGAAACTTCGGCCTGCCCGCAGGTTTGGGGGTGGTAGGGCGTAGAAAGCTTATGATTAATGGAGTATTTCCGCATCAAGGCTTCGAAAGTTTTATTGCAGAAATGACTTCCATTGTCGCTAATGATCGCTCGGGGGTGCCTAAACCGTGAGAAAATGTTTTCTTTAAGGAACCTAACGACAACCTTGTTGTCGTTAGTTCGGCTGGGCACAGCCTCGACCCATTTAGAGACGTAATCAACAGCTAGAAGGATGTACAAGTTCCCGAAAGAGCTGGGAAACGGCCCCATGAAGTCTATCCCCCAAACATCGAAAATCTCCACAACCAAGATCGGTTGGAGCGGCATCTCGTTCCTCCGGGATATCCGGCCCATGTGTTGGCACCGGGAGCAAGTCTTGCAATAGTCGTGAGCGTCTATGAAAAGTTGTGGCCAGTAGAAACCACATTGCAAGATCTTCTCAGCTGTCTTTCTGGGCCCAAAATGCCCGCCACACGCTTGATCGTGGCAAAATGACAGCACACTCTTGAATTCCTCATCAGGGACACACCGACGAATAATCTGGTCGGGACAGTACTTGAACAAGTAGGGTTCGTCCCAGTAAAAGTGTTTTACTTGGGATAAGAAGCGAAGTCTGTCCTGACTCGACCATTCAGTCGGTAGTAACCCTGTGACCAAATAGTTCATAATATCTGCGAACCAGGGTTCGCACGATACTGTCAAGAGCTGTTCATCCGGGAAAACGTCGTTGATCGGAATTTGGAGCGAAGGCGAAGAAGGAAGTCGTAAGAGATGGTCGGCAACTACGTTTTCACATCCTCGTTTGTCCTTAATGACAAGGTCAAACTCTTGAAGCAGGAGGATCCAACGTATTAACCGAGATTTGGCATCTTTCTTCGCAAAAAGATGGCGCAGAGCTGAATGGTCAGTGTAGACAATGACTGGAGAGCCGATAAGGTAGGGCCTGAACTTTTCTAAAGCAAATACAACAGCTAAGAATTCCTTCTCAGTTGTTGTATAGTTAAGTTGGGCGTCGTTCAGGGTTCGGCTTGCGTAATACATTACGTGCGGCATCTTGTTGATGTGTTGTCCAAGGACAGCACCGATGGCAAAGTCGGATGCATCGCACATAATCTCGAAGGGGTGCGTCCAGTCAGGTGAAGAAAGAATGGGAGCAGAAGTGAGTGAGCGTTTCAGTGACTCGAATGCAGTCACACAGCTCGAGTTGAAGTCGAAAGGCGTGTCCTTGGCCAGCAAAAGAGTCAAGGGCCTAGCAATCTTGCAAAAGTCCTTGATAAACCGTCTATAGAAACCGGCATGGCCAAGGAAGGCTCGGATATCTCTGACGCATCGGGGAGGAGGCAGATTGGAAATGACCTCAATCTTTGCTTTGTCAACCTCTATGCCATTTTGCGAGATGATATATCCTAAGACAATACCTTCGCGCACCATGAAGTGGCATTTCTCCCAGTTCAAAGTGAGATTCTTGTCCTTACATCGGGTAAGGACAGCGTCAAGATGCAGCAAACACTCGTCAAAGGAGTCGCCGAAGATGGAGAAGTCATCCATGAAATCTCCAGAAATTTTTCCACCATGTCCGAGAAAATTCCCATCATACACCGCTGGAAGGTAGCGGGTGCATTGCATAACCCAAAGGGCATGCGTCGATATGCAAATGTGCCGAAAGGACAAGTGAAAGTGGTCTTGTCCTGGTCTTTTTCGGCGATGAGAATTTGATTATAGCCAGAGTAGCCATCTAGAAAGCAATAGTACTCATGTCCGGCCAATCGTTCAAGCATTTGGTCAATGAAAGGTAGCGGAAAGTGGTCTTTCCGCGTTGCGGCGTTGAGTTTTCTGTAATCAATGCAAACTCGCCACCCAGTTTGGGTGCGAGTAGGGATTAACTCATTCGCCTCGTTGGTTATGACCGTGATGCCCGACTTCTTGGGGACAACGTGAATGGGGCTAACCCACTGGCTATCAGAGATAGGGTAAATGATACCACTATCTAGACATTTGACGATCTCCTTCTTCACAGCCTCCTTCATGACTGGATTAAGACGTCTTTGTGGATCCCGGGCTGGTTTGGCATCATCCATCAGATGAATGTGATGCTCAACGATCAGGGGACTAATCCCCTTGATGTCCGCCATGGACCAGCCAAAAGCTTGCCTGTTGCTGTGCAAGACCGCGAGAAGGGCTTTCTCTTGCTCGGGAGCTAGAGAAGCCGAGATGATGACAGGGAGGGTCTCGTTCTCACCTAAGTAAGCGTACTTAAGGTGAGACGGCAAAGGCTTGAGTTCGAGCGTTAGAGGTGAAATGATAGAAGGCAAGATTGGTGCAAAGGTCTCGAACTCAAAGGACTCCAGCAAAGGTTCAAAGCGAGTGTAGGCAACCGAGTTGGATGGTTCAGGTAACTCATCCGGAAAGTCGAAGGATTCAAACTCGGGTTGTGCGCAGCTAAGATCGTTTGAAAACGTGAAACACTCGTAGTCGTTGTCGGGCGCAGAAACAGCAGCAGGTTCGAAGAGAAACGCATTAGTGGCGTCAAGATTGTCGTGTTCAAACAGAAACTCCTCGAATTCACACTCTTCTGGGGTGATCTCCTGGATCGAGCAGACGTCCAGTATATGAGCATTAGGTTCGGCGGGCTGATTCCCCAACCTAAAAATGTTGAGTTCAATCGTCATATTTCCAAAATAGAGGTTCATCGAACCATTGCGACAATTTATCACAGCATTTGAGGTTGCGAGAAATGGGCGACCGAGTATCACCGGAATTTGATTCCGGGGGTTAGCTACAGGCTGTGTATCTAATACAATGAAGTCAACGGGGAATATGAAGTCCCCGACTCTTATCAACACATCCTCTAGCTCACCCCTAGGATGGGTGATCGATCGGTCGGCCATTTGGAGAGTGCAGTGCGTGGGTTTCAGCTCTCCGACGCCTAATTGCTCGTATACTGAATACGGAAGCAAGTTAACACTGGCACCAAGATCTAATAGTGCGCGGTTGATGTTCTTATCCCCAATGGTAATTGAAATCGTAGGACAGCCAGGGTCCTTCCGTTTTTGTGGTAAAGATTGGGTAAGGGCATCACTCACAGCACTGGCCAAGAAAACTTTCTTGGGTACCTGAGACTTCCTCTTTTTCGTGCACAAGTCCTTTAAGATTTTCGCGTAAGAAGGGACTTGTTGGAAAGCATCTAAAAGAGGAATGTTAATGTTAACTTGCTTAAATAACTCCAGAATCTTCTCCATTTGAGGATTTTGTTTGTTAGATCTCAACCGGTTTGGAAATGGAACATTTTGAAAATTGGTTGAGTCTAATGCTGGAGGAGGAGATTGTGGAGTTGGAACGGATCCCAGAATAGGTGTTTTCGTGGAGTGAGAAGTGGGTCCGTTCAGAGAAGAAGAGGAAGGAGAGCCTGTTGAAGAATGGAGAATAGGCTCGAAAGACGAAGAAGAAGAAGAAGAAGAAGAAGCGGCCGGGGTGTCATCGTTGATCCGTTTGCCAATGTTGTTTTGCAGCATCCTTCCCGATCTCAGTGTGGTCACGGCACTCACATTATGGTTCTGTTGTTCAAGAGCAACATGTGCATTATGTGGGTGACCGGGATTTGGGAGTGGCTGGGATGGGAGCTTCCCCTTCTCTCGTTCGCTTAAGGCCGCGTTCAGCTGTGCAATCTGGGCCTCGATGGTCTTGATGCTTTGCCCGTGTGCGGCAGTGTGTTGCACTAAAGATTGAATCGAAGACTGGATGTTGGCGGTGGATTGAGTCGATTGTTTAACAAACGCCTCCAGACTTCGCTCGAGCGAGGAAACCTTATCGTTGTTTGACGGAACAAAGTTGTTTGGTGGAAAAGAGTTGTTGGGTGCAAAGTTGTTCGTCTGGTTTTGGAAAGGTTGGGGTTGGAAGGGCTGCTGATATTGATGCTGAGTTTGTTGTTGCGCTTGTTGTTGCGGTGGAGGGGCCCTTTGGAAATTGTTGCCTTGGAATTGATTCTGATTTTGATTCCAGGCGAAATTGGGGTGGTTCCTCCAACCGGGATTGTAGGTGGAAGAGTATGGATCATTCCTCGGTCTTTGCTGGAAGGCAGCATTAACCTGATCCTGTCCTTGTAAGGGTGGATTGTAAGGACACTCTTCGGTCAAGTGGAAAGGATCGGAACAACAAGCAGAAGGTACGAAGGGGGAGAACAGGGGTAGGGGCAGGAGCAGAAAATTTGCTCTCTATTGCTTCAAGCTTTTTCGTTATAGCAGCCATTTCAGCTTTCATCGCAATAGAGACGTCAAGTTGGTGGATTCCTACCCTAGACTGACCGGTAGAAGTGGAGGTAGAAGAAGAAGAAGTCGGTCTGGTGCTCTGCCACTGTAGCGTTTGCTCCGCAAGGTCGTCAAAGAACTGCCACGCTTCCTTGTCAGATTTGGATAGGAAGTGGCCCTGACAGATGGTTTCCAACAACTGCTTCGTTGCTGGGTTCAGTCCCTCGTATAAGGTTTGGCAGAGTTGTCATTTCTCTATACCGTGGTGAGGACACTAAACAAGAAGGTCTTTGTATCGGTCAAAGCACTTCCAGAAGGGTTCAGAAGGAAGCTGGGAGAATTGGTTGATTTCATTTCGAATTCTTGCGGTCTTATGATTTGGATAGAATTTTTTCAGAAACGCTTTAACAAACTCGTCCCAGCTGGTGATTGAGTGGGAAGCGGTGCTATACAGCTATTTTTCAGCGAGATCGCATAAAGTGAACGGAATGACCCGTAGACGTATAGCATCGTCCGACAGCTGGGTTGTTTTCATCATGGCACAGACATTTTGAAATTTATTGATGAAGATATAGGCATCTTCAGATTCAAGCCCATGAAAACGTGGAAGCATGTTGATGAAATGGGGCTTAATTTCAAAGTTGTCCCCATTGGCCGGAGGAAGAGAAAGGCAGGTGGGAAGTGCAGAACGGGTAGGGTAGAAACGATCCTGGAGCGCGATTCGCTGCGGCGCTACAACAGGCGGAGGTGGTGGGAGATTGGTCTCCGTAGGAGGTGGAGCCAATCCAGCGGTGGTCAAAGAGATGTTCGGATTAAATCCTGACATCGCGGAAGAAGAGGTTGGTGAAGGTGAAGGTGAAGGTGAAGATGTATGAACAGAATTCCGGTCAACGTCGGAGTTGGCCGGCAAAGGAAGGGGTGAAAGAGGAGTGGACGGAGTATCGACTTCGGAGTCGATCGCGTAGTCGGTCGCGACTAACGTAACGCGGACTAGACGGGCGCTAGTGTCCCGAGTCCAAGCGGACATACACTAAACGAGTTTAGTATAGTCAAAGCGAAGAAGGTGAGGGTAAGAAAACGTCAATGGAGAAAGGCGATGGGTGGTGGGTGAAAATGGATTTGGCGACAAAAGGGCAAGTTTTTATAAAAGTTTTTGATTTTTTCTTTTTTTTTTTGAAAGAGATTTACAGAAATATGTACGGAAATACGGCTTAAGCAATCACAAACAAGATATGCTCAATCACACCTAGATCTAGGGTAACCTATGTCTACTAGACCTGCTCCTGAACTTGATTGTCGAAGTTAAACAATGTCGAGAAACGGGCTTAAAAATACACCGATCACGAGGCCAGGTAAGTGCAGAGATAAGGGGAGGTTGTCCAACGCTTTCGCGAAGTTCCTTAATTAAATAACCCTTTCTCTTTCGGCGGTTGCGCCTTTAACACTTTCCTAGACACCCCGTAAACAATATACGGTTAAGCGAGGTTCTAAACACGGTTTATCTTCTCCTAATGAGCGCGAAGTCCTTAGGGCCGAAGTATAGTATTTTTTAATTTACAATGGACAATGCATATGCTTTAGTGATTTTTGGGGTCCTGGGAAGGGTGATGAAATCCCCACCCAATCTGGATTGGTTTCAAGCCCCTTAAGTCCGTATTAAAGAATGCAAAGCAGTAACAAATCAACTGCAAACAATTTTTATTTGCGGCGCAAAGAATCCTGCACAAGAACAGTTTATTGGAAGGGGGAGAAGAATTTGCGCAAAGAAGGCTGCAGAAAACACAATTCAGTGGAGTTCAGAGGAGAGGGGAGAGGCAGAGGGACTTACAGAGAAAAGATGGCAGCCCAAGGCCACTAAACGGCCGCGGATCCGCGGCCTAAGCCCTTTATTGCCGCGGATCAGCGGCAGGAAGTGGCTATTGGGGCTTCATTTTTCTGGTGTGGGCTCTGTTTGGTGTCCTCTGCTTGTCTGGATGTGTGGAATGCTGATATGCTCACTGTATCTGCTCCAGATTTTTACAGTAGACCGGATGCTTCGTTTTTTGTCCGTCGCGGTGTAGCCGCGAAATGTGGGTCTATCTTCCCACGTCTTTGGCACCGTACTTGAACTCCGTATTTTCAACGTCTTGGCCACTGAACTCGAACCTTGTATTTTCCTACACACTTGCACAAAAGCTAATCAAAAAACAACAAGATGGTTTTTTTTTACAAAGTTTGTATTTTTTTTCGTTTTTTGGTTATATTTATACTTACAAATTAACCCAAAATTACACAAGGAAATAAACTACCGTCTCCCCGGCAACGGCGCCATTTGATTGTTAGGATACGTGCGTGTTCAAGTTTAGTTTTAAATACCGCAATCAAGACGGTTTCGCTTGTAGCTAGCCGGTTGAGTACGGGTCGTCCGCAGGGAGATGGGAGTCTTTTTCAATGTGTTTTAACGAGTTAAGTCCGGTTGTTCAGATTTTGTTGTGGTTATCTAAGTGTTAAGTTGATATTTAAAGAGAGCTTGTTAGGCTTAGGATTAGGTTAGTTTGAGTTAGGAGTCTCCACATCTTTCGTTGCCCCTCTTAATATCGGTGTTACGATAATCGGCAACAACGGGGATTAGCACGACTAGGAAGGAACTTGCGAGTATAAGCTAGGCTTTCCAACGCATAAGTCCTTCCCTTTGGTGCTTGTCCGTCCGTTCTTGGCTCTTAGCCATAACCTCCGGTTAATTCAACCACAACCGGTCTCACTACGGAATCACCGCTATCATGTAGGATAGGGTGCCGTAAGGAGCGGATTGTGGTTCAATTAACGGGAGTTGAATTAAGCTGTTGGGCAAGGAAAGAGTGAGAGAGATTTCCTTCTCTCAAACTTCCCTTATCCTACCCTAACAAGTATAAAACTACTCACACTTCATGATAAGGAAAAACAAAATAAAACAAAAGAGGAAGATAGAAAGAAGGAGATTAGAAGAATACGACTAACTGTTTGTGACCTCACCTTGGCGAGGATCGAGCGTAAGTATCATTGTCGTATGAATGATAAAGAAAAAGAGAGAAGAAAGAAATAACAAGAAAATAACAACAACTACTTAATAATTAAAATTACAACAAGTAAAGAAAGAGCAAGACAAGAATGATAATAAAATGATCTTCTTTATTTACCATTCCTCCCTCACAAAGCTCACTACAAGTTTAATGGAGAAGAGATGAGAAGAAGAAGAACATGTGAACTAAAACCTAGAAAAAAGAAAATACAAGAATGGACCCTTTCCTTCACAAAGTTCTGGGCTATTTATAGGCTGGAGAATGGAAACCTAGGGCAACCACCAGAACAAAAACGAAAAGACAAAAATACCCCCAAAATCTCTGCGCATGCGGCGCCCGTACGGCCGCGGATCCGCGGCCTGGACCCCACTTTGGCCACGGATCCGCGGCCCTGTTGATGAATTGGATGTTGGGCTTTCTTGTGGTCCCCTGGTTTGCTGTCCTCTGTTCTCTGGTTCATATATTTTCTGAAAATACTTTCACATTTCTTCCAGAATTTCTTTTGAGGGAAAGGTGGACTTTTTGTCAAGATTTTGTCATGATTGTCTCGAGCTCCGCGTAGATCTCTTGGATTTTGTGCTACCATTGAGCCTTGTGCATGAGAATGACATTGATTTGACATTTTGTCTTCCTAAACTGGTATCTGGCAACATACAGATGAAGAGCGGAGACCGTGTTTTTATCTGTGGTTGGCAGGAACTCGGATTTTTCCGTGTTTTCCATGAATTTCACCATTTTAGAACCTAGAACCTGTATCCTGCAATTGACTAGAAAACACGGCTCAAGAGTATCTACCGATATGCAATGTGACAAAAATTGGGCGGTATGAAAATGCAAAAATCTGATATGAACAACTCCTTTGAGCCGTGGTAGGGTAGTAATCAAAGCACAGCAGGAACTCACACGAGACAAATGATGACCTCAAGTCGACAGACTATCTGCACACATGTCACCTGAGAACTGCTATCTGACGCTAGGTATAATACCATCTAGTCAGTTCTCGGTGAGTCCTGTCCGGTGTACTCACACCCAGTGAGCATCTGTATACAATCTTAGGTGCACATCACCAATGGCTGCGGGACCAATCCATCGCCCCTCGTCAGGGTCTAGATATGTATACACTAGTCTACTATGGAGCATCGATGCCCAGTCTCGATACTCCTGTGACTAGGGACATTTAAGGATGTGCCTATTGACCATCTAGCTCCCACAAGTATGACTGCCATCACAACGCCGGTAGTCAGGCAAACACCCTACGGGCTTTATCAACATGCATACAATATATGAAATACAAAGTAAAATATATCACATGTTAAGATAAAGACAAACCAAATAGCGTACTATCATATCAAGAAAGATCGTCATGTACATACATATCCCTAGCATCCTATATAATGAAGGCCTCTAGGGCATATATATCCAACAATCCCTAAATAAGAGAATTAAAGATTCTCAAGTCTTGGATGAGAACATTAAGATCCATGATCTGTAAAAAGAAAGTTCTTTTTAGATCTCTAAGAGATCGATTGACAAAAAAAAAAGAGCTACGCTCTGTCAAAACTGATAATGGACTTAAAATCCAAAACCAACAAAATATATATGCTCAAAAGGAGTTAAGAGCTAAGCTCTGTCCATAGTTCTTACCAAGAAATCTGGCAGAGTATACTTTATTCAAAAGAGTTCTGGGAGACATAGATGTAAGCTCTGGGAAACGAGAATTTAATTCTCAAAAGAAAAGAAGGTTCAAGAAAGAAGATGAAGAAATGCTAGTCATCTCAAGGGACAAAGGCCCTATTTATAGGATGTAAAGGGACGGTTCAACTCCCTAGAAGATCAAACGGTGGAAAAAGTGACACTATTGCACTCAAGCGTAAGCCACATGAGAACAACTGTGGGGGGGAATTTGTTCCCCCGATATTTAAACATAATAAAAGAGCTAAGCTCTATTAAATTTAATGAGGCGTCGCCTCATGTGTTCCCCATGAGGGTGCCAGCACTAACCCCTTAGGGTTGAATCCCATGATTGCGCTGCACGTGAAGCTCACATGGGCGCCAATGTGCAAAGCACAGGCGTGCCTATCATAAATAAGAATTAAATTCTTAAGTGGCGCCCACATGCACAACACGTGAGCGCTGGCGCCTAAGTTAAAATCAAGTAGAATTAAATTCTACAGGGGGATATTTCCCTAAAAACTGGGATACTCTCTGTTAAACAGAGCAGTTGGATCAAAGATCCAATGGTGATGATAAATCATCAAATAATAGAATAAAATTCTAATAAAAGAAAATATTCCACTAATCTTTCAAAATGAACAAAAAATTGTTAGATCCAATGAGATGGGAAAATATTTCCCTATATCTTTCTAAACAAAGAAAGATGTGCACTGTAAAACAGTGAGCCCTCGGATTAAAAATCAAATGGTTATTAAAAATCACCGTTTTACAAAATAAATTCTGTATATGGGAAAATATTTCCCCAATCTTGCTAAAATTAAGAAAACATATTCTGTAAAACAGAAACATTTGGATCAAAGATCCAGCGATGGGTACACTTCCCCAAATCAATTTTGAGACTAATTAAATCAATTGGAATCTCTCAATGAGAGATTTTCTCAAAACTAATTAACAATTTGCCTCTACTATATAAAGGACCCGAGAGTTCAAGTCTCATATAAAGGAAACCCCGCATAAGCTTATGAAAAATATAGAAAGCTTTCAAAACAACAGAGAAGAAGAAGACTTGCCTCCTCAAAAACCCTAGATAAAAAAACATAGAGATCAAAATATCTTATTTTACCTATCTAAGGGTTTAACCCTTCTCAAAGAACTTAGTTCTTTCTTTGGATCAGAGATCCACAAGACAAGTTTCCCATAAGTTGAGAATTTAATTCTCACCAGGAAGATTTGGTTCTTGAGAATCGAAGATTCAGAAAAGAACTAGATTAAAAAGAAAGAAAAAAAGAAAAAGAACATATGTTCTGGGAACTTAATTCCCCCGAAATTAGGGTTTAACCCTACAGAAAAAACATAGTTATTATAAAAAGAAAAGAAGAATTTAGTTCTCCAATGAAGGAAAAACGATGCATGGTCTTCAAAATGGAGATCTTGATGATCATTAATGGACAAAAATAGCATTAACAGAGAAAATAGCTTACCGCCTCACGTGTTTCCTACGTGGGTGCCCTCCCAACAGCGTCCAGCGTCTCACGTGAAAATCACGCGGGCGCCCAAAGCAGAAGGCCAGCGCTTCACGTGAAATACACATGAGCGCTGAATAAAAGTGCTTAGCACTTCATATACAGCCAAAACGGCTGAGTGCTTAGCACTGATTGGGCAGCGCCTAGCGTCTCACGTGCTCCTCATATAGACGCTACACACAAAGTGCTTAGCACATCATATACAGTGAAAATGGCAGAGTGCTTAGCACTAATTGGGCAGCGCCTAGCACAACACATGTTCCTCACGTGGACGCCATATAAAAAAAAGTGCTTGGCACTATATATAACCGAGTGCTTAGTACTGATTAGATAACACCCATAACTGAAGGCTTTACATGATACCCATGTGTGCGTCAGAGCGTTAACAAGTGCTTAGCACTTTTGCATAAAAATGGGGTTGAACAAACAGAGCCCAAATAAGTGCTTAGCACTTCTGAACAAAAAAAAAAGAAACTGAGCATACCGAGCCCAAATTGGCTAAGTCTCTGAAAAGTTTTTCTTTGCAGCTGAGCTCAAATGCTCTGTTGTTGGATCTTAAATAAAAATGATCTTTAAAATGTTACTAAGTTGATCTTAATCTCAAATAAGACTAACGTATTCTTAGTTAAAAATAAATTGAGCCCAAATGCTAACATATTTAAGTTGATCTTAATCTCAAACTAGGTTAATGGTCCTTAAATAAAATAAAACATTTTTGAACTAAGAGAATATATAACGTAAGTTCAAAACCCAAGCCTAAATCTAAAATATATCGATTTACACTAATTCGCGCCCTACGACCGACGACATAAATTAGTCTCCGTATACAATCAGCGCCTTATGACATGAAGTGAACTACTGAAGCATGAGAAATTAGTTATTGCAATGCGGTAACTTAATTAATTGCAGGGGCTGAAGAGCGTCCCCACAATCAAAAACCCTCAAAAATGAGGGGGAATCTAATGAAGTCCTCTACAACGGCCGCATCTATCCAAACCTCCGATATACTGTGCCATAAATCAACTTGGTATCTTTGGAGAGATGGATGGAGAAGTCCAAATAGTATCTGCCCCAAAATTCATGTAAGATGATCTATCCCGATTCGTCCCTGTTTTTTCGGCGGTGAACAATGCTTATCTACGAGGGTATTTTCCTCAGATGTGCTAGGACGTTATAATCCACCTTGTTTTTCTTAGGCGAGTCCTTTGCGGGGAGCACTTTGACTGCTTCTTCATCAAGGGTGATTTCCTCGGGCATCTTCCCTTTCCCTTTGTCATTTTGTTCGAATCATTGTTTGCAGGTCTGAAGTTCTTCTCAGGTAGCGTACTGTTATGCAGCTGAATATTTTCGCAATTTTGCTCCTCTTTTCCCGAGACGGAGTCTTCAAAGGGAGAGTCGAGGGGTATTTTGTCCTCGGAATTGCTCCCGAAGGTAAGAACTTGAGGTTTTCTCCCTTCCGAACCGGTACCGACCATATGACAACTGCCATTCATTTTCTCATGTTTTTCCATCTCGCCAATTTCATGTCGAAGAGCGCAAACTTCGTGCTTCTCTTTATTAAAGTGTTTTCTATTGGCAACATATCCTTACCACTACTTCTTGAAGGCACTGCATTCCTCGATGGGGTGGGCGACCTTTCGATGATATAGGAAGTATTTTGGATATGATTCTCTTCCATCAAAATATGGGACTCCAGGAGTGTACCTCATGAGAGGTGGTTTCTTCCTCCCCATTAATAGGGCTTTGGCGAACCTCTTCTCAGTTTTGATCCTACTCTTATTTGTTGTAGGTGTGATTTGGTTTGGTCGGAGCGCTTTATGACTCGTTCTCACCACAGCTTCTTTATTCACACACTGACGCTTAGCCTTTTCATATATGGCTGTTTCACGTTCTCGGTCGTCTTTACTCTTTTGAAAGGTTTCGTTTAAAAGTCTCTCAATCGGGTCTTCTTTTGGCAGATTCAGAGAATTTAGCGTCGATTCTGCCCTCAATTCGTCCATGTCGTTTTTTGATGCTAAATGAGCTTCTTCGTCATATAATGACGAATGAGAGACCATGTGGCAACTTGCTACATTGTCTTCCGCTTCTTCTGATGAATCATTTCCCTCATCATTGTCACTATCTCCGCCCTCAACAATATACTTGAGGAATTTTTCGAGCATAACTGGTGTCCGCACCTTTTGGTTATATTCTTCCAGCACGTCTATACATTTTTGAATCTCTGTAAGCTTGTTGTCGCACTAGGCAGGCTGCAAGGGTTTTTTGGTCTTCTTCTTTTTCTTAGAATACTTTGATGGCTTGACTTGGGGGCTTTTCCCTTTGTCAACAACCTTCGATATGGGACGTGGTGTCAGCATCCCTTCAATAATTTCTGGCTCAAGCGGGCTCCTCTACTTGATCGTCGAGCATGCCTGTAGATCCTTTAACATTCTTTTTGTTTTCACTGAAAGGGCTACTTTCCATGGAGCTTCCTCCACAAGTGAGCATGATGCCTCTGCGCGTCCACCTTTTTAGGCGCGTGCTTTTGCGGCAGGTTTACCTTCCAGTTATCAGACAACGTGAACTTCCTCTACTGATACTGGTTCTCGACCTAATTTTTGAAGATGTAGCAATTTTCAATTGGGTGGCTCACTATCCTTTGATATGAGCAGTAGTCGGGGTTGTTTACGTCGTCGGGTTATGCTTTTGCGGCAGGAATACAAAGAGTACTCATGCAACATGGACCGTCAATAATGGTGTCATGTCCAATGGTTACCAGTTCAAGCACAACAAGTAATAATATGCAGTGAAGTTCATGCACCATCTCTATAGGTGTATATAAACATGCATCTAAAATCATATCATATCTAGCCCTGACGCTTAACGCCATACGGGCGATTTCCTCGTAGTTGTTAAATCTACTCACCGACTATCTCGAGCTAGGTAAATCCAGTCACCTGCTTCTTTTTCTTCGTAGCGTTCGAAGTCCCCGCATGCGATCCTATTAACACAAAACATAGCAAGTGCAAATCTCAGAAATCGACCAATATCACGTTCAAACTACGTTTGATCGACGCACTAACACCAAACCAACTCACAAGTATCCGTCTAGTGGCTATCGTGTGTGGCGACACTACGAAACTAACCCAAGTGCAGTAGCTACACAAGATCACGCACCGTGTCAGATAACGTAATACACGTAGTCGTAACACTGGATTATAGCAAAGTGATCCCAGATTTTGATACACAGATAATTAGTGAAAGTTGCAAGTTCCACGAGACCACATACAACCCCAGAGACCCTACGACCAAAACTCAAAACCCCAGGCCCCACTCTGGCCGCAAATTGCGGCCAGAAGAAATAAATTTGCAGCCGAGAAATAAAGGGATGATCTCAGGTTTTCAGGGTGGGTTCTATACCTCAAAACTAGGTCACTGTGATGGCGACTTCAAAAACAACTACTTGGTTCTACAGCAGATCCACAGAGACTCCAACATGACACTAAAAATACGATATATTCACAAAACTCTACCTTTAGTGTTCTAAACCACAACTACAAGGCAACACAACACTATAAACACCTATTTATCAGTTAGAGGTCATTACCTGGCCACTCTTGCTCAAAAATCCAATCTTTCCAAGCTCCAAGGCAACCTAGTGGCTAAAACAAGACTTGTGAAGTGTTTTCATGGTGTTTGATGAAGTTTTTGCAAGGTTTTGTGATGAAGTAATGAGGGTTTTCAGTTGAGAGTTGAGGAGATAAGGAAATAATTGTGAAGAGATAAGAATGAGAGAGTGAGGGAAAATAATGATGAGGGGGTGAGTGTAGGGTGAGCTTTAACATTACACTTACTCTCTCCTTCCTTCATTAAAGCTTGCATTAATTGCCCTCATGACTCACCTAGCTACCTCCCTCATTCCAAAAGCAAGAAGATATTTCTCACACAAATATCTAAGGCAAGGTTAAATCAAGGCAAAGATTAGCTTAAGGTGTCATGGCTACTTAACAAGATTAATACTAACTAACCCTCACATTAACATGCACAAGTGTGTGCAAGCCATAACAAATAATAATAAAATATTAATTAATAGTTATAAAATGTGAGGAAACCGATCTGGTAAACTTTTCCTTAAAAATCCGCATTATCGCTTAATTATCACTAATCGCATTCTAAGGTGTTACAATCTCCCCCCCTAAAAAAATTCGCCCCCGAATTTAAAATTCTTACTAAGCCTACCTTCAAAAAGACTAGGGAATTTCAAAAGCATCTTGCTCTCGGCCTCCCAAGTGATCTCCTCACCAGTTGGGCTATGCCAAAATACCTTCACAGATGGCAAGACCTTTGATCGAAGTTTCATCACCTGCCAATCCAATATAACTACCGGCTGCTCGGTGAACGAAAGATCGCGCTCAAGCTGAAATGTCTGATGCTGAATCATGTGAGAAAGATATGAAGGTATCTACGAAGTATCGACACATGGAATACGGGGTGAACATCCGGAAAACTGGGCGGGAGTGCCAAACGATAGGCAACGGCACCAACTTGCTCAAGGATCTCGAAGGAACCTATAAATCTGGGACTAAGCTTCCCTTTTTTCCCAAATCTCATAATGTCCTTCATCGGAGAAACCCGCAGTATTACATGATCGCCCACTGCGAACTCAAGTCTGCGACGACGACGGTCGGCATAAGACTTCTATCTGCACTGGGCTGCTCTCATCCTGTCCTGAATCAGCTGGATCTTTTCCGTAGTCTCCTGAACTAGCTGGGGCCCCACATATCCTACTCTCGTTGAATTCGGTCCAACAGACTGGCGATCGACACTTCCTACCATACAAAGCCTCAAAAGGTGCCATCTTAATAGTCTCCTGAAAGCTGTTGTTGTAGGAGAACTCAATCAACGGTAAGTGACGATCCCAACTGCCACCAAAATCAAGCACGCATGCCCGAAGCATATCCTCTAGAGTCTGTATAGTCCGCTCTGACTGACCATCGGTCTGCGGATGGAAAGAGGTGCTAAAACTCAACCGGGTAACCAAAGCTTTCTAAAGCTTTTGCCAAAGACGGCTAGTAAACTGGGTAACTCTTTCGGATATGATGCATGTGGGAACGCAGTACAAACGCACTATCTCATCTATATACAACTGAGCATACTGAGTATAACCGAAAGTGGTCTTCACTGGAAGGAAGTCAGCCGCTTTCGTCAACCGGTCAACTTTCACCCAAATGGAGTCATCCCCCCGACTGGTCCTAGGTAGACCCACAAAAAAGCCCATGGAAATTTGCTCCCATTTCCACTCAGGAACGGGTAAAGGCTGCAACTCTCCAGCCGGTCTCTGATGCTCAGCCTTGACTTGCTGACAAGTCAGGCACCTCGAAACAAAGTCTAAAACATCGCGCTTCATCCTTTCCCACCAGTAAATGTCTCTCAAGTTACGGTACATCTTGGTAGAACCTGGATGAACGCTAAAGGCTGACTGATGTGCCTACTCTAGTATCTCGCGCCTCAACCTATCAATATCTGGTATACACAAGTGAGTCCCGTAACGTAGTACACCCAGGTCATCAATCGAGAACTCCGAATCTGTACCCTGCCGAACAAGCAAGAATCTCAGACAAACGGGCATCACTGGGCTGCGCCTCACGAATACGATCAAGTAGAAGTGGATGGGTGCAAACATGAGCAAGCTGTCCCCCAGTGGAAGTGAACTCAAACTGTACTCTACCATCGCACAAGGTTTTCCAATCTGCAGAAGACTGTCTCTGAACTACGCTCAACTGGAACAAGCTACCCCCAGGCCTATGACTCAAAGCATGAGCTACTACATTCGCCTTGCCCGAGTGATAAAGGATCGCACAAATCATAATCCTTCACAAGCTCCATCCACAGCGCTGTCTCAGATTCAGATCCCACTGCTGGAAGATGTACTTCAAGATCTTGTGGTCCGTGAAAATCTGACACGACTCCCCGTACAAGTAGTGTCTCCAGATCTTCAGCGCAAAGACCACCGCGGCCATCTCAAGATCGTGAGTGGGATAATTCTGCTCGTGCTCCTTCAGCTGCCTAGAAGCATAAGCAATAACTCTATCATGCTGCATCAATACACAATCGAGCCCCACTCGAGAAGCATTACAGTAAACGACAAATCCACCCGATCCAAAAGGCAAAGATAAAACTGGCGCAGTCGTCAACCGAGTCTTCAACTGCTGAAAACTCAGCTCGCATGCCTCGGTCCAAAGAAAAAGATCCCCCTTCCGGGTCAGTCCGGTCAGCGGTGCAGCGATACTCGAAAAATCCTGCACGAAACGACGGTAATAACCAGCTAAGCCCAAAAAGCTGCGGATCTCTGTCACGAATACAGGTCTGGGCCAGAGCTGCACAGCCTCGATCTTTCTCGGGTCCACAAGAATACCGTCTCCCGTCACCATAAGACCCAGGAAGTCAACTCTATCAAGACAAAATGCGTACTTTTAGAATTTAGCATACAGCTGGTGCTTTATCAATGTATGCAAAGCAATCCTCCAGTGCTGCTCATGCTCCTCTCGACTCCTAGAGTAGACCAGAATGTCATCAATAAACACAATAATAAACTGGTCGAGGAACGGCCTGAAAATCCGATTCATCAGATCCATGAATGCTGCTGGGGCATTGGTGAGTCCGAACGACATCACCAAAAACTCATAATTCCCGTAGCGTGTACGAAAAGCAGTCTTCAGAATGTCATCATTCCGAACCAGCAACTGATGATAACCTAAACGCAAATCAATCTTAGAAAAATGTTTCGCACCCTGAAGCTGATCAAACAAATCGTCAATGCGAGATAAAGGATACATATTCCGTACTGTAACTCGGTTCAGTTGACGATAATCAATACACAACCTCAAACTGTCGTCCTTCTTCTTGATGAACAGCACAGGAGCTCCCCAAGGAGAAACACTCGGATGCACAAGTCTCTTATCAAGCAACTCTTGCAATTGATCTTTAAGCTCTCTATGCTCTGCCAGAGCCATCCGATAAGGCGGTATAGAAATAGGCCCTACCCGGAAATCAGATCAATGCAAAAATCAATATCGCGATGTGGCGGCAAACCAGGTAACTCATCGGGAAAAACGTCAGGAAACTCTCGCACGATAGGAACCCGGTCCAACGACTCTACTGTGGTTCCAGTATAACAAATAAATGCCAAGAATCCCCGACATCCTCTCCTCAAAAGCCGACTAGCGCAAAAGGCTGAAATTAAATTGTGAGGGGCGGCACCACTGTCCCCCTACACAAACCGAACCGACTCGCCTGGAAAACTAAAACTGACTGTCTTCTCACGGAAGTCCACAGATGCATTGCAAGCAGCTAACCGGTCCATGCCAAGGAGAGCGTCGAAGTCCAACATATCTAGAAGGATCAAGTCGACGGACGAATCTCTATCTCCAATACAAACGGCACACGACCGAAAGACATATCGCGCAACAAAAGAATGGCCAACAGGAGTAATCACAACACGCGGCTGATCTAGAAAACACTACTCTCGGCCCAACCTCGACATGAAGTGTGTAGAAACATACGAATGCGTAGATCCCGGATCAAACAAAACATGTGCATCAAAAGAACATACAGAAAGGGTACCTAAAACCACAGCATTGGATGCCTGCGCGTCCTCATGAGTCAAGGGAAACACCCGAGCCTGCCCTCTATCGGCGACTAGCTGACCACCGTCTCTGCCACCCCGTCCCCTTGGAACAAAACCGCCGTGACCACGACCTCTCTGAATATGAGTCTGACGCGGAGCAACAATAGGCATAAGAGGCAACGCCCTCTGTGGTGGAGAAGGTGGTAGGGTAACATGTTGTACAGCTACCTCGCCTTCACGTGGCTCAGTACAATCTCAAACGCAATGACACAAACACCCGCAACGGAAACATCCAGATGAAAACTGCTAACTCTCCTGGGGATAAGAGCTAAATAGCTGGCCTTGCTCCGAGCCTCCACAACCCCCAGTACATGAACGGAATCTGTCACGGCATCTAAACGTCTGTCTCCCTGCTGATACACCAGTACGAACCCTCTTCAGTTCCGGAACAACCGATGTCTCGAAAAGACGCTCCTCAACTAATAGGGCTGCGTCCACCGCTGCTGCATACGTGTCACAATGTTGTACGCTGATAGCTAGGAAAAACTAGGTAAGCAGGCCTCGAAAAAACCTCCTAATCCGAATCTCCTCAGTACCTACCAAATACGGAGCATACACAGACAACTCCGTGAACTGCACATTGTACTCAGCCACCGTCATACCCGGAGTCTTGCGTAACGACTCGAAACTGCACGCTTGAGCATCCCTGACGCTATGTGGAAGAAAACGGGAAAGGAGCACCGTCCCGAACTCAGCCCAGGTCATAGGAGAAAGACCTGTGGCTCTGCCCTTCTCTAAAGACTCGCACTACTTCTGGGCCAGACCCTCCAGATGAAAACTCGCGACCTCTACCCATCTCGCGTCGGATCATCTTTGCAAACGACATATCCTGGCCATCCGATCGATAAACGATCGTAACACCTTAGATTTCGGTTACTGTTAGTTTAGACGTTAATACGGGTTTACTGTTAAAAGTTTACAAATTTGGGTTCCTCACATTTTATAACATTTAATTAATAATTTATTATTATTTTTTATAGCATGCACGCACGTGTGCACGTTAATATGAGGGTTTGTTTTGTGTTAATCTTGTTCTTAGCAACCATGACAACTTAACCCGTAACCTAATCCTTTACTTTAATCTAATCCTTGCTTTAATCCTTAACCCTAATCGTAGATATTTGAGTGAGAAGAGAGAAGATATTTCTTATTGGATGTGAGGAGGTGGCATGGTGTGTGTGAAAGCATTAATGGTGTTTTAATGCAAGGTGCTCTTACCCCTTAACCTCACCTCCCTCTCTCTTTATCATTCACTCTCTCTCTCTTTTTCTCCCTCTCTTTTCATTTCCCTCAATCCTCTCTCATTTAAACTGAAAACTTTAGTTTCCATCACAAAACCATATCAAATCTTTCATAAAAATCACATCTTTTACCACCTTTTGCCTCTTGGATACCTTGGAGCTTGCAAAGCTTGGATCTTTGACTTATTTTGGTTAGGTATTGATCTCTTTCAGATAATTTAGTGTTTATTGTGTTTCGTAGCTTAGTTGTTGCAGTTTTGATCACGTATCATATCATTTTGGGTAAATATGGTATTTTTAGTGTAATTTTGGGTCTGAGATGATCTTCTATCAAACCAGGTAATTGTTGCAAAAGTTCCCATCACAGTGACCTAGTGTAGTGACCTAGAACCTACTCACAAAATATAAGCCCATTTCCTTTTCGTACGGCCGCAAATTTATTTCTTCTGGCCGCAAATTGCGGCCAGACTGGGGAGTTAGGGTTTGGGTTTTGGTAAAGGGGTCTCTGGGGTTGTATGTGGTCTCATGGTACTTGCAACTTTTACAGATTGTTAGTATAACAAAATCTGGGGCAACTTTGCGTATTTCTAGTGTTCGTTTCACGCGATACGTTTTCCGATACGGTGCGTGTTCTGTGTTGCTGTTGCTCTGAGTTGGTTTCATAATGTCGCTATACACATTAGCTACAATACGAACACTTAAGAGAACGTTTATGTTGTCGTGTTGGTCCATGTAGATTGTACGTGTTTTGGGTCTATTTCTAATATATATCCGTTATATTGTTTTATGTTACAGGTTCGCAGGCGGGGAATTCGGACGCTGCGACAAAGGAAAAATAGGTGGTTGGCTTCACTTAGCCAGGAGCGTTGGTGAGTAGATTTAACATCTACAGGGGAATCGCCCGCATTGCGTTATGCGTCTGGGCTAGAGATGACTTGACCTTGTCGCATATTCTATTTCATATTTAGAGTTGCGCATGCACCTTATTACTTAGTTACTTGTTGTGCTTGGACTAGTACCCTTAGAACACTGTACATATTATTGACGGCTCATGTTGCATGAGAACTGATTGTATGCCACAGACACCGTCAATAATTGTCATGTCACGCACACCACACTACCTATATGATATTGTTTGGTTAGGGACATTGAGTCATTGATTCAAATTTCTTTACGCATATGACATATAGCATACCTGTATACCTACATGCTTACACATATGCCTTGACATGCTTACATGCTAATTACCTGTATACCTATAGGGTATTGTATCATTAGCGATAGGTACATACACACATAATGACATAGCTACATGTATACCTTGCATACATATTTACACATATACCCGGAGGGTATATTACATCATTACTGATACGTAGATACCTATATCTTGCTATACCTTTATGTTTACACATATATCTGGTTATAGCTACATTTTACCATTACTTGATGTTATTTAGAATTGGAGAAAATAGGAACCGCATGATATTTTATATTAACTTGTTGCAGTTAATTAGTGGCTTTTCGTTTATATACTTACATTTCAGTTTTGTGTTGCATATATTATATTCATGGATTTTCGCATTGAGATTTGGATTTTTAATGATATTTTCTGGATTTGAGGACCGTGGTAGTTTCATGAAATTTTGCAAGTATTCTTATTCATTACTTGATATTTGGATGCATCCACTCAGAGATTTGTTTTATACCGATACGTGGATCACGGGTGTCGATACCGGACACTTACGATTCGAGGAACGTATATACCGATACGTGGATCAAGGGTGTCGATACCGGACACTTACGATTCGAGGAACGTATGAATTTGAGAAAGACCAATACGTGGATCACGGGTGTCGATACCGGACACTTACGATTCGAGGAACGTATAGATATGAGTATTTTTGTGTCGATGCTAGACACTTCTTTTCATGATATTTTTACTGCTAAGTATATATAACAGTGGAATGGGACAGTGTTGTATATATATATATATATATATATATATATATATATATATTAGTGGAATGGGACGCTAATACATATGGCTACATATAAATTCATATACTTCATCATAATTATTCATGCAATTATATTTAGGATATTGAGGTTCACTTGATATTGGATTTAGGATATTTGAGATTTACTTGATATTGGATTCAGGATATATGAGATTCACATCATATTGAATACAGGATATATGAGATTTACTTGATTTTGTACATTCAGGATATATGAGATTTATTCGATATTGTATATTCAGGATTTGTGAGACTTATATGATTTGAGAGCCAATTTGGGGGCTGATTTGTGGAAATTGGGATTTGGATTGTCTTGATGGATTTTGATCCTACCACGATATCAGGATTCCGTGGAAATGACATGTTTCATTCCATATTCCACATTATTGTTTATGCACTGCTACATGTATCAGTGTACCTGCTAGAGTACCTTTCATGACTGTTGCATTTACATATTCTTATTTTATATGCATTGCTTAATGTATAGTTGTACCTGCTAGTGTACTTTTCATGACTGTTGCATACATACATTGTCATATCAACGCTTCATGTATTAGTTTGTACCTGATAGAGTACCTTACATGATTATTGAATACAGATTGTCATATTATTATAGCTTCATGTATTAGTTGTACCTGCTAGTGTACCTTTCATGACTATTGCATTCATATGACCTTTTTATTGCTATTAGCTTGCATATGCTAGATTCGCGCTGTACGTGCGTACTTGCGATTACCTGCATATGTTATTTACTATTCACGAGTTGGCAACTCACCCCCGTTGTACCACAGTATTTTGCAGGTTGTTCCCCAAAGTAGTCGAGGCAGGCTATTCATCTATCATATCATCTTTTGCTGCCGATACCGCTTCGGCTCACAGTGTGCATTTTTGCTCGGGTGGGTTTTTGCAGTTATCCAAGGTTGTTTATTGCATATTCGTTGTATCCATGTACTCTCCATCTATTACTTTCATGTGTATGACTTAAAGACTTCATGTGAGGGCGATAATGTATATTTTGGTGACTTGGATGTCTTTTATGCAGTTTTACTTATATCGTCTTTTATTTCTTCGCTACGGTATCGTATATCTGTTGTGGTGGTTGTTTTCCTCCTTTGGGCGTGTTTTACTCCCGTTTGGGGATGCTTTACTTATTTATATTGTACCCATTTTTGGGGCTGGTTTTTTTACAAAGGAGGTGCTGTCAAAATTTTAAAGGAAATAAAGTTGGACTTTTAAAGAATTTGGATTGAGATTTCAAAGGTTTTAAACTGTTCTTATTTTTTACTACTTTTGATGGTTTAGATTGCTTGGTTTTCGGCTTATTTAAATTGCGTTACGTCTGTGGACGTTGCGTAGTTTAAGGGCCATCACATGCCAAATTTCGGGTCATGACAAAGTTGGTATCAGAGCGCTGGGTTTTACCTTTCGGAGTGCAGGATGACGTTGGTATGATGGAGTATGTAGCTTAAGCAGTATAACGTAGTGTGTGTATGTCCGCGGCATACTCACGATGCGATACTCCGCCTAAAGTGTCCTAAGTATAAATTGCTTGAAATTCCTTCCTTGATGACATATCCTTGTGATTCGATTTCCGTGTTCTTATCGAATCTTATTTACATTTATAGCCTTTGCTGCCGATGACTATAGGGACTCAAAGTGATGCAGCGAGGGCCGAGGTCAGAGTAGACTTGGGTGGTACGAGAAATGACCAGGATGGCACGCTCATTGCACAGGAGAAGATGGATCCGCCTTCGACAGATCGTATTGATAGGCTTATGGTAGAGATGCAGGACTTGCGCCAGACGATGAGGTTTTTGGTTGAGGCCAGCAGAGCACAGCGATAGGAGGTTTTCACCCCTGTTACCCAATTGTTCCATGCGATCAGCACACAACATTTCGTCACCTACATAGCACCAGTGGATGCAGCCCCAGTTGACGAGGCACGTCGTCCAGAGACTTTGGGTGTTCCAGAACAGTGGAGGACTCATACCGGAGTACCGGCCGAGAGACAGAGGCATAGTCTTTGAGACAGATTTAATGACCGTCGAGGGAGTAGCATAGGCTTGGGATGAGGACAGTTGTTCAGCTCTCATCCCCAGGAGGGTCAGCAGTCATTGCGTGGATGTTTCTGGTGAGGGAGCCTTCATCACCTCATCAGGGATTATTCCTTAGCACCGCGTCAGACTCATGTTCAGAGAGGTCGTGGTCGTGGAGGATTCGCTCGGAGGGGACAGGTTGGCAGAGGAGGAGTTCAGCCAGTTGCGGGTAGGGGATATTCACGAGAGTTTTCTTCTACTCATCGGGACGAGCGGGCGTCCAATGCTGAGTTTTCAGGTATTCTTAATTCGTATGTTCTTTTGATGCAATTGTTTATTTTACACACTTTGTGCCATGGTTGGGCCGAGAGTCGTGTTAACTAGATCAGCCGTTTGATGTGTTAACTTCTGTCAGCGATTCTTTTGTTGCGCGACACGTATTACGGTCGTGTGCCAATCGGATAGGAGATAGAGATTCGTCCGTCGTTTTGATCCTTCTAGAGATGTTGGATTTGACGTTCTCCTGGGCACGGACTGGTTAGCTACATGCTAGGCGTCTGTAGATCTACCGCATGAAAATAGTCAGGTTTTGTCTTCATGGCAAGTCAGTTCTGGTTGTGCAGGGGGAATGTTGTGCCGCCTCTCACAGCTTGAATTCAACATTTTTCGCTAGTCGGCTTTTGAGGAGATGATGTCGAGGATTCTTGGCGTTCATTCGTGATACCGGAGCCACCATGGGTTTGTTGGACCGGCTTTCCATCGTGCGAGAGTTTTCCGACGTTATTCCAGATGAGCCGGCGAAGCTTAGGGAGCTTAAGAATCAGCTGCAGAGTTTTTTGTTGGGGGCTTGTACGTCTGAGTGTTTTGCTTTGGGGAGCTCCTATTCTGTTCGTCAAAGAGAAGGACGGCAGTTGAGGTTGTGTATTGATTGATCGTCAATTGAACCAGCTTACGATGCGGATAGGTATCCTTTACATCGTATTGACTATTTCTTCAATCAGCTCCTGAGAGCTTGACATTTTCTAAGTTTGTTTGGGATCGGGTCATCATTGGCTGCGGGTTCGGAGTTATGACATTCCGAAGACCGCGTTTGTGCGCGCTACGGGATTTTTTTTGTTTTGGTGGGGTCGTTGGACTCACCAATTCCCCAGCAGCATTTGTGGATATGATGAACCAGATTTCTTCAGGCCGTTCCTCGACCAGTTTATTGTTGTGTCATTGACGACAATCTGGTCTATTCCAATGTGTCGTGAGGAACAGAAGCAGCACTTGAGGATTTTCTTTGCAGACATTGGGAGAGCCCCAGCTGTTTGCTAAATTCTCGGAGTGTTCCTTCAGGCTTGATTATGTTGACTCCCAGGTCTTGTAGTTACGGGAGACGGTTTTGTATGGTCCCGAGGAAGATCGAGGTCGTACAGCTTAGGCCCAGACTTATATCCGGGACAGAGGTCCGTAGATTTTTGGGCTTAGCAGGTTTTTACCGTCGTTTCGTGCAGGATTGTTAGAGTATCGCTGCACCGTTGACTGAACTGACTGGAAAGGAGGTTTCTTTTCTTTGGACTGTGGCATGCGTGCAGAGTTTTCGGCAGTTGAAGACTCGGTTGACAACTGCACCAGTTCTTTCTTTGCTTTTTGGTTCGGGCGATTTTGTTGTTTAACTGAGATGTTTCGCGAGTGGGGATCGATTGTGTGCTGATGTGACACTATAGAGTTATCGCTTTTGCTTTCCGACAGTTGGAGGAAGTACGAGCAGGATATCCCACTCATGATCTGGAGATGGCCGCGGTGGTCGTGCATTGGAGATTTGGAGACACTACTTGTTTGGAGAGTCGTGTCAGATTTTCACGGACCACCGGAGCTTAATGTACATCTTCCTGTAGCGGGTTTGAGTGTAGAGACAGTCTTCTGTAGATTTACAGTTCTTGTGCGATCGTGGAGGACAGCTTAAGTTCTCCTCTACTGAGGGGACGGCTTGCTCATGTCCGCACCCGTCCACTATTCCTTAATCATTTTCGCTAGGCACAGCCCGCCGAGGCTCATTTGTCAGAGATTCTTGAGCATACTCGGCTGGGTAAAGATTCGGAGTCCTTGATTTGTGACCAGGATGTGCTACGTTTAGGGACGCGTTTGTGTGTACCTGTTGCTGATGGGCAGAGACGCGAAATCCTAGAACATGCACATCAGTCAGCTTCCTGTGTTCATTCAAGTCCACCAATATGTGACTTGACTTGTGCGTTAGTTATGGGTGGGCAGGGATGAAGAGTGAAGTTTCGGATTTCGTTTCAAGGTGTCTGTCTTATTGTGAGGTAAGGTTGAGCATTTGAGACCGGCTGAAGAGTTGCAACCTTTAACCGTTCCAGAGTAGGAATGGGAGAAGATCTCCACGAATTTTGTTGTGGTGTCTACCCAGGCTTAATCAGAGTGTGACTGCATTTGGGTGGTTGTAGTACGGTTATACTCTGTTTGCTCAGTTGTTCTTTGTTAAATTTGTGCGTTTGCACGAAGTTCCTTCACGCGTTGTATCCAATTGAGGCACCCTTTTCGCTTGCCGTCTTGGGCAGAAGCTTCAGGAAGCCTTGGGTACTGGTTGAGCTTGAGCTCCGTTTTTCTATCCGCAGGACGAGGAGTTGTGAGAGCGGGCTATACAGACTCTGGAGGATATGCTTGTGAGTACGTACTAATTGTTGTTGGCAGTTTGGATCGTCACTTGCCATTGTTAGGGTTCTCCTTCGATAGCTGTTATCAGGAGGCACTCCAATTGGCAACATTTAGGTTTGTTGTTAGGTCGTGCCGATCGCCAGTTTGTTTTTCTGACTCTGCGAGTGTACGATTTTTGGACCCCAGCTAGTCTAGAGACTTCGGAGATGATCCAGTTATATCAGGTCAGGATGAGGACAACGCAGTGCAGACAGAAGTCTTATGCCGACCGTGGTGGTCGCAGACTTGAGTTCGTAGTGGGAGATCATGTATTCCTATGCTTTTTCCAATGAATGACGTGTTGAGTTTTGGGAAGCTTATCCCAGGATGGTAGGTCCTTTTGAGATCTTTAAAGCGAGTTAGTTCCGTTGCCTTTAATTTGGCACTTCCTCCCAGATTATTGAGTATTCACCCCGTATTTCTGTGTGTCGATACTTTGCAATTACCTTCATGACCTTTCTCACATGATTCAGCACCGGACTATTTAGTTTTGACGCGATCTTTTCGTTCACCCGCACCCAATTGTGTTAATGGTTCGGCTGGTAGAGAAACTTCGGTCAAGGGTCTTGCCATCTATGGGGGGTTTTCTTTGGCGTAGTCGTATAGTGAGGTGATCACTTGGAAGGCTGCGAGCAAAATTTGGGAGTTTTGTAATCTTCTCCTTGAAGGTACGCTCAGTGAGAATTTTAAATTTGGGGACGTATTTTTATAGGGCGGAGATTGTAACCCTTAGATTTCGGTTAATGTTAGTTTAGAAGTTAATGCGGGTTTACTATAAAAAGTTTACCAATTTGGATTCCTCACATTTTATAACATTTAATTAATAATTTATTATTATTTAATATAGCATGCACGCATGTGTGCACGTTAATGTGAGGGTTTGTTTTGTGTTAATCTTGTTTTTAGCAACCATGACAACTTAACCCTTAACCTAATCCTTTGCTTTAATCTAATCCTTGCTTTAATTCTTAACCTTAATCCTAGATATTTGAGTGAGAAGAGAGAAGATATTTGTTTTGGATGTGAGGAGGTGGCATGGTGTGTGTGAAAGCATTAATGGTGTTTTAATGCAAGGCGCTCTTACCCCTTAACCTTACCTCCCTCTCTCTTTATCATTCACTCTCTCTTTTTTTCTTTATCTCTCTTCATTTCCCTCATTCCTCTCTCATTTAAACTGAACACTTGAGTTTCCATCACAAAACCATATCAAATCTCTCACAAAAATCACATCTTTTACCACCTTTTGCCTCTTGGATGCCTTGGAGCTTGCAAAGCTTAGATCTTTGAGTTATTTTGGTTAGGTATTGATTTCTTTATGATAATTTAGTGTTTATTGTGTTTCGTAGCTTAGTTGTTTCAATTGATCGCGTATCGTATCGTTTCGGGTAAATATCGTATTTTCAGTGTAATTTTGGGTCTGGGATGATCTGCTATCAAACCAGGTAATTGTTGCAAAAGTTCCCATCACAGTGACCTAGTGTAGTGACCTATAACCTACTCACAAAATACGAGCCCATTTTCTTTCCGTACGGCCGCAAATTTATTGCTTCTGGCCGCAAATTGTGGCCAAACTGGGGAGTTAGGGTTTGGGTTTTGGTGTAGGGGTCTCTGGGTTGTATGTAGTCTCATGGTACTTACAACTTTTACAGATTGTTAGTATAGAAAAATCTGGAACCACTTTGCGTATTTCTAGTGTTTCGTTTCACGCGATATGTTATCCGATACGGTGCGTGTTCTGTGTTTCTATTGCTCTCAGTTGGTTTCGTAGTGTCGCTATACACGTTAACCACAATACGAACACTTAAGAGTACGTTTGTGTTGTCGTGTTGGTCCGTGTAGATTGTACGTGTTTTGGGTCTATTTCTAATATATATCTGTTATATTGTTTTATGTTATAGGTTCGCAGGCGGGGACTTCGGACGCTGCGAAAAAGAGAAAACAGGTGGTAGGCTTCACTTAGCCAGGAGCGTTGGTGAGTAGATTTAACATCTACAGGGGAATCGCCCGCATGACGTTATGCGTCTGGGCTAGAGATGACTTGACCTTGTCGCATATTCTATTTCATATTTAGAGGTGCGCATGCACCTTATTGTTTAGTTACTTATTGTGCTTGGACTAGTACCCTAAGGACACTGCACATATTATTGACGGTTCATGTTGCACGAGCACTGATTGTATGCCACACACACCGTCAATAATTGTCTTGCCACGCACACCACACATACCTATATGATATTGTTTGGTTAGAGACATTGAGACATTGATTCATATTTCATTACTCATATGACATATAACATACCTGTATACCTACATGCTTACACATATACCTTGACATGCTTACATGCTAGTTACCTGTATACCTATAGGGTATTATACCATTAGCGATAGGTACATACACACATAATGACATAGCTACATGTATACCTTGCATACATATTTACACTTATACCCGGAGGGTATATTACATCATTACTGATAGGTAGATACATATATCATGCTATACCTTTATGTTTACACATATATCTGGTTATAGCTACATGTTTACCTTTACTTGTTGTTATTTAGAATTGGAGAAAATAGGAACCACATGATATTTTATATTAACTTGTTGCAGTTAATTAGCGGCTTTTCGTTTATATGCTTACATTTCAGTTTTATGTTGCATATGTTATATTCATGGATTTTCGCATTGAGATAGCAACAAAGAAGAAGCGAGGGCGAGCTTTGTGAGAGAGTGGAGGCCCCTTCGCGAAGGAATGTGGATTTTTCATGATATTTTCTGGATTTGAGGACCGTGGTAGTTTCATGAAATTTTGCAAGTATTCTTATTCTTTACTTGATATTTGGATGCATCCACTCAGAGATTTGTTTTATACCGATACGTGGATCACGGGTGTTGATACCGGACACTTACGATTCGAGGAACGTAAATACCGACACATGGATCAAGGGTGTCGATACCGGACACTTACGATTCGAGAAACGTATGAATTTGAGAAAGATCGATACGTGGATCACGGGTGTCGATACCGGACACTTACGATTCGAGGAACGTATAGATATGAGTATTTTTGTGTCGATGCTAGGCACTTGTTATCATGATATTTATACTGCTAAGTATATATAACAGTGGAATGGGATGCTGTTATAAATGCATATATATATATATATATATATATATATATATATATATATATATGCATGCATGTATGTATGTATGTATATTAGTGGAATAGGACGCTAATATATATGTATACATATAAATTCATATACTTCATCATAATTATTCATGCAATTATATTTAGGATATTGAGGTTCACTTAATATTGGATTTAGGATATTTGAGATTTACTTGATATTGGATTCAGGATATATGAGATTCACATGATATTGAATACATGATATAAGAGATTTACTTTATTATGTACATTCAGGATATATGAGATTTATTCAATATTGTACATTCAGGATTTGTGAGACTTATATGATATGAGAGCCAATTTGGGGGCTGATTTGAGAAAATTGGGAGTTGGATTGTCTTGATGGATTTTGATCCTACCACGATGTCAGGATTCCGTGGAAATGACATGTTCCATTCCATACTCCACATTATTGTTTATGCACTGCTACATGTATCAGTGTACCTGCTAGAGTACCTTCCATGACTATTGCATTTACATATTCTTATTTTATATGCATTACTTCATGTATTAGTTGTACCTGCTAGTGTACCTTTCATGACTGTTGCATATATACATTGTCATATCATCGCTTCATGTATTAGTTTGTACCTAATAGAGTACCTTACATGATTGTTGAATATAGATTGTCATATTATTATTGCTTCATGTATTAGTTGTACCTGCTAGTGTACCTTTCATAATTATTGCATTCATATGACCTTTTATTGCTATTTGGTTGCATATGCTAGATTCGCGCTGTACGTGCATACTTGTGATTACCTGCATATGTTATTTACTATTCATGAGTTGGCAACTCACCCCCGTTGTGCCACAGTGTTTTGCAGGTTGTTCCTTAGAGTAGTCGAGGCATGCTATTCATCTATCATATCATCTTTTGCTGCGGATACCGCTTCGGCTCACAGTGTGCAGTTTTGCTTAGGTGGGTTTTGCGGTTATCCAAGGTTGTTTATTGTATATTCGTTGTATCCATGTACTCTCCATCTACTATTTTCATGTGTATGACTTAGAGACTTGATGTGATGGCGATAATGTATACTTTGGTGACTTGGATGTCTTTTATGCAGTTTTACTTATATCGTCTTTTATTTCTTCTCTACGGCGTCGTATATCTGTTGTGGTAGTTGTTTTCCGCCTTTGGGCATGTTTTTCTCCTGTTTGGGGATGCTTTACTTATTTATGTTGTACCCATTTTTGGGGCTGGTTTTTTTTACAAAGGAGGTGCTACCAAAATTTTAAAGGAAATAAAGTTGGACTTTTAAAGAATTTGGGTTGAGATTTCAAGGGTTTTAAATTGTTCTTATTTTTTACTACTTTTGATGGTTTAGATTGCTGGGTTTTCGGCTTACTTAAATTGCGTTACACCTGTGGACGTTGCGTAGTTTAAGGGCCGTCACGTGTTAAATTTCGGGTCGTGACAATGACTGGGGATCCTCAGCTGCATCAGTGTTAGTGAAAACCGGAGGCCTCAGCCTCATATACTCCGATAGCGATACGGTGATCACCTCTGTAGCTGCAGGTATAACTTCCAGAACAGTAGGAACCAACACAGTCCCCGTAACAGGTGGGACAACCTCCTGTCGCTGCGCTCGATTGGCCTCAACTAACATCCCCATCATCTGGCACATATCCTGCATACCGGCCTCAAGCCTAGCAATACGGTCCATCGAAAGTGGATCAATCTGCTCCTGCACAATGGCCGTACCTCTGATTAGTGTGGGCTTTTGCGTATGCGCTTTAAAATCATGGAATTAACCACAATCAATAACGGTATCGCTTGGTAGCTAGCCGGTTGAGTACGGGTCGGTCTACAGGGAGATGGATTCCTAATCTATGTGTTCTAACGATTTAATCCGATCAAATCGGGTTTTGTTTTAAGATATAAGAATGAGATTAAATTAATTTAAAAGCTTGCTAGGGTGAGGATTAGGTCAGTTCGAAATAGGGATTCTTCTCACTGCTTTTAATGCCCTAGTTAGGATTTTAGGTGTTAGGGTAATAGTCAACAAAGGGATTAGCACGACTAGGAAGAAACTTAGTTTCTTCCTTTTGGTCCTTGTCCGTCCTTTCTTAACTCTTAGCCCAACCTCTGTGTAAATCAACTACAACCGGTCTTAACTAGGGAATCACCGCTATCTCGTAGGATAGGGTGCCGTATTGAGCGGTGTGTGGTTAATTTAAATAGAATCTTAATTAAAAATTATGGGAGCAAGAAAATGAGGGAGAGAGATTTCCTTCTCTTAAACCTTCCCTCTCCTAACCCTAACAAGTGAGGAATTACTCACTCATTAGGGTATTAACAATGGAATTCATTTTTTATAAATTTTTATATTAGAAAACTAAATTGCAAATATTAAAAGAACAGATAAAAAAAATGCAAGAATTATATTCAGAAAAGGAATGCGAGATATAAATAAAAATACTTTACTTTATTGATGCACTCTTGAACGATTACAAAGTAATTGAAATTTAATCTAGAATTAAAAAGAGGCATCTCAAAAGAGGCACACCCCAAAAGAGGCTATAGGCTTTTTTATTTATAGTTAGGAGAAACCCTAGGGTTTACATCTGATCCACATCTAAAATTACAAGACTATCCTAAGAAAGTCGGGTCAAAGCATCGACACCACCGACATTTTTGCACCGACACGTGCTCTGCACGGCCGCGGAACCGTGGTCATAAGCCTTGTTTGGCCGGGAATCCGCGGCCATATGGTGGGGTCTTGAATTCATTTTCTCAGGGCTGCTTCATGTTGCTTTTTCCTTCTGTTTTCTTCACTTTGTTCTTCAGAATCTTTTCTAGTTTCTTCCAGATTTCCAACAGTGCAGAATTTGTGGACTTTTACCGTTTACTTTGCGTTGAAGTCTTGAATCTTGTGCTGCCCTTGTACTTTGTATATTGAATTGTTTGCTGATCTTTGTTTGTTCCTCAAACTGGTAGGCGGTATCTTGCAGATTCATCTATTTGTTAGTCGCAGTCTCACATTTGTGGCATCTTTTCATTATATTGTTCCGATAACCTGTAACCTGCAACTATTCAGCAGACATGTATCAAAAGCACCTATTTATTTGCAATATGATTAAGAATGGGGATTATAATAATGCAAATTTCTGATATGAACAAATACCCCCAAACTTATCTTTTGCTCGTCCCGAGCAAAACCAATTTTATTCTCAACAAAATCCTAACCTCACTTTCGCAGGGAATCTCAATTGCACTGAGCTCGTGCAACAAGCCGTTAAACCTCTAGGTGTCCCAAGTAGGAGGAGTGTTGTCTCCTGATGGTTTTCAGCGGACACTACCCACAAAATCCGATCAATTTGGTCTGTTGACTTTCATTCTTCAATTCGGTGTTCTAGCAAGAAATTTTATTACCTTCAACTTAGAAATCATCAACTCGTATTTTTCACGCTTCCTTTTCATTTAACTTAAGAACATATACGTTTTGCAAGTTTATAAAGCTTTCAGCGTCTCTTAAGTTTTCCTTCTAAGGTTCCATCTCAACTTAGGAATTTTTATCATCTCTACTGAAGGTATAAGCCCTATCTTTCATTCCTATCTCTCATTCAAACCCCACTCATATACCCCTACGTGTGTGTATGTATCACCCCTACACTTGGAAATTCAATTCAAGCTATCATACTCTTGTCCATCGTCCAAAGTACTTTTAGTTCGTGAATTTTAGATGAAATTGCTCACACATCCTTCATGCGACCGTTAATACTTCTTGAGGTACTAACGACTGATTACAAAATGTGTTCGCGCATTAAGGCGTAATTCTTCGTCTTGTAATACCTAAGGCTTTAGCAGTGACTCCCAAACCAGTTAGTCTAAGGCACTAGGTGATAAAGCACCCTCGCTATAATTTTTTATTTATGCAGCCTTAAGTAATTACAAAATCAGTGTTCATTTTTTTTATATATCTTTATTCACACTTGTACTTTTATTTTATTTTCCTTCATACTAAGGATTTTAGACAAGAGCATTTCAAGGTATCCTTTACTATTCCAAGTTTCAAGGTGCATGTAGGTGCTAGTTGTGGGGTATATATTTTCAGAATTTAGACTTAAGGTTCAGAATTATTTTTCAGACTTACACCTCAAATAAAAATTCAATACTTTTCCCTTATTTTGACTTAGCCCAAGAACTGAACTCAAAATTTGCCTATTTCTAAATAAACTATAAAGACATATATTCTCTACAGTTAGACTTTAAGAAAGGTTATTTTTAGGGTTTTTACTTTACTAAGTTTAGAATCTAGTTTTTCCCTACAATTCAACCGTCATGTTGAACTTAAGTCAAATATGGCCAAAATTGACTTTTTCAATTTTTATAATTTTTAATTTTTTTTCAATTTTTATTGGTTTTAAAATAAGTATGTAAATGCAAAAATATACATATGAATGCGAAGGAAGAAAGCTTACCGAGCACACCCCCAAACTTAAACTTGACAATGCCCTCACTATCAGGCTACACTAAGAGGGTCAAAATTGTCCGTGCTCCCACGTTTTATTTATTTATTATTTTTTTGTAAAAGAAAACCAAAAATATATATGCACAAAAAGATCCCCCCAAACTTAAGTGAAACAGTGTTTTCATTGTTTAAGCATTAAAGTTCAGAGTTAGGGGGGAGAGAACAGTATCAAGCTATACAAGGCCTTACACAGGCCAAAGGTTAGCACCAACCATTCAAAAATTTTATCGTTATAATGATGTGGTTGGTGAAAGAATGGAGTGTAGAGAAAAGAAATGAGAAACACATGAGACCGTGTGGAGATAGAAGCAGTGTACGGTCTCGGTGGAGGAGAAGAATGGCGGAAGGGAAAAAGAAATGGTAGTGGTTCGACTTCTTCAAGTGGAGGTTGATTAATCACAAAATCCGTGTCATTTAGGAATGCACGTTCGTCAGCAAAAAGTTCTTCAAAACTCTCATTGATGTAATTGAACATTTTGCTGTCAGTATGTTTTGTGCCATAATTTATCATACTTGATTTGTCAAAAATTATGGAGGTAGGAGACTCGAAAAACTCATCTACCTCATTTTCAAAAGTATCCAAATCAAGTTGGCTTTCTGGAATGATCAAACTTGAATTATCGGATTGTGATTCATCAACACTCACTGAAATTATAGGAAGAATAGAAGAGGAACCTGAAAAAGTGGGAGAAAGAAGTTGAATACGAACTTGAGGGTGAAGATGGAGTGTATAAATTAGCACAATTTATAATGACCGATGTGTAAAAAGCGATTGTGTTAATCTATCAACCCACTGAGAAATGAGGTCAAATCCCTCAAGATTCGTGAGAAAACATGGGTACGTTAAACTTGGTAAACCAGAAATTGAAAATGAAAGGGATACGGTTTCTTGCATGGTCAGAACGAGGATGGAGGGAAGTATTTGAGGAAAGGTATCGGTTAAAGATTCAGGAGGGTGTACACATTCAGTGGAAGGGACAGGATGAATTGGAAAATCCGACTCATCAAACAAAACTGGTTCATCCTCAATACTATCCTCATAATTATCCTCAATAATCTCCTCAAAATTTAGCTTATCCATGCAATTCTCATCAAATTCAAGACGCATATGAAGTTCGGGAGAAACATTTAATGTCTCAGGATGATGAATTGGAAAGAAAAACTCATCCAAATTTGTGGGTTCATCATTCAAAATATTCCCAGCGTCAATATCCTCGATCAAGTGAAAATCAATTTTTTAGACACCTCATCAACAGCATGGATATTAATTAATTCAGGTTATAGAGTGGAGGTGTAGAGGTCAAAATGATTGGTGATGGTTTCACTCGAAAGGGACCCTTCACAATCAGGTAAATCAAACACTACAAAATCACACAACTCATTAGACGTTCTATTTTCAACTGGTGAATCATTTGGGACACTTGATAGACATTCAAAACTGGAGTTGTGAGACTCAATTAGGGATGGGTAGGTTTGATTTGGAAGTGTGTACAGCTTACTTTCACCACTCAAATTCTCAATCTGTCCAACCGCCTCATCATACATTGGAAAATTTGGAGCTAGTTGGAAACTAGCTACCGGGTCACTAGGTTGTATAAGGGCGGCCATGGATGCATTTAACTCCATTATCTGTTGTATTGACGCTACCATAAAATCTTCCAACGATTGTTCCAGACTAGACATGGGTTGTGAAGGGGTTTCAGTAAAAATTTCAAAGTTGTTTGGATACTGGAAACTCCCAAAAGGTTGTGTAGAAATAATGTCTAGGGAAGGTGCAACAGTTGGGTAGGGCTGGTAGGAATTGAATGGTTGGACAGGAGTAGGATCAACATTTGGATAAAAAGATAAATGGAAATGTTGATCCCAAGAACTGGAAGTGTTGAATGGAGTAAAAGATCGGCTACGGGATTGTTCAATATGTTCAGCAATAGAAATGGGTTTCGGAGTTACCACCGGACTCTCAAAAGGGGTATCAACGTAAGAAGGTGGTGAAGGTTGAAACGGTTGATACAAAGTGGATTGCGGAGTCCAACTGTTTCTCCTAGACGCGTCTATTCGATCTTTCAAAGAAATTTTGGGCATGGAGGGGTCGTCCGAAATTCGACCAAAACAATGAGCGTAGGAAGTAATGTCTGATTGAGGGTACCAAACTTCGGCAAGAGTTTTGTGAGGTGGGATACCCATGATGTGAGGAAAGAAAGGAAAAGAATGTGAATTTTTATTTATTTATTTATTTATATTTTTTATTATTATTTTTTAAAAAAATTGTTAGTTTTTGGAGTTTTGAAATTTTTGAAAGTGTTGAAAGAGTATTTTTTTTTTTGCAAAAATTTGTACGGATTTACGACGCAATTTCAAACAACCATAGTTTAAATATGCACAATCAAATCTAGAGCTAGGGTCTCCTAAGTCAATTAGACTACTCTTAACTGTTCCAAAGTGACAAGTTGTGAGATATCCCTCAAATCGCCTCTTCACCGCCAATTGTGGCCAGGTAAGTACAAGTGAAGAAAAGAGGGTTCCGCTCACGAATCACTGTGAGACAGGCCTTTTAAAGTTACCTTTCTCACTTGTCTAGCCTAGGCACCACAAAATCAGGTTTAGATAAACGACTGATTGCCCACAACCTTCTTTTGTCCTAATGAGTGCGACAGTCCTTAATTGGCTGAGTCTAGATATTTTTTAATTAGCTCAAAGCTGATGCATATGCTTTTTTTTTGTGATTTCTGGGGTCTTAGGAAGTGTAATGAAATCCCCACCAAATCTGTATTGGTATTATAGCCCCTTAAAAGTCTGTTTTAAATATGCAAAGCAATTAACACACAAAATCTAAAACACTTGCAAATTTTTTTTTATTTGGCAGCGCAAAGAATCTTGCACGAAAACAATTTATTGGAGGGGGAGAAGAAGTTTTTGCGCAGTGAACCATGGAGGAAAATTTTTCAGTCGTGTTCAGGGGTTACAGAGAAGGAAAGAAATACCCACAGAGGGATTTGATGTGCTGACGTCAGCAAAGCGTCGCGGATCCACGGTCAAATGTCTCTTCCCGCCGCGGTTCCGCGGTGTACTTGTTGGTTCAGATCCCAAAAAATTTGTTCTGTGCTGTTTTGATTATCCTCTGTCTGTTCAGATCTTTTGTTTCTGGATTTGTTCACCGAGCTTTCTCCAGATCTGAATCTGTCCGTCTTCTTTTCCTGAACAATTCACACAAAACCCCACAAAAAGAACAAGATGATTTTTATTTTTATTTTTTTTTATTTTTTTTGTGTTTTAAAATTTTTCAATTTTTCAATTTTATAATTTTTTTATTAACCCGAAATTACACAAAGAAAGAGTTTACCATCTCTCCAGCAACGGCGCCATTTGATTGAGAGAGATTTCATGTATGCGTTTTGAATCAAAGAAAAATCAATGTTAAGAAAATATACCGCAATCAATAACGGTGTCGCTTGGTAGCTAGCCGGTTGAGTACGGGTCAGTCCACAGGGAGATGGATTCCTATTCTATGTGTTCTAACGAGTTAATCCGATCAAATCGGGTTTTGTTTTAAGATCTGAGAATGAGATTAAATCAATTTAAAAGCTTTCTAGGGTTAGGATTAGGTCAATTCGAAAAAGGGATTCTTCTCACTGCTTTTAATACCCTAGTTAGGATTTTAGGTGTTAGGATAATAGTCAACAAAGGGGATTAGCAAGACTAGGAAGAAACTTAGTTTCTTCCTTTTGGTCCTTGTCTGTCCTTTCTTAACTCTTAACCCTAATCTCTATGTAAATCAACCACAACCGGTCTTAACTAGGGAATCACCGCTATCTCGTGGGATAGGGTGCCGTAGTGAGCGTTGTGTGGTTAATTTAAATAGAGTCCTAATTAAAAATTATGGGGGCAAGAAAAAGAGGGAGAGAGATTTTCTTCTCTCAAACCTTCCCTCTCCTAATCCTAACAAGTGAGGAATTACTCACGCATTAGGGTATTAACAATAGAATTCAATTTTTTTTATAAAAGTTTATATTAGAAAACTAAATTGCAAATATTAAAAGAACAGATAAAAAATGCAAGAATTAAATTCAGAAAAGGAATGCGAGATAAAAATAAAAATACCTTACTTTATTGATGCACTCTTGAACGATTACAAAGGAATTGAAATTTAATCTGGAATTAAAAAGAGGCATCTCAAAAGAGGCACACCCCAAAAGAGCCTGTAGGCTTTCCTATTTATAGATAGGAGAAACCCTAGGGTTTACATCTGATCCACATCTAAAATTACAAGACTACCCTAAGAAATCCGGGTCAAAGCACCGACACCACCGACATTTTTCCACCGACACGTGCTCTGCACGGCCGCGGAACCGCGGCCATAAGCCTTGTTTGGCCGCGGATCCGCGGCCATATGGTGGGGTCTTGAATTCATTTTCTTACGGCTGCTTCATGTTGCTTTTTCCTTCTGTTTTCTTCACTTGGTTCTTCAGAATCTTTTCTAGTTTCTTCCAGATTTCCAACAGTGCAGAATTTATGGACTTTTACCGTTTACTTCGCGTTGAAGTCTTGAATCTTGTGCTGCCCTTATACTTTGTATATTGAACTGTTTGCTGATCTTTGTTTGTTCCTCAAACTGGTAGGCGGCATCTTACAGATTCATCTATTTGTTGGTCGTAGTCTCACATTTGTAGCGACTTTTCACCGTTTTCACTGTATTGTTCCGAGAACCTGTAACCTGCAACTATTTAGCAGACATGGATCAAAAGCACCTATTTATTTGCAATATGATTAAGAATGGGGAATATAATAATGCAAATTTCTGATATGAACAACCACCCTGGTCAGTCCTCATCTCAGACGAGTCAACTCTGACCACGGCCCTCACGGCCGCTCTCTGCGCCCTCGTAGTCTTCGGCGGCATAAAGGCTGGAATGGAAACAGGATTCGATAAGAATCACAGAAATCGAATCATAAGGATGTATATAACCACGGAAGGAAATTCAAGCAATAATTCCAAAGGTCAATTAGGCGAAGTACCGTGTCGTAAATATTCTGCGGAATACACACACACTACGTCACTCTGGTTAAGCTACCTACTCCATCATACCAAGGTCATTCTACACTCCGAAAGGTAAAACCAAGCACTCCGATACCAAATTTGTCACGACCCAAGTTAGGTACATGACCGGCACTTAGACTACATAACGTCACCAGGCGTAACACAATTTAAGTAAGCCGAAAACCCATCAATCTAAACCATTACTAGAAGTAATAGATATAAACATTTTTGAAATCTTAAGTAAAACCTTAAAGCTTAAGTTTTTTTTCATAAAAATTTCGGCAGCACCTCCTTTGTAAAAGCTAGCCCCGAAACGGGTACAAACATAAGATATAACTAAAGCATCCCCAAACGGGAGCAAATCTCGCCCAAAGGCGGAAACAACCACCACAACAGATATACGGCGCCATAGCGAAGAAATGAGACGATAATCAACATAAAACAAAGGCCGGCTCACACAAGCACGACACCCAGAGTCACAAGGATATACAATATCGATCCTCACAACTCATCTCTAAGGCAATACATGAAGATGGTAGATGGAGAGTGCTAGATACAAAAGATATAAAACAACATCATCGGACGCCCTGCCGCGACTACTCTGAGGGTCCAACCTGCAAAACACTATGACACAATGGGGTGAGTTGCCAACTCGTGAATAAAAAAATAACATCATACTGTAATCGCAGGTATGCACGAACAACAAAAATCTATCACATGTAATCTGATAGCATAAGTGTGGCAATATGAATATGCAACAATCATGATCAAGGTACACTACCAGGGTACTAGATCTACATGAATCAATTGCATATCAATAAATCCTGAGTGTGGGATAAATAATAAACCTCATGCACAAATCATCAGCGTGGAAAAACCCGGTGTCTATCAACGACACCCCAAATCGAAAAATCCTCAGGCGCCGTCCCCAGGACTGGCCCTCACGGAACCTGATTGTCCAACATCGACACTCGCAATCCACATATCCATATGTCTCACGGAACCTGAGTGTCCAACATCGACACTCACAATCCACATATCCATACGTCTCACGGAACCGAGAAAAACTCATGGTGGACGCATCGAAATATCATATTAAAAGAAACCGGGTTTTCAAAACAATGCGTACTTTCTTAAAATATTCCCACGGTTCTCAAATCCATAAATCACATGAAATCCGTATCTCAATGCGTAAATCCATAAAACATAATATATGCAACATAGAACAGTAATATGAGCATATAAAGGGAAAACCTATATTTAAATGCATCAAGTTATTAAATATATCATGCGGTTCCCAATTTATCCAAAATCCAACGCAATATCATATGAAGCTGATCATGTAGCCATAGCAAGGTATATGTGTAAGCATGTAGGTATGCATGTATGCTATTTTTCATATGTGCAATCTCACAAGAATCAATGCCTCAATGTCACTAATCAATACAACATCACATATGTAAATGTGTTGTGCGTATCATGTGTAAGTGCACGGCGGCGCCCCGGCCGTCAATCCGACGCCGGAATCCCGGATCGGGCCATTAACCTAACACTAGCAAACTAGAATAAGAGTAGAGAAGCTATACCAAGTGATCCGTGTTCTTCGGTCTTCGTCTCCACTCCGATCTCCTCGCGGAATCTTCGGTCGTCGCCTCCTCGTCGAAACGGGCACCACATCGCCGGGTTCTTTTACGGGCTCCCACCTCTGGACCGAGGCAACTCGGGTGCGAAGTTGGCTAACCGACGCGTCCAAGGAATGTTGTAGACTAGTGTAGAAACCTTTGTCTCAATTGGGGTTGTGAAGTTGCCTTGGTGATATGGAGGTGTAGAATGAAAGAAGTTTTTTTTTTGGAAGAAAAATGGTGCTTTCATTTTTCTAGCAAGGAATAAGAAATGTGTAGATCAAAATTCCCCACACCCACACTCTCTAGTGGCCGGCCCGTTCTAGGAAATATGGTGGAGAAAAACTCAAGAAGGGAGGTGAGTGTAGGATAGCTCAAGGTGACCATAAGAGATGTGAAGAAAACTAGGAATAAAAGTCACACCATTTCAAATCTTTTCTTATCTCATTAATGCAAAGGATAAGAATAAAATGGAATCTCATGATGCTAAATCTATCATAATGCCACAAATGCAAGAAACCCCTCCACAAATGCTAATTTGCAAACTTGCAAATTAGCCCCTCCATCAGAAGAATCCGGCCGTGAAGGAACGAAGGAAAACTGGCCGGAACGGAATGCAAACTGGAAACTTCAGAAAACTGATCCCGTAATAAATTACAGGAAAACCCCATGACTGCATATACATGCCCGCATTTGTATTCCCACTGAATACAAATGCAAAGAGACAAAATCTACACTGTCCAATACTAGGATCCGGCTTAAACCAAAGCCCGCTAGTATAATCCGTCCGATCACGATCCGTGCAATACCGCACGTATCTGATCGAACCCTGCCATATCTCCATACGGCCTCTACAGCGTTTCGCCCGAAACTTGAGAAACTGGTCTGTGGGGGACTCTAAAGACTCGTCAATACTTTGGTTGTAGATTTAACCACTAGCACGTCAGAGGTATTAGCCTATACGTAACGGGCTACCAGGTATTGACAAAAAGGGACATCTGTGAACGAACTCATGCTGACACCCTACTGAGCCTGTCAGTGACAATATTCGTACAGTCCGGTCCTTTCGTCTATGAGCATCGCATGGCGGGCCTAGGGGGTTGGTAAAAGTCAGACCCCCAAAAGCGGTACAAGTCGTGTCGGAGTGTAGCCCAGAACACCCTGAGATACTACTGGAATACCTACCAGTAAATCTCCTGCCTTGGCCAAGGACTTTTAATGTACCGGCTCTCCTTGACACAGCGCGACCTCACCCCCAATACCGGGAGAGACGAACCCCTGCAGATCTGCTCACTGCCTCCATGTGGCTCGGGACTGTACCCAACTAAAACCTGTTTGCACGTCTCCTTTGAGCGTGGTAGGGTAGTAATCAAAGCACAATGGGAACTCACATGAGACAAATGACGATCTCAGGTCGATGAACTAACCTGTACACATGTTACCAGGGAACTGTCATCTGACGTCAGGTATAATACCAACTAGCAGGTTCCCGGCGAGTCCTGTCCGGTGTACTCATAACCCAATGAGCACCTGTATACATCTTAGGTGAACCAACTGACACCAGTGCCTTGTGAGACCGGCCACCGCCCTCGTCGGGGTCTCGACTGTATACACTAGTCTACTCTGGAGTATCGATGCCCTATCTCGAAACTCCCACGACTAGGGACCTTTTAAGGATATGCTTATAGACCCTAGCTCCCACTTATATGATCGCCCTCATACTGCTGGAAGTCAAGCAAGAATCCTAGGGGCTCTATCAACGCGCAATAGTGACCTGTAAGGTCACCTAAACCAGTACACGATGATAAAGATAAACCAGATAGCATACTATCATCTTGAGTAAGACTGTCCTACTGGGACAGGTCCTCCCTCAATCATTGTAATCACGTGCCTGTGATCCAATAATTGACTCTGATGGCACTATCTCCAACAATCTCCCACTTGCACTCAAGGCTAATTATTGCGATGTCGCATACTCACAGCCCGTGTGATACCGAACACCCAACTCCTTTACTAGTCAGACCCACAAAGCTTGTTTGCGAAACTATTGCGTTCGAGAAATAGCCTCAGTGAGTGGATCCGCTCTGATGTTTCTTTCTATGTCTCTCTTAATCTCAAGTTCGCGGAGAAAGGCATCTCCCGAAATGAGCAATACCTGTCTTAGAATATGTCTGGATGTCTGATGGGACCCAGCTCATAAATGAACTCCAAATCCAAACTTCTTAGACTGTATCGTCAACTGAACTTAATCAGTATCTTGCGTCATGCCTCCCTCAGTATCCCTTTGGACCACCTGTCCAAAATACTGCCCCTCGTCAGAAGGAAAACTATAACTCTGACAGCCACTCTGCCATCCAGGTCACCTTGGAAGCCTGGAATGATAACCGTCTCTTAAAGGAGGCTGCCGTTATCATATCCTTAGAACATCCACTTATGTTCTAAAACTGCTTCTGAATGTTTCTCCAGGATTGGATTAATATCAACTTATTGCACCTACTGCAAAAACAACATCTGGTGTGGTACTTGATATCTCATGACTGACTCAATTGCCTAAGCAAGTGATCTGCCAATCATGCATATCCCTTTCCCCTTTAGTCTGTAAGACACTTTCAGAGAGGGTGACTCCATTACCTACAAGTACACCACCATGCCAGGAGCCGTCCATTCTAAATACTCTTAGAATGCTGTCTAAGTACCTGTTAACAACAGAATTCTGCATTTTATACCGCCCATTCTTACGCTCGTGTGTTTATAGGTAGGTGCTTTTGATCTGTGTTTGTTACATATTTACAGAGTACAGGTTTTCAGTCCAAATATTGCAAATCATGACAAAATCTCCACAGTTACACCAAATACAGAACATCTGTTGACAACAGATAAAAGCCGGGTTCCGGTCATCCATATCCGTCCGGTGGTGCGTACCGGTTCCAGGGACAAGACATATGACAGCAGTCATTCGTGTCTCGGACAAGCACGGAGCACGAGAGGGGCTGCACAAGAATCAATGGGTGCGCGGAGCTCAAGAGAGATAAAGTCAAAAGTGAAGAAAAGATAACAATCTTGGACTATGAATTCTGCTGATATTCTGGAAGAAATTATCAGAAAATACATGTACCAGACAAGAGGGGACAGGAGACCAGGAAAACACTCAGAAGCCCACACCCTAAACCCACAGTAGGGGCGCGGATCCGCGGCCATAGGGGGCTATAGGCGGCGGATCCGCGGCCGTACGGTGTCCTCGTTCTGTCGTTTTTCAGGGGCTTTTTGGTAATCTTATTTTGGGTCTGGTGGTTGCCCTAGAACTCCATTCTCCTGCCTATAAATACAGCAGATCTGATCAAAGCCAAAGGGTCGAATTTTGTGTTCCTCTTTTGTAGTTTTTTGTATAGTTCTTGTTTCTTCTTCTTCTTCATTCCTCTTCCATGAAATGGTAGTGAGAGCTTTTTTGTGGATGTGAATAAAGATGAAGGTTTTTGTATTATCCTTTTTGTTAAGCTTCCCCCTTGAGCTCTCTACCTTAACTTGATCTTGCAACCTCTTAAGTGAGCTTGCAAGTTTAAGTTTTGGTCATTGGTCTCAAGGGGTTGTATCGTATTCTTTCACGGAATTAGCACTTCAATTCACATGCGTTCTCTACCCTTCCCTTGATCTTGCAACCTCTTCATTGAGCTTGCAAGTTTAAGGGTTGGCTATTGATCACATGCTTGTCTTGAGTCCTAGTTTCGTATTCTTTTTATCGCTTTTTATTACTTGCTTTTTATTACCTTGTCTTTAATTATTTGCAATTTTATTCCTTGTACTTTAATTACTTGTATCTTTTCTTTTCTTTGTTCTTTTCTTTTTGTCCTCTCTTTTTGGTTCTCTTTTGTGAATGTATGTAATTATTGTTGTTAAGATAAAATACGGTATTATAAGTTAACATTTCTTTGCCAATTCCTTTTCCCGTTATTTTCCATTTGAACTTCGCCCAAACCATACGCAAGCGCTCCGTTAGGCACCATACCATGACAAGGTAACGGTGATTCCTAACCGCGACCGGTTGCGTTTGGTTTGGCCGGAGGCGAAAGCAAGAGACAAGAATGGAAGGACAAGGGTAAATAAGCCGGATTCCACGAATACCGCGCTTAAATCCCCTAATCCACGTTGTTGCCGATTGCTTAGCTTCAATTGGTCAAGACTCGGCTCAAAGGTTTTGAGTACGGATTTCTTTAGCTTATAATCTCGTATCTTTTCTTAACAACTTTATACTTGCAAATAAACACATAGGTTAGAATCAAACTCATACAGATTCTTTATTAACTCGTCTAAGACAAGAAGGTAAGATACCACTATCTCCCTGTGGACCGACCCGTGCTCAACCGGCTAGCTGCAAAGCGACACCGTCCTGATCGCGGTTACACTTAAATTCTTTGAACATCCGACACGCTCCCGGCGTGCGATCAAATGGCGCCGTTGCCAGGGAGACGGTAGCGTATTTTCTTTCTTGTTATTCGGGTTAATATTCTTTTTGTATATATTTAAAAAAAAAATTTAAAAAAAAAAATTCTTTTTGTTTTTGTTTTTTTTTGATCATTTTTGTGGGCAAGAGTGCAGATTTTTGCGTATTTGCAAACTGCGATTGTGGGGAGCAAAGTGTACATTCAAGGTTAAGGTGATTACGAAGTACAGTGCCAAAGATCCGGGTAGTTTGACCCGCGCAAGCGAACTTTTCAAGCTTACCGGATTTGATTCAACGGGGGTTTCCTAACCCAAAACTTAACGGTACGTATTTTACTAACACCTTCTTCTCAAATCCGACGCTTCCAATATACTATTCTTTGCAGGATTCTTTGCAAGTTCGCTAGCAAACGCTAAAAATTGACTAACCCGTATTTGTTGCAGCGCCGCGCTTAAACTAAAAAACGATTGTTTGATTCTTTATAAGAATTTTTGAATTGCGCATTGCATACATTAATACGGACTTAAGGGCAAGCGAACCCCACAACATACGGTAAAGGATTTCATCACCTTTTCCGTGGCCCACAAATCACGAACTTGCGCATAACGTCTACCCGCACAAATTTTAAAAGAAACTAGATTTTAAGCCTTAAGGACTTTGCGCTCACTAGGAGAAGTTAACTGTATTTAGAAGCTTGCTTAACGGTATATTGTTTACGGGGTGTCTAGGAAAGTGTTAACGGCGAAACCGCCAAAAGAGAAAGGGTTATTTAATTAAGGAATTTCGCGAAAGCGTTGGAAAACCTCCCCTTATCTCTGCACTTACCTGGCCTCGTGATCAGTGTATCTTGAGCCTGTTTCTCGATACAGTTTTACTTCGACAATCAAGTTCTCGAGCAAGTCTAGTTGACCTAGGTGAACCCTAGAACGATTAGGTGTGTGGTATTTTTGTGTCGTGATTATTTTTTTGTCCATATTCTTTTTTGTGTATATTTCATTCTTTTGCTAACAACTAACTAAAAAAAAAAAAATCACATTCTTTTTCCCCTCCTTTTCTCTACCTTTCTCCCTCTCTCTCTTCATATCATGGGTACCCCTCCTCGCAAAACTCTTGCCGAACTTTGGTACCCACAACCAGACATCACCTCATACGGTTCTTGTTTTGGTCGCACTTCAAACGACCCCTCCATGCCAAAAATTTCATTGAAAGATCGGATAGACGCGTCTAGGACGAACAACTGGACCCCGCAATCCACTTCGTATCAACCGTTTCAAACATTCACCCCTTCTTACGTTGATACACCTTTTGAAAATCCAGTTGTAACCCCAAGACCAATGTCTCTTGCTGAACATATCGAACAATCCCGTAGCCGATCTTTCACTCCTTTCACCACTTCGAATTCTCGGGATCAACAATTCCATTCACCTTCTTATCCCAATGTTGATCCCACTCCTGTCCAGCCATTCAATTCCTACCAATCCTACCCAACTTTTGCACCTTCCCTAGACATTGCTTCAGAACCGCCATTTGGGAGTTTTCAGTATCCAAACAACTTTGAATCTTTTACTGAAACCCCTTCACAACCTATGTCTAGTCTAGAACAATCGTTGGAAGATTTTAGGGTAGCGTCAAGCCAACAGATGATGGATTTGAATGCGTCCATGGCCGCCCTCATGCAACCTAGTGACCCGGTAGCTAGTTTTCAACTAGCTCCAACTTTTTCAATGTATGATGAGGCGGCAGGACAGGCTGTGAATTTGAGTAGAGAGAGTGAGATGTACCCCCTTCCAAATCAAACCTGCCTGTCCCAAATTGAATCCCACAACTCCTGTTTTAAAAGTCTATCGAGTATCCCACATGATTTATCAATTAAAGATAGAATGATGAATGAGTTGTGCGACTCCGTGGTGTTTGATTTGCCCGATTGTGAAGGGTCTCTTCCAAGTGAAACCGATCCTAAACCTTTTGACCTTTACACCTCCACTTTAGAACCAGAATCGATTAATATCCATGCTTTTGTTGAGGTGTTAGAGAATTTTGATTTTCACTTGATTGAGGATATTGACGCAGGGAACATTTTGGATGATGAACCCGTAGATTTGGCTGAGTTTGTCTCTTCAAATCATCATCCCGAGTCTTTAACTGTTTTTCCCGAACTTCATATGCGTCTGGATTTTGAAGAAAAATGCATGGATGAGCTTAATTTTGAGGAGAACATTGAGGATAGTTTTGAGGATGAACCAGTTTTAATTGATGAGTCGGATTTTCCAATTCATCCTATTCCTTCCACCGACTGTGTACACCCTCCTGCACCTTTAACCGATAACCTTCCTCAACCACTTCCCTCTATCCTTTCCATCGTTCCGACCTTGCAAGAACCCGTATCACTTACATTTCATATGTCCGGTTTACCAAGTTCGGCGTACCCATAGTTTCTTACGAATCTTGAGGGATTCGACCCAATTTCTCGGCGAATAAATATATTAGCACAATCACTTTTCACACGTCGGTCATCACAAATTGTGCTAATCTATTTACTCCATTTGCACCCTCAAGTTCGTATTCCACCTCTTACTCCCTTCCGCCATTCTTCTTCTTCTGATATACCGAGACCGTATCCTGCTTCTCTCCCAATACGGTCTCGCGTATTCTCTCTCTCTTTTCCCTACACCTTCTTTCACCAGCCACTGCTTTACAGAGATAAGATTTTTGAATGGTTGGTGCTCACTTTTGGCCTGTATAAGGCCTTGTATAGCTTGACACTGTTCTTTCCCCTCTAATCCTGAACTTCATCGCTTAAACAGTGGAAGCACTGTTTCACTTAAGTTTAGGGGGGGACACATTTTGGTGTATATATTTTTTTGTTTTGTTCTTTCTCCTTTTGTATATAATTTGTTTTTTAAGGAGCGCCGGCAATTTTGACCCTCTTGGTATAGCCTGACAGTGAGGGCACTGTCAAGTTTAAGTTTGGGGGTGTGCTCGATAAGCTTTCTTCCTTCGCATTCATTTGTATATTCTGCATTTGCATACCTTATTAAAAACCCATAAAAATCTGAAAATTTTCCAAAAATATAAAAAACTTTTTTGTCAAGTTAGCTTGTGGAAGAACTCTGATTCAACATTCGACGGTTTTTGTTTGAAAAAATAGGAATAACTAAATCTTATGTTTAGATTTTGAAAACCTGAAAGATAACTCTCCTTTGAAGTTAACTATAGATGATATACGTCTTTACATCACACTACACGTGTCGTAAGATTTTGGGAATTAGATGACAAGTCTTTCATGTTTAAACTTTTAAACAGATAAATGATTTTCTAAGGATCAAATAGGTTTGTTCTGAAATAAGTAATGTCAAGAATAGTTTATGAAGTAAAGCAAATATGAAGGAATGTTATTGATGCCGTAATTGGAGCTAAGTCTGAAAAATAACCCATCGGAAACTTGATTGGAATGATTACACACCAAACCCACTAAACACGTCTTTTATCCAAAAAATAATGGAACTGCCGGTTATATCTCCGTTCGTATTAAATCATCTGATTTTCACGACAAAACTGTCTTTTGTTTTTGGACCTAGGTAACTTGAGTAATTAAGTCCGCTGGGGTGTTTCTACACCTAATGCCCTAAAACCAACTGGTTTGGGTGCATTGGCCCAAAGCTCGCTAAGAAGCCTAGAAAGTCCAGATTAAAACAAAGTCAAGCAAGTGTTCTCTCCGAGTTAAAATTCCTAACGGTTCTTTGTGTGAGAATAATCTTGATAAAAGACAGACTTTTATAAAAAAAATTTAACGGAGATATGAAGGTTTTATTCTATGATAAAGACTATTGCACGTTCACAGTGGTGTGTATGAAATGAAAACAAGAAAAAGGTGGAGTGAAGAATAAGACCTAGTTTCCTGTTAGGGAAGATAGAAATTCTGAAGTTGAAACTTTACTGGAAAACAAAACTTGAAAAATGCTTAACTCCTTATAAAACTTATGTGATCCTTTTAAAATTGTTATCTGGGCTTTATTGTGCGACATGATGACTTTAATCGACCTTTCTGGAACTTAACGGCACTATTTGCACTACACGTAAAGACATATAAAACCTGTAGTTAAATAAGAAGCGAGGTGTGAAAACTAAAGGTTCGATAGTCTAGACTTAGGATTATAGAATTGTTATTTTCTGAAACAAAACTTTAGGGTTTGAATCTTATTTATTTTATGAAACCAACTTGACCGGATTTTGTGGGTAGTATCCGCTGAAAACCCTCAGGAGACAACACTCCTCCTACTAGGGACACCTAGAGGTTTAACGGCTTGTTGCACGTGCTCAGTGCAATCGCGTTCCCTGCGAAAGTGCGGTTATCATTTTATTTTTGTGAATAATTGGTTTTGCTCGGGACGAGCAAAAGTTAAGTTTGGGGGTATTTGTTCACAACAGAATACTGCATTTTATCCCGCCCATTCTTACGCTCGTGTGTTTATAGGTAGGTGCTTTTGATCTGTGTTTGTTACATATTTACAGAGTACAGGTTTTCAGTCCAAATATTGCAAATCATGACAAAATCTCCACAGTTACACCAAATACAGAACATCTGTTGACAACAGATAAAAGCCGGGTTCCGGTCATCCATATCCGTCCGGTGCTGCGTACCGGTTCCAGGGACAAGATATATGACATCAGTCATTCGTGTCTCGGACAAGCACGGAGCACGAGAGGGGCTGCACAAGAATCAATGGGTGCGCGGAGCTCAAGAGAGATAAAGTCAAAAGTGAAGAAAAGATAACAATCTTGGACTATGAATTCTGCTGATATTCTGGAAGAAATTATCAGAAAATACATGTACCAGACAAGAGGGGACAGGAGACCAGGAAAACACTCAGAAGCCCACACCCTAAACCCACAGTAGGGGCGCGGATCCGCGGCCATAGGGGGCTATAGGCGGCGGATCCGCGGCCGTACGGTGGCCTCGTTCTGTCGTTTTTCAGGGGATTTTTGGTAATCTTATTTTGGGTCTGGTGGTTGCCCTAGAACTCCATTCTCCTGCCTATAAATACAGCAGATCTGATCAAAGCCAAAGGGTCGAATTTTGTGTTCCTCTTTTGTAGTTTTTTGTATAGTTCTTGTTTCTTCTTCTTCTTCATTCCTCTTCCATGAAATGGTAGAGAGAGCTTTTTTGTGGATGTGAATAAAGATGAAGGTTTTTGTGTTATCCTTTTTGTTAAGCTTCCCCCTTGAGCTCTCTACCTTAACTTGATCTTGCAACCTCTTAAGTGAGCTTGCAAGTTTAAGTTTTGGTCATTGGTCTCAAGGGGTTGTATCGTATTCTTTCACGGAATTAGCACTTCAATTCACATGCGTTCTCTACCCTTCCCTTGATCTTGCAACCTCTTCATTGAGCTTGCAAGTTTAAGGGTTGGCTATTGATCACATGCTTGTCTTGAGTCCTAGTTTCGTATTCTTTTTATCGCTTTTTATTACTTGCTTTTTATTACCTTGTCTTTAATTATTTGCAATTTTATTCCTTGTACTTTAATTACTTGTATCTTTTCTTTTCTTTGTTCTTTTCTTTTTGTCCTCTCTTTTTGGTTCTCTTTTGTGAATGTATGTAATTATTGTTGTTAAGATAAAATACGGTATTATAAGTTAACATTTCTTTGCCAATTCCTTTTCCCGTTATTTTCCATTTGAACTTCGCCCAAACCATACGCAAGCGCTCCGTTAGGCACCATACCATGACAAGGTAACGGTGATTCCTAACCGCGACCGGTTGCGTTTGGTTTGGCCGGAGGCAAAAGCAAGAGACAAGAACGGAAGGACAAGGGTAAATAAGCCGGATTCCACGAATACCGCGCTTAAATCTCCTAATCCACGTTGTTGCCGATTGCTTAGCTTCAATTGGTCAAGACTCGGCTCAAAGGTTTTGAGTACGGATTTCTTTAGCTTATAATCTCGTATCTTTTCTTAACAACTTTATACTTGCAAATAAACACATAGGTTAGAATCAAACTCATACAGATTCTTTATTAACTCGTCTAAGACAAGAAGGTAAGATACCACCATCTCCCTGTGGACCGACCCGTGCTCAACCGGCTAGCTGCAAAGCGACACCGTCCTGATCGCGGTTACACTTAAATTCTTTGAACATCCGACACGCTCCCGGCGTGCGATCAGTACCCTGATTGGGAAACAACCCAAATCTAGATCTAAAACTATAGATCTAGTAACCAGAATGTACGATATAAGATCCAATTTCTATGTGGAGAAACTACTGTGTGACAACCAAAGTATAACCGATCGTAGTATAGGAATATCACTTCCTACTCTGTGTATGTCATCAAAATACCAGGACATCACACCCTACTACCTTCTTAGCAGATCCATCCCCTATTCTGATGAAGTCAAACCTATGACTGTCACATCAGAAATATATGATCTATCTCTGCTATATCTGCTTTAGTCTATAAATAGACATAAGCTACTTGTCCACTATGCTTCCGCTGCTCCCACTGACTACGACAACCCTCTGGCAGAGTCATATAGACGTACACTTCTAAAGCTAGTTCTGAACGACGCTATACTCATCCTCCTGCCGGGTCTCACAGTCTGGAACAACAACAATGGAAAGTCTGGATAGACAAGAACCTCTCTATCACCATCCTTGAGCATACCGAAGTACCTCTTGAGTGCCTGAGGTTACCCACCATATCTGCGGAGTGGCTAATGGAATGTCAAACTTGATTGAATCTTTAGGTTCTTATCAAATCTTTAGTAATCGTTCGCGGTTCTGGAATCATTTCCAGTTCTACCATACTCTCACTACTGTTTTCTGAAAAAATCCATTTTTATTAAAACTGTGGCGAGTCAAGAACAATATCACTATTGATCTTCCAGATGGTAGAAAATCAACCCTCGTCATAGCTCGGGTCAACCCACAAACAGCCATTACAGAAACGTGCCTTGAGTTATCCAGAGTCTGGTTTTAAGCATAAGCCGGACAACTCCCCGTACCTTAACATCGTCAAGATACGAACTGTTCTATATCCAATACAGAAACAGAGGCATTGATTTAATTGAACCAGATTCAAATCATGCAGCTGTCTCCAGAGCATGTTAAGTAAATGGAAGGAGGCCGATCAGCGTTACTCAACTTAGGAATGCTTCCAATTATGAGTATCCCGAAAAAGAAGCAAGTTCTCTTAAACATTACTATCAACTGAATACCTTACACAAGTATCTACATCTTCGATCACCCTGAAAAAACCCGATACTTGCAATACCTGGTTCTCTACTTTATTCATATACCTATAACTTCTCAAAACTTGGACCTTGTATTTCTACGAAACACATGTCTAAGAACTAGAGAAGTCACAAGTAAACAGAATATAGTACGAGAACCAACCCCTCTGTCCTAATGGACACTGGACAACATACAATACTCTATATAAGTCCCTTGAGTCTAATAACTCATTCACTGTGTGTCGTAGTTTGAGAACTGTACTTATGGTTAAGAAGAATTACACAGTTGTTTAATGCTCCTTACCTAACCATCCACTGATATAGATAAATGTCATAGACATAATTTCAAAAAGGTATATCTCACTCTATAAAAATAGACGTACAGATATATCAATTTGAAATTGGTACATAACAACGGATATTCAAAACCAAATATTTGCCGACCGACAAACAGCCCAGGCGATTTCCTCAAATATCACCAATTACAACGAATTCCGATATAATGAGGATGATCACCTAATTCCCAATAACTTACTCCCACTCATCATCTGTAAAACCATACAGATGTAAGAATCAAATCCTGGTAAATACATACCCTGGAGCAAGTGTCTAATTGGGAAATCAATTTTCTTTTAACAGTACACAGTGAAGCTGAAACATTGAAATGTTTCGATGGGGTATACTGGTATTCCCAGTAATGCCTCTTCCATTATCCAAATTCACAACTGTAACCGTATATTTCTTTGCTATCTCTCCAAATCCCTTTATATGTCTTTAGTCATTACCTTCTGCACACCCCTTTAGGCCAAATGGTTTTCTTCCTTCCCTACCTTTTGGCACCAGCCTATGGTTTGGAAGAAGACTATCCAATAAACATAATGGGTGTACTGTCCTAATCCTAGGAGCACTCGCAATGCGAGAGAAGGTGAAGATAAAAGACAACCGAATAACCTTATTCCTATTTCTCCTGAACCAGAATCCATCCCCGAACTGGAACAAGTTCCTTTCGAGTTCGTATATAACCATACGATGGAGTATCCAATAAACTGTGGATCTTCGTAGTGATACGGAGTGTCCTGGAGAAATACAAAGGTGATTTAGGATTGGCGAAGAAATACTTGGTTTGGTCGTGAATAGCAGTCGCAATTTACTTTGCCCTCTTACTAATCCCTTGATATGTTTTTACTTAATACCTTCTGCACACCATCGTTATGCTAATTGGTTTTCTTCATTCCCTACCGTTCGACACCAGCCTAAGGTTTGGAAGAAGACTATCCAATTTGCATAATAGGTGTACTATCTCCTAAACCAAGGAGTACTCGCAACCTGAGAGAAGGTAAAAGGAAAAGACAACTGAATAGTCCTATTCATTTTCTCCAGAACCGGAAACCATCCTCGAATTCCTTCGAGTTCGTATATAACCATACGATGGTTTTGTCCAATGGAAGTGGACGTTCGTAGTAATACGGGGTGTCCTGGAGAAAAGGGTAAAAGTAGGAGTGGCAATGAGGTATGCAACTCTGACAATCCAAAAGCCAATCTTATAAGAAGGTTCGGTCAACTTGATCACTGAGTCATAGTCTAGGGTCGGGTCAATGGTCGCTACCAAAAAGAGAGAGAAAAGAAACACTCAGCATGCACTCTAACCTAGATCAGAATGGTTATCACTTTATCTAATCTGGAAACCTCCCACTGTAACGTCAAAATCTTCTCCAAACCTGAAAGAAGAATTAGTCGGTATCACCCGAGGAGTAAACCAACTCATCAGTGGGAATCGGGATCCAACTATCATCGCATGATAACGTGACGGAATCCGCTCACGTTATCACACTCTAGAAGGTATACACATATCTGGCAAGTTTCAGTTTCTTTAGAAACCCCCGATGTGATTTTTGCCCCATGCTTTTATGACCTTGACAAAGGCCAACAAATCATAAGTCACATGTCAAGTTCTACCCGTCATTGTCCAAGTTAATTTGAACCCACCCGTACAAGCCCTTGACGAAGGCCAACAAGGCTGTACGACTGTCCCAAACCAACGCATCTATCTATGTTGCATATGAATACCTAATAGCTACCAATAACTGTGCCTTGACTTTGGCCAACATACACAGCTTGAATACTTATTGACTATTCATATGAAACGACGGAGGGCTATGAATGGTTTCTGGCGAAAACCTTTAATGTAATGAACTTGATATCGTTGAAGGAACCAGATAGCTTTTTAAAAATATAGTGACGAAAACCTTTGCTAAAGAGGTCACTCCCGGTGAAGGGATCTCGGCTCTTTCCCCGTAGAATGAGGTGCAGGATATTCCAACTGAATACCACGATGCAAAGCAAAAGTAATCGGATATAGTGAAGTTATTGCCCTGACGCAAACTTTTTTCCAAGGGGTCACTCCCGGTGAAGAGATCTCGGCCCTTGCCTCGTCGACTGAGGAGCTGGATATTCACAACCGAATACCACTGTGCAAGACAAAAGAGAACGCCCTTGCAATAACAGCTTTTTGAAAAATGTTCCAACAACATCAGAATAGGTTTGTTTATCTTGCATTGATTCGAATCAAAGCAGTCCCATCAATTGATCACACCACAAAAGAATGAAAATAATGATGTACGTATATGCCATCCTCATTCGCCACTGGGTCCCGTCATCACCCGTTAGGTTACTTAACTAACGACAGAGCGGGGACTGGACTAGCGCGGATGCAAAACATATACAACATCTACTAGTATATATATCAATATAATATTCGCTCAAGGCGTGATAAAATGCAACATCACAGAAATGTACAGCATCATAGAACAATACAGATATCTGGGATCCCCGGGTTTCACAGAGCCGCTGCTGAAACCCGACGTTCCCCTGGTCCTGTGGATAGCCTGCGCAATGAAATCCTAGACCCCTACGGGCGCGGCAAGTTACCCGCCAAAACCTAAAGCGAGGCAGCCCCCTTCAACAACGTGAATGGACCACCCAGCACTTCACGAAATCCGGTAACTTGGGCACCCCTCCTGGGTCAACCTGTACCCTCTACGAGTGCGGCGAATAACCCGCTAATTCTAGAGTAAAGCCCCCTCCGTCTCAACGCCATGAGATGTGGGCCCGTTGCCCTCTAGAACCCGGCTATCCGTGCACCCCTCCTTGGGGTAATCCTAGTACAGAAAGTAAAATATACATACGAGTACATAGACCTCGACACGGTCGTGCCCCAAAAGAATAATATACAAACAGGCAGTGACGGCAGTCCACATGTCGGACGCTCGCCCCGCAATATCAAATGTACATAATAAACCAAACCAAACTGTACTACCATTGCATCCAGGCTATCCCCCACGACCAATCCGCAACATCACATCACAACATAGAACATCAACGTGAATGTCACGTTCGCAAATCCGTCTAAAAGGGCTATAGCAGTTAGACAGGATTTACCGATCAAATGACATTCACGGTCGCAGATATAATGTAAATACTGTGAACTAACATGTTTAAAATTTTCGATCGATCAAATATACCCAAATGGGCCCCAAGTAATACTGTAGCACTCATAGAAAATCTGGGCCCAAAAAGAATGTTCCAAAAACCCCTATTTTCAACCCAGAAGCCCACTGTGAAAATTTGGTAAAGTGAACAGTCAACATGGCGGCGGAACCGCGGACTAAGCATGGGTTTGGCCGCGGTTCCGCGGTGGAAAGATGACCTCACACTACCAAATTTTCACAGTATGCTTAGAATTTCCTGCATGTATTTCTGCAACAACCTGAAAAATTTTTAGAGCCCAAAAAATTTCGACAGAAACCTGATGCACACGAAATACGGCTTTTTAGGATTTTTGTTCGATCGATTCTTTAAACATACTAGAGCAAGCTAGACAAGATTAATGGCGTGGCTCTGATACCAGTGTAAGTGCACGGCGGCGCCCCGGCCGTCAATCCGACGCCGGAATGCGGAAACGAAAAACTTTTCAAACTAGAAAACCGGCACCACCGCACACAAAAATCCCGGATCGGGCCATTAACCTAACACTAGCAAACTAGAATAAGAGTAGAGAAGATATACCAAGCGATCCGTGTCCTTCGGTCTTCGTCTCCACTCCGATCTCCTTGCGGAATCTTCGGTCGTCGCCTCCTCGTCGAAACGGGCACCACATCGCCGGGTTCTTTTACGGGCTCCCACCTCTGGACCGAGGCAACTCGGGTGCGAAGTTGGCTAACCGACGCGTCCAAGGAATGTTGTAGACTAGTGTAGAAACCTTTGTCTCAATTGGGGTTGTGAAGTTGCCTTGGTGATATGGAGGTGTAGAATGAAAGAAGTTTTTTTTTTGGAAGAAAAATGGTGCTTTCATTTTTCTAGCAAGGAATAAGAAATGTGTAGATCAAAATTCCCCACACCCACACTCTCTAGTGGCCGGCCCGTTCTAGGAAATATGGTGGAGAAAAACTCAAGAAGGGAGGTGAGTGTAGGATAGCTCAAGGTGACCATAAGAGATGTGAAGAAAACTAGGAATAAAAGTCACACCATTTCAAATCTTTTCTTATCTCATTAATGCAAAGGATAAGAATAAAATGGAATCTCATGATGCTAAATCTATCATAATGCCACAAATGCAAGAAACCCCTCCACAAATGCTAATTTGCAAACTTGCAAATTAGCCCCTCCATCAGAAGAATCCGGCCATGAAGGAACGAAGGAAAACTGGCCGGAACGGAATGCAAACTGGAAACTTCAGAAAACTGATCCCGTAATAAATTACAGGAAAACCCCATGACTGCATATACATGCCCGCATTTGTATTCCCACTGAATACAAATGCAAAGAGACAAAATCTACACTGTCCAATACTAGGATCCGGCTTAAACCAAAACCCGCTAGTATAATCCGTCCGATCACGATCCGTGCAATACCGCACGTATCTGATCGAACCCTGCCATATCTCCATACGGCCTCTACAGCGTTTCGTCCGAAACTTGAGAAACTGGTCTGTGGGGGACTCTAAAGACTCGTCAATACTTTGGTTATGGATTTAACCACTAGCACGTCAGAGGTATTAGCCTATACATAACGGGCTACCAGGTATTGACAAAAAGGGACGTCTGTGAGCAAACTCATGCTGACACCCTACTGAGCCTGTCAGTGACAATATCCGTACAGTCCGGTCCGTTCATCTATGAGCATCGCATGGCGGGCCTAGGGGGTTGGTAAAAGTCAGACCCCCAAAAGCAGTACAAGTCGTGTCGGAGTGTAGACCAGAACACCCTGAGATACTACTGGAATACCTACCAGTAAATCTCCTGCCTTGGCCAAGGACTTTTCATGTACTGGCTCTCCTAGACACAGCGCAACCTCACCCCTAATACCGGGAGAGACGAACCCCTGCAGATCTGCTCACTGCCTCCATGTTGCTCAGGACTGTACCCAACTAAAACCTGTTTGCACGTCTCCTATTGAGCGTGGTAGGGTAGTAAACAAAGCACAGTGGGAACTCATACGAGACAAATGACGATCTCAGGCCGATGAACTAACTTGTACGCATGTCACCAGGGAACTGCCATCTGACGTCAGGTATAATACCAACTAGCAAGTTCCCGGCGAGTCCTGTCCGGTGTACTCATAACCCAATGAGCACCTGTATACATCTTAGGTGAACCAACTGACACCAGTGCCTTGTGAGACCGGCCACCGCCCCTCGTCGGGGTCTCGACTGTATACACTAGTCTACTCTGGAGTATCGATGCCCTGTCTCGAAACTCCCACGACTAGGGACCTTTTAAGGATATGCTTATAGACCCCAGCTCCCACTTATATGATCGCCCTCATACTGCTGGAAGTCAAGCAAGAATTCCAGGGGCTCTATCAATGTGCAATAGTGACCTGTAAGGTCACCTAAAGCAGTACACGATGATAAAGATAAACCAGATAGCATACTATCATCTTGAGTAAGACTGTCCTACTGGGACAGGTCCTCCCTCAATCATTGTAATCACGTGCCTGTGATCCAATAATTGACTCTGAGGGCACTATCTCCAACATCATGGCAATTACCGACAGTGTGTGTGTAGCATACAATGAGTGCTCGTGCAACATGGACCGTCAATAATAGTGCAGTGTCCAATGGGTACCAGTTCAGGCACAACAAATAATAATATGCAATGAAGTTCATGCACTATCTCTATTTGTGCATAAAAACATGTGGCTAAAATCATATCATATCTAGCCCTGACACTTAACGCCATACCGGCGATTTCCCTGTAGATGTTAAATCTACTCACCGACTATCTCGAGCTAGGTAAATCCAGTCACCTGCTTCCCTTTCTTCGCAGCATTCGAAGTCCCCGCTTACGATCCTATTAACACAAAACATAGCAAGTGCAAATCTCAGAAATCGACCAATATCACGTACAAACTACGTTTGACCGACGCACCAACATCAAACCAACTCATAAGTGTCCGTCCAGTGGCTAACGTGTGTGGCGACACTGCGAAACTAACCCAAGTGCAGCAGCTACACAAGATCACGAACCGTGTCGGATAACGTAACACGCGTAGTCGTAAAACTAGATTATAGAAAAGTTATCCCAGATTTTGATACACAGATAATTAGTGAAAGTTGCAAGTTCCACGAGACCACATACAACCCCAGAGACCCTACGACCAAAACTCAAAATCCCAATCCCCACTCTGGCCACAAATTGCGGCCAGAAGCAATAAATTTGCGGCCGAGAAATAAACGGATGGTCTCAGGTTTTCAGGGTGGGTTCTATACCTCAAAACTAGGTCACTGTGATGGCAACTTCAAAAACAACAACTTGGTTCTACAGCAGATTCACAGAGACTCCAACATGACACTAAAAATACGATATATTCACGAAACTCTACCTTTAGTGTTCTTAACCACTACTACAAGGCAACACAACATTATAAACACCTATTTATCAGTTAAAGGTCATTACCTAGCCACTCTTGCTCAAAAATCCAATCTTTCCAAGCTCCAAGACAACCTAGTGGCTAAAACAAGACTTGTGAAGTGTTTTCATGGTGTTTGATGAAATTTTTGATGAGGCAGTGAGGGTTTCAGTTGAGAGTTGAGGAGATAAGGAAATAATTGTGAAGAGATAAGAATGAGAGAGTGAGGGGAAATAATGATGAGGGGGTGAGTGTAGGGTGAGCTTTAACCTTACGCTTACTCTCTCCCTCCTTCATTAAAGCTTGCATTAATTGCCCTCATGAATCACCTAGCCACCTCCTTCATTCCAAAAGCAAGAAGATATTTCTCACACAAATATCTAAGGCAAGGTTAAATCAAGGCAAGGATTAGCTTAAGGTGTCATGGCTACTTAACAAGATTAATACTAACCAACTTTCACATTAACATGCACAACTGTCTGCAGGCCATAATAAATAATAATAAAATATTAATTAATTGTTATAAAATGTGAGGAAACCGATTTGATAAACTTTTCCTTAAAACTCCGTATTATCGCTTAATTAACACTAATCGCATTCTAAGGTGTTACAACGTCCTAGCCTTTCTTCTAAGGACGGGAGTATACGTGAGTTGTTTTGGCGAGCAGCCAGTTTTGGACCGCTCAGTTTGTGTTGCGTATTGGCAATGAAGGCCGCTTTCCCTTTACCCTTATTATTTCGAGGGTCCTTATTTGAGGAGGAGGGGCCATTACCCATCTGATCCATTTGGGTCAACTTATCTATCAGCGCCTGAAAGGTTATGGGTTTGAAGAAAGTCATGAACTGGGACACTGTCGATTAAGGATAGAGGGACTCGATGAACATGCCTATAGCTGGAGACACTTCGATGCGCTGTTCGCACTTGGACCATAAGTTTCGCCACCGGATCGCATATTGGACCCATGTTTCTCTCTGCTTTACCTTGGCATTGATCAGTGCCGTGATTGGAGTGCATTCACTTTTGCTGACGAACCATTACATGAACAATATTTCCATTTTAGAGAAGGTCTTCACGGAGTCATTTGGGAGCTCTGGGTACCATTCGAAAGCTGTATATGATAAGCTTCTCACGAATTGGCGAAGCAACAGTTTGTCGTCGCCTCCAGTATTACCGCATAGAGCTCTGAATTTTGTGACATGCTGGTGGGGATTACCCGTTCCTTTGTAAACATGGAATTTTGGGATCATATATCCTGGGGATACTTAATTTGTTCATACCAAGCCGGATATGGTCGCCAAGTTTTGACAAGATGGCTGGCGGCTTCATTGTCCTGGTGAGCTTTGATTTGCTGAGCAATGTAGCCATCCAGGGCCGCCTTGGAGATTGTTTCCTCCTTTGCCACTGATAAGGCTGGGAGAGGATTTGATGTTTCTCCTCTGTCATCCTCGATAATTACTGGTGGATCTTCAGCCATTGGTTCTGGTTAGATCATTATTCCAACCATATTTTAGAATAACAGGGCCATCTGCTTGATGTTAGTAACTTGCTCCGCAGCGTCTTTATCTTTTTTCTCCAGCACTTGTGCGCTCTGATTTGATGAGCAATGTAGCTATCCAGGGCCGCCTTAGAGATTGTTTCCTCCTTTGCCGCTGATAAGGCTGGGGAAGGATTTGATGTTTCTCTTGTTTCATCCTCGATAATTACTGGCAGATCTTATTCGTGATATATTCCTTAGAGGCCATTATTGTATCATACTGGATTGTATATTACATATTGGATGCTTGGGATATTTCACAGTCTTGCTCGATATGGTAGTATGCTACCTGGTTTGGTTCTATCTCAATATATGCACGTGTTTCTTTTAGCATATCTCTTATAAATATTGGTAGAGCTCTTAGAATCTTTGCTTGACTACCAGCGTTGTGATGGCAGTCACACTCGTGGGGGCTGGGTAGTCTATAAGCATATCCTTATACAGGTCCCTAGTCGTTGGATTATCGAGACGGGGCATCGATACTCCGGAGAAGACTAGTGTGTACGCTTCTCATCCCAGCAAGAGATATGGTCTCTCCTACAGCCATTAGTACGACGTACTGGAGATGGTATGCAGGTGCTCATTGGGTTGTGAGTTACACTGGATAGGACTTGACGGGAACTGCTTGTTGGTATTATACCGATCGTCAGGTGGCAATTCCCAGGTAGCATGAGTACAGCTTAGTCCATTGACTTGCCATCGCTACTTCTTCTCGAGTGTGTTCCCACTACACTTAGATTACTACCCTGCCACACTCAAAGGAGTCGTGCAAATAGGTAGTAGTTGGGTGTAATACCGAAGCACTTGGAGACAGTATCGATCAAATAGGATTCATCTCTCCCGGTATTGGGGTTGATATCGGAAAGCCATTACATAAAGTCCCTGGTCATGTCAGTCGAGAAATACTGGTAAGGAACTCCAGCAGTTTCTCATAGTGTATTGGGCTCTCCTCCGGCATGACTTATCACGTTGTTAGGGGTCTAATGTTTACCATCCGCCCAGGCGGATATGCGAGTATCTTAGACGAACAGACCGGACTGTACGGAGATTGTCACCGATAAACTCGGTAGGAGTCCGGGTGAGTTTTCTCATCAGTCTTCTTATCGACAGATATCTGGGTAGCCGTTACGTGCAGCTAGTACCACTGACGGCTTATGGTTAAACCCACTGCCAGCGTACTGTCGAGTCTTTAAAATCCCACACAGAGGGTTTCCCTGCTTCAGGCAATTGATGTAGACATCGTATGGTTTTACGGCTGGGCTTCGATCACATACATGTACTTGTACACGGATGCGAATCGAGCGGACAATACTGGTGGGCTTTGGTTTATGCCGGATCCTAGTACTGTATTATTAGATTGTTATCGTCTCAGTGTATCCATATTTTTCGGAATACGGATACGGGTATGTATATACGGTGAGAGGGGCATTCTTGTAATTTGTTAAGGCATGCTTGTAGAAGGTGCCACCTCATTATTGGTTTTATCCATTTACATAAATGGATTAATGAGGTGGAAATGGAGGAGACTTTGCTAGCATGGTGTGAGGAATGGCTCAAGTATTATTATATTTGTTTGGGTTCACTATTGAGGCATGGCACATATATTCTATTGTGATATATTCCATGGCTCAATAAGTGAGGCTAATACATAGCCATTCTCTACACTTGGTTTTCACTTGATGGTTCATTCTATTTTTCTTGAGCTCATTTTTCTTTAGTTTCTCTCCTCTCTTGAGCTCCCTAGGTTTCCTCCATCTCCTTCTTCCTCTAACTAATCCTAACCTCCACATGTGTTGTGAGCCAAGGGTTTGGTGAGACAAACAATCCATTACACAAAGTCTCTAGCTAGGGCAGTTGAGAAATACCGGTAAGGTACTCCAGTAGTTTCTCATGGTGTATTGGTCTCTCCTCCGCACGACTTATCACGTTTTTAGGGGTCTGACGTTTATCATCCCCCTAGGAGGATATGCGAGTATCTTAGACGAAAAGACCGGACTGTACGGAAATTGTCACCGATAGGCTCAGTAGGAGTTTGGGTGAGTTTGCTCATCGGTCTTCTTATCGACAGATACCTAGGTAGCCGTTACGTGCAGCTAGTACCGCTGACAGCTTGTAGTTAAACCCACTGCCAGCATACTGTCGAGTCTTTAGAGTCCCACACAGAGGGATTCCCTGCTTCAGGCAATTGATGTAGACGTCGTATGGTTTTACGACTGGGCTTCGATCACATACCTGTACTTGTACACGGATGATAATCGGGTAGACAATACTAGTGGGATATGGTTTAAGCCGGATTCTAGTATTGTATTATTAGATTGTTATCATCTCGGTGTATCTATATTTTTCGGAATATGGATACGGGTATGTATATACCGTGAGAGGGGCATTCTTATAATTTGTCAAGGCATGCTTCTAGAAGATGCCACCTCATTATTGGTTTTATCCATTTACATTAATGGATTAATGAGGTGGAAATGGAGGAGACATCGTTAGCATGGTGTGAGGAATGGCTCAAGTATTATTATATTTGTTTGGGTTCACTATTGAGGTATGACACATATATTCTATTGTGATATATTCCATTACTCAATAAGTGAGGCTAATACTTAACCATTCTCTATACTTGATTTTCACTTGATGGTTCATTCTATTTTTCTTGAGCTATTTTTCTTGAGTTGCTCTCCTCTCTTGAGCTCTCTAGGTTTCCTCCATCTCCTTCTTCGTCTAACTAAACTCTAACCTTCACATGTGTTGTGAGCCAAGGGTTTAGTGAGACAAACAATCCATTAGTATTCTCTACATTTCCTAGGATAGTTGGTTTAGCAAACCACCTACCTTAGTTACCTCTTTTAGAAGTTGAAGCCTGGAGCACATTCTCTCGTGGTGGATCATCTTTGACAAGAGAAGTCCGATGGAGCAAACCCGATCCGATCACCGATGAGCCTTGGAGAGGAACACTAGAAGACTCGAAGGACTTGATCTTAAAGGTATAACTATTCTACAGAGTAGTTAAACCTCTAGATATGTTAGCTAGTTAAGGCTTTAGATTAGATCCTGGAGTTATAGCCGGTGTTGCATAGTCAAAATCATCTTTTTTTGTAAATTCCGCTTCCCCTCGAACCGCGAGATGCGCGACATCGTCTTATAGATCTTCAGCCGGTGGTTCTGGTTGGATCATCATTCTAACCATGTCTTGGAATAATAAATCCATCTTCTTGATGTTAGCAGCTTGCTCCGCAGCTTCTTTGTCTTTTTCTCTAGCACTCGTTGCAAGAACTCTGTATCGGTCTCTTGCTCTTGGCGCTGTTCAGCTTCTTTGTCTGGACTTTCTTTTAGTCTGATGAGTGCTGCTATTTTGGTCAGCATCTCCTGGAGCTTTTGCTGTTGCTCCTGAGCCTTTGTCAGTGACCGATTTTACGGTCAGTGACTCACCGAGGCACGACTCTCTTCTTTTCCGGTGGCTATGTAGACCATATGTATCGTTATGCCTCCAGACATGGGGCGTTTAGATCTCTCGCCATTAGATTTTGCCGCTGGCGATAGAGTTTTCTCCAGCCTCATTCTTTTATGAGAGATTGGAATTGAAGGAGCCGTTGTGACAGGCACCTGTTCAGGAGAAGTCCCCCATTGTATAGCGGAGGAGCAGTCTTTTTTTGTCGGTCCTTAGATTTCTTCGGTCGATGAGAGTAATTTTTGTCAAGCATAGAGTCTTATACTTTTCGCCAGACTCATGTATCTGTGAGGAGAGCCATTTATGAGGCTGCTCCAGCTGTTTCTGTACTAGGGCCTCTGCTGGCGAAGGTGATTTCTTCAGTACCGCCGTCGGGGAGTTCTTGCGTACCCTCCTGAGCGGGTCAAAGCTGTTCCCAGTTGGAACAGCAGCGTTGACCTTCGCCATAGGGACTAGTGAGGTGAGCCTAGAGGGAAAGTTTCCTCCAGATTCTCTCACTCGGCGCCAGTGACGACGTCGACATATCGTAGAGTAGGAATTGTCTCAGTTTTGGGGGTGCCTTCATCATGCCCCCGGCGTTGCTGGGGAGTTTCGATTTGCGTCAGCTTGTTGAAGACCGACGTTCTTGTTGGAGTTGGTGCAGAGTTGGCCAATATTTCGAAGATCGACCATCTTGGAGGAGAAGCACTTTTATCGGCTTCACCCGCAGCAAGAGTAGGGAGGGCTAGCCATTTAAAGGCAACCCCTTCTGGAATCACATGCTTCTTTACGATCCCGTTTGAGTTCTTGTTCAGCCTGTTGAAGACTGAGCGTCAAAGTCTGACATCTTACTGATAGGAGTCATGATGATTGCCAGACGATCAAAGACCGACCTTTTAGGAGCTTATCCTTATGGCGTCGAGGCGTCGAAGCTCGTAGGTAGGAGCATTGTCCCGAAGAAGAGCCCGGAAGTGGCCTGTCTGACCCGCTCCACCAGCATTTAGAAAATGGAAGCCGCTTTAGACCCGTATGTCACTCCTCCAGCTGGGGTAGAGAAGGAGTTGTTGTTGCAAACAGTGCAATGGGAATCCATTGATTTCTATACATGAGCAAGACACCATGTTTTAGTAACTTGAGTCCAGGGGCAACTATAGTGAACCGCGGTTTTGCTCATGATCACGACACATGATGTGTAGAGTGGAAAGAGGAAAAGGTCCCACCGGGCGTGCCGGAATCTATTTACCGCCAAATACTGGACTTAGATGTAGAGGACGTCTAGCCTGAATTTAGGGGAAAATACTATTTAGACATATCCACCCACCTCTCTGAAGATACCAAGTTGATTTATGGCACCGTATATCGGAGGTTTGGATAGATGCGGCCAATGTAGCAGATTTTATAAGATTCCCCCTCATTTGTGATGAATTTTTTATTGTGGAGACGCTCTTCCCTGCAAGTGCAAGCCCCTGCAGTTAATTACGTTATTGGGTTGCAATAACCACTTTCTCCTACTCCGACAGTTCACTTTGTATCATGTTTTTATTCTATTTATTTTGGTTGCCCATGGATTGTATACGAAGACTAGTTTATATCGTCACCCGTAAGACGCAGATTAGTCCAAATCCGTATATTTTAAATTTAGGTTTGAACTTAGGTTATATGTTCCTTTAATTCAAAAAATATTTTATTTTACTTAATGACCGTTAATCTGTTTTTAGATAAAGATCGACTTAAATATTGAGAATTTGGGCTCAATTTATTTTAACTAAGAATACGTTAGTTCTATTTGAGACTAAGATCAACTTAGCAATATTTTCAGGATCGTTAAATTTTATTAAGGTCCAACAAAAGAGCATTTGGGCTCAGCTGCAAGCAACTTCAGAGAGGCTTAGTCGATTTAGGCTCGGTCTGCTCGGCCTTAGGATTTCTCCTTTTTTTTATAAGTGCTAAGCACTTATTTATTGCTCTGGCGCTCACGCAGGAAGCGTGTGAGGCGCTCAGACATGGGCGCTGCCCCATCGGTGCTAAACACTTAGTCATTTTGACTAGGTATATATAGTGCTAAGCACTTTGTATGGCGCTCACGTGGGAAGCACTTGAGGCGTTGGGCCTTCTGTTTTGGGCGCTCACATAGGAAACACGTGAGGCACTATAATAGTGCTAAGCACTAATTTTTCTCTGGCGCTCACGTGTATTTCACGTGAGGCGCCAAGTTCTTTTCTTTTTAGAGATTTATTCTCTGTTAATGATGTTTTGGCCATTGATGATCACCAAGATATCTGTCTTGAAGATCCGGGATCGGTTTTATTGGAGAACTAAATTCTTCTGTTCTTTTTATAAGAACTGAGTTCTTTATATTAAATCAGAGGAATCAAATTCCCAGAAAATGTGTCTTTTCTTTTTATCTAGTTTTCCCCCCTAGATTTTGAATCTGAAGAACATAACCTCCCTGATGAGAATTAAATTTCTTAACTTGTAGGAAGATTTGCTTTTCAGATCTCGGATCAGAGAAAAAACTAAGTTCTTTTTCGAAAGGTCAACCCATTGTTTTCTTTTTTTATGCTAAGCAAAGGAGATATGTTTATCTCTGCTTTTCTTTATCTATGGTCAGAGAGAGCGAGGAGATCTTCATCTTTGAAAGGAGAATTAAATTCTCAGTTTTGTGTAAAACTTATAGGGTCAATCCTCTTTTTGAGACTTGAATTCTCGGGTTCTTTATATAGAGGAGGCAAGTTGTTAATTAGTTTGAGAAATCTCTCATTTGAGAGATACCAATTGGCCTCAAAGATTATTTGGAGGATTTTATCCATTGTTAGATTTTTTATCCAGGGCATTTCTGTTTAACAGAATATATTTTCCTATTTTTAACAAGATTACAGAAATATTTTACCATATACAGAATTTAATTCTGTCATACGGTGATTTTTAATCACCATTGGATTTTTAACTTAAGAGTTCTCTGTTTAACAGAGGACATCTTTCTTTGTTTAGAAAGATATAGGTAAATATTTTCCCATCTCATTGGATTTTTTGATCAATAGCTTTCTGTTTAACAGAAAGAATCTTTCTTATTTAAGAAGACCAGAGAGATATTTTTCCCCAATAGAATTTAATTCCATATTTGATGATTTTTAATCACCATTGGATTTTTGATCTGAAGGTTTTCTATTTAGAGAATTTATTTCTTTTTTTTTCAGAAAGATCAGGGGAAGTATTTTCCCCAAAAATAGAATTTAATTCTATGCGAAGCTAAAAAGTATGTTCTCGCATGTTCAACACGTGACCCCAGTGTGGGTTTTAACTTGTTTATATTTAGCGCTCATATGTTTTATATATGAGCGCTCACACGTTTAACACTTGAGATCAGTTTGGCCTATAGGTTACTTATTCTCAGTGCTTATATGCTTTGCATATAAGAGCTCATATGTTTAACACGTGAGTCCAGTTTGGCCTCTAGTTATTTGTTTCCAGTGCTTATATGTTTCGCATATAATCGCTCACGTGTTTAACACGTAAGACCCAAACTGTGGGAATTCTTTTCTTCTTTCTTTTCTCCCCCATTTTTATAAGGGAACAATGATATGTATCATTGCTATCCTGATATTGATTTTCTTGTTATTGTTATCATATCAAACCATTCTTGAAATGTAATGATTACCCATGCTAAAAAATTCCTAATTGACTTGATTGCTTGGACTGACACGATATGTACATGATTGTTCTCGTGTTAGCATTAGGTAAATATTATATCGATACCCGACATGAAACATGAAAACCTGGAGGAAAAGAAGAAACCGAGAATTGAACCGAATTGTAACTCAAGAGTTTTACTAATTGCTAAAGACTGATTAGTCAATACAGGTTTTGGGCTCTGGAATGGTGATACTGACATTATTCGTATAGATATTGACAATGTTTTACTGCCTAGTAGCACATCTCGGATTCAGCCCTGAGAATCATGACATCGTGGTCCCGGGCACTCACTGGATACTATTAAGTTACGAGAAAGATTTCACTTGATGGTTTCAAATACCGTTAGATTAGATAATGTAACGTTTTAAAAATCATTTAGGTGAATTTTTCTGATAATCGGTAATATAACTTGTGTTTTTCGTAAAACTTAACTATAATTATTTTTCAACATAGACTTAATTATACTGATTTTAGCTATGTAATTGCTAGTATTTGGTATTTAATTAGTCACTTATAAATTGTTAATTTACTTGAATATTTTTTCTTCATTAATTATTTTAAATATTATTTTAACCTTTCACTTATACATTTAATTAGTGTGAAATCACAAATTAGAATGGGTTAATCACACACTTGTGCACCATGACAACTTCAAACTCACTTTGTTACATGATCATTCTTTTGAAAAAAATTCTATATGTTTCTAAACAATTCTAGGAAAGAGTTAAATTGAAAATAAAAAATTAAAGAGAAAAGATGATAATATGTTGATGTGTGTGGGGGGGTATGTTTACCTCTCTTTCTCTCACTCACCCACACACAAACACCTTTCATTCCTTGTGGCCGAAACTTAGGCAGCCCCCTCCCCCAATTCTCCATCTCATTTCCCACTTCAAAACGCATCAAAATTCCATTAAAAATCCACACAAATTCTCACTAATTCTTAGATAAATCTTCACCCATTGTTTCTTGGCCTAAACTAACTTGGATCTAAGAGCAAGATGGCATTTTGGAGGCTAAGTTTGCAAGTTTGATCTCAAACTTGTTGAGGTATAAATCCTAACCTTATGGTTAAATTGTTGGTTAATTAATTTAATCTAATTTAATTAAGTATTTATATGGTTCTAATTGCAAGTTTGAAATTTCAAGAGAAGGTTTTGAATTAAAATTAGGGTTTTTATCACTTGACCATGGTTGCAATGAGTAGTTTAATATTTTAAGACATGCAAAATCTAATCTTGTTGTTAAGTTGCTAATTTTTATTTAAATTGTCCTAATTAAACATTTTTGCAAACTAATTTCATATTTAATCTAAAGTAGGTGAGATTAAAATCTAGTTAATAATTGTGTGGCCTAATTAAGATATTAAGTGAACATTATGGCCACTAGATTTGCTAAAACATCTAGATTTGCACTAAAATGGATGAAGATTTATCTAAGAATTAGTGAGAATTTGTGTGAATTTTTAATGGAATTTTGATGATTTTTGAAGTGGGAAATGAGATGGAGAATTGGGGGTGGGGGCTGCCTAAGTTTCGGCCACAAGGAATGAAAGGTGTTTGTGTGTGGGTGAGTGAGAGAAAGAGAGGTAAACATACCCCCACACACACATCAACATCTTATCATCTTTTCTCTTTTATTATTTCTTAAAATTTTATTTTCAATTTAACCATTTCTTAGATATTGAGATATTGGGACATTGAGACATTGAGATATATATATTTTGTGTCGATACTTGACACAGATTTCTGTGAATTTCATTGATGATACTTCAGTTATTTCATAGGAGTTTTACAAAGATAAGAATACAAATTTTGTCGTACCAAACATACCAGGTTTCTTGTTGATTATGCATTCCTGTTACATACATACTAGTGCATCGTATCATATCGGTATATTTAGGTTGTGACGCATTTGGGTGCATACTTATGATACCCTTATTAGATGTTACTTACTACTCATGAGTTGGTAACTCACCGCCGTTGTGCCACAATTTCTTGCAGGTCTTACCCATCGGCACAGTAGCGGCGGGCGTACCTTTATTCTGCTTTATTTGGATCGATTTACGGCTTGCTCGTAGGTGGGTTCTTTGGAGGATTTTCTTTTGCCCCCACCATGTATTTTACTTTGTATCTAGTATACTCCATCTACCTTTGTATAATGGACTAGACGGTGAGACACGTGAGACTTGTATTTATAGTGTTTGGTGTCAATGCTCACTTGAGCCGACATGGTAATTTTCTTATTTCTTGTTTTCAGATGCTTATTTTGCACTTTATGATATATATTTATTGCATGTGGTTGTGTTCCACCATTGGCGAAGATCTAGCTCCCGCTTGGGGATGCCTTTAATCATCTTGTTTTGTACTTGTTTGGGGCCAGTTTTTATAAGGGAGACTCTGCCGAAATTTTCGGGAAATTTGATGTTTTAGAATGCTTTTAATATGATCTTTTTTTTCTAAAATCACCTTTTAAGCCAAGTTTTCCTTCACTATTTTTTTTAATGGTCTAGATTTCTGGGCTTTGGCTTACTTAGATTACGTTACGTCTTTAGACGTTTCGTAATTTAAGTACCAGTCACGTTCCGTACCTTCAGGTCGTGACAAAGTTGGTATCAAATCGATAGGTTTTACCTTTCTGAGTGTAGAATGACCCTTGGTAGATGGAGTAGATGACTAGAGTAGAGTGACGTGGCATGTGTATGTTCCGCGGCATACTTATGATGCTGTACTCCGCCTATGTGACCTGAGAATATATATATTTGCTTGTATTCCCTTCCTTGATTCCGGAAATCATTTGATTTGATCGCAATGTTCCCATCAATCATGTTTCTTGTTCCAGCCACTATGCCGCCGGAGACTACGAAGGCCATAGGGATGCCGCCAGGGATAAGATTAGAGTAGGCTTGTTTGAGACGAAGACCGATCAGCGCGGTTTGCCAACCCCTCAGGGACAGAGTGATCAGCCTTCTCCAGGACGGATGGCTAGGCTGGAGTCGAGTATTCAGGACTTGTGACAGATGTTTGGATTATTAGTTGAGGTTAGCCGAGCTTCGAGAGCCGATGATGTCCCTCCTACTGCAGGGACTGTGTTTGTATCTGCTGCTCAGGCAGCTGTTTCTGTTGTTACCGATATTATTCCCGTATCCTTGTAGGAGTTTATGAGGCTGAAGCCTCCAGTTTTCACTGGCACAGATGCAGTGAAGGATCCGCAGACAATTCTCGACAGGATGGCTAGGATTGTCGTTCACAGAGATGTTCTGACGAGATATGGATTGAGCTTGCGAGTTTTCGTCCAGAGGGACTTGATCAGACGTGGTGCGAGTCAGTTGAGAGGGGCCAAGCTACAGGTCTATTTCCTATGACTTGGGATGAGTTCACAAACGTATTCCTTGCTCGTTTTCTTCCGGAGAGCGTACGAAATACCTGAGCTCATAGTTTCGAGCCTTCGTGCAAGACTTCAGGGATGACAGTGTCCGAGTATGACATCCAGTTTACTTAGCGGTTCGATATGCTCCTTACCTGGTGGACACTGAAGAGAAACGGATAAAGAGGTTCGTGTAGAGATTGGACATGCAGTTATTTCTTGCTATTAGTGCCCAACATTTTGACACTTACGCCGCTGCTATGAACGCAACCTTACCACTAGAGGAGTGCATTTCTGAGACTTCGGTCGTTTCCGGACCAAAGCGGATTTGTACCGGTATGTCAGCTTAGATGCGGTTAGATAGACGCCGTTGTGACATGTATTCTTTCGGTATTTTCTTCCGATGCGTATTTCTTTCTGGTGTCGTTTGAAATGGTATCCACATACTTTGTATCTAAGTCTAACCGATAGTAGTCCTTGCTAAATCAGCCGCTTGTTGTGATTTCTTCCGTAGGCACATCTTTTGTCTTTTGAAATGTTTTTGTTCGTATTTGTTTTGTTCGTATCAAAGATTTGGATTCTTCTGTCAATTTGATTCTTCTCGATATGTTAGACCTTGACGTTCTTCTGAGCATGGATTGGTTAGCCACGTTTCACACATCCGTGGACTGCCGTAAGAAGGCAGTCAGATTTAGTTTTCCGGATAAGCCAATTCTTATTTTTAGGGAAGACTATAGTGCCACCCTTCCCATTTTGATTTCTTCTCTTCGCGCTAGTCAGCTTTTGAGGAAAGGATGTCAGGGATTCTTGGCATATGTTTGTGATGTTAGAGCCGCAAAGGTCCCGTGTGACCAGGTCCCGATTTTGAGGGAATTTCAAGATGTCCTTCCTAAAAAGTTGCTTGGTTTGTTTCCAGAGCGCGATATTGAGTTCTGCTTGATTTGATTCCCGGCACAGAGCCTTTTCTATACCGCCATATCGGATGGACCCGGCGGAGTTTAAGGAACTGAAGGATCAGGCACAAGATTTGTTGGATAAAGGGTTTGCTTGTTTGAGTGCATCACCTTGGGGAGCTCCTGTCCTGTTCTTCAAGAAGAAAGGCAGCAGTTTGTGTTGGTGAATCGATTTTTGTCAGTTGAATCGGGTTACTGTACGGAACAAATATCCCTTACATTGCATCGACGATTTATTTGATTAGTTCCAGGGTGCGGGACATTTCTCGAAGATTGACTTGCGTTCAGGCTACTACCAGTTGTGGGTTCGAGAGGATGATGTTCCGAAGACTGCTTTTCGCAGACGTTACGGGAATTATGAGTTCTTGGTGATATCGTTCGAGCTCACCAATGTCCCAGCAGCATTTATGGATTAGATGAACCGCATATTCAGGCCTTTTCTTGATCAGTTATTATCGTGTTCGTTGATGACAGTACACTTTGGAGCCTAGTGGGGCCTGGGCAGTAATTGAGGAATTCGTTGCAAACCTTGAGGGAGCGCCAGTTATTCGCTAAATTATCCACGTGTGTTTTCTGGTTGGATGGTGTGGACTTCTTGGGACACGTAGTTACGAGAGATGGTAAGTATGAAACCAAAAAATATCGAGGCCGTTCAGCACTGGCCCAGGCCTGTATCAGTGACGGAGATTTTCAGCTTGTGGGTTTGGCCGGATACTATCAACATTTCGTACAGGATTTTTCGCATGTAGCTGCAACGTCGACCGGGTTGACCCGGAAAGGTGTTTCTTTTCTTTAGACTAAGGCATGCTAGCAGAGCTTTCATAAGTTAAAGACTCGTTTGATTACGGCACCAGTATTATCTTTGCTTTCAGGATCAGGCGGTTTCGTTGTTTATTGCGATGCTTCTCAGCAGTTGAAGAAGCACGGGCAGAATTATCCCACTCATGACTTAGAGATGAATGCAGTGATTTTTACACTTAAGATTTGGGGACAATACTTATACGACAAGTCGTGCTAGATATTTACGGACCACAAGAAGCTTAAAATATATCTTTCAGCAGCGAGATCTAAATTTAAGACAACGTCGATAGATGGAGCTACTGAAAGACTATGACTGCGAGATTCTTTATCGTCTGGGCAAGGTGAATGTTGTGGCAGATGCTTTGAGTCGGAGGCCCGGAGGTAGCTTTTCTTATTTGAGCACAGTTCAGAGACAGTCGACGACAGATTAGCAGATTCTTTGTGACAGCCGAGTATAGTTCGAGTTACATTGACCGGGGGACAACTTACCTATATCCGTACACGTCTATAGTTATTTGACCATATCCGCGAGGCACAGCCCGGCGATGCCATTTGTCAGAGATCATGGAGCAGGCTAGATAGAGCAGAGATTCAGAGTTCGTGATCGATCATCAGGGAATACTACGATTTGGGACCCGACTATGTGTGCCATATTTCGAGGGACTGAGACGCGAGATTTTAGAGGAAGCATACCAGTCGACATATAGTGTTATCCGGTTTCCACCAAGATGTATCATGACTTAATAGATGTCTACAGGTGTGAAGGGATGAAGAGAGATGTCATAAATTTTGTTTCGGGATGTTTGACTTGTCAGCAAGTAAAGGCTGAGCATCAGAGGCCAGCTGAAGAGTTACAACCTTTGCCCATTCTGGAGTGAAAATAGGAGATGATTTCTATGGATTTTATTGTGGGTCTATCCAGGACCAGTCGAGCGTATGACTCTATTTGGTGGATAGTATACCGATTGATGGAAGGCAGCTCATTTTCTGCCAGTCAAGACCACTTTCAGACTCGTTCAGTATGATCAAATATATGTTACTACATGGAGTTCCGACTTGTATTATGTTCGACAGAGGCACCCCGTTCACCAGCCGACTATTGTAGAAACTTCAGGAGATTTGGGCACCAATTGAGTTTCAGTGCAGTTTTCTATCCGCAGACCGACGGTCAATCAGAGCAGACTATTCAGATTCTTGAGGACATGCTCCGATCTTGCGTTCAAGATTTCGTGGCAGTTGGGATGCCATTTGCCCTTGATAAAGTTTTCTTATAATAATAACTTCCAGGAAGAGATTCAGACAGCATCCTTTGAGGCATTATATAGGGAAGAAATGTCGATCGCCATTTGTTGGATAGATCTCAGTGAGTGCAGTATTTTGGGGCCGCAGATTGTACAAGAGACGACCGAGAAGATCCAGTTGATTCAGGATAGGATGAGAGCGACCCAGAGCAGGCAGAAATCTTATGCAGACCGACGTCAGCACAGACTTGATTTCGTCATTGTAGATCATGTTTTCTTAAGGGTTTCTCCGATGAAAGGCGTGTTGAGATTCGAAAATGAAGGAAGGCTTAGTTCCATGTTTTTTCTTTCGAGATTCTCGAGCGTATCGGCACGGTTGATTGTCGTTTGGCTCTTCCACCTAGCCTTCTAGATGTCCACCCCGTGTTTTATGTGTCGATACTCCACAAGTACCTTCATGACCCCTCTCATGCGATACAGCATCAGACGAATCCAGCTGGAGCGCAGTCTTTCTTTCACCGAGCAGCCGATTGTCATTCTAGATCGGCAAGTGAAGAGATCGAGATCGAAGGTCATACCGTCCGTAAAGGTTCTTTGGCGTGGCCGAATAGCGAAAAAGTCACGTGGGAAGCCGAGTACGAGATGAGGAAGAAATATCCACATCTCTTCGAGAGTATGCGTAGTTAGATTTTAAATTCGGGTACCGAATTTCTTTAAGGGGGGAGATTGTAACGTTTTAAAAATCGTTAGGTGAATTTTTCTGATAATCGGTAATATAACTTGTGTTTTCCGTAAAACTTAACTATAATTATTTTTCAACATAGACTTAATTATACTGATTTTAGCTATGTAATTGCTAGTATTTGGTATTTAATTAGTCACTTATAAATTGTTAGTTTACTTAAATATTTTTCCTTAATTAATTATTTTAAATATTATTTTAAGCTTTCGCTTATACATTTAATTAGTGTTAGATCACAAATTAGAATGGGTTAATCACACACTTGTGCACCATGACAACTTCACACCGACTTTGTTACATAATCATTCTTTTAAAAAAAAATCTATATGTTTCTAGACAATTCTAGGAAAGAGTTAAATTGAAAATAAAATTTAAAGATATAATTAAAGAGAAAAGATGATAAGATGTTAATGTGTGTGGGGGTATGTTTACCTCTCTTTCTCTCACTCACCCACACACAAACACCTTTCATTCCTTGTGGCCGAAACTTAGGCAGCCCCCTCCCCCAATTCTCCATCTCATTTCCCACTTCAAAAATCATCAAAATTCCATTAAAAATCCACACAAATTCTTACTAATTCTTAGATAAATCTTCACCCATTTTTCCTTGGCCTAAACTAGCTTGGATCTAAGAGCAAGATGGTATTTTGGAGGCTAAGTTTGCAAGTTTGATCTGAAACTTGTTAAGGTATAAATCATAACCCTATGGTTAAATTGTTGGTTAATTACTTTAATCTAATTTAATTAAGTATTTATATGGCTCCAATTTCAAGTTTGAAATTTCAAGAGAAGGTTTTGAATTAAAGTTAGGGTTTTTATCACTTGATCATGGTTGCAATGAGTAGTTTAATATTTTAAGACATGCAAAATCTAATATAGTTGTTAAGTTGCTAATTGTTATTTTTAAATTGCCCTAATTAAATATTTTTGCAAACTAATTTCATGTTTAATCTAAAGTAGGTGAGATTAAAATCTAGTTAATAATTGTGTAGCCTAATTAAGATATTAAGTAAACATTATGGCCACTAGATTTGCTAAAACATCTAGATTTGCACTAAATTGGTTAAGTGACGCTTTCTAGGTTTTTAGAATAAATAGATTTCAATTTAGTTTGAGATTTTGATGACCTACAATCTATTTCCAATAATATTTAGTGTGTTGTGAATGCGCGATTGGTACGTTTGGGTTCTAGGCTTGGTAGTTGTCACGTATAGCGACCCTAGTTGTGGTTATGGCGTTGTCGCGAGCGCGTTTTGTGAACAAAGTGTGTGCGTGTCTAGTTAGTGCGCATGGTTGACTTGTATCGTTTATATCCGCGACAATTCATATATCTATCCTCTTATTTACTTATGTGTAATTCTAGGATCGGGTGCAGAGGCGTAAGACGGGGCGCGGAAAGACAAGGTTGAGATCGGATTAGATTAGCCGAGGTGTCCTGGTGAGTAGATGTACACATCTATGGGGGATCGTCTGGATGGCGCGAGGCGTCCGATAGTTTAGGATTACTAGTAGTACTTGCTTTTATATATGTAGTGTCCTAGTTATTCATCTCATTGCAATGCATTATCATATATATAAATGTGATATCATTTCATGGGACACATGCACCATTACCATTGGTTCATGTTGCACGTGCACTATTCATGCGAACATACACGTCTTTGGTAATTGCTATGTCACGAACACTATAGAAGTTACTTAGAATCGGTAATTGTGTATTTGCATCATATATGATCAGCAAACTTATACTTGTATATTCATTTTATTAAAATGGATACGTAGGATTGTTAGTCATATATACATACCTCATTGCATCATGATTTATGCATACCTTCTGGCCGTACTTCGCATGGTATATACTACCGTATCATAGATTTCCATCATCACCGGCATATTTATATATTGTGATTCTTCTCGAGAATTTCAGTATTTATGAGATTTCTGGATTTTTGGGAAAACCGCAAGAATTTTATAAGCCTGTTATCATTTTAAAAATGCAAGTTGTGGTTTTCTCGTGATATGATGTATATGTCGTCCACCATGAGTTTTCCTGATTTCTGTTGGTTTTCGAGACCCAATTCGATGAGTAGGATGAACCGTTTCGGGTATGGTGGGCCCGGTATTGTCCTTGGGGCAAGAAGATTGAGTTGTAGACAATGAGCCTGGCAGGGACAGGCTACCTACCGGTGATGTCTGGCGTGGTGGATATCCGGAGAATACCGACCGTAGTCATGAGATTGATGATATAGGCCGATCTGGACTGACGGAGCCCGAGATATTGAGACATTGAGACATTGAGATATATATATTTTGTGTCGATACTTGATACGGATTTCTGTGGATTTCATTGATGATACTTCAGTTATTTCACAGGAGTTTTACTAAGATAAGAATACAGATTTTCTCTTACCAAACATATCCGGTTTCGTGTTGATTATGCATTCCTGTTGCATACATACTAGTGCATCGCATCATATCGGTATATGTAGGTTGTGACGCATTTGCGTGCATGCTTACGATAGCCTTATTAGATGTTACTTACTACTCACGAGTTGGCAACCCCGTTGTACCACAGTATCTTGCAGGTTTGACCCGTCGGCACAGTATCGGTGGGCGTACCTTCTATTCTGCTTCGTTTGCATCGATTTACATCTTGCTCGTAGGTGGGTTCTTCAGAGGATTTTCTTTTGCCCCCACTATGTATTTTACTTTGTATCTAGTATACTCCATCTAACCTTGTATATTGGACTAGACGGTGAGACACGTGAAACTTGTATTTATGGTGTTTGGTGTCAACGCTCACTTGAGCCGACGTGGTAATTTTCTTATTTCTTGTTTTCAGATGATTTTTTTGCACTTTATGATATATATTTATTGCATGTAGTTGTGTTTCCGCCATTGGCGAAGAGCTAGCTCCCGCTTGGAGATGCCTTTATTCATTTCTTATATATATTCTTGTTTTGTACCCGTTTGGGGCCAATTTTTACAAAAGAGACTCTACCGAAATTTTCGGGAAATTTGATGTTTTAGAATGCTTTTAATATGATCTTATTTTTCTAAAATCACCTTTCAAGCCAAGTTTTCCTTCACTCCTTTTCTTTTAACGGTTTAGATTTCTGAGCTTTGGCTTACTTAGATTACGTTACGCCTTTAGACGTTTCGTGCTTTAAGTGCCAATCATATTCCGTATCTTCGGGTCGTGACAGAGAACTTAATGACATGGACACTTGGGTTCCACATGACATGATTTCCTCACCATATCTTGATCGTTATATCACTTGTTTCGTTATTATTATAGTATACTCACATGACATCGATTTCCTGTAAATGATATATTATATCTCATTCCGGTTATACTATTATGATATTTATCTATGACGCTTTGACTTCTGGATTTTGCATGGCCTAGATCAACTAGTTTTAGCACCGCAGGATAAGGAATATTTCGAGAAGATTGTCGAGTAGTGAGGACTATTCTCGTTTATCTAATTATTATGGTTTAGGTTTATTTCTAGTATTGAACTTTTTTATTGGATCTTGTGTGAGCCCATAAGGGACAAGTATTCTTATTGTTTCCTACTTATTATTAGATCTTTGAGACTTGTTATTCTAGATAGCTTCTGTTATTGATTTCTATCATTGTTATTGTTGTGTCATTGGACATGAATAATTGTTATATATATATATATATATATATATATATATATATATATATATATATATATATATATATTTTATTGTGCTTGATCACTGCATGATAGCCTTAATGTGACTATGGATGGATGATTCTTTACCGTAGGTAGCATGGCAAGCCGAGTTACGCTCCGTTCTTTATGTATTTTGGGAAGCGTGGCATGACAGCTATGAAGATTATCAGGATCGAGAACAAATGTTCATAGCTCGAGAGTTGGATTTTTCTTCCAAGAAAGATGATGATGATATTGAGATGAAAATTCAGTGGATTCCTTCAAATGATAGAAAGTTTAAGCCTTTGGGAAGGAGAGTTCTTTCATTGCATTATTTATGCATGAAATTTATTTGCGAGAATGGTGAAGAGATGATTTATGCAAGAAAGTTGGATTCTTCCCCTTCCCTTTCGCATCATACATCGACCTCTCTAATTTTCTCGTCGCATAAACAAACAATGTTTGAACCGGACCAATTTATCGATGACTCCGAGTAAAATTCAACGAGTGAGAGTGGTGATACAGACGATGATGATTACTAAATTTTAGATGTTTGTACTATTCATAATCTTGTAGATAATTAAACACTGAAGAATTTATCGCAATTTTTCTTTTTCATCTCCTTTATATACATGCGGCTTTTATATATGCAGAATTTAAATTATGTATTGAATATTTTAACTGTGATGAATTTAATTTCATCTAAAGCTATGTAATTTTGTTTAAATGTTTGTTGAAATTTTTATTGTGTACGTATGTTGCATTATCCATCTTTTAGGATATGAGTTCACGACGTGGTTATGGTCGTGGGCAGACCGGGGATGATGTGGCATCCAGTTCCTCAAGTTGGGGTCCTGAGAAAAAGGGCCCCACACAGGAAAACGATATATGGGGTCACGATCGAGATGGCCCAAAGATCGAGGTGCATATATCGACGACTAGGGATTTCGTTGAGCCCGGGACAAAACAGCTAAAAAAATTCTGTGTCTCGATCTGCAACAACGAAAAACGCATGATGCATTGCGTGAAAATTTGTTCCATTTATATCTCGGTGAATTGGACGGCGAAATCTTTGAAGGCCAAGAAGCAAACGACCTTAGATGAGATTTTGGTAAGGTTATTTAATTAAGCATTTGTTTATTACTTTTGCATATATGTATATAATGCTAATATTTTTTCGGTGTTCCTTTGTAGGTGCGATTTTCCGTAGTTTGATGGATTGACAGCGCTCATGTAACTTTGCACGTCGTCCGAGGAAGACTGCTTATATAAATGTTGGGGATTTGGCGTGATCATAAACACACGGTCTATAAGAAATGGAAGGACGCTCCCACCAATGAAACGTAATGGACAGCGAAGCCCTTGACTTGGACAGACGAGTACTGAGCAGCCATGATCGACACTTTAGTTCAGATGAATTAAGGGTACGTATATTGCTTAAACTGCAAAAGTATTAGATACTAATCTGTTAATTAGTATGAGATATTATATCATATCTAAATAGCAGGCGAGGAGCGAGTGGGGATCAATTGCGCAGAGTTATAGCACTGATCATTGGTTGGACATAGGGATGAACTCCTCCCAGTATAGAGTTGCTCCTGTAACCTCAAATATGATATTTTTCTGAATTTATCTATTTCGTAAACTTAATCTAAATCAAATTTTTGTCTAAAAGGCAGGCGGGACAAACGGAAGAAATGCCCGGTCGTGTGGACATTTATGGTATGGGGTTTGCACGTCACCGCTTTCCCCAACTCATAGGAGGCGACTGAGCATTGCGTAAGAATGCTACTAAACGGGTTAATCTTAGTTATTTAAATTACAGTAATGTTGTTTTCAATAATTGACTTAACTTGATTCAAACTGTAATTTCGTGCAGTAAGAGATGAGCAGAGAGAGTGATGAGAAGATGGCGGCATTTGTCGAGAAGTATGGCTGAGATCCTACGTCCCGTTGAGCTTCATGGGATTAACAAGGATTTCATTCAGCGACACAACCTGGATTGGCACCGGAGAGTTCATCTTGATAGCCAGGACATTTCTCCTGCGGTATATCACGCCTATCAGGGTCTGAAGTTGCATCCTCCTCAGATACACGTAGGGATATTCGTTCAGAAGCTCGCCTCCCTGCGGCCCCATCTGCATCTCCGTCCACTTCGGTATTTCATGAAGAATACTCGTCTCCTCATAGTTATGTTGGTTCTCTATATCGCTTTTTCTCGTCTCCTTCTGCATCTAGACTCTCACCGGCTTCGGGTTCACGAAGAAGGTTGTCTGCAGAAGAAGTCCATGCTGATCTTGAGGCGAGGAGAGAGATCATCCAGTTCTTAATCTCCCAAGAGAAGAAAGTTTAAGTTTAAAATCCTTAATTTATATACAATTTTCATATAATTATCGGGAATATTGTGTACCAGTACTTATCTATTGATAACATTATAGTATCTGCTCGATTGCACTGAGTTTCCGGACGACGACGATGACAATGAGTGAGCTCGAGATGGAGTGGAAAAGCACAAAATGTATGTGCATCAGTGGATGTATCAATTTCATACATTTTTTCGTTTTAACAAGCAGTAAAATACGATTATAATGGATGAATTGAGTTTGTAATTGAATTGAAATTGTTATTGAATTTAATTGAATTGGTTTTAAGAAGTTGTGGTGTGGTTGTTTGTATTAAATTGATTGTATCCAATGCTTGAAAACAGCGCAAAATTTTTTTCACCGTATAGAATTTATTTTGTCGGGTATATTCCGACGAAATAACTTATTTCGTCAGAAGTTACCCGATGAAATAAGTTCCAAACAATAAAATATTTTCAGTTTTTTCGATCTTATTCCGTCGAGTTATATCCGACGAAATAACTCACCCGACGAAATAAATTAGGCACCTGACGAAATAAATGTTATTTCGTCGTAATTTATTTTCGTCGGACATAAGCCGACGAAATAAACCTATTTCGTCGAGTGACCATTTCTTTCGTCGGGTATCACCTGATGAAATAAAGGGTATTTCTTGTAGTGTAAGCATCAGTATTGTAATTTTAAAAAATAATTAGCACTGACTCGTAAGCCTTAACCTATGCACATATTATACTGCGCACACCGCATACAAGCACAAAACACGCACATGTATCCAGGAGACCCACGAATTTGCCCTGCAAACGTTAATTTACGATCACTTCCCCTTCTATGGTTTTTGGGGTTTAAACCGCGCACTTCCCAAGAGAGGAAATTTCCATGCCAACTGATCTATTGCTCATTGGTCTTCAAAATTGTAATTAGATCTTCAGAGCTAAACAAAAAGAGCAATACAAGATGCCCTGTTCATAATATACATTGAACAAAACGTTTGGGTAGGTATAAATTCTTTAGTTAGGATTATGTTTGCATGGTGCACGCATAAATTATAGGATGAATGTTATAACTTTGTTATCCTTTTCTTACTTTGCATAAACATGCTTAGCACCAAGGCTTGATTATTATTGGTGCAACTAATGCACCAAAACTATTCACTCTTGGTGCAAGATACCCTAAGGATAAGGAGTGCATTGGTGCAAGCTCGGTGCATTTGTTTTATAAGTTTTCTGGGTTTTTCAATATTTATTTTCCACTTAGCATGTTCCAATAATGGTAACCCTTGATGCAAACTTGCACATGCTTTACCTCTGCATTCATTTTCACTATCTCAACTACTATTATAATACCAAAAGAAGGGGACTAGAAACTTCCATTGAAATTGAAGCACCAATTTTATGCCACGTAGAATTTGCTTATGTATCGATATATAATTAAATTATCACATTAAATGTTAAAAAATATATATTATAGATAAATTTTACATGATAGAAACCACCTCTATCTTTAATGGACAACTATCTTTATATCTAATCTGATCATAAAATTTTAGAATTAAGAAACCGTCACTACTTGATTATTTCGAAACTATTTCACACATGGCATCATTTATATCTTTCAAACTACGTGCATTGCACGTGCAAAATTACTAATATTATATGTAAGCTAAAATGCGGAAACCCACTCACTTTTAACAAAATACTCTCCTAAGCTTGAAAAATATTCACTATACCCTATAAATTAGACTTGGTGAGTGATTTTTCATCTTTGACTATGAAAGGAAATCAAGACCAAGGTTCAATTGCTATTAGTTTTTTAGGTATATATTATCCAAAATACCTCTCAAGCCTTTCTTCTTCAATTCTCTCTTTTTTTCTCCTTAAATTTTTTCCTCTTTAAACATTTTTTGATCATCTTTTCCATAAATCTCTAATTCAAAACATTATCTGTTTTCTTTCTAATCGTCTAAAAGAGTGAGAATAGATTCAAAAGGGTATGAATTTGAAAAAGAAAAAGAAAAGGATTTTTAGGTTACTCGATTAAATATATTAGAGGGGCATTTTTTGCATAAAAATCTTATAGATGGAAAAACTAATACCGTTAGGATTTTTGGGCTAAAGTGCATATTTTTCAAGTTTAGGGGATTTCTACTTTTCAGTTAAAAGTGAGGGGTTTTTCTGCATTATATATATATATATATATATATATATTCACTAACTAACCAATATCTATAGTTAATTATTTTTCAAAAATCTTATTCGTTTAAATAATCATGGCGAAAAATGTCGATTGCTTTTATATAAATTTATTTCAATCACAATCATATTTACAATTTTAAAATCAAACCATAAGATAGCAAGTTGATACACTGAAAAGTTAATATAACAAATGAAGTTCAAATATCAAACATAATACATCATACATGCATGAACAAAAAACAATTCAACAAAATTTGATATATGTTTTTGAATACATATCCTACTGTTATATTCCTCGCCCAAATCCGTAGAGTGGCATATTTCTTTCTTGTGGGCCAAGATAATTTAGGTTCCCATATCCTTTTCATCTCATACAGACTGCTGCAACTAACGCCACAACAAGCATCTTCATATTTTTACAGAATGTATTTGGTGTCCATTTTTAATGATGGAAAAAAAGACATGGAAGGCCTCTCCTTTATTTTCAGCTCCTTAATGTGGGTTAAATAGAGTATATTTATCTGATTATATTCAATTATATTTGATTGTACATTTTTCCTTTCTTAGGAGTTTGGTATTTAGGCGTCTCCTAATTTATTTAAATAGGATCTGTATACACTCATTTTATTATCCAGGTAACTGGTCGTAACCATGTGTGTTCTATAAAGTCCTACTTATCGAAATCAGGATGGTATCACTTGTAATTAGCCGTGATGAGTACGAGTCGTTCTCAAGGAGATGATATATATTTTCATTCTTATTTTAGACGAGTTATGTCAAAAAATCCAAGGATGTTTGTTTTTAACTATGTGATATGTATTATGTCCAAGAAAGCTTGCTAGGAGTTTGGATTAAATAGTTAAGTTAGGAATTTCCGTATTCTTCACTTTGTGTGACTTTTAGAGTTAATAGTAGAGTAATCGGAAATAACGTGGATTAGAATGCTCTAAAAGGATACTTGCAAGTTGTCACCCAATGCTAAATCCATTCTAATTGACCCTTGTCTCTCCATTGTTTACAATTATTTTCAAGCTTAGGCCAAACAAATAACAACATGTCTTTTATTATGTAGAAACTATATGTCACGAAGAGTGCGTCTAACGGAGAGTGATGAGTTTGTTTGGTCTAAGTTCAATCTAAATATATGGGTAAAGAGAAGAACAAGAAATTTTTCTTTCTCTCGAACTACCTTCTCCTTACCCCTAACAAGTGAGAACTCATTGTTAAAATGATAAATCAAGAAAAAAAAAGGAAATATGAAAGAAAATCAATAAGAATTTAGAAAACTAACTACTAGGGTTCTTACAAGAGCAAAAAACATCCATCGAGTATCATCACTTAATAATCAAGATTAAGTAAAAAAGATAAATTAAAAATCAAGAAAACAAAAATATCTACTTTAAAAAATCAAGAACAAGTTTTCTAAGAAATTAAAAGAGCATTGCAAAAATATAAAAGAACAAAAACAAACCTTTATTTATAATTCAAAGTTTTACAAGATTTGAATTCAATAATTTTAATCCAATCTTGCAAATTCACTAAAGAAATTGCAAGATGAGAGAAAAACCAAGAACACAATCAAACTCTAAGTTATGGTAAGAATTTTAATAGTTAAACTAAAATGATACAAACTAATTTAGCAAACTTTATGATATGAATGAAATGCGTCTCAAGTACTCTGATATGAGCTTTATATAGGCTGTGGAAAAATAGTTCAGACTTGTTTTCTGAAACCTTACATAATGACCAAAATAACCACGAAATTTCGTCATGGATGATGAATTTTAGACCGCTGATCCGCCGCCATTTCTTCTTGAAATCCGCTGCCAAATTTTGAAATTAGTGCTCCGATTTTTTTGTTTGATCTTCTGATGTTTGATTCTTTACATTTTCATCATAAGATTTGCAAAATCTCGCATGTTTTATTGCAGATTTACAGCAGTCCAATGTTACAGGTTTTTTCGTCTTCTTATGACTTCAATATCCTTTGCATTTTTCAAAGCCCATTTAATGTGCTTCTCTCGTGTTCTGCGTTTATCTAAGACACGAATGACTGCTTCCTCGCCTTGTCTCTTGAACTGATAGACAGCACTTGACGGATTTGATATGGCTGAAATCCGTATTTTATCTGTTTTTGCCCTTCTGTTTTGAAAATGTTATTTTTTGCAGAGAATGTGTGTGATTTGCGTTGTCTTGGATTGAATACTCCTGGGAACTTGCAACATGAAATCATGTAGAAGACACGGATCAAAAGCACTTATCTACATGAAATGTGCATAAGAATGAGCAGCATTAAATGCAATATTCTAATGTGAAAAAATACGCCCAAACTTATATTTTGCTTGTCCCAAGAAAAACCATTTTTTTTTAATTTCAAAATATCCTAAGCTCAATTTCATAGGCGTTATGATTGCACTTAGCCCATGCAATAAACTGTTTAACCTTTAGGTGTCCCTAATAGGAGGAGTGTTGTTTCCCGAGGGTTTTCAGCGGATTACACGTACAAAATCCCGTCAAGTTAACCGTCGACTCTAATCCAACAGTTTAGTATCTAATTTAAAAATTCTATTACCCTAAGTAAAAAACTCCCAACCTTTATTTTCACTTTTATTTAACTTAAGCCCATATACCTCATGTGTGCTCGTGAGATGGTGTCGTTTTCTCTAAAAAATTTAACTAACAGCTCTCCAGCTTTCCCTAACAGAATTAACAGTTATTGCACCAGATTGGGTGGTTCTATATTTTTTCTATAGCTTGGTCGCAAAACTGGGATTTTTATCGTCTTTAATGAAAAACAAAACCTTAACTTTCACTCCAACTTTGCTCTGCCTTCGTTCCATACACACATTTGTCATCGTGCACAATATATCTAAGTGGAAATCAAACTAGCACTTAGCTATTCTCCATGGGTAATCATGAATTTTTGATTTGGGGAGAACACTTGCTTGGTAGGTACTATTCAAGAATATTTACTTGATATGCACCCTCGAATCCAGTTTGTGGAAAAATGTGCATCACAATAATTTTTCTCAAATCTAGCTCTTCAAAAAGGCATTTGTGTAGAAAAGGTGTGCGGTTAATCCAACCAGACTCAAAATGTGTTATCCTTAAGACTTAGCCTTCATTAAAAATATCAATACATTCTCTTTATTTTTGACTTCACTCATTTTTTAAAGAAAAGATTTCTATGTGTTTTTCTTTCTTTATCCTTTTTAATAGGATTCATTATTTAAATTTCGAGACCGACGACGTGTAGTGTGTTGCAAAAAGGTATAAGAACTTAAGTTGAGATTCAGGAGGGTTATCTTTTGGTTTTCTCATTTCTAAACCTATAATTTAGTTATTTCTAACCTATCAAACTAACCTGTCGAACTCGAGTCTAAATAGCCAACTTGACGATAAATTTTTTATGTTTCTGGATTATTATGCAAAGAAAGATAAAATGTTTTTTGAATTTTCATTTTTCATTTTTTAATACAAGATATAGACGCGCAAATGCATGCGAAAAGCAAATGATTACTATATACAAATCTCATCCAAAATTTATTTGCAGCGTGTCCTCACTATTGTCAATGTCGTCTTGAATTATTTGCATGTTGAGAAAAAAGGTCTTGAATTGATGGGAAGAAATGGGGGTTACAAATGGGTTGTCATTATATACAAAACCTCCCAAATTTGATATTTACAATAAAATTATTTCCGCACCACTCACAATTTTTTTAAAGAAATGAATACTCACCATGCAAGAGTATTCATGAAAAAATGAACATTCATCAGACAAGAACGTTCATGCAATATATACAAGAAATGAGTATTCATCAGCTAAGAACACTCATGAAAAAGAAAAAAAAAAGAAAAAATATATGTACATACCCCCTCCCCCCCACTTATTTGAAACAGTATCCCTACTGTTTATGGCTGAATAACTGAAGTGTGAAGGATAGACGGAGGAAAATTATTCATTATAAACCGGCTCCTGTAACAATAGGACTCTTCTGATGGATCAGTGGAAAGGAACGGTTTCGGTCTATGTACATTCACTTTAAAAAGTGAACCGTCCTTTGGATTTTCAAAATCCACTGCACCATACGGGTACACACACAACACTAAGAAAGGTCCCGTCCAACGAGATCGTAGCTTACCAAGATGGAAATGGAGTTTGGTATCATAAAGAAGTACATGATGTCTAGATATGAATATTTTGCACATAAGGTGTTCATCATAAAACACCTTCGTTTGATTCTTTACGATAGCCATGTTTTCGTAAGTTTCATCCCGAAGCTCGTTTAATTCATTCAAATGCAGCTTTCGATAGCCGCCTGCTTTCTCGAGATCAAAGTTCAGTTCTTTGATCGCCCATATGGCGCGATGTTATATCTCGACTAGGAGGTGGCAATCTTTACTAAACACTAGACGATATGGAGACATGCCGAGTTCGGTTTTATATGTTGTGCAAAATGCCCATAGAGCATCAGTCAATTTGTGTGACCAATTTTTATGGTTTTTCAAAACCGTTTTCTCCAAAATATGATTGATTTGACGATTAGAAACTTCGGCTTGCCTGTTTGTTTGGGGATGATAGGGCGTGGATAGCTTGTGGTTGATTGCGTATTTTCACATCAAGGCCTCAAAATACCGATTGCAAAAATGTGTACCATTGTCTTTTAAGATCGCATGAGGATATCCAAACCGGGAAAAGATGTTTTCTTTAAGAAAATTAATGACAGCCTTGTTTCGTTCATCCGGCTTGGTATCGTCTCGACCCATTTAAAGACGTAATCAACCGCTAGAAGAATATAAAGATTCCCCAAAAAGTTGGGAAATAGGCCCATGAAATCTATCCCCAAACATAAAAAATCTCAACAACCAGAATTGGTTGGAGTGACATTTCATTCCTAATGGAGATCCGGCCCAAATGTTGCCACCGGGAATAAGTCTTGCAGTAATCATATGTATCATTGAAAAGTTTCGGCCAATAAAAGCCGCACTACAAGACTTTCTCTGCTGTTTTCCTTGGGACAAAATGCCTGCCACACGCTTGATCGTGGAAAAATGACAACACACTCTTGAACTCATTGTCAAGGACACACCGGCGAATGATTTGATCTGGACAATACTTGAACAAGTAGGGTTCGTCCCTGTAAAAGTGTCTTACTTGGGATAAAAATTTAAGTTTGTCTTGACTCGACCATTCGCTTGGTACGAGTCCTGTCACTAAATAGTTCATAATATCCACAAACTATGGTTTGTAAGATACAGTCAAGAATTGTTCATCTGTAAAAGCATCGTTTATCAGAAGAGGAAGCGTCGGCGAAGAAGGAAGTCGTGAAAGATGATTGGCAACTATGTTTTCACATCCGCTTTTTTCTTTAATGACAAGGTCAAATTCTTGTAGTAAGATGATCCAACGTATAAGCCGGGATTTGGCATTCTTTTTCGCGAAAAGATACCTTAGAGCAGAATGATCAGTGTAGATAATGACTGGGGAGCCAATGAGATAGGGCCTGAATTTCTCTAAAGCGAATACAACAGCCAAGAATTCCTTCTCGGTTGTTGTGTAGTTCATTTGCGCTTCATTCAAGGTCCGGCTCGCATAGTAAATTATATGTGGCTTCTTGTCAATGTGTTGTCCTAAGACCGCACCAATTTCAAGGTTGAAAGTATCACACATAATTTCAAAAGGATAATTCCAGTCGGGAGAAGACAGAACTGGAGCAGTCGTGAGAGATTGTTTCAGAGATTGAAAATCAGCCCAGCAATCCGAGTTGAAGTGGAAAGTAGTGTCCTTGGCCACAAGAAGAGTCAAGGTTTTAGCAATCTTGCTAAAGTCCTTAATGAACCGTCTGTAGAAACTGGCATGGACAAGAAAAGATCGTATATCTTTGACGTAAGAAAGAGGAGGGAAGTTGGAAATGACGTCAATCTTTGCTTTTTCAAATTCCATGCCATTTCTTGAAATAATATGTCCTAAGAAAATACCTTCCTAGACCATGAAGTGGCGTTTTTCCCCAATTTAACATGAGATTCTTGTCTTTACATCTGGTAAGAGCAGCGTCAAGATTGCCTAAACATTTGTCGAAGGAATCTCCAAATGGTGAAGTCTTCCATGAATATCTCCAGAAAATCTTCGACCATGTCGAAGAATATTCTCGTCATACACCGCTGAAAGGTAGCGGGAGTAAACCAAAGGGCATGCGCCCATAAGCGAACGTGACAAATGGATAAGTGAAAGTGGTCTTGTCCTGATCTTTGTCGGCGATGGGAACCTAGTTATATCTGAGTAACCATCCAAAAATTAGTAGTACTCATCCCAGCTAAACGTTTTAACATCTGGTTAATGAATGGGAAAGGGAAGTGATCCTTCCTCATTGCGGCATTGAGTTTTCGGTAATCAATACAAACTCCCCACCCAGTTTGGGTACGGGTTGGAACTAACTCATTTTCCTCGTTTGTGATGACCGTAATTCCAGACTTCATAGGGACAACATATATTGTACTTAACTACTGGTTATCGGATATCGGGTAAAAGATACCGTTATCTAAACATTTTATGATATTCTTTTTCACAGCTTCCTTCATGATGGGATTTAACCATCTCTGCGGGTCCCGAACTGGCTTGGCATCACCCATCAGATTTATATGATGTTCTGAAAGGTTATGCTAACGCCCTGGACATCAACCGAGGTCGATTGCGGAACAAAATTATTTCTAACGATATAAATTTGGCTCTAGAATAACCCTAAATCGGATCTACTATAAACCTAACAAGCAACTAAAGAAGCTATCTACTATGAAAAGAGTTTATACCGAGAGGCTCAAGTCCTTCGGGTCTTCACTCCTCTCCTTTAGCACGCTCCTAGTGGCCTTGTTCAGTTGATAAAACTGCACATTTAATATGAAATTTTTCCTACTATTTCTATATAATAAAAGGTGTTTATTATAATATATGACACATATAATGGTTTATCTGTAAAAATACTATTTTCATGTGTTTATATATTATAATTAACATTTGGTAGGAAAAAATAAGCATATAATATTCATGTAACATTTGGTCCATTTAAATATGCTTACCTTATTAAATACCTTTGACCAATTCTTAATGTTTAAGTTAATATCTCAATAAAAAAAACTCTACTAATATTATTTGTTGGGTTATTGTGCAGAATTTGTAGGGCTGAAATCAAGGAAATCAAAGTTGGTAAAACAAACCTTCCTAATTAAGAAAGTAAACTAAAGAAATCAAGTCTGGCAGTAACGAAAAGAAGATTTTCAGTTTCCAGAGATGTTAAAAGATCACCACTTGTCAGATAAACAAAGCCCCAGAGAAACAAACCAAAGATCACACCATAAGGCCGCGGAACCGCGGCCAAACCCACCTATTGGCCGCGGTTCCGCCGCGTATCAGAAGAGTTGGGAGTTGGGATTTTTCTGTTAGGATCTTAACCACTGGTTTCCAAATTAAGAAGCTAGGGTTCTGGCTCTGGGACTATAAATAAGGACCGAGAGTCTCCTGGAAAAATCATCAAGCTAAAGAGATCACGAAGTCCACGACAGGCTCACGCATCCAGGCTGATCATCAACTGTTCATCTACCTCCTTAGAGGAGATAGAGAAGCAAACTAGGTTTTTTAAATCATTTTCTAAGGGAACAAAGTGTAAATGAATTTTGTTGATTAATAAAAGGTAGTTGTTTTCTTATTCTATCTCTTTGTAGTTTTTAATATGATTTCTCTCTCGATCTCTTCTTCTCACAACATGCGCGAGTAATTCTCCGCTTGTTAGGGTTCATGGGATTATGGTAGGTTAATGGATGATGAAGATCCTTAAACTCTTTTTACGTCCTATAAAGTTTATAAACTTTATCAAAAGAATAGTTAACATCTTAATCGGGCGCTCTACCAATTCATTGCTAGTCTCGACTGCGATTAGAGATTAGATTAACAATTGTTTTGGTAAAGGCTAGATATGAACGGAGATCCATGTCGAGATAGGGGTTAAGAGTGGGAACCCTTTTCCCTCCAGAAACCCTAATCTACATGTGTCACCGTCGTTCTAGTTTTAAATCTATTAAAGGATAAAAGAGTAATATTTAATTAATCATCCATAACTACTAAATCTCAATGAACCCTACAAGCCCTCTTTTAATATTAAACTTACATCCGTAGTTAATCTAGATCTATATTCTGCATCCGTGTTTAACGTAGATCTAGAAACTATTTCCACTATTCTTCCCCTTTCTCAACACGCCTAAAGTAAGAATATAAGGTTCCACGTTTTCCTGAGTACAACCCGTACTCACCTCGGTCTAGCTACGCGCGACACCGTTCTGATTGTGGTTACTACAAACACTTCTTTAAAATACAGATCAATCAAATGGAGCCGTTGCCGGGGATACGCGCATAATTTTTTATTCTTACTATTTGTGTTGAATCCTTATTCGATTTATATCATAATTAAAACAAAACTGCAAATTGTATATTTAACGAATTGTGTGTGAATTTTGCAAGGAGATCTGGAGTTACAGACTTGAGGAAACAGAAAGACAGAGACATTCATCGAGATCCAGAGGAGTACAGGAGGCCACGTAGCAAACTTCATCAACTGGTCCTTCAGTCTCGCGGCGGATCCGCGGCAATAAGGACAAATAACGGCGGAAGCGCGGCGGAATTGGAGATCTAGGGTTCCAAACTTCTCTGGTGAAATTTTCAACTCATTCTCTCTCCTCTGAAATCCAATAAAATATCTTTTCTGCAGAATTCTTTGCAAAATATCGCCGCTCAAAAATCTTTTTGCAAAGTTTTGTTATTTCATATTTTAATACGGATTTTTAAAGGGCAAGACCCAAATTCAGATTAGGTAGGGATTTTATCACCCTTCCTAAGCCCCACAAATCACAAACCGAGCATCTGCATCAACCCTACATTAATTTTAAAAAAATATCTAGACAAGACTCTAAAGACTGTCGCGCTCAATAAGGACAGAGGAAGGTCGTGGGTAATTTATCGCTTATCCGCAATACTTTTGTGGTGCCTAGACAAGTGTGTCTAAGGCAAGTGGTTATTTAATTAAGGCTCGCTATTTTCGGTGATTCGTATAGCGGATACCTCCCTCTTACCTGGCACTTACCTGGCCACAAGAGTAGTAAAGAGGTGGTAGAGGATTGATCCTACGGCTTGTCCTTTAGAAGTCTAGGAGCGGTCTAGAGATTTGACCTAGGTAACCTTAGTTCTAGGGTTGTTTGTGTATTTTTGTGATTTGTCTAAGTCCGACACACTTTTCAAAACAGACCATTTTTAAAAACACACACCCTGCCACTTGCGCTAAACCCGCTTAGTGCTTGCTTGGCTGGACACGGGATTCTAGTGCCCGTCTTGTCCGCGTTCCTACTATCGACTCCGAAGTCGGTACTTTTTCATCTTCTTTTTCACCACCATCCACCACATCGACCGAGATGGACGGTGCTCCATCAAATTATAACACCACGCTGCCACCGCCCGTAGGTGAGCAGAATCCACCGCGCATCTCTCTCCAAGAGAGATACTATCCTATCCGTGGTCCACTTCCCACTTGCTTATGTATTCCACCAGCCAACGGGGATAATTTTGAAATTAAACCCCACTACATCAATCTGTTGCCCAAATTTCACGGGCTTGAATCTGAAGACGCGTACGTTTTCATCGCTAAATTCGAAAACGTATGCGCAATGATGGGTACTTCACAACTGACTGTGGATACTATGCGCTTGCGTCTTCTCCCATTCACTCTGTGCGACTTGGCAGAAAATGGCTTTATAATACTGCCGCACACTCTATCACTAATTGGGATGAATTTGTAATAGCATTTCTTAAGAAGTTTTACCCAAATCATAAGACCACCCGTGTTAGGAGTGAGATCAACCAGTTTACCCAGCTTCCCAATGAACCATTTTAGAAGTGCTTTGAACGTTTCAAGGATCTTCTTGTCCAATGTCCTCATCATGGAATAAATAGATGCGATTTGTGCTGAATTATATATGAGGGCATTAATCCAGCGACAAAGCATATGCTGGAAATAAATTGTCAATGCAATTTCATGTCTAAAGATGATGGTGAAGTTTGGAAATATCTGGAAGACCTCGCTGAAAACACTTTGCAGTGGGAAAGCGTAAGACCGCCATCATCTAGGGAAAGTATTCATCAGCTCGATGTTTCCATCGCACTAAAATCCGAAATGGCAGCGATGCAGAAGAAACTCAACGCTATTGAGAACAAATTCTCATCTGTCTCCCTAAATCAGGTAACGCTTCCCAAGACCATGTGTAGTTGCTGTTCAGATACTTCACACTTGACGGAAGAATGTCCTATGAATGCACCGTTTCAAGGTCTTGAGCAAACTAATGCTGCTTTTCAGCAGCGACCTAGAAACGATCCTTATTCTTCCACGTACAATCAAGGATGGAGGAATCATCCTAACTTTTCTTGGAACCGAAACCAACCCCAAAATCAAAACCAGTTCCAAAGCAATTATGAAAGACCTCCTCCACAGCAACCACAACCACAAAGTCAGCACCCCTTTCAGTCACAAAATTTTCAAAATCCGGCCAACACTTCTGTACCACAATTGGCCGGTACTGAAAACTCGTCACTCGCACAAACTTTGGATTTGTTTATGAAACATACCATTCAAATGTCGGATGATATGAAGTCTTCTATTGATACCATAAAAAATGACTCCGCCTCTCACGGTGAAAGTATTAAATCAATAGAAAGCCAAATTGCATAGTTGAACGCCGCAATGAGTGCGAGAGGGAAAGGGAAACTCCAATCTCAACCCCTACCGAATCCTGGCCACTCACAAAATCATAACGTGAATGCCGTTACTACGTTGAGATCGGGAAAAGTGCTGAATAACCGAGTGGGTGAGCAATTTGATGAGGTTAGTGATACCAATGATACCCCGGCTTCTATTTCCTCCCTTAATTTGTCTAGTCTCCTACCTTCATCCGAGCCTATTCTCCGTTTTCCCCAAGGCTCGAACACTTCGCCCAATCTATCTAAGACGATTCCCACTTCAATTTTGGGATCGAATCCGTCCCCACAATCTTCTCCACAAATGTCGGACCCAAAACTTATTAATCAAGCTCCATTTCCAAACAGATTAAGGGCCAACAGACCAAACCCAAAAATGGAGAAGATTGTGGAAATGTTTAAGCAAGTTAACATAAATATTCCTCTCCTAGATGCTATTCAACAAGTCCCATCTTCTGCAAGAATCCTTAAAGACTTGTGCACTAGGAAGAGAAAAACTCAAGTGCCTAAAAAAGTTTTCATGACGAGTAATGTTAGCACAGCTTTTACCCAGCAAATACCAAAGAAACGTAAGGACTCTGGCTGTCCTACCATCTCTATTTCTATTGGGGGTAAAAATATTAATCATGCTTTACTTGACCTTGGCGCTAGCGTTAACTTTCTTCCTTATTCAGTATATGAGCGGTTAGGATTTGGAGAGTTGAAACCCGCCCATTGTACTCTCCAGATGGCAGACCGATCAATCACCAAATCTCGGGGTGAACTAGAGGATGTGTTAATTAAAGTCGAGGAATTCATATTCCCTGTGGAATTTATTGTTTTAGATACACAGCCTGTGGAAAACCCACGCAATCAAATCCCGGTGATACTCGGTCGACCCTTCCTAGCAACTTCCAACGCTGTAATTAATTGTCGTGACGGTTCTATGAACTTATCCTTCGGGAAGATGACAATTGAGCTTAATATTTACAAGCTAGGAAGTCAACCATCTGAACCTTATGCTCATTTTCTTGATGTTTGTTCCATCCACGAGATAGCTCCCGAAATTTGCATGGATGAGGAACTTTGCTTTGATGATCTCGACAACACTAGTGAGACATCGTTTGATCTTGCATAATTTCATAGTGAGGATATGTTCAATGAGTCTGTCCCTGAGTTGGAATCTGTTGACTCGTCGCAAAAGTCAGTAGCACTTTCCGAGTCAATATCCTATGCAAGTTTTGAACCTCTTAGGGAGTCCGAATATCATTCCCTTACCCCACCTTCTATTGTCTCTCCGCCAATACTTGATCTCGAACCACTACCTTCTCATCTTAAATATGCATATTTAGGTAAGAATAAGACTTTGCCAGTGATTATATCCGCTTCTCCAGCCTTTGAGCAAGAAAACTCACTTTTGGCAGTGTTGAGATCAAATCAGCAAGCATTTGGTTGGACAATGGCTGATATAAAAGGGATTAGTCCCTTAATTGTTGAACATTATATACATCTTATGGATGAAGCCAAAACAACCCGAGACCCACAAAGACGGTTAAATCCCATTATGAAAGAGGCGGTAAAGAAAGAAATCGTCATGTACCCTGACAGTGGTATAATTTACCCTATATTTGATAGCCAATGGGTAAGTCCGATTCACGTAGTCCCTAAAAAGTCCGGCATCACGGTCATAACTAATGAGGCTAATGAGTTAATCTAAACACGCACCCAAACTGGGTGGCGCGTATGTATTGATTACAGAAAACTCAATGTCACGACGAGGAAAGATCACTTCCCTCTACCTTTCATTGACCAGATGTTAGAACGATTAGCTGGACATGAATACTATTGTTTCTTGGACGAATATTATGGCTATAACCAGGTCCCCATCGGTGAAAAGGATCAAGATAAAACCACATTTTCTTGTCCTTTCGGTACTTTTGCTTATAGACACATACCCTTTGGGTTATGCAACACTCCCGCTACATTTCAGCGGTGTATGATGGTGATATTCTCAGACATGGTTGAGAATTTTCTGGAAATTTTTATGGACGATTTCTCCATTTTTGGGGACTCCTTTGAGGACTGCCTTCGTAATCTTGACGCGGTTCTTACTCGCTGTAAGGATAAGAATTTAACTTTGAACTGGGAAAAATGCCATTTTATAGTCCAAGAAGGTATTGTCCTTGGACATATAATTTCACGAAAAGGTATTGAGGTTGACAGAGCTAAAATTGATGTTATCCATAACCTCCCTCATCCCAAATGCGTCAAAGATATAGGATCCTTTCTTGGTCATACATGATTTTATAGGAGATTCCTTAAGGACTTTAGCAAAATTGCTAGACCCTTAACTCTTCTATTGGCCAAGAATACTACATTTCACTTCGATTCGGATTGTGAGGCTGCTTTTGAATCGCTTAAAGGATCGCTCACTACAGCCCCCGTTCTATCATCTCCGGATTGGAACCACCCGTTCGAGCTTATGTATGATGCATCAGATTTTGCTATTGGTGCGGTCTTAGGACAACACATTGATAAGATGCCACATGTGTTAGTTGTATGTATGCCCTAGAGGCCAGTATTGTACAGATGATGTAAATTATATTGGATGCTTGGACATATATAGAGATGACTTTCTTGCTCGATATGATAGTGTGCTATCTGGTTACTCTTTATCTTAACATGTATACTTGTCTCTTTAAAACTGTCTTATAGTTACATGTTGATAAAGCCCTTAGGATGTGTACTTGACTACCTGGACAATGATGCAGATCATACTAGTGGGGACATGGTAGTCCATAAGTACATCCTTCAAGGTCCTTAGTCGTGGGTGTATCGAGACGGGGCATCGATATACCAGTGTAGACTAGCGTATACGCTTCTCGACCCATGAGATGGGCGATGGATGATCCTATATCCATTGGTGTTTGACATCTGAGATGATATACGGGTGCTCAGTGGAGACTGGGTACACTGGACGGACTCGCCGAGAACTCCCAGATGGTATTATACCTCACGTCAGATGGCAGTTCTCAGGTGACACTTGTGCAGGTTAGTCTGTAGACCCGAGATCGTCATAGAGTCTTGTGTGATTCCCACTGTGCTTTGATCTCCACCTTACCACGTCCATGAGGGCGTGCAAAACGGTGGTCTTTGGGTACAGTCCTGAGTCACATGGAGGCAATGAGCGATAGGAGGGGTTTCGTCTCTCCCGGTATTGGGGGTTGATGTTGCGCAGTGCTCGATTGGCCGTAACAGGGAAGTCCCTGGCCAGGGCTGATCAGAGATTTGCCGGTAAGTGTTACCAGTAGTTTCTCGACCCGTTATGAGCCTCACATCGGCATGACTTATCGGTTATTGGGGTCTGACGTTTACCACCCCTAGACTTGATATGCGACATATCAGACGAACAGACCGGACTGTACGGTAAGTGTTACTGGTTGGATTCACAGGAGTGTGAGCGGGCTAGCTCGTCGATCTTCTGATCGCTCAATACCCGGGTGGCCGTTACGTTTAGCAGACCGCTTGCGGCTTGTGAATGCTTGATATGATCATCATCTGCTACCGGCGTATTGACGAGTCTTTAGAGTCCTACACAGAGGTTTCCTGGCTCAAGCGAAACGAAATAGGAGCGCATATGAGATATGTGCAGGACCGAGAATAATGCGTGTATGTGATACCGTATTTCATTCTCGCGATGAATGTATCGAATGGTTATATGCGATATAACCTAGATATCGAATCAGTGATTGATTCGATAAGCCGATACATAGAATACTGGTCGGTTATATGCGATATGACCGGATCGTTAAATCAAGTTTTGATTTAATGATTTAATGTATAATTATATATTTGATATATTACTTTGCATTAACTGGTATTGGTTCACTTTAAATGGATTTTCTCACTTGATGTACATGTTGTATATGTGATATACTTTTGTGCACATCTTTGTATCATGTTTGATGATACTTGCTCATTTGGTTAAGTGTGAAGAATTAAACCATGGTTAAGAGATGATTAGGGTTTTGCCTTTTTATTTATTTGTTTGTTTATTTATTTAGAAAATGTTTAGATGAGAATGGTGGCTTTCTTTGTCTCTTATTGAAGCTTCATGAAGCTTTGACTTATGCAACCATTCTTGTCTTCATGCTTAACCCTAACCCATCCAAGTAACCATGGTCTATTCTCTACACTTAACCTTAGTTAGCTTATGATAAGTATTGATTAATTTTTCATTTTAATTAAAAAAACACTTATCATATTCTTTCTTCTTCTTCATCATCTTCTTCTTCAAGAAAGCTTGATGCCATCAATGGCAACTTGAGTTCTAAAGTGAGAAATCCAATTCTAAAGTGAACCCACCTCCTATTTCTTCATCCTCTACCTCTTTCCAAGTGGTTTTGGGTGTTTTCTTCACAAGTTTCATAACTTGGTGCAGTCGGAGCTTGAACTTGTGAAACCTCGACGTAGATCATCTTCGGCACGAAGCCGACTACCTTGCCCGCTCGTTTTTCCGATGAAGCCGACGAACGAGTCTAGGATTCGAGATGGACAGCGAGAGGACGCCTACGTGGAGCTAAGGAAGTGGAGAACCGGATCTACAAAGGTTGTAGTCTCTCTCCTTTAGTTAAGTTGTTAACTAGTTTCGTTTATCGCCTAAATTTCTAGTCGACGATCCGTATTAGGGTTTCTCGGCACCCATAAAATTTTAAATTGGCATGGTTGATGCCATGTGAGACCTCTATAGTGTGCCCAGGAACCCTACAACATGTAATTTACTATGCAAGTAGAACCTTGAATGATGCACAAATAAATTACACAACTACCGAGAAAGAACTCTTGGCAGTTGTATTTGCATTAGAAAAATTCAGGCCCTACTTGATTGGATCGCCAATAGTGGTTTACACTGATCACTCTGCCCTACGACACCTTTTATCGAAGAAGGATGCTAAGGCCAGGCTAATACATTGGATCCTATTGTTACAAGAATTTGATCTTGTCATCTGGGACAAGAGTGGATATGAAAACGTTGTAGCCGACCATCTTTCACGCATCACTTCTTCACCAACTTTGACCGTGCCAATAAATGACTCATTTCCAGACGAACAGCTCTTGACTGTATCCTACGAACCTTGGTTCGTGGATATTGTGAACTATCTTGCGACGGGACTTATTCCTAGCAATTGGTCGAAACAAGACAAACTTTGATTTCTATCCCAAGTAAAATACTTTTACCGGGATGAACCTTATCTGTTTAAGTATTGTTCCGATCAAATCATTCACAGGTGTGTCCCTAACGATGAATTCAAGAGTATGTTATCATTTTGTCATGATCAGACATGCGACGGTCATTTTGGTCCTCGAAAAACGTCGGAGAAAGTTTTGCAATGTGGCTTTTATTGGACAACATTATTTAAAGATGCATATGAACATTGCAAAACTTGTCCGCGATGTCAGCACTTAGGTCGGATTTCATGAAGAAACGAGATGCCGCTCCAACCTATATTGGTTGTCGAAATATTCAATGTTTGGGGTATTGATTTTATGGGCCCTTTTCCCAACTCTTTTGGGAATTTATATATCTTATTAGCGGTTGATTATGTCTCGAAATGAGTGGAAGCAATACCGTGTCGTACTAATGACAACAAAATTGTCATTAAGTTCCTTAAATAAAATATCTTTTCGCGATTTGGACACCATCGCGCTATAATTAGCTACAACGGGACACATTTCTGTAATCGGTCTTTCGAAACTTTGATGCGGAAATATTCAATCACTCACAAACTTTCTATGCCCTATCATCCCCAAACAAGCGGGCAGGCTGAGATCTCAAATAGGCAAATCAAACAAATTTTGGAGAAGACGGTTTCTAAAAACCGTAAAGATTGGTCAACCAAATTGACGGATGCTCTTTAGGTATTTCGCACCGCTTATAAGACCGATCTTGGTATGTCTCCATACCGCCTTGTGTTTTGGAAGGCATGCCACCTTCCTGTCGAGATCGAACATAAAGCAATGTGGGCTATTAAAGAGCTTAACTTCGATTTTGATCAAGCGAGCTGCTATTGGAAGCTGCAATTGAATGAGCTAAGCGAACTCAGCGATGAAGCTTACGATAATGCGGTGATAGTAAAGAACCGGACTAAAGTGTTCCACGATAAAAACCTTTTTAGAAAAACATTCACAGCGGGGCAACAAGTCCTTCTTTACGATTCCCGTCTCCATCTTCATCCGGGTAAGCTTAAATCTCGTTGGAAATGACCTTTTGTGGTGCGGTATGTACACCCGCACGGTGCGGTAGAAGTTGAAAATTTGAAAAACGGTTCAATTTTTAAAGTAAATGGGCATAGATTATAACCTTATTTCTCTGCTGACCCAGCGGAGGAGCTCCTGTTTTTACAAGAGCCGATTTATCATAACTGAAATTCCTCCGCCTCACCTCCATGTTTCGGCAATATTTTCTCATTTTAAGAATGGAGGTGAGTGAAAATGGACTTAACTGAATATCTGTGCATGCCAAAGAACAAGTTTGGGGGTAGTTTTCATTTAACTATTATTTTACCCCTTTTGTCTCTCCCCAAGTATACAGGTCCATGCTCTCTAAAGACAACATCAGAGAGGACACTGCTGAAAACAGATTTGGGGGGGAGGTTTGTATTCACTGAATTATCTTTGACACTGGGCATTCAAAATTTGTTGTGATAATAAAAGATTAGATAGTGAAAAATTACATCCAAAAGATTGGAAAAATTTAAGAAAACCTAGAAAATTAGAAGTTTTCTTAAACGAAACTAGTAATGAGTAGTTATGAGCCGTTGTCCCAAGGGTTAGTAAGATGAAAGAAGTCACTAATCTGAGGATAAAAATAAGTCTGAAAAATAGTTCAATTTCTGGAAGCCAAACATTTGAACGTTGATACCCTACTATACGCACTTACACACGTTTTGAAACTCGGGATAGTAGAGGATACCTTGAAGTGCTCTTGTCTAAAAGCCAAAGTATGAAGGAAATAATAAATGAAGAAAATATAAAATGGTGAAGAAGAAAATATAAAATGGTGAAGAAAAAAATGAACACTGGTTTTGTAATCACCAAGGCAGCAATAAAAAATATAGCGAGGGTGCTTCATCAGCTAGTGTCTTAGACCAACTGGTTTGGGAGTCACTGCTAAGCCTTAGGTGTTGCAAGACGAGGAAAATACTAATACGCCTAATAAGCAAGCACATGAGTAATCGGTCGGTTAGCACCTCAAGAAGTATTAACGGTCACATGAAAAATGTGTGAGCAAATCCATCTAAATATTCATTGATTAAAAAGTACTGAGGTGATGGACAAGAGTATGATAGCTTGAATTGAATTCTCCGAGTGTAGGGATGCCTTTTACACACACGTAGGGGTATATGATCGATGTTTGGATGAAAGGTAGGAATGAAGAATAAAGACGATGTTTTATTGAGGGATGATGTGATTCCTAACATCTTTTCATGACTATTAAGATAGGGCTCATAGCAACTGAAAAACTAGTGCAGTTGGAGACTCTAATTTTCAAAGTCTTTCTTTTATAATTCTTATCTTTATATGTAACATTCACGGTCTTCCTTTTATTATTGGATTTTGTGGGTGTAATCCACTGAAAACCCTCAGGAGACAACACTCCTCCTACTAGGGACACCTAGGAGTTTAACGGCTTGTTGCACGCGCTCAGTGCAATCGTGTTGCCTACGAAAGTGTGCTTAGCTTTCTCCTTTCTTTTTCTCCTTCTCTTGAATAAATTAGTATGCTCGGGACGATCAAAGATAAGTTTGGGGATATTTGCTCAGTTGATAAAACTGCACATTTAATATGACATTTTTCCTACTATTTCTATATAATAAAAGGCGTTTATTATAATATATGACACATATAAGGGTTTATCTATAAAAATATTATTTTCATGTGTTTATATATTATAATTAACATTTTGTAGGAAAAAGTAAGCATATAATATTCATTTAACATTTGGCCCATTTAAATATACTTACCTTATTAAATATCTTTGACAAATTCTTAATGGTTAAGTTAATATCTCAATAAAATAAACTCTACTAATATTATTTGTTGAGTTATTGTGCAGAATTTGCAGGGCTGAAATCAAGGAAATCAAAGTTGGTAAAATAAACCTGCCTAATTAAGAAAGTAAACTAAAGAAATCAAGTCTGGCAGTGATGAAGAGAAGATTTTCAGTTTCCAGAGATGTTAAAAGATCACCACGTGTCAGATAAACAAAGCCCCAGAAAAACAAACCAAAGATCACACCATAAGGCCGCGGAACCGCGACCAAACCCACCTATTGGCCGCGGTTCCGCTGCGTATCAGAAGAGTTGGGAGTTGGGATTTTTCTGTTAGGATCTTAACCACTGGTTTCCAAATTAAGAAGCTAGGGTTCTGGCTATGGGACTATAAATAAGGACCGAGAGCCTCCTGGAAAAATCATCAAGCTAAAGAGATCACGAAGTCCACGACAGGCTCATGCATCCAGGCTGATCATCAACTGTTCATCTACCTCCTTAGAAGAGATCGAGAAGCAAACTAGGTTTTTTTAATCATTTTCTAAGGGAACAAAGTGTAAATGAATTTTGTTGATTAATAAAAGGTAGTTGTTTTCTTATTCTATCTCTTTGTAGTTTTTAATATGATTTCTCTCTCGATCTCTTCTTCTCCCAACATACGCGAGTAATTCTCCGCTTGTTAGGGTTCATGGGATTAGGGTAGGTTAATGGATGATGAAGATCCCTAAACTCTTTTTACGTCCTATAAAGTTTATAAACTTTATTAAAAGAATAGTTAACATCCTAATAGGGCGTGCTACCAATTCATTGCTAGTCTCGACCGCGATTAGAGATTAGATTAACAATTGTTTTGGTAAAGGCTAGATATGAACGGAGATCCATGTCGAGATAGGGGTTATGAGTGGGAACCCTTTTCCCTCCAGAAACCCTAATCTACATGCATCACTGTCGTTCTAGTTTTAAATCTATTAAAGGATAAAAAGAGTAATCTTTAATTAATCATCCATAACTACTAAATCCCAATGAACCCTACAAGCCCTCTTTTAATATTAAACTTACATCCGTAGTTAATCAAGATCTATATTCTGCATCCGTGTTTAATGGAGATCTAGAAACTATTTCCACTATTCTTTATTCTTCCCCTTTCTGAACACGCCTAAAGTAAGAATAAAAGGTTCCACATTTCCCTGAGGACGACCCGTACTCACCTCGGTCTAGCTACGCGCAACGCCGTTCTGATTGCGGTAACTACATACACTTCTTTAAAATACAGATCAATCAGGCCTCCATGATCGAGCTTGATCGACGGCTTCCTCACGTCAAAGAGAATCCACCCGAAAGTGTCTACTTTGAGATCCTACTTTTAATCTAAGGTAACTAGGTTACTTAGTATGCTAATCTAAGTAGCCTAGAGGATGTAAAGTGTGATGATGGATTGTTTTTTCTCAAGAACTCTAGGTTTCTCAACACATGAGATTATTAAGGTTTGAGGTAGAAGAAGAGAAGCTTGGAGAAGATGAGAGTGTTGTAGAGAGAAACATAAGAATTGAGTGAAAAATGGCTAAGTCTTGTGACTAATAAAGCAAGCATTCCAAGATAATAATAAAAAATTATCTCCACCACAAAATATCTAGATATTTTGCACAAAATATCTAGATGCCATCTTGCCTCAATAATAATCCATGACTCACTAAGTGAGTCACCAAGTAGCTACACTTCAATCAATGAATGATAACACCTTACCCTCCACCTCATTAACCATTTAACTAAATGGTTAAAACAAATAATAAGGTGTCTTCTTCTAGAAGCACTCTTGTAATAAATTACAAGAATACCCCTCACCGTATATACATACCCGTATCTGTATTCTGAAAAATACGAATACAAAAGAGACGAAAATAATCCAACAATATAATACTAGGATCCGGATTAAACCAAAGCCCGCTAGTATTATCCGCCCGAGTATCATACGTGCACAAGTACATGTATCGAACTCTGCCGTAAAACCACACGGCCTCTACATCGTTTCGCTCAAAAAAGAGAAACCCTCTGTGTGGGACTCTAAAGACTCGACAGTACGCCGGCAGTGCGTTACTGGATGAATCCATAACCACAAGCACGTCAGCAGCACGGCTGTACGTAACGGCTACCCAGGTACCTATCGAAAAGGAATGCCAATGAGAAAACCTATCTGGATCCCTGTTGAGCCTATCTGTGACAATATCCGTACAGTCCGGTCTCTTTGTCTAAGAGTATCGCATACCGGATCTAAGGGGTGGTAAGCGTCAGACTCTAATAACCAGATAATTCATGCTGATTCGACTCAGGACCAATCCAGGAAACTACTGATCAACCTATCAGTAAATCCTAACTGCCTTGGCTAAGGTTTTATTGTCCTGACCAATCGAACACAGTACGTTATCAACCCCCAATAGCTGGAGAGACAAATCCCTGACAATCACTCACTGCCTCCATGTGGCTCGGGACTGTATCCAACCAAAACCTGTTTGTATGACTCGGTAGAGCCATGGTAGGGTAGTGATCAAAGCACAGTGGGAACTCACATGAGACAAATGACGATCTCAGGTCCAAAAACTAACCTGTACACATGTCACAAGAGAACCGCTATCTGACGATAGGTATAATACCATCTAGAAGTTCTCAGCGTGTCCGTCCAGTGTGCTCACCCCCAGTGAGCACCCGTATACAATCTTATGTGATCACACGAATGGTTGTGGGACCAACCACCGCCCCTCGTCGGGGTCTAAAAACGTACACGCAAGTCTACTCTGGAGTATTGATGCCCGATCTTGATACTCCTGCGACTTGGGACATTTAAGGATGTGGTTATAGACTACACAGCTCCTACAAGTATGATCGCCATCACAACGCAGGTAGTCAACCAAGATCCTACGGGCTTTATCAACATGTAACCGAAATATGCAATAACGTGTATAATATATGCCATGTTAAGATAAAGTCAAACCATAATAGTATACTACGATAACAAGTCTTTATCAATATGTGCAAGCTGGATAAAACATCAATAAAAATAAAGACACATATCCTGATAAAAACAACTGAAATAATACACTATATAACTGAGCAAGATCGTCCTGTACATACACATCCCCAGCATCCACATGTATACATATACAATAATGGTCTCTAGGGCATACATATCCAACAATCTCCCACTTGCACTAATGGCCAATTATTGGCGTACCGAATACCCAACGTCTGCTCTAAGGCCAGCTGCTAGCGTACCGCATACCCAATATCTCAAAAAGTAGCTCGAACTGCATTTGAGGGAGGGCTTTTTTAAATAGATCCGCCGTGTTCTATTTTGTATCCACTCTCCGGACCTCGATCTCCTGGCGATCTATGATCTCCCTATTCATGTGATACCGTCTTAAGATGTGTCTGGATTTCTGTTAGGACTATGGTTCCTTCGCTAAATCTATAGCCCCATTGTTATCGCAATACAAAGGTATAGGATTAACAATGGACGGAACTACCTGAAGTTCAGCAATAAATTTCTTCATCCAGACCGGTTCTTTTGCGGCATTGCTTGCAGCAATGTATTCAGACTCCATCGTCGAGTCTGTGACGGTATCCTATTTGGAACTCCTCCAACACACCACCCCTCCGTAGAGGGTAAACACAAAACTCACGATAGACTTTCTGTCATTCGTGTCACTTTGAAAGCTTGAATCGGTAAAGGACTCTACCTTGAGGTCTCCATTACTGAAAACCAAGAACATCTCCTTAGTCCTTCTCAGGTACTTGAGAATGTTCTTCACTACTTTCCAGTGGTTCTCACCTGAGTTCGACTGATACCGGATCACCACGCTTAGCGCGTAAGCTACATCTGATCTTGTATATAGCATCGCATACATTATAGATCCTGTTGGAGATAGTGACCTCAGAGTCAATTATTGGATCGCAGGTACGTGATTGCAATGATTGCGGAGGACCTATACCGGTAGGACAGTCTTACTCAAGATGATAGTATGCTATCTGGTTTGCCTTTATCATTCGTGTACATGTTCAGGTGACTGATTACATGTTACACTTTGATAGAGCCCTTATGATCTTGCTTTACTACCAACAGTATGATGGCGATCATATACGTGGGAGTTGGGTGGTTTATATGCATATCCTTAATTGTGGTCCCTAGTCGTGGAAGTTTCGAGACAGGGCATCGATACTCCGGAGTAAACTAGTGTGTACAGTCGAGACCCCGACGAGGGGCGGTGGCCGGTCTCACAAGCCACTGGTGTCAGTTGGATCACCTAAGATGTATACAGGTGCTCATTGGGTTATGAGTACACCGGACAGGACTCGCCGGGAACCTGCTAGTTGGTATTATACATATCGTCAGATAGCAGTTCCCTGGTGACATGTGTACTGTCACGACCCAAAAGTATGGAACCTGACTGGCACTTAGATTACGAGATGTCTAAAGGCGTACCGTAACCTAAGTCAGCCAAAGCCCAGAAAAATCTAAACAAAAATCAAAAGCGAGTGAAGGAAAACCTTTAATGAAAACGATTTTTCAAATCAATTAAGTTGCATAGAATCCCTTTTGAAAACATCAAAAATTTCTGAAAATTTCGGCAGAGTCTCCCCTGTATTTTCTATCCCCCAAAATGGGTATAACAAGATAATAAACCTGTAATCATAAAAATGGCATCCCCAAGTGGGTGCTAGCTCTTCGCCCAAGGTGGATCACAACCACATGCAATATAATAGTAATATCAAGAAAAAGAGCATAAAAGAAATGCAAAAATACCAGAAAACACACGTCGGCTCAAGTGAGCTCGACCCAAAAGAAACCAAAAATATACAAATCTCTCAGTCTCATCACTAGGTCGCATATACAATATAAAGTGGTAGATGGAGAATATTAGATACAATGATAAAGCAAAAAGAAATAAAGTGTGCTCGCAACCCACCTACGGGCGATGTCGCGAGTCTGAGCAAAAGAAGCTGATGATAAGATAGCCCGCCGCTACAAGACTGACGGGTCTGACCTGCAAGACACTGTCGCACAACGGGGGTGAGTTGCCAGCTCGTGAGTAAATATAACATCTAATAAGGCAATCGTAAGAATGCACGCAATGCACCACAATATGCATGTCCATATGTGATATAATATCTCTAGTATGCATGCATAGGTATGCAATGTCATTATTAAGTCTTTAAGTGTTTTAAATACTAAAGGTATTGAATTCTTAACTTTAGAAAATAAATATCTGTATAATAGCTAAGTACCATCAAGAAATCATCTGAAAACCCGTGTCAAGCATCGACACTAAATAGAAATCATATCTGTCTCAATATCGGGCTCCGTCAGTCCGGATCGGCCCATATCATAAATCTCACGACAACGGTCGGTATCCTCCGGATATCCGCCGCGCCAGACATCACCGGTAGGTAGTCTTCCCCAGCCAGGCTCATCGTCTACAACTCGATCTTCTTGCCCCGGGGTACCATACCGGGCCCACCATGTACCCGAGACGGTTCATCCACTCCTCGAATCGGGTCTCGAAATCCAACAGAAAACATGAAAACTCATGGTGGACGACACATACATCACGAGAAAACCGCAACTTTGTTTTAAAAAATGATAAATATAAGCTTTTGTTAAATTCTTGCGGTCTTCCCCAAAAATCCAGAAATCGCAGCAAAACTGAAATCCTCAAGAAAATCATAATGTCCACATGTTATATATGATAAGTGTCTATGATATCAATGTATATATGATGTGAGTTTTGGCTAGAAATCTATTTAAATATGATGGAAATGCGAGGTATATGCATGCGATGCAATCTCAATATCAGGTATGAATGCAAATGGCGTTATTAAGTTAAACAGGTTCTAGTGCATGTGGCATGGCAATTACCAAAGGCGTGTGTGTGTCATGAATAGTGCGCGTGCAACAGATGCCAATGATAATGGTGTTCGTGTCCTGCGAAGTGATATCGCATAAGTATAGATGTATGTCCATGCAATCTAATATACTGTTCGCTATAAGGGTATGCAGTGTACATGAATGGATAAGCTAGCTAATAATATAAATCTTTCAAGAGTAGGGTAATCCTAACTAGGGGGGCGCCTCGCGCCATCCAAACGATTCCCCCATAGATGAATATATCTACTCACCAGAAATCCCCGCTAATCTGATCCGGCCACCGCTTTGCCTTTACGCGCCGTGTCCGATGTTTCTCCGACCGATCCTATATTTGCACAACACCAAGTATAAGATTACATAACCTAAAACTATGAAAGTCACTTTATACAAATATCGACGCTCTCAAATTAATCATAGCATGCGCTCGGTGCGCGGAAAAACGCACGAAAATCGCTAACCTTTAACTAAAATCGTCATTTCGGGGAAATCGGCAAAACTACAACCCGACTAGACGAAACCCCACGTTCGTGCACTCTAATAATCCTATACGAAGCTAACTATATCGCTAACATAACGCAATTTGGTCGCATTCTATTTTCTACAAAAATCTAGTAAGTGATTTTCTAGCCGATTTGATACAAACATCGTAATTTGTCGATTTAGCAAGCATAACATTACACAATTGACCATTCTAATCCATTAGATAACCAAAACCCTAACTTAAATTTTACAACCATGTTTCAAACCCTAACTCAACATCAAAACCCATTCTTGATTTTTCAAGAACAAGGATTTACACTAAATTAATACTTCAAAATTAGATTTTAGCACAAATAAACTATAAGTTAGCAAGCTAGTTTAGAATTTTTACCTCACCAATTGAATCCTAGCATGATAAAGTCACTAAGAAAGCCTCCTTTCATCAAGTCTTTGTGCTAATTTGGTTTGAAGAGAGAAAGGATTAGGGTTTGGCTTTGAATGGTTATGGAAAAATGTGAATTTTTAATGGATTTTAGCTAGAAAAAGAAGCAAGAAATGAAGTGAGAAGTGGGGAATTGCTGCTGTTGATGCTAGGCCAGCAGGTGGGAAAGGCAAATGGGGGTTTTTTGGAGAAGTTTCTAGGTCTACAAACCCATCATGTTCTCATTTATTGCTCTCAAATCAACATTTTACAAAAAAACCCTTATTTAACATCATTTTTCATTAAATTTCCCACCAAAAAACTAAAAGTTTGCAAGCCATGATGTAATTTTATTAACACCATATTTTAGCTTATAAAGACTCCTAATTATGAAATTTACCTAATTAAATTTGTATTTATCCCTAATTTAATATATTTAAAAAGGCTTAAAATAATAAAAAAATAATTAATTACGAATTTTTTTTATTTAACTAGAAAATTATAAGTGACATTTTAGTGACAAAATTATAGTAATATCTTATCTAAATTTTGTATAATTAGGTCTACAATGAAAAATACCTATTTTGACTTTTTACGGAAAAAGCCGAAAAATTAGCCGATTACCGAAAAACTGCCTAAACGATTTTCGAAGGGTTACAATCTTCCCCCTTAAAGAAATTCGGTCCCCGAATTTAGAATTTAACTACGCGTACCTTCAAAAAGATGGGGATATCTCTTCCTCATCTCGGCCTCGGTCTCCCAGGTGACCTCCTCGCTGTTCGGGCCACGCCAAAGGACCTTGACGGACGGTATGACCTTCGACCTCAATTTCTTCACCTGCCGATCCAAAATGACCACTGGCTGCTCGGTGAAAGAAAGATCATGCTCTAACTGGATCGTCTGGTGCTGAATCGCCTGGGAAGGATCATGAAGGTACTTGCGGAGCATCGAGACATGGAATACGGGGTGAATATCGGGGAAGCTGGGCGGAAGAGCTAACCGATAAGCGACTGGACCAACACGCTCTAGGATCTCGAAAGGACCAACATACATAGGACTCAGTTTCCCTTTCCGCCCAAATCTCATCACACCCTTCATCGGAGAGACCTTCAGGAAAACATGATCGCCAACAGCAAACTCGAGTCGGCGAAGACGCTTGTCAGCATAAGATTTCTGCCTGCTCTGTGCCGCTCTCATCCTGTCCCGAATCAGATGTATCTTCTCGGTCGTCTCCTGTACGATCTGAGGCCCCAAAATACTGCTCTCCCTAAGCTCTGTCCAACATACAGGCGATCGACATCTCCTCCCATATAAAGCCTCGAAAGGTGCCATCTGAATCGTCTCCTGGAAGCTATTATTGTAGGAAAACTCGATCAAAGGCAAATGACGATCCCAGCTACCACCGAAATCTAAAACACAAGCTCTGAGCATGTCCTCAAGAGTCTGAATAGTACGCTCCGACTGACCGTCAGTCTGCGGATGAAAGGCTGTGCTAAAACTCAATCGGGTGCCCAAAGCTTCCTGGAGTTTCTGCCACAATCGGCTGGTAAACTGGGTGCCACGGTCGGACACGATGCAAGTCGGAATGCCATGCAGTCGCACTATCTCATCAATATAAACCTGGGCGTACTAAGAAAATCCAAAAGTGGTCTTCACTGGCAGGAAGTGAGCCGCTTTCGTCAGTCGATCCATAATCACCCAAATAGAGTCATACTCTCGACTGGTCCTGGGTAGACCTCCATGGAGACCTGCTCCCACTTCCACTCAGGGATGGGCAAAGGCTGTAACTCGCCGGCTGGCCTCTGGTGCTCGGCCTTGACTTGCTGACAAGTCAGGCATCTCGACACAAAGTCTGTAACATCCTTCTTCATCCCGTCCCACCAGTAAACCTCTCTCAAATCACGGTACATCTTGGTGGAACCTGGGTGAACACTGTATACTGATCTATGTGCCTCCTCGAGAATATCACGCCTCAGTCCCTCTGAATCTGGCACGCACAGTCGAGTCCCAAATCGAAGTATCCCCTGATCATCAATCACAAACTCAGAAACTCTGCCCTGCCGAATCTGCTCAATAATCTCTAATGTACGGGTATCGCCGGACTGTGCCTCGTGGATACGGTCAAGTAGCTGTGGGCGTGCTCTGAAATGGGCTAGCTGTCCTCCTGTAGGAGTAAACTCGAACTGCACTCTGCTATCACATAAAACCTGCTAATCCGCCGTCGACTGCATCTGTACTGCGCTCAAACAAGATAAGCTACCTCCGGGCCTCCTACTCAAAGCATCTGCCACCACATTCGCCTTGCCCGGATGGTATAGAATCTCGCAGTCATAATCCTTCACCAACTCCATCCAAAGGCGCTGCTTCAGGTTCAGGTCTCGCTGCTGGAAGATATACTTCAAACTCTTGTGGTCAGTGAATATCTGGCACGACTCACCGTATAGGTAATGTCTCCAGATCTTAAGTGCAAATACCACTGCAGCCATCTCTAAATCATGGGTAGGGTAGTTCTGCTCATGTTTCCTCAGCTGCCGAGAAGCATACGCGATAACTCTGTCGTGCTGCATCAATACACATCCCAGCCCCACTCTAGAAGCATCACAATATACCACGAACCCGCCTGATCCTGAAGGCAATGCTAACACTGGTGCAGTTGTCAGACGAGTCTTCAATTGCTGGAAACTATCCTCACATGCCTGGGTCCAATCAAAAGGAACCCCCTTTCGGGTCAACCCGGTCAACGGTGCAGCAATGCGGGAGAAATCCTGGACAAAACGTCGATAGTAGCCGGCCAGACCTAGAAAACTGCGAACCTCTTTAACTGATACTGGTCTAGGCCAACGCTGAACTACCTCGATCTTCTTTGGGTCCACACAAATACCATCTCTCGTCACCACATGACCCGACACTGTCTAGCCAGAATGCGCACTTGGAGAATTTGGCGAACAGCTGATGCTCCATCAAAGTCTGCAATGTGATACGTAAGTGCTGCTCATGCTCCTCCCGGCTCCGGGAATAAACCAAGATGTCCTCAATGAACACAATAATGAACTGATCGAGATACGGCCTGAATACGCGGTTCATCAAATCTATAAATGCTGCCGGGGCATTGGTGAGCCCGAATGACATCACCAAGAACTCGTAATGACCATAACGAGTACGGAAAGCGGTCTTCGGAATATCCTCCTTCTGAACCCGCAACTGGTGATAACCTGATCGTAAATCAACCTTCGAGAAAAATCCTGCACCCTGGAGCTGATCAAATAAGTCATCAATGCAGGGTAGGGGATACCTGTTTCGCACAGTAACCCGGTTCAGTTGACGATAATCAATGCATAAGCGCATACTTCCGTCCTTCTTCTTAACAAACAAGACGGGAGCACCCCAAGGTGACACACTCGGTCGGATAAGCCCTTTGTCCAGCAAGTCCTGTAACTGATCCTTTAGCTCTCTCAGCTCCGCCGGGGCCATCCGATAAGGCGGTATAGAGATAGGCCCTGTGCCGGGGAGCAAGTCAATACAGAACTCAATCTCGCGCTCTGGTGGCAGACCAGGCAGCTCGTCAGGAAATACATCAGGAAACTCTCTCACAACAGGGACCTGGTCCAACGGAACCTTTGTGGAGCTAGTATCACAAACATAAGCTAAGAATCCCTGACACCCTTTCCTCAAGAGCTGACCAGCGCGCAGAGAAGAAATCAAGCTGGGAAGGGTAGCGCTACGATCTCCCTGAATAACAAGTACCGGCTCACCAGGAAAACTGAATCTGACTGCTTTCTCACGGCAGTCCACGGATGCATAACAGGTGGCTAGCCAGTCCATACCAAGAAGAAAGTTAAAGTCTAGCATATCGAGGAGAATCAAATCAACTGAAGAATCTCTCTCCCCGATACGAACGGAACACGATCGGTACACAAAACGGGCAACAAAAGACTCGCCTACCGGGGTAATAACGACAAGCGGCTGATCTAACGGAGAAGACTCTCGGCTCAACCTTGGTGCAAAATATGTGGAAACATAGGAATGTGTGGAGCCTGGATCAAATAATACCCGTGCATCAAAAGAACATACTGGCAGAGTACCTGTCACGACGGCATTGGATGCCTGTGCATCCTGAGGAGTCAATGCGAACACTCGGGCCTGTCCACCACTAATAGCTGGCTATCCTCTGCCTCTACCTCGGCCTCTACCCCTGCCTCTGTCGCCTCGTCCTCTCTGAATCGGACCGCCACGCCTACGGCCTCTAGAAGCATCTGACTGGCGTGAAGCATCATCAGGAGTAGGAAGTAAAGCTCTCTGAGAAGGTGGTGAGGGTGGTAAAGTCACATGCGGGACTGTCGCCGCACCCTGGCGTCCCATGGTACAGTCTCTGACACGGTGGTACTGACTCCCGCACCGAAAACATCCTGGAAACGACTGCTGGGTCTGTGGATATGAACCAAATAACTGACCTCGTCTCAATCCTCTGCCTCCACCATCTCCCGGAAATAATCTATCACGATGTCGGCCCATTTGCCGCTGAGCTGGCGTATCAGTACGGATCCTCTTCGGCCCAGAAACGACCGGAGTCTCAGAAATACGCTCCTCCAAAAGTAAGGCTGCATCCATCGCGGCAGCGTATGTATCAAAGTGCTGGGTGCCGATGGCAAGGAATAGCTGTGTATCAATCCCTCGTACAAACCTCTTTATTCTCTTCTCTTCTGTGTCGACTAGGTACGGAGCATATCGAGACAACTGGGTAAACTGTATATCATACTCCGACACTGTCATCCCAGGAGTCTTGCGCAAAGACTCAAAACTACGGGCTCGAGCATCTCGGACACTCTCCGGAAGAAAACGGGCAAGAAATGCAGATGTAAACTCATCCCAGGTCATAGAAGGTAGACCTGCAGTTCGGCCTCTCTCTACTGAATCGTACCATGTCTGGGTAAGACCCTCCAGACGAAAACTCGCAAACTCCACCAATCTATCATCAGAACACCTCAACGAACGGCAAATCCGAGCCATCCTATCAAGAAATGCCTGTGGGTCCTCTGTCGCATCTGTACCGGTAAAAGCTGGAGGTCTCAATCTCATGAACTCCTGTAGTGAAACAGGGATAGTCTCCGTAGTAGCAGCAGGAGTGACCATCTGTGCAGCAGGTACGATCATGGTCTGTGCGGTGGAAGGAACGTCCTCGGACCTCTGTGCCCGGCTGGACTCAACTAAAGATCCCTAATAACCCGATAATTCATGCTGATTCGGCTCAGGACCAATCCGAAAAACTACCGATCAACCTATCAGTAAATCCGAATTGCCTTGGCCAAGGTCTTATGGTCCTGACCAATCGAACACAGTGCGATATCAACTCCTAATAGCTTGAGAGAAGAATCCCTGACAATCACTCACTGCCTCCATGTGGCTCGGAACTGTACCCAACCAAAACCTGTTTGCATGACTCAGTAGAGCCGTGGTAGGGTAGTCATCAAAGCACAGTGGGAACTCACACGAGAAAAATGACGATCTCAGGTCCAAAGACTAACTTGTACACATGTCACAAGGGAACCGCTATCTGACGATAGGTATAATACGATCTAAAAGTTCTCAGCGAGTCCGTCTAGTGTACCACCACCAGTGAGCACCTGCATACAATCTTTGGTGATCACACCAATGGTTGTGGGACCAACCACCGCCTTTCATCGGGGTCTAAAAATGTACACGCAAGTCTACTCTGGAGTATCAATGCTCGATCTCAATACTCCTGCGACTTGGGACATTTAAGAATGTGCTTATAGACTACCCAGCTCTCACAATTATGATCGCCATCACAACACAGGTAGTCAAGCAAGATCCTACGGGCTTTATCAATATGTAATCGCAATAGCAATAACGTGGATAACATATTCCATGTTATAAATTCAAACCATAATAGTATACTACTATATCAAGTCTTTATTAATATGTGCAAGATGGATAAAAGTTCAATAAAAACAAATACACATATCTTGATAAAAGCAACTGAAATAATATACTATATAACTGAGCAAGATCGTCTTGTACATACATATCCCCATCTCCACATGTATACATATACAATAATGGCCTCTAGGGCATACATATCCAATATGTTCAACAATTAAGGAACTAATCCCTTTGATGTCCGCCATAGTCCAACCAAAAACTTATCGATTGGATCGAAAGACATTAAGAAGGGCTTCCTCTTGATCTAAAGATAGAGAAGTTGAAATGATCAAAGAATGCGTCTCGTTCTCACCCAAGTATGCATACTTGAGGTGAGACGACAAATGCTTTAGTTCGAGTTTCGGTGGAGAAACAATTGAAGGCAAGACAGGGGACCAAAGCTCAAACTCGAAGGATTCCAAGAGAGGTTTAAAATAGGTGTACGCAACAGAATTGGATGGTTCGGTTAACTCATACACAAACACAAAGGATTCAAAGTCAAATTGTGACTCATCAAGATCGTCACCAAAAGTGAAACTGTCACGACCCAAAGTTTGGCCCGTGACCGGCACTTAACCACGTAACGTCTACAGGCGTAACGCGACTAAGTGAACCGAAAACTCAGAAAAAAAAACAAGTAAAAGTATAGAGTGTTTTAAGTTTTTAAAATGGAAGCATTTAGAAGTGACAAGAATTCTTAAGTAAATTATCACCAAGATAGCAATATACGACGCCGTAGCGAAGATCAAGAGTAAAAAGTGGGAACATCACAGATAGAATAAACTGCATAAGTAAGTCGGCTCACAACGAGCTCGACACCAGAATACAAATAATATACATCATCGTCCTCACACTGTCTCTAAGTCAAAACATAAGTGGTAGATGGAGAGTACTAGATACAACAATGTACATAACTAAAAGATAAACAGATACCGCACAAAACCCACCAATAAGCAAAAGAGCTAGTACGCCAACTGTAGGGGTATCTGTGTCAAAAGATGCAAGAACGCAGCCTGCCGCGACTACTCCGAAGGGCAACCTGCAAACACTGTGGCATAACGGGGGTGACTTGCCAACTCGTGAATAGAGATAACATATAAAGGTAATCCTAAGCATGCACGTACTGCGCTACTCTATCATATGCCAACAGATGATATCAATGTGTGATAAGCAGTATGTGCAAAAATCATGCAAGTGCTCTATCAGGTAATATAACTACAGGATGAGATATAATAATGAATGCTGAGCATGGGAAGTATAACATCTACACGGAATGTCAATGTGTAATATATATATATATATATATATATATATATATATATATATATATATATATATATATGCACCGCAAATCCCAACAACCCAGTGCTGGCACTCCCACCGGCCCTCAAATCCTGTACATCCCTGAGAATCACGAGTGCCCAACATCGGCACCCAAATATCATAAATACTCGTGTCTAGCATCGACATGCAAATCCTCCTCTATCGGGCATCCGTCAGTCCGGGTCAGCCCTCTCTCAATATATCGGGCATCCGTCAGTCCGGGTCAGCCCCCTCTCAATATATCGGGCATCCGTCAGTCCGGGTCAGCCCTCTCTCAATATATTGGGCATCCGTCAGTCCAGGTCATCCCCCTCTCTCATATATGCCACTCTAGCACCAAGAAAACATAGGGTAGACGCACCGAAATATCATATCAAGGGAACCGGGTTTTTAAATGATTACATATTTGAAATAGCCACGGTTCCTAAATCCAGAAATCACATGTAATCCAAACCAATATGCAAGTCAATGTGATGTGATATGTGCGTCAAATATGAATATCATGTCAAGTCGCATAAAAGATGAGCTAAAACATAATGATCTGATGTGATATATGCATCAAGTATGAATATAATGTCAAGTCGTATAAAAGATGAGCTACAACATAATGATCATAGGAATCCTACAGTGTGAGTGTTATGGCAATTACTAACGGTGTGTATGTAACATGCAGGATAGTGCTCGTGCAACATGAACCGTTAGTAACGGTGCAGTGTTCTATCAATTCTAGTTTATATACATATGGCAGGAAATGTGGTATGCACTAAATAGTAGCCATGAACAGTCAATGTATGGAAATGTAGCTATAAGATCCTATCAGCCCTGACGTAGAACGCCATGCGGGCGATATCCCCGTAGATGTTAATGTTAGTTATATGTATGCCCTAGAGGCCATTACTGTACATAGGATGTATATTGTAGTGGATGCTGGGACATATATAGGGAGGACTTTCTTGCTCGACATGATAGTATGCTATCTGGTTACCCTTTACCTTAACGTGTATACCGGAAGTCTCTCAGTTACATGTTGGTAAAGCCCTTAGGATGTGTACTTGACTACCTGGACTATGATGCGGATCATAGTAGTGGGGACATGGTAGTCCATAAGTACATCCTTCAAGGTCCCTAGTCGTGGGTGTATCGAGATGGGGCATCGATATACCAGAGTAGACTAGCGTATACCTTCTCGACCCATACAGATGGGCGATGGATGATCCCATATCCATTTGTGTTTGACATCAGAGATTATATACGGGTGCTCAGTAGAGACTGGGTATACTGGACAGACTCGCCGAGAACTCCCAGATGGTATTATACCTTACGTCAGATGGCAGTTCTCTGGTGACACTGGTACAGAGTAGTCTGTTGACCCGAGATCGTCATAGAGTCTTGTGTGGTTCCCACTGTGCTTTGATTTCCATCTTACCACGTCCAAGAGGGCGTGCAAAACGGTGGTTTTTGGGTACAGTCCCGAATCACATGGAGGCAATGAGCGATAGGAGGGGATTCGTCTCTCCCGGTATAGGGAGTTGATGTTGCGCAGTGTTCGATTGGCTATAACCGGAAATCCCTGGCCAGGGTTGCTGAGATTTACTGGTAAGTGTTACCAGTAGTTTCTCGAACTGTTATAGACCTCATATCGACACGACTTATCGAGCTATTGGGGTCTGACGTTTACCACCCCTAGGCGAGATATGCGACATATCAGACGATCAGACCGGACTGTACGGTAGTGTTACTGGTTGGATTCACTGGAGTGTGAGCGGGCTTGCTCGTCGATCTTCTGATCGCTTAATACCCGGGTGGCCGTTATGTTTAGCAGACCGCTTGCGGCTTGTGGGTGTTTGATATGATCATCACCTGCTGCCGGCGTATTGACGAGTCTTTAGAGTCCTACACAGAGGTTTCCTTGCTCAAGCGAAACAAAATAGGAGCGCATATGAGATATGTGTGGGACCGAAAATAATCCGTGTATGTGATACCGTATTCTATTCTCGCGATAAATGTATCGATTGGTTGTATGTGATATAACCTAGTTATCGAATCAAGTATTGATTCGATAAGCCGATACATTGAATACTAGTCGGTTGTGTGCGACATGACCGGATCATTGAATCAAGTGTTGATTTAATGATTTAATGCATAATTGTATATTTGATATATTACTTTGCACTAACTAGTATTGGTTCACTTTAAATGGATTTTCTCACTTGATGTGCACATTGTATATGTGATATACTTTTGTGCATTTGTTTGTATCATGTTTGATGATACATGCTTGTTTAGGTGTATGTTTAGTTTAAACCTTGGTTAAGTAAATGGTTAAGGTTTTGTTTAAATTTCTTATCTATTTATTTACTTATTTATTCATTTTAAAAGGAAATAAAATGGTGGCTAATTTTGGCTTATCTTTGAAGCTTCATGAAGCTTTGAAATGGTTGACCATTTTGTTTCTTTCCTTAACCCTAAGCATTAACCTAACCATGGTATATTCTCTACACCTAACTATGGTTGATAATATGATAAGTATCATTTTTGTTTTCTATTTTTAATAAGTTTTTTTAACACTTATCATATTCTTCTTCTTCTTCTTCTTCACTTCAAGAAAAAGCTTGCTATCAACAATGGCAACTTGTGAAAATGAGTGAGAAATCCAATTCTAAAGTGAACCCACTTCCTATTTCTTCATCCTCTACCTCTTGCCAAGTAGTAGAGTGTGTTTTCTTCACAAGTTTCATGACTTGGTGAAGTGGGAGCTTGATCTTGTGATGCCTCGACGTAGATCATCTTCGGCCCGAAGCCGACGACCTTGCCCGCCCATTTCTCCGATGAAGCCGACGCTTGAGCCCGGGATTTCATTTGGAAAGCGGAGAGGACTTCATCACGGAGCCGTGGAGGTGGAGGACCGGATCTATAAAGGTTGTATTTCCGTTCTTTTAGTTAAAATAGTTAACTAGTTTCATTTTATCGCCTAAACTTCTAGCCAACGATCCGTTCTAGGGTTTCTCGGCACCGTAATTTTTGAAATTAGCATGGTTGATGCCTTGTGAGACCTCTTGAGAGTGCCTAGGAACCCTATAGTGGCATCAGAGCCTAGCTAGATTCTTAGGCGAAGTCTAGACGACGTTTGAAATCCGAACGAACATCGAAACCCATTTCCAAAATGCTCTCTGTCCAATTTTTAAAAATCTGGATTTTTAAATATTAAAAATATGAAGAAAATAAAGCAGGGTTTTTTATGAAATACCGTGAAAAATGGAGACCTAACTCCATCATAACGCCGCGGAACCGCGGCCCAAGCCAACGTGGAGCGGCGGTTCCGCGGCCATACTGTTGACTCTTTGACTCCTCTTTGCACAGTAATGTTTATAATTAACTCCTGTGTTTTCTGGGTAATCTTATTGTATACTCTACAGTTGAGTATTCTGGGGTTGTATTGGGAATCAAAGATTCGATCGGATTATCAAATTTTGTCTGTGTGTTTTCCGGATAATTGTTGAATATGTTAAAAAGTTCGGCCGGACATAAATTCCCACTTTTTCCCCTGTCGGGAAATTTCCAAGTGTTGGATCTTTCCGTGGTTTAAAGACGTTCTAAGTAGTGCAAGTAACGCAATGGACCCTATAGAAGACAACAAACCTTAACTCGATTATGTGACCGTCTTGAACTGCCCTTTGAACCTTCGGGTTTGGGGCAGTACGGCGTGCCACATGTGAGGCGTTGGCTTGACCCTTCTACGGCTGGACCGTTGGTACTGAGGCACGAGCTGAATGTTTTTAGACTTGTTTCATGTGTTGATCTGTATCAGGAAAACTTGGGTGTTTGAATGTTCGATCGGAAAGTTTAACATTTTCTGCTTATCTGGAATGGGATACAATAATTGGAATTCACAAGGAGTTATGAGATAACTGAATGAATGTTATAAACATAGCACTTTAGTCTCACTTGATCGGTTGCCACGGAATTTTGATGTGATCAAAAGTCCGTCGCAATCACGTAGCGTACGCGGATACTCGCCGGGTAAACTTAATAGACAGCCTCACCCCATAGCCCCGACCAAGTGACTGTAGGAGAACCCCGTCGCCGAAAGCATCCGCTCGGGTGCTCGCGGCAGTGGTGTTCCGCCTTGGTGCACTTCATCGACGGCGTCGGGGGTGCGGCCGCCTACTTAAGTTTGCGACGAGCATTCGATCAGTTTGTCGGGAATCTTGTTGAATTGCCCGACTTGATATTGAAAAGAGTTTTCGATTTTGAGACTAAAATGCGGGGTTTATAATTGTTAGGCATGCGATGTCTAAGTAATTTATTTGGTCAGGTATGCGATGTCTGAGGTGGTTGCGGATTCCAACTGTAGTAGTTTTACACTTTCTTTTCTGTGACCGTAAGTGTAATATGTGATATCACCGGTTTCGTTGCTATATGTCAACGACAATTGGGATGCACATATTTACTTACGTTGATGACATGTGATGTTATGTGTTGCTGGATATGTTATATTGGATCGTCGTGTTCGAATAGCCGGGGGGGTTTTATGTGAGATGAGTGTTTTATATTTTCATTCATGTAAAAACTTGTATGTGATATTCTTTTATTGGGGCACTTCCAGGTTGCGGATGATGTCACCTTTTGTATATTATTTACTTTTCCGCACTAGGATAGACCCAAGGAGGGGAGCACAAGTAACCGGGTTCTGGAGTCCAGAAGGAGACCAACTCGAGGAGTCGAGTCCGGGTCTCCTAACTCTAGAATTGGTAGGGTTGCTTGCCGCTCTCGTAGGGGTCTAGGGGTGTGGGTTTGGCTATTCATCGCGACCGTAGAATCCGTGTTTTATACTGGCTCGTATTAAAAACACGGACGTCCTAGTATATCCAATGTCTCATATGATTCTTCTGCTGCGATATCTGTGATGTGATCATGTGATGTTCTGTGATAGATACAGTATATAGTATATATGATATATTATATAGACGTTGCTTATGTTTTACACCCGCGCTAGCCCTGCCCCGCTCTGCCGTTAGTTACCTAACCTAACGGTGCATGAGGGGACATCGAGGCGAATGCGGATGGCATAAGTGTACGTCGTATTTATCTATGATGTTTATGTACTTAAATGATGGGACTTCATTAATGTGATTAATGAAAGAAAAAGAAACTTAAGATGTTGTGGAATCGAATTTCAAAATAAAAAAAAAGGGTAGCTACAGTTCTTGCTTTGCACAGCGGTATATGTGATATATCCTGCACCTTATTCGATGAGGAAAGGACCGAGATCCCTTCGCCGGGAGTGACTCCTTTAGCAATAACTGGCAGATGCTACACACTCGGTTTGTTTTTGATAGCTTCTATAGTTTCTGCTTTGCACAGTGATATATATGATATATCCCGCACCTCACTCGACGAGGAAAGGGCCGACGATCCCTTCACCGGGAGTGACCCCTTTAGCAAAACTAGAAAAAGCCTCAAAATCACTCCATTTTAAAACTTCATTTGATTCTACAACGATATCAAGTTCATTACGCTCATAGTTTTTTCTGAAAGAACCCGCGTAGCCCTCCGTCATTTCAGATAGATATTATTTAGTATTCGTGCTATGTTTGTTGACTTAGTCAAGGCATAGTGTATGGTAGCTAAATTATGTTTATCTGTAACAACATGAGATGTGATTGGATTAGAGCATTCGCACGGCCTTGTTGACTCAGTCAAGGGTCGTACGGGTGGGTTTAATTCAATCGGGAAATGTACGGGTTGAACTTGACTTGCGATTTATGGTTTGTTGACTTAGTCAAGGTCATAGATCGCTAGGGGAAAAAGCATTATCGGAAATTTCAAGTGTTGAAATTTGCAATGAGATTGCATACCTTCTATGAGATAGTTGGATTCCGATACCCGCTGCGAGTAATTGTTACTCCTGGGAGAGTTTTGCACATTACAATTAGCCGATCAAGTAGGTGTCTAGAAAGGTGTCAACGGGGTTACACCTCTGGGAAAACGAGGTTTACATTAATTAGGTTCGTGCGAAAGCACGGGGGACCTCCCTCAAAGTACCGACACTGGCCTGGCTGAAAGATTGGCGAACTTGTAGTGTGTAATTAATCCCGGCTAGTCTTTCCTTTTAGGGTTTGAAGGAAGATTTGATAAAAAGCAGTGGGAGCCATCCTGATTAGAGAAAATAAAAACCAATCTCTTGCAAGAGCGCACGCTGAGTGTTTTCTTCTCCCTCTCTCCAGGTAGCGACCATATCACGCCTTAATCAAGATAATAACACGGAATATTGACCGAACCCGCTTGTTATACTGAGCTGGGGAAAGTTGGTCCCGCTCCAACTTATAATTGTTATAAGACAGAGCAGGAAATGGGGAATACCAGAATTCCCGTGCAGCCCAAACGAAGAGAGAGTGCATGCTGATGCATCATCTTTGGGTGTGTTCATTACAAAGAACTGTTTCTCAGTATCCTCCGCATCCTGGGTATATGATGCCGGATCAGGATCCCAGATATGTAATCTGTTACATAGGGCTACAAAAGGGTAGAAAAACTGAGAACGGATGATAAGTTTCATGAGGCAGAAAACGGGGCAAGTGTTGCAGCCAAGTCTGTCGGTCACTGTCATCTTGTATTTTCAATACATTGATTCTGAACGAATGTTATTAGATACCGAACCTGATATACAAAATCATATCAGTCTCTTTATTAGTAAAGAAATGATAAAATTTTGTATTGTTGGATAATATTTTGAACATTTCCTATATCAAAAGTTGATCGGTTCAGGCACGTTATCTAAAAGCATTGATGTTCTAAATCAAACTACAGTTCGTAGTATACGGAACACACACAAGAGGAATAGTTCAGAAATGAACGAATCCTTCTTGAGGTATTGTAGACTAGGTCATATCAATGCGACCCGATTGGCTAAAGTTACATTTAGATGCATATTTAAATTAGTTTGAATTTACATCTTATGATAACTTGCCAGTCATGTCACAGAGATAAGATGACCATAGCTCTGTTTATTGGAAACAGAGAAAGAGTTAGAGAACTCTTGGGATGATACATGTTGATGTATGTAAGGTCCCCAGTCTACAGATGCCAGGACCGGCTCTTTGTACTTCATTACATTCTTTGATAATCTCTCGAGATTCAGACATATGTTCCTGTTGAAACACAAGTCCGAACCTTTTGAGATATTCACAGAATATAAGTTAGAAGTAGAGAACCAAAATATGGGTATAAGTATTATGTCCTTTGATGTGATCGAGGAGGAGAATACTTGAGCACGGAAATCCTGGACTATTCTAAAGGAGAATGAGATTCTCTCTCAGCATTACTCCTCCGTATACATCATAGCACGATGGTATATTGGGACGGAGCAATAGCACCCTATTCGATATGGTGTGCTCTATGATGAGTACTACTGAGTTACCTTTTTCCTTTGGGAGTTATGCACTTGAGAAGCTGCATACCTATTGAATAGGGTTCCAATCAAATCAATTGCCTACCACTTCATATGTGATATGGAAAGGGAAGAGCACATCTCTTAAGTCAGTTAAGATTTGGGGTTGTCCGGCCTATGTCTAAAAGCAAAATCCGGACAAGCTCGAAGCATGATCTGTTATGTACACCTGGAATCGTTCCAGCTATACAAACTGCAGCTGATGGTTTGATAGAACCAAAGGATTCAATGGTAACCAACGAACCTCAGCCTCTCCGCCGATCTAGTAGGGTTCCTCACCCACCTGAGAGATACTTCGGTTCCTCTATGACAGTGGGAGCGAGGATTGCATCATGAGATGATGACCCAACTAGTTTCGAGCTGGCCATCAAGAGTGAGACTCTGTAAGAATGGCTGGATGTTTTTCGATCTGAGATGGAATCCTTATACACCAACAAAGTATGGACTTTGGTTGCAATATCTGAAGGGTTAAATCCCCATCAGGAGTAAGTATATCTTGAGAAAATTACTTGGTGTAGATGGAAAAGTTGAGACTTTCACAGCTAGACTTGGTAAAGGTTTTCGTCATCGACCAGGCGTGGATAATGATGAAACCTTTTCCAGTGCCTATGCTTAAGTCCATCCAGATCATACTTGCCACGGCTACATACCATGACTACGATATCTAGTGGTTGGGTGTCTTGACTGCTCTTCTAAATGATGTTTTGGAAGAGAGCGTCTATAAGTACACAGCCAGAGGGCTTCGTAGACAGTGGGAGCAGCGGAAACGTGTGCAAGATATTTTATGTGATAAAGTAGGCATCGCGGAGTTGGAACATCTGTTTTGATGAGCTAGTCAAACAGTTTGACATCATCAAAATGATAGATGAACCTTGTATATACAAAAAGGTAGTAGGGAGTATGGTAGTGATCCTCGTAGAGTACGTGGATGACATACTCTTGATAAGGAAAGAGCTTCCTATGCTACGCTCGGTCAATCTCCGCTTATCACAAGGATTCTCCATATAGGATCAAATAGATACCTCCTAAATCCTGAGTTTTCATCTATGAGATAGATGTAATTGGATGTTAGGATACTCACTACATGTAGTGAGATGGTATCAATCGATCCTGGGGAGAATCACTGGAAAGGTTCCAGGGTGATAAGGACGACTGAATGTCAGTCACAGGCATTGTCTTTACCCTCAATAAAGGGACGGTATGTTGGAAGAGTTACAAGCTAGATACCGTGACATACAAGATGATAAAGGCTGGATACATCGCTACTTAAAGATGGTACCAAAGAGGAAGTCTGGGTGTATATTGGTTCATGAGATGAACTTAGTTCCTTCCATTGTGTGACAATAGAGTTGTGGCTTATGCCAGGAACCCCGGTCCCATCAGTGATCCAGACATATTCTAAGGCAGTATCACCTGATCATGGAGATAGTTGATCTCCAGGGTGATCGAGGTTAGGAGAGCAGACTCAGAGTATAACACGGCGGATCCACTCACGAAGGCCTATTCCCAGAAAGAGACTTTATGGGATGGTTGAGTATGAGATACTACAACCACTGCTACAGATGGCCTTAGTGCAAGTGGGAGATTGTTAGTTATATGTATGCCCTAGAGGCCATTACTGTACACAGGATGTATATTGTAGTGGATGCTGGGACATATATAGGGAGGACTTTCTTGCTCGACATGATAGTATGCTATCTGGTTACCCTTTACCTTAACGTGTATACCGGAAGTCTCTCAGTTACATGTTGGTAAAGCCCTTAGGATGTGTACTTGAATACCTGGACTATGATGCGGATCTTACTAGTGGGGACATGGTAGTCCATAAGTACATCCTTCAAGGTCCCTAGTCGTGGGTGTATCGAGATGGGGCATCGATATACCAGAGTAGACTAGCGTATACCTTCTCGACCCATACAGATGGGCGATGGATGATCCCATATCCATTGGTGTTTGACATCAGAGATTATATACGGGTGCTCAGTAGAAACTGGGTACACTGGACGGACTCGCCGAGAACTCCCAGATGGTATTATACCTTACGTCAGATGGCAGTTCTCTGGTGACACTGGTACAGAGTAGTCTGTTGACCCGAGATCGTCATAGAGTCTTGTGTGGTTCCCACTGTGCTTTGATTTCCATCTTACCACGTCCAAGAGGGCGTGCAAAATGGTGGTTTTTGGGTACAGTCCCGAATCACATGGAGGCAATGAGCGATAGGAGGGGATTCGTCTCTCCCGGTATAGGGAGTTGATGTTGCGCAGTGTTCGATTGGCTATAACCGGAAATCCCTGGCCAGGGTTGCTGAGATTTACTGGTAAGTGTTACTAGTAGTTTCTCGAACTGTTATAGACCTCATATCGAGATGACTTATCGAGCTATTGGGGTCTGACGTTTACCACCCCTAGGCGAGATATGCGACATATCAGACGATCAGACCGGACTGTACGGTAGTGTTACTGGTTGGATTCACTGGAGTGTGAGCGGGCTTGCTCGTCGATCTTCTGATCGCTCAATACCCGGGTGGCCGTTATGTTTAGCAGACCGCTTGCGGCTTGTGGGTGTTTGATATGATCATCACCTGCTGCCGGCGTATTGACGAGTCTTTAGAGTCCTACACAGAGGTTTCCTGGCTCAAGCGAAACGAAATAGGAGCGCATATGAGATATGTGCGGGACCGAGAATAATGCGTGTATGTGATACCTTATTCTATTCTCGCGATGAATGTATCGATTGGTTGTATGCGATATAACCTAGTTATCGAATCAAGTATTGATTCGATAAGCTGATACATTGAATACTAGTCGGTTGTGTGCGACATGACCGGATCATTGAATCAAGTGTTGATTTAATGATTTAATGCATAATTGTATATTTGATATATTACTTTGCATTAACTAGTATTGGTTCACTTTAAATGGATTTTCTCACTTGATGTGCACATTGTATATGTGATATACTTTTGTGCATTTGTTTGTATCATGTTTGATGATACATGCTTGTTTTGGTGTATGTTTAGTTTAAACCTTGGTTAAGTAAATGGTTAGGGTTTTTTTTAAATTTCTTATCTATTTATTTACTTATTTATTCATTTTAAAAGGAAATAAAATGGTGGCTAATTTTGGCTTATCTTTGAAGCTTCATGAAGCTTTGAAATGGTTGACCATTTTGTTTCTTTCCTTAACCTTAAGCATTAACCTAACCATGGTATATTCTCTACACCTAACTATGGTTGATAATATGATAAGTATCATTTTGGTTTTCTATTTTTAATAAGTTTTTTTAACACTTATCATATCCTTCTTCTTCTTCTTCTTCACTTCAAGAAAAAGCTTGCTATCAACAATGGCAACTTGTGAAAATGAGTGAGAAATCCAATTCTAAAGTGAACCCACTTCCTATTCTTCAGCCTATACCTCTTGCCAAGTAGTAGAGTGTGTTTTCTTCACAAGTTTCATGACTTGGTGAAGTGGGAGCTTGATCTTGTGATGCCTCGACGTAGATCATCTTCGGCACGAAGCCGACGACCTTGCCCGCCCATTTCTCCGATGAAGCCGACGCTTGAGCCCGGGATTTCATTTGGACAGCGGAGAGGACTTCATCACGGAGCCGTGGAGGTGGAGGACCGGATCTACAAAGGTTGTATTTCCGTTCTTTTAGTTAAAATAGTTAACTAGTTTCATTTTATCGCCTAAACTTCTAGCCAACGATCCGTTCTAGGGTTTCTCGGCACCGTAATTTTTGAAATTGGCATGGTTGATGCCTTGTGAGACCTCTTGAGAGTGCCTAGGAACCCTACAGTTAAATCTACTCACCGTAGTCTCTCGCTAGTTATAGCCGACGACTTGTTCCCCTCCTTCGCGGCGCCCGTCGCACTCGCCTGCGAATCCTAGAATTTCACAATATATCACACATAAGCTCAAAACCGTACAAACACGATATTTGAAGACAACTAGAAACCCGTGTCGCAAACCATGCGCGCGTGTGCGCGATACGCTAAAACGTGTGATTACGCGCCTGAAGTCACTCAGACGCGTTGCGATAAGCAGAAACCCCAAACCCACACACACGTATCACGCGTGTCGCGAAAGATTAAAAATACGGGAAATAGGGTATTCTACTCCAGATTTTGATACAGAACAGATATTATAAAAGTATATATACCAAAATAACCCACATAGCAGCAGACTCCAGTGTCCTAAACCCTAACTCCCAACTCACCCATCTGGCCGCAATTTACGGCCAGAATGCATTTTCCGGCGGCCAGTCTGGGGAATTGGGCCCCCAGGTTTGGTGTGTGCACTCATAACCCCCTTTGTATGCTACAGTAATTCCAATTTAATTCTGAAACATCTCGGGTAGTAGCAGATCCTACAGAGCCTTAATCCTAGATAAAAACCACACTTTTTGCACTAAAATGAAACTTTATGGTATTTCTGTGCAAACTAAAACAAAACCCTGGTTTAACTAGCTCTAATAGCACAAAATAGAGTTAACCAAGCAAACAAAACCATAATCTAACATATGAATCACAAATATCCTTCAATATCCCTAATAATGCACAAAAACATGATTTTTGCTAAAGAAAACTACAACTTTATGGAAAAGGAGTGCTAACATGAGTTAATACCTTCAAAAGACCTTATGAAACACCAAAAATTCCAGCTCTTGCATCAAGTGTGCAGAATTGCCTCCAAACACCTCAAAAAGCCCCTTTTCCCATGGTTTTTGTGAAAGAAATGTGTTGTTTTGTGTAGGCTTTTGAATAGAGATCAAAGGGAAGTGAAAAGGGAATGAAAAGGTGATGAATTTCTGGCGTTGTTGCTGCCTCTCTGCAGAATTTCCAGCAATGAGAAAAGAGAAAGAAGAGAGAAGAGAAAATGGGTCAAAAAGTCAAGTGTTCACCTAACCACCATACTTCTATTTTTCTATTGCTAAATGATTTATTAAAAAGGGGTTTGACTTGCTATTCTTATTCCTTTTTAAAAAAGGTGGGGATAAATTATCAACCATGCACAAAAGAAATGGTTAACACTTTAAACCTAAGTCTCAAAAATGGCTAAGTGTGCATGTGTACACTACATAAGGAAATTTTTCCAATTAGGGTAAACCCAACTAAAATAACTAATGATCCGATGTACACATATATAATAACACGCACAATTACTAATTAATCACGGAAAACATTCTAACGAACTTCCAAAGTGTTACAATCTACCCCCTTAAGGAAATTCGGTCCCCGAATTTAAAAATCTAACCACATGTATCTTCGAAAAGATGGGGATACCTCTTCCTCATCTCGCTCTCGGTCTCCCAAGTAATCTCCTTTCTGCTCGGACCATGCCAAAGTACCCTGACGGACGCTATCTCTTTCGACCTTAATTTCTTCACTTGCCGATCTAAGATCATCACCGGCTGCTCTGCATAGGAAAGGTCGCGCTTAAGCTAGATCGTCAGGTGCTGAATCTCATGCGAAGGATCATGAAGATATCTGCGGAGCATCGAAACATGAAATACAGGGTGCACGTCTGGAAAACTAGGCGGAAGGGCCAACCGATACGCAACTGCACCAACACGCTCGAGGATCTCGAAGGGGCCCACAAATCTGGGGCTAAGCTTCCCCTTCTTCCCAAATCTCATCACACCTTTCATTGGGGAGACCCTCAAGAAAACATGATCACCAACAGAAAACTCAAGTCTGCGCCGCCGACGGTCCGCATAAGATCTTTGCTCTGGGCTACTCTCATCCAATCGCGAATCAACTTGATCTTCGCGGTCGTCTCCTCCACAATCTGTGGCCCTAAGATACTGCTCTCACTGAGCTCTGTCCAACAGGTGGGCGATCTGCATCTCCTCCCATAAAGAGCCTCAAACGGTGCCATCTGAATGGTCTCTTGGTAACTGTTGTTGTAGGAGAACTCTACTAAGGGTAAATGATGATCCCAGCTATCTCCAAAGTCTAAGACGCACGCTCTGAACATGTCCTCGAGAGTCTGAATAGTCCGCTCTGACTGTCCGTCGGTTTGCGGATGAAATGCTGTGCTGAAACTCAAGCGAGTGCCCAAAGCCTCCTGAAGCCTCTGCCTTAGTCGGCTGGTAAACTGGGTGCCTCTGTCAGACACGATACATGTCGGAACTCCATGCAGTCGTACAATCTCGTCGATGTAAATCCGGGCATTCTGAGCAAATCCGAAAGTCGTCTTCACCGGTAGGAAGTGAGCCGCTTTCGTCAGACGATCCACGATCATCCAGATGGAGTCATACCCTCGACTAGTCCTGGGCAAACCCACAATGAAGTCCATAGATATCTGTTCCCATTTACACTCCGGAATGGGTAACGGCTGTAGCTCTCCCGCGGGCCTTTGGTGCTCAGCCTTGACTTGCTGACAAGTCAGGCATCTCGACACAAAATCTGCGATGTCTCTCTTCATTCCGTCCCACCAGTAAACACCTATCATGTCGTGGTACATCTTGGTGGAACCGGGATGAACACTATATACTGATCGATGTGCCTCCTGAAGAATCTCGCGCTGCAATCCTTCAGCATCTGGTACGCACAGTCTAGTCCCGAATCGTAGTATCCCCTGATCATCGATCACGAGCTCGGAAAATCTGCCCTGTCCAATCTGTGCCCTGACCTCTGAGCATCGGTCATCTCTGTGCTGTGCCTCATGTATATGGTCAAGCAACTGTGGGCGTGCACGAACATGCCCAATCTGTTCTCCGATCGGCGTAAACTCGAACTGCACCCGGCTGTCGCACAATATCTGCCAATCTGCCGACGACTGCCTCTGTACTGCGCTCAAACAAGATAGACTACCCCCGGGCCTCCTTCTCAAAGCATCCGCCACTACGTTCGCCCAGCCCGGGTGATACAAGATCTCACAATCGTAGTCCTTCACTAACTCCATCCATCGGCGCTGTCTAAGGTTCAGGTCTCGCTGCTGGAATATATACTTTAAGCTCTTGTGAACAGTGAATATCTGGCACGACTCTCCATACAGGTAATGTCTCCAGATCTTAAGTGCAAAGACCACTGCAGCCATCTCCAAATCATGAGTGGGGTAATTCTGTTCATGTTTCTTCAATTTCCGCGAAGCATACGCGATCACCCCGTCATGCTGCATCAATACGCACCCTAGCCCCACTCGTGAAGCATCACAATAGACCATAAATCCGCCTGATCCTGAAGGCAAAGATAGAACTGGTGTCATAGTCAGTAGAGCCCGTAGCTGCTGAAAACTGCGCTCACACTCCTCCGTCCAAATGAAAGGAACTCCCTTCCGGGTGAACCCGGTCAAAGGTGTAGCAATGCGAGAGAAGTCCTGCACGAATCGCCTGTAGTAGCCTGCCAACCCTAGAAAGCCGCGAACCTCTGTCACTGACGTGGGTCTAGGCCAACTCCGAACGGCCTCAATCTTCCTCGGGCCTACACATATACCATCTCGTGTAATCACTTGCCCCAAGAAGTTTACGCTGTCCATCCAGAAAGTACACTTGGAGAATTTGGCGAAAAGCTGATGCTCCCTCAAGGTCTGCAGTGTAATCCGCAAGTGCTGCTCGTGCTCCTCTCTACTTCTAGAATATACCAAGATATCGTCAATGAATACTATGATGAACAGATCAAGATACGGACGGAAAATACGGTTCATCATGTTCATAAATGCTGCTGGCGTGTTGGTGGGTCTGAACGACATCACCAAAAACTCATAATGGCCGTAGCGCGTGCGGAAAGCTGTCCTAGGAATATCCTCCTATCAAACTCGCAACTGATGGTAGCCCGATCGTAAATCGATCCTCGAAAAGTATCCTGCCCCCCTAAAGCTGGTCGAACAAATCGTCGATGCGTGGCAAAGGATACCTGTTCCGCACTGTCACCCTGTTCAGCTGGCGGTAGTCGATACACAACGCATACTGCCGTCCTTCTTCTTGGCAAACAGGACTGGAGCACCCCAAGGAGAAACACTAGGTCGAATAAGTCCCTTATCCAGCAAATCTTGTAATTGACCCTTCAATTCTCTAAGTTCCACCGGGGTCATCCGATAAGGCGGTACAGAAATAGGCCCCGCGTCAGGAACCAAATCAAAATAGAAAGAAATATCACGCTCGGGCGGTAGCCCAGGAAGCTCGTCAGGGAACACATCAGGGAACTCGCTAACAACCGGACCTGATCCATCGGAACCTCTGTAGCTCTAGTATCGCAAACATAGGAGAGAAATCCCTGACATCCCTTCCTCAAAAGCTGTCCAGCGCGAAAAGAAGAAATCACACTGTGAGGGGTGGCACCACGGTCCCCCAACACAACAAAAACCGACTTGCCGGGGAAAATCAAAATTTAACTGTCTTACCACGGCAGTCAACAGAAGCATAGCACGTGGCTAACCAATCCATGCCCAAAAGAATATCGAAGTCCAACCTCTCAAGAAGGATCAAATCGACAGGCAACTCTCTCTCGCCGATATGGACGGTACAGGATCGGAACACGTGACTAGCGACAAACGACTCTCCCACAGGAGTAGTCATAACTAGCGGCTGATCAAGCAAACCGGACTCTCTACCCAAACTCGGCACAAAGTGTGTGGATACATACGAGTACGTGGAAACATACGAGCATAAGGATCCGGATCAGACAATACGTGTGCAACAAAGGACATACTGAAAGAGTACCTGAAAGCTCTGCGTTGGACGCCCTCGCGTCCCGATGAGTCGAAGCGAAAACTTGTGCCTGTCCTTCATCTGCGACTGACCGAACTCCTCCTCTACTAACCTGACCCCTCTGCACGAACCCTCCGCATCCACGACGTATCAGAATACGACCCTGACGTGGTGTGAAGGAACACTGCCTGATGAGGTGTTGAAGGCTCCCACATCATAAACATCTACGCGCTGGCTGCCGTCCTCCCTGGGGATGAGAGCCAAACAACTGTCCTCGTCCTAAGCCTCTGCTCTGGGCTGGTACACCAGTACGATTCCTCAACTGTTCTGGAACTCTCACGGTCTCTGGAAGACGTGTCCTGTAAACTGGGGCTGCCACCACCGGTGCTATGTACGGGACGAAATACTGCATGATGATCGCAAGGAACAACTGGGTAACAGGGGTGACAACCACCTGTCGCTGCGCTCGAACGACCTCCACCAACGAGCTCATCGCCTGGGGCAAGCCCTGCATCTCTACCACTAGTCTAGCGATCTGAGCTGTCGTAGGGGGAACAATCTGTCCTGGTACAACAGGAGTACTACTCGGATCAGTCTTCGTCTCAGATGAATCAACTCGAACCTCGGCTCTCACGGCCGCTCTCTGCACCCTCGTAGTCCTTGGCGGCATAATGGATGAAAAGAAGGTAGGATTCGATGAGGATACAGAAATCGAATCGCAAGGATGTATATAATCATGAGGGAATTTCAATCAATAAGTCCTAAGGTCGCTTAGGCGGAGTACCGTGTCGTGAGTATGCCGCGGAACATACGCACGCTATGCCACTCTGCTGCAGCTACCTACTCCATCATACCAGGGTCATCCTACACTCCGAAGGTAAAACCTACGCTCTGATACCAACTTTGTCACGACCCAAAGTTTGGCCTGTGACCGGCACTTAACCACGTAACGTCTACAGGCGTAACGCGACTAAGTGAACCGAAAACTCAGAAAAAAAAACTAGTAAAAGTATAGAGTGTTTTAAGTTTTTAAAATGGAAGCATTTAGAAGTGACAAGAATTCTTAAGTAAATTATCACCAAGATAGCAATATACGACGCCGTAGCGAAGATCAAGAGTAAAAAGTGGGAACATCACAGATAGAATAAACTGCATAAGTAAGTCGGCTCACAACGAGCTCGACACCAGAATACAAATAATATACATCATCGTCCTCACACTGTCTCTAAGTCAATACATAAGTGGTAGATGGAGAGTACTAGATACAATAATGTACATAACTGAAAGATAAACAGATACCGCACAAAACCCACCAATCAGCAAAAGAGCTAGTACGCCAACTGTAGGGGTATCTGTGTCAAAAGATGCAAGAACGCAGCCTGCCGCGACTACTCCGAAGGGCAACCTGCAAACACTGTGGCACAACGGGGGTGAGTTGCCAACTCGTGAATAGAGATAACATATAAAGGTAATCCCAAGCATGCACGTACTGCGCTACTCTATCATATTCCAACAGATGATATCAATGTGTGATAAGCAGTATGTGCAAAAATCATGCAAGTGCTCTATCAGGTAATATAACTTCAGGATGAGATATAATAATGAATGCTGAGCATGGAAAGTATAACATCTACACGGAATGTCAATGTGGAATATATATATATATATATATATATATATATATATATATATACACCGCAAATCCCAACAACCCAGACGCCGGCACTCCCATCGGCCCTCAAATCCTGTACATCCCTGAGAATCACGAGAGCCCAATATCGGCACCCAAATATCATAAATACTCGTGTCTAGAATCTACACGCAAATCCTCCTTTATCGGGCATCCGTCAGTCCGGGTCAGCCCTCTCTCAATATATCGGGCATCCGTTAGTCTCTCAATATATCGGGCATCCGTCAGTCCGGGTCAGCCCTCTCTCAATATATCGGACATCCGTCAGTCCGGGTCAGCCCTCTCTCAATATATCGGGCATCCGTCAGTCCGGGTCAGCCCTCTCTCTTATATATGCCACTCTAGCACCGAGAAAACACAGGGTAGACGCACCGAAATATCATATCAAGGGAACCGGGTTTTTAAATGATTACATATTTGAAATAGCCATGGTTCCCAAATCCAAAAATCAGATGTAATCCAAACCAATATGCAAGTCAATGTGATGTGATATGTGCGTCAAATATGAATATCATGTCAAGTCGCATAAAAGATGAGCTAAAACATAATGATCTGATGTGATATATGCATCAATTATGAATATCATGTCAAGTCGCATAAAAGATGAGCTACAACATAATGATCGTAGGAATCCTATAGTGTGAGTGTCATGGCAATTACTAACGGCGTGTGTGTAACATGCAGGATAGTGCTCGTGCAACATGAACCGTTAGTAACGGTGCAGTGTTCTAACAATTCTAGTTTATATACATATGGCAGGAAATGTGGTATGCACTAAATAGCAGCCATGAAAAATCAATGTATGAAAATGTAGCTATAAGATCCTATCTTCCCTGACGTAGAACGCCATGCGGGCGATATCCCCGTAGATGTTAAATCTACTCACCGTAGTCTCTCGCTAGTTATAGCCGACGACTTGTTCCCCTCCTTCGCGGCGCCCGTCGCACTCGCCTACGAATCCTAGAATTTCACAATATATCACACATAAGCTCAAAACCGTACGAACACGACATTTAAAGTCAACTAGAAACCCGTGTCGCAAACCAAGCGCGGGTGTGCGCGATACGCTAAAACGTGTGATTACGCGCCTGAAGTCACTCAGACGCGTCGCGATACGCAGAAACCCCAAACCCACACACACGTATCACGGGTGTCGCGAAAGATTAAAAATACGGGAAATAGGGTATTCTACTCCAGATTTTGATACAGAACAGATATTATAAAAGTACATATACCAAAATAACCCACATAGCAGCAGACTCCAGTGGCCCAAACCCCAACTCCCAACTCACCCATCTGGCCGTAATTTGCGGCCAGAATGCATTTTTCGGCGGCCAGTCTGGGGAATTGGGCCCCCAGGTTTGGTGTGTGCACTCATAACCCCCTGTGTATGCTACAGTAATTCCAATTTAATTCTGAAACATCTCGGGTAGTAGCAGATCCTACAGAGCCTTAATCCTAGATAAAAACCACACTTTTTGCACTAAAATGAAACTTTATGGTATTTCTGTGCAAACTAAAACAAAACCCTGGTTTAACTAGCTCTAATAGCACAAAATAGAGTTAACCAAGCTAACAAAACCCTAATCTAACATATGAATCACAAATATCCTTCAATATCCCTAATAATGCACAAAAACATGATTTTTGCTAAAGAAAACTACAAGTTTATGGAAAAAGAGTGCTAACATGAGTTAATACCTTCAAAAGACCTTATGAAACACCAAAAATTCTAGCTCTTGCATCAAGTGTGCAGACTTCCTCCAAACACCTCAAAAAGCCCCTTTTCCCATGGTTTTTGTGAAGGAAATGTGTTGTTTTGTGTAGGCTTTTGAATAGAGATCAAAGGGAAGTGAAAAGGGAATGAAAAGGTGATGAATTTCTGGTGTTGTTGCTGCCTCTCTGCAGAATTTCCAGCAATGAGAAAAGAGAGAGAAGAGAGAAGAGGAAATGGGTCAAAAAGTCAAGTGTTCACCTAACCACTATACTTCTATTTTTCTATTGCTAAATGAATTATTGAAAAGGGGTTTGACTTGGTATTCTTATTCCTTTTTTAAAAAGGTGGGGATAAATTATCAACCATGCACAAAAGAAATGGTTAACACTTTAAACCTAAGTCTTAAAAATGGCTAAGTGTGCATGTGTACATTACATAAGGAAAATTTTCCAATTAGGGTAAACCCGACTAAAATAACTAATAATCCTATGTACACATATATAATAACACACACAATTACTAATTAATCACGGAAAACATTCTAACGAACTTCCAAAGTGTTACAGAAACGGTCATACTCTCGATCGGTGTTGGAAGTAGTTGGATCGAACAAGAACACACTCGTGCCATCATCATCGTCGTAATAAAAAATGTCCTCAAACTCACAGCTTTTAGGAGTGGTCTCATGGATGGAACATACATCCAGTATATGAGCATTTGGTTCAGAGGGTTGATTCTCTAACCAAAAAATATTGAGTTCAATTGTTATTTTACTGAAGGATGGGTTCATGGAACAATTTTGACAATTGATCATAGCATTAGAGGTTGCTAAGAATGGGCGACTGAGAGTCACCAGAATTTGATTAGGGAGGTTAGCGACAGGCTGTGTATCTAAGACTATGAAGTCCATGGGAAATATGAATTCTCCAACTTTCATTAATACATCCTCTAGCTCTCTCCTAGGATGGGTGATAAAACAACCAGCTATCTGAAGTGTACAATATGTAGGCTTCATCTCTCCTACACCGAGTTGTTCATATACCGAATATGGGAGTAAGTTAACACTGGCACCAAGATCAAGAGGAGCGCGATTGATGTTCTTATCTCCAATAGTGATCGAAATCATATGACGACCGGGGTCCTTGCGTTTTTTGGGTAAATCGTGTGTAAGAGCATCACTCACATTGCTGTATAGAAAAACTTTCTTCCGCACCTGAGATTTTCTTATCATAGTGCACAAATCCTTACGAATTTTTGTGTAAGAGGGGACTTGTTGGATCGCATCTAAGAGAGAGATGTTGATGTTCGCTTGATTAAAGAGCTCCACAATCTTCTCCATTTGTGGACTTTGTTTATTGGGCCTCAACCGATTTGGAAATGGAGCTTTGTTAAAAGAGGTTAGGTCTAATGTTTGTAGAGTTAGTTGTGGAGACGGAACAGATCCTGAAACAGGTGTTCGAGTGGAGTGAGAAATGGGTCCATTCACAAAAGCAGAAGGAGAACTAGTGCCCAATGGAGAATGGAGAACGGGCTCAGAAGAAGAAGTTGGGTTATTAGAAGAAGAAGTGTCCACCGGGGTTTCATCATCATTGTTGATTAGAGTGCCAACATTGTTGTTTAGCATTTTTCACAATCTCAACGCAGTCATTGCACTCAAATTATGATTCTCTTGTTCAAGAACAACATGTGCATTATGTGTTGGCTAAAGTGCCCTCAAGTTAATTATTGGATCGCAGGCATGTGATTGCAATAATTGAGGGAGGACCTATACCGGTAGAACAGTCTTACTCGAGATGATAGTATGCTATCTGGTTTGTCTTTATCATCGTGTACATGCTTCAGGTGACTTTATATATCACTGTTACATGTTGATAGAGCCCATATGATTTTTTCTTAACTCCCAGCAGTGTGATGGCGATCATATACGTGGGAGCTGGGGTCTATAAGCACATCCTTAAAAGTTCTTAGTCGTGGGAGTTTCATGATTGGGCATCGATTCGCCAGTATAGACTAGTGTATACTAATCGAGAACCCGACGAGGGGCGGTGGCCAGTCTCACAAGCCATTGGTGTCAGTTTGTTCACCTAAGATATACACATGTGCCCATTGGGTTATGAGTTCACCGGACGGACTCACCAGGAACATTCTAGTTGGCACTATACCTATTGTTAGATAGCAGTTCCCTGGTGACATATGTACAAGTTAGTCTTGTTAGTGTATATGCCCTAGAGGCCATTACTGTATCATACTAGTTTGTATATTACTTAATGGAAGCTTGGGATATTCACCTTGTATAGACAATCTTTCTCAATATAGTAGTATGCTATTTGGTTTGTTTCTTCTTTAATGTGTACATGTGTTTATTTTAGTATATCACCTATACACATTAGTGGAGCCCTTAGGATCTTTGCTTGATTACCAGCGTTGTGATGGCAGTCACACCAGTGGGGGCTGGGTAATCCATAAGCACATCCTTATGCAGGTCCCTAGTCGTAGGACTATCGAGACTGGGCATCGATACTACGGAGTAGACTAGCGTATCCGCTTCTTATCCCAGTGTGGGAGACGGTCTGTCCCACAGCCGTCAGTACGTCGTACTTGAGATAGTATGAGGGTGCTCGTTAGGTTACGAGTACACCGGACAGGATTCGTTAGGAACTGTTGGTTGGTACTATACCTATCGTCAGTTGTCAGTTCCCAGGTGACATGAGTACAGCTTAGTCCGCTGACTTGACACTGTCACTTCGCCTCGAGTGTGTTCCCACCGTGCTTTGATTACTACCCTACCACGGCTCAAAGGAGTAGTGAAAACAGGTAGTAGTTGGGTGCAGTCCCGAAGCACTTGGAGGCAGTGACGGTTAGATAGGATTCGTCTCTCCCGGTATTAGGGGTTGACATCGCGCTGTGTCTAGGAGATCCATTACACAAGTCGTCCCTGGCAAGGGCAAGCGAGATATACTGTTAGGTTTCCAGTGTTATCTCAGGGTGTTCTGGGCTACACTCCGACACGACTTGTACCGCTATTAGGGGACTGACGTTTACCGCCCCCTCGGCCTGCCATGCGATGTTATCAGACGAACAGACCGGACTGTACGGAGATTGTCACATTCAGGCTCAGTAGGAGTTCAGATGGGTTTCACCTCGTCCGTCTTCTTGTCGGCATCTACCTGGGGACCGTTACGCACAGCTAGTTCCGCTTGCGGTCTGTGGTTAAACCCACTGCCAGCGTAGTGTCGAGTCTTTGGAGTCCCACACAGAAAGCTATTCGCCTTTAGGCAAAAGAGTAGAGGTCGCATGGTTTTGTGACAGGGTTCGGTCACATCCGTGCACTTGTGCACGTTTAGTGTCCGGACAGTTAACACTAGCGGGCTTTGGTTTAAGCCAGATCCTAGTGTACGTTTTGGAATTGGTTTTATCTCGTTTGTATTCGTGTTCCTCGGAACGTGGATGCGGGTGTGTATGCACAGTTGACAGAAAGACAGAGGCAGAGGATTCTCATTGGGGTTGTTGACTGTTGACTGTTGACTATTGACTTTTTGCTAAACCCTAATGAGAATAAGAAATATAATTAACAATAATATTAATTTAGTATTATAGTGACATGGTTGTTGAGGGGTTGACTTTGTTGACTTGTTGACTTTGTTGACTAGGTTAGACTAGTTGACCATCATTATTACAATGGCTATCATTTCATGGCAAAGACTTTTGCTTGCTTGTTTCTTCTTGCAAAATGAGTGCATGAAATGATATGGCCATTTTGACTTGAACCATCACATAATACTTGATTACTATTATTTGTAATGATGATTTTGGATTATGAGAGCTTGGATGGCAAAAGACTTACTCATTTTTCTCTCATTTGCTTTCTCTCTCTTGCTTGAGCTCTCCCTCTTGCTCTCTCTCTAGCTCAAGGCAACTCCCTCTCATGAGTTGAGAAACATTGCCTTAGAGATAAAAGAAAACTCATATCACTTCTCTACTCATCCTAGTTCACAAGGTTTAGCAAACCAAGTGTTCTAGTTTCTTCAAGTTCGAAGAAGAAGCCAAAGGTAGAAGCTTTTAGGTGGATCCATCTTCGGCGCAAAGAGACGATGAGGTGATGCCGATCCGTACACCGCAAAGAGTTGAAGACGAAGGAGTTCAAGAAAGGTATAACCCCCTAACCGAGTAGGTAAAATTCTTGTTAGGTTTGTTAGATAGTTGTTTAACAAAGATCCGTATTTTGAGTCCATGTTACCACCTCTTGAAAAATCATTTTTCATCATTTCCGCAAGCCCGTAAGTACCGGGAGAGGTAACATGGACTTACAGTGGTATCAGAGCCTAGTTAAACACTTTCTAACATGTTAGCAAAGTAACTAGAAGTTCGATCGAAGAAAAAGTCGCGAAACACGCCCGTAAAATCAAGTTTCTGCCGATTTTGTTTTCTGTTCAAAAATTAATAAATCTGACACTAAAAATCGGCTCAGGCTTTTTAAAACCCACACAAGAAATTTGGTCTCGGTCAAAGCGCCGCGGAAACGCGGCGGGAGCATGCTCCCGCCACGGATCCGCGGCCGAGTTGACTCGGTAGTGGAACAAGTTTCCTGTAGTGTTTTTCTGGGGCTGTTTTGGGATTTTTGGGATATGTTTTTTCTGCCCAGATTTTACAGAAAGGAAAATTTGTTTATGGGGTCTAAAAATCCGTATTTTGATCGAACGTCTAAAGACTTAAGCTGACGGGTATATATATGTGATATGTTATATGTATTGAACGTCCGCTAATTGCTATACGTCGATTAGTGGGGGTTATACATATCTGTGATCTGTAATGTTGATGGTATGTGTATATGAATTCATTGGATTGTCGCGGATGAATAGCCGAGGGGTTGTGAGATGAGAGTTTCCTTTTCTTTCAATTCATGTAAATTTGTAATTGATGTAATATTATTTTATGGCCGCACAACCGGGATGGGGTTGTAGCCGTCATTGTATAATTTCTTTTACTGTTTTTGCTCCTAGGATAGACCCAAGGTGGGGTGCACAAACTACCGGGTATCTCGAAGTGCCTAGTGGCCTACTCACGGTGTTGAGGGAGGTTGCTTCGCTTCGGGTACTTGGCGGGTAGTTTGCCGCACCCGTAGGGGTCTAGGGTTGGGTCTTGGCTATTCATCACGATCGTGTAATCCGCTCTTCGTTACAGGCTCGTACGGATTGTGGATTCCTAGTATATCCAATGTGTTCATCTGTGATCTGGAATGGCTATCATTGCATGTGATGAATGTGTATATCTATATATGATATTATTTAGGCCTTGCTTATGTTTTGCATCCGCGCTAGTCCAGCCCCCGCTCTGTCGTTAGTTAAGTAACCTAACGGGTAATGACGGGGCCCCGTGGCGAATGCGGATGGCATAAGCGTACGTCATATTTTCGTTGTTTTCTGCAATAGTAGGATTAAATGATGGGACGCATTAAAATTAATGCAAGAAAAATAAACCAAGTAAAAGTCGTTGGAACCCTTTCAAAACCACTCGGTTTCTTTTCAAAAAGAACTTTTAAACGCGGAGCTTAAGCCACTCCTTTTAAAAGCTATCTCGTTCCTTCGATTATATCAAGTTCACTACGTTCACGGTTTCGCCAAAACCATTCGTAGCCCTCTGTCATTTCACATGAATGGTCAATAAGTATTCAAGCTATGTTTGTTGGCCAAAGTCAAGGCATAGTGATTGGTAGCTATTGGGTATTCATGTGCAGCATAGATAGATGTGTTGGTTTGGGGCAGTCCTTCTTCCTTGTTGGCCAAAGTCAAGGGTATGTGCGGGTGGGCTCAAATTAACCTGGATAATGATGGGAAGAACTTGACATGTGACTTATGACATTTTGACCTCACGCCAAGGTCATAAGAGCATGGGGAAAAAATCCACATCGGGAGTTTCAAAAGAACTGAAACTTGCTAGCGCTGCATACCATTTGGAGTGTGATGATTCTGGTTGGATTCTTTCAGTTTTGTCACGCAATGATATTTGGATCCCGATTCTACTGTGAGTATATGCTACTCCTCGGGAAATTTCTCACTTAACGATCAATACTATAAACCAAGTAGGTATCTAGAAAGGTGTTAGCGGGGCTACGCCCACATGGAAAAGAGGTTATTTAATTAAGGAACTTCGCGAAAGCGTTGGAAAACCTCCCTTGAAGTACCGACACCAGCTTGGCCGAACGGTTAAGCAAGTATTGTACGGTGAGATTGATCCTGACTAATTCTTCCTTTTTGGTTTGAGGAGGGATTCGAGAGACAGTGGGAGCCATCCTGTTTAGACAAACTAAAAACCACTCTAAACTTGCAAGAGCATCATGCTAAAGTGTTTCTTCTCTCTCTCCTAATTGCAGCGACCAAACATCATGACCGGACTTAAGTTACTACTAGATAAAAACATACTGACAGGGCCAAACTACAAAGATTGGCTCAGGAATGTCAAAATGGCAATCACTTATGACAAGTTGGGGTATCTCCTTACCACCAAAGCTCCCCCTGTCCCTGGTCCCAAAACCAGCGTCGCGGATAGGGAAATCCATAAGACATGGGAAATCGATTGCACAAAGGCCAAGTGCCTCGTACTTGCCTCTATGGACAATGAACATCAGAGGAGGCACGAGAATATAGACCTTGAATCCATATTTCTCCAAACAAAAGAATTGTATGGAGTGCAATCTCGTATCGCCAGATACGAAGTGTCGAAAAAGCTGTTTTCGGCAAGGTTGGCCGTCGGATCATCGGTAGCGAAACACGTGCTTAAGATGATTGGTTTCATTGAGGAGCTCGCGGACCTTGGGACCATGTTGGAGAATGGGCTCTATACAGACTTGATTCTTCAGTCCCTTCCTTCCACTTACGCCCAGTTCATCCTGAATTTCAACTTGCAAGAAAAGGAAGTTGAACTTTCAGAGCTCCTCAACATGCTGAGGAGTGCAGAGGGCACCCTACTGAAAGGTAGGGAAACATCCACTTTGTTTGTAGGAGGAACTTCCTTTTCTAGGTCCAAGGCGAAAGCCAAGGGAAAGAAGAAGAAAACCCCCGCCAAACCAAGGGGCGGTGTTAGTAAAGTGGATATGAAGGGAAAAGCAAAAGCAACAAAGATAGCGGGAAAGCTTGTGGGAAAGGAAGAATGCTTTTACTGTCACAAGAGTGGACACTGGAAAAAGGATTGTAGGGCTTGGAAGGCCAGAACCCAGGATTTGAAGCAAGTTGCGGCTTCAGCTTCAGGTGTGTATGTTATTGAAAACTGTCTATCAATAAACTCTACATCCTGGGTATTGGATACCGGATCAGGATCTCATATCTGTAATTCTTTGCAGGCGTTGAGAAAGCGTAGGGTTTTGAAGGCAGGTGATATGACCCTCAGAGTTGCAAACGGAGCTAGCATGGATGCTGAGTCCGTGGGGACTATCACCTGGGGTTATCAGATGGACACGTTTTGGTTTTGCGTAATTGCTATTTTGTACCCAATGCAACTTGTAATGTCATTTCTGTATCTTTATTATCTAAAGAAGGTTATGAATTTGCATTTGTAAGAAATGTTGTAAACATTCACCTTAATCAAGTTTTGATTGGGTCAGGTACATTAAGAAATAGTATATACGTACTAAACCAACCACAGATTTTCAATGTCCAGAATACACACAAAAGAAAGTCTCCAGAAACAAACCAGGCTTTCTTATGGCATTGTAGACTGGGTCACATCAATGAGAGAAGGTTGACGAAGTTACATACAGAAGGATATTTGGATCCGTTCGAATATCAATCGTATGCCACTTGTCAATCCTGTCTCAAAGGAAAGATGACAAAGACTCCGTTCACTGGACACGGAGTAAGTGCGAGCGAGCTCTTGGGACTCGTACACAGCGACGTGTGCGGTCCAATGTCTACACATGCACGAAGCGGTTATTCTTACTTCATTACTTTTACGGATGACTTTTCAAGGTACGGATATGTCTTCTTAATGAAACATAAATCCGAAGCCTTTGGAAAATTCCAGGAATATAAGAATGAAGTAGAAAAACAGACAGGAAAAAGTATCAAGACACTAAGATCTGATCGAGGTGGTGAATACTTAAGTGCCGAATTCCTGGATTACTTAAAGAGAATGGTATTCTCTCTCAGCTTACTCCTCCATACACTCCGCAACATAACGATGTATCGGAGAGACGGAACCGGACCCTATTGGATATGGTACGTTCCATTATGAGTAACACTGAGTTACCGCGATCATTCTGGGGATAAGCACTAGAATCAGCTGCATACCTTTCGAACCGAGTTCCAACTAAGACTGTGCATACCGCACCATATGAGATATGGAGTGGGAAGAAACCCTATCTGTCACGCCCCGCTTCTCAGAGTACGCAAGATTGGGCACGTGACATAGCCAACCATACTACCTGTGGGTAGGAAGTATCCATCCACAGTCACATTACGGCTGTAGAGATATCAAGAACAAGATAAAACTATCTAAAACATGTCCATAATCCAGAATAACAGGAGTCAATAATAAATAAATGCGGAAGCGAATGATCCAATACAAATAACTGAAAAGTATGTCCCATAATGCGGGCTCACATCAGGAAATAAATGCAGGAAATAAAACTAACTAATACTAACACCTCACAGCTCAGCCTGCTGGCTGAAGTACTCCTGCTCGGACTGCGACAGCGGTACAGAATCTGGGCCATGCAAAACCCAGATGTCAACGCGTCATGTCATCAAGTAATATAATATGAACAGTGTAACAGGCAATGCAAAATAAACATGAATAAAATGAGAATAGCAAAAATGTGAATCAAGCAGTGCAGGGCAGTGTGCAGTGGGTAGCTAAACTGTTCTATCAGGTTTTCTAGTCTAAAGTCTTTGAAATCAATTTGAGTAATCCTCCATATAAATCAAAGGATATGTCCCATTACCCCCCGGGACCACGGATCAGGAATATGTGAACCAATAGTGGTTCTGTCCCGTTACCCCCCGGGACCATGGATCAGGAAAATGTAAGAGTCACGAATGGCTCTGTCCCGTTACCCCCCGGGACCACGGATCAAGTAATACCCTTTTAAGTTACACTTTAGTTTACACTTTTGATTTCCCCATACCCCCAAGTTATGTATGTCGAGTCAGGTGTTCAGTAATCAAGAACGAATGCCAACACAGGATCAGGTAACAGCAGGTTTGTCTGGATAGACAACAGGAATGGTCCATGAGGACACCATGTCAGGTTTGTTGGCATTAGGCACGAGATCAGGTAACAGGTCAGGTCATTGTACATCAGGTCAAGTCAATAGTAAACGGTACAATACCATGTCAGGTGTATCAATATATATCATGTGTAACAAGTCAAGTCAAGATGTAACAATATCGTGGGTGTGCTCACAACAGATATATAATCGAACAGGGGATTAACAGCAGGAAATAAGCAATAAATTAAACAACAATAAGCAGTTCATTCAATCACGATAGTGTATTAATATAGTGCAGCCGTTTTATTATATTAACAGGTTTTGAGCACCCTTAGCGGTGCAACAGTTTAAATGATGATGCAATACAGTTATATCAAGCCTTTGAATACGAATAGCCGAATGTAATAGAACTACATGGGAGAGTGCTACAATCTATTAAACGGTAAAATGTGATTAACAGGTAAACTCGGTTCTTAGGTTAAAAGTGGCAAATTGTGATTTCTATGTTAACTGTAAAATGATATATGTCATATTGCAACCAAATGAGAAATAACTATACCGAGTTAAGTTTTGCAGGTTTAATGAGTCAAACATATATAATTGTATAGTATAGCATGTAGCAAGTGATACTTGCCTCGACGGGTCGCGAACCGGGAAAAACGGAACGTAACGTCGGCGGAAACACGCGACGGACGCACGGTTCACGGATTGAACCCAAACGACGAACCAAGGGACCTCACGGGTCAGAGCACTCCGCTGGATCGTCGGAACACGTCACCGGCACAGCCAGATTCCGACGAGCACAAAGCAGTAAATAGGGTTTCAAGCGGGCATAGACTTGGAAATAAGGAAAAGACCAGAGAAGAAGGTGATGGGGGAAAATACTCACTGGTCCAGAGGGTGTTTGCGACGACGGCGAGATCGACGGCGGCGAGGACGGCGTCTTCGGCGATCTGCAAAACTCTAGCGGCTGTTTAGAGTTCTTGAAGAAGATAAGAGGAAAGGAAAGGTGGAGGGGCATACCTACAAGGTGTCTAGAGGTGGTTGGGGCTTGTCGGCGACGGCCAGGGGCGGCGCAGGGGTCGCCGGCGACGTCTCAGGCAGCACAGGGAAAAATCGCGGGGGTAGCCGGGGTCGCTGTTCTGGTCGGGGGTGCACCGGGAGGAGGAGAGTGGTGGTGAGGGAACCACGGCGAGGTGCTGGTCGGCAGCACGGAAGGCGACGACGAGGCCCGCCGGCGAGGAGTTTGCTGCAGGGAACTGCAGCGATCGCGGCTGCACAGGGCGCACGGTGGAGAAGGAGAAGATGTTGAGGTTGGGAAGAGGAGGCGGAGGCGAGGGCGACGGTGGCGTTGGCGCCGGCGTCGGGGCTGCGGCGGCGACGGTGACGAGGCGGTTAGGGTTAGGTTGTTGGGTTCTCGCGTTCGTTCTGGGAAAAATTATGGGAAAGGATAATATATATAGGGGATAGAGAGAGAGGGTTAGAGAGAGAGAGAGAGAGAAAGCTAGAGAGAGAGAGGAAGAGATACGAGGGAGAGAGAAAGAGTGGAGGGGCCCACGGAAAAAGAGAGCCCACGAGATTGGCTGGAAGATTCAGAGAGTAAAATATTTTAAAAGATTACATGAAGATTAACAGTAAGGATTTGTAGGTTAAGAAATATTATATGGTTTAAATATTATATTAAATTTGGGATTTTGGCGCTAAATGAAACATTTCCAAATCGCGCCCGGGTCGGGTCCAAAATTTCGAAATTTAAATAATAGGATTTTAAGCGGGTTCCAAATTTTAAAATGAAATGTTTTATGATTAAAAAGCATACCCCCAAGACGGACACCTGTACGCGCGCGTAGCCGTCCAAACTTGTCCGTTTCACCGAACGGGATGAGAACTTGATGCACGGACGCTATCACGCGGCTAGGGGTGTCGAGTAGGCCAAGATAGATATTTTTAATTTTATTTTAGATGCTAAAATTTGTTATGTGCAGAAATGACTTAGCCAGATAAAATTTTACAGTAAGACCAAAACAAGCAAGATAAATGAAATGAGTACTACCCAATGCTCAAACTGTAACAGAAATTTAGTAGTATTGGGCTCGGGTGTTACATTATACCCAACTACAAAAAGAATTTCGTCCTCGAAATTCCAAGAATACAAGATAGAAAACTACAAGAAAAGGTGAGGAACCTTCTGCCGGATCTCATCTTCTCTTTCCCAAGTGGACTCTCCATGCGATCGATTACCCCAAGAAACGAGCACAAGGGGGATAACTTTGTTCTTAAGAACCTTTTCCCTTCGATCCATGATTTCAACCGGTCGCTCCTCAAAAGTCAGGTCTTCCCGTACTGTTAACTCCGAATGATCCAAGACGTGTGTTTCATCTCGAACATACCTTCGTAGTTGAGATTCGTGAAACACATCGTGCACACCCGCCAAGGACTGCGGTAACGCCAAACGGTACGCTACCCTTCCAACGCGCTCCAATATCTCGAAGGGTCCAACGAATCGAGGACTAAGCTTTCCTCGACTCCCAAAACGAATCACCCCTTTAGTCGGTGATATCTTCAAGAATACCAAATCATCCACGGCAAACTCTAGAGGTCTTCTTGACGTGTCAGCCCAAATTTTCTGTCTGTCTTGAGCTGCCTTCATATGCTTTCTGATTGTGTTAACCTTCTCAACTGTCTGTACCACCAAATCTGGTCCCAATAACCTTCGTTTACCAACATCGTCCCAACAAACAGGTGAACGGCACTTACGACCATACAAAGCTTCAAACGGAGCCATCTGAATAGTTGCTTGGAAACTATTGTTGTAAGAAAACTCCACCAAGTGTAGATGATCCTCCCATGAACCCTTGAAGACCAACATGCATGCTCTCAACATGTCTTCAAGAGTTTGGATCGTTCTCTCCGACTGACCATCAGTTTGAGGATGATAAGCTGTGCTAAACTTCAATCGAGTCCCCAAACTTTCCTGTAAACTCCTCCAGAAGTGTGATAAGAACCGAGTGTCCCGATCGGACACGATGCTCACTGGTACTCCATGCAATCTTACAATCTCCTGCATGTACCGCTCTGCCAAAGTCTCTGTTGATTGACCAACCCGAAAAGGAATAAAATGAGCTGCCTTGGTCAATTGGTCAACAATCACCTATATAGCATGGTTGCCTTTTGGACTTCGCGGTAAAGCCGTCACGAAATCCATGGTTATATGTTCCCACTTCCACTGAGGAATCGGAAGTGGTTGCAATAAACCAGCAACCCTTTGATGTTCAGCCTTAACTTGCTGACACACCAAGCACTTTGCCACAAAGCGAGCAATCTCCCATTTCATGCCTTCCCACCAGAAATGCTGTCGAATATCTCGGTACATCTTTGTGCCTCCTGGATGTACAGAATAAGCTGAACTGTGTGCCTCCTTCATAAGCTCTTCACGAATATCTCCCTTTGGCACACACAAACGGCTACCATACCTCAACGAACCATCTTCGTGGATTAATAAATCTGTTCGTAGTCCAGCTTCAACCTGTCCTCGAAACTTTTGCAGTCTAGGGTCCTGCGATTGTGCTGCTTTAATATTCTTGATCAATGATGACTGTACTTGCAGCTGCATCAACTGTCCCGTAGAATGCGATAGCACAACCTCCAAATCAAATCTTCGAAAATCTTCAACGATCTCCTTCTGCGTTGTTAACACCTGAATTGCTGGTAACCGACTAAGCGCATCCGGTACGATGTTAACCTTTCTCGGATGGTACTTAAGATCAAGGTCGTGGTCGGCCATCAGCTCCAACCATCTACGCTGCCTCATATTCAACTCCTTCTGAGTGAACACATACTTCAAACTCTTATGATCTGTAAAAACTTCGACTCTCTCGCCCAAAAGGTAGTGTCTCCAAATCTTCAGAGCAAAGATCACAGCCGCAAGCTCCAAGTCATGAGTCGGATAATTCTTCTCATGGGTCTTAAGTTGTCTTGGTGCGAATGCTACGACCTTCCCATGCTGCATCAAAACACATCCTAATCCTTTTCCAGATGCGTCGCTGTGAATCACCAATCCTCCGGAATTGTCTGGCACGGTCAGAATTGGGGTGGTTATCAACTTCCGCTTCAACGTCTTAAAAGCTAACGCACACCTATCTGTCCATACAAAAGGTATCTCCTTGCTTCTTCTTTACTAGAAGAACTGGAGCTCCCCAAGGCGAGTTGCTGCTTCGAATCCAACCGTTCTCAAGCAATTCAGCAACTTGCTTTTTAACTTCTTCCAATTCCACTGGCGCCATTGGATAATACGCTTTAGATACTAGCGCTGCACCAGGGATAAGGTCAATCGCGAACTCCACGTCTCGCTTTGGCGGTAAGCCCGATATATCTTCAAATACGTACATAAAATCGCGAACAACCGCCGGCTCTTCACCACTATCAACTTCCATTGCTGCAAGAATATTGTTTGTCGGCCTAGCCTTAAACTCAACTGGCCCGACAGCACTGCTTCCTTACCGCAACTGCTGTCTGCTGCAAGCTCCCTTTCATCCCAGATAAACTCTGCTGTTCCCGAGCTGCCGTAAGAACCTGTGAGAAAGTGGTCAAACCCAGGGAGACAATCTAATTCTGGATGTCCACATCCAAGCTGCGCATGAACCTCCGTGCCCTGTCTGCATCGTTGGCAACTAAAGGTCCAGCGAATCTGCTGAGTCTCGTCTATTCTGCTGCATGCACATCCACGGTTGCTCTATTCTGCCTCAGCCCAATAAACTTCTCTTCCATTTCCTCCCGTGCAGTTCGCGGGAAGAACTTCTCCAGGAAACTCTTAGAAAAATCCGCCCATTTGATCGGCTTGGGCAAACGGGTCTCCTCCACAAGCCACCATTTTCGGGCGTAGTCCACTAACTGAATGCGTACCACATCAACTCTTTTGTCATCTGGAATCTGTGCCGCAATCAGCAAATTCTCCGTGTCGACTAGCCACTGCTCGGCTGGCACGGCTCCTCCAAACCAGTAAATACAGACGGACCCAACGCCTGAAGTCTGCCACGGTCCCTACTCGGTCAACTGGTTTAGCTCCAACATTGTTTACAGACTGCTGAACGATCTGGAAACCTTCCTGGAACGAGTCTGGTTGCTGCTGGATCAGCTCGGTCTGTTTCTTTTGATTTTCCAGCATTCCTCTTATCACTCCAAGCATGGCGGCTTCGTCCACGCGCCTCTGGTACGTCTTCAATTTCTTACCGGCCATAATCCTGAACTCAAAATACCCAACATTAGCATGATGATAGATTTTGAATATAGATCAAGGCTAGAACTCCGAGATACTTAAATAGAGTACCGCATTGTAACTATGCCGCGGTATCATAGCCACAATTACATAACTCCATCCAAGTCGCCTAAGTCCTAGAGATAACAAGGAATCAGGTTTTCGAATCGATATGCGAAGGAAGTTTGCACATCGTAAAAAGATATAATCAGGAAGAATGTGATTCAAGAATGGTAAAACGGTCAAGGTGGTAGGACATGTTTCCTAAACACGGGTATTATGATTCGTGTATTGGGTACAATACCCAACTACAAAAGAATCAACCCGACTAACCTATCGCTCTGATACCAAAAGAACCATGTCACGCCCCGCTTCCTAGAGTACGCAAGATTGAGCACGTGACATAGCCAACCATGCTACCTGTGGGTAGGAAGTATCCATCCACAGTCACATTACAGCAGTAGAGATATCAAGAACAAGATAAAACTATCTAAAACATATCCATAATCCAGAATAACAGGAGTCAATAATAAATAAATGCGGAAGCGAATGATCCAATACAAATAATGAAAAGTGTGTCCCATAATGCGGGCTCACATCAGGAAAATAAATGCAGGAAATAAAACTAACTAATACTAACACCTCACAGCTCAGCCTGCTGGCTGAAGTACTCCTGCTCGGACTACGACAGCGGTACAGAATCTGGGCCATGCAAAACCCAGACGTCAGCGCGTCATGTCATCAAGTAATATAATATGAACAGTGTAACAGGCAATGCAAAATAAACATGAATAAAATGAGAATAGCAAAAATGTGAATCAAGCAGTGCAGGGCAGTGTGCAGTGGATAGCTAAACTGTTCTATCAGATTTTCTAGTCTAAAGTCTTTGAAATCAATTTGAGTAATCCTCCATGTAACTCAAATGATATGTCCCGTTACCCCCCGGGACCACGGATCAGGAATATGTGAACCAATAGTGGTTCTGTCCCGTTACCCCCCGGGACCACGGATCAGGAAAATGTAAGAGTCACGAATGGCTCTGTCCCGTTACCCCCCGGGACCACGGATCAAGTAATACCCTTTTAAGTTACACTTTAGTTTACACTTTTGATTTCCCCATACCCCCAAGTTATGTATGTCGAGTCAGGTGTTCAGTAATCAAGAACTAATGCCAACACAGGATCAGGTAACAGCAGGTTTGTCTGGATAGACAACAGGAATGGTCCATGAGGACAACATGTCAGGTTTGTTGGCATTGGCACGAGATCAGGTAACAGGTCAGGTCATGGTACATCAGGTCAAGTCAATAGTAAATGGTACAATACTATGTTAGCTGTATCAATATATATCATGTGTAACAAGTCAAGTCAAGATGTAACAATATCATGGGTGTGCTCACAACAGATATATAATCGAACAGGGGATTAATAGTAGGAAATAAGCAATAAATTAAACAACAATAAGCAGTTCATTCAATCACGATAGTGCATTAATATAGTGCATCCGTTTTATTATATTAACAGGTTTTGAGCACCCTTAGCGGTGCAACAGTTTAAATTATGATGCAATACAGTTATATCAAGCCTTTGAATACGAATAGCCGAATGTAATAGAACTACATGGGAGAGTGCTACAATCTATTAAACGGTAAAATGTGATTAACAGGTAAACTTGGTTCTTAGGTTAAAAGTGGCAAATTGTGATTTCTATGTTAACTGTAAAATGATATATGTCATATTGCAACCAAATGAGAAATAACTATACCGAGTTAAGTTTTGCTGGTTTAATGAGTCAAACATATATAATTGTATAGTATAGCATGTAGCAAGTGATACTTGCCTCGACGGGTCGCGAACCGGGAAAAACGGAACGTAACGTCGGCGGAAACACGCGACGGACGCACGGTTCACGGATTGAACCCAAACGACGAACCAAGGGACCTCACGGGTCAGAGCACTCCGCTGGATCGTCGTAACACGTCACCGGCACGGCCGGATTCCGGCGAGCACAAAACAGTAAATAGGGTTTCAAGCGGGCATAGACTTGGAAATAAGGAAAAGACCAGAGAAGAAGGTGATGAGGGAAAATACTCACTGGTCCAAAGGGTGTTTGCGACGACGGCGAAATCGACGGCGGCAAGGACGGCGTCTCCGGCGATCTACAAAACTCTAGCGGCTGTTTACAGTTCTTGAAGAAGATAAGAGGAAAGGAAAGGTGGAGGGGCATACCTACAAGGTGTCTAGAGGTGGTTGGGACTTGTCGGCGATGGCCAGGGGCGGCGCAGGGGTCGCCGGCGACGTCTCAGGAAGCACAGGGAAAAATCGCGGGGTAGCCGGGGTCGCTGTTCTGGTCGGGGGTGCACCGGGAGGAGGAGAGTGGTGGTGAGGGAACCACGGCGAGGTGCTGGCCGGCAGCACGGAAGGCGACGACGAGGCCCGCCGGCGAGGAGTTTGCTGCAGGGAACTGCAGCGATCGCGGCTGCACAGGGTGCACGGGGGAGAAGGAGAAGATGTTCAGGTTGGGAAGAGGAGGCGGAGGCGAGGGCGACGGTGGCGTTGGCGCCGGCGTCGGGGCTGCGGCGGCGACGGTGACGAGGCGGCTAGGGTTAGGTTGTTGGGTTCTCGCGTTCGTTCTGGGAAAAATTATGGGAAAGGATAATATATATAGTGGATAGAGAGAGAGGGTTAGAGAGAGAGAGAGAGAAAGAAAGCTAGAGAGAGAGAGGAAGAGATACGAGGGAGAGAGAAAGAGTGGAGGGGCCCACGGAAAAAGAGAGAGCCCACGAGATTGGCTGGAAGATTCAGAGAGTAAATTTTTTTAAAAGATTACATGAAGATTAACAGTAAGGATTTGTAGGTTAAGAAATATTATATGGTTTAAATATTATATTAAATTTGGGATTTTGGCGCTAAATGAAACATTTCCAAATCGCGCCCGGGTTGGGTCCAAAATTTCGAAATTTAAATAATAGGATTTTAAGCGGGTTCCAAATTTTAAAATGAAATGTTTTATGATTAAAAAGCATACCCCCAAGACGGACACCTGTACGCACGCGTAGCCGTCCAAACTTGTCCGTTTCACCGAACGAGACGAGAACTCGATGCACGGACGCTACCACGCGGCTAGGGGTGTCGAGTAGGCTAAGATAGATATTTTTAATTTTATTTTAGATGCTAAAATTTGTTATGTGCAGAAATGACTTAGCCAGATAAAATTTTACAGTAAGACCCAAACAAGCAAGATAAATGAAATGAGTACTACCCAATACACAAACAGTAACAGAAATTTAGAAGTATTGGGCTCGGGTGTTATACTATCTTCAATATCTGAAGATCTGGGGATGTCCGGCTTTTGTCAAAAAGCAGCATGCGGACAAATTCGAGGCACGCTCAGTACTGTGCAAGTTTGTGGGATACCCAAAGAACTCCAGGGGGTATCTCTTCTATTACGCAGAGGAACAAAAGATCATTGTTTCTCGTAATGCCCATTTTCTGGAACACCAGTTCTTAGAAAAGGAAACAAGTGGGAGCGAAATAGAACTGGAAGAAATTCCAGGACCACGGACTATTACTGAAAGCTTAGTAGAACCAGAGGGTTCAAAAGAACATGGCATTCCTATGCCGCTCCGCAGGAGTAGTAGGCAGTCTTATCCACCCGAGAGATACTACGGTTTTCTCATAGACGGGGATAGAGAGGATTGCATCATTGATTATGATGAGCCGACTAGCTTCCAGCAGGCCATTCAGAGCATTGACTCGGTAAAATGGCTGGATGCAATGCGGACCGAAATGGAGTCCATGTACACCAACAAAGTATGGACGTTGGACGTTGCTCCAGATGGGGTAAAACCCGTAGGATGCAAGTGGATCTTCAAAAGGAAGATTGGTGTAGATGGACAGGTTGAGACCTATAAAGCTAGACTAGTTGCAAAGGGTTTTCGTCAAAGACCTGGTTTGGACTATGACGAGACATTTTCTCCAGTAGCTATGCTGAAATCCATTCGGATCCTTCTTGCCATTGCTTCCTTCCACGATTATGAGATTTGGCAGATGGACGTAAAGACAGCTTTTCTGAATGGAAATTTAGAGGAGTGTGTCTATATGGACCAGCCAGAGGGTTTCATTCAGAGTGGGAGCAGCGGAAAGGTGTGCAAGATGCTTAAGTCCATCTATGGACTAAAGCAGGCATCGCGGAGTTGGAACATCTGTTTTGATGAGACGGTCAAAGAATTTGGCTTTATCAAAAATCCAGATGAACCATACATCTATAGTAGATTTGTAGCAAGAACGGTCGTATTCCTCGTATTGTACGTGGATGACATTCTTCTGATAGGAAATGACATTCCTATGCTACAATCTGTCAAGGGATTTCTGTCACACAGGTTCTCCATGAAAGACCTGGGTGATGCCTCGTACATTCTGGGGATCCGGATCTTTCGTGACAAATCCAAGAGGATATTAGGACTTTCACAGTCCAGGTACATCGAGACCATACTGAAAAGATTCAGTATGGAAGATTCCAAGCGCGGTAATCTACCGGCTTGTCACGGGATCACCCTCTCCAAAGAGATGTCTCCCAAGACTGATTTGGAAAGGGATCGCATGTCTAGTATACCCTACGCTTCTGCGGTAGGCTCTATAATGTATGCGATGTTGTGTACCAGACCAGATGTAGCTTATGCACTGAGTATGGTAAGACGGTATCAGTCAAACCCTGGTGAGAAACACTGGATAGCGGTAAAGAACATTCTCAAGTACCTAAGAAGGACTAAGGAGATGTTCTTGGTGTATGGCGGAAAGGACCTCCAGATCGAGGCCTTTGCTGACTCCAGCTTCCAGAGTGACAAGGATGATTCCAAGTCCATGTCGGGTTATGTCTTTATCCTCAATAGAGGGGCAGTGTGTTGGAAGAGTTCCAAACATGAAACCTTTGCTGACTCGACGATGGAAGCAGAATATATCGCTGTTGCATATGCCGCAAAAGAAGCCGTCTAGATAAGCAAGTTCTTTACTGAACTTCAGGTGGTTCCGTCCATTGTTGATCCAATACCTCTGTATTGCGACAACAACGGGGCTATAGCTTTAGCGAAGGAACCCAGGTCCCAACAGAGATCCAGACACATCTTGAGGCGGTATCACCTGATCAGGGAGATCGTGGGTCGCTAGGAGATCGAGGTTCGGAGAGTTTCTACGGAAGATAACACTGTTGATCCACTCACGAAGGCCTTACCCCAGACTCAGTTTGAGCGGCTGATAGAGATGATAGGTCTTCGATACGTGAGTACATGGCCTTAGTGCAAGTGGGAGATTGTTAGTGTATATTCCCTAGAGGCCATTACTGTATCATACTAGTTTGTATATTACTTAATGGAAGCTCGGGATATTCACCTTGTATAGACAATCTTGCTCAATATAGTTGTATGCTACTTGGTTTGTTTTTGCTTTAATGTGTACATGTGTTTATTTTAGTATATCACCTACACACATTAGTGGAGCCCTTAGGATCTTTGCTTGATTACCAGCGTTGTGATGGTAGTCACACTAGTGGGGGCTGGGTAATCCACAAGTACATCCTTATGCAGGTCGCTAGTCGTAGGACTATCGAGACTGGGCATCGATACTCCGGAGTAGACTAGCGTATGCGCTTCTCATCCCAGTGTGGGAGACGGTCTGTCTCACAGCCGTCAGTACGTCGTACTTGAGATAGTATGCTGGTGCTCGTTAGGTTACGAGTATACTGGACAGGACTCGTTGGGAACTGTTGGTTGGTACTATACCTATCGTCAGTTGTCAGTTCCCAGATGACATGAGCACAGCTTAGTCCGCTGACTTGACACTGTCACTTCGCCTCGAGTGTGTTCCTACTGTGCTTTGATTACTACCCTACCACGGCTCAAAGGAGTCATGCAAACATGTAGTAGTTGGGTGGAGTCCCGAAGCACTTGGAGGCAGTGACGGTTAGACAGGATTCGTCTCTCCCGGTATTGGGGGTTAACATCGCGCTGTGTCTAGGAGAGCCATTACACAAGTCGTCCCTGGCCAGGGCAAGCGAGATATACTGGTAGGTTTCCAGTGTTATCTCAGGGTGTTCTGGGCTACACTCCGACACGACTTGTACCGCTATTAGGGGACTGACGTTTACCGCCCCCTAGGCCAGCCATGCGATGTTATCAGACGAAGAGACCGGACTGTACGGATATTGTCACATTCAGGCTCAGTAGGAGTTCTGATGGGTTTCACCTCGTCCGTCTTCTTGTCGGCATCTACCTGGGGACCGTTACGCACAGCTAGTGCCGCTTCCGGTCTGTGGTTAGACCCACTGCCAGCGTAGTGTCGAGTCTTTAGAGTCCCATACAGAAAGCTATTCGCCTTTAGGCAAAAGAGTAGAGGTCGCATGGTTTTGCGACAGGTCGCATGGTTTTGCGACAGGGTTCGGTCACATCCGTGCACTTGTGCACGTTTAGTGTCCGGACAGTTAACACTAGCGGGCTTTGGTTTAAGCCAGATCCTAGTGTACGTTTTGGGATTGGTTTTATCTCGTTTGTATTCGTGTTCCTCGGAACACGGATGCGGGTGTGTATGCACAGTTGACAGAGAGACAGAGACTGAGGATTCTCATTAGGGTTGTTGACTGTTGACTGTTGACTTTTTGCTAAACTCTAATGAGAATAAGAAATATAATTAACAATAATATTAATTAAGTATTATAGTGACATGGTTGTTGAGGGGTTGACTTGTTGACTTTTTTGACCGGTTGACTAGGTTGGACTAGTTGACCATCATCATTACAATGGCTATCATTTCATGGCAAAGACTTTTGCTTGCTTGTTTCTTCTTGCAAAATGAGTGCATGAAATGATATTGCCATTTTGACTTTCACCATCACATAATACTTGATTACTATTATTTGTTATGATGATTCTGGATTATGAGAGCTTGGATGGCAAAAGACTTACTCATTTTTCTCTCATTTGCTTTCTCTCTCTAGCTTGTGCTCTCCCTTTTGCTCTTCCTCTTGCTCTCTCTAGCTCAAGGCAACTCCCTGTCATGAGTTGAGAAACATTGCCTTAGAGATAAAAGAAAATCCATATCACTTCTCTACTCATCCTAGTTCACAAGGTTTAGCAAACCAAGTGTTCTAGTTTCTTCATGTTCGAAGAAGAAGCCAAAGGTAGAAGCTTTTAGGTGGATCCATCTTCGGCGCAAGGAGACGACGAGGTGAGGACGATCCGTACCCCGCAAAGAGTTGAAGACGAAGGAGTTCAAGAAAGGTATAACCCCATAACCGAGTAGGTAAAATTCTTATTAGGTTTGTTAGATAGTTGTTTAACAAAGATCCGTATTTTGAGTCCATGTTACCACCTCTTGAAAAATCGTTTTTCATCATTTCCGCAAGCCCGTAAGTACCGGGAGAGGTAACGTGGACTTACAAGTCTATCGACCTAAGATCGTCATTTGTCATGTGTGAGTTCCAACTGTGCTTTGATTACTACCCTTCCACGGCTCGAAGGAGTCGTGCAAACAGGTTTTAGTTGGGTACAGTCCCGGGCCACATGGAGGTAGTAAGCAGATCATCAGGGGATTTGTCTCCCTAAGTATTGGGGGTTGATGTCGCGTTGTGCACGGGTGGCCATCACCAGAAATCCTCGGCCGGGGTAGACGAGAATTACTGATCTAGGATCGATAGTTTCTCATGTGGTGATGGGCTTCATACCAACACTAAATGTCGCGTTATTAAGGGCCTGACTTTATTCACCGCCCTATACTCGATATGCGATACTCATAGACGAAAGGACCGGACTGTACGGATTTTGTCACTGTCAGGCTCAGTAGGGGTTTCAGGATGAGTTTGCTCGTCGGCCTCCATTTCGCTCAATACCTGGGCAGCCGTTATGTACAGCTAGTGCTATTGACTTGCTTGTGGTTAAACCCACTGCCAACGTAGTGACAAGTCTTTAGAGTCCCATACAGATGGTTTTCCTGGTTCGGGCAAAACGTTGTAGAGGCCGTATGGTTTTATGGCTGGGTTCGATCATATACGTGCACTTGTACACGGGTCATGATCGGACGGATAATACTAGTGGGCTTTGGTTTAAACCGGATCCTAGTATTATATTGTTGGAGTATTTTTGTCTCGTTGTATTCGTATTCAGTCGGAATACGGTTGCGGGTATGTATATACAGATGAGGGGTATTTTTGTAATCCATTACAAGATAAATTTAGGGTTGCCATTTCTTTTCTTTCATTAAACATTTAAGTTAATGTTTATTGTGTTGAAAGTATGAGTGTGAGTTTTGGCTTTGGTGCATTGATGTAGCATGTGCACTTGGTGACTCATGGTATTGGGTCATGGGATGGTTTTGTTTTGGCATAGATATTTGTGAGATATTATTTGTGAGCATGGCAGATATTTTCTTATGAGATGCTTTTCTTTAGTTTCCAATTCCTCACAACATAATACCTCACAAAAGACTTAGCAAAAACAACACAAGAAAAAAGGCAGATACTTTTCTTACTTCACTTTCCAAAACTTGAGCTCACACTTCTTTTCCCATGGCAACTTCTTTCACCTCTTGTAAGTCGATGTAGTACACCCCAGTACTTATGGGGAGGCGGAATTTACAAAAACTTATCAAGTTTAAACAACGAACATCGACTAACCGCTTGAATCGAAGCTAAACTCTAAATAACCGTATCTTATGAGTTTCTTTACAAAAGAGATTAGGGATTATACCTAATGAACCGGTCCTTCTTCTTTATGTCCTCCTTGGTTCTCCTCGGCCTTCTCTAGGTAGTAGACGATCCACCCGAGAGCAAAACTCCAAGCTAAACCTCTAACTTGAGGTAACTAATCAACTTTGATTGCTAATCAAAGATGATAGAATGATAAAGAGTGAAGGTTATGGATTGTTTAGTCTAACTAAACCTTTGATCTCAACACATGAGGATTAAGGATTAGTATTAGAAGATGAGAGCTTGAGGAGAGAGAATGTGTGATATGATAATGAGAGAAGAGAGAGAGTGTATCATAATATTATGAAGCATTCTTATTTTCAATAAATGAATAAAAAGAAATGAATAAGCATGCTTCACAAAATATCTTGTGATGATTCATTAACATGAGTCATTAATGAATAAATGTGCATTAATGAAGTGAATGAATCACCACTATGACTCACTCTCTTTCCAAAACAAACCTCCTTAGTCACATCTTCTAGAAGCTTCTCGAGTAATTACGAGAACGCCCTTCCGATCCGTAAAAATACGGAAAAACTTTAGACTGTAAAAATCCAATAACCGGATACCAGTATCTGGCTTAAACCAAAGCCGACTGGTAAAATCTGTCCGAAAGTCGTACGCGCGTAAACGCACGTATGCGTCCGAACCCTTTGTCGCAAAACCATGCAACCTCTATATCGTTTCGCCTGGAGTAGGAAACTCTCTGTGTGGGACTCTAGAGACTCGACTACTACGCTGGCAGTGGGTTTAACCACAGACCGCAAGCGGCACTAGCTGTACGTAACGGTCCCCAGGTAGTTGTCGATAAGAAGGCCGATGAGTAAACCCATCCGAACTCCTACTGAGTCTGATGTGACAATCTCCATACAGTCCGGTCCGTTCGTCCATGACTATCGCATATCGGGCCTAGGGGGGCGGCAAGCGTCAGTCCCCTAATAGCGGTATAAGTCGTGTCGGAGTGAAGCCCATTACACCCTGAGAAACTGCTGGAACCTACCAGCAAATCTCGCTTGCCCTGGCCAGGGACTTTGCGTAATGGCTCTCTGACACAGCACGATATCTACTCCCAATACCGGGAGGGACGAATCCTGTCTAACCGCCACTGCCTCCAAGTGCTCGGGACTGCACCCAACTGCTACCTGTTTGCACGACTCGATAGAGCCGTGGTAGGGTAGCAATCTAAGAACAGTGGGACACACTCGAGGCGAAGTAGCAGTGTCAAGTCTGCGGACTACGCTGTACTCATGTCACCTGGGAACTGTTCACTGACGACTGGTATCAAACCAACCAACAGTTCCCTGTGAGTCCTGTCCGGTGTACCCGTAACCTAACGAGCACCTGTATACTATCTCCAGTACGACGTACTGATGGCTGTGGGACAGACCATCTCCCCAACTGGGACGAGAAGCGTACACACTAGTCTACTCCGGAGTATCGATGCTCTGTCTCGATAATCCAACGACCAGGGACCTGAATAAGGATGTGCTTGTAGACTACCCAGCCCCCACTAGTGTGACTGCCATCACAACGCTGGTAGACAAGCAAGATCCTAAGAGCTCTATCAATACGTATACTCACATATTAAGATAGAAAAACCAAGTAGCATACTACCATGTTTAGCAAGACTGTTATATACATGTGAATATCCCAAGCTTCCATTAAGTAATATACAAGCTAGTATGATACAGTAATGGCCTTCTAGGGCATAAACACTAACAATCTCCCACTTGCACTAGGGCCATGTACTGGCATATCGCAGACCAATGATCTCGAGTAGCCTCTCGAACTGAATCTGAGGAAGGGCCTTCGTGAATGGATCAGCAATGTTCTCTTCTGAAGCAACTCTCCGAACCTCGATCTCCTGACGATCAATGATCTCCCTGATCAGGTGATACCGCCTCAAGATGTGTCTGGACTTCTGATGGGACCTTGGTTCCTTCGCTAAAGCTATAGCTCCGTTGTTGTCGCAATACAGAGGTATTGGATCAACTATGGTAGGAACCACTTGAAGTTCTGTTAGGAACTTCTTCATCCAGACTGCTTCTTTTGCGGCATCGCAAGCAGCTATATACTCCGCTTCCATCGTCGAGTCAGCAACGGTGTCCTGCTTGGAGCTCTTCCAGCACACCGCCCCTCCATTGAGGGTAAAGACATAACCCGACATGGACTTGGAATCGTCCTTATCACTCTGGAAGCCGGAATCAGCAAAGGCCTCCAACCTGAGGTCTTTTCCGCCGTAAACCAAGAACATCTCCTTAGTCCTCCTCAGGTACTTGAGAATGTTCTTTACTGCTATCCAGTGTTTCTCCCCTGGGTCTGACTGATACCGGCTTACCACGCTCAGTGCGTAAGCTACATCTGGTCTGGTACACAACATCGCATACATTATAGAGCCTACCGCAGAAGCGTAGGGTATAATAGACATGCGTTCCCTTTCCAAATCAGTCTTGGGAGACATCTCTTTGGAGAGGGTGATTCCGTGACAAGCCGGTAGATTACCGCGCTTTGAATCTTCCATACTGAATCTTTTCAGTACAGTGTCGATATACCTGGACTGCGAAAGTCCCAACATCCTCTTGGATCTATCACGATAGATCCGGATCCCCAGAATGTAAGAGGCATCACCCAGGTCTTTCATGGAGAACCTGTGTGACAAGAATCCTTTGACAGATTGTAGCATAGGAATGTCATTTCCTATCAATAGAATGTCATCCACGTACAAGACGAGGAATACGACACTTCTGGCCACAACTTTACTATATATGCACGGTTCATCTGGATTTTTGATAAAGTCATATTCTTTGACTGTCTCATCAAAACAGATGTTCCAACTCCGCGATGCCTGCTTTAGTCCATAAATAGACTTAAGCAGCTTGCATACTTTCCCGCTGCTCCCACTCTGATTGAAACCCTCTGGCTGATCCATATAGACGCTCTCTTCTAAATTTCCATTCAGAAAAGCCGTCTTTACGTCCATCTGCCAGATTTCATAATCATGGAAGGCAGCAATAGCAAGAAGGACCCGAATGGATTTGAGCATAGCCACTGGAGAAAAAGTTTCGTCATAGTCCAAACCAGGTCTTTGACGAAAACCCTTTGCAACAAGTCTAGCCTTATAGGTTTCCACCTGTCCATCTACACCAATCTTTTTCTTGAAGATCCATTTGCATCCTATGGGTTTTACCCCATCTGGAGCAAAGTCCAAAGTCCATACTTTGTTGGTGTACATGGACTCCATTTCGGTCCGCATTGCATCTAGCCATCGTACCGAGTCGCCGCTCTGGATGGCCTGCCTGAAGTCAGTAGGTTCATCATCATCTATGATGCAATCCTCTCTATCCCCATCTATGAGAAAACCGTAGTATCTCTCAGGCGGACGAGACGGCCTACTACTCCTGCGGAGGGGTGCGGGAATGTTCTGTTCTTCTTGAACCTCTGGTTCCACCAAACTTTCAGTAGCAGTTTGTGGTTCTGGAATTTCTTCCAGTTCTACTTCGCTCCCACTCTTCTGATTTTCTAAAAATTCAGTTTCTAAGAAGTGGGCATGACGAGAAACAAAAACCTTTTGTTCCTCTGCGTAATAGAAATAATATCCCTTGGAGTTCTTTGGATATCCCACAAGCTTACATAGTACTGAGCGTGCCTCGAGCTTGTCCACATGCTGCTTTTTTACAAAAGCTGGACACCCCCATGTCCTAAAATGTTTTAGACAGGGTTTCTTCCCACTCCACATCTGATATGGTGTGGTAGGCACAGTCTTGGTTGGAACCTGGTTCAAAAGATATGCCGCTGATTCTAGCGCATAACCCCAAAAAGATCGCGGTAACTCAGTATTACTCATCATGGATCGTACCATATCCAATAGGGTTCGATTCCGTCTCTCCGATACACCGTTGTGCTGTGGAGTGTATGGAGGAGTAAGCTGAGAGAGAATTCCTTTCTCTTTTAGGTAACCTAGGAACTCGGCACTTAAGTATTCTCCACCTCGATCAGATCTTAGTGTCTTAATACTTTTGCCTGTTTGGTTTTCCGCTTCATTCTTGAATTCCAGGAATTTCTCAAAGGCCTCTGATTTATGCTTCATTAAGAAAACATATCCATACCTAGAGAAATCGTCTGTAAAAGTAATGAAGTAGGAATAACTACCTCTTGCATGTGTAGACATTGGACCGCATACGTCGCTGTGTATGAGTCCTAAGAGCTCGCTCGCTCTTACTCCTTGTCCAGTGAATGGAGTCTTTGTCATCTTTCCTTTGAGACAGGATTGACAAGTGTCATAAGATTGATATTCGAACGAGTCTAAATATCCTTCTCTATGCAACTTAGTCAACCTTCTCTCATTGATGTGACCCAGTCTACAATGCCATAAGAAAGCTTTGTTTAAATCTGGAGACTTTCTTTTTAGTGTGTTCTGGACATTGAAAATTTGGAGTTGGTTTAACACATATATGCCGTTATTTAGAGTACCGGACCCAATCAAACCATGATTAAGGTGGATGTTGACAACATCTCTTACAAACGTGAAATCATAACCTTTATTTGATAACAAGGAAACTGATATGATATTACACGTTAAGCTGGGTACAAAATAACAGTTATGTAAAACCAAAATGTGTCCACTCGTCAATCCTAGGTGATAATCCCCGACGGACGCAGCTCCCACGCTAGCTCCGTTAGCAACCCTGAGGATCATATCACCTTCCTTCAGCACTCTACGGTTTCTCAGTGCCTGCAATGAATTGCAAATATGAGATCCTGACCCGGTATCCAATACCCAGGAAGTAGAGTTGATCGACAGACAATTCTCAATTACAAACACACCTGAAGTCGAAGCCACAGCTTGCTTCGGTTCCTGGTTCTTGGCGTTCCACGCCTTGCAATCCTTCTTCCAGTGCCCTTTCCTGTGACAATGGAAGCACTCATCCAGGCCAACTACCGGTGCTGCAATCTTTTTCTTTCCCTTCTTTCCCACCTTACTAACACCTCCTCTAGGTCTGGGTGCGGCCTTCTTCTTCCTTCCTTTGGCCCTAGCCTTGGACCCTGAAGAAGATGAACCGCCAACAAACATAGCGGGTGTTTCCCTTGCCTTCTGCAAGGTGCCCTCTGCACTCCTTAACATGTTTAGGAGTTCCGCAAGTTCAACTTCTTTTCCTTGAAGATTGAAGTTGAGGATAAACTGGGCGTAGGTGGGAGGAAGGGACTGGAGAACAAGGTCTGTATAGAGCTCATTATCCAAAGTCGTCCCAAGGTCTGCGAGCTCTTCTATATAGCCAATCATCTGTAGGACATGTTCACCTACCGATGACCCGACAGCCAACCTCGCTCGAAACAATTTCTTTGCGGTCTCGTATCTTGCTATACGAGATTGCTCTCCATAAAGTTCCTTTGTATGGAGAAATATGCCATCTAGGGACATATCCTCGTGCCTCCTCTGATGTTCATTATTCATCGAGGCAAGCACGATGCACTTGGCTCTCGCGCAATCTAAATCCCAGGTTTTGCGGATTTCCTTATCCGCATTGCTGGATTTGGGACCAGGGACAGCAGGTGCCGTAGCGGTGAGGACGTACCCCAGTTTGTCATAGGTCAAAGCCATCTTGACATTCCGCAGCCAATCTTTATAGTTTGGCCCTGTCAGTATATTTTTCTCTAAAAGTAACTTAAGTCCAGTCATTTTCAGGGTCGCTGCAATTAGGAGAGAGAGAAGAAAACTCTTTTAGCATGATGCTCTTGCAAGTTTAGAGTGGTTTTTAGTTTATCTAAACTGGATGGCTCCCACTGTTTCTCGAATCCTTCCTCAAACCATAAAAGAAGAATTAGCCAAGACTATTCCCACCGTACAATACTTGCTTAACCGTTCAGCCAGGCCGGTGTCGATACTTCGAGGGAGGTTTTCCAACGCTTTCGCGAAGTTCCTTAATTAAAGAACCTCTTTTCTCTGGGGGCGTAACCCCGCTGACACTTTTCTGGACACCTACTAGGTTTATAGCATTGATCGTTAAGCGACGAATATCCTGATAAGTAGCATATACTCACAGTAGGATCGGGATCCAAATATCATCGTATGATAATGTTGAAGGAATCCTACCAACATTCATCAAACTCCAAATGGTATGCATCTCTTTGCAAATTTCAGTTTCTTTAGAAATTCCCGATATAAGTTTTTGCCCCATGCTCTTATGATCTTGACTAAGGGCCAACAAATCATAAGTCACATGTCAAGTTCTGCCCATCATTATCCTGTTGATTTGAACCCATCCGTATACTCTTGACTAAGGGCCAAACAAAGTAATACGACTGTCCCAAACCAACTCATCTATCTATGCAACAAATGAATACCCCAGCAGCTACCAAACACTATGTCTTGACTAAGGGCCAAACAAACATAGCTTGAATACTACTGACCATTCATAAGAAATGACGGAGGGCTACGACTGGTTTTGGCGAAACCGTGAACGTAGTGAACTTGATATAACCGAAGGAACCTGATAGCTTTTAAAAGGAGTGGTTAAATCTCCGCATTTAAAAATATCTGTTTTAAAAATAACCGAGTGGTTTCTTTTAAATTGTTCCAACGATTTAAACTTTGGTTTGTTTTACTTTGCATTATAGATAATGCGTCCCATCATTAACCTATCATTGCAGAAAACAACGAAAATATAACGTCCTCTTATGCCATCCGCATTCGCCACGGGGTCCCGTCATCACCCGTTAGGTTACTTAACTAACGACAGAGCGGGGGCTGGGCTAGCGCGGGTGTAAAACATAAGTGACGTCTAAATAGCTATAATAAATATAGATATTTTACATTCGTCTGACGCAATGATATTCATTCCAGAACACAGATAAACAATATTGGATTTGCAAGCAATCTGTATTTCTTTTGAGCCTGCAAGAAAAGACAGATTACACAGTTGTGATGAATAGCCGTTTACCCCACCCTCGACCCCTACGGGTACGGCAAACTACCCACCCGGCAGTCTGTGTACCCCACCTTGGGTCAGTCCTAGGAGCAAAAACAGTAAAATGAAATAATACAACGGTGGCTACAACCGCAACCTGGAAGTGCCCCGCGAAAATAATATTACAACAAATTACATTTACAACAAATGAATTAAACAATAACCCTTTGCTAACCCCGGCTATACACCACAACAGTCCAATACAGTTTATATGCACAAACAGATATAACCATTTCAGAAATGTGCAACCCCCTGCCAACCGACATACTAGCAGTTGGGGGAGGTTTACGAACACATCAAACAATCACAGATATAATCCAATACGCAAATACTGTATTTTTTCGATCGAATAAACAACTTCAAAATTGCTGCAAAATCTGCTCTGTTAAACAGTAACCTGAGCAATAATTAAATATTCCAGAAAACCCCAAAAGTCACAGGGGACCCACCCATGAAAAATGAGCTCATGACTCGGCAACTCGGCCGCGGAAGCGCGGCGGATCGGTGGGATCCGCGGCGCTTTAGTCGAATCATGGGCTCGTTTTTCTTGGGTGTTCTCCTGTGTTCATGCCAAGCTCTCTGAACACACCAGAAAAATTTTAGGACTTCATTTTCACTCCGACAGAAACTTAACAGAACTAGGGTTTTCCGGGATCGTTTTTTTCGTTCGAAATTCGTACAAATTTGCGATTAAGTTATTTAGTGTTTAGCGAGGCTCTGATACCACTGTAAGTCGATGTAGTACACCCCAGTACTTATGGGGAGGCGGAATTTACAAAAACTTATCAAGTTTAAACAACGAACATCGACTAACCGCTTGAATCGAAGCTAAACTCTAAATAACCGTATCTTATGAGTTTCTTTACAAAAGAGATTAGGGATTATACCTAATGAACCGGTCCTTCTTCTTTATGTCCTCCTTGGTTCTCCTCGGCCTTCTCTAGGTAGTAGACGATCCACCCGAGAGCAAAACTCCAAGCTAAACCTCTAACTTGAGGTAACTAATCAACTTTGATTGCTAATCAAAGATGATAGAATGATAAAGAGTGAAGGTTATGGATTGTTTAGTCTAACTAAACCTTTGATCTCAACACATGAGGATTAAGGATTAGTATTAGAAGATGAGAGCTTGAGGAGAGAGAATGTGTGATATGATAATGAGAGAAGAGAGAGATTGTATCATAATATTATGAAGCATTCTTATTTTCAATAAATGAATAAAAAGAAATGAATAAGCATGCTTCACAAAATATCTTGTGATGATTCATTAACATGAGTCATTAAGCAATAAATGTGCATTAATGAAGTGAATGAATCACCACTATGACTCACTCTCTTTCCAAAACAAACCTCCTTAGTCACATCTTCTAGAAGCTTCTCGAGTAATTACGAGAACGCCCCTCCGATCCGTAAAAATACGGAAAAACTTTAGACTGTAAAAATCCAATAACCGGATACCAGTATCTGGCTTAAACCAAAGCCGACTGGTAAAATCTGTCCGAAAGTCGTACGCGCGTAAACGCACGTATGCGTCCGAACCCTTTGTCGCAAAACCATGCAACCTCTATATCGTTTCGCCTGGAGTAGGAAACTCTCTGTGTGGGACTCTAGAGACTCGACTACTACGCTGGCAGTGGGTTTAACCACAGACCGCAAGCGGCACTAGCTGTACGTAACGGTCCCCAGGTAGTTGTCGATAAGAAGGCCGATGAGTAAACCCATCCGAACTCCTACTGAGTCTGATGTGACAATCTCCATACAGTCCGGTCCGTTCGTCCATGACTATCGCATATCGGGCCTAGGGGGGCGGCAAGCGTCAGTCCCCTAATAGCGGTATAAGTCGTGTCGGAGTGAAGCCCATTACACCCTGAGAAACTGCTGGAACCTACCAGCAAATCTCGCTTGCCCTGGCCAGGGACTTTGCGTAATGGCTCTCTGACACAGCACGATATCTACTCCCAATACCGGGAGGGACGAATCCTGTCTAACCGCCACTGCCTCCAAGTGCTCGGGACTGCACCCAACTGCTACCTGTTTGCACGACTCGATAGAGCCGTGGTAGGGTAGCAATCTAAGAACAGTGGGACACACTCGAGGCGAAGTAGCAGTGTCAAGTCTGCGGACTACGCTGTACTCATGTCACCTGGGAACTGTTCACTGACGACTGGTATCAAACCAACCAACAGTTCCCTGTGAGTCCTGTCCGGTGTACCCGTAACCTAACGAGCACCTGTATACTATCTCCAGTACGACGTACTGATGGCTGTGGGACAGACCATCTCCCCAACTGGGACGAGAAGCGTACACACTAGTCTACTCCGGAGTATCGATGCTCTGTCTCGATAATCCAACGACCAGGGACCTGAATAAGGATGTGCTTGTAGACTACCCAGCCCCCACTAGTGTGACTGCCATCACAACGCTGGTAGACAAGCAAGATCCTAAGAGCTCTATCAATACGTATACTCACATATTAAGATAGAAAAACCAAGTAGCATACTACCATGTTTAGCAAGACTGTTATATACATGTGAATATCCCAAGCTTCCATTAAGTAATATACAAGCTAGTATGATACAGTAATGGCCTTCTAGGGCATAAACACTAACACCTCTACCCTACATGTCTTATGTGTTGAGAAACCTAGGGTGAATTGAGACAAAATAATTAGAAACACACTCTACTTCATCTTGGCTATCTAGGCTAGCAAACTACATACCCGAGTTGCTTCGGTTTTGAGGCGGGAGCCCGTATTACTAACCCTCGATGTGGATCTTCTTCAATGGTGGGAGATCAGAGATCAAATATGATCGAGGAAGCCGCGAGGAGCTTGGGAAAGAGGTTGAAGACCGAAGGACATGGATCGTTCGGTATAACCTCTCTAAACTCCTTTACAGTTAACTAGTATAGGGTTAATGGTTCGATCCGGGATTCGGGTTTTGTTAGCGCCGGTTTTTTAAGTTTTTGTTCCGCATTTGGCTACGGATTGATGGCCAGGGCGCTGGCGTAACACAACATTATATGGATGACCAGGATTTGGTAGTGGTTGAGATGGAAACTTTCTTTTCTCTCTTTCGCTCATCCCCGTGGTTAGCTATGCAATCTGGACCTCGATGGATTTTATGCTCTGGCCATGGGAAGCTGTATGTTGCACAAGAGTTTAGATCGAAGATTAGATGCTTGCTGTCATTTGAGTGGATTGATTAAGAAAAGTGTCAAAGCTTCTTTCAAGAGTGGAGACCTTATCGTTACCCGGTAGAACAACGTTGTTGTTTTGAGGGAACAAATTGTTATACAAAGCAAAGTTGTCCACCGGGATTTAAAATTGTTGCGGTTAGAAGGCTTGCTGAAATTGTGGTTGTGGTTGTTGTTGCTGAGGAGGAGGTCTTTGAAATATTTTTTGACCTTGGAACTTGTTTTAGTTCAGGTTTTGGTTTTGGTTTCAAGAAAGAATAGGATGATTCCTCTATCCCGGATTATACGTTGAAGAATATGAATCATTTTTGGGTCGTTGCTAAAACGCGGCATTGGTTTGCTCTTGACCCGGGAAAAAAGGATTCAAAGGGCACTCTTCGGTCAAATATGAAGGATCGAAACAACAAGCACACACGTTTTTGGGGAGAGAAATTTGGTTTAGGGAGGCTGATGAGAATTTTCTTTCAATCGCTTTGATTTTTTCTACATTGCAGCCATCTCGGCTTTCATTGCGATCGAAGAGTCAAGTTGGTGAACTCCTGCCCTAGAAGTAGACGGAGAAGAAGAAGATGTTGTTCTTTTACTCTCCTATTGTAACGTTTGTTCGGCGAGATCTTCTAGGAATTTCCATGCCTCCACGTCGGATTTAGATAAGAAATGGCATTGACATATTGTTTCTAGCATCTGTTTAGTTGGTGGATTAATGCCCTCTTATAAAATTTGGCAAAGTATCCATTTTTCGAATTCGTGATGAGGGTATTGGAAAAGAAGGTCCTTAAATCGTTCAAAGCATTTCCAGAAAGGTTCATTCAGAAGCTGGGTGAATTGGTTTATCTCATTTCGGATACGTGCGGTTTTATGGTTTGGATAAGATTTCTTCAAGAAGGCTTTCACAAACTTGTCCCAACTGGTGATGGAATGAGAAGCAGTGCTATATAGCTATTTCCCCGGAAGATCGCAAACGGTAAACGGGATAATACGCGGTCTCATAGCATCATCAGATAGTTGGGTAGTACTCATCATCATACAAACATTTTGGAATTTGTTTATGAAAACATAGGCATCCTCCGATTCAAGCCCATGAAATTTGGGTAGCAAATTGATTAAATGGGGCTTGATTTCAAAATTATTTCCATTGGCCGGTGGAAGTGAAAGACAAGTGGGAAGAGGTGCGCAAGTTGTATAGTATCGGTCCTACAGCACGATGCGAGGCGTCGCTCCGGTGGGCGGTGGTAGAATTTGTACACCAAGTGGTGGCGGCATTTCGATATTAGGAAAAGTGGGGTTTTTTTGGTTGAAATTCGGTAGAGTGTCTAACATTTAGAAAGATGAATAACGCATAGGAGAAGGTGAATATGTATGGACAGAAGCACGGTCAACTTCGGAGTTGACCGGTAGTGGCAAAGTTTGCAGAGTAGATGAACTATCGACGTCAGAGTCAATAGCGTCGTCGGAAGCGATAAGGGTGATACGGACTAAATGGGCACTCGTTGTTGGAGATAGTGCCCTCACAGTCAATTATTGGATCACGGGCACGTGATTGCAATGATTGAGAGAGGACCTATACCGTTAGAACAGTCTTACTCAAGTTGATATTATGCTATCTGGTTTATCTTTATCATCGTGTACTGTTTAAGGTGACCTTACATGTCACTATTGCACGTTGATAGAGCCCTTAGGATTCTTGCTTGACGGCCAGCAGTATGATGGCGATCATATACGTGGGAGCTGGGTCTATAAGCACATCCTTAAAAGGTCCCTAGTCGTGGGAGTTTTCGAGAAAGGGCATCGATACTCCAGAGTAGACTAGTGTATACAGTCAAGACCCCGACGAGGGGCGGTGGCCAGTCTCACAAGCCACTGGTGTCAGTTGGTTCACCTAAGATATATACAGGTGCTTATTGGGTTATGAGTACACCGGACAGGACTCGCCGGGAACATGCTAGTTGGTCTTATACCAGACGTCAGATAGCGGTTCCCTGGTGACATGTGTACGGTTAGTTCATCGACCTGAGATCGTCATTTGTCTCGTGTGAGTTCCCACTGTACTTTGATTAATACCCTACCACGGCTCAAAGGAGTCGTGCAAACAGGTTTTAGTTGGGTACAGTCCCGAGCTACATGGAGGCAGTGAGCGGATCTACAGGGGTTCGTCTCTCCCGGTATTGGGGGTGAGGTCGCGCTGTGTCTAGGAGAGCCATTACACAAAGCCCTCGGCCGAGGCTGGAGATTTACAGGTAGGTATTCCAGTAGTATCTCAGGGTGTTCTGGGCTACACTCCGACATGACTTGTACTACTTTTGGGGGTCTGACTTTTACCAACCCCCTAGGCCTGCCATGCGATACTCATAGACGAACGGACCGGACTGTACGGATATTGTCACTGACAGGCACAGTAGGGTGTCAGGATGAGTTCGCTCATCGACGTCCCTTTTGGTCAATACCTGGTAGCCCGTTATGTATGGCTAATACCTCTGACGTGCTAGTGGTTAAATCCACAACCAAAGTATTGACGAGTCTTTAGAGTCCCCCACAGACCGTTTTCTCAAGTTTCGGGCGAAACGCTGTAGAGGCCGTATGGAGATATGGCAGGGTTCGATCATATACGTACGGTATTGCACGGATCTTGATCGGACGGATAATACTAGCGGGCTTTGGTTTAAGCCGGATCCTAGTATTGTACAGTGTAGATTTGTCTCTTTGCATTTGTATTCAGTCGGAATACAAATGCAGGTATGTATATACAGTCGCGGGGTTTTCCTGTAATTTATTACGGGATCAGTTTTCTGAAGTTGCCAGTTTGCATTCCGTTTCGGCCAGTTTTCCTTTGTTCCTTCACGGCCGGATTTTTCCGATGGAGGGGGTTATTTGCAAGTGTGCAAATTGGATATGTGGAGGGGTTTCTTGTAAATGAGGGATTATGATAATCTAGCATCTTTTGATTCCATTCTTTTCTTCACATGGTTTGCATTTAATGTGAAGGGATTTGTAAAAGACTTTGGATTAGATATGAGGTGACATCTTTTTCTTGTTATCATCCATTTTCTTCTCTTGCTTTTTGGCTTCACATTTTTCCTCCCGTGATAAGGATTGGCCGGCCAGTTCTTTGATGGGAGAGCAATTCATTTTGTGGGAGAAATAATGTATCTCATTTTTCTATTCATGCAAAAAGACTAGCTCCATTTCATTGCTCATTTCATCTCCTCCCTCCAAAGGCAACATCAACTATCCCAATGAGACAATGCTTTCTACACATCATCTACAGTATTCTTGGACACGTCGACTCGCCAACTTCATGCCCGAGTTGCCTCGGTCCAGACGTGGGAGCCCGTAAAAGAACCCGGCGATGTGGTGCCCGTTCCGACGAGGAGATGAAGACCGGAGATTCCACGAGGTGATCGGAGTGGAGGCCGAAGACCGAAGGACACGGATCGCTCGGTATATAGCTCTCTACCCATTCTCTAGTTAGCTAGTAGTAGGTTAATGGTTCGATCCGGGTTTTTAGGATGTGGTAGTGCCGGTTTAAAGTCAAGAAAAATTTTCGCTTCCGCATTTTGGCCTTGGATAGACAGCCGGGGTGCTACCGTAGTCCTACATGGTATCAGAGCTACGCCATTAACCTAGTCTAGATTGCCCTAACATGTTTACAAGTTCGATCGAACGGATTTTCCGAAAACCCGATTTCCAAAGTACAGTTTCTGTCGAATTTTTCCAGTGCTTTAAAAATTATTTGGTACATTGTAAAAATACGAGCAGGGTTTTTTAAGCATTTTGTGAAAATTTGGTCGAGTGACGTCACTGTTCTGCCGCGGAACCGCGGCCTAACTCACGCATTGGCCGTGGTTCCGCCGCCAGTTTAACTCTTCACAGCACCAAATTTTTTCAGTGGGCTTCTGACATGGAAATAGGGTTTTTGGTATATACTGTTTGGGCCCAGATTTTCTTTGAGTGCTACAGTTGTGCTTGGGGCCCACTTCGGTAAATTTAGTCGATCGAAAATTTTAAACATGTTAGTTCACAGTATTTACATTATATCTGCGACCGTGAATGTCACTTGATCGGTAAATCCTGTCTAACTGTTATAGCCCTTTTAGACGGATTTGCGAACATGACATTCACGTTGATGTTCTGTGTTGTGCTGTTATGTTGCGGATTTGTCGTGGTGGATAGCCTGGATGCAATGGTAGTACAGTTTCGTTTTATATGTACATTTGATATTGCGGGGCGAGCGTACGACATGTGGACTGCAGTTACTGCCTGTTTGTATATTATTCTTTTCGGGCACGACCGGGCTGAGGTCGATGTACCCGTTGTATGTATATTTTACTTTCTGTACTAGGATTACCCCGCGTAGGGGTGCACGGATAGCCGGGTTCTAGAGGGCAACGGGCCCGCATCTCATGGCGTTGAGATGGAGGGGGCTTCACTCTAGAATTGGCGGGCTATTCGCCGTACTCGTAGGGGGTACAGGTTGACCCAAGGAGGGGTGCTCAAGTTACCGGATTCCATGAAGTGCTGGGTGGTCCATTCACAATGTTGAAGGGGGCTGCCTCGCTTCAGGTTTTGGCGGGTAACTTTCCGCGCCCGCAGGGGTCTAGGATTTCATTGCACAGGCTATCCACACGACCAGGGGAACGTCGGGTTTCAGTAGCGGCTCTATAAAACCCGGGGATCCCAGATATCTGTATTGTTCTGTGATGCTTATTACATTTCTGTGATGTTGCATTTTATCACGCCTTGAGCGAATATTATATATTGATATATATACTAGTATATGTTGTATATGTTTTACACCCGCGCTAGTCCAGTCCCCGCACTGTCGTTAGTTAAGTAACCTAACGGGTGATGACGGGACCTAGTGGCGAATGTGGGTGGCATATACGTACATCGTATTTTCGTTCTTTATTGGTGTGATCAATTGATGGGACGGTGTTGATTCGGATCAATGCAAGCTAAACAAATCTATTCTGATGTTGTTGGAACATTTTTCTAAAAGCTGTTATTGCAAGGACGTTCTCTTTTGTTTTGCACAGTGGTATTCAGTTGAATATCTTGCACCTCAGTCGACGAGGCAAGGGCCGAGATCCCTTCACCGGGAATGACCCCTTGGACAGAAGTTTGCGTCAGGGTAATAACTTCACCATAGCCGATTGCCTTTCGCTTTGCATCATGGTATTCAGTTAGAATATCCTGCACCTCATTCTACGGGGAAAGAGCCGAGATCCCTTCACCGGGAGTGACCTCTTTAGCAAAGGTTTTTTGCCACTATATTTTTATAAAAGGCTATGCGATTCCTTCAACGATATCAAGTTCATTACGTTAAAAGGTTTTTCGCCAAAAACCATTCGTAGCCCTCCGTCGTTTCTTACAGGTATTACTTAGTATTCCTGCTGTGTATGTTGACCTCTGTCAAGGAACAGTGCTTGGTAGCTGGGTAAAGCTTGTTTGTTGCATAACTGGGATTATTTAGGACAGTCGCATGGTCATTTTGACTTCTGTCAAGGGCACGCGCGGGTGGGTCTAATTTAATCAAGGACAATGACGGGTTGAACTTGACTTACGACTTATGATATGTTGACCTCTGTCAAGGTCATAGGCCGCTTGGGGTAAAAACACACATCGGGAATTTCTAAAGAAACTGAAACTTGCCAGGCATGCGCATACTCTCTGGAGTGTGATAACATGAGTGGATTCCATCACGTTATCATGCGATGATAGTTGGATCCCGATTCCCACTGATGAGTTGGTTTACTCCTCGGGTGATCCCGACTAATTCTTCTTTCAGGTTTGGAGGAGAATTTGAGTTTACAGTGGGAGGTTTCCTGATTAGATAAAGTGATAACCATTCTGATCTAGGTTAGAGTGCACGCTGAGTGTTTCTTTTCTCTCTCTCTTGGCTGCGACCATGGCCCGACCCTTGACTATGACTCAGTGACCAAGTTGACCGAACCTTCTTAAACAATGGCTTTTGGATTGTTAGAGTTGCAAACCTCATTGCCACTCCTACTTTTACCCTTTTCTCCAGAACACCCCGTATTACTACGAACGTCCACTTCCATTGGATAAAACCATCGTATGGTTATATACGAACTCGAAGGAATTTATTCGAGGATGGTTTCTGGTTCTGGAGAAAACGAATATGACTATTCAGTTGTCTTTTCCTTTTACCTTCTCTCAGGTTGCGAGTGCTCCTTGGATTAGGGCAGTACGCGCATTACGCAAATTGGATAGTCTTCTTCCAAACCATAGGCATGTGCCGAACGGTAGGGAATGAAGAAAACCAATTAGCCTAACGATGGTGTACAGAAGGTATTAAGTAAAGACAAATAAAGGGATTAGTAAGAGGGCAAAGTAAATTGCGACTGCTATTCACAACCAAACCAAGTATTTCATTACCACTCCCATTTCACCTTTGTATTTCTCCAGAACACTCCGTATCACTACGAAGATCCACAGTTATTTGGATACTCCATCGTATGGTTATATACGAACTCGAAGGGAACTTGTTCCAGTTCGGGGATGGATTCTGGTTCGGGAGAAATAGGAATAAGGTTTATTCGGTTGTCTTTTATCTTCACCTTCTCTCGCATTGCGAGTGCTCCTAGGATTAGGACAGTACACCCATTATGCTTATTGGATAGTCTTCTTCCAAACCATAGGCTGGTGCCAAGCGGTAGGGAAGGAAGAAAACCATTTGGCCTAAAGGGGTGTACAGAAGGTAATGACTAAAGACATATGAAGGGATTTGGAGAGATGACAAAGAAATATACGGTTACAGTTGTGAATCTGGATAATGGAAGAGGCATTATTAGGAATACCCGGATACCCCTTCGAAACATTTACATGTTTCAGTTTCACTGTGTACTGTTAATAGAAAACTGATTTCCCAATTAGACACTTGCTCCAGGGTATGTATTTACCAGGATTTGATTCTTACATCTGTATGGTTTTACAGATGATGAGTGGGAGTAAGTTATTGGGAATTAGGTGATCATCCTCGTTATATCAGAATTCGTTGTAATTGGTGATATTTGAGGAAATCGACTGGGTTGTTTGCCGGACGACAAATATTTGGTTTTGAATATCCATTGTTATGCACCAATTTCAAATTGATATATCTGTACGTTCATTTTTATGAAGTGAGATATAACTTTTTGAAATTATGTCTATGACATTTACCTATATCAGTAGATGGTTAGGTAAGAAGCATTAAACAACGGTGTAATTCTTCTTAACCATAAGTACAGTTTTCAACCTACGACACACAGGGAATGAGTTATTAGACTCAGGGGACTTATACAGAGTATTGTATGTTGTCCGGTATCCATGAGGACAGAGGGGTTGGTACTCGTACTATATTCTGTTTACTTATAACTTCTCTAGTTCTTAGACATGCGTTTTGTTGAAATACAAGGTCTAAGTTTTGAGAAGTTATAGGTATAAGAATAAAGTAGAGAACCAAGCGTTGTAAGTATCAGGATTCTTCAAGGTGATCGAAGATGTAGATACTTGTGTTGGTATCCAGTTGATAGTAATGATTAAGAGAACTTGCTTCTCTTTCAGATTACTCATAATTGGAAGCACTCCTAAGTTGAGTAACGCTGATCGGCCTCCGTCCATTTAGTTGACATGCACTGGAGACAGCTGCATGATTTGAATCTGGTTCCAATTAAATCAGTGCCTCTGTTTCTATATTGGATATAGAACGGTTCATATCTTAACATTGTTAAGGTACGGGGAGTTGTCCAGCTTATGCTTAAAACCAGACACTGGACAACTCAAGGCACGTTTCTGTAATGGTTGTTTGTTGGTTGACCCGGGCTATGACGAGGGTTGACTTTCTACCATCTGGAAGATCAATAGTGATATTGTTCTTGACTCGCCACAGTTTTAATAAAAATGGATTTTTTCAGAAAACAGTAGCGGGAGTATGGTAGAACTGGAAGTGATTCCAGAACCGCAAACGATTACTGAAAATTTGATAAGAACCTAAAGATTCAATCTGGTTTGACATTCCATTGGCCACTCCGCAGATATGGTGGGTAACCTCAGGCACCCGAGAGGTACTCCGGTAGACTTAAGGACGGTAGCAGGGGGGTTCTTGTTTACCCAGACTTGCCATTGCTGTTGTTCCAGACTATGAGACCCGGCAGGAGGATGAGTATAGCGTCGTTCTGAACTAGCTTTGGAAGTGCACGTCTATATGACTCTGCCAGAGGGTTGTCGTAGTCAGTGGGAGCAGCGGAAGTATAGTGGACAAGTAGCTTATGTCTATTTATAGACTAAAGCAGATATAGCAAAGATAGATCATCTATTTCTGATGTCATAGTCATAGGTTTGACTTCATCAGAATAGGGGATGGATCTGTTAAGAAAATAGTAGGGTGTTATGTTCTGGTATTTGGATGACATACATAGAGTAGGAAGTGAAATTCCTATACTACGGTCGGTTATACTTTGGTTGTCACACAGTGGTTTCTCCACATAGGATATTAATCCAGTCCTGGAGAAATGATCGGAAACAGTTTTAGAACATAAGTGGATGTTCTAGGGATATGATAATGGCATCCTCCTTCGGGAGACAGTTATCACTCCAGGCATCCAAGGTGACCTGGATGACAGAGTGTCTGTCAGAGTCATAGTTTTTCCCTCTAACAAGGGGCAGTATTTTGGACAGGTGGTCCAAGAGGATACTGAGGGAGGTGTGGCGCAGGATACTGATTAAGTTCAGTTAACGATACAGTCTAAGAACTTTGGATTTGGAGTTCATTTATGAACTAGGTCCCATCAGATATCCAGACATATTCTAAGACAGGTATTGCTCATTTCGGGAGATGGCTTTCTCCGCAAACTTGAGATAAAAAGAGACATAGAAAGAAACATTAGAGCGAATCCACTCACTGAGGCTATTCCTCGAATGCATTAGTTTCGCAAGCGGGTTTTGTGAGACAGATTAGTAGAGGAGTAGGGTGTTCAGTATCACACGGGCTGTGAGTAAGCGACATCGCAATAATTAGCCTTGAGTGCAAGTGGGAGATTGTTGGAGATAGTGCCCTCAGAGTCAATTATTAGATCACGGGCACGTGATTGCAATGATTGAAAGAGGACCTATACCGTTAGAACAGTCTTACTCAAGTTAATAGTATGCTATCTGGTTTATCTTTATCATCGTGTACTGTTTAAGGTGACCTTACTGGTCACTATTGCACGTTGATAGAGACCTTAGGATTCTTGCTTGACGGCCAGCAGTATGATGGCGATCATATACGTGGGAGCTGGGGGTCTATAAGCACATCCTTAAAAGGTCCCTAGTCATGGGAGTTTTCGAGACAGGGCATCGATACTCCAGAGTAGACTAGTGTATACAGTCGAGACCCCGACGAGGGGCGGTGGCCGGTCTCACAAGCCGCTGGTGTCAGTTGGTTCACCTAATATGTATACAGGTGCTCATTGGGTTATGAGTACACCGGACAGGACTCGCCGGGAACATGCTAGTTGGTCTTGTACCAGACGTCAGATAGCAGTTCCCTGGTGACATGTTTACATGTTAGTTCATCGACCTGAGATCGTCATTTGTCTCGTGTGAGTTCCCACTGTACTTTGATTACTACCCTACCATGGCTCAAAGGAGTCGTGCAAACAGGTTTTAGTTGGGTACAGTCCCGAACCACATGGAGGCAGTGAGCGGATCTGTAGGGGTTCGTCTCTCCCGGTATTGGGGGTGAGGTCGTGCTGTGTCTAGGAGAGCCATTACACAAGGCCCTCGGCCGAGGCAGGATATTTACAGGTAGGTATTCCAGTAGTATCTCAGGGTGTTCTGGGCTACACTCCGACACGACTTGTACCACTTTTGGGGGTCTGACTTTTACCAACCCCCTAGGCCCGCCATGCGATACTCAAAGACGAACGGACCGGACTGTACGGATATTGTAACTGACAGGCTCAGTAGGGTGTCAGGATGAGTTCGCTCATCGACGTCCCTTTTGGTCAATACCTGGTATCCCGTTATGTATGGCTAATACCTCTGACATGCTAGTGGTTAAATCCACAACCAAAGTATTTACGAGTCTTTAGAGTTCCCCACAGACCGTTTTCTTAAGTTTCGGGCGAAACGCTGTAGAGGCCGTATGGAGATATGGCAGGGTTCAATCATATACGTGCGGTATTGCACGGATCATGATCGGACGGATAATACTAGCGGGCTTTGGTTTAAGCCGGATCCTAGTATTGTACTGTGTAGATTTGTCTCTTTGCATTTGTATTCAGTCGGAATACAAATGCGGGTATGCATATACAGTCGCGGGGTTTTCCTGTAATTTATTACGGGATCAGTTTTCTGAAGTTGTCAGTTTGCATTCCGTTTCGGCCAGTTTTCCTTTGTTCCTTCACGGCCGGATTTTTCCGATGGAGGGGGTTATTTGCAAGTTTGCAAATTGGATATGTAGAGGGGGTTTCTTGTAAATGAGGGATTATGATAATCTAGCATCTTTTGATTCCATTCTTTTCTTCACATGGTTTGCATTTAATGTGAAGGGATTTGTAAAAGACTTTGGATTAGATATGAGGTGACATCTTTTTCTTGTTATCATCCATTTTCTTCTCTTGCTTTTTGGCTTCACATTTTTCCTCCCATGATAAGGATGGGCTGGCCACTTCTTCGATGGGAGAGTAATTCATTTTGTGGGAGAAATTTTGTATCTCATTTTTCCATTCATGCAAAAAGACTAGCTCGATTTCATTGCTCATTTCATCTCCTCCCTCCAAAGGCAACTTCAACTACCCCAATGAGACAAAGCTTTCTACACAACATCTACAGTATTCTTGGACACGTCGACTCGCCAACTTCGTGCCCGAGTTGCCTCGGTCCAGAGGTGGGAGCCCATAAAAGAACCCGGCGATGTGGTGCCCGTTCCGACAAGGAGATGAAGACCGGAGATTCCGCGAGGAGATCGGAGTGGAGGCCGAAGATCGAAGGACACGGATCGCTCGGTATAGCTCTCTACCCTTTCTCTAGTTAGCTAGTAATAGGTTAATGGTTTGATCCGGGTTTTTAGGATGCGGTAATTTCTGTTTAGAGTCAAGAAAAATTTTCGTTTCCGCATTTTGGCCTCGGATAGACGGCCGGGGCGCTACCGTAGTCCTACACTCGTGTCCCTAGTCCAAACGGACATACACTAAACGACTTTAGTGTTTGTCAAAGTGCGTTTTGTAGAAGGTGAGGGTAAGAAAACGTCAATTAAGAATGTAGGTGAAGGTGAAAATGGATGGAAATGGCGTGTTTTTATAAATTTTGGCTTTTTTTGTTGAAATTTTTGTTTTGTTTTGAAAGAAAGGAAAGAATGGGACTAGACTCAAAAAATCACAATCAATAATGCACAAGCAATCCCTAGAACTAGGATCACCTAAGTCCAATCTAGACCTGCTCCCAGACTTCCATGGGACATGTTGCAGGATATACCCTCTAACAGTCTCTTCACTGCAAAATGTGGCTAGGTAAGTGTAAGTGAGGAGATAGATTTTCCAAGACTTTCACCAAGTTCCTTAATTTAGAGTAACCTCCTCCCTTAACACTAGGACTAGACACCACATATTCAAGTTTAGCAAACAGCAAATTCCCGCAATCTTCACTTGTCCTTAATGAGCGCAAATGTCCTTTAGGGGGATTGAGTCTAAATATTCTTTAGTTAATGAGAGATGAATGCAGTATGCTCATTTTATGATTTTTAGGGCTTTGTAAGGGTGATGAAATTCCTGCATAATCTTAATTTGGGTTTCAAGCCCCTTAAGTCCATATTATTGTATGCACAAATCAAAAAATCTAAAACAACAAAAGAAATTATTTTTGCAGCGCAATTTGCAAAGAATCCTGCAAGCAAACACAGTTTATTGGAGGTTTAGATAAGGGGATTCTGAAGAAGGATAATACTCACAAAATAATAAGGTTTAGCCGTGAGTCCTCTTAATCCGCCGCAGTGTAGCTGCGAGATGTAGGCCAAACTTCCCACGACTTTGGCATTGAACTCCTCTTCTCCTTTTCTTCTAGTTGATGAACCCTGGTTCTCTGTTTCATTACTCCAGTAGCTTCAGAATTATCCTGCACGCTTGCACAAGAATTGTTAAAAACAACAAGATGGATTTTTGTTTTTTTAAAAAAAATTTCCAGTCAGTTCTTTATATTCATAAAATAACACGAATAACAAGAAAGAAATACTTTACCGTTTTCCCCGCAACGACACCATTTGATTGGTCTGTAATCATGTGTGTTCTAGGAAGTTTTACTTACCACAATCAGGATAGTGTCACTTGTAGTTAGCCACGATAAGTAAGGGTCGTTCTCTGGGAGATGATATGTTTTTCCGTTCTTGTTTTAGACGAGTTATGTCAAAAGGTCCAAGGGTGTTTGTTTCTAACTATGTAATATGTATTATGTCCAAGAAAGCTTGCTAGGAGTTTGGATTATGTAGTAAGTTAGGAATTCCCGTATTCTTCAGTTCATGCCATTTTTAGACTTAATGCTAGAGTAATCGGAAACAGCGTGGATTGTGGTGCTTTAAAAGAGTATTTGTAAGTTGTCACCTAATTAATCTGCTAAAAGGTGTTTTTGTAAAGTAACCGCAAGCAAGACGGTGTCGCTAGTAGCTAGTCGCGATGAGTACGGGTCGTCCGCAGGGGAACATGAACTCTTTTCTTGCTTTAGACGAGTTGATAAAAGAAGGGTGATTATTGTTTGTCGTTACGGATATAGAATTCATAAAGAAAAAGCTTGTAGGGTTCATAGGACTTAGTAGTAATGGATGAATAATTGAAATGAATCATTTATCTTTTAATAGTTTAAAACTAGATCGATAGTGATGAATGTAGATTAAGGTTCTTGAAAGAAACTAGGGTTTCCCCACTACTAACCCTTGTCCTTGCATTGATCTCTATTCATGTCTAGCCCTTAAAAAACAAGTGTTAAACCAATCTCAAATCATGGTCGTGACTATCAATAAATTGGTAGCGCGCCCGATAAGGAGGTTAACATTTATTTTGCTAAAGTTTATAAACTGTAAAATGTATAAAAGAAGTTAAAAGATTTTCTCATCCATGATTCTACCCTATCCTACGAACTCTAGCAAGCTAGGAATTACTCGCTTATGGTTAAAGATCTAAAAGAAATGTTGAAGAAGAATGAAAACATAGTTAAGATGCAGAAATGTAAGTGCGGAAATTAAATGCAAAAAGATTAATAAAAAACACTACCTTTATTAATCAACTATTGCATTTACAATTCTCCTTAGAAAGTAGAATACAAGAACCTTAGTTTGCTCTAGATCTCTTATTGGAGATAGATGAATAGATGATGATCACTCGGATACGTGGATCTCTTGATCTTTTCGGTGATGATTTTCAATGTACAGCTCTCGGTCCCTTCTATATTCCTTCAAACCAGAAACCCTAGATTCCATATATGAATATATGCAGTTATCATCCAAACCACCAAATATCACATCGTAGGGCTATCAAATAGCAGCGGAACCGCCGCATATAGCTATGTTTGGCGGTGGTTCCGCCGCATCTTGGTGGCATCAGGGTTTGGGATTTTATCTGGTATTTTGTGTTGATATTTGGAGATCCTCTTGATGTCTAGATTCTGAAAATAATTCTCTGAGTCTCTACCGTTGCTAGATCTCTCGATTTGCTTCTAAATTTTGGCAGATTATGTTTCGATATCTCGATTTAACTCGGATCTCTTGCTTGGATTCCAGACCTGAGCTAATATCTGCACAATATCTCAAATTATAGTGTTAGTAGCATTTGGTATTTTTGAGATATTATCCTAACATTTATATGATATAATATGTTAAGAATATTGATTAGAAATATTTGATATGATATGCATATTTTAATTAAAAAGATTTCATTTAAATATTATATGCATATATTTTCCCTTATCATGTTAATTATAATATAGAAATATATGATAATAAACATTTTACAAATAAACCCTCATATGTTCTATATTTTCAATAAAAATCTTTTAGTACTTAACAATAGTAGGGAAAATATTCATTCAAATATGCAATATTTTAGACTAATCAAATACCCCAAACTTAATTTTAATCTTCCCGAGGAAACTGGTTATTAAACAGAAAAAGAAAAATAAAAAACTAGCACCTTTTCGTAGGCAACACGATTGCACTTAGCTCGTGCAACAAGTCTTTAAACCTCTAGGTGACCCTAGTTGGCAGAGTGTTGTCTGCTGAGGGTTTTCAGCAGAATACACCCACAAAATCCCATAATAAAAGAAAGAAAATGAAAGTTGCATACAAAGGTAAGGAACATATAAAAGAAAGAACTTGAAAATAAGAGTTTCAAACTATACTATATTTTTAGTTGACATGAGCCCTATCTTAATAGTCGTGAAAAGATATCAGAAATCACATCATCCCTCAATAAAATATCGTCCTTAGTCTTCCTCCCTATTTTTCTTCCAAATATCGATCATATATCCCTACGTGTGTATAAATGATATCCTTACACTTAGAGAATTCAATTCAAGCTATCATACTCTTGTCCATCTTCCTTAATACTTTTTAGTCGGTGAATGTTTTTAGATGGAATTGTTCACACATTCTTCATGCAACTGTTAATACTTCTTGAGGTACTAACCAACCGATTACCAAATGTGCTCACTCTTTTAGGCGTAATTTGCAATATCCAAGTCTTACAACACCTAAGGCTTAGCAGTGGCTCCCAAACCAGTTGGTCTAAGGCACTAGGTGATAAGGCACCCTCGTTATATTTTTTTATGCTGCCTTAAGTAATTACAAAACCAGTGTTCATTTTTCTTCACCATTTATATTTTCTATATAGTTTATATTTTGTTTATAAAGTTTTTTCGTTCATACCAAGGCTTTTAGACAAGAGCATTTCAAGGCATCCTTTACTATCCCAAGTTTCAAGATGTGTACAAGTGTGTATAGTAGGGTATCAACGTTCAGATGTTTGGACTCAAGAATATGGACAATTTTTCAGACTTATTTCTATCCGAAGATTAGTAATTTCCTTCATCTTACGAACCCTTGGGATAACAGTTTATGACTACTTATTACTAGCTTCGTTTTAAAACATCTAATTTTCGTGCTTTTCTTGAATCTCTTTCTATCTTTCATATATATTTTTCACATCGTAACTTTTATTATCAAATAAATTATTCTTTTATTTAGTATAATGCAAAATGATGCGTGAATTGTAAGTCCACGTTGCCCACCCCGGTACTTGCGGGGAGGCGGAAAATGGAATAAAAATCGAATTTTTATCAACTTAGGCAACATGGACTAGACTATGATGGATCTTTGCTAAACAAAAACAAGCTAAAACTAACTAGAAACTAGCTAAGTGCTAGAAAGGTTATACCTTGGGCTTTATGTCCTTCTCTCCTTGCTCCTTGGAGTAGTGGAAGGAGGTCACATTTGTCGTCTTCTCCCGTCAAAGAAAGATCCACCCGAAAGCCTCAACCTTTGGCTTCAACTCCAAGCTAGGAGTAACTAGGGTGCAAGAAGTGCTAATCCTTGAACCCTAGATGAGAGTAAAGATTATCAAGAAAGGGTTTTTTTCTCAAGCTCAAGTGTTTCTCAACACATGAGAGGGGAGAGCTTGAGGGAGAGGAAGAACAAGAGAGAGAAAATAAATGATAGAATAAGAATAGAATAAATCATTCTCACATATATGTGTGTATTATTTTAATTAGATAATTGTAAGATAATTATCATGGCTTAATCAAGACATGACCATTATCATTTCATTTTTAATGCAAATTGCAAGGATCAAAAAGCATCTTCCAAATGAAATGATGATGGTCAAAGTGTCAACCAAGGTCAACAAGTCAAGAAGGTCAAATGGTCAACAACCATAACCATGCACAATTATTAAACTAATATCAATTAACCATAATACACACATAAGCATTAAGGTTAATAAAAAAACAATAGTCATTACCCCTAATCAAAGTCCTCTCCCTCTGTCTCAAGCAACTGTGCATACGCACCCGTATTCGTGATCCGAGGAACACGAACACAATGAGAAAAACCAATCCCAAATCATATACTAGGATCCGGCTTAAACCAAAGCCCTCTAGTATAAGCTGTCCGGACAGCAAACGTGCACAAGTGCGCGGATGTGAATGAACCCTGTCGCAAAACCATGCGACCTCTACTCATTTTTCCTAAAGGCGAATAGCTCTCTGTGTGGGACTCTAAAGACTCGACACTACGCTGGCAGTGGGTTTAACCACAGACCACAAGCGGCACTAGCTGTACGTAAGGTCCCCAGGTAGATGTCGATAAGAAGACTGACGAGGTGAACCCCATCTGAACTCCTACTGAGCCTGTATGTGACAGTCTCCGTACAGTCCGGTCTGTTCGTCTGATACATCGCATGGAGGGCCTAGGGGGCGGCGAACGTCAGTCCCCTAATAGCGGTACAAATCGTATCGGAGTGTAGCCCAGAACACCCTGAGATAACACTGGAAACCTACCAGTATATCTCGCTTGCCCTGGCCAGGGACTACTCGTGTATTGGCTCTCCTGGACACAGCGCGATGTCAACCCACAATACCGAGAGAGACGAATCCTGTCTAACCGTCACTACCTCCAAATGCTTCGGGACTGCACCCAAAAAATACCTGTTTGCACGACTCCTTTGAGCCGTGGTAGGGTAGTAATCAAAGTGCAGTGGGAACACACTCGAGGCGAAGTGACAGTGTCAAGTCAACGGACTAAGCTGTACTCATGTCACCTGGGAACTGATAATTGACGATAGGTATAATACCAACCAACAGTTCCCGACGAGTCCTGTCCAGTGTACTCGTAACCTAACGAGCACCCGTATACTATCTCAAGTACGACGTACTGACGGCTGTGGGACAGACCGTCTCCCACACTGGGATGAGAAGCGCATACGCCAGTCTACTCCGGAGTATCGATGCCCTGTCTCGATAGTCCAACGACAAGGACCTGTATAAGGATGTGCTTATAGATCACCCAGCTCCCATAAGTGTGAGCACCATCACAACGCTGGTAATCAAGAAAAGATCCTAAGGACTCTACTAATATGTATATCAGCAATATGCTAAAAGAAACACATGCATATATTAAAGCAGAGACAAACCAAGTAGCATACTACCATTTCGAGCAAGATTGTATATACAACTGTGAATATCCCAAGCTTCCATCAAGTAATATACAAACTAGTATGATACAGTAATGGCCTCTAGGGCATATACACTAACAATCTCCCACTTGCACTAAGGCCATGTACTGGCGTATCGATGACTTATCATCTCGATCAGCCGCTCGAACTGAGTCTGGGGCAAGGCCTTGGTGAATGGATCTGCTGTGTTATCTTCTGAAGCAACCCTCCGAACCTCGATCTCCTGGCGATCTACGATCTCCCTGATCAGGTGATACCGCCTTAAGATGTGTTTGGATTTCTGATGGGACCTGGGTTCCTTCGCTAAAGCTATAGCCCCGTTGTTGTCGCAATACAGAGGTATTGGGTCAACAATGGACGGAACCACCTGAAGTTCTCTCAAGAACTTCCTCATCCAGACAGCTTCTTTTGAGGCATCAGATGCAGCGATGTATTCCGCTTCCATGGTCGAGTCAGCAACGGTTTCCTATTTGGAGCTCTTCCAACACACCTCCCCTCCATTGAGGGTGAAGACAAATCCCGACATGGACTTGGAATCACACTTGTCACTCTGGAAGCTGGAGTCAGCAAAGGCCTCAATCTCGAGGTCTTTTCCGCCATACACCAAGAACATCTCCTTAGTCCTTCTCAGGTACTTGAGAATGTTCTTTACTGCTATCCAATGTTTCTCCCTAGGGTTTGACTGATACCTGCTTACCACACTCAGTGCATAAGCCACATCCGGTCTGGTACACAACATCGCATACATTATAGAGCCTACCGCAGAAGCGTAGGGTATAATAGACATGCTATCCCTCTCCAAATCAGTCTTGGGAGACATCTCTTGGGAGTGGCTGATCCCGTGACAAGCCGGTAGATTACCGCGCTTGGAATCTTCCATACTGAATCTCTTCAGTATGGCGTCGATGTACCTGGACTGTGAAAGTCCTAATATCCTCTTGGATCTGTCACGGTAGATCCGGATACCCAGAATGTATGAGGCATCACCCAGGTCTTTCATGGAGAATCTGTGTGACAAGAACCCCTTGACAGATTGTAGCATAGGAATGTCATTTCCTATTAAGAGAATGTCATCCACGTATAAAACGTGGAATACTAAAGTTCTTGCTACAAATCTACAATAGATGCATGGTTCATCTGGATTTTTGATAAAGCCAAATTCCTTGACCGTCTCATCAAAACAGATGTTCCAACTCCGCGATGCCTGCTTTAGTCCATAAATGGACTTAAGCAACTTGCACACCTTTCCGCTGCTCCCACTCTGAATGAAACCCTCTGGCTGATCCATATAGACACACTCCTCTAAATGTCCATTTAGAAAAGCTGTCTTTATGTCCATCTGCCAAATCTCATAATCGTGGAAGGCAGCAATGGCAAGAAGGATCCGAATGGATTTCAGCATAGCTACTGGAGAAAAGGTTTCGTCATAGTCCAAACCAGGTCGCTGACGAAAACCCTTTGCAACCAGTCTAGCTTTATAGGTCTCAACCTGTCCATCTATACCAATCTTCCTTTTGAAGATCCACTTGCATCCTACGGGTTTTACCCCATCTGGAGCAATGTCCAACGTCCATACTTTGTTGGTGTACATGGACTCCATTTCGGTCCGCATTGCATCCAGCCATTTTTCCGAGTCGACGCTCTGAATGGCTTGCTGGAAGCTAGTAGGCTCATCACAATCTATGATGCAATCTTCTCTATCCCCGTCAATGAGAAAACCGTAGTATCTCTCGGGCGGATGAGACTGCCTACTACTCCTACGGAGTGGCGTGGGAATGTCCTGATCTTTCGAACCCTCTGGTTCTACTAAGCTTTCAGTAATAGCTTGTGGTTCTGGAATTTCTTCCAGTTCTATTGCGCTCCCACTTAGTTCTTTTTCTATGAACTGGTGTTCTAGAAAGTGGGCATGGCGAGAAACAAAAACCTTTTGTTCCTCTTCGCAATAGAAGCAATATTCCTTGGAGTTCTTTGGGTATCCCACAAACTTGCACTGTACTGAGCATGCCTCGAGCTTGTCCGCATGCTGCTTTTTTACAAAAGCTGGACATCCCCATGTCTTAATGTGATTAAGATAGGGTCTCTTCCTACACCACATCTGATATGGTGTAGTAGGCACAGTCTTAGTTGGAACTCGGTTCAAAAGGTATGCAGTTGATTCTAGTGCATATCCCTAGAACGATCGCGGCAACTCAGCGTTACTCATCATGGACCGTACCATATCCAATAGGGTTCGGTTCCGTCTCTCCGATACACCATTATGTTGCGGAGTGTATGGAAGAGTAAGCTGAGAGAGAATTCCATTCTCTTTTAAGTAACCCAGGAACTCGGCACTCAAGTATTCACCACCTCGATCAGATCTCAGTGCCTTGATACTTTTGCCTGTTTGGTTTTCTACTTCATTCTTATATTCCTGGAATTTTTCAAAAGCCTTGGATTTATGTTTCATTAAAAAGACATAACTGTACCTTGAAAAGTCATCCGTAAAAGTAATGAAGTAAGAATAACCGCTTCGCGCATGTGTAGATATTGGACCGCACACGTCGCTGTGTACGAGTCCCAAGAGCTCGCTCGCTCTTACTCCGTGTCCAGTGAACCGAGTCTTTGTCATCTTTCCTTTGAGACTGGATTGACAAGTTGCATACGATTGATATTCGAACGGATCCAAATATCCTTCTGTGTGTAACTTAGTCAACCTTCTCTCATTGATGTGACCCAGTTTGTAAGTCCACGTTGCCCACCCCGGTGCTTACGGGGAGGCGGAAAACATAATAAAAACGGATTTTTATGGACTTAGGCAACATGGACTATGCAATAAAGGATCTTTGCTAAACAAAAACTAGCTAAAACTAACTACTTACTAGCTAAGTGCTAAAAAGGTTATACCTTTGGTCTTTTGTCCTTCTCTCCTTGCTCCTAGAAGTAGTGGAAGGAAGATCCACCCGAAAGCCTCAACCTTTGGCTTCAACTCCAAGCTAGAAGTAACTAGGGTTCAAGAAGTGCTAGTTCTTCAACCTTAGATGAGAGTAGAGATGATCAAGAGAGGGTTTTTCTCAAGCTCAAGTGTTTCTCAACACATGAGAGGGAGAGAGCTTGAGAGAGAGGAAGAACAAGAGAGAGAAAGGATATGATAGAATGAGAAATAATTGAACAATTCTCACTAATATATGTGAATTATTTTAATTGAATAATTAGCTAGATAATTGTCATGGTTAATCATGACATGACCATTATCATTTCAATTTGCGAAGATCAAAAAGCATCTTCCAAAAGAAATGATGATGGTCAAAGTGTCAACCTAGGTCAACAAGTCAAAGAAGTCAAATGGTCAACAACCATAACCATGGACAATTATTAAACTAATTATTAATTAACAATAATAAACACATAAACATTAGGGTTAATAAAATGACAATAGCCATTAACCCTAATCAAGGTCCTCTCCCTCAATCTCAAGCAACTGTGCATACGCACCCGTATTCGTGATCCGAGGAACACGAATACACTGAGAAAAACCAATCTCAAATCATATACTAGGATCCGGCTTAAACCAAAGCCCGCTAGTATAAACTGTCCGGACAGCAAACGTGCACAAGTGCGCGAATGTGAACGAACCCTGTCGCAAAACTATGCGACCTCTACTCATTTCGCCTAAAGACGAATAGCTCTCTGTGTGGGACTCTAAAGACTCGACACTACGCTGGCATTGGGTTTAACCACAGACCGCAAGCGGCACTAGCTGTACGTAACGGTCCCCAGGTAGATGTCGATAAGAAGACTGACGAGGTGAACCCCATCTGAACTCCTACTGAGCCTGTATGTGACAATCTCCGTACAGTCCGGTCTGTTCGTCTGATACATCGCATGGCGGGCCTAGGAGGCGGTGAACGTCAGTCCCCTAATAGCGGTACAAGTCGTGTCGGAGTGAAGCCCAGAACACCCTGAGATAACACTGGAAACCTACCAGTATATCTCGCTTGCCCTGGCCAGGGACTACTCGTGTAATGGCTCTACTGGACACAGTGCGATGTCAACCCCCAATACCGGGAGAGACGAATCCTGTCTAACCGTCACTGCCTCCAAGTGCTTCGGGACTGCACCCAAAAACTACCTGTTTGCACGACTCCTTTGAGCCGTGGTAGGGTAGTAATCAAAGTGCAGTGGGAACACACTCGAGGCGAAGTGACAGTGTCAAGTCAGCGGACTAAGCTGTACTCATGTCACCTGGGAACTGATAACTGACGATAGGTATAATACCAACCAACAGTTCCCGACGAGTCCTGTCCAGTGTACTCGTAACCTAACGAGCACCCGCATACTATCTCAAGTACGACGTACTGACGGCCGTGGGACAGACCGTCTCCCACACTGGGATGAGAAGCGCATACGCCAGTCTACTCCGGAGTATCGATGCCCTATCTCGATAGTCCAACGACTAGGGACCTGTATAAGGATGCGCTTATAGATCACCCAGCTCCCACGAGTGCGAGCACCATCACAACGCTGGTAATCAAGCAAAGATCCTAAGGGCTCTACTAATATGTATATCTGCAATATGCTAAAAGAAACACATGCACATATTAAAGCAGAGACAAACCAAGTAGCATACTACCATTTCGAGCAAGATTGTATATACAACTATGAATATCCCAAGCTTCCATTAAGTATTATACAAACTAGTATGATACAGTAATGGCCTCTAGGGCATATACACTAACAATCTCCCACTTGCACTAAGGCCATGTACTGGCGTATCGAAGTCCTATCATCTCGATCAGCCGCTCGAACTGAGTCTGGGGCATGGCCTTGGTGAATGGATCTGCCGTGTTATCCTCTGATGCAACTCTCCGAACCTCGATCTCCTGGTGATCTACGATCTCCCTGATCAGGTGATACCGCCTTAAGATGTGTCTGGATTTCTGATGGGATCTGGGTTCCTTCGCTAAAGCTATAGCCCCGTTGTTGTCGCAATACAGAGGTATTGGGTCAACAATGGACGGAACCACCTGAAGTTCTCTCAAGAACTTCCTCATCCAGACAGCTTCTTTTGCGGCATCAGATGCAGCGATGTATTCCGCTTCCATCGTCGAGTCAGCAACGGTTTCCTGTTTGGAGCTCTTCCAACACACCGCCCATCCATTGAGGGTGAAGACAAAACCCGACATGGACTTGGAATCATCCTTGTCACTCTGGAAGCTGGAGTCAGCAAAGGTCTCAATCTGCATGTCTTTTCCGCCATACACCAAGAACATCTCCTTAGTCCTTCTCAGGTACTTGAGAATGTTCTTTACTGCTATCCAATGTTTCCCCCCTGGGTTTGACTGATACCTGCTTACCACACTCAGTGCATGAGCCACATCCGGTCTGGTACACAACATCGCATACATTATAGAGCCTGCCGCAGAAGCGTAGGGTATAGTAGACATGCGATCCCTCTCCAAATCATTCTTGGGAGACATCTCTTTGGAGAGGGTGATCCCGTGACAAGCCGGTAGATTACCGCGCTTGGAATCTTCCATACTGAATCTCTTCAGTATGGCGTCGATGTACCTGGCCTGCGAAAGTCCTAATATCCTCTTGGATCTGTCACGGTAGATCCGGATATCCAGAATGTATGAGGCATCACCCAGGTCTTTCATGGAGAACCTGTGTGACAAGAACCCCTTGACAGATTGTAGCATAGGAATGTCATTTCCTATTAAGAGAATGTCATCCACGTATAAAACGAGGAATACTACAGTTCTCGCTACAAATCTACAATAGATGCATGGTTCATCTGGATTTTTGATAAAGCCAAATTCCTTGATCGTCTTATCAAAACAGATGTTCCAACCCCGCGATGCCTGCTTTAGTCCATAAATGGACTTAAGCAACTTGCACACCTTTCCGCTGCTCCCACTCTGAATGAAACCTTCTGGCTGATCCATATAGAGACACTCCTCTAAATAACCATTTAGAAAAGCTGTCTTTACGTCCATCTGCCAAATCTCATAATCGTGGAAGGCAGCAATGGCAAGAAGGATCCGAATGGATTTCAGCATAGCTACTGGAGAAAAGGTTTCGTCGTAGTCCAAACCAGGTCGCTGACGAAAACCCTTTGCTACCAGTCTAGCTTTATAGGTCTCAACCTGTCCATCTACACCAATCTTCCTTTTGAAGATCCACTTGCATCCTACGGGTTTTACCCCGTCTGGAGCAATGTCCAACGTCTATACTTTGTTGGTGTACATGGACTCCATCTCGGTCCGCATTGCATCCAGCCATTTTACCGAGTCGACGCTCTGAATGGCTTTCTGGAAGCTAGTAGGCTCATCACAGTCTATGATGCTATCCTCTCTATCCCTGTCAATGAGAAAACCGTAGTATCTCTCGGGCGGATGAGACTGCCTACTACTCCTGCAGAGTGGCGTGGGAATGTCCTGATCTTTCGAACCTCCTGGTTCTACTAAGCTTTCAGTAATAGCTTGTGGTTCTGGAATTTCTTCCAGTTCTATTGCGCTCCCATTTAATTCTTTTTCTATGAACTGGTGTTCTAGAAAGTGGGCATTACGAGAAACAAGGACTTTTTGTTCCTCTGCGTAATAGAAAAGATACCCCGTGGAGTTCTTTGGGTATCCCACAAACTTGCACAGTACTGAGCGTGCCTCGAGCTTGTCCGCATGCTGCTTTTTTACAAAAGCTGGACATCCCCAAATCTTCAGGTATTGAAGATAGGGTTTCTTCCCACTCTATAACTCATATGGTGTGGTAGGCATAGTCTTAGTGGGAACTCGGTTCAAAAGGTATGCAGCTGTTTCTAACGCATATCCCCAAAACGGTCGCGGTAACTCAGCGTTACTCATCATGGACCGTACCTTATCCAATAGGGTTCGGTTCCGTCTCTCCGATACACCATTATGTTGCGGAGTGTATGGAGGAGTAAGCTGAGAGAGAATTCCATTCTCTTTTAAGTAACACAGGAACTCGGCACTCAAGTATTCACCACCTCGATCAGATCTCAGTGTCTTTATACTTTTGCCTGTTTGTTTTTCTACTTCATTCTTATATTCCTGGAACTTATCAAAAACTTCGGATTTATGCTTCATTAAGAAGACATGTCCGAACCTCGAGAAATCATCCGTAAAAGTAATGAAGTAAGAATAACCGCTTCGCGCATGTGTAGACATTGGAACGCACACGTCACTGTGTACGAGTCCCAAGAGCTCGATCGCTCTTTCTCCGTGTCCAGTGAACGGAGTCTTTGTCATATTTCCTTTGAGACAGGATTGACAAGTTGCATACGATTGATATTCGAACGGATCTAAATATCCTTCTGCATGTAACTTAGTCAACCTTCTCTCATTGATGTGACCCAGTCTACAATGCCATAAGAACGTTTTATTGATTTCTGGAGACTTTCTTTTGTGTGTATTCTGGACATTGAAAATCTGTGGTTGGTTTAATACGTATATTCCGTTGTTCAATGTACCTGACCCAATCAAAGCTTGATTAAGGTGAATGTTCACTACATTACTTACAAATGCAAATTCATAACCTTCTTTAGATAATAAAGATACAGAAATGATATTACAGGTTGCATTTGGTACATAATAACAACTACGTAAAACCAAAAAATGTCCATCTGACAATCCCAGGTGATAGTCCCCCACGGCCTCAGCATCCATGCTAGCACCGTTCGTAACTCTGAGGGTCAAGTCACCTGCCTTCAAAACTCTACGCTTTCTCAACGCCTGCAAAGAATTACAGATATGAGATCCTGATCCGGTATCCAATACCCAGGAAGTAGAGTTTATTGAAAGACAGTTTTCAATAACATACACACCTGAAGCTGAAGCTGCAACTCGCTTCAAATCCTGTGTTCTGGCTCTCCAAGCCTTGCAATCCTGTTTCCAGTGACCACTTTTGTGACAATAGAAGTATTCTTCCTTCCCCACCAGCTTTCCCGCTATCTTTGTTGCTTTTACTTTTCCCTTCGTATCCACTTTACCGACACCGCCTCTTGGTTTTGCGGGGGCTTTCTTCTTCTTACCCTTGGCTTTTGCCTTGGATCTAGAAGAGGAAGATCCTCCTACAAACAAAGTGGATGTCTCCCTACCTTTCTGTAGGGTGCCCTCAGCACTCCTCAACATGTTCAGAAGTTCGGAAAGTTCTACCTCCTTTCCTTGCATGTTGAAGTTCAGAATAAACTGGGCGTAAGTGGAAGGAAGGGACTGGAGAATCAAATCAGTATAGAGTTCATTCTCCAACGTGGTCCCAAGGTCCGCAAGCTCCTCAATGTAGCAAATCATCTTAAGCACGTGTTCCGCTACAGATGATCCGACGGCCAACCTTGCCGAAAATAACTTCTTCGACACTTCGTATCTTGCGATACGAGACTGCTCTCCATACAGTTCTTTTGTATGAAGAAATATGGACTCTAGGTCCATATTCTCGTGCCTCCTCTGATGTTCATTGTCCATCGAGGCTAATACGAGGCATTTGGCCTTCGCGCAATCTATCTCCCATGTCTTACGGATTTCCTTATTCGCGACGGTGGAGGTAGGACCTGGGACAGGGGGAGCTTTTGTGGTAAGGACATACCCCAACTTGTCATAAGTGATTGCCATCTTCAAATTCGTGAGCCAATCTTTGTAGTTTGGCCCTGTCAATATGTTTTTATCTAGTAATAACTTAAGTCCGGTCATCTTGAATGGTCGCTGCAATTAGGAGAGAGAAAAGAAACACTTTAGCATGATGCTCTTGCAAGTTTAGAGTGGTTTTTAATTTGTCTAAACTGGATGGCTCCCACTGTCTCTCGAATCCCTTCTCAAACCGTAAAGAAAATATTAGTCAGGATTACTCTCACCGTACAATACTTGCTTAACCGTTCAGCCAGGCCAGTGTCGGTACTTCGAGGGAGGTTTTCCAATACTTTCGCGAAGTTCCTTAATTAAGTAACCTCTTTTCCCTGTGGGTGTAGCCCCGCTAACACCTTTCTAGACACCTACTAGGTTTATAGCATTGATCGTTAAGTGAGAGTTTTCCCAAGGAGCAGCATATACTCACAGTAGGATCGGGATCCAAATATCATCGTGTGATAAAACCGAAGGAATCCTACCAGAGTTATCACACTCCAAATGGTATGCAGCGCTAGCAAGTTTCAGTACTTATGAAACTCCCGATGTGGATTTTTGCCCCATGCTCTTATGACCTTGGCGTGAGGTCAAAATGTCATAAGTCACATGTCAAGTTCTTCCCATCATTATCCTGGTTAATTTGAACCCACCCATACCTACCCTTGACGTAGGCCAAAATGGCAGTACGACTGTCTCAAACCAACGCATTCTATCTATGCAACAGATAAGTATCCGGCAGCTACCAATCACTATGCCTTAGCGTGAGGTCAAAATACATAGCTTGAATACTACCGTATATTTAACTGAAATGATGGAGGGCTACGGATGGTTTTGGCGAAATCGTGAACGTAGTGAACTTGATATAATCGATGGAACGAGATAGCTTTTAAAAGGAGTGGTTCAAGCTCCGAGTTTAAAAGTTTAGTTTTGAAAAGAACCGAGTGGTTTTCAAAGTGTTCCAATCGACTTTTACTTGGTTTATTTTCTTGCATTAGTTCTTTTAATGCATCCCATCATTTAATCATACCATTGCAGAAAACAACCAAAATATGACGTTCGCTTATGCCATTCGCATTCGCCACGGAGCCCCGTCATCACCCGTTAGGTTACTTAACTAACGACAGAGCGGGGGCTGGGCTAGCGCGGCTGTAAAACATAAGCAACGCCTGAATAGTTATCATATATAAATATATAGCAATGATAGACATTACAGATCACAGATGAATACATTGGATATACTAGGAATCCGCAATCCGTTCGAGCCTGCAACGAAAAGCGGATTACACGGTCGCGGTGAATAGCCAATATCCCACCCAAGACCCCTACGGGTGCGGCAAACTACCCGCCAAGTACCCGAAGTGAAGCAACCTCCCTCACCACCGTGAGTAGGCCACTCGGCACTTCGAGATACCCGGTAGTTTGTGCACCCTCTCCATGGGTCTATCCTAGGAGCAAAAACAGTAAAAAGAATTATACAATGACGGCTACAACCCCGACCCGGTTGTGCGGCCATACAAATAATAATATTACATCAATTTACATATTAAAAATGAACGAAAGATAACCAACACTCATCTCACATCCACCCCGGCTATTCACCCGCGACAATCCAACCCATTCATATACACATACCAATATCAATCACAGATCACAGATATGTATAACCCCGACTAATCAACATATAGCGATTAGCCGACGTTCAATACATGCAAACATCACAGATATAACCTTTGTAGTTAAAGTGTATTGAAGTTCGAGAAAAAATACGGATTTATAGGCCCCCAAAAGTAAATTTCTATTCTGGAAAATCTGGGCACAAATAAACCATCTGAAAAATCCTAAAACCAATCCAGAAATACACTGCACCAAACTCGACCAAGTGAAGAGATAAGACGGCAGCGATTGCGAGGCAAAATAGCTTCCTATTGCCGCGGAACCGCGGCACTATGGTCGATTTACTTGCTCGTTTTTGGTCGCTATCTTTAAAAAACCCTGAGACGATTTTAGGAGTACAACAAATTTTGTTTTGACCAGAAAAAAAATTAACAGAAACTTAGGGTTTTTCGATTTTTCGGTTTCGAACTTCGACACACTTCACTACTTAGCTAGTTTATGTTTAGTTAGGCTCTGATACCACTGTAAGTCCACGTTGCCCACCCCGGTGCTTACGGGGAGGCGGAAAACATAATAAAAAACGGATTTTTATGGACTTAGGCAACATGGAATATGCAATAAAGGATCTTTGCTAAACAAAAACTAGCTAAAACTAACTACTTACTAGCTAAGTGCTAGAAAGGTTATACCTTTGGTCCTTTGTCCTTCTCTCCTTGCTCCTAGAAGTAGTGGAAGGAGGTCACCTTGCTCGTCTTCTCACGCCGAACAAAGATCCACCCGAAAGCCTCAACCTTTGGCTTCAACTCCAAGCTAGAAGTAACTAGGGTTCAAGAAGTGCTAGTTCTTCAACCTTAGATGAGAGTAGAGATGATCAAGAGAGGGTTTTTCTCAAGCTCAAGTGTTTCTCAACACATGAGAGGGAGAGAGCTTGAGAGAGAGGAAGAACAAGAGAGAGAAAGGATATGATAGAATGAGAAATAATTGAACCATTCTCATTAATATGTGTGAATTATTTTAATTGAATAATTAGCTAGATAATTGTCATGGTTAATCATGACATGACCATTATCATTTCAATTTGCAAAGATCAAAAAGCATCTTCCAAAAGAAATGATGATGGTCAAAGTGTCAACCTAGGTCAACAAGTCAAAGAAGTCAAATGGTCAACAACCATAACCATGGACAATTATTAAACTAATTATTAATTAACAATAATACACACATAGACATTAGGGTTAATAAAATGACAATAGCCATTAACCCTTATCAAGGTCCTCTCCCTCAATCTCAAGCAACTGTGCATACGCACCCGCATTCGTGATCCGAGGAACACGAATACACTGAGAAAAACCAATCTCAAATCATATACTAGGATCCGGCTTAAACCAAAGCCCGCTAGTATAAACTGTCCGGACAGCAAACGTGCACAAGTGCGCGAATGTGAACGAACCCTGTCGCAAAACCATGCGACCTCTACTCATTTTGCCTAAAGACGAATAGCTCTTTGTGTGGGACTCTAAAGACTCGACACTACGCTGGCAGTGGGTTTAACCACAGACCGCAAGCGGCACTAGCTGTACGTAACGGTCCCCAGGTATATGTCGATAAGAAGACTGACGAGGTGAACCCCATCTGAACTCCTACTGAGCCTGTATGTGACAATCTCCGTACAGTCCGGTCTGTTCGTCTGATACATCGCATGGCGGGCCTAGGGGGGCGGTAAACGTCAGTCCCCTAATAGCGGTACAAGTCATGTCGGAGTGAAGCCCAGAACACCCTAAGATAACACTGGAAACCTACCAGTATATCTCGCTTGCCCTGGCCAGGGACTACTCGTGTAATGGCTCTCCTGGACACAGCGCGATGTCAACCCCCAATACCGGGAGAGACGAATCCTGTCTAACCGTCACTGCCTCCAAGTGCTTCGGGACTGCACCCAAAAACTACCTGTTTGCACGACTCCTTTGAGCCGTGATAGGGTAGAAATCAAAGTGCAGTGGGAACACACTCGAGGCGAAGTGACAGTGTCAAGTCAGCGGACTAAGCTGTACTCATGTCACCTGGGAACTGATAACTGACGATAGGTATAATACCAACCAACAGTTCCCGACGAGTCCTGTCCAGTGTACTCGTAACCTAACGAGCACCCGCATACTATCTCAAGTACGACGTACTGACGGCTGTGGGACAGACCGTCTCCCACACTGGGATGAGAAGCGCATACGCTAGTTTACTCCGGAGTATCGATGCCCTGTCTCGATAGTCCAACGACTAGGGACCTGTATAAGGATGTGCTTATAGATCACCCAGCTCCCACGAGTGCGAGCGCCATCACAACGCTGGTAATCAAGCAAAGATCCTAAGGGCTCTACTAATATGTATATCTGCAATATGCTAAAAGAAACACATGGACATATTAAAGCAGAGACAAACCAAGTAGCATACTACCATTTCGAGCAAGATTGTATATACAACTGTGAATATCACAAGCTTCCATTAAGTAATATACAAACTAGTACGATACAGTAATGGCCTCTAGGGCATATACACTAACAAAGTTTACAATACCATAAGAAAGTTTTATTGATTTCTGGAGACTTTCTTTTGTGTGTATTCTGGATATTGAAAATCTGTGGTTGGTTTAATACATATATACCGTTGTTTAATGTACCTGACCCAATCAAAACTTGATTAAGGTGAATGTTCACTACATTACTTACAAATGCAAATTCATAACCTTCTTTAGATAATAAAGATACAGAAATGATATTACAGGTTGCATTTGGTACATAATAACAACTACGTAAAACCAAAAAATGTCCATCCGACAATCCCAGCTGATAGTCCCCCACGGCCTCAGCATCCATGCTAGCATCGTTTGCAACTCTGAGGGTCATGTCACCTGCCTTCAAAACTCTACGCTTTCTCAACGCCTGCAAAGAATTACAGATATAAGATCCTGATCCGGTATCCAATACCCAGGATGTTGAGTTTATTGATAGACAGTTTTCAATAACATACACACCTGAAGCTGAAGCTGCAACTCGCTTCAAATCCTGTGTTCTGGCTTTCCAAGCCTTGTAATCCTGTTTTCAGTGACCACTTTTATGACAATAGAAGCATTCTTCCTTCCCCACCAGCTTTCCCGCTATCTTTGTTGCTTTTCCTTTTCCCTTCGTATCCACTTTACCGACACCGCCTCTTGGTTTGGCGGGGGCTTTCTTCTTCTTACCCTTGGCTTTCGCCCTGGATCTAGAAGAGGAAGATCCTCCTACAAATAAAGTGGATGTCTACCTACCTTTCTGTAGGGTGCCCTCAGCACTCCTCAACATGTTCAGAAGTTCGGAAAGTTCTACCTCCTTTCCATGCATGTTGAAGTTTAAGACAAACTGGGCGTAAGTGAAAGGAAGGCACTGGAGAATCAAATCAGTATAGAGTTCATTCTCCAACATGGTCCCAAGTTCCGCGAGCTCCTCTATATAGCCAATCATCTTAAGCACGTGTTCCGCTACCGATGATCCGACGGCCAATCTTGCCGAAAATAGCTTCTTCGACACTTCGTATCTTGCGATACGAGACTGCTCTCCATACAGTTCTTTTGTATGGAGAAATATGGACTCTAGGTCCATATTCTCGTGCCTCCTCTGATGTTCGTTGTCCATCGAGGCTAGTACGAGGCATTTGGCCTTCGCGCAATCTATCTCCCATGTCTTACGGATTTCCTTATCCGCGACGGTGGAGGTGGGACCTGGGACAGGGGGAGCTTTGGTGGTAAGGACATACCCCAACTTGTCGTAAGTGATTGCCATCTTGACATTCCTGAGCCAATCTTTGTAGTTTGGCCCTGTCAATATGTTTTTATCTAGTAATAACTTAAGTCCGGTGATGTTGAATGGTCGCTGCAATTAGGAGAGAGAACAGAAACACTTTAGCATGATGCTCTTGCAAGTTTAGAGTGGTTTTTAATTTGTCAAAACTGGATGGCTCCCACTGTCTCTCGAATCCCTTCTCAAACCGTAAAGAAAGGATTGGTCAGGATCAATCCCACCGTATAATACTTGCTTAACCGTTCAGCCAGGCCAGTGTCGGTACTTCGAGGGAGGTTTTCCAACGCTTTCGCGAAGTTCCTTAATTAAGTAACCTCTTTTCCCTGTGGGCGTAGCCCCGCTAACTCCTTTCTAGACACCTACTAGGTTTATAGCATTGATCGTTGAGTGAGAGTTTTCCCGATGAGTAGCATATACTCACAGTAGGATCGGGATCCAAATATCATTGCATGATAAAACCGAAGGAATCCTACCAGAATTATCACACTCCAAATGGTATGCAGCGCTAGCAAGTTTCAGTACTTATGAAACTCCCGATGTGGATTTTTTGCCCCATGCTCTTATGACCTTGACTTTGGCCAAAATATCATAAGTCACATGTCAAGTTCTACCCGTCATTCTTCTGGTTAATTTGGACCCACCCGTACCTACCCTTGACTTTGGCCAAAATAGCAGCACGACTGTCCCAAACCAACGCATCTATCTATGCTGCACATGAATACCCAATAGCTACCAATCACTATGCCTTGACTTTGGCCAAAATACATATCTTGAATACTTTTTGACCATTCATGTGGAATGACGGAGGGATACGAATGGTTTTGGCGAAACCGTGAACGTAGTGAACTTGATCTAATCGATGGAACGAGATAGCTTTTAAAAGGAGTGGTTCAAGCTCCGCGTTTAAAAGTTTAGTTTTGAAAAGAACCGAGTGGTTTTCAAAGTGTTCCAATCGACTATTACTTGGTTTATTTTCTTGCATTAGTTCTTTTAATGCGTCCCATCATTTAATCCTACCATTGCAGAAAACAACCAAAATATGACGTACGCTTATGCCATTCGCTTTCGCCATAGGGCCCCGTCATCACCCGTTAGGTTACTTAACTAATGACAGAGCGGGGGCTGGGCTAGCGCGGCTGTAAAACATAAGCAACGCCTAAATAGTTATCATATATAAATATATAGCAATGCTAGACATTACAGATCACAGATGATGACATTGGATATACTAGGAATCCGCAATCCGTTCGAGCCTGCAACGAAAAGCGGATTACACGGTCGCGGTGAATAGCAATACCCCACCCAAGACCCCTACGGGTGCGGCAAACTACCCGCCAAGTACCCGAAGCGAAGCAACCTCCCTCAACACCGTGAGTACGCCACTCGGCACTTCAAGATACCCGGTAGTTTGTGCACCCCCTCCATGGGTCTATCCTAGGAGAAAAAACAGTAAAAAGAATTATACAATGACGGCTACAACCCCGACCCGGTTGTGCCACTATACAAATAATAATATTACATCAATTTACATATTACAATGAATGAAAGAAAAGAAACACTCATCTCACATCCACCCCGGCTATTCACCTGCGACAATCCAACCCATTCATATACACATACCATCATCAAACACAGATCACAGATATGTATAACCCCGACTAATCGACATATAGCGATTAGCCGACGTTCAATACATGTAAACATCACAGATATAACCTTTATAGTCAAAGTGTATTGAAGTTCGATAAAAATACGGATTTATAGGCCCCCAAAAACAAATTTCTATTCTGTAAAATCTGGGCACATATAAACCATCTTAAAATTCCCAAAACCAAGCCAGAAATACACTGCACCAACTCGACCCAGAGAAGAGCCAAGATGGCCGTGGTTGCGCGGCAATAGCTTGCTATTGCCGCGGAACCGCGTCTCTTTGGTCGAATCTTTGGATCGTTTTTGGTGGCTTTCTTCACAAAACCCTGAGATGATTTTTGGTGTATGATTTATTTTGTTTTGAACAGAAAAAATTTTAACAGAAACTTAGGGTTTTGAAAACTCGGTTTTTCGATTTTTTCTGATTCGAACTTCGATACACTTTACTACCTAGCTAGTTTATATTCAGTTAGGCTCTGATACCACTGTAAGTCTACGTTGCCCACCCCGGTACTTGCGGGGAGGCGGAAAACGGAATAAAAATCGAATTTTTATCAACTTAGGCAACATGGACTAGACTATGATGGATCTTTGCTAAACAAAAACAAGCTAAAGCTAACTAGAAACTAGCTAAGTGCTACAAAGGTTATACCTTGGGCTTTATGTCCTTCTCTCCTTGCTCCTTGGAGTAGTGGAAGGAGGTCACCTTTGTCGTCTTCTCCCGTCAAAAAAAGATCCACCCGAAAGCCTCAACCTTTGGCTTCAACTCCAAGCTAGGAGTAACTAGGGTGCAAGAAGTGCTAATCCTTGAACCCTAGATGAGAGTAAAGATTATCAAGAAAGGGTTTTTTTCTTAAGCTCAAGTGTTTCTCAACACATGAGAGGGGAGAGCTTGAGGGAGAGGAAGAACAAGAGAGAGAAAATAAATGATAGAATGAGAATAGAATAAACCATTCTCACATATATGTGTGTATTATTTTAATTAGATAATTAGTAAGATAATTGTCATGGCTTAATCAAGACATGACCATTATCATTTCATTTTTAATGCAAATTGCAAGGATCAAAAAGCATCTTCCAAATGAAATGATGATGGTCAAAGTGTCAACCAAGGTCAACAAGTCAAGAAGGTCAAATGGTCAATAACCATAACCATCCACAATTATTAAACTAATATCAATTAACCATAATACACACATAAGCATTAGGGTTAATAAAATGACAATAGTCATTAACCCTAATCAAAGTCCTCTCCCTCTGTCTCAAGCAACTGTGCATACGCACTCGTATTCGTGATCCGAGGAACACGAACACAATGAGAAAAACCAATCGCAAATCATATACTAGGATCCGGCTTAAACCAAAGCCCGCTAGTATAAGCTGTCCGGACAGCAAACGTGCACAAGTGCACGGATGTGAACGAACCCTGTCGCAAAACCATGCGACCTCTACTCATTTTTCCTAAAGGCGAATAGCTCTCTGTGTGGGACTCTAAAGACTCGACACTACGCTGGCAGTGGGTTTAACCACAGACTGCAAGCGGCACTAGCTGTACGTAACGGTCCCCAGGTAGATGTCGATAAGAAGACTGACGAGGTGAACCCCATCTGAACTCCTACTGAGCCTGTATGTGACAGTCTCCGTACAGTCCGGTCTGTTCGTCTGATACATCGCATGGAGGGCCTAGGGGGCGGCAAACGTTAGTCCCCTAATAGCGTTACAAGTCGTGTCGGAGTGTTGCTCAGAACACCCTGAGATAACACTGGAAACCTACCAGTATATCTCGCTTGCCCTGGCCAGGGACTACTCGTGTAATGGCTCTCCTAGACATAGCACGATGTCAACCCACAATACCGGGAGAGACGAATCCTGTCTAACCGTCACTGCCTCCAAGTGCTTCTGGACTGCACCCAAAAACTACCTGTTTGCACGACTCCTTTGAGCCGTGGTAGGGTAGTAATCAAAGTGCAGTGGGAACACACTCGAGGCGAAGTGACAGTGTCAAGTCAACGGACTAAGCTGTACTCATGTCACCTGTGAACTGATAACTGACGATAGGTATAATACCAACCAACAGTTCCCGACGAGTCCTGTCCAGTGTACTCGCAACCTAACGAGCACCCGTATACTATCTCAAGTACGACGTACTAACGGCTGTGGGACAGACCGTCTCCCACACTGGGATGAGAAGCGCATACGCCAGTCTACTCCGGAGTATCGATGCCCTGTCTCGATAGTCCAACGACTAGGGACCTGTATAAGGATGTGCTTATAAATCACCCAGCTCCCACGAGTGTGAGCGCCATCACAACGCTGGTAATCAAGCAAAGATCCTAAGGTCTCTACTAATATGTATATCAGCAATATGCTAAAAGAAACACCTGCACATATTAAAGTAGAGACAAACCAAGTAGCATACTACCATTTCGAGCAAGATTGTATATACAACTGTGAATATCCCAAGATTTCATCAAGTAATATACAAACTAGTATGATACAGTAATGGCCTCTAGGGCATATACACTAACATGAATAAGCACAAACCTCGCCCAAACCTATTTGCAGCAGTGTCCTCACTGATGTCATCTTTTAATATCAAGACCTGTTGACTTGGGAGTAAAAATTCTCAATTACTAGCAAAAAGGGACAAAAAGTCAATGACAGTGAAATCCTCCACCAAACTTATTTTTGGCTCACAATTGTACAAAAATTTTCTTTTCTTTCAAGAGCCAAAATATTTTTCTCCCTCCCAAACTTGAGTGAAACAGTATTAAGCATTTAAAATTATAAGAGGTGGGTAAAGTTATCATTCTATGCAAAGTTTTACAAAGACCAAAATTTAACACCAACCATTCAAATATTTTATCGATGTAACAATATAGTTGGTAGAAGATCATAGACGTGAAGAAGTGGGGAGATAAGAGGCGTAATTGATCGGGTTTACGTCTCGGTTGGTAGAGACGAAACAGTGATGGTGAATGAAAACGAGAATGTGAATGATTAGGAATCAGTGGAATATTCGCATTCTCGTATGGGATAAGAAGAAGGGGTGGTGGTTCAACTTCTCCGGCCTTAAATGGAGGTGCACGAATTTCCAATGGAGGTTGAATTATCACAACATCTAAGTCTTTAAGAAACGCGAGTTCTTTGGCGAAAATATTTTCGAAACTTTCTTCGATGATGATCCCATCAGAAAGAAAAGAATTAGTGGAATAAGCAGATTCTCAAAGTTTCAAGGTCAATCTTTTTCGCGCCAGAATTCAACACACTTGATTTGTCATAAATTATGGAGGCAGGAGCCTCGAAAAGCTCATTTACCTTATTTTCAAAATACTCTAAATCAAGTGGTCTTTTAAAAATCATAGAACTCGAAATATTGGAGTGTGATTCATCAAAAGTCAGTGGAGTTGAAAGAAGATTAGTAGAACCAAAGAAAAAGGGTGATGAAATGGGTAAACAAATTTAGGTGTCGAGCATTGTTGAACTAGATATGGGAGATGAAGGCTGAATATCGTTCTTCTTATCGGATAGGTCGGTGGTAAGAATAGAATCGGTTAATTATACAGGAAGATGTTCGTATTCAATAGAAAGGACATGATGGGTCTGAGAATCCAACTCATCTAACATAACTGGTTCATCTTCAACGATACTCTCATCACTGCTCTCACTAACACTTTCGGTCAAATCAAACGAATAGGTATTTAAAAATTCATCAATTATACTATCCTCAATCGACAAATCACTTGGTCACTTGATGGAGTTGGAAGGTTTGAAGTATCAAGTGTAGTCGAATAAGGATTGGTTTGATTTGAAATTTTGTAAACTTCTCTTTCACGCTCACTATTAGAAAAGTCAAACATGTTATTCTTGGGCACCTCATTACTTAAACTATGAAGTTGTTGAACATCGAATATATTCGGTTGGGGTGCAGGATGGAAGGTGTCGAGATCAAAAGAATTGGTTTTGGTTTGACTTTGATGGATCTCTTGTTCTTTTTCACTGCTCAATTCCAACTCTACTTCAAGACTAGACATAGGTTGTGAGAAGTTCTAATGAAGGATTCTCTTTGAACCGTGAAACTTCCTAATTGATTTTCAGAAGCACTGTCTAGATAAGGTGAAACAGTTGAGTATGGTTGGAATGTGTCTAATTTTTGGCTACAGGCGAGTTCAATGTGTTCCGCAATCGACATGCGTTTATGATTTGCTGCATTAGCCTGAAGAAAAATGTTAAGAAGAGATGCCTTTAATTGTTGGCTATGGACGAGTTCAATGTGTTCCGCAATCGACATGCATTTATGACTTTTCCCATTAGCCTAAGATAAGTGTCAAAATGAGAGTGTGTGAAAGTTTGGTACTGTGGATAAGAATTAGAAGATTGTACCTAAGTTTCATAAACAGGATTAGGATCAACATTGTGATATGAAGAATATTGAGATTGGTTGGTTAGTTGGCGACTGGCAATTGCTATTTGTTCAGCAATGGTCATGGGTGTAAAAGATGTCATATTCACCTCAAAACGAGTATCAATGTTTTCATATGGAAATGATGGTGTTTTTTGCCCTAAAGGTTTTGGATTAGTGAAAGTATTGAAATTTTGGTTTTCAGCCTTCGCAATATGATCAGCGATGGACATGCGTTTAGAAATTCCCTCACTCACCTTAAACGGGTTATCAACATAAGAAATTGAATTTTGATGCGGTTGATAGGATCTTAAGTGAGATATCCAACTGTTCTTTTCCGCGTGCTCTATCCTATCTCTTAAAGGCATAGTAGAGTCGGATTTTGTACCAAAGCAATTACGAAAACAAGAAATATCTAGTTCTGGATAGCAAAGCTCGGCAATAGTTTATCTATTTGGGTTACCCATTATAAGAAAGTGAAAAGAAAAGAGGGTTAAAAGGTAATGATTTAAGCACTTTTAGATTTTGGAAATTGTTTTGCTTTGAAAGAGAGACATGAGGCTTGACTCAACAAATCAAAAAATGCACAATCAATCCCTAGAACTAGGGTCTCCTAGGTCACTAGACCGCTCCTAGACTTTCAAAGGACAAGTCGCAGGACCAATTCTTTACTACCTCCTTATCAATCTTGTGGCCAGGTAAGTGTCAGGTAAGTAGGAGATATCCGCTATACGAATCACCGAAATAGCGGGCCTAATTAAGTAACCACTTTTCTTAGTCAGACTTACCTTATACACCACAAGAAAATTGCGAATAAGCAATAGATTACCCACGACCTTCTTTTGTCCTAATTGAGCGCGACAGTCCTTAGGGCTTGGTCTAGATTTTTTTTAAAGTAGGGTTATGCGTATGAACGTTTGTGATTTGTGGGGTTTAGGAAGGGTGATGAAATCCCCACCTAATTTGAATTTGGCTTTATTTCCCCTTAATGTCCGTTTTTGATATGCAAAACAAACCAAAATCTAAAACACGCAAAATGATTTTTGCGGCAATATTTGCAAAGAATCCTGTAGGTAGAATCAATTTATTGGAGCTTTAGAGGAGAGAGAAAGATAGTAGGAAATTACCACAGATGTTTGGGGGCCTAATTCCGCCAATCTGCCGCGGTTCCGCCGCAAAACTCACCAAATGCCGCAGTTCCTCAGCCGATTTGAGCAATCTTCTGCTGAAATTTCTTCAGTGCCCTTCTATACTCCTATGGTCCAAGTTGAAATTCTCTGGTTCTCTGTTGGGTTGCTTCAGTTACTCCAGATTTTCCTGCAAAACTCATAAAATAATCGTTAAAAGCGCAAAATGTGGTTTTTTTTATGGTTGCCGGATTTTATAAGAAATCAACCCGAAAAACAAGAAAATAAATTACAACTGTCTCCCCGAAAACAACGTTATTTGATTGAACTGCTAAAAGGTGTTTTTGTAATGTAACCGCAATCAAGACGGTGTCACTAGTAGCTAGCTGCGATGAGTACGGGTCGTCCATAGGGAAACGTGAACTTTTTTCTTACTTTAGACGAGTTGATAAAAGAAGGGTCATTATTGTTTGTCATTACGGATATAGAATTTATAAAGAAAAGATTTGTACGGTTCATAGGACTTAGTAGTAGTGGATGGATAATTAAAAATGACTCCTTTATCATTTAATAGTTTAAAACTAGATCGATAGTGATGAATGTAGATTAGGATTCTTGGAAGAAACTAGGGTTTCCCCACTACTAACACTTGTCCTTGCATTGATCTTTATTCTTGTCTATCTCTTAACAAAACAAGTGTTTAACCAATCTCAAATCGTATTCGTGACTGTCAATAAATTGGTAGTGCGCCCGATAAGGAGATTAACATTTTTTTCCCTAAATTTTATAAACTTTTAAATGTATAATATAAGTTAAAAGATTTTCTCATCCATGATTCTACCATATCCTATGAACCCTAGCAAGCTAGGAATTACTCGCTCATGCTTAAAAATTTAGAAGAAAGGTTGAAGAAGAATGAAAATATAGTTAAGATGCAGAAATATAAGTGCAGAAAGTAAGTGCGGAAATTAAATGCAAAACGAAAAATAAAAAACACTACCTTTATTAATCAACTATTGCATTTACAATTCTTCTTAGAAAGTAGAATACAAGAACCCTAGTTTGCTCTAGATTTCTCTTTTGTTGGAGGTAGATGAATAGATGATGATCACTCGGATACGTGGATCTCTTGATCTCTTCGGTGATGATTTTCAATTTACAGCTCTCGGTCCCTTATATAGTCTCTCAAACCAGAAACCCTAGATTCCATATAAGAATATATGCAGTTATCATCCAAACCACCAAATATCACATCGTAGGGCTATCAAATAGCCATGGAACCGCCGCATATATCCATGTTTGGCAGCGGTACCGCCGCATCTTTCTGGCATCAGGGTTTGGGATTTTATCTGGTATTTTGTGTTGATATTTGGAGATCCTCTTGATGTCTAGATTCTGAAAATAATTGTCTGAGTCTCTGCCGTTGGTAGCTCTCTCGATTTGCGTTTAAATTTTGCTAGATTCTTTTTCGATATCCCGATTTGACTTGGATTTCTTGCTTGGATTCCAGACCTGAGCTAATATCTGCACAATATCTCAAATCATAGTGTTTGTAGCATTTGGTATTTTTGAGATATTATCCTAACCATTTATATGATATAATTGTTAAGAATATTGATTAGAAATATTTGATATGATATGCATATTTTAATTACAAATATTTCATTTAAATATTATATGCATATATCTTCCCTCATCATGTTAATTATAATGTTGAAACATATGATAATAAACTTTTTACAAATAAACCCACATATGTTCTATATTTACAATAAACAACTTTTAGTACTTAACAATAGTAGGGAAAATATTCATTCAAATATGAAATATTTTAGACTAATCATCACCCATTACTAAGTTTGTTCTAGTTGACCCTTGTCCTTCTGTTCTTTGCTCTTATCTTCAACCTTAGGCCAAACAAATCACAACAAGTCTTTGATTAGGTAGCAACTATATGTCACGAATAATGTGCCTAATGGAGAGGGATGAGTTTGTTTGGACTAAGATCAATCTAAATATATAGCCAAAGGGAAGAACAAGGAATTTTTCCTTCGCTCGAACTACCCTCTCCTTACCCCTAACAAGTGAGAAATTACTCACTCATTGCTAAAATAATAAATCCAAAAAATAAGGGAAATAGAAGAGAAGATCAATAAGAATTTAGAAAGCTAACTATTAGGGTTCTCACAAGAACAAGAAATATCCATCGAGTATCATCACTTAATAATCAAGATTAAGGTAAAAAGATAAATTAAAAATCAAGAAAACAAAAATATCTATTTTAACAAATCAAGAACAAGTTATTTAAGGAATTAAAAGAGCATGAATTAAAGTTGTAAAAATATAAAAGAACAAGAACAAACCTTTATTTATAATTCATAATTTTACAAGATTTGAATCCAATAGCCTTAATTTAATCTTTTAAGTTCACTAAAGAAGTTGCAAGATGATAGAAAAATCAAGAACTCAATCAAACTCTAAGTTATAACAAGAATTTTAATGGTTAAACTAAAATGATACGAACTAATTTAGGAAAGTTTATGCTAAGAATAGAATACTTCTCATTTCCTCTGATCTGGGATTTATATAAGCTCTGGAAAAATAGTTCAGGGTGTTTTCTGAAGCCTTGCGTAATGTCCAAAATAACCATGAAGTTTCGTCACGGATGATGAATTTTAGACCGCTGATCCACTGCCATTTCCTCTTGATCCATCGCTAATCCGCTGCCAAATTTTGGAATTAGTTCTCCGATTTTTTTGTTTGATCTTCTGATGTTTTATTCCCGCCAAAAATTTTGGCTCAAAACTTGTTGTTCCCTTATAAAAATAAAGGGAAACCTCCACATGTTAAACACGTGCACCCACATGCAAAGCATGTAGGTACCGCCTCAGATAGGATTAAATCCTTGAGTGCCTCATGTGTTTCCCACGTGAGCGCCAGCGCTAGTTTCTGTTAGGATTAAATCCAATAGTGGCGCCTCACATGGAACACACGTAGCGCCGACGTGCAAAACATGAGAGTGACTATTTATAAAAGAATTAAATTCTTAGGCAGTGCCCATATGCATAGCACGTGAGCGTCAGCGCCTAAATTAAAAGGGGTAGAATTAAATTCTACACGAGGGATATTTCCCTAAAATCTGGGATATTCTTTGTTAAAAAAAACCGTTGGATCAAAAATCCATTGGTGATAATGAATCATCAAATGATATAATTAAATTCTATTTGGGGAAAATATTCCCCTAATATTTATAAATAAAGAAGATATTCTCTGTTGGATAAAAAATCCAATGATAGAATTAAATTTTATGTGGGAAATATTTCTCCGATCTTCCTAAAATAAGAGAGATTTTCTCTGTTGATAAGAATAAAATTCTATGCTTAGGAAAATATTTCCAAATCTTGTTAAACTAACAAGATCATATGATAGAATAAAATTCTATCTTAGGAAAATATTACCTAATCTTGTTGAACAAATAAGAAATCTTCTCTGTTAAATAAAGAGCCTTTAGATTAAAAATCTAACGGTGAATATAATTCACCGATTGATCTAAAAGATCATTTTGATTGATTATGAAATCAATCATGATCACTCAATAAGAGATTTTCTCAACAAGTTGATTTTTTTTCTTCTCCTATAAATAGAAGTAAGGAGATTAAATCTACAGAGGATAGACCCCCATAAGTTTCTGTAAAAAAATACATATGGCTATATAAAAGCACCAACAAAACAACAGAGAATTTAATTCTCAAGGAAGATCTTCTTCTTCAAAACCTTTGGTAAAGAAAATATCGAGATCAAAATATCTCCTTTACCTATCTAAGGGTTTAATTCTTTGAAATGAATTTAGTTCTTTCTCTGGATCTGAGATCCACAAGAAAAGTCTCCCACAAGTTGAGAATTTAATTCTCATCGGGAAGATCTTGTTCTCGAGAATCAAATATTCAAGGAAGAATAAATTTAAACAGAAAGAAGATGGAGTCCATAATACTCTAGGAACTTAGTTCCTTCAAATTAATAACTTGGTTCTTTAAAAACCCAATCAAAGATCCTCAAAATAGTTATCTTGATGATCCTCAAAACATCATTAAAAGAGGTATAACCTCTCTGAAAACATGAACATGGAAAACATGGAGTTCATAATACTCCAGGAACTTAGTTCCTTCAAATCAAGAACTTAGTTCTTAAAGAATATGATCCCAAATCCTCAAAATAATGATCTTGGTGATCGTTAATGATCAAAATACCATTAACAAAGATTTAAGTTCTCTAAAAATATCAACAGAAATTAAATCTTCAAAAGAACTCATCGCCTCAAATGAAAAGCATAGGAACGTTCAAGGCCAATTTACATAGCACCTCACGTAAAACACACGTCGGCGCCACAAAAAGCTAGTGCTTAGCACTAGTGCAGCGCCTTATGTGAAACACACGTGGACGCGACAAAAAGCTAGTACTTAGCACTAGTGCAGCGCCTCACGTGAAACACACATTGGTGCCACAAAAAAACTAGTGCTTGGCAATATTTCAGCACCTTACGTGAAACATACGTGAGTGCTGTATAACTGAGTGTTTAGCACTGCTGGGTGATACAGAAACCCAATCTTAGCCCAAATTGGCTAAGATTTTGCTCGTGATATCCAAATTGATCTTAGTCTCAAACATGACTAATGATCTCTCATCGATGATACCCAAAATGATATTCACCCCATATTTACTAAGGTAATCTTAGTCTCAAATATGACTAACGATTCTTAGGTCCACCATGATTCTTTTCCTCAAATACGGGATTTGTTTCAAGGATACATCTTTTCACACCTCTGATATATGTCGTTATAATTTCTCAATGTCTTCAGTGAGGTGGCAGGTCCCGATAACCAACAACTCCTTTCATCCCATATTGATGCACTTCCTAATTGACGTGCACACCTCCAATCAGACCGCACCCCAAATTGGGAGCATTCCAAGTCACCATCGTTCACTCCGCCACCTAACAAATACATGTGCGCGCAAGATGAATAATGGACCAAAATGTTCTTAAACTAAAAATGGACCGAAATATTCTTAAACTAACAATCGTCCCCAAAACGGGAATGTTGGACCGAAATGTCCTTAAACTAAGACTCGTCCCCAAAATGGGAATGTTGCGCCGAAATGTCCTTAAACTAATACTCGTCCCCAAAGCGGGAATGTTGGACCGAAACGTTCTTAAACTAACAATCGTCACCAAAACGTGAATGTTAGACCGAAATTTCCTTAAACTAATACTCGTCCCTAAAATGGGAATGTTGCACCGAAATGTACGTAAACTAATAGTCGCCTCAAACAACGTAATAATGGACCGTGCTGTCGTTAAACTAAAATAATTTAGCCTATATGCTCATTTGTATCTAAGTTGATATTGGTCTCAAATATGACTAACGATTCTTTAGATCAAACTCAAATATCCTATGAACGGATGGACCTCACAAATGTGAGAAATACATCCTAAGTTCATTCTCGTTGGCAAACCAAGCAACCAACGTGGATCCCGTCAAGCAAATCCTTGACCCAAACCCAAATCTCAAATATACGGATTTGGACTAATTCGCACCCTATGAGAGACGACATAAATTCGTCATCGTATACAGTCCACGAGCAACCCAAAATAAAACAAACACAAAATGACACGAAGTGAACCACTGGAGCAGGAGAAAGTGGTTATCGCAACGCAATAACGTAATTAACCGCAGGGGCTTGCGCTTGAAGGGAAAAGCGTCCCCACAATCAAAAACCCCTCACAAATGAGGGGGAATATGATAAAGTCTGGTACAACGGTCGCGTCTGTCCAAACCTCCGATATATGGTGCTATAAACCAACTTGGTATTTTCGGAAAGGTGGATGGATAAGTCCAAATAGCATCTTCCCCCAAATTCAGGCTAGACGTCCTCCGCGTCTTGGTCCGGTCTTTCGGCGGTGATCAAATTTTTGCACGCCCGGTAGGACCTCTTCTTCTTTCCATTACACACTTCGTGTGTCGTGTTTTTCCGCGATCAAATAATCGCAGTATATGTGTTTGTAGTTGCCCTTGGGTGATGCGATACTGATGCTCGGCATTTCGTCTCTATGCAGAATGCCATTTTCTTCTACCCACAGTAACTCAGGCTCTGTCACATCTGGTAGAGTCAAATATAGTCCACTTGCACTCCCAAATCTCGGCAATCCAGTTCCTTAAGAAATCAATGGGCTTATCTTTGGGTCTATGGTCCTACCTCCCACCCTCGGTACCTCAACACCGAGGGAGGAAGCCCAGAAGAAATATGTCGTCCACAGGATGGCTCATCAAATTCTGCTTTGTCGACGGAATCGTTCTCTAAACAACCGGTACCTTCCAAAGGCCAAGGTCGATGCAGGGGGCAGAATACTCAAACTCTCAAAGAAAACAGGGGGCATGCTCAGCAAAATCCTAAGGCTAATCAAATTCCGGTCGCAGATATCACCGACGTCGATATCGGCATCAAATAAGACAAGCTGAGGGCAGTTCTCCGTATGATCATGTTTCGACCACAGTGGTGAATGTTTCTGTTCCAACCGAGAATAGTTTCGAATTGCTGCGAAGGGTCAGAAAAAATTCTCCCACCGCAATATTGAAGAAATCTCCGCAGCCCATGGAGATCCCACAAGAGCAGAAACCGGTTCGCTCCCTAAAAGAACTTTCCTCATCTATATATAAGTTGTGGAAGCAGGTGAAGGAATCAGTCGTCAACCGCGGCTCTTCCCCTAAACGTCAGCCAAATTCTGAAAAATCTCCTTTTAAATACAGGGGACTCATCCCAAGACGGATCCTGATACAATGGTTCCTCCTAAAGCAGCTTCTCGTAAAAAATAGTGGAATGATAAAGCCCAAGTGCCTGAGGCAAACTCCGCGGGTCAAAGCTCCAAACGCCCGAAGCCTGGGGGCATAGTAGTTCACACAGTCTACATGGTGAACTCCAAAAACAAATGCCACACTTATACTAGTCACGGACCGCATACTCGGTCCCTAACAAAGGCTCAACTGCAACGTGAAAAGATGCAGGTGATGCTTGCTCAGGCGGCAACACTCGCTAATCTATCGCCTAAGGAAAATCCCGAGGACACACCCGAAGAAAGAGTAGGGAATGAATCGGATATTGATTTTCTAAAGCGCTCACTCAAAAAGAGATATGAAGAAGCGGCAGAAATGTCCACTAAAATGAACCAGATGTCCCTTCTAATCTAGAATATGGCTAGAATGATGGTCTATTTGGAACCACTAGCAGATGGAACGCCGCTAGTCGCTATTAAAAACAAGGGTGACATTTCAAAGCCTCTGTGAGCCTCATCAACTGCTGAGGAGGAAATGATCCCAAAGATAAAACTGGACGCATATATTGCTTAGCAAATCAAAGCTCATTATGCCAGTGAAGCCGCAAATAGGTCAATCAAGATCGGTCGACCGTATCGGCGTGCTACGATCAAATACTGTACCCTCCAGAATATATACTTCCGACGTTCCACATATACAAAGGAACCGGGAACCCTCTCCAGAACATCGTACGATTTAAATCCATGTGCGGCAATACTGGAGGAAATGATATACCGTTTCATCGACAGTTCGTCAGCAGTCTGGAAGGCACTACGTTCGAATGGTATGAGGAACTCCCAAATGACTCCGTGAATACCTTCGATGAGATGGAGATGCTCTTCTGTCAGAGATTCGCTAGTGTGAATAAACGCACTACCGTAACAACGTTAGTCAGTGAAAGGGTTAGATCGAATAAGACCTGGGTTCAATATGCTACGCGATGGTGAAATCCCTAGTCAAAATGCGAGCAACGCATCGACGAAGCTGCAGCCGTGGGAATTTTCATAGCCACTCTTGACCCAAATTCAAAGGTGTTTCCATATATGGACCTCTTCAAGCCGACGACCTTCCAAGAACTCATGGATAAAATGGCTCGATTGGATCAGATGGGTCAGACTCTTCCTCATCCGATGAAGAAGTATGAAAAGGAAGGGCAAGGTGGCATTTGTTGCCAACGCTCAACAAAAAATGAGTGGCTCCGAAACAACCTATCGCCAAAACAGCGATAGCACGGGTTCTACTCTTCGAAAGATTGGGGCTCAAATACTCGCTCCCCTGGGATATACGTAGGGGGCATATTGCTCACTGACGGAATAATCTCTACGCACGATGGTCCTTTTTTCAAAAAAAAAGGAAGGATATTAAAAGACCTACAAATGGGTCCTACAATCAATTGGAATATCCCGCTTAAACAAAAAACAAAAAAAAACCATGGGAGTGATGTGAAATCCATGTCCCACTCCGAATCAGACGATGAGAGGAAAAACCCCTAAGTCAAGTTCATTCTTCCAAGGAAGAGGAAGACTCCACGGAAGAATGACGTGATATCTCGTTTCTTCGTATATGAAGAAGATGCTCCATCAGTATCGGAAAGAGACATTGATGAGCAGGGGGCAGGTGCCGTGTAAAATGCCCGTTATTTCCTGCAAAACAACCCGATTGCTGCGATGGTAAAATAAGCAGTCCAAGAGGGTGAAGATAGCCTAAGGCGTCAAGTGTCCACGCATACAAAGGACATGCAGCAGCGTCTCCACCAGTAAGCGTTTGTAACAACCCTAAACTTTCTGTACAACTTTCTGTACAATTTTTCAAAAATACATAAATGGGTATTTTTACCTGAGCATAAGTTATAAGTTTGTTTTGCTTTTTAATAGCAAGAAGGAGCTTGTAGCTCATTGGTAAGACCTTGCACTGTTGAACCAAAGCACCCGAGTTCAAATCACATCACCCACATTATTTTTAATATTGACTTCTTTTTAAATTTTTAGAACTCCAAGAGTCTACAAGTGCTAAACCCGTAAAACCAAAAGTTAAAAATAAAACAAACTGACCCAGGGGATACACCAAGAGTCGACGGACACGTGGCGACAAGGCTCCGGCCAACTCGTCTTGGATCGGCCGGCGGCAAGGCCGACTCGGCCGGCGAGACTGGCCAACTCGGTTCCAAATCCGAGTTGGTCTTCTGGTAAATTATGCCCCTTGGTCTCCTTATAATCGCTGAATAGTTTAATTCCTCTGCACATTAACAGAGAGATTTAAAACCCCATTAAACCATTTTTTAATACAATTTAATATATTTTTTTCACACCCTTTCATCTATCCTAACCTTAGTTTTACCCTATAAATACCACCCCTAAACACCCCCCCTCATTCACAAATTATGTCCAAACTCTCAAGAAAACTCTCTAGAATTTTGTGTACAAGTGGAGTTAGCAAAGGGCGAAACTCCGGCGAACTTCCGACGGCGATACGAGGAGTTTTCGGTGATGAAACGACGCACCTGCGATTCCCCTCTCTACCTCTATCTTCCCTCTTTCTTTTTAGCTTGTAATTACCACCTCCCTCTTCTCAATTTTATTCTAAAAATTTGTAAAACTAGAACCCGACGGAAGCGGAGTTAATCCGACTTCCGATTCGGTTTTCTTTAAAAAGATCACTTTTCCTCAAATACAACCATACTAAACTCTTACATCTTGACTATTAATAATTAACAAAACATCATGAACAAGTTTCATAGAAAAATATTTCATATTGCAATTTTTATCGTACTTTTTCAGTAAAATACCATGTAGTTTAATTTCGACTTTAAAACATCATTAATCTTGGTATAGTTTTAGATAGATCACGAGGTAATGACTTACCTACTCACAACTCTCATATGCAACATAGAACGATACCTTTCAGGAAATATAGATTCGGGAAATACCATTTTACACAAAACTAGCTCTAACTTATAAAAACCATTTTCACAAGATTATGTATTTTGAGCAAATCTTTGCAAAGCGCCGCTACAACCCATTTTGGGGAACCCGACTGAGATGGTGCGGATTATGGCACATCCTTGGGCTTAGTAGTGTAAGATTCAGACCTCCGCAAGGAGCATTCGGTCTCGAAAGATTTTAAAATACAAATATTTTAAGAAAACGAGATTTCTAGAAAAATAATAAATTACAATTTATTTTATATAAACATATATATGTATTATCAAAATATTTATTTTGATAAAATATAAATATTCCAATTTTTCCAAGTCAAAAGAATCACTTTACATGAAAATACCATGAAATTCCATGCAAGTTCAATATTACAAATAAATACCCTATATTATAAAAAATAGGTTTATCTCACTAAAAATGTCACATATATAAAATCTACGTCAATGAAAACTCTAAAGACCATAATAAAATACTTGAGGTGTATTTTGAAAATTATACAAAAGTATTGTTACATAAAACCCCCTCAAGTTTTATAAATTATAATAAGGACCATAGTAAATATAGGTTTAAGCGGGACCAATCTCTTGAGCCTCAGGGAGCCGAAGATATGGGTGCTTACCTATTTAAGGTAGACAACTTAACAAACGGTGTTATCGACACGGTAATCGTCTTTGAAAAAGACACAAATCCTGCCGTCCATGTGCAGCGGTTACCAATAACACCAAAACATAATTCAGGATTTCAATTTATTTTCTAATTGTTCTGACTCAGACTGAGTCTCATTATAAATAATCTGACTTGAATATGATTCAAGTACAAAATACAATTCAATATGAATCCATATAATCAATCTGTTCAATTTATTCAATCTGTTTTGACTGAACCGAACCATGGATATACTTCCATCTACATGATTCTCTAGTTACATCCATTTACTGATATCATGGTTTAGTCATCCATCTATACAATTCAATTACAAGACAATACAATTTACAATGCAATACAAACAATACAAACAAGACATCGCAGGGTTTAAGGGGTAGATTGGTACGGAAGGTGTTAAAGGTGGCACGAGGTGGTCACTTAAGACGTAATTATCTCCATGCCTTTGTTCCGTGGTATTATCGACGGAGCCTTGTACTCTTGATTCCGTTCTCCTTAGTCTCTGGTCTACTGAGACTCCTCTCATATACACTGGCCTCTTCTGTACTAAGCTACAAATAACAGCGTTAACACAAAATACAACATTATAACAATATAATAGCACTTTAAAAGTTACACACTCTCTCTCTGTCTGTCTATTCTACTTATCCTTTATCTTTAGGACTTACTGAGCGATTGTTCGCTGACGACATTCCTTCTCTTTCTTCTTTGGAATGTTGTTAGGTGTTCCGGACCTTCCATAGATCGAGCTTAGCACTGAAGACTTGAACCGGTTTACTGAAGATCCTGAGCTGTAGTTACATTTGTACACATTTCATTTTAGTACTTTCCGTTTCGGTTATGCCACTGTTTAGGCATTGCTTTCATTAAGATGTATATACTTTTTTATGTACTGTAAAAGAATGTTAATAAATAAAGTTGTTGTTTCATTACATTTGTCTCTTGTGTATATTTCTTTTATATTGCTTAGTTACGCTTAGCGTATTTAGTTTTGAGTAAATACGTAGCGGCCTCGTCGCGTCCCTTTCGCCGTACACCGGAAAGCGGGGCGTGACAGGTTTTGTTGGCGGCCCATCACGACCCAAGTTTGGAGGTGACAGGCACTTAGATTGTATCATATCTAAAGATATGCACACGTCCAAGTAAGCAAAAAACCAAGATCAAAATACCTTATTTCGGAATTATTTATGAAAAATTTAGTTTTTAAGTAAAAATCTCGATTGGTGAAGTTAATTCATTTAGCAATTAATAAAGGTTAAGTTTAGTTGCATTCCGAGTTGGAATCAACAATATCAACAATGGATATGAAAATAAACATATAGAACATCACTGAATCTCATAAGGACAAAAATAATGAAACTAACCAACAGATCTCAACTGTACATATATATACCATATCTCACTTCTAAGTCAAAATACAGTCTGATGGAGTCTTTCTAGATACAAAATACAAAATGGAAGGTTACTACACATGTAACCTACCTATCAAAAGATGGAAATACAACTGCAAAAGTGATCCTGCCTCGCAGCTACCCGTCCACTCTATCCCTGCAAGGAACTGTGGCACAACGGGGATGAGTTGCCAACTCAGTGAATACGACAAACATATAACGGCGAATAAAGTAAATATGCCGATTTATGATTAATATCAACAATGATGAACATGATGCATACTAACATGTAGAAGCATAAATCTGTAATGTTCCATATATAAATCCAAAACTGAAATCTAATCAATTGTTTTCCAAATATGATTCATTTTCATCCCGTGTCCATCATCGACACAAATCTTCGGTATTTCATCAGGCATCATTCCCCGAATGATCCTGTCAATCCATAACACCGGTCGGTATCTCCCAGATATCCGCCGTGTTTACCACTGACTCCGGTATCGGGTATCCTCGCTAGGCTCACCGCCTACACTGCGGCCCCTGCCCCTCGGCCCCGACCGGGTCCACCATGATCCGGCTGTATAGCTACCCCACCCAGCTCGGATATACGTAATAAATTCCGCAACCGTATAGCTACCCCACCCGGTTCGGAATAAAACCAAATCAAAAAACGACATTCATGGTGGACATGTCACAGTCATCATAAAAATCCTGGATTTATGTAATAGTATTCAAAACTCAAAACCATAAATCCTCAATTCTACATTTACTTCATATATAACACCGAAATACGCATAAAGTAACAGGATGTCAATGATGCAATCTACCCTTATATTAGATATGTGAAATACGATATAATCCATGTTAACAAGTATAATATTTAAGTGTATGTGACATGGCAATATCGACGAGGTGTGTGTAGCATATAAGATGTGCACGTGGCATGACTCGTCGATAATTGTGAAGTGTTCTAACAACTAAGCAATTTACAAGTAGTGTAATGAATGCAATTATGACATTTAAGCATGATGATGTAAGTATCAAGTTAAGTAAAACCACGGGCGAAACACGCCATCTTTACAAAATTCCCCGGTAGATGGTTAGTCTACTCACCGGAAAAGTCGAATCTACTCCGGAATCGCTAATCCTTTCCCTTTCCTCGCGGCTTCCGTACTTCTCGTATCCGCGTCTAAATATACCAAGTTATGTATATAAGCAAAAACGACTATTCCGATATAACGGAAATAGAAACACGTTAACCCACTTACACGTTATATATTATCCGATTATATCAAGTTTTTAAACACTTAATCTTGCTGGATTTTAACCCTAATCTGCACTGTTTCAGAAATTAAAACGCGACATGATTTAGTCGTGTCGTATTTAACGTTTTACGATTCCTTTTCCGATATATTATCCCAGATTTTAACTACAGTAAAACTAAGTTAAATCAACAGTACCAAAACATCCTAAATTTCATACTGTAGACTACCCAAAAACCAAAACCCCAAAATTTCTCAACATGGCCGGCGACGCCGGCCATATCCTTGCTGTCGCCGGCCCAAAACCGGCCCCCCATTGTCGTTCTCTTGTGGTGTGTTCTAATTGATTCCTACATCATTTTAGCTCTGTTGAATTTATTTAATTATATTTCAGAACACAGCAGATTTCAACAGACACAATTTTTTTAACTAAAATACGATATTATGTGACTTATCTAAACTTTAATTAATTAGACTACTGAACTTAATCTCTACTGTGTTTGAGAAGTTTACCCTCCTAATTTGCTGTAGGAATAACCCCCAAAGATTTACAAGCTCCCTCCTAGCTTGATGATGAACTATCTCCATGAACAAGCTCCATCTTCCTCTTCTTCCTCTTGTTTTTCTTTTCTCTTCTTTATTTTTCCTTTTCTTTGAATTTCCTTTCAGTTTTAATTTGGTTTCTGAACTGAAATTGATTTATATATGTGGGAGGAGGAAGGGATAAGAGAAGGTGGAGGTGTCATGTGATAAAGGGTGTAATTCATGCAAGAAGGAGGTGTAAAGAAGGGGTTGCTTGAAAGCATGAGGTGTTTAAGCATTATCTTCTATTTTCTTTTGATTTAATTTGAATTTTATTTCAGAACTGAATTGATAACCTTTATTCACTTAAACCCTTGACAATACCCTATTTGCATAAAAACTTAACTTTACAATTTAGCCCCTCACAACTTAACTTATTATAAAACCCACCTTTTATTGAAATGAAGCTAAAATTTTCATTAAAACCCTTATAACTTATTTAAATTACATTCAAAAATTCTAATTTAATTTGTATTACATATAATTTATGAAGATTGATATATTTGATTTTAACCATTTTGTGATTTATCACCTTATTCTTAATTTAATTAAATTTTATTTATTTCTAACTTTTCCTAAATGTTACAATATTCCCCCCTTAAGAAAATTCGGTCCCCGAATTTAAAATAATTACTAAACATACCTATGAAAAGATGTGGAAATTTCTTTCGCATTGCGTCCTCCGTCTCCCAAGTAATCTCCTCACGATCCTTTCCTTACCAGAGAACCTTTACAGATGGCAGTATCCTCGATCGTAGTTGCTTTGCCTGCCTGTCCAGAATAGCGACTGGCTGCACTGTGTAGGATAGATCTGGCTCAAGCTGTAGAGTCTGATGCTGGATCGCATGAGATGGATCGTGAAGATATTTGCGAAGCATCGAAACGTGAAACACCGGATGTACGTCGGGAAAATCAGGTGGAAGTGCTAACCGATAAGCCACAGCGCCCACTCTCTCTAAAATCTCGTATGGTCCAACATATCTGGGGCTGACCTTCCCTTTCTTTCCGAAGCGCATCACACCTTTCATTGGAGATACTCTAAGGAACACATGATCTCCCACATCAAACTCAAGTTTGCGTCGTCGTCGATCTGCATATGACATCTGTCTGCTTTGAGCCGCTTTCATTCTATCTCGTATCAATTGAATCTTCTCTGTAGTTTCCTGTACTATCTGCGGTCCCAATATACAACTCTCACTAAGTTCCGTCCAGCAAACAGGTGATCTACATTTCCTTCCATACAAGGCTTCAAAGGGTGCCATCTGGATCGTCTCTTGAAAACTGTTGTTATACGAGAATTCTACCAAAGGTAGGTGACGATCCCAACTACCACCGAAATCTAGGCTACAAGCCCGAAGCATATCCTCTAGTATCTGAATGGTCCGCTCCGACTGACCGTCTGTCTGTGGGTGGAAAGCTGTACTAAAACTCAGTCGTGTACCAAGAGCGTCCTGAAGTTTCTGCCATAGCCTGCTTGTGAACTGGGTACCTCGATCTGATACTATGCATGTCGGCACTCCATGTAGACGTACAATCTCATCGATATAAACCTGTGCATACTGAGCAAATCCATATGTCGTCTTCACTGGAAGAAAATGAGCGGCTTTTGTCAATCTATCAACAATCACCCAAATGGAATCATACCCTCTGCTGGTCCTGGGTAGACCCACCACAAAATCCATGGAAATCTGTTCCCATTTCCACTCTGGAATGGGTAAGGGTTGCAGCTCTCCGGCTGGCCTCTGGTGTTCTGCTTTAACTTGCTGACAAGTCAAGCATCTTGAAACATACTCCGTAACATCCTTCTTCATTCCTTCCCACCAATAATTATCTTTCAAATCACGATACATTTTGGTGGAACCAGGATGAATACTGTATACTGATCTGTGGGCATCCTCCAAAATCTCACGCCTCAATCCGTCAGAATCTGGCACACAGAGACGAGTCCTAAAACGTAATACTCCATGATCATCAATCACGAACTCCGTCTCTTTGCCCTGCCTAACATGATCCATAATCTCCATCATGCGAGTATCTGTAGGTTGCGCATCTCGAATACGATCCAATAGCTGAGGTCTGGTGCGAACATGTGCTAACTGACCTCCTGTCGATGTAAACTCAAACTGTATACGACTATCACATAAGATCTGCCAGTCTGTAGAAGACTGTCTCTGCAAAAGGCTCAAATGAGATAAATTACCTCCAGGCCTCCGACTCAAGGCATCCGCTACAACATTTGCTTTGCCTGGATGGTACAAGATCTCACAGTCGTAATCTTTCACCAGTTCCATCCATCTACGCTGCCTGAGGTTCAGATCTTTCTGCTGAAAGATATACTTTAAACTTTTATGATCTGTGAAGATTTGACACGTTTCTCCATACAAGTAATGTCTCCAAATCTTCAATGCGAATACTACAGCAGCCATCTCTAGATCATGAGTGGGGTAGTTTTGTTCATGCCTTTTTAACTGTCGAGAAGCATATGCTATAACCTTGCCGTGTTGCATCAACACACAGCCTAAGCCCACTCTAGAAGCATCGCAATACACAACGAAACCCCCTGACCCAGAAGGTAAAGATAATACCGGTGCAGTCGTCAAACGCGTCTTCAACTGTAGGAAACTCTGCTCACACGCATCTGTCCACTGAAATGGAACTTCCCTCCTAGTCAATCCTGTCAAAGGTGCCGCTATTCGTGAGAAATCCTGTACGAAGCGTCTGTAATAACCTGCCAGACCTAAGAAACTCCGAACCTCCGTAACTGACATAGGCCTGGGCCAGTGTTGTACCGCTTCAATCTTCTTTGGGTCTACACATATACCTTCTCTCGTAACTATGTGACCCAAGAACTCCACACTATCGAGCCAAAAAGCACATTTAGAAAATTTTGCATATAGCTGATGCTCTTTCAAGGTCTGCAACGTGATACGTAAATGCTGCTCGTGCTCCGTCTGACTTCGAGAATATACAAGAATATCATCTATGAATACTATAATAAACCGATCGATAAATGGTCTAAAGATACGGTTCATCATATCCATAAAAGCTGCTGGAGCATTGGTGAGTCCGAACGACATCACCAGAAATTCATAATGCCCATATCTCGTACGAAACGCCGTCTTTGGAATATCGTCCTTCCGAACCCTCAACTGATGATATCCTGACCTCAGGTCAATCCTTGAGAAAAATCCAGCTCCTTGCAACTGATCGAACAAGTCATCTATTCGTGGTAATGGATACTTGTTTCGCACAGTGACGCGATTCAGCTGTCGGTAGTCGATGCACATTCTCATACTACCGTCCTTCTTCTTTACAAATAACACAGGAGCTCCCCACGGTGAAACACTAGGACGAACAAGTCCTCTATCTAACAGCTCTTGCAACTGACTCTTGAGTTCTTTCAATTCCGTCGGTGCCATTCGATAGGGTGGTATAGAAATAGGCCCTGCACCCGGAATCAAGTCAATGCAAAATTCAATATCTCGATCAGGTGGCAATCCTGGTAACTCAGCTGGGAATACCTCAGGAAATTCTCGTATGATCGGGATTTGGTCCAATGGAACTTCAGCGACCCCTATGTCTTGAATAAAAGTCAAGAACCCAAGACAACCCTTCTTCAAGAGCCGCCTCGCACCAAAAGCAGAAATCATGTTGACAGGGGTTAACTTGCAATCCCCCTGCACAACAAACACCGGTTCACCAGGAAAACAAAACCTAACCGCTTTGCCTCTGCAATCTACATAAGCATGACAAGCGGCTAACCAGTCCATCCCAAGAAGTACGTCAAAATCCAACATATCTAAGAGAATCAGATCAACAAGCGAATCTTTACTACCAATACGCACCGAACACGATCTGAATACGTGCCGAGCTATAAAGGAATCTCCAACTGGAGTAATCACTACCAATGGTAACTCTAATAATGACGACTCCTTCCCCAATAAAAGTGCGAATCGTGAAGATACATAAGAGTGTGTAGAACCGGGATCAAATAAGACATGTGCCTCTAATGAACATACTGTAAGAGTACCTGTCACGACTGCATTTGATGCCTGGGCATCCTGTGGAGTCAGCGCAAAAACCCGTGCCTGGCCCCTGCCCGCATCCTGTCGTCCTCTACCTCTATCTCCTCGACCTCTCTGAGCACGTCCTGCATAGCCTCGACCTCATGGTGCAACTGCCTGGCGTGTAGCGCCAACTGGGGGAGGAAGTAAAGCCATCGGTGTAGGAGGTGGAAGGGGTAAAGCAGCCTGTGGAGCAACGGTCCCTCCCTGAGATCTACAATCTCGCGCAAAGTGTTCGGGAAGTCCACAACTATAACAAGTAGATGGTGGTCTCTGATCATCAGGATAAGAACTGAACATCTGGCCCTGTGTCCTACCTCGTCCAACACTGCGGCCTGGAGTATATCTGCCTGGATATGACCCTCTACCTCTGCCAAACTGTCTATTTGTCGGCACGACCGGTCTACTCCTCTTTGGCTCCGGAACAACTCCTGACTGGTTCAAACGCTCCTCTACTCGTATTGCCGCATCCATGGCCTGTGCATATGTATCAAAATGCTGGGAGCCTATCGCCAGATACAACTGTGTGTCCAAACTCCTTAGGAACCTTTTCACCCGAAGCTCCTCTGTAGGTACTAAGTATGGGGCATATCGCGATAACTGGGTGAATCGTAAATCATAATCTGCTACTGACATACTTGCTGATTTTCTCAACGCTTCGAAACTGCTAGCTCTAGCATCCCTCATACTCTGGGGAAGAAATCTGGCAAGAAAGACTGTAGAAAACTCGGTCCACGTCATCGGAGGAAGATTTGTAGCTCGCCCTCTTTCCATCGACTCACACCACTCCTGTGCAAGTCCCTCCAAACGAAAGCTAGTCAGCTCAACTGACCTCACATCAGAACATCGCAATGATCTGCCAATCCTCGCCATTCTATCAAGAAAAGACTGAGGATCTTCCGCCACATCGGTCCCTGTAAATACCGGGGGTCTCAATCTCATAAACTCTGCAAGTGATACCTCCATCACTATCGTATCTTCTGGTGCTACCGTCTGTGTAGGCTGTACCTCGGACTCTGCTACGGTCGGTGCTGGATCTGATCTCAAAGCTCGAGTGGTCTCAGCTAACTGTCCTACCACTCGCTGTAATCCCAACATACCCTCCTCAATCCTAGTCATGCGATCTGGAGGAGGAGGATCAACATGCTCATGCACCACCGGCACGTCCGGTGTACCAGTCGTCGTCACAGGCGGACTCGCCCTAGCTGCATTCCTGGCTGCGGCTCGCCTAGCCCGCCTAGCCATAGCAACTGGAACAAGAAACGAGAGTTGATAAGGTGTGGGAATAGAAGTAATCAATAACGGAGAATCAACGGAAGAATAGATCAAGATAAACATCCTAAGGTTAGTTAGGCTGAATACGATAACGTAAATATGCCGCGGAACATACGTACGGTACTGCATTCGTCCTAATTCACCTACTCCATCAAACCAAAGGTCATCCTAACTCTCACACTTACCTCAACCTATTGAAATCCCTTACTGAATTCCGTAAGGTTACTCCTAAGCTTTGATACCAACTTTGTCACGACCCAAGTTTGGATGTGACAGGCACTTAGATTGTATCATATTTAAAGATATGCACACGTCCAAGTAAGCCAAAAACCAAGATCAAAATACCTTATTTCGGAATTATTTATGAAAAATTTAGTTTTTAAGTAAAAATCTCGATTGGTGAAGTTAATTCATTTAGCAATTAATAAAGGTTAAGTTTAGTTGCATTCCGAGTTGGAATCAACAATATCAACAATGGATATGAAAATAAATATATAGAACATCACTGAATCTCATAAGGACAAAAATAATGAAACTAACCAACAGATCTCAACTGTACATATATATACCATACCTCACTTCTAAGTCAAAATACAGTCTGATGGAGTCTTTCTAGATACAAAATACAAAATGGAAAGTTACTACACATGTAACCTACCTATCAAAAGATGGAAATACAACTGCAAAAGTGATCCTGCCTCGCAGCTACCCGTCCACTCTATCCCTGCAAGGAACTGTGGCACAACGGGGATGAGTTGCCAACTCAGAGAATACGACAAACATATAACGGCGAATAAAGTAAATATGCCGATTTATGATTAATATCAACAATGATGAACATGATGCATACTAACATGTAGAAGCATAAATCTGTAATGTTCCATATATAAATCCAAAACTGAAATCTCATCAATTGTTTTCCAAATATGATTCATTTTCATCCCGTGTCCATCATCGACACAAATCTTCGGTATTTCATCAGGCATCATTCCCCGAATGATCCTGTCAATCCATAACACTGGTCGGTATCTCCCAGATATCCGCCGTGTTTACCACTGACTCCAGTATCGGGTATCCTCGCTAGGCTCACCGCCTACACTGCGGCCCCTGCCCCTCGGCCCCGACCGGGTCCACCATGATCCGGCTGTATAGCTACCCCACCCAGCTCGGATATACGTAATAAATTCCCAACCGTATAGCTACCCCACCCGGTTCGGAATAAAACCAAATCAAAAAACGACATTCATGGTGGACATGTCACAGTCATCATAAAAATCCTGGATTTATGTAATAGTATTCAAAACTCAAAACCATAAATCCTCAATTCTATATTTACTTCATATATAACACCGAAATACGCATAAAGTAACAGGATGTCAATGATGCAATCTACCCTTATATTAGATATGTGAAATACGATATAATCCATGTTAACAAGTATAATATTTAAGTGTATGTGACATGGCAATATCTGTTGGAGATAGTGCCCTCATAGTCAATTATTGGATCGCAGGTACGTGATTGCAATGATTGCGGAGGACCTATCCCGGTAGGACAGTCTTACTCGAAATGATAGTATGCTATCTGGTTTGACTTTATCAGTCGTGTACATGATCAGGTGACTGATTGCATGTTACACTTTGATAGAGCCCTTAGGATCTTGCTTTACTACCAACAGTATGAGGGCGATCATATACGTGAGAGTTGGGTAGTTTATATGCATATCCTTAATTGTGGTCCCTAGTCATGGGAGTTTCGAGACAGGGCATCGATACTCCGGAGTAGACTAGTGTGTACAGTCGAGACCCCGACGAGGGGCGGTGGCCGGTCTCACAAGCCACTGGTGTCAGTTGGATCACCTAAGATGTATACAGGTGCTCATTGGGTTATGAGTACACCGGACAGGACTCGCCGGGAATCTGCTAGTTAGTACTATACCTATCGTCAGATAGCAGTTCCCTGGTGACATGTGTACAGGTTAGTTCTTCGACCTGAGGTCGTCATTTGTCTCGTGTGAGTTCCCACTGTGCTTTGATTTCTACCCTACCACGGCTCAAAGGAGTCGTGCAAACAGGTAGCTTTTGGGTACAGTCCCGAGCCATATGGAGGCACGTGAGCGGATCGGCAGGGGTTTCGTCTCTCCCGGTATTGGGGGCGAGATCGTGCTGTGTCTAGGAGAGCCATTACGCAAAGCCCTCGGCCGAGGCAGGAGATTTACTGGTAGGTATTCCAGTAGTATCTCAGGGCGTTCTGGACTACACTCCGACACGACTTATACTGCTAATGGGGGTCTGACGTTACTAGCCCCCTAGGCGGATATGCGATACTCATTGACGAACGGACCGGACTGTATATACATTGTCACTGTTAGGCTCAGTAGGGTTTTCGGAGGAGTTCGCTCATCGGTCTCCCTTGAGTTCGCTCCTCGGCCACCCTTGAGGTCAGTCCATGGGCAGCCGTTACGCATAGCTAGTGCCGCTGACGGTTTGTGGTTAAACCCACTGCCAGGGTGCTGACGAGTCATTAGAGTCCCCCATAGACAGTTTCCCAAGTTCGGGCGAAACGTTGTAGAGGCCGTATGGTTTTATGGCAGGGTTCGGAAAATGCACGTGCGTTTACGCACGTGTCGATTTTCGGACAGATGATACTGGTCGGCTTTGGTTTAAGCCGGATCCGAGTATTATATTGAGTAGGTATAATATCTTTGTCTCAGTTGCATTTGTATTCGGTCGTAATACAAATACGGGTATATTTATACAGTTTCGGGGTTGTCCTGAAATTCGTTTCAGGATCACTTTTGGAAGTTGCCAGTTTCCAGTTTTCTATCAGCCGTCTTTTAACATTCGGTTAAAGACGGATTTATCTTTTCTTCTGATATGAGTGAGTCATCATTCTAGAAGCTTCTAGAATTGATGATGAGGCATATGACTCATTAGTGCATTAATGGTTCATTAATGATAAAGCATGACTAGGTTTAATATGATTGGTTTGCTTTTAATGATATCTAGTGATTCATGCTTTGTTGTTAGGTTAAGATAAGTATGAAGGGATATGGTCACCACTTGAAGCTCCTACACTCACCCTCCTCATTCTATATATATGATAAGCCTCCTCTCTCTCATACACACTCTCACTTGATGTTTCATTTTGACTAGAAAAGATTATGATAGTATTCGGGGTGTATGGAATTTTACAGTTCATTTCATTCCATCACCCTATTTCCACGGCAACTTCATTAACCGATCGTCCACGGATTTGGACGAAGTGAGACAAAGTCATCTACTCATTCTCTACATCATTCTTGGTCGTCTCTTTTAGCAAACTTGACGATCGAGTTGCCTCGAGTCAGAGGCGGGAGCCCGTTTAAAGAACCGATCATGTGGTGCCACCTCGACGAGGAGATCGGAGATCGACGAGATCGGAGCAGCCGCAACGGAGCGTGGGATGATGGTTGAAGAACGAAGGACTCGGATCGTTCGGTATAACATTCCTACACTCTTTATAGTTTGTTAGTTTAGCAATAATGGCAGATCCGGGTTAAAGTATACGATAGCGCCAGTTAAAAGTTTTTTGTTCCGCATTTGGCGTCTGTAGACGGCCGGGGCGCTAGCGTAGACTTACAGTGGTATCAGAGCCTCACCATTTTGCTATTCTAACTTGTGCTAACGCGTTTAAAACATCGATCCGACCGGAAATCGAAAACTACAAAATCCTATGCCGACAGTTTCTGTTAATTTTAAACGGTCTCAAAATTTATTTCTGGATGTCTTAAAAATCCGTGTAGGGAATTCTAAGAACTACGACGAAATTTGGGGTCGTGATCCCTCCAAGACGCCGCGGAAGGGCGGCCAAACCCATGGTTTGGCCGCGCAACCGCGGCCACGTGGGGAGCACGTGCTCCCAAATTTTGTCAGGATGTTCAGTGTTGGATTTTGGGGTTTTTGGTATATAAAGTTTTGGCCCAGATTTTGTTACTGTTCACCAGTAAGCTGTGGGGCCCACTTTTTGAAATTTGGTCTTTGGTCGATCGAAATTTAAACACGTTAGTTTACAGTTCTTACATTATATCTCCGACCGGGAATGTCATTTGATCGGTAAACCGCGTCTGATTGCTATAGTTCTTTTAGACGGGTTTGCGAACGTGACATTCGCGTTGATGTTCTGTGTTGTGCTGTGATGTTGCGGATTTGTCGTGGTGGATAGCAGTGTGCAATGGTAGTACAGTTTGAGTTTATTTGTACATTTGATATTGCGGGGCGAGCGTCCAACTTGTGGACTGCCGTCACTGCCTGTTGTATAATATTCTTTTTGGGGCACGACCAGGTTGCGGTCGATGTACCTATTGTACTATTTTTCATTACTGTACTAGGTTTTGCCCCGAGACGGAGTGCACGGATAGCCGGGTTCTGGGGGGCAACGGGTCCGCATCTCATGGCTTTGAGAGGCAGAGGGGTCCCACTTCAGAATTGGCAGACTATTCGCCGCACTCGTAGGGGGTACAGGTTGACCCAAGGAGGGGTGACCAAGATTACCGGATTCCGTGAAGTGCCGGGTGTTCCATTCACTATGCTGTGGGGGACTGCCTCGCTTCAGGTTTTGGCGGGTAACTTGCCGCACCCGTATGGGTCTAGGTTTCATTGCACAGGCTATCCACACGACAGGGGAACGTCGAGTTTCAGCAGCGGCTCTGTGAAACTCGGGGATCCCAGATATCTGTATTGTTCTGTGATGCTTATTACTTTTCTGTAATGTTGCATATTATCACGCCTGGAGCGATTATGTATATTGGTTTATATACTATTAGATGTTGTATATGTTTTACACCCGCGCTAGTCCAGTCCCCGCTCTGTCGTTAGTTAAGTAACCTAACGGGTGATGACGGGACCCAGTGACGAATGCGGATGGCATATACGTACATTTTATTTTCGTTCTTTTCTGGTGTGATTGATTGATGGGACTGCGTTGATTCTGATCAATGCAAAGTTAAACAAACCTGTTTGAGTTGTTGGAACAAATTTAAAAAGTGTTGTTGCAAAGACGTTTCCTTTTGTTATGCATAGCGGTATTCAGTGGAATATCCTGCACCTCATTCGACGGGGTAAGGGCTGATATCCCTTCACCGGGACTGACCCCTTGGGCAGAAGTTTGCGTCAGCGTAATAACTTCACTATAGTCGATTACAAGTTGCTTTGCATAGCGGTATTCAGTGGAATATCCTGCACCTCATTCCACGAGGAAAGAGCCGAGATCCCTTTACCGGGAGTGACCTCTTTAGCAAAAGGTTTTCGCCACTATATTTTAAAAAGCTATCAGGTTCCTTCAGCGATATCAAGTTCACTACGCTAAAGGTTTTTTCGCCAAAAACCAGTCGTAGCCCTCCGTCACTTCTTTTGGGTATTCAGTAGTATTCAAGCTATGTATTTTTGACCTAACGCCAAGGCATAGTGTTTGGTAGCTGCTGGGTATTCAATTGTTGCATAGATAGATGAGTTGGTTTGGGACAGCCTTTCTGCCATTTTGACCTAACGCCAAGGGCATGTGCGGGTGGGTTCAAATTAACAAGATAGTGATGGGTAGAACTTGGCATGTGACTTATGACATTTTGACCTAACGCCAAGGTTATAAGAGCATGGGGCAAAAACAATATCAGGAGTTTCTAAAGAAACTGAAACTTGCCGAGTATGCGCATACCTTCTGGAGTATGAGTAACGTAGATGCATTCCATCACGTTATCATGCGATGAGAGTTGGATCCTGATTCCCACTGATGAGTTGGTTTACTCTTCGGGTGATCCCGATTGATTCTTCTTTAGGTTTGGGGAGAATTTGACAGGACAGTGGGAGGTTTCCGGATTAGATAAAATGATGACCATTCTGATCTAGGATAGAGTGCACGCAGAGTGTTTCTTTTCTCTCTCTCTCTTTGGCAGCGACCTTTGACCGACCCTAGACTATGACTCAGTGACCAGGTTGACCGAACCTTCTTAAAATACTGGCTTTTGGATTGTCTATGTTGCATAAAGTCATTGCCACTCCTTCTTTTACCTTTTGAATTTCTCAGAACACCCGTATTACTACGGATATCCACTTCCATTGGATAGAGCCATCGTATGGTTATATACGAACTCGAAGGACTTCTTCGAGGATGGATCAAGGTTCAGGAGAAATAGAATTGGTTTATTCAGTTGTCTTTTATTATCACCTTCTCTCAGGTTGCGAGAGCTCCTTGGTTTAGGAGAGTACACCTATTACGCCTATTGGATAGTCTTATTCCAAACCATAGGCTGGTGCCGAAAGGTAGGGAATGAAGAAAACCAATTAGCCTAAGTAGGGTGTGCAGAAGGTAATATGTAAAGACAAAATAAAGGGATTAGAAAGAGGGCAAAGTAAATTGCGACTGATATCATTCACGACCAAAACCGCGTACTTCATCGCCGCTCCTATTTCACCTTTAAAAGAATAAGGTATTATTCAATTGTCTTTTATCGTCACCTTCTCTCGAGATGCGAGTACTCCTTGGAATAGGAGGGTACACCTATTATGCTTACTGGATAGTCTTCTTCCAAACCATAGGCTGGTGCCGAACGGTAGGGAAGGAAGAAAACCAGTTAGCCTAACGATGGTGTACAGAAGGTAACGACTAAAGACAAATAAAGGGATTTGGAGAGATGGCAATAAAATATACGGTTGAAGTCATGAATTGGATTATGGAAGAGGCATTGCTATGAATACCAGGATACCCCTTCGAAACATTTTCATGTTTCAGTGCATTGTTAAAGAAAAACTGTTTTCCCGATTAGACACTTACTCCAAGGGTATGTATTTACCAGGTTTCATTCTCATATCTGTATGGTTTTACAGATGATGAGTGGGAGTAAGATATTGGGAATTAGGTGATTATCCTCATTATATCGGAATTCGTTGTAATTGGTGATATTTGAGGAAATCGCCAGGGTACAGTTTTCCACCTACAACGCACAGGTTTTGAGTTGTTCAACTCAGCGGACTTATACAGAGTATTGTATATTGTCCAGTGTCCATCAGGACAAAGGGGTAGGTCCTCGTACTATATTCTGTTTACTTATAACTTCTCTAGTATTTAGACAAGTGTTTCGTAGAAATACAAGGTCTAAGTTTTGAGAAGCTGTGGGTATAAGAATAAAGTAGAGAACCAGGTATCACAAGTATCGGGATTCTTCAAAGAGATCGAAGATGTAGATTCTTGTGATTGGTATTCAGATGATAGTGATGGTCTTGAGAAACGTGTTTCTCTTTCAGGTTACTCATAATTGGATGGATTCCTAAGTTGAGTAATGCTGATTAACCTCTTTCCATTAAGTTGATATGCACCGGAGACAGCTGCATGGATTGAATCTTGGTTCCAATTAAATAAGTGCCAAAGTTTCTATATTGGATATAGAATAGCTCGTACCTTAAAAGAAATTAAGGTACGGGGAGTTGTCCAGCTTATGATTAAAACCAGACACTGGATGACTCAGGGCACGTTTCTGTAATGGCTGTTTGTGGGTTGACCCTGGCTATGACGATGGTTGATATTCTACCATTTGGAAGATCAATAGTGTTATTGTTCTTGACTCGCCACAGTTTTAGTAAAATGGATCTTTTTCAGAAAACAGTAGTGGGAGTATGGTAGAACTGGAAGTGAGTCCATAACCGCAAACGATTACGGAAAATTTAATAGGACCTATACATTCAATCAGGTTTGACATTCCAATAGCCACTCCGCAGGTATGGTAGGTAACCTCAGACACCCGAGAGGTACTTCGGTAGCCTCAAGGACGGTGACAAGGAGGTTTTTATCTATCCAGACTTGACACTACTGTTGTTCCAGGATATGAGACCCGGTAGGAGGGTTGTCGTAGTCAGTGGGAGCAACGGAAGCATGGTGGGCAAGTAGCTTATGTCTATTTATAGACTTGAGCAGTTATAGCGGAGATAGATCATCTAATTTTGATGTGACAGTCATGGGTTTGACTTCAATCAGAATAGGGGATGGATCAGTTAAGAAGGTAGTAGGGTGTGATGTCATGGTATCTGGATGACATACACAGAGTGGGAAGTAAAATTCCTATACTACGATCGGTTGTACTGTGGTCGTCACACAGTTGTTTCTCCAGACAGGATATGGATATAATATTTGACATTCTGGTCTTTAGATCTATGGTTTTAGATCTGGATTTGGGTAGTTTCCCAATGTGGGTACTTTGACAATATTCTAATGGTTTTTGGAATAGTTGACTCCTAGCATGGTGGTGTACCTGCAGGTGATGGAGTCACCCTCTCTAAAGATGTCGTATAGACTAAAGGGAGAGGGATGTGCATGATTGGCAGATCACTTGCTTAGGCAATTGAGTCAATCGTGAGATGTCAAGTACCACACCAAATGTTGGTTTTGCACTAGATGCAATAAGTTTGTATTAATCCAATCCTGGAGAAACATAAGGAAGCAGTTATAGAACATAAGTACATGTTCTACGGATTTGATGACGGCAGCCTCCTTCGGGAGACGATTATCATTCCAGGCTTCAAAGGTGACGTGGATGACAGAGTGACTGTCAGAGTTTTAGTTTTTTCCCTCTGACGAAGAGGGACAGTATTGTGGACAGGTGGTCCAATAGGATACTGTGGGAAGCAAGGTGCCCGATACTGATTAGGTTCAGTGATCGATTCAGTCTAAGAAGTTTGGATATGGAGTTCATTTATGAACTAAGGTCCCATCAGATATCCAGACATGTTCTAAGACAGGTACTACTCAATTCGGAAGATGGCTTTCTCCGCGAACTTGAGATTAAGAGAGATACAGAAAGAAACTTCTAGGCGGATCCACTCACCAAGGCTATTTCTCGAACACAATAGTTTTACAAACGGGCTTTGTGAAACTGATTAGTAGAGGAGTTGGATGTTCGGTTTCACACGGGCTGTGAGTAGTCGACATCGCAATATTAGCCTTGAGTGCAAGTGGGAGATTGTTGGAGATAGTGCCCTCATAGTCAATTATTGGATCGCAGGTACGTGATTGCAATGATTGCGGAGGACCTATCCCGGTAGGACAGTCTTACTCGAAATGATAGTATGCTATCTGGTTTGACTTTATCAGTCGTGTACATGATCAGGTGACTGATTGCATGTTACACTTTGATAGAGCCCTTAGGATCTTGCTTTACTACCAACAGTATGAGGGCGATCATATACGTGAGAGTTGGGTAGTTTATATGCATATCCTTAATTGTGGTCCCTAGTCGTGGGAGTTTCGAGACAGGGCATCGATACTCCGGAGTAGCCTAGTGTGTACAGTCGAGACCCCGACGAGGGGCGGTGGCCGGTCTCACAAGCCACTGGTGTCAGTTGGATCACCTAAGATGTATACAGGTGCTCATTGGGTTATGAGTACACCGGACAGGACTCGCCGGGAATCTGCTAGTTAGTACTATACCTATCGTCAGATAGCAGTTCCCTGGTGACATGTGTACAGGTTAGTTCTTCGACCTGAGGTCGTCATTTGTCTCGTGTGAGTTCCCACTGTGCTTTGATTTCTACCCTACCACGGCTCAAAGGAGTCGTGCAAACAGGTAGCTTTTGGGTACAGTCCCGAGCCATATGGAGGCACGTGAGCGGATCGGCAGGGGTTTCGTCTCTCCCGGTATTGGGGGCGAGATCGTGCTGTGTCTAGGAGAGCCATTACGCAAAGCCCTCGGCCGAGGCAGGAGATTTACTGGTAGGTATTCCAGTAGTATCTCAGGGCGTTCTGGGCTACACTCCGACACGACTTATACTGCTAATGGGGGTCTGACGTTACTAGCCCCCTAGGCGGATATGCGATACTCATTGACGAACGGACCGGACTGTATATACATTGTCACTGTTAGGCTCAGTAGGGTTTTCGGAGGAGTTCGCTCATCGGTCTCCCTTGAGTTCGCTCCTCGGCCACCCTTGAGGTCAGTCCATGGGCAGCCGTTACGCATAGCTAGTGCCGCTGACGGTTTGTGGTTAAACCCACTGCCAGGGTGCTGACGAGTCATTAGAGTCCCCCACAGACAGTTTCCCAAGTTCGGGCGAAACGTTGTAGAGGCCGTATGGTTTTATGGCAGGGTTCGGAAAATGCACGTGCGTTTACGCACGTGTCGATTTTCGGACAGATGATACTGGTCGGCTTTGGTTTAAGCCGGATCCGAGTATTATATTGAGTAGGTATAATATCTTTGTCTCAGTTGCATTTGTATTCGGTCGTAATACAAATGCGGGTATATTTATACAGTTTCGGGGTTGTCCTGAAATTAGTTTCAGGATCACTTTTGGAAGTTTCCAGTTTCCAGTTTTCTACCAGCCGTCTTTTAACATTCGGTTAAAGACGGATTTATCTTTTCTTCTGATATGAGTGAGTCATCATTCTAGAAGCTTCTAGAATTGATGATGAGGCATATGACTCATTAGTGCATTAATGGTTCATTAATGATAAAGCATGACTAGGTTTAATATGATTGGTTTGCTTTTAATGATATCTAGTGATTCATGCTTTGTTGTTAGGTTAAGATAAGTATGAAGGGATATGGTCACCACTTGAAGCTCCTACACTCACCCTCCTCATTCTATATATATGATAAGCCTCCTCTCTCTCATACACACTCTCACTTGATGTTTCATTTTGACTAGAAAAGATTATGATAGTATTCGGGGTGTATGGAATTTTACAGTTCATTTCATTCCATCACCCGATTTCCACGGCAACTTCATTAACCGATCGTCCACGGATTTGGACGAAGTGAGACAAAGTCATCTACTCATTCTCTACATCATTCTTGGTCGTCTCTTTTAGCAAACTTGACGATCGAGTTGCCTCGAGTCAGAGGCGGGAGCCCGTTTAAAGAACCGATCATGTGGTGCCACCTCGACGAGGAGATCGGAGATCGACGAGATCGGAGCAGCCGCAACGGAGCGTGGGATGATGGTTGAAGAACGAAGGACTCGGATCGTTCGGTATAACATTCCTACACTCTTTACAGTTTGTTAGTTTAGCAATAATGGCAGATCCGGGTTAAAGTATACGATAGCGCCAGTTAAAAGTTTTTTGTTCCGCATTTGGCGTCTGTAGACGGCCGGGGCGCTAGCGTAGACTTACAATATCGACGAGTTGTGTGTAGCATATAAGATGTGCACGTGGCATGACTCGTCGATAATTGTGAAGTGTTCTAACAACTAAGCAATTTACAAGTAGTGTAATGAATGCAATTATGACATTTAAGCATGATGATGTAAGTATCAAGTTAAGTAAAACCACGGGCGAAACACGCCATCTTTACAAAATTCCCCGGTAGATGTTTAGTCTACTCACCGGAAAAGTCGAATCTACTCCGGAATCGCTAATCCTTTCCCTTTCCTCACGGCTTCCGTACTTCTCGTATCCGCGTCTAAATATACCAAGTTACGTATATAAGCAAAAACGACTATTCCGATATAACGGAAATAGAAACACGTTAACCCACTTACACGTTATACATTATCCGATTATATCAAGTTATTAAATACTTAATCTTGCTGGATTTTAACCCTAATCTGCACTGTTTCAGAAATTAAAACGCGACATGATTTAGTCGTGTCGTATTTAACGTTTTACGATTCCTTTTCCGATATATTATCACAGATTTTAACTACAGTAAAACTAAGTTAAATCAAAAGTACCAAAACATCCTAAATTTCATACTGTAGACTACCCAAAAACCAAAACCCCAAAATTCCTCAACATGGCCGGCGACGCCGGCCAAATCCTTGCTGTCGCCGGCCCAAAACCGGCCCCCCATTGTCGTTCTCTTGTGGTGTGTTCTAATTGATTCCTACATCATTTTAGCTCTGTTGAATTTATTTAATTATATTTCAGAACACAGCAGATTTCAGAAGACACAATTTTTTTAACTAAAATACGATATTATGTGACTTATCTAAACTTTAATTAATTAGACTACTGAACTTAATCTCTACTGTGTTTGAGAAGTTTACCCTCCTAATTTGCTGTAGGAATAACCCCCAAAGATTTACAAGCTCCCTCCTAGCTTGATGATGAACTATCTCCATGAACAAGCTCCATCTTCCTCTTCTTCCTCTTGTTTTTCTTTTCTCTTCTTTATTTTTCCTTTTCTTTGAATTTCCTTTCAGTTTTAATTTGGTTTCTGAACTGAAATTGATTTATATATGTGGGAGGAGGAAGGGATAAGAGAAGGTGGAGGTGTCATGTGATAAAGGGTGTAATTCATGCAAGAAGGAGGTGTAAAGAAGGGGTTGCTTGAAAGCATGAGGTGTTTAAGCATTATCTTCTATTTTCTTTTGATTTAATTTGAATTTTATTTCAGAACTGAATTGATAACCTTTATTCACTTAAACCTTTGACAATACCCTATTTGCATAAAAACTTAACTTTACAATTTAGCCCCTCACAACTTAACTTATTATAAAACCCACCTTTTATTGAAATGAAGCTAAAATTTTCATTAAACCCCTTATAACTTATTTAAATTACATTCAAAAATTCTAATTTAATTTGTATTACATATAACTTATGAAGATTGATATATTTGATTTTAACCATTTTGTGATTTATCACCTTATTCTTAATTTAATTAAATTTTATTTATTTCTAACTTTTCCTAAATGTTACACTGTTTAGGCATTGCTTTCATTAAGATGTATATACTTTTTTATGTACTGTAAAAGAATGTTAATAAATAAAGTTGTTGTTTCATTACATTTGTCTCTTGTGTATATTTCTTTTATATTGCTTAGTTACGCTTAGCGTATTTAGTTTTGAGTAAATACGTAGCGGCCTCGTCGCGTCCCTTTCGCCGTACACCGGAAAGCGGGGCGTGACAGGTTTTGTTGGCGGCCCATGCAGGTCAGAGCTGTAAGGAACCCTACCATGCAGTTCAGTTCTGCATGAACAACCTAAGCAATATAACACAGGAATCAGCAACTGAAAATATTCCTTACAATACCTATTCCTTGAATCTTATCATTTCATATACTTTGAATCAGTCCAAAACCAAAATTCCCTCATCTCCTTTACAATCTTACCAAAACCTTCACATTCTTTCATTCTTTCATTTATTTTTCATACACGCCACCAATAGTTATACCACCAAACTTTCCTTGAATCTGTTACATTATCCTTTTACAAATTTCGAGGACGAAATTTTTATAAGGAGGGTAGAATGTAACAACCCTAAATTTTTTGTACAACTTTCTATACAATTTCTCAAAAATACAGAAAATGGTATTTTTTTCTGAGCACAAGTTATAAGTTTGTTTTTCTTTTTAATAGTAAGAATGAGCTTGTAGCTCATTGGTAAGACCTTGCACTACCGAACCAAAGCACCAGAGTTCAAATTCCATCACCCATATTATTTTTAATATTGAATTTTTTTTTTAATTTTTAGAATTCCAAGAGTCTACACGTGCTAAACCGTGAAACCAAAAGTCACAAATAAAACAAATTGACCCATGGGCTACACCAAGAGTCGACGGACACGTGGCGGCAAGGCGGTGGCCGACTAGGCCGGCGAGGCCGGCCAACTCGGTTCCAAATCCAAGTTAGTCTTCTGGTGAATTGTGCCCATTGGTCTCGTTATAACCCCTGAATAGTTTAATTCCTCTACACATTAACAGAGAGATTTAAAACCCCATTAAAGCATTTTTTTAATATAATTTAATACATTTTTTCTTCACACCATTTCATCTACCCTAACCCTAGTTTTACCCTATAAATACCATCCCTAAACACACCCTTCACTCACAAATTCTGTCCAAACTCTCAAGAAAACTCTCTAGAATTTTGTGTACAAGTGGAGTTAGCAAAGGGAGAAACTCCGGCGAACTTCCGACAGCGATACGAGGAGTTTCCGGTGACGAAACGACGGACCGGTGATTCCCCTCTTTACCTCTATCTTCCCTCTTTCTTGTTATCTTGTAAGTCCCACCTCCCTCTTCTCTATTCTATTCTAAAAATTTGTAAAACTAAAATCCGACGGAAGCGGAGTTAATCCGACTTCCGATTCGGTTTTCTTTAAAAAGATCAATTTTCCTCATATAACCATATTAGACTCTTACATCTTGACTATTAATCATTAACAAAATATCATGAACAAGTTTCATAGCAAAATATTTCTTATTGCAATTTTTATCGTACTTTTTCAGTAAAATACCATGTGGTTTAGTTTCGACTTTAAAACATCATTAATCTTGCTATACCTTTAGATAGATCACTAGGTAATGACCTATATCCTCACAACACTCATATGCAACATAGCACGATACCTTTTGGGAAATATAGATTTGGAAAATACCATTTTACACAAAACTAGCTCTAACTTATAAAAACCATTTTCATAAGATTATGTATTTTAAACAAATATTTGCAAAGCGCCGCTACAACTCATTTTGGGGAACCCGTCTGGGATGGTGCGGATTATCGTACATCCTTGGGCTTAGTAGTGCGTGATTCAGACCTCCGCAAAGAGAATTCTGACTCGAAAGATTTTAAAATACAAATATTTTAAGAAAATGAGATTTCTAGAAAAATAATAAATTAAAATTTATTTTATATAAACATATATATATATATATATATATGTATTATCAAAATATCTATTTTTGATAGAATATAAATATTCCAACTTTTCTAAGTCAAAAGAATCACTTTACATGTAAATACCATGAAATTCCATACAAGTTCAATATTACAGATAAATACCCTATATTATGAAAAATAGGTTTATCTCACTAGAAATGTCACATATATAAAATTTACATCTATGAAAACTCTAAAGACGATAATAAAATAGTTGAGGTGTATTTTAAAAATTATATAAAAGTACTTTTACATAAAAACCCCTCAAGTTTTATAAATTACAATAAGGACCCTAGTAAATATAGGTTTAAGCGGGACCGGTCTCTTGAGCCTCAGGGAACCGGAGATATGGGTGCTTGCCTATTTAAGATAGACAACTTAACAAACGGTGTTATCAACACAGTAATCGTCATTGAAAAAGACACAAATCCTGCCGTCCATGTGCAGCGGTTACCGATAACACCAAAAACTAATTCAGGACTTCAATTTATTTTCTAATTGTTCTGACTCAGACTGAGCCTGATTATAAATAATCTGACTTGAATATGATTCAAGTACAAACTACAATTCAATATGAATCAATGAATCTATCTGTTCAATCTATTTAATTTGTATTGACTGAACCGAACCATGGATATACTTCGATCTACATGATTCTCCGGTTATATCCATTTACCGATATCATGGTTTCGGCAAGTCATCCATCTATACAATTCAATTACAAGACAATACAATTTACAATGCAATACAAACAAGACATCACGGGGTTTAAGGGGTAGATTGTTACGGAAGGTGTTAAAAGTGGCACGAGGTGGTCACTTAAGACGTAATTACATCCATGCCGTTGTTCCGTGGTATTATCGACGGAGCCTTGTACTCTTAATTCCGTTCACCTTAGTCTCTGGTTTACTGAGACTCCTCTCTATACACTGGCCTCTTCTATAACATGCTACAAACAACAGCGTTAACACTAAATACAATATTATAACAATATAATACCACTTTAAAAGTTACACACTCTCTCTGTCTATTCTACTTCTCTCTTATCTTTGGGAATTACCGAGCGATTGTTCGTAGACGACATTCCTTCTCTTTCTTCTTTGGAATGTTGTCAAGTGTTGTGGACCTTCCAAAGATCGAGCCTAGCACTGAAGACTTGGACCAGTTTAATAAAGATCCCGAGCTGTAGTTACACTTTTACACATTTCATTTCAGTACCTTCCATTTCGGTTATGCCACTGTTTAGGCATTTCTTTCATTCAGATGTATTTATTGTTGGAGATAGTGTCCTCAGAGTCAATTATTGGATCACAGGCACGTGATTGCAATGATTGAGGGAGGACCTATCCCGGTAGGACAGTCTTACTCGAGATGATAGTATTCTATCTGGTTTACCTTTATCATCGTGTACTGCTTTAGGTGACCTTACAGGTTGCTATTACACGTTGATAGAGCCCCTAGGATTCTTGCTTGACTACCAGCAGTATGATGGCGATCATATACGTGGGAGCTGGTAGTCTATAAGCATATCCTTAAAAGGTCCCTAGTCGTAGGAGTTTCGAGACAGGGAATCGATACTCCATTAGTAGACTAGTGTATACAGTCGAGACCCCGACGAGGGGCGGTGGCCGGTCTCACAAGCCACTGGTGTCAGTTGGTTCACCTAAGATGTATACAGGTGCTCATTGGGTTATGAGTACACCGGACAGGACTCGCCGGGAACCTGCTAGTTGGTTTTATACCGATGTCAGATAGCAGTTCCCTGGTGACATGTGTACAGGTTAGTTCATCGACCTGAGATCGTCATTTGTCTCGTGTGAGTTCCCACTGTGCTTTGATTACTACCCTACCACGGCTCAAAGGAGTCGTGCAAACAGGTTTTAGTTGGGTACAGTCCCGAGCCACATGGAGGCAGTGAGCGGATCTGCAGGAGTTCGTCTCTCCTGGTATTGGGGGTGAGGTCGCGCTGTGTCTAGGAGAGCCATTACACAAAGCCCTCGGCCGAGGCAGGAGATTTACTGGTAGGTATTCCAGTAGTATCTCAGGGTGTTCTGGGCTACACTCCGACACGACTTGTACCGCTTTTGGGGGTCTGACTTTTAGCAACCCCCTAGGCCCGACATGCGATACTCATAGACGAACGGACCGGACTGTACGGATATTGTCACTGACAAGCTCAGTAGGGTGTTAGGATGAGTTCGCTCATCGACGTCCCTTTTGGTCAATAGCTGGTGGCCTATCACGTATTGGCTAATACCTCTGACGTGCTAGTGGTTAAATCCACAGCCATAGTATTGACGAGTCTTTAGAGTTCACCACACTTTCAGTTACTCATGCTTTCGGGCGAAACGCTGTAGAGGCCGTATGGAGATATGGCAGGGTCCGATCAGATACGTGCGGTATTGCACGGATCAGGATCGGACGGTTTGTACTAGTGGCCGTATGGATATATGGCAGGGTTCGATCTGATACGTGCGGTATTGCACGGATCAGGATCGGACGGATAATACTAGCCGGCTTTGGTTTAAGCCGGATCCTAGTTTAGTACAGTGTAGATTTTGTCTCATTGCATTTGTATCCGGTCGGTATACAGATGCGGGTGTGTATGCACAGTGTCGGGGTTTTCCTGTAATTTATTACGGGACCAGTTTTCTGGAGTTTCCAGTTTGCATTCCGTTCCGGCCGGTTTTCCTTTGTTCTTTCCAGGCCGGACTTTTCAGATGGAGGGTGTTATTTGCAAGTTTGCAAATAACATATTGTGGAGGGGTTTCTTGCATATGGATTGATTATGATGGCATCTTTTCTTTTCATACATCATTTCTTGCTTTAATGGTGATTAGAGTTGATTTGGAGTTGATGTGAGATTGTTATCATGATGCTTTTGGATATGGTCACCCTTTCTCTTCTCCTACACTCACCTCCCTTCATGTTATGGTTTTTGATATTCATTCCTCCACCATTATTGAGAATAAGAGAGATGCTTCACTTGAGAGAAAAAGAATGAGAGAGTTCATTTTGGTTATGCGAGGAATTCTTCATCTCATCTTCTTCTTGCTAGAAAATTGTAAGCACCAATTTTCTTTACCTCTTCCTCCATCCTCCAAGGCAACATAAACCCCAAATGAGACATAGCCTCTACACTACACATTCTACAGCAAATCTTGGGCACGTCGACTTGCCAGCTTCGTGCCCGAGTTGCCTCGGTATTGAGGTGGGAGCCCGTAAAAGATGCAGGCGACGTGGTGCCCTTCCGGCGAGGAGGCGACGACATGGAGACAGGACTTTTCGCGGGAGATCGGGACGATGAAGAGAAGACCAGAGGACTCGGATCTGTTGGTATACTTCTCTTCCCATTTCTTGTTAGCTAGTATAGGTTAATGGTTAACGATCCGGGTTTTATTGTCCGCGGTAGCGCCAGTTTCCAAGTAAGGAAAATTTTTGATTCCGCATTTTGGCCTCGGTAAGACGGCCGGGGCGCTGCCGTGGCGCAACATGGTATCAGAGCCACGCCATTAACCTTGTCTAGCTTGTTCTAATGTGTTTTACTTATCCGTTCGACCAAAATTCCAAAAACTGCGTTTTGCTTGCATCAGTTTTCTGTCGATTTTTTCCGGGCTCGAAAAATTTTTCAGGTTGTAGAAAAGTGATGTACATTGAATTATAAGACATCTGTAAAAATTTGGACGAGTGTTACTGTAGAACCGCCGCGGAACCGCGGCCAAACCCCCCTTGGCGCCGCGGTTCCGCCGCAGTTCATTGTGTTCACTGGACCAATTTTTCACAGTGATCTTTTTACAGGGAAATAGGGGTTTTGGAACATTAATTTTGGGCCCATAATTTCTTGATGTGCTACAGTAGTACTTGGGGGCCCACTTGTTAAAATTTAATCGATCGGATATTTTAAACACATTATTTCACATTATTTACATTATATCTGCGACCGTGAATGTCACTCGATCGGTAAATCCTGTCTAACTGCTATAGCCCGGTTAGACGGATTTGCGAACGTGACATTCACGTTGATGTTCTATGTTTATGCTGTGTTGTTGCGGATCGGTCGTGGGGGATAGCCTGGATGCAATGCTAGTACAGTTTTGTTGTATTATGTACCTTTGATATTGTGGGGCGAGCGTCCGACATGTGGACTGCCGTCACTGCCTGTTTGTATTATTCTTTTGGGGCACGACCTGGTTGCGGTCGATGTACCCGTTGTATGTATATTTTACTTTCTGTACTAGGATTACCCCACGGAGGGGTGCACGGATAGCCGGGTTCTAGAGGGCAACGGGCCCGCATCTCATGGCATTGAGACGGAGGGAGCTTCACTCTAGGATTGGCGGGCTATTCGCCGCACTCGTAGGGGGTACAGGTTGACCTAGGAGGGGTGCCCAAGTTACCGGATTCCGTGAAGTGCTGGGTGGTCCATTCACGGTGCTGGAGGGGACTGCCTCGCTTCAGGTCTTGGCGGGTGACTTGCCGCGCCCGTAGGGGTCTAGGATTTTCATTGCACAGGCTATCCACACGACCAGAGGAACGTCGGGTTTCAGCAGCGGCTCTGTGAAACCTGGGGTTTCCAGATATCTGTATTATTCTGTGATGCTGTACTTTTCTGTGATGTTGTATTTTATCAAGCCTTGAGCGAAATATAATATATTGGTATATATATTAGTAGATGTTGTATATGTTTTGCATTCGCGCTAGTCCAGTCCCCGCTCTGTCGTTAGTTAGCTAACCTAACGGGTAATGACGGGACCCAGTGGCGAATGCGGATGGCATATACGTACATCAGTATATTTTCGTTCTTTGTGGTGTGATCAATTGATGGGACTGCATTGATTCAGATCAATGCAAGATAAACAAACCTATTCTGATGTTGTTGGAACCCTTTTTCAAAAAGCTGTTATTGCAAGGACGTTCACTTTTGTTTTGCATCGTGGTATTCATTTGGAATATCCTGCTCCTCAGTCGACGAGGCAAGGGCCGAGATCCCTTCACCGGGAGTGACCCCTTGGACAGAAGTTTGCGTCAGGGCATTAACTTCACTATAGCCGATTACTTTTTCTTTGCATCGTGGTATTCAGTTGGAATATCCTGCACCTCATTCTACGGAGAAAGAGCCGAGATCCCTTCACCGGGAGTGACCTCTTTAGTAAAGGTTTTCGTCACTATATTTTTATAAAAAGTTATCCAGTTCCTTCAACGATATCAAGTTCATTATGTTAAAGGTTTTTCGCCAAAAACCAGTCGTAGCCCTCCGTCATTTCAGATTAGTATTGCTTAGTATTCGCGCTACGTTTGTCGTTGCTATTTGCCGAGGCGTAGTGTGCGGTAGCTTTGTTGTGCTATTCTGTCGCATGGATATGTGGATTGGTTAGGACAGTCGTACGACTTTATTGATTATTCGTCAAGGGTCGTGCGGGTGGGTTTAACGCAATCAAGATAATGACGGGTTGAACTTGACTAGGACCTTTTGATTTGTTGATTATTCGTCAAGGTCACTTGGGTCCTAGGGGTAAAAATCACATCGGGAGTTTCTAAAGAAACTGAAACTTGCCAGGCATGCGCATACCTTCTGGAGTGTGGTGACTTGAGTGGATTCCGTCAAGTTATCATGCGATGATAGTTGGATCCCGATTCCCACTGATGAGTTAGTTTACTCCTCGGGTGACCCCGACTAATTCTTCTTTCAGGTTTGGAGGAGAATTTGAGATACAGTAGGAAGGTTTCCAGATTAGACAAAGTGATAACCATTCTGATCTAGGTTAGAGTGCACGCTGAGTGTTTCTTTTCTCTCTCTCTTTGGCAGCGACCTTTGACCCGACCCTTGACTATGACTCAGTGACCAAGTTGACCGAACCTTCTTAACACAGGCTTTTGGATTGTCAGAGTTGCAAACCTCATTGCCACTCCTACTTTTACCCTTTTCTCCAGGACACCCCGTATTACTACGAACGTCCACTTCCATTGGACAAAACCATCGTATGGTTATATACGAACTCGAAGGACTTCGAGGATGGTTTCTGGTTCTGGAGATAACGAATAGGATTATTCAGTTGTCTTTTCTTTTTACCTTCTCTCATTGCGAGTACTCTTTGGTTTAGGAGATAGTACACCTATTACGCAAATTGGATAGTCTTCTTCCAAACCTTAGGCTGGTGCCGAACGGTGGGGAATGAAGAAAGCCAATTAGCCTAAACGGTGTACAGAAGGTATTAAGTTAAGACAAAACAAGGGATTAGTAAGAGGGCAAAGTAAATTGCGACTGCTATTCACGACCAAACCAAGCATTTTTTCGCTAATCCTAAATCACCTTTGTATTTCTCCTGGACACTCCGTATTACTACGAAGATCCCAGTTTATTGGATAATCCATCGTATGGTTATATACGAACTCGAAAGGAACTTGTTCCAGTTCGGGGATGGATCCTGGTTCAGGAGAAATAGGAATAAAGTACATTCAGGTATCTTTTATCTTCACCTTCTCTCGCGTTGCGAGTGCTCCTAGGATTAGGACAGTACACCCTTTATGCTTTTTGGATAGTCTTCTTCCAAACCATAGGCTGGTGCCGAACGGTAGGGAAGGTAGAAAACCATTTGGCCTAAAGGGGTGTACAGAAGGTAATGACTAATGACATATAAAGGGATTTGGAGAGGAGGAAAAGAATTATACGGTTACAGTTGTGAATCTGGATAATGGAAGAGGCATTACTAGGAATACCAGGATACCCCAACGAAACATTTCAATGTTTCAGTTTCACTGTGTACTGTTAATGGAAAACTGATTTCCCGATTAGACACTTACTCCAGGGTATGTATTTACCAGGTATGATTCTCACATCTGTATGGTTTTACAGATGGTGAGTGGGAGTAAGTTATTGGGAATTGGGTGATCATCCTCATTATATCGGGATTAGTTGTAATCGGTGATATTTGAGGAAGTCACCTGGGTTGTTTGCCGGACGGCAAATATTTGGTTTTGAATATCCACGGTTATGCACCAATTTCAAATTGATATATCTGTACGTCTATTTTTATAGAGTGAGATATACCTTTTGAAGTTATGTCGATGACATTTACCTATATCAGTGGATGGTTAGGTAAGGAGCATTAAACAGCGGTGTAATTCTTCTTAACCATAAATACAGTTTTCAACCTACGACACACAGTGAATGAGTTATCAGACTCAAGGGACTTATACAGAGTATTGTATGTTGTCCAGGGTCCATCAAGGACAGAGGGGTTGGTCCTCGTACTATATTCGGTTTACTTATGACTTCTCTAGTTTTTAGACAGGTGTTTCGTGGAAACACAGGGTCCGAATTTTGAGAAGTTATGGGTATATGAATAAAGTAGATAACCAGGTGTTGCAAGTATCGGGATTCTTCAAGGTGATCGAAGATGTAGATACTTGTATGTGGTATTCAGTTGATAGTAATGATTAAGAGAACTTGCTTCTCTTTCAGGTTACTCATAATTGGAAGCACTCCTAAGTTGAGTAACGCTGATCAGCCTCCTTCCATTTAGTTGACATGCACTGGAGACAGCTGCATGATTTGAATCTGGTTCAATTAAATCAGCGCCTCTGTTTCTGTATTGGATATAGAACAGTTCATATCTTGACATTGTTAAGGTACGGGGAGTTGTCCGGCTTATGCTTAAAACCAGACTCCGGATAACTCAAGGCACGTTTCTGTAATGGCTGTTTGTGGGTTGACCCAGGCTATGACGAGGGTTGACTTTCTACCATCTGGAAGATCAATAGAGATATTGTTTTTGACTCGCCACATTTTTAAAAGAAATGGATTTTTTCAGAAAACAGTAGTGGGAGTATGGTAGAACTGGAAGTGATTACAGAACCGCAAACGATTACTGAAGATTTGATAAGGAACCTAAAGATTCAATCTGGCTTGACATTCCATTGGCCACTCCACAGATAAGGTGGGTAACTTCAGGCACCCGAGAGGTGCTCCGGTAGCCTCAAGGACGGTGACAGGGAAGTTCTTGTTTACCCACGCTTGCCATTGCTGTTGTTCCAGGCTGCGAGACCCGGCAGGAGGATGAGTATAGCGTCGTTCTAAACTAGCTTTAGAAGTGTACGTCTATATGACTCTGCTAGAGGGTTGACATAGTCAGTGGGAGCAGCGGAAGCATTGGTGGACAGGTGGCTTATGTCTATTTATAGACTAAAGCAGATATAGCGGAGATAGATCATCTATTTCTGGCATGACAGTCATAGGTTTGACGTCATCAGAATAGGTGATGGATCTGTTGAGAAGGTAGTAGGGTGTGATGTCCTGGTTTTGGATGACATACACAGAGTAGGAAGTGATATTCCTATACTACGATCGGTTATACTTTGGTTATCACACAGTGGTTTCTCCACACAGGACTTGGATATTATATCAGACATTCTGGCTACTAGATCTATGGTTTTAGATCTAGATTTGGGTGGTTTCCTAATCTGGGTACCTTGACAGCATTCTATGAGTATTTAGAATGGACGACTCCTGGCACGGTAGTACACCTGCAGGTAATGGAGTCACCCTCTCTAAAGGTGTCTTACAGACTAAAGGGGAGAGGGATACGCATGATTGACAGATCACTTGCTTAGGCAATTGAGTCAATCATGAGATGTCAAGTACCACACCAGATGTTGTTCTTGCAGTAGGTGCAATAAGTTGATATTAATCCAATCCTGGAGAAACAGTCGGAAGAAGTTTTAGAACATAAGTTGATGTTCTAGGGATGTGATAACGACAGCCTCTTTTAAGAGACGGTTATCATTCCAGGCTTCCAAGGTGGCATGGATGGCAGAGTGGCTGTCAGAGTTATAGTTTCTCCTTCTGACGAGGGACAGTATTTTGGACAGGTGGTCCAAGGCAATACTGAGGGAGGCATGGCGCTGGATACTGATTAAGTTCAGTTGACGATACAGTCTAAGAAGTTTGGATTTGGAGTTCATTTATGAACTAGGTTCCAACAGATATCCAGACATACTCTAAGACAGGTATTGCTCATTTCGGGAGATGGCTTTCTCTGCGAACTTGAGATATAGAGAGACATAGAAAGAAACATCACATCGGATCCACTCACTGAGGCTATTCCTCGAACGCAATAGTTTCGCAAACGAGCTTTGTGAGACTGACTAGTAGAGGAGTTGGGTGTTCGGTATCTCACGGGCTGTGAGTACGCGACATCGCAATAATTAGCCTAGAGTGCAAGTGGGAGATTGTTGGAGATAGTGCCCTCAGAGTCAATTATTGGATCACAGGCACGTGATTGCAATGATTGAGGGAGGACCTATCCCGGTAGGACAGTCTTACTCGAGATGATAGTATGCTATCTGGTTTACCTTTATCATCGTGTACTGCTCCAGGTGACCTTACAGGTCGCTATTACACGTTGATAGAGCCCCTAGGATTCTTGCTTGACTACCAGCAGTATGATGGCTATCATATACATGGGAGCTGGTAGTCTATAAGCACATCCTTAAAAGGTCCCTAGTCGTAGGAGTTTCGAGACAGGGCATCGATACTCCATTAGTAGACTAGTGTATACAGTCGAGACCCCGACGAGGGGCGGTGGCCGGTCTCACAAGCCACTTGTGTCAGTTGGTTCACCTAAGATGTATACAGGTGCTCATTGGGTTATGAGTACACCGGACAGGACTCGCCGGGAACCTGCTAGTTGGTCTTATACCAGATGTCAGATAGCAGTTCCCTGGTGACATGTGTATAGGTTAGTTCATCGACCTGAGATCGTCATTTGTCTCGTGTGAGTTCCCACTGTGCTTTGATTACTACCCTACCACGGCTCAAAGGAGTCGTGCAAATAGGTTTTAGTTGGGTACAGTCCCGAGCCACGTGGAGGCAGTGAGCGGATCTGCAGGAGTTCGTCTCTCCAGGTATTGGGGGTGAGGTCGCGCTGTGTCTAGGAGAGCCATTACACAAAGCCCTCGGCCGAGGCAGAAGATTTACTGGTAGGTATTCCAGTAGTATCTCAGGGTGTTCTGGGCTACACTCCGACACGACTTGTACCGCTTTTGGGGGTCTGAGTTTTACCAACCCCCTAGGCCCGACATGCGATACTCATAGACGAACGGACCGGACTGTACGGATATTGTCACTGATAGGCTCAATAGGGTGTCAGGATGAGTTCGCTTATCGATGTCCCTTTTGGTCAATAGCTGGTGGCCCGTCACGTATTGGCTAATACCTCTGATATGCTAGTAGTTAAATTCACAGCCATAGTATTGACGAGTCTTTAGAGTCCACCACACTTTCAGTTACTCATGCTTTCGGGCGAAACGCTGTAGAGGCCGTATGGAGATATGGCAGGGTCCGATCAGATACGTGCGGTATTGCACGGATCAGGATCGGACGGTTTGTACTAGTGGCCGTATGGATATATGGCAGGGTTCGATCTGATACGTGCGGTATTGCACGGATCAGGATCGGACGGATAATACTAGCCGGCTTTGGTTTAAGCCGGATCCTAGTTTAGTACAGTGTAGATTTTGTCTCATTGCATTTGTATCCGGTCGGTATACAGATGCGGGTGTGTATGCACAGTGTCGGGGTTTTCCTGTAATTTATTACGGGACCAGTTTTCTGGAGTTGCCAGTTTGCATTCCGTTCCGGCCGGTTTTCCTTTGTTCTTTCCCGGCCGGACTTTTCAGATGGAGGGTGTTATTTGCAAGTTTGCAAATAACATATTGTGGAGGGGTTTCTTGCATATGGATTGATTATGATGGCATCTTTTCTTTTCATACATCATTTCTTGCTTTAATGTTGATTAGAATTGATTTGGAGTTGATGTGAGATTGTTATCATGATGCTTTTGGATATGGTCACCCTTTCTCTTCTCCTACACTCACCTCCCTTCATGTTATGGTTTTTGATATTCATTCCTCCACCATTATTGAGAATAAGAGAGATGCTTCACTTGAGAGAAAAAGAATGAGAGGGTTCATTTTGGTTATGTGAGGAATTCTTCATCTCATCTTCTTCTTGCTAGAAAATTGTATGCACCAATTTTCTTTACCTCTTCCTCCATCCTCCAAGGCAACATAAACCCCAAATGAGACATAGCCTCTACACTACACATTCTACAGCAAATCTTGGGCACGTCGACTTGCCAGCTTCGTGTCCGAGTTGCCTCGGTATTGAGGTGGGAGCCCGTAAAAGATGCAGGCGACGTGGTGCCCTTCCGGCGAGAAGGCGACGACATGGAGACAGGACTTTCCGCGGGAGATCGGGACGATGAAGAGAAGACCGGAGGACTCGGATCTGTTGGTATACTTCTCTTCCCATTTCTTGTTAGCTAGTATAGGTTAATGGTTAACGATCCGGGTTTTATTGTCCGCGGTAGCGCCAGTTTCCAAGTAAGGAAAATTTTTGATTCCGCATTTTGGCCTCGGTAAGACGGCCGGGGCGCTGCAGTGGCGCAACATTTATTTTCCATGTACTGTAAAAGAATGTTAATAAATAAAGTTGTTGTTTCATTATATTTGTCTCTTGTGTATATTTCTTTTATATTGCTTAGTTACGCTTAGCGTATTTACTTCTGAATAAATACGTAGCGGCCTCATCGCGTCCCCTTCGCCGTACACCGGGAAGCGGGGCGTGACAGCGTTCGTAGGGATAAGTTATGCAACTCTCCGACCAGACGTCGATAATGGGCCAAAACATCCCTAAACTATTGCGTCGCCTCAAACAGAGTCCATGGCCCTAAATATGGCGATATCCTTTCTTGAGATCTATATTACAATCGAACTCTCAACGACGAGAGTTGCAACTCAAGTCCTACCATCTGCACAGTTACTCCAGCAATGAAACCACCCCCGAATCCCACCGGCAAACAGATGGTTCACCTACGACGAAGCTACTTTCGAGAGTTTCACCGTTTAAAAAAACGGTATGTGCACAAGCAAAATGGGCACGGATGAAAACCGAAAGGGCGCCGTGAGTAAAAACGGCAAGGCTATCGGCGAGCTTGTGAAAACCCGGAAGGGAGCAAACTCGTTAAAATTTAAAGTATAAAAACAAAACAAAAAAAGAAAGAAAAAAAGGTATGTCTACAAGCAAAATTAGCATGGACGAAAACCCGAAAGGGCGCCGTGAGTTAAAACAGCAGGACTGGCGGCGAGTTTGTGAAAACCCGAAAAGGGCGCAAACTTGTAAAAAAAATTTATGTGCTCATAAGGTCCTCCCGACCTTATGAGGAAAAAATACCCGCGTGAGATCCTCATGGCTCACAAAGGAGCAAATATGGGGAGAAATTACACTTGCGAGATCCTCAAGACTCGTAAACAGAATTCTCCTATAAGATCCTATCGACTTATGGGGAGAAATACCTTTATGAGACCCTTACAGCTCATAAAGTCAAAAAGCTTTAGTCAATAGGATCCTAATCTTGTTTGCTAAGCCGCCTTTGTTCAAATCAACAAAGGAAAATTATGAGTCGCACTTGGCAATATTCCAGTCGTAGCGATACCGATGCCTAAAATGGTATCAAACTTCAAGTTCTCTTACAAAAATAATGATTCTCTCCTAGCAATATTCCATTCGTATCAATACTGTTGCAAAATTGGTAACAGGACCCAAGTCCCCGACTCGCAACAAAATCAGTGAGTAAAAAAAATGCATACGAAATAGCCAAAATGATGGGTCAACTCGCAATAAAAACCAGCGAGCAAAAAATATATGCATATGAAACAGTCGAAATGTTTGGGTAACTCGCAATAAAAAATAGCGAGTAAAAAAACGATATAGCCGAAATGATTGGGCACCACGATAAATAGCCGAAGTGATTGGGCAATCATGACTTTCGTGACATAAAAGATAAAAAAATAGAGCATCACGGAAAGAAATAAAAAAAATGATAATGAAACTTTTTTGCTTTGCAGGTAGGTCCACACTGACCCCTGTATATAATCCATGGGCACAAATGAAAGAAAGGGTACCATATTTTCCCACCACGCTCCGTTAAAGGGAGAGCCAGATCTTAATGGCAACATGTACAGCCTAGAGATCATCCCAACGTTCTTCTCATTCCGACAGGATGCAAATGAAACGTCAACAAAGCTCCAAGGAGCCAAAACAAAAAAGGGGTGATGGAAAAATCCTAACTCCAGCTCAACGTGGTTTTCATGCCAGCAGGATACAGACGCAACGTCAATAAGGACCCAAAGGTCAAATTAAAGTGGTGCGATGAAATATTCCTAGCTCCAGATCTTGATGGTGACATCTACAGCGTAGAGATCGACTCGACATGCTTCTCATGCCAGCAAGATGTAGACACAACGTCATCCAAGACCCAAGGGTCAAACAAAAAAGGAGTAATGGAAAAATCCCGGCTCCAGCTCAACGTTCCTTCTCGATGTAGACGCGACATCAACAAAGCCTCCAAGGAGCCAAATAAAAAAGGAGTGATGGAAAAATCCTAACTCCAGCTTGACGTGCTTCCCATGCCAGCAGGATGCAGATGCAACGTCAACAAGGACCCAAAAGTCAAATCAAAATGGAGCGATAGCATATTCATAGCTCTAGATCTTGATGGTGATATCTATAGCCTATAGATCGACTCAGAAGGGATCAGAGACGTCTTGTCCAGCCTCAGAAGGGATCAGAGACACGACAGTCGTGGGGCTACTCGAACAGCGGCTTAAAGACTGCATATCGAGAAATACATCAGCCAACGCGTCGGTACCACGGACTGAAACCCTAGTAACACAAACCTAACGGACCCTTATCAAAAAGGGGTTATCTATATTTCATGTTAGGATACATCTACGAGATCCTCTTGACTAGGCTCGACTCGTAGGGAAAAACATCTTTATGAGACCATCACGACTCATGAGGGTGAAAAGCCTTAGGCAACGGGGATATCAACCCGTTTCCTAAACATTGTGGCCCTATAACTATGTCCAAATTGAATCTTGTATACTATCCACCTGCCACATTCTCCAAAGTCGCATATCGATGCGGAGGAGAAACCACTTACGAGTCCTCTCAACTCGTAAGAGGAAAATTCTCTTATGAGATTCTTACGACTCTCAAGCGAAAACACACTTAGGAGTCCTCATGACTTCTAAGGAGAAAATATACCTATGAGATCCTCTCGACTCGTAGGGAGAGAGTCTTTATAAGACCCTCACGGCTCATAAAGTTGAAAAGACTTTAGGCGACAGATCTAAACTTGTTGCCTAAGCCATCGTTGCCCTATAAATAGGTCCAAACTGACTCTTGTATACTATCCACAGGCCACATTCGCTAAAGTTACATGCCATTGAAATGAAGAAGATGCTTACGGGTCCTCACGGCTCGTAAGGAAAAAATATCCGCGTGAGATCCTTTCGACTAACGGAGGTAATGAACACTTAAGAATCCTCACGATTTCTAGGGAAAATATGCACCTATGAGATCCTCATGACTCATAAGGAGAAAAACCTTTTTGAGACCTTTACAGCTCATGAAGATAAAAAATAGCCTTAGGCTACAAGGATCCTAAACTTGTCTCCTAAGCCATCAATTCTATGGTCATGCATAACATTGCACTACTTCACCCACGTATATAGATACGTGGGCAAACTAGTGGGGGGCAATTATTCGCGTAAAAAAATTTGGCACAAAACTTGTTGTTCCCTTATAGAAATAAAGGGAAACCTTCACATGTTAAATATGTGCACCCACATGCAATGCATGTAGATACCGCCTCAGATAGAATTAAATCCTTGAGCGCCTCACGTGTTTCCCACGTGAGCGCCAGCTTCTGTTAGGAATGAATCCTATAGTGGCGCCTCACGTAGAACACACGTGAGCGCCGTGTTAGTTATATGTATGCCCTAGAGGCCATTATTGTACATGATTGTATATTATAGTGTATGCTTGGACATATAAAGAGAGGACTTTCTTGCTCGACATGATAGTATGCCATCTTGTTGCTCTTTATCTTAACATGTATACTAGTATTATTATAATGTCCCTCTCTGATACATGTTGATAAAGTCCTTAGGATGTTGGCTTGACTATCTGGACTATGACGGAAATCATACTAGTGGGGCCAGGGTAGTCCATAAGCACATCCTTTAATTGTTCCTAGTCGAGAGAGTATTGAGATAGGGCATTGATATTCCAGAGTTGACTAGTGTGTACGTTTCTTGAACCTGTATGGGGCGATGGTTGATCCCATGGCCATTGGTGTTTAACATCAAAGATTGTACACAGGTGCTCATTGGAGAATGGGTACACCGAACAGGACTCGCCGAAAACTCCTAGATGGTATTATACCTGATGCTTGCTAAAACCTAGTGGTCATGCTAAGAAACTCCAACACGGTATCAGAGCCAAGTTAGAGCATTAGGAGTGATCTAAGCGAAGTTAATGTGTTCGATCGACTTTTCGAAACCCTAAAATCCGGGATTCTGGAAATTTTTCAAAAGTTAGAATTTTTGAAATTAAAAATATGCAGAAAATTGAGCAGGGTTTTCTATGGATTCCCAAGAAGAACGAGCGCCCAACTCGACCAAACGGCCGCGCAACCGCGGCCAAACCAGGGGTTTAGCCGCTGTTCCGCGACGCTGTTGGTGAGGCAGGGATTGTGCCTTCTTATGTTGGTATATAGGTACTTGTGGCACATTCTGGATATTTTAAAGTGAGACTCAAGTGTTGAGGTCTCTGGGAATTTTGGGTGTTTGATAAATCGATCGAAATGTTTAACATCGTCTAGTATATCTGTGTTTTGTGATACAATATTTGGAGTCCACGATAATTAGTTTTGTGAAAACTAGTTAGTGTTTTGTAAATCTAGCAATTTAGTCTCATTCGATAGATTGCCACGGAGTTTCGATTCGGATCAAAACTCCGTCGCAATCTCATATAGTACATGAACACTTACCATGTAACACTACTAGATAGCAATGCCCCATAGCCCCGACCAAGTGACTGTAGGAAAACCTCGTTGCCAAAAGCATCCGTTCGGGTGCTCGCGGACGCAGTGTTCCGCCTAAGTGCACTTCGTCGACGGTATCGGGGGTGCGTCCATCTACTAATGTTTCCAACGAACATTCGATCATTTGTTGGGAATTTTGTTGAATTGTCCGACTAGATATTGAAAAGTATTTTCAATTTGAGACTAAAATGCCGGGTTTATAACATTAGGCATGAAATTCGGAATATGTGAATTCCGGGTTTATGATGTCTATGGAATTTATATAATTAGGCATAAATCTGAAGTATGTGATATTTCAGGTTTATGACGTTTAAGGTGGTTACGGATTCCAATTATTGTAGTTTTCATTTTCTTTTCTGCGACCGTAAGTGTAATATGTGGTGTATCGCCGGTTTCGTTGCTATACGTCAACGACAATTGGGATACACATATTTATTTACGTTGATGACATGTGATGTTATGTGTTGCTGTGATATGTTATATCGGATCATCGTGTTTGAATTGCCGAGGGGTTTTGCGTGAGATGGGAGATTTTCATTTTCATTCATGTAAAAAATTTGTATGTAATATTCTTTTATTGGGATACTTCCGGGTTGAGGATATTGTCACCATTGATGTATATTATTTACTTTTCCGCAATAGGATAGACCCAAGACGGGGAGCACAAGTAACCGGGTTTTAGAGTCCAGTGGGAGACCATCTCGAGGAGTCAAGACCGGGTCTCCTAACTCTAGAATTGGTAGGGTTGCTTGCCGCTCTCGTAGGGGTCTAGGGATGTGGGTTTGGCTATCATAACGACCATGGAATCCGTGTTTTTTACTGTCTTGATTTAAAATACAAACCTCCTAATATATCCAATATTTTATATGTTCACTTCTGCTGCAATGTTCTGTGATGAGATCATATAACCGCGTGAGACGAATGCTTTATATTATATATATGATATTTAATAAATGTTGCTTATGTTTTTCATCCGCCCTAGCCCTGTCCCTGCTCTGTCGTTAGTTAAGTAACCTAACGGTGCATGACGGGACCCCGTGGCGAATGCAGATGGCATTAGCGTACGTTTTATTTTCATTTCTTCTGTGATGTTTAGAAAACATAAATGATGGGACTTTATTAATGAGATTAATGAAAGGAAAGAAACTAAAAAATTTGTAGAATCAAATTTTCAAAAAGATAGCTCTAGTTCTGTCTTAGCATAGAGGTATTCCTTGATGAATATCCAGCACCTCATTCGATGAGAAATGAGCCGAGATCCATTCACCGGGAATGACCTCTTTAGCAAAAACTAGCAGATTCTACACCCACTCGATTTATTTTGAAAACACATGATTTTAAAAGTGGATATTAAACCACTCCTTTTCAAATCACTCGATTCTACAACGATATCAAGTTCATTACGCTAAAGGTTTTCTTAAAAACCAACATAGCCCTCCGTTATTTCAGATAAGTACTATTTAGTATTCGTGCTACGTTTGTTGGCCTGCGTTAAGGCATAGTGTGCGGTACCTAATTAGTGCTTATCTGCAGCATGTGATGCGATTGGATTAGTGTGGTCATGCGACTTTCTTGACCTGCGTCAAGGGTCCTGCGGTTGGGTTTAATTCAGTCACGAAATATACAGGTTGAAATTGACTAGCGGCCTATGGTTTGTTGGCCTGTGTCAAGGTCATAGGATGCTAGGGCAAAAACAATATTGGGAATTTCAAGTGTTGAAATTTACAAAAAGGTTGCATACCTTCTATGAGATAGTTGGATCCCGATATCCACTGTGAGTAAGAGTTACTCCTGGGAGAGTTTGGCACTTTACAATTAGCTAATCCAGTAGGTGTCTAAGAAAGGTGTTAATGGGGTTATGCCCCTGCGGAAACGAGGTTTTTAATTAGTTCCATGTGAAAGCACGGGAAGACTCCCTCGGAGTACCAATACCTGCCTGGCTGAACGATTGGCGAACTTGTAGGGTGTAATTAATCCTGGCAAGTCTTACCTTTTAAGGTTTGAAGGAAGATTTGATAAAAACAGTGGGATCCATCCTGATTAGATAAAATAATAACCAATCTAATCTTGCAAGAGCGCACGGAGTGTTTTCTGCTCTCTCTCTCTTCTGGTACCGACCATGACACGCCTTAATCAAGATAATAATATTGATGTATTGACCGAACCCGCTTATTTTACTGAGCTGCGGAACGTTGGTTTCGCTCTACCTTATAATTGTTATAAGTCTGAGCAGGAAATAGGGGAATATCCGGATTCCCACGCGACCCAAACGAAGAATGAGCATGTTGATGCATCTTCTTCGGGTGTGTTCATTACCAAGAACTGTTTCTAAGTACACTCTACGTCCTGGGTATTAGATTCCGAATCAGGATCCCACATTTGTAATATGTTACATGGGCTAAAGAAATGTAGAGAAATGGGAAAAGGTGATCATTCTCTAAAAGTAGAGAATGGTGCAAATGCTGCGGCCAAAGCGGTGGGTGAATATCACTTTGTATTACCAAATAGGAATAAATTGATCTTGAACGACTGTTATCACGTACCATCTATAATATGCAATTTAATATTGATTTATTTATTAGATAAAGAAGGATATAACTTTGTAGTAGAGAAAAATGTTATGAACATTTTCCTAAATAAAGTATTGATTGGGTTTAGTTTATTATGTAACGGTTTATACGTTCTAACTCAGAATACAGTTCTTAATATACAGAACACACACAAGAGGAAAAGTTCAGAAATGAACAAATCTTTCTTGTTGCATTGTAGACTAGGTCATATACATGTGACACGACTATCTAAGTTACATAAGGATGGATATTTGAATCCTTTCGAATTTACATCTTATGAAACTTGTTAGTCATATCTCAAAGGCAAAATGACCAAAACTCCGTTTACTGGACATGGAGAAAGAGCTACTGAACTCTTGGGACTGATAGATAGTAATTTATGCGGTCCCTTGTCTACACATGCCAGGAATGGTTTCTCATACTTTATCACATTCACCGATGATCTCTCAAGGTTTTATATGTGTTCTTGTTGAAACACAAATCTGAAGATTTTGAGAAATTCAAAGAATACAAGTACGAAGTAGAGAACCAAACGGGTATAAGTATTAAAATCCTACGATTTGATCGGAGAGGAAAATACTTGAGCATGGAATTCTGTGACTATTTAAAAGAGAATGGGATTCTCTCTCAGCTTACTCCTCCATATACACCACAGCATAACGGTGTATCGGAGCGGAGGAATCACACCCTATTAGATATGATGCGCTCTATGATGAGTACTGCTGAGTTACCTATTTCTTTTTTGGGTTATGCAGTGGAGACAGCTGTAGACCTATTGAATATGGTTCCCACCAAATCCATGCCAACCACTCCATATGATATATGGAAAGGAAAGAGACAATGTCTTAATTATGTTAAGATATGGGGTTGTCCGGCATATGTGAAAACACAAAATCCGGACAAGCTCGAGGCAAAGTCAGTTCTGTGTAAGTTTGTTGGATATCCTAAACATTCGCGAGAGTAAATCTTCTACCACACTGAGGAACAAATGGTGTTTGTTTCTCGGGATGCCACCTTTTTAGAAAAGGAATTTCTTGTGAAAGATATTAGTGGTCATGAGGTAAAACTGGAAGAATTTCCAGCTACACAAACTATAGCTGATGATTTGGTGGAGCCGGAGGATTCAATAGTACCCGACGAACCTTAGCCACTCCACAGATCTAGTAGGGTTCCTCATCCACTTGAGAGATACTACGGTTTTCTCATAGACGGTGGGAGCGAGGATTGCATCTTAGAAGATGATGACCTAACTAGTTTCGAGCAGGCCATCATGAGTGGGGACTCTGTGAAATAGCTAGATGCAATGCGATCTGAGATGGAATCCATGTACACCAACAAAGTATGGATTTTGGAAGTTGCTCCTGAAGGGATAAAACCCATTCGGAGCAAGTGGATCTTTAAGAAGAAACTTGGTATAGATGGAAAAGTTGAGACTTTCAAAGCTATACTTATAGCAAAAGGTTTTCGCCAACGACCAGGTATGAATTATGATGAAACCTTTTCTCCAGTGGCTATGCTTAAGTCCATCCGGATCCTACTTGCCATCGCTGCATATCATGACTATGAAATCTGGCAGATGGATGTCAAGACTGCTTTTCTAAATGGAGATTTAGAAGAGAGCGTGTACATGACACAGCCAGAAGGCTTTATAGATAGTGAGAGCAGCAGAAAGGTGTGCAAGCTGCTTAAATCAATCTACGGATTAAAGCAGGCATCGCGGAGCTGGAACATCTGTTTTGATGTAGCAGTCAAAGAGTTTGACTTTATCAAAAATGTAGATGAACCTTGTATATACAAGAAGGTTGTAGAGAGTAAGATTGTCTTACTCGTATTGTACGTGGATGACGTACACTTGATAGGAAATGATGTTCCTATGCTACACTCGGTCAAGATCTTCTTATCACAAAGGTTCTCCATGAAGAATCTGGGTGATGCCTCCTACATCCTGGGGATTAAGATCTATAGATATAGATCTAAACGGATGTTGAGATTGTCCCAATCCAGATATATTGACACCAAACTAAAGAGGTTTAGTATGGAAGATTCCAAGCATGGAAATTTACCCATGACTCAAGAATCACTCTCTCTAAAGAGATGTCCCCCAAGACTGATTTGGAGAGGGCTTGCATGCAAGGGAAACCCTATTCTTCGGCAGTCGGGTCTATCATGTATGCGATGTTATATACCAGACCGGACATAGCTTACGTACTTAGTGTTGTAAGCATGTATCAATCGGATCCTAGGGAGAATCACTGGACAACTGTGAAGAACATTCTTAAGTACTTGAGAAGGACTAAAAGAATGTTCTTGGTGTATGGTAACGGTGAACTCCAGGTGGAGCCCTTTACCGATTCGAGCTTCCAGAGTGATAAGGACGACAATAAGTCAGTCTCGGGTTTTATCTTCACCCTCAATGGAGGGGCGGTATGTTGGAAGTGTTCCAAGTATGATACCGTGGCAGACTCGAAGATGGAGGCTGAATATATCGCTGCCAACGATGCTGCCAAAGATTCTGTCTGGATGAAGAATTTCATAACTGAACTTGGTGCGGTTCCATCCATTGAGCATCCAATACCTTTGTATTGTGATAACAATGGAGCTATAGCTTTAGCCAAGGAACCCAGGTCCCATCAGCGATCCAGACATATTCTGAGGCGGTATCACCTGATCCGAGAGATAGTTGATCGCCGAGAGATCGAGGTCAGGAGAGTTGACATGAAGAATAACACGGTGGATCCACTCACGAAGGCCATTTCTCGAATACAATTTGAGAGACTTTTTAGAATGTTGGGTATGAGATACTACAACAACTGGCCTTAGTGCAAGTGGGAGATTGTTAGTTATATGTATGCCCTATAGGCTATTATTGTACATGATTGTATATTATAGTGGATGCGTGGACATACAGAGAGGACTTTCTTGCTCTACATAATAGTATGCTATCTGGTTGATCTTTATCTTAACATGTATACTAGTATTATTATACTGTCTCTCTCTTTGATACATGTTGATAAAGCCCTTAGGATGTTGGCTTAACTATCAGGACTATGATGCAGATCATACTAGTATGGCCAGGGTAGTCTGTAAGGACATCCTTTAATTGTTCCTAGTCGAGGGAGTATCGAGACAGGGCATCGATATTCCAGAGTATACTAGTGTGTATGTTTCTTGACCCTGTATGGGGAGATGGTTGATCCCATAGCCATTGGTGTTTGTCATCAAAGATTGTACACAGGTGCTTATTGGAGAATGGGTACACCGAACAGGACTCGCCGAGAACTCCTAGATGGTATTATACCTATCGTCAGATAATAGTTCTCTGGTGACACTGGTACAGGTTAGTTTGTAGACCCGAGATCGTCATAGAGTCTTGTGTGATTCCCACTGTGCTTTGATTTCCTCCTACCACGCTTAAGAGAGCATACAAATAACTGGATTTTGGGTACAGTCCCGAGTCACATGGAGGCAATGAATGATAAGATGGGTTTCTTCTCTCTTGGTATTAGGAGTTGATGTTGCGCTATGCTTGATTGGCTATAACAGGAAGTCCCTGGCCAGGGCTGATGATGAGATTTACTGGTTAGTGTTATCAGTAGTTTCTCGACCCGTTATGAGCCTCACATCGGCATGACCTCTCAAGTTATTGGGGTCTGACGTTTACCACCCCAGACTCGATATGCGACATATCAGACGAATAGACTGGACTGTACGGTAGTGTTACTTACTGGATTCAACGGAGTTTGGACAAGCTTGCTTGTTGATCTTCTGATCGCTCAATAACTAGGTAGCCTTTATGTCCAGCTAGTACCGCTGACGGCTTGTAGGTGACTGATATGATTATTACCTACTGCTAGCGTATTGACGAGTCTTTAGAGTCCTACACAGAGGTTTCCTAGCTCAAGCAAAATGAAGTAGAGTATATATGTGATATGTGCGGGACCGATATTAATACGTGTATGTGATACAATACTCTAATCTCGCGATATACATTATATACGATATAACCGGATTATTGAATAAAGTGTTGATTCAATAATTTGTTATATGTATATTTGATATACATATAAATGATATTAGTCGGTTGTATGTGATATAGACGGATTATTAAATCAAGTGTTGATTTAATAATTTCATATATAATTATATATTTGATATATTAATATATATTAACTAATATTAGCTCACTTAAGAAATTTTTTCCTACAACTACATATAAATATATATGAGATATATATTGATGTATTTATTTTTGTGTAATGCTAGATGATACATTGGACTTGGGTGTATGAGACTCATACCAAACTAAAGATAATTAGGGTGATAAATAATTAAAGGATAAATAAAAATCAGGTAGAAAATGGCATGGCTAAAGATGCTTGTGGAAGCATGTCGAAGCCTTGACTTAGTCCACTAATTTTGTTTTACTCTAGATATTTATTAACCCAACCATTATCTTTAGCCATGGTTAAGTCTTTACAAATATGATATGAGATATTTTTGCACCAAGGGTTCACACTATCTTCTTCTTCATCTTATTTTTCTTTTCTATTTTTTGATGAGGTGAAGAAAGAAATAGAGAAAAATAATTCTAAAGTGAGAAAAATTCCTACTTCATCAATCTATACCAAACTAGTCATTTAGTATACGTTGTTTACTTTACTAATCCATCAATTATTGAAGAGGTAGCTTGAGTTAGAGATTTCTCAAGGTAGATCATCTTCGGCCTCGAAGATCCTTAAGCAAGCTCGTTCCTTTCGCCTAGTGGAGCCTAAGAAGAGTTCGGGGGACCACTACTTGGAGCTAAGGGGACTACTACACGGAGCTTTAGAAGTGAAGGATCGGTGTACAAAGGTTGTATTCCTATTTCACTTAGTGTAAAGTTTGGTTACATGCACATAAAACCCTAATTCCCTAGTTCGATTCTAGGTTTGTGTTCCTTAGCACTCTAGATTTTTTTAAATTGCAAAATTGAAGCTTGCTAAAACCTAGTGGTCGTGCTAAGAAACTCCAACACGCCGGCGTGCAAAGCACGAGAGTGGCTATTTATAAAAAAATTAAATTCTTAGGCGGCGCCCATGTTCATAGCACGCGAGCATCACCGCCCAAATTAAAGAGGGTAGAATTAAATTCTATAGGGGGATATTTCCCTATAATCTGGGATATTCTTTGTTAAACAGAGCCGTTGGATCAAAAATCCAATGGTGATAATGAATCATCAAATGATAGAATTAAATTCTATGAGGGAAAAATATTCCCCTGATCTTTATAAATAAAAAAGATATTCTCTGTTGGATCAAGATCCAATGATAGAATTAAATTCTAAGCGGGAAATATTTCCCTGATCTTCCTAAAATAAGAGTGATCTTCTCTGTTGAACAGAATTAAATTCTATGGTTAGAAAAATATTTCCTACTCTTGTTAAACTAACAAGATATTCATACGATAGAATAAAATTCTATCTTAACAAAATATTTCCTAATTGTGTTAAACAAATAAGAAATCTTCTCTGTTAAACAGAGAGCCTTTGGATTAAAAATCTAACGGTGAATAAAATTCACCGATTAATCTAAAAGATCATTTTGATTGATTATGAAATCAATCATGATCTCTCAATTAGAGATTTTCTTAACAAATTGATTTTTTCTCTTTTCCTATAAATAGGAGTAAGATTAAATCTAGAGAGGAGAGATCCACCATAAGCTTCTGTAAAAAAAATTACAGAAGGATCTCCAAAAGCTCCCACAAAACAACAGAGAATTTGATTCTCAAGGAAGATCTTCTTCTTCAAAACCCCAAGTTAAGAAAACATCGAGATCAAAACATCTCTTTTACTTATCTAAGTGTTTAACCCTTTTAAAAAAACTTAGTTTTTTCTCTGGATCTGAGATCTACAAGACAAGTCTCCCATAAGTTGAGAATTTAATTCTCATCGGGAAGATCTTGTTCTCGAGAATTAAAGATTCAAAAAAGAACAAATTTAAACAGAAAGAAGATGGAGTCCATAATACTCCAGGAACTTAGTTCCTTCAAATCAAGAACTTAGTTCTTTGAAACCCCGATCCATGATCCTTAAAATAGTGATCTTAATGATCCTTAATAGTCAAAACACTATTAAAAAAGATTTAACCTCTATGAAAACATGAGCATGGAAAATATGGAGTTCATAATACCCCAGGAACTTAGTTCTTAAAGAACATGATCCCAAATCCTCAAAATAATGATCTTGGTGATCGTTAATGGTCAAAATAACATTAACAGAGATTTAAGTTCTCTAAAAATATCAACAAAAATTAAATCTCTAAAAGAACTCAGCGCCTCACATGAAAAGCACGGGAGCGCTCAAGGCTAACTTACATAGCGCCTCATGTGAAACACACGTGGGCACCACAAAAAGCTAGTGCTTAGCACTAGTGCATCGCCTTACGTGAAACACACGTGGGCGCTACAAAAAGCTAGTGCTTAGTACTAATGCAGTGCCTCACGTGTATCACACGTGGGCACCACAAAAAAACTAGTGCTTAGCACTATTTCAGCGCCTCACGTGAAACACACGTGAGTGCTGTATAACTGAGTGTTTAGCACTGCTGGGTGATACAAAAACCAAATTTTAGTTCAAATTGGCTAAGATTATGCTCATGATTGTTAGTGTATATGCCCTAGGGGCCATTATTGTATCATACTAGCTTGTATACTACTTAATGGAATCTTGGGATATTCACAATTATATTAACAGTCTTGCTATACATGGTAGCATACTACTTGGTTTATTTCTATCTTAATTTGTGTATGTGTTAGCATATCGAGAATACATATTGATAGAGCCCTTAGGAACTTGCTTGACTACCAGCGTTGTGATGGCAGTCACACTAGTGGAGGCTGGGTGGTCTACAAGCACATCCTTTTTCAGGTCCCTAGTCGTAGGATTATCAAGACAGGGCATCGATACTCCGTAGTAGACTAGTGTGTATGCTTCTCATCCCAGTTGGGAAGATGGTCTGTCCCACAACCATCAGTACGTCGTACTGGAGATAGTATACAGGTGCTCATTGGGTTACGGGTACACCGGACATGACTCGCACGGAACTGTTGGTTAGTATTATACCCGTCGTCAGTTAACAGTTCCCAGGTGACATGAGTACAGCATAGTCCGCAGACTTGATACTGATGCTTTGCCTCGAGTGTGTTCCCAGTGTTCTTAGATTGCTACCCTACCACGGCTCAAAGGAGTCGTGCAAACAGGTAGCAGTTGGGTGCAGTCCCGAAGCACTTGGAGGCAGTGGCGATTAGATAGGATTCGTCTCTCCCGGTATTGGGAGTTGATATCGCGATGTGTTTGGAAAGCCATTACGCAAAGTCCCTGGCCAGGGCAAGCGAGATTTACTGGTAGGATTTCCAGTAGCTTCTCAAGGTGTAATGGGCTTCACTCCGACACGACTTATACCACTTTTAGGGGAATGACGCTTGCCGCCCCCTAGGCCCGATCTGCGATAGTCATAGACGAACAGACCGAACTGTACGAAGATTGTCACATCAGGCTCAGTAGGAGTTCGGATTGGTTTTCGCATCGGCCTTCTTATCGACATCTACCTGGGGACCGTTACATACAGCTAGTACCGCTTGCGGCCTGTGGTTAAACCCACTGCCAGCGTAGTAGTCGAGTCTTTAGAGTCCCACACAGAGAGTTTTCCTGCTTCGGGCGAAACGATATAGAGGTCGTATGGTTTTACGACAGGGTTCGGACACGCACGTGCATTTATGCACATACGATGTTCGGACAGTTTATACTAGCAGGCTTTGGTTTAAGACAGATTCTAGTATTTATACAGTCTCAGTATTTCCGTGTTTTCACGGATGGGAGGGGCATTCTCGTAATTTGTCGAGAAGCTTCTAGAAGATTGATGAGTTGGAGGCTTAGGTGGAATTTGCATTAATTCGATTAATGACTCATGGTGTGATTCATCCAAAGGAGTTAATGATGCATTTATTGATTAATGACTCATGGGATGAATCGCACAAGGTGAGTTAATGAAGCATGATGATATTATTATTTGTTATTCTTTTAATAAATATCTTATGCTTCATATATTCACAATAAGATATTTTCCAAGATCATTCTCACTCTCACCCTCTCTCTCCTCAAGCTCTCTCTCTTCAAGAACTAACCCTAACTTCTCATGTGTTGAGATCCAAGGGTTAGCAAGACTAATAGATCCCTAATCCTAATCTATATCCTCTAGGTTACTTTGATTAGCACTCATAGCAACCTAGTTACCTCAAGTGCGAGGTTAAAGCTTGGAGAAGTAGCTCTCGGGTGGATCTTCTATCACAACGAGGAGGCCGACGAGGAGGTGGTCTACGAGAACAAGAAGGAATTGATTCATTAGGTATAATCATCTTTCACAGTAGCTAAACACTTCTATGTTGTTGTTAGTTAGGGTTTGGTAAAGATCCGTAAAGTTAGTCGATGTTAGTTTAAACAAAATGATTGTTTTACTTATTCCGCCTCCCCGCATCTTGTGGGGTGTCTAACGTGACTTACAGTGGAATCAGAGCCTCGCTAAACCATAACTAACTTGTTAGCAAAGTTGTTAGAAATTCGATCGCAAAACGAACCCGAAAAAACATCATTTTGACCTAGTTTCTGCCGATTTTAAAACGGGGTCTAAAAATTTTTCAGAGACCCTTAAAAATACAAGCAGGGAATTATAAGATTACTGGAGAAATTTGGGATCCTAACTCATCCAAACCGCCGCGGAACCGCTGCCGATCCAAAGCGATCCGCCGTGGATCCACGGCCGAGTTGAAGCCGAGTCAGCCCAAATTTGCCCAGTAACTCTTTTGTGTTGATTTTGTATTTTCTGGGATGTTTTGTTTCTTCTCAGGTTTCAGGTGCACAGAGAATTATTTGGTGTAGAATCATTTGTGTTTTCTTGATCGATATTCTAAGATGTTTGGCTAACTTGATTATATCTGTGATTTGTTTAATGTGTTCGTAAACCTTCCTTAACTGCTAATATGTCAGTTAGCAGGGTGTTGCACATTTCTGTAATGGTTTTTACTGGTTTGTGTTTGTGGACTTATTGGATTGTCATGAATGGATAGCCGGGGATGTGAGACGAGTGTTTCTTTCATTCAAATGTAATTTGTAAATTGTTGTAATATTCTTTTGCGGGCACATCCGAGCTGAGGTTGTAGCCATCATTGTATTATTTCATTTACTGTTTTCTGCTCTTAGGATAGACCCAAGATGGGGTGCACAAACTACCGGGTACTTTGAAGTGTTTAGTGGCCTACTCACGTTGTTGAGGGAGACCGCTTCACTTCGGGTACTTGGCGGGTAGTTTGCCGTACCCGTAGGGGTCTAGGGTGGGGTTTTGGCTACTCATCGCGACTGTGTAATCCGTCTTTCTTTGCAAGCTCAAAAGGAGTGCGGATTCGTAGAAAATCCAATATGTTCATATGGGATCTGGAATGCCTATTATTGCGTCTGACGAATGTACAATATCTATATATGATAGCTATTAGACGTCACTTATTACACCCGCGCTAGCCCAGCCCCCGCTCTGTCGTTAGTTAAGTAACCTAACGGGTGGATGACGGGACCCAGTGGAGAATGCGGATGACATAAGAGGACGTTGTATTTTCGTTGTTTTCTGCAATGATAGGTTAATTTATAGGATGCATTATATTAATGCAAAGAAAATAAACGAAAGTTGAATCGTTGGAACAGTTTAAAAGAAACCACTCAGTTATTTTAAAACAGAGGATATTTTTTAAAATTGCGGAGCTTTAACCACCCCTTTAAAAGATATCAAGTTCCTTCGATCATATCAAGTTCACTACGTTCACGGTTTCGCCAAAACCATTCGTAGCCCTCCTTCATTCCATTTGGGTATTCAGTAGTATTCAAGCTATGTATTTTGACCAACGCCAAGGCATAGTATTTGGTAGCTGCTGGGTATTCATTTATTGCATAGATAGATGAGTTAGTTTGGGACAGTCGTATTATCATTTGCCCAACGTCAGGGGTATGTACGGATGGGTTCAAATTAACAAGATAATGATGGGTAGAACTTGACATGTGACTTATGATTTTTGACCAACGCCAAGGTCATAAGAGCATGGGGCAGAAATCCATATCGGGATTTTCTAAAGAAACTGAAATTTGCAACGAGACGCATACCATTTGGAGTGTGATAATTTTGGTAGGATTCCTTTAGCATTATCACACGATGATATTTGGATCTCGATCCTACTGTGAGTATCCGCTACTCATCAGGAGATTCGTCACTTAACGATCAATGCTATAAACCAAGTAGGCGTCTAGAAAGGTGTCAGCGGGGTTACGCCCCCAGAGAAAAGAGGTTATTTAATTAAGGAACTTCGCGAAAGCGTCGGAAAACCTCCCTCGAAGTACCAACACCGGCCTAGCTAAACGGTTAAGCAATTATTGTACGGTGAGAATAGTCCTGGCTAGTTCTTCCTTTTTGGTTTGAGGAGGGATTCGAAAAACAGTGGGAGCCATCCTGTTTAGATAAACCTAAAACCACTCTAAACTTGCAAGAGCATCATGCTAAAGTGTTCCCTCTCTCTCTCATTGCAGCGACCCAAAACATGACAGGACTTAAGTTGCTATTAGAGAAAAATATTTTGACAGGGCCAAACTATAAAGATTGGTTCCGGAATGTTAAGATGGCTTTGACTTATGACAAATTGGGGTATGTCCTTACTGCTAAGGCACCTGCTATCCCTGGTCCAAAATCCAGTATTGCGGATAAGGAAATCCACAAGACCTGGGCGTTAGATTGCGCGAAGGCCAAATGCATCGTGCTTGCCTCTATGAATAATAAACATCAGAGGAGGCACGAGGATATGGATCTTGAATCCATATTTCTCCACATAAAGGATCTGTATGGAGAGCAATCTCGTATAGCAAGATACGAGACCTCGAAGAACTTATTTCAGTCGAGGCTGGGCCGTCGGATCATCTGTAGGAGAACATGTCCTAAAGATGATTGGCTATATAGAAGAGCTCGCGGACCTCGGGACGACTTTATAGAACGAGCTTTATACAGACTTGGTTCTTCAGTCCCTTCCTTCCACCTACGCCCAGTTTATTCTGAATTTCAACATTCAAGGAAAAGAAGTTGAACTTCCAGAACTCCTTAACATGTTGAGGAGTGCAGAGGGCACCTTGCAGAAAGCAAGGGAAACAGCCACTATGTTTGTTCGCGGTGCTTCCTCTTCCAGGTCCAAGGCAAGGGCCAAAGGAAGGAAGATGAAGGCCGCTACCAAACCAAGAGGTGGTGTTGGAAAGCTGGGAGCTAAGGGAAAGACAAAGGTTGCAGTGCCGGTAGTGGCAAAGGACGAGTGCTTCCACTGTCGTAGGAAAGGCCATTGGAAGAAAGATTGCAAAGCTTGGATTGCCAAGAACCAGGAACCGAAGCAAGCTGTGGCTTCGACTTCAGGTGTGTTTGTAATTGAAAATTTTCTGTCAATCAACTCTACTTCCTGGGTATTGGATAACGGATCAGGATCTCATATATGCAATTCATTGCAGGCACTGAGAAACTGTAGAGTGCTGAAGGTTGGTGATATGACCCTCCAGGTTGCTAACGGAGCTAGCGTGGGAGCTGTGTCCGTAAGGGATTATCACCTAGGATTGACGAGTGGACATATTTTGGTTTTTCGCAACTGTTTTTGTGTACCTAGTTTAACGTGTAATATCATATCAATATCGTTGTTATCAAAAGAAGGTTATGATTTCATGTTTGTAAGCGATGTTGTTAACATCCACCTTAATCATGGTTTGATTGGGTCCGGTACACTAGATAACGGTATATACGTGCTAAACCAATTACAGATTTTCAATGTCCAGAACACACTAAAAAGAAAGTCTCCAGATATAAATCAGGCTTTGTTATGGCATTGTAGACTGGGTCACATCAATGAAACAAGGTTAACTAAGTTACATAAAGAAGGATATTTGGATCCGTTCGAATATGAATCTTTTGCAACTTGTCAATCATGTCTCAAAGGAAAGATGACAAAGACTCCATTCACTGGACATGGAGTAAGAGCGAGCGAGCTCTTAGGAATCATACACAGCGATGTATGTGGTCCAATGTCTACACATGCAAGAGGTGGTTTTTCATATTTCATTACTTTTACGGACAATTACTCTAGGTATGGATTCATTTTCTTAATGAAACATAAATCCGAGGCCTTTGAGAAATTCCAAGAATATAAGAATGAAGTAGAAAACAAAACCGACAAAAGTATGAAGACACTAAGATCTGATCGAGGTGGTGAATACTTAAGTGCCGAGTTCCTAGGTTACCTAAAAGAGAAAGGAATTCTCTCTCAGCTTACTCCTCCATACACTCCACAGCATAACGGTGTATCGAAGGGACGGAACCGAACCCTATTGGATATGGTACGTTCCATGATGAGTAATGCTGAGTTACCGCGATCTTTCTGGGGTTACGCACTAGAATCAGCTGCATATCTTTTGAACAGGGCTCCTACCAAGACTGTGCCTGCCACGCCATATCAGATGTGGAGTGGGAAGAAACCCAATCTTCAGTATCTGAAGATGTGAGGATGTCCAGCTTTTGTTAAAAAGCAGCATGCGGGTAAACTCGAGGCACGATCAGTACAGTGTAAGTTTGTGGGATATCCAAAGAACTCTAAGGGGTATTTCTTCTATTACGCAGAGGAACAAAAGGTTTTTGTTTCTCGTAATGCCCATTTTCTAGAACATCAGTTTTTAGAAAAGGAAACAAGTGGGAGTGCAATAGAACTGGAAGAAATTCCAGAACCACAAACTACTACTGAAAGTTTGGTAGAACCAGTAGTTTAAGAAGAACAGGACATTCTTGCACCCCTCCGCAGGAGTAGTAGGTTGTCTCATGCGCCTGAGTGATACTATGGTTTTCTCATAGATGGGGATAGAGAGGATTGCGTCATTGATAATGATGAACCTACTAGCTTTCAGCAGGCCATCCAGAGCGGCGACTCGGAAAGATGGCTGGATGCAATGGGGACCGAGATGGAGTCCATGTGCACCAAGAAAGTATGGACTTTGGACTTTGCTCCAGCCGGGGTAAAACCCGTAGGATGCAAATGGATCTTCAAGAAAAAGATTGGTGTAGATGGACAGGTGGAAACCTATAAGACTAGACTTGTTGCAAAGAGTTTTCGTCAAAGACCTGGTTTAGACTATGACGAAACTTTTTCTCCAGTGGCTATGCTCAAATCCATTCGGATCCTTCTTGTTATTGCCGCCTTCTATGATTATGAGATCTGGCTGATGGATGTAAAGACGGCTTTTCTACATGGTAATTTAGAAGAGTGCGTCTATTTGGATTAGCCATAAGGTTTCAATCAGAGTGTGAGCAGCGGGAAAGTGTGCAAGTTGCTTAAGTCCATTTATGGACTAAAGCAGGCATCGCGGAGTTGGAACATCTGTTTTGATGAAACGGTCAAAGAACATGACTTTATCAAAAATCCAGATGAACCATGTATATATAGTAAAATTGTAGCACGAACTGTCGTATTCCTCGTCTTGTACGGGGATGACATTCTATTGATAGGAAATGACATTCCTATGCTACAATCTATCAAAGGATTCTTGTCACACAGGTTCTCCATGAAAGACCTGGGTGGTGCCTCTTACATTCTGGGGATCCGGATCTATCGTTATAGATCCAAGAGGATGTTGGGACTTTCACAGTCCAGGTATATCAACACTATACTGAAAAGATTCAGTATGGAAGATTCTAAGCGCGGTAGTTTACCGGCTTGTTACGGAATCACCCTCTCCAAAGAGATGTCTCCCAAGACAGATTTGGAAAAGGATCGCATGTCTATTATACCTTACGCTTCTGCGATAGGCTCTATAATATATGCGATGTTGTGCACCAGACCAGATGTAGCTTATGCACTGAGCGTGGTAAGCAGGTATCAGTCAGACCCAGGAGAGAAGCATTGGATAGCAGTAAAGAACATTCTCAAGTACCTGAGAAGGACTAAGAAGATGCTCTTGGTTTACGGCGGAAAAGACCTAAAGATCGAGACCTTTGCTGATTCCGGCTTCCAGAGTGACAAGGATGACTCCAAGTCCATGTCAGGTTATGTTTTTACACTCAATGGAGGGGCGGTGTGCTAGAAGAGTTCCAAGTAGGACACCGTTGCTGACTCGACGATGGAAGCGGAGTATATCGCTGCTTGCGATGCCGCAAAAGAAGCGGTCTGGATGAAGAAGTTCCTAACAGAACTTCAGGTGGTTCCTACCATTGTTGATCCAATACCGTTGTATTGCGATAACAACGGAGCTATAGCTTTAGCGAAGGAACCCAGGTCCCATCAGAAGTCCAGACACATCTTAAGGCGGTATCACCTGATCAGGGAGATTATAGATCGACAGGAGATCGAGGTCCGGAGAGTTCCTACAGAGGAGAACACTACTGATCCATTCACTAAGGCCTTACCTCAGATTCAGTTCGAGATGATAGGTCTTCGATACGCCAGTACATGGCCCTAGTGCAAGTGGGAGATTGTTAGTGTATATGCCCTAGGGGCTATTATTGTATCATACTAGCTTGTATATTACTTAATGGAAGCTTGGGATATTCACAGTTATTTTAACAGTCTTGCTATACATGGTAGTATGCTACTTGGTTTATTTCTATCTTAATGTGTGTATGTGCTAGCATATCGAGAATACATATTGATAGAGCCCTTAGGATCTTGCTTGACTACCAGCGTTGTGATGGCAGTAACACTAGTGAGGGCTGGGTAGTCTACAAGCACATCCTTTTTCAGGTCCCTACTTGTAAGATTATCGAGACAGGGCATCGATACTCCGGAGTAGACTAGTGTGTACGCTTCTCATCCCAGTTGGGGAGATGGTTTGTCACACAGCCATCAGTACGTCGTACTGGAGATAGTATACAGGTGCTCGTTGGGTTACGGGTACACCGGACAGGACTCGCAGGGAACTGTTGGTTGGTATTATACCCGTCGTCAGTTAACGGTTCCCAGGTGACATGAGTACAGCATAGTCCGCAGACTTGACACTGCTGCTTCGCCTCGAGTGTGTTCCCACTGTTCTTAGATTGCTACCCTACCACGGCTCAAAGGAGTCGTGCAAACAGGTAGCAGTTGGGTGCAGTCCCGAAGCACTTGGAGGCAGTGGCGGATAGATAGGATTCGTCTCTCCCGGTATTGGGAGTTGATATCGTGCTGTGTTTGGAGAGCCATTACGCAAAGTCCCTGGCCAGGGCAAGCGAGATTTACTGGTAGGATTTCCAGTAGCTTCTCAAGGTGTAATGGACTTCACTCTGACATGACTTATACCGCTTTTAGGGGACTGACGTCTGCCGCCCCCTAGGCCCGATCTGCGATAGTCATAGACGAACAGACCGGACTGTACGGAGATTGCCACATTAGGCTCAGTAGGAGTTCGGATGGGTTTCCTCATCGTCCTTCTTATCGACATCTACCTGGGGACCGTTACGTACAGCTAGTACCGCTTGCGGCCTATGGTTAAACCCTCTGCCAGCGTAGTAGTCGAGTCTTTAGAGTCCCACACAGAAAGTTTCCCTGCTTCGGGAGAAACGATATAGAGGTCGTATGGTTTTACGACAGGGTTCGGACACGCACATGCATTTATTCACGTACGATGTTCGGACAGTTTATACTAGCAGGCTTTGGTTTAAGAAAGATTCTAGTATTGGATTATTATATTTATACTGTCTCAGTATTTCCGTGTTTTCACGGATGGGAGGGGCATTCTCGTAATTTGTCGAGAAGCTTCTAGAAGATTGATGAGTTGGAGGCTTAGGTGGAATGTGCATTAATTCGATTAATGACTCATGGTGTGATTCATCCAAAGGAGTTAATGATGCATTTATTGATTAATGACTCATGGGATGAATCACACAAGGTGAGTTAATGAAGCATAATGACTCATGAGAAGTAGCTTTCGGATGGATCTTCTATCACAACGAGGAGGCCGACGAGGAGGTGGTCTACGAGAACAAGAAGGACTTGATTATTAGGTATAATCATCTTTCATAGTAGCTAAACAATTCTATGTTGTTGTTAGTTAGGGTTTGGCAAAGATCCGTAAAGTTAGTCGATGTTAGTTTAAACAAAATGATTGTTTTACCTATTCCGCCTCCCCGCATCATGTGGGGTGTCTAACGTCGACTTACAGTGATATATCCAAACTGATCTTAGTCTCAAACATTTTTAATGATCTCCAATTGATGATATCGAAAATGTTATTCACCTCATATCTCCTAAGGTAATTTTTGTCTCAAATATGAATAACGATTCTTAGGTCCACCACGATTCTTTTCCTTAAATGCGAGATTTGGTTTAAGGGTACATCTCTTCACACATCTGATATATGTCATTGTGATTTCTCGACGTCTTCAGAGAGATGGCCGGTCCCGATAACCAACAACTCCTTTCATCCCACATTGATGCACTTTCAAATTGACGTGCATACCTCCAATCAGACCGCACCCCAAATTGGGTGCATTCTACCTCACCATCGTTCACTCCGCCATGTAACAAATACACGTGTGCGCAAGATGAATAATAGACCGAAATGCCTCTATACTAAAAACGGACCGAAATGTCCTTAAACTAACATTCGTCCCCAAAACGGCAATGTTGGACCGAAATGTCCTTAAACTAATACTCGTCCCCAAAATGGGAATTTTGGACCGAAACGTCCTTAAACTAACATTCGTTCCCAAAATGGGAATATTGGACCGAAATGTCCTTAAACAAATACTTGTCCCCAAAATGGGAATGTTGGACCGAAATTTCCGTAAACTAATATTCGCCTCAAACATGGTAATAATGGATCATTATGTCCTTAATCTAAAATAATTGAGCACATATGCTCATTTGTATCTAAGTTGATATTGGTCTCAAATATGACTAACGATTCTTAGATCAAACTCAAATATCCTATGAACGGATGGACATCACAAATGTGAGAAATACGTGTTAGTTATATGTATGCCCTAGAGGCCATTATTGTACATGTGATGTATATTATAGTGGATGCTTAGATATATATAGAGAGGACTTTCTTACTCGACATGATAGTATGCTATCTGGTTGCTCTTTATCTTAATATGTTGACTTGTATAAGTGATATTGTCTTGCTCCCACATGTTGATAAAGCCCTTAGGTTGTGTACTTGACTACCAGGACTATGATGGAGATCATAGTAGTAGGGCCAAGGGTAGTCCACAAGTACACCCTAAAATTATTTCTAGTCGAGGGTGTATCGAGACAGGGCATCGATACTCCAGAGTAGACTAGCGTATACGCATCTTGACCCATATGATGGGCGATGAATGATCCCACATCCATTGGTGTTTGACATAAAAGATGGTGTACGGGTGCTCAGTGGAGACTGGATACACTGAACGGACTCGTCGGGAACTTCTAGTTTGCATTATACCTATCGTCAGATAGCAATTCTCTGGTGACACTGGTACAGGTTAGTCTATAAACCCGAGATTGTCATTGAGTCTTGTGTGATTTCCACTGTGCTTTGATTTCCACCTTGCCATGTTCAAGAGAACGTGCAAAACGGTGGCTTTTAGGTACTTTCCCGAATCACTTGGAGACAACGAGCGATAGGAGGGGATTCGTCTCTCCCGGTATAGGAAGTTGATATTGCGCTGTGCTCGATTGGCCATAACGATAAGTGCCAGGCCAGGGCTGTTATGGAGATTTACTGATAAGTGTTATCAATAGTTTCTCGACCCGTTATGAGCCTTATATCAGCACGACTTATCGGTTACTGGGGTTTGACGTGTACCACCCCTATACTAGATATGTGACATATCAGACGAAGAGACCGGACTGTACGGTAATGTTACTGACAGGCTTTACAGAAGTTAGAACATGCTTGCTTGTTGATCTTCGGATCACTCAATACCCGGATAGCCGTTACGTCCAGCTAGTACCGCCGACAGTTTGTGGGTGCTTGATGTGATCATCACCTACTGCCGCCATATTTACGAGTCTTTAGAGTTCTACACAGAGGTTTTACTGGTTCTGGAAAAACGAAGTAGGAGCACATATGTGATATGTGCGGGACCGAGATTAATACGAGTATGTGATACCCTATTCTATTCTCGCGATATATGTTATCGATCGGTTATTTGAGATATAGCCGGGTTATCGAATCAAATGTTGATTCGATAAGTTGATATAAATAATATTAGTCGGTCATATGGGATATAGCCGGATTATTAAATTAAGTGTTGATTTAATAATTTAATGTATAATTATATATATGATATATTAATTTACATTAACTAATATTAGCTCACTTAAGCATTTCTTTTTCTCACATGTTCATACTTAATATATATGATATATATTAATTGTGTTTTCTTTATATGTCATGGTTGATGATACATGCAACATGGGTGTATGAGACTTATACCATGATATTGATAATGAAGGGTTTATTTATTTAGAGTAAATAAATTATTAGTTAGAAATTGGTCACAAGGCATGAAGCTTGTAGAAGCTTGGAGACCCATTGACTTAATCCACTAGTTTTGTCTTACACTAGATATTTATTAGCCCAACCATTATCTAAACCCATGGGTCTCTACATGAGTGATATTAGATATTTCTCACCCATGGTTTCCATTCACTCTCTCATCCAGTATTTGCTTCTTCTTCCTCAAGCTCAAGAGAGAGCTCTCTAGGTTTTTGAGAGGAGCATAAAATTAGTGAGAAAAGTAATTCTAAAGTGAGCAAAAATTCTACTTCATCATCCTCTACTAGATTAGTAATTTAGTTTAAGGTGTTTGCTTCACTAATCGCACATTAGTGAAGAGATAGCTTGGGTTAGTGTCTCCTCGACATAGATCATCTTCGGTCTCGAAGACTTCGTGCAAGCTCGTTGCTTTCTTCTTGTGGAGCCACTCTAGAGTCCGCAAGACCACTACTTGGAGCGAAGGGACTACTACACGGAGCTATTGAAGTGAAGGACCGGTCTACAAAGGTTGTATTCCTAGTTCACTTAGTTGTAAAGTAGTTTACGCATTGTATTGTCTAAATCTTTAGTTAAGATTCTAGGATTAGGATTGTTTTGTACGGCAAATTTTTGAAAATGGCATGGACGATGCCTCCCGAAACCTTGTTATCGTGCCAAGCAATCTTATAGTGGTATCAGAGCCAAGCTAGAGATTTAGACGATATTTGTAGAATTACGAAACCGAAACAACTCCGAAACACTCAAAACTAAAATCCCAGTTTCTGTCAATTTTTAATGTCGTCGACTTTTTTTAAGCAACTGCAGAATATTACATGAGATGTAATATGAACACTGAGCAAAAACGAACCCAATCGGACGGTTTTGAACCGGCCACATTCACCTAAAAACCGAGCAGGCCGGCCTGTTTAGTGCTTCTGTGGTTCGTTTTTGTCATGTGTTCTGGTCTCTGGATTTTGGTGTTTCAGGTGTTACTTGTTTTTGCTAAATTTGCATGTGATGTTATCTTTTTGCAAAGGAAATTCAGAGTGTTTCGTAATCTTAATTCTAACTATATTTCGGGATATTTAGACGGTGTTAAAAAGTTCAAACGGATATCAAATACCCACTTTAACTCTTGCCAGAAAATTTTCCAAGAGTTGGATTTTTTTCCAAGTTAAAGAACATTCAAATATCATGCAAGTGATGCGATGGACCCTCTAGAAGAACAAACCCCTAACTTGATTCTATGATCATAATAACCGCCGCCAAACCCTAGGGTTTACGGTAGTTCCACAGCGCCATAGGTGAGGCAAGGGTTAACCCTTCTACGGTTGGTCTATTGGTACTGTGGCATGTTCTGAGTATTTTTAAACCGTGCTCAAGTGTTGAGCTTTTAGGGAAATTTTGGGTATTTGTTTATTCGATCAGAATATTTAATATCGTCTAGCTATTTGTGGAATGTGATACAATATATGAAATTCATATAGTTAAGCATGAAATCCGAAATATGTGATATTTCGGGTTTATGATGTCTAAGATGATTGTGGATTCTAAATGTTGTAGTTTGACATTTTCTTTTTTGCGACCGTAAGTGTAATATGTGGTGTGTCACCGTTTTCGTTGCTATATGTCAACGACAATTGTGATAGGCATATTTGCTTACGTTGATGGCATATGATGTTATGTGTTGCTGTGATATGTTATATTGGATCGTCGTGTTTTGAATAGCCGGGGGTTTTATATGAGATGGGAATTTTTATTTTCATTCATGTAAAATTCATTGTATATAATATTCTTTTATTGGGGCACTTCAGGGTTGAGGATGATGTCATCATTGTTGTATATTATTTACTTTTCCGCATTAGGTTAGACCCAAGGAGGGGAGCACAAGTAACCGGGTTCTAGAGTCTAATGGGAGACCATCTCGAGGAGTCGAGTCCGGGTCACCTAACTCTAGAATTGGTAGGGTTGCTTACTGCTCTCGTAGGGGTCTAGGGATGTGGGTTTGGTTATTCATCGCGACCGTGGAATCCTTGTTTTATACTGGCTTAAAATAAAACATGGAATTCCTAGTATATCCAATATTTCATATGTTATCTTCTGCTGCTGATATTATGTGATATGATCACTTTATATATCTGAGACGAATGCTTTATTATTGTATATATGATATATAATAAACGTTTCTTATGTTTTGCACCCGCGCTAGTCCCGTCCCGCTATGCCGTTAGTTAAGTAACCTAACGGTGCATAACGGGACACTGTGGCGAATGCGGATGGCATAAGCATACGTTGTATTTTTGTTTCTTCTGTGATGCTTAGGAAGCATAAATGATGGGAATTCATTAATGGGATTAATGAAAAGAAAAGAAACCTAAAAGATGTTGTGGAATCAAATTTTCAAAAGGGTAGCTCTAGTTTTTGCTTTGCATAGCAGTATTCCTTATAGAATATCCAGCACCTTATTCGATGAGGATGTAAGTCTACGCCAGCGCCCCGGCCATCAATCCGAGACCAAATGCAGAACAAAAACTTTTCAAACCGGCGCTAACGTAACCCTAAAACCCGGATCGTGCCATTAACCCTATACTAGCAATACAGTAAAGTGGTTTAGAGATTATACCGATCGATCCGTGTCCTTCGGTCTTAAATCTATGCCCCTAGCTTGTTGCGGCTGCCCCGACGAAGTTCTCTCTCCGGCTACGCTCATCGAAGAGGACACACGTCGAGGATTCTTTATACAGGCTCCCGCTTCTAAACCGAAGCAACTCGGAGATCAAGTTTGCCAACCGAGATGTCCAAGGATGAAGTAGAGAGAAGTGTGAATACTTTGTCTCAATACACTCTAGGATTCTCAACACATGAGAGGGATAGAGTGGAGGTTGAAGAAGATGCAATGAGATGAAGAGTGTGAGCTCAAGAAAATATCAAAAGAGCAAGAACTAAGCACCAAGAATTGTCAAGGCTGCCCTCTCTCGATTGTGTGTTGATATTATGAGGTTTTTTATTTAAAAATCAAGGAAAATATATCACAAAATATCACCCACAAAACCCTCAAAATATCTCACCCAAAAACAAAGCTCATTAAGCCATCATGACTCAGTATATGACTCATAACCATGAGTCATTAAGTGAACATGCTAGAATAATGACTCACTAAAATGAGTCACACTTTCCAAATCCAAATAAACATTTAAACCAAAATGTTTAACAAAAAGAAATGTATCTTCTAAAGTAATCTTGTAATGAATTACAAGAATACCCCTCACCTTTATATACATGCATGCATCCGTATTCCGACCGAATACGAATACAATAAGACTAAAATATTCCAACACAATATAATACTAGGATCCGGCTTAAACTAAAGTCCACTAGTATTATCCGTCCGAATCATGACACGTGCACAAGTGCACGTGTATATTCGAACCCTGCCATAAAACCATACGGCCTCTACAACGTTTCGCCCGAACTTGGGAAACTCTCTGTGTGGGAATCTAAAGACTCGTCAATACACTGGAAGTGGGTTTAACCACAAGCACGTCAGTGGCACTGGCTGTGCGTAACGGCTGTCCATGTATTAAGCAAAAGGGAGGCTGACGAGCGAACTCATCCTGAAACCCTACTGAGCCCGTCAGTGACAATAACCGTACAGTCCGGTCCGTTCATCTGTGAGTTTCGCATATCGGGCCTAGGGGGCTGGTAAACGTCAGTAACCCAATAGAGGTATAAGTCATGTCGGAGTGTAGCCCAGAACATCCTGAGAAACTACTAGAATACCCACCAGTAAATCTCACTTACTCTGGCCAGGGATTTCGTGTAATGGCTCTCCTAACACAACACGATCTCACCCCCAATATTGGGAGAGACGAATCCCTTGCCGATTCGCTCACTGCCTCCATGTGGCTCGGGACTGTACCCAACTAAAACCTGTTTGCATGACTCCTTTGAGCCGTGGTAGGGTAGTAATCAAAGCACAGTGGGAACTCACACGAGACAAATGACGATCTCAGGTCGATAGACTAACTTGTACACATGTCACCAGGGAACTGCTATCTGACGACATGTATAATACCAACTAGCAGGTTCCCGGTGAGTTCGTCCGGTGTACTCATAACCCAATGAGCACCTGTATACATCTTAGGTGAACCAACTGACACCAATGGCTTGTAAGACCGGCCACCTCTCCTCGTCGGGGTCTCGACTGTATAAACTAGTCTACTCTGGAGTATCGATGCCCTGTCTCGAAACTCCCTCGACTAGGGACCTTTTAAGGATGTGCTTATAGACTACCCAACTCTCACGTATATGATCGCCATCATACTGCTGGTAGTCAAACAAGAATCCTAAGGGCTCAATCAACGTGTAATAGTGATCTGTAATGTCACCTGAAGCATGCATACGATAATAAAGACAAACCAGATAGCATACTATCAACTCGAGTAAGATTGTCCTACCGGTATAGGTCCTCCCTCAATCATTGCAATCACGTGCCTGGGATCCAATAATTGACTTTGAGGGCACTCTATCCAATAGATGAAAGAGACGAGATCCCTTCACCAGGAGTGACCTCTTTAGCGAAACTAGTAGATGCTACAACCCACTCGGTTTTGCCTTTTGATTGCTTCTTTTAGTTCTTGCTTTGCATATTGGTATTTATGAAATATCCTGCACCTTATTCGATAAGGAAAGAGCCGAGATCCCTTCACCGGGAGTCACCTCTTTAGCAAAACTAGTAAAAAGCCTCTAAAACACTCCTTTTCAAAAACCACTTGTTTCTACAACGATATCAAGTTCATTACGCTCATGGTTTTCTTAAAAACCTGTGTAGCCCTCCGTCATTTCAGATAAGTGCTATTTTAGTATTCGTGCTATAGTAGTTTGGCATTCATCAAGGCGTAGTGTACGGTAGCTGATTAGTACTTATCTGTAGCATGAGATGCGATTGGATTAGGGTATTCGTACGGCGTAGTTTGGCTTCCGTCAAGGGTCGTGCGGGTGGGTCTAATTCAATCAAGAAATGAACAAGTTGAACATGACTAGCGCCCTATAGGTAGTTTGGCCTCCGTCAAGGTCATAGCACGCTAAAGGTAAAAACCATTATCGAGAATTTCAATTGATGAAATTTGCAATAAGATTGCATACCTTTTATGAGATAGTTGGATCCCGATACCCACTGCGAGTAAGAGTTACTTTAGGGAGAGTTTTACACATTACAATTAGCCAATCAAGCAGGTGTCTAGAAAGGTGTTAATGGGGTTACGCTCCTGGGAAAATGACATTTATTTTAATTAGGTCCGTGCGAAAGCACGGGGAACCTCCCTCAAAGTACCAACACTGGCCTGGCCGAAATATTGGCGAACTTGTAAGGTGTAATTAATCCCGATCAGTCTTACTTTTTAGGGTTTGGAAGAAGATTTGATAAAAACATAGGGAGCCATCCTGATTATATAAGATAATAAACCAATCTAATCTTGCAAGAGCATACGCTAAGTGTTTTCTTCTCTCTCTCTCTCTAGGTAGCGACCATGTCAGGCCTTAATCAAAATAATAATATGGATGTATTGACCGAACCCGCTTGTTATGCTGAGCTGGGGAACGGTGGTTCCACTCCAACTTATAATTGTTATAAGTCCGAACAGGAAAAAGGAAAATATCCGGATTTCCACACCACCCAAATGAAGAATGAGAATTTTGATGCATCTTCTTCGGGTTTGTTAGTCACCCAGAACTGTTTCTCAGTACACTCTACGTCCTGGGTATTAGATACTGGATCGAGATCCCACATATGTAATATGTTACATGGGATAAGGAAAGGTAGAGAACTGGGAACAGGTGATCATTCCGTACTAGTAGGGAATGGTGCAAATGTTGCAGCTAAAGCAGTTGGCGAATATCACCTTGTATTACCAAATGGTAATACATTGATTCTGAATGAATGCTATTACATATCGACCCTGATATTCAATCTTATATCAGTTTATTTATTAAATAAAGAAAGATATAATTTTATAGTACAGGATAATGTTATGAACATCTTTCTGAACCAAAAGTTGATTGGATCAGGCTCGTTAAATAATGACATATACATTCTAAATCAAACCACGGTTCTTAACGCACAAAACACACACAAGAGGAAGAGTTCATAACTGAACGAATCTTTCTTGTGGCATTGTAGACTAGGTCAAATCAATGCGACACGACTAGCTAAGTTACATAAAGATGGATATTTGAAACCATTCGAATTTTCATCTTATGACACTTGCTAGTCATGTCTCAAAGGTAAAATGACCAAACCTCCGTTTACTGGACACGGAGAAAGAGTTACGGAACTCTTGGGAATGATACATAGTGATGTATGTGGTCTCATGTCTACATATGCCAGGAATGGTTCTTCATACTTCATTGCATTCACTGACGATCTCTCAAGATACGGACATATGTTCCTGTTGAAACACAAGTCTGAAACTTTTGAAAAATTCCAAAAATATAACCATAAAGTTGAGAACCAAACGGGTAAAATTATTAAAATCCTTCGATCTGATCGGGGAGGAGAATACTTGAACAATGAGTTCCTTGACTATTTAAAAGAGAATGGGATTCTCTCTCAGCTTACTCCTCCATATACACCACAGCACAACGGTGTATCAGAACGGGGGAATCATACCCTATTAGATATGGTGCGCTCTATGATGAGTACCGCTGAGTTACCTATTTTATTTTGGGGTTATGCGCTTGAGACAACAGCATACCTATTGAATAAAGTTCCATCCAAATCAGTGCATACTACTCTATCTGAGATATGGAATGGGAAGAGGATATGAGATATGGAATGGGAAGAGGCCATATCTTAATTTTATTCAGATATGGGGTTGTCCGGCCTATGTAAAGACATAAAATCCGGACAAACTCGAGGCAAAGTCAGTTCTGTGCAAGTTTATAGGATATCCCAAACATTCGCGTGGGTATATCTTCTACCACTCCGAGGAACAAAAGGTGTTTGTTTCTTAACATGCCACCTTTTTATAAAAAGAATTTCTTGAAAAAGAAATTAGTGGCAAGGAGGTAGAACTGGACGATGTTCCAGCTACACAGACTGCAACTGAAGATTTAGTGAAACCAGAGGATTCGATAGTTTCCAACGAACCCCAGCCTCTCCGCCGATCTAGTAAGGTTCCTCATCTACCTGAGAGATACTATGGTTTTCTCGTTGATGGTGGGAGCGAGGATTGCATCATGGAAGATGATGACCCAACTAGCTTCGAGCAGGCCATCACGAGTAGGGACTCTGTGAAATAGCCGTATGCAATGCGATCTGAGATGGAATCCATGTACACCAACAACGTATGGACTTTGGAAGTTGCTCCTGAAGGGGTAAAACCCATCGGGAGCAAATGGATCTTTAAGAAAAAACTTGGTGTAGATGGAAAAGATGAGATTTTCAAAGCTAGACTTGTTGCAAAAGGTTTTCGTCAACGACCAGGTGTGGACTATGATGAAACCTTTTCTCCAGTGGCTATGCTTAAGTCCATCGAGATCCTACTTGCCATTGCTGCATACCATGACTATGAAATCTGGTAAATGGATGTTAAGACCGCCTTTCTAAATAGTGATTTAGAAGAGAGCGTGTACATGACTCAGCCAGAGGGCTTCATGGACACTGGGAGCAGCGGAAAGGTGTGCAAGCTGCTTAAATCCATCTACGAGTTGATGCAGGCATCGTGGAGTTGGAACATCTATTTTGATGTCGTAGTCAAAGAGTTTGACTTAGTCAAAAACGTAGATGAACCATATATATACAAGAACGTGGCAGAGAGTAAGGTTGTCTTCCTTGTATTGTACGTGGATGACATACTCTTGATAGAAAATGATGTTCATATGCTGCACTTGGTCATGCTCTTCTTATCACATAGATTCTCAATGAATGATCTAGGTGATGCCTCCTACATCTTGGAGATTAAGATCTATAGAGATAGATCTAAATGGATACTGGGAATGTCCCAATCTAGATACATTGACACCATACTAAAGAGGTTTAGTATGGAAGAATCCAAACGTGGGAATTTACGCACGATCACATGACTCACTCTCTCCAAAGAGATGTCTCCCAAGACTAATTTGGAGAGAGCTCGCATGCAAGGGATACCCTATGCTTCAGCAGTAGGCTCTATCATCTACGCGATGTTATGTACCAGGCCTAGCATACTCACTAAGTGTAGTGAGTAGGTATCAAGTAGACCCAGGAGAGAGTCATTGGACAGCTGTGAAGAACATTCTCAAGTACTTAAGAAGGACTAAAGAGATGTTCTTGGTGTATGGTAACGGAGAACTCCAAGTGGAGTCCTTTACCGATTCGAGCTTCCAGAGTGATAAGGACGACTCTAAGTCGGTCTCGGTATTTGTCTTTACCCTCAAAGAAGGGGCGGTTTATTGGAAGAGTTCCAAATAGGAAACCGTGGCAGAATCGACGATGGAAGCTGAATACATTGCTGCCAACGATGCTGCCAAAGAGGCTGTCTGGATAAAGAAGTTCATAACTGAACATGGAGTGGTTCCGTCCATTGAGTATCAAATACCATTGTATTGCGATAACAATGGAGCAGTGGCATTGGCCAAAGAACCCAGGTCCCATCAGCGATCCAGGCATATTCTTAGGTGGTATCACACGATCTGGGAGATAGTTGATCGCCGGGAGATCGAGGTCAGGAGAGTTGACATGAAGGACAACACGGTAGATCTACTCACAAAGGCTATACCCCAGATACAATTTGAGAGACACTTCGGGATGTTGGGTATGAGATACTACAACAACTGGCCTTAGTGCAAGTGGGAGATTGTTAGTTATATGTATGCCCTAGAGGCCATTATTGTACATGTGATGTATATTATACCGGATACTTGGACATATATAGAGAGGACTTTCTTGTTCGACATGATAGTATGCTATCTGGTTGATTTTTGTTTTAACATGTTGACTTGTATATGTTATGTATTTCCCTAGAGGCCATTATTGTACATAAGATGTATATTATAGTGGATGCTTGGATATATATAGACAGAGGACTTTCTTGCTCGATATGATAGTATGCTATCTGGTTGCTCTTTGTCTTAACATGTTGACTTGTATTGTGATATTGTCATGCTCTCATATGTTGATAAAGCCCTTAGGATGTGTACTTGACTACCAGGACTATGATGGAGATCAAACTAGTGGGGCCAAGGGTAGTCCACAAGTACATCCTATAATTGTTCTTAGTCGAGGGTGTATCGAGACAGGGCATCGATATTCCAGAGTAGACTAGCGAATACGCTTCATGACCCATATGATAGGCAATGGATGATCCCACATCCATTGGTGTTTGACATCAAAGATGGTATACGGGTGCTCAGTGGAGACTAGGTACACTGAACGGACTCACCGAGAACTTCTAGTTGGTATTATACCTATCATCAGATAGCAGTTCTTTGGTGACACTGGTACAGATTAGTCTGTAGACCCGAGATCATCATAGAGTCTTGTGTGATTCCCACTGTGCTTTGATTTCCACCTTACCACGTTCAAGAGAACGTGCAAAACTGTGGCTTTTGGGTACCAACCCGAATCACATGGAGGCAATAAGCGATAGGAGGGGATTCGTCTCTCCTGGTATTGGGGGTTGATGTTGCGCTGTGCTCGATTGGCCATAACGATAAGTCCTTGGCCAGGGCTGCTACGGAGATTTACTGATAAGTGCTATCAATAGTTTCTCGACCCGTTATGAGCCTCACATCAGCACGACTTATCGGTTACTGGTGTCTGACATTTACCACCCCTAGACTAGATATACGACATATCAGACGAAGAGACCGGATTGTACGGTAGTGTTACTGACAGGCTTTACAGAAGCTAGAGCGGGCTTGCTTGTTGATCTTCTGATCGCTCAATACTCGGATAGACGTTACATCCAACTAGTACCGCTGACAGTTTGTGGGTGCTTGACATGATCATCACCTACTGCCGGCGTATTGATGAGTCTTTAGAGTCCTACACAGAGGTTTACTGGCTCAGGAAAAATGAAGTAAGAGCACATATGTGATATGTGCGGGACCGAGAATAATACGAGTGTGTGATACCGTAATCTATTCTCTCGATTTATTTGTATCGGTCGGTTATATATGATATAGCCGGGTTATCGATTCAAGTGTTGATACGATAACATGATACATATGATATTAGTCGGTTATATATGATATAGCCGGATTATTAAATCAATTGTTGATTTGATAATTTAATGTATAATTGTATATTTTATATACTAGTTTACATTAACTAATATTAGCTCACTTAAATGTTTCTTTTTGTCACTTGTGTGCATAAGTATATATGTGATATATATTAATGAACATTTTTTTAGTGTCATGCTTGATGATACACTCTGCATGGATGTATGAGACTTACACCATGCTTATGATAATTGTGAGGATTATTTATTTTAAGTAAATCCAAATTTGATGGAAATTAGTCATATGTATGAAGCTTGTGGAAGCTTGTAGATGCATTAACTTAGTCCACTAATTTTGTTTTACTTGAGATATTTATTAACCTAACCATTATCAATTAGCCATGGTTATGTCTCTACATGAGTTAGTATATGATACAAACTCACCCATGGTTGTCATTCACCCTCTCATCTATTATTTCTTCATTTTCTTCAAGCTCAAGAAATAAGCTCTCTATGTTTTTGAGAGAAGAAGAAAAAGAGTGAGAAAATTAATTCTAAAGTGAGCAAAAATCCTACTTCATCAACCTCTACTAGATTAGCCATTTAGTTTAGGGTGCTAGCTTCACTAATCCCACATTATGGATGAGGTAGCTTGGGTTAGTGTCTCCTCGACGTAGATCATCTTCTGCATCGAAGATTTCGTGCAAGCTCATTGCTTTCTTCTTGTGGAGCCACTCTAGAGTCCGCAAGATCACTACTTGGAGCGAAGGGACTACTACACAGAGCTATTGAAGTGAAGGACCAGTCTACAAAGGTTGTATTTCTAGTTCACTTAGTTGTAAAGTTGTTTACAATATGTTTCGTATGATTCTCTAGTTAAACATCCTCGGTTAGAGTTCTTTAGCATGACAAAAATTTCAAATTGGTTTGGACGATGCCACCCGAAACCTTACCGTCGTGCTTAGAAACCCTACAGTGTTATCAGAGATAAGATAGAGAATTTGATGATGTTTGTTAGATTACGAAACTGAAACAACTCCGTAACTTGAAACATCGAAATCAAGTTTCTGTCGAATTTTAAATGGGCTCTAAAATTTTTTTTAGGAACTGCAGAATGTTGTATGTGATATAACATGAACACCATCGAAATTTGAAGCAATTACACCTGTTTTTGGCCGGCCACATCACTATAAAATCCGGCCAGGTCGGTTTGATTAGGGCAGAATGGCTTCTAATTTTTTCAGTGTTCCAGTCTCTTGGTTTTGGTGTTTCAGGTGTTACTTGTTTTTGCTAAAATTTCATGAGATGTTAATTTTCTATAAAGGCAATTCGGAATGTTTCATAGTCGTAATTCTAACATGTTTTCGGGTTAATTTAGACGGTGTTAAAAAGTTCGAACGGATACCAAATACCCACTTTAACCCTTGCCGGAAAATTTTCCAAGAGTTGAATTTTTTCCAAGTTAAAGAACATTCAAATATCATGTAAGTGACTCGATGGACCATCTAGAAGAACAAAACCCTAACTCGATTCTATGACCGTAAGAACCGCTGCCAAACCCTAAAGTTTCCGATAGTTCCGCGGCGTCATGGATGATGCAAGGGTTGACCCTCTACGGTTGGTCCATTGGTACCGTGGCATGTTCTGAGTATTTCTAAACCATGCTCAAGTGTTGAGCTTTTTGGGAAATTTTTGGTATTTGTTGATTCGATCGGAATGTTTAACATCGTCTAGCTATTTGTGGAATGTGATACAATATGTGGAATTCATATAGTTAGGCATGAAATCCGAGATATGTGATATTTCGTGTTTATGATATCTAAGGTGGTTGTGAATTCCAAATGTTGTAGTTTGACATTTTCTTTTCTGCGACCGTAAGTGTAATATGTAGTGTATCGCCAGTTTCGTTTCTATATGTCAACGAAAATTGGGATACGCATATTTACGTTGATGACATGTGATGTTATGCGTTGCTATGATATGTTATATTGGATCGTCGTATTTTGAATAGCTGGGGGTTTTATGTGAGATGAGATTTTTTATTTTCATTCATGTAAAATTCATTATATGTAATATAATTTATTGGGGCACTTCCGGGTTGAGAATAATGTCACTATTGTTAAATTTTATTTACTTTTCCTCATTTGGAAAGACCCAAGGAGGGGAGCATAAGTAACCGGGTTCTAGAGTCCAGTGGGAGACCATCTCGAGGAGTCGAGACCGGGTCTCCTAACTCTAGAATTGGTAGGGTTGCTTGCCGCTCTCGTAGGGGTCTAGGGATGTGGCTTTGGCTATTCATCGCGACCGTAGAATCTGTGTTTTATATATGCTTAAAATAAAACACGGACCCCCTAGTATATCCAATATTTCATATGTTATCTTCTGCTGCTGATATTCTGTGATGTGATCACTTTATATGCTTAAGACGATTGCTTTATTATTATATATATGATATATAATAAACGTTGCTTATGTTTTGCACCCGCGCTAGTCCCGCCCCGCTATGCCGTTAGTTAAGTAACCTAACGGTGCATAACGGGACATTGTGGCGAATGCGGATGGCATAAGCGTACATTGTATTTTCATTTCTTCTGTGATGCTTAGGAAGAATAAATGATGGGACTTCATTAATGAGATTAATGAAAGAAAAGAAACCTAAAAGATGTTGTAGAATCAAATTTTCAAAAAGAGTAGATCTAGTTTTTGCTTTGCATAGCGGTATTCCTTGTAGAATATCCAGCACCTTATTCGATAAGGAAAGAGCCGAGATCCCTTCACTGGGAGAGACCTCTTTAGAAAAACTAGCAGATGCTACAACTCACTCGGTTTTAATTTTGATTGCTTCTATAGTTCTTTTTTTGCATAGTGGTATTTGTGAAATATCCTGCACCTTATTCGATAAGGAAAGAGCCGAGATCCCTTCACCGGGAGTGACCACTTTAGCGAAACTAGTAAAAACCTCAAAAACACCCCTTTATAAAAATCACTCGATTCTACAACGATATCCAGTTCATTATGCAAAAGGTTTTCTTAAAAACCTGTCGTAGCCCTCCGTCATTTCAGATAAGTACTACATAGTATTCGTGCTACGTTTGTTAGTCTGCGTCAAGGCGTAGTGTGCGGTAGCAAACTACTGCTTATCTGCAACATAAGAAGAGATTGGATTAGGGTAGTCATGCGACTTTGTTGGCCTGCGTCAAGGGTCGTGCGGGTGGGTTTAATTCAATCAGGAAATGACGGGTTGAACTTGACTAGCGGACTATGTTTTATTAGCCTGCGTCGAGGTCATAGGACGCTAGGGGAAAAAGTATTATCGAGAATTTCAAGTGTTGAAATTTGCAATAAGATTGCATACCTTCTATGAGATAGTTGGATCCCAATACCCACTGTGAGTAAGAGTTACTCCTGGGAGAGTTTTACACATGACAAATAGTCGATCAAGTAGGTGTCTAGAAAGGTGTTAACGGGATTATGCCTCTAGGAAAACGAGGTTTATTTTAATTAGGTCCGTGTAAAAGCATGGGGAACCTCCCTCAAAGTACCAGCACTAGCCTGGCTGAAAGATTGGCGAACTTGTAAGGTGTAATTAATCCCGGCTAGTCTTACCTTTTAGGGTTTGAAGGAAGATTTGATAAAAACATAGGGAGCCATCCTGATTAGATAAGATAATAACCAATCTAATCTTGCAAGAGCATACGCTAAAGTGTTTTCTTCTCTCTCTCTCTCTCCAGGTAGCGACCATGTCAGGCCTTAATCAAGATAATAATTTGGATGTATTGACCGAACCCGCTTGTTATACTGAGCAGGGGAACGTTGGTTCCGTTCTTTCTTATAATTGTTATAAGACTGAGCAGGAAATAGAACATTATCCGGATTTCCACCCCACCCAAACGAAGAATGAGCATGTTGATGCATCTTCTTCGGATGTGTTTGTTATCAAGAACTGTTTTTCAGTTCTCTACGTCCTGGATATTAGATACCGGATCGGGATCCCATATATGTAATATGTTACATAGGCTAAGGAAAGGTAGAGAACTGGGAATGGGTGATCATTCCGTAAGAGTAGGGAATGGTGCAAATGTTGCAGCCAAAGCAGTTGGTGAATATCACCTTGTATTACCAAATGGTAATACATTAATTTTGAACAAATGCTATTACATACCGACCCTGACATTCAATCTTATATCCGTTTCTTTATTAAGTAAAGAAGGATATAATTTTGTAGTACAGGATAATGTTATGAAAATCTTCCTGGATCAAAAGTTGATTGGATCAGGCTCGTTAAATAATGGCATATAAGTTCTAAATCAAACCACAGTTCTTAATATATAAAACACACATAAGAGGAAGAGTTCAGAAATGAACGAATTCTTTTTATGGTATTGTATAATAGGTCATATCAATGCGACACGACTAGCTAAGTTACATAAAGATGGATATTTGAATTCGTTCGAATTTTCATATTATGACATTTGCCAGTCATATCTCAAAGGCAAGATGACCAAAACTACGTTTACTGGACACGGAGAAAGAGTTACGGAACTCTTGGGACTAATACATGGTGATGTATGCGGTCCCATATCTACACATGCCAGGGATGGTTTCTCGTACTTCATTACATTCACCGACGATCTCTCAAGATACGGACATGTGTTCCTGTTGAAACACAAGTTTGAAGCTTTTGAGAAATTCAAAGAATATAAGCATGAAGTCGATAACCAAACGGGTAAAAGTATTAAAATCCTACGATCTGATCGGGGAGGAGAATACTTGAGCAATGAGTTCTAGGACTATCTAAAAGAGAATGGGATTCTCTCTCAGCTTACTACTCCGTATACACCACATCACAACGGTGTATCGGAGCGGAGGAATCGCACCCTATTAGATATGGTGTGCTTTATGATGAGCACTGCTGAGTTTCGTATTTCTTTTTAGGGATATGCACTGGAGACAGCTGCAGACCTATTGAATATCGTTCCCACCAAATCTATGCCAACTACTCCATATAAGATATGGAAAGGAAAGAGACCATATCTTAATTATGTTAAGATATGGGGTTGTCCAGCATATGTGAAAACACAGAATCCAGACAAGATCGGGGCAAGATCTTTTCTGTGTAAGTTTATTAGATATCCCAAACATTCGTGCGATATATCTTCTACCACATCGAGGAACAAAAGGTGTTTGTTTCTCGACATGCCACCTTCTTAGAAAAGGAATTTCTTGAAAAAGAAATTAGTGGTAAGGAGGTAGAACTGGAAGAGGTTCTAGCTATACAAACTATGACATAAGATTTGGTAGAACCAGAGGATTCGATTATTCCCAACAAACCCCAGCCTTTCCACCGATCTAGTAGGGTTCCTCATCCACCTGAGAGGATTGCATCATGGAAGATGATGACCCAACTAGCTTCGAGCAGGCCATCACGAGTAGGGACTCTGTGAAATGGCCGGATGCAATGCGATCTAAGATGGAATCCACGTAGACCAACAAAGTATGGACTTTGGAAGTTGCTCCTGAAGGGGTAAAACCCATCGGGAGCAAATGGATCTTTAAGAAGAAACTTGGTGTAGATGGAAAAGTTGAGACTTTCAAAGCTAGACTTCTTGAAAAAGGTTTTCTTCAACGACCAAGTGTGGACTATAATGAAACCTTTTCTCCAGTGGATAGGCTTATGTCCATCCGGATCCGAATTGTCTTTGCTGCACACCATGACAACGAAATCTGGCAAATGGATGTTAAGACCGCCTTTCTAAATAGTGATTTAGAAGAGAGCATGTACATGACTCAGCCAGAGGGCTTCGTGGACATGAGGAGCAGGGGAAAGGTGTGCAAGATGCTTAAATACATCTACGGGTTGAAGCTGGCATCGTGGAGTTGAAACATCTGTTTTGATGTCGTAGTCAAAGAGTTTGACTTCGTCAAAAACGTAGATGAACCATGTATATACAAGAACGTGGCAGAGAGTAAGGTTGTCTTCATTTTATTGTACGTGGATGACATACTCTTGATAGGAAATGATGTTCCTATGCTACACTCGGTCAAGCTCTTCTTATCACATAGATTCTCAATGAAAGATCAAGGTGATGCCTCGTACATCTTGGGGATTAAGATCTATAGAGATAGATCTAAACGGATACTGGGATTGTCCCAATCCAGGTATATTGACACCATACTAAAGAGGTTTAGCATGGAAGAATCCAAACGTGGGAATTTACCCATGATCACAGGACTCACTCTCTTCAAAGAGATGTCTTCTAAGACTGATTTGGAAAGAGCTCGCATGCAAGGGATACCCTATGCTTCAGCCGTAGGCTCTATCATGTACACGATGTTATGTACCAGATCCAATGTAGCATAGTCACTAAGTGTAGTGAGTAGGTATCAAGAAGATTCTGGAGAGAGTCACTGGACAACTGTTAAGAACATTCTCAAGTACTTAAGAAGAACTAAAGAGATGTTCTTGGTGTATGGTAACGGAGAACTCTAAGTGGAGTCCTTTACCGATTCGAGCTTTCACAGTGATAAGGACGACTCTAAGTCGGTCTCGGGATTTGTTTTTACCCTCAATAGAGGGGCAGTTTGTTGGAAGAGTTCCAAATAGGAAACCGTAGCAGACTCGACGATGGAGGCTGAATACATTGTTACTAACGATGCTGCCAAAGAGGCTGTCTGGATGAAGAAGTTCATAACTGAACTTGGAGTGGTTCCGTCCATTGAGTATCTAATACCTTTGTATTGCGATAACAATGGAGCAGTGGCATTGGCCAAAGAACCCAGGTCCCATCAGCGATCCAGGCATATTCTGAGGTGGTATCACCTGATCCGGCAGATAGTTGATCGCCGGGAGATAGAGATCAGGAGAGTTGACATGAAAGACAATACAGCGGATCCACTCACAAAGGTCATACCCCAGATACAATTTGAGAGACACTTCGGGATGTTGAGTATGAGATACTACAACAACTGGCCTTAGTGCAAGTGGGAGATTGTTAGTTATATGTATGCCCTAGAGGCCATTATTGTACATGTGATGTATATTATAGTGGATGCTTGGATATATAGAGAGAGAGGACATTCTTGCTCGACATGATAGTATGCTATCTGGTAGCTCTTTGTCTTAACATGTTGACCTGTATATGTTAGTTATGTATATGCCCTAGAGGCCATTATTATAAATGAGATGTATATTATAGTGGATACTTGGATATATATAGAGAGGGCTTTCTTGCTCGATATGATAGTATGCTATCTGGTTGCTCTTTGTCTTAACATGTTGACTTTTATTGTGATACTGTTATGCTCTCACATGTTGATAAAACCCTTAGGATGTGTACTTGACTACAAGGACTATGATGGAGATTGTTGGGATACCTACAACGGCAGCAAGGTTTCGGGAGGCATAACACATGCCAAGTTTAAATTTTTGCCATACTAGATAACCTAAACACAAGATCTTTAACTAGAGAATCAAACAAAACATCGAAGTAAACAACTTTACTTCTAAGAGTAAGGGATTACAACCTTTGTAGTCCGTTCCTTCGCTTCATAAGCTCCAAGATGAGGTCCTTTCGCTGCAATCATCATGAACCTAGACTCTAGAGAGGCTCCATATGATGAATGATGCATCTTGGTTGAAGTCTTCCTTTTCAAAGATGGTCTACCTTGAAGAAACACTAACCCAAGCTCACACTTTTCTAATGAGGTATTAGTGAAGTGAACACCCTAATATAAGTCGCTAGAATAGATGAGGATGATGAAGTAGGAATTTTTCTCTCTTTTTTTTTCTTTATCTCACTTAAAATCATCACAAATGAAAAGGCTAGTGATGCTTTTTCAAGAGAGGAAGAAGAAGAAGAAGAAAGCTTTTGTGATGAATAATGAATTGTTATGTGAGGTTAGAAATGCAACCAAGGTTAAGAATAAGAAGCTTAACCCATGTAGAGAATAAACCATAGGCTAGGGTACAATGGTTAGGTTAACAAATATCTAAATATTATCTAAAGGGTGGACTAAGTCAACACTTCCAAAATATCTCATTTTAAATCCACCATTTAGAATTAACCTAAAATGAATGTTAACCCTAATTGAAACCCTAGCATGGTTTAATCTCAAAACCCTAATTGCATTTGTAACCCTAACATGTTACAATATTATATATCACATATATAATATATAATGTAACATAAGAAAATAATACAATTAACTTATATCGCATATACATCAATGTATTATCCAAGTGAGAAAAAGAATCAATAAAGAGATTTTATATTAGTTAATGTAACTTAATATATCACATATATAATTATACATTAAATTATCGAATCAACACTTGATCTGATAACCCGGCTATATTAACATACAACCGACTAATATAACAAGTACCATTTTATCGAATCAACACTTGATCTGATAACCTGGAAATATCACATATACCCGGCCGATATCACATATCGCGAGAATAAAATACGGTATCTCATATCGTATTATTCTCGATCCCGTACTTATCACATATGTGCTCCTACTCCGTTTTGCCTTAGCCAGGAAACCTTTGTGTAGGACTCTAAAGAATCGTCAATACGCCGACAGTAGGTAATGATCATATCAAACACCCACAAGCTGCAAGCGGTCAGTTAAAAATAACAGCCACCCAGAGCGATCAGAAGATCAACAAGAAAGCATGTACATTCTCCTGTGAATCCAATCAGTAACACTCCCGTACAGTCCGATCTCTTCGTCTGATATGTCGCATATGTAGTCTAGGGGTGGTAAATGTCAGACCCCAATAACCGATATGTCATGTCGATGTAAGGCTCATAACAGGTCGAGAAACTACTGATAACACTTACCAGTAGCACTCCATATCATCCCTGGCCAGGGAGTTCTAGTTATAGCCAATCGAGCACAGCACAACATCAACTCCCTATACCGGGAGAGACAAAACCCCTCCTATCGCTCATTACCTCCATGTGATTCGGGACTGTACCCAAAAGCCACCGTTTTGCATGCCCTCATGGACGTGGTAAGGTGGAAATCAAAACACAGTGGGATTCACACAAGACTCTATGACGATCTCGGGTCTAGGGACTAACACGTAACAGTGTCACCAAAGAACTGCTATCTGACGATAGGTATAATACCATCTAGGAGTTCTCGGTCAGTCCGCTCAGTGTATCCAGTCTCCACTGAGCACCCGTACACCGTCTTTGATGTCAAACACCAATGGATATGGGATCATCCATCGCCCATCATATGGGTCAAGATGCGTATACGCTAGTCTACTCTGGTGTATCGATGCCCTGTCTCGATACACCATCGACTAGGAACAATTATAGGATGTACTCGTTGACTACCCTGGCCCCACTAGTATGATCTCATCATAGTCCTAGTATTCAAGTACATATGCCATGGGCTTCATCAACATGTGAGAGAAAGACAGTAAACCAATACAAGTCAACAAGTTAAGACAAAATGAAACCAGATAGCATACTATCATATCGAGGAAGAAAGTCCTCTCTCTATATATACTGGCATCCACTATAATATACATCATATGTACAACAATGGCCTCTAGGGCATATATATAACTAACAATCTCCCACTTGCACTAAGGCCAGCTGTTGCAGTATCTCATACCCAGCATCCCGAAGAGTCTCTCAAATTGTATCTGGGGAATAGCTTTCGTGAGTGGATCCGCAGTATTGTCCTTCTTGTCAACTCTCCTGACCTCGATCTCTCAGTGATCAACTATCTCCCGGATCAGGTGATACCGCCTCAGAATATGTCTTGACTTCCGATGGGACCTGGGTTCCTTGGCCAAAGCCACAGCTCCATTGTTATCACAATACAAAGGTATTGGATGCTCAATGGACGGAACCACACCAAGTTCAGTGATGAACTTTGATTGATAGAATTTTTGTGTGCTTAGTTAATTACCGCAATCAAGATGGTTTCTCTTGTAGCTAGCCGGTTGAGTACGGGTCGTCCGCAGGGAGATGGGAATCTTTTTCTATGTGCGTTAACGAGTTAAGTCCAAATGTCCAGGTTTGTTTTGAGATTAACTATGTGCTAAAATGATATATAAAGAGAGCTTGTTAGGGTTAGGATTAGGTTAGTTTGAGTTAGGAGTCGCTCACTTCTTTCGTTGCCACTCTTAATATCGGTGTTACGGTAATCGGCAACAACGGGGATTAGCACGACTAGGACGGAACTTGCGAGTATAAGCTAGGCTTTCCAACGCTTAAGTTCTTCCTTTTGGTTCTTGTCCGTCCGTTCTTGGCTCTTAGCCTTAATCTCCGGTTAATTCAACCACAACCGGTCTCACTAAGGAATCACCGCTATCATGTAGGATAGGGTGCCGTAGGGAGCGGATTGTGGTTCAATTAACGGGAGTCCGAATTAAGATGTTAGGCAAGGAAAAAGTGAGAGATATTTTCTTCTCTCAAACTTTCCTTATCCTACCCTAACAAGTAAGAAAACTACTCACTCATTACAAGAAAAAGAAAATACAACAAAGGAGGAAGATAGAAAGAAAGAGGTTAGAAGATTACAACTAGCTCTTTGAGACCTCACTTTGGCAAGGATCAAGCTTAAGCGTTATTGTTGTTAAGGATAAAGAAAAAGAGAACAAGAAAGAAACAAACACAAATAACAACAACTAGATTAGCAAATGAAAAATACAAGCAATTATCATTAACAACATAACAAGACAAGCATGGTAACAAAAAGAACTCTTTTATTCATTCTTCACTCATGAAAAGCTCTCTACAAAGTTTTAATGAGAAAAGATGAAAAGAGGAAGAAGAACTACAAAATGTATCCTAGAATTTTTACACAAGAATAAGCACACTTCACTTGGCATTGTTCTGGGCTATTTATAGGCAGGAAACTAAAAACCTAGGGCAATAATCTGTCCACACATGAAATTCCAAAACTGCCCCCAAAATATAAGATACTGCCGACTTTGTCAGGCCGCGGTTCCGCGGCCTAAGCGTGCTTATGCCGCTGAACCGCGGCCATTATGGGGAGTTAGGCCTTCGGTTTTTTTTCGGTTTCCCTGGTTTTGTGTACTCTTCAGTGTGGTATATGTTGTTTCCCAGAATCTCTTCACAATATTTCCAAAATTTCAGCAGAACAAAAGGTGATGTGATGTGGATCTTTTGTCATGATTTTTCTTGAGCTCCGTGTAGATATGTTGGATCTTGTGTTGACATTGAGGTTTGTGCATGAAAATGACATTGATTTGCTATTTTGTCCCTTAAACTGGTGTGCGGCAACATACGGATAGAAAGCGGAGACCCGTGTTTTATCTGTGGTTGGTAGTAATCCGGAATTTGTCGTGCTTTTCCATGAATTTCACTGTTTAGAGCTGAGAACATGTATCCTGCAATTAACTAGCAAACACGGCTCAAGAGTACCTACCGATAAGCAATGTGATAAAATTGGGCGGTATAAAAATGCAAAAATCTGATATGAACAAATACCCCCAAACTTATCATTTGCTCGTCCTGAGAAAATCCAATTTATTCACAAAAATTCCTAACCTCACTTTCGCAGGGAACGCGATTGCACTGAGCATATGCAACAAGCCGTTAAACCTCTAGGTGTCCCTAGTAGGAGGAGTGTTGTCTTCTGAGGGTTTTCAGCGGATACTACCCACAAAATCCGGTCAAGCTAGTTTTACAAAATAACTATGATTCAAACCCTAAAGTTTTGTTTCAGAAAATAACAATTCTATGATCCTAAGTCTAGATTATAGAACCTTTATTTTTCACATCTCGCTTCTTATTTAACTAATGATTTTATATGTCTTTACGTGCAATACAAATAGTGTCGTTAAGTTCCAGAAGGATCGGTTAGAGTCATCATGTCACACAATAAAGCCCAGATAACAATTTTAAAAGGATCTCATAAGTTTTATAAAGAGTTAAGTATTTTTCAAGTTTCGTTTTCCAGTAAGGTTTCAATTTCAGAATTTCTATCTTCCTTAACAGGAAACTAGGTCTTATTTTTCACTTCACCTTTTTCTTGTTTTCATTTCATACACACCTCTATGAACGTGCAATAGTTTTTATCATAGAATAAAACCTTAATATCTCCGCTAGAAATATTTTTTTTATAAAAACCTGTCTTTTGTCAAGATTATTCTCACACAATGAACCATTAGGAATTTTAACTCGGAGAGAACACTTGCTTGACTTTGTTTTAATCTGGACTTTCTAGGCTTCTTAACGAGCTTTGGGCCAATGCACCCAAACCAGTTGGCTTTAGGGCATTAGGTGTAGAGACACCCCAGCGGACTTAATTACTCAAGTTACCTAGGACAAAAAACAAAAGACAATTTAGCGTGAAAATCATGATGATTCAATGCGAACGGAGATATAACCGGCAGTTCAGTTATTTTTTGGGATAAAAGACATGTTTAGTGGGTTAGGTGTGTAATCATTCCAATCAAGTTTCAGATGGATTATTTTTCAGAATTAGTTCCAATTAAGGCATCAATAACATTCCTTCATATTCGCTTCACTTCATAAAATATTCTTGATATTACTTATTTCAGAACAAACCTATTTGATCCTCAGAAAATCATTTATCCATTTAAAAGTTTTTAGACATAATAGACTTGTCATCTAATTTCCAAAACTCACGACACGTGTAGTGTGATGTAAAGACGTATATCAGCTATAGTTAACTTCAAAGGAGAGTTATCTTTCAGGTTTTCAAAATCTAAAAATAAGATTTAGTTATTCTTATCTTATCAAACAAAACCGTCGAAATATTGAATCTGAGTTCTCCCAGCTAACTTGACAGAAAAGTTTTATGTTTTTAGAAAATTTTCTGATTTTTATGGATTTTATGGATTTTAGTATGCAGATGCAAAATATACATATGAATGCGAAGGTTAGAAATGCGTACCGAGTGTACCCCCAAACTTAAACTGGACAGTGTTCTCACTGTCATTGCATGAAGAGATCATTGAAGGGTCAAAATTGTCGGTTAGATATACATTTTTTTTAAAGAAAAGAAGAATAGTAAAAATGGAAAAGAATATCCACAAATATATAGAAAAAGGTATATACATACCCCCAAACTTATTTGGAACAGTGTCCACTGTTCTTGGCTGGATAACCGAAGTTTGGTGGTAGGCAGAGGAAGATTATGCAGGGTAAACCGGCTCCTGTAAGACCAGGAGCTCCTTTGTTGGTTCGGCGCTAAGGTACGGTTTAAGTCGGTGTCCGTTTACTTTGAAAAATGAACCGTCCTTTGGATTCTCCAAATCCACAGGGCCATACGGATACACATTCCGCACAAAGTATGACCCTTTCCAGTGAGATTTAAGCTTACCTGGATGGAAATATAGCCGGGTGTCGTAAAGCAGCACCTGTTGACCAGGTGTGAAAGTTTTGCGCAAAAGGTGTTTATCGTGAAACACCTTCGTTCGGTTCTTAACAACAACCGCGTTTTCGTAAGCCTCATCCCTAAGCTCGCACAATTCGTTCAACTGCAGCTTCCGATGGCTGCCCGCATCTTCGAGAGACAGATTCAGCTCTTTTATCGCCTAAAATACGCGATGCACTATTTCCACAGGTTGGTGGCAAGCCTTTCCGTACACAAGCCGATAGGGAGACATGCCAAGATCGGTCTTATAAGCAGTTCGAAATGCCCAAAGGGCATAAGTGAGTTTAACGACCAATCTTTACGGTTCTTAGAAACCGTCTTCTCCAGTATCTGCTTGATTTGCCGATTTGAAACTTCGGCTTGCCCACAGGTTTGGGGGTGGTAGGGCGTAGATAGCTTATGATTAATGGAATATTTCTGCATCAAGGCCTCGAAAGTTTTATTGCAGAAATGGGTTCCATTGTCGCTAATGATCGCTCGGGGGTGCCCAAACCGGGAGAAAATATTTTCCTTAAGAAATCTAACGACAACCTTGTTGTCGTTAGTCCGGCTGGGCACAGCCTCGACCCACTTAGAGACGTAATAAACAGCGAGAAGGATATACAGGTTCCCAAAAGAGCTGGGAAACGGCCCCATGAAATCGATCCCCCAAAATTCGAAAATCTCCACAACCAAGATTGGTTGGAGCGGCATCTCGTTCCTCCTGGATATCCGCCCCAAGTGTTGGCACCGGGAGAAAGTCTTGCAGTAGTCATGAGCATCTTTGAAGAGTTGTGGCCAGTAGAAACCACACTGCAAGATCTTCTCAGCTGTCTTTCTGGGGCCAAAATGCCTGCCACATGCTTGATCGTGGCAAAATGACAGCACACTCTTGAATTCATCGTCAGGGACACACCGACGAATAATCTGGTCGGGACAGTACTTGAACAGATAGGGTTCGTCCCAGTAAAAGTGTTTTACTTGGGATAAGAATCGAAGTCTGTCCTGACTTGACCATTTAGTCGGAAGTAATCCTGTGGCTAAATAATTCACAATATCTGCGAACCAAGGCTCGCGAGATATGTCAAGAGCTGTTCATCCGGAAAAACGTCATTGATCGGAATTTGAAGCGACGGCGAAGAAGGAAGTCGTGAGAGATGGTCGGGGACTACGTTTTCACATCCTCTTTTGTCCTTGATGACAAGGTCAAACTCTTGAAGCAAGAGGATCCAACGTATCAGCCGAGATTTTGCATCTTTCTTCGCAAAAAGACGGCGCAGAGCAGAATGGTCTGTGTAGACAATGACTGGAGAGCCGATGAGGTAGGGCCTGAACTTTTCTAAAGCAAATACAATAGCCAAGAATTCTTTCTCAGTTGTTGTATAATTAAGTTGGGCGTCGTTCAGGGTTCGGCTAGCATAATAGATTTCGTGCGGCATCTTGTTGATGTGTTGTCCAAGGACAGCACCAATGGCAAAGTCGGATGCTTCACACATAATCTCAAATGGGTGCGTCCAGTCAGGAGAAGAAAGAATGGGAGCAGAAGTGAGTGAGCTTTTTAATGACTCGAACGCAGTCACACAGCTCGAGTTGAAGTCGAATGGCGTGTCCTTGGCCAGCAAAAGAGTCAAGGGCCTAGCAATCTTGCTAAAGTCCTTGATGAACCGTCTATAGAAACCGGCATGGCCAAGGAAGGCTCGGATGTCTCTGACACATCTGGGTGGAGGGAGATTGGAAATGACCTCAATCTTCGCTTTGTCAACATCTATGCCATTTTGCGAAATGATATGTCCTAAGACAATACCTTCGCGCACCATGAAGTGGCACTTCTCCCAATTCAAAGTGAGGTTCTTGTCCTTACATCGGGTAAGGGCAGCATCAAGATGCAGCAAACACTCATTAAAGGAATCGCCGACGATGGAGAAATCGTCCATGAAAATCTCCAGGAATTTTTCCACCATGTCGGAGAAGATTCCCATTATACACCGCTGGAAGGTAGCAGGCGCATTGCATAACCCAAAAGGCATGCGACGATATGCAAACGTGCCGAAAGGACAAGTGAATGTGGTCTTGTCCTGGTCTTTTTCGGCGATGGGAATCTGATTATAGCCGGAGTAGCCATCAAGAAAGCAGTAGTACTCGTGTCCTGCCAATCGTTCAAGCATTTGGTCAATGAAAGGTAGCGGAAAGTGGTCCTTCCGCGTTGCGGCGTTGAGTTTTCTGTAATCGATGCATACTCGCCACCCAGTCTGGGTGCGAGTAGGGATTAACTCGTTTGCCTCGTTAGTGATGACCGTTATGCCTGATTTCTTGGGGACAACGTGAATGGGGATAACCTACTGGCTATCAGAGATAGGGTAAATGATACCACTATCCAGACACTTTACGATTTCCTTTTTCACAGCCTCCTTCATGACTGGGTTGAGTCTCCTTTGTGGATCCCTGGCTGGTTTGGCATCATCCATCGGATGAATGTGATGTTCAATGATCAGGGGACTAATCCCCTTGATGTCCGCCATGGACCAGCCAAAAGCTTGCCTATTGCTGTGCAAGACCGCAAGAAGGGTTTTCTCTTGCTCTGGAGCTAGAGAAGCCGAGATGATAACAGGAAGGGTCTCATTCTCACCCAAGTAAGCGTACTTAAGGTAAGACGGCAAAGACTTGAGTTTGAGCGTTGGAGGTGAAACGATTGAAGGCAAGATTGGTGAAATGGTCTCGAACTCAAAGGATTCCAGCAAAGGTTAAAAACGAGTGTAAGCGACCGAGTTGGATGGTTCAGGTAACTCATCCGGAAATTCGAAGGATTCAAACTCGGGTGGTGAGTGGCTAAGATCGTTCGAGAAAGTGAAACATTTGTAGTCATTGTCGGGTGCAGAAACAGCAGCAGGTTCGAAGAGGAATGCACTAGTGGCATTAAGGTTATCGTGATCGAACAAAAACTCCTCGAATTCACACTCTTCTGGGGTGATCTCCTGGATTAAGCAAACGTCTAGTATATGAGCATTAGGTTCGGTGGGCTGATTCCCCAACCTAAAAATGTTGAGTTCAATTGTCATGTTTCCAAAAGATAGGTTCATCGAACCATTTCGATAATTGATCACAGCATTTGAGGTTGCAAGGAATGAGCGACCGAGTATCACCGGAATTTGATTCCGGGGGTTAGCTACAGGCTGTGCATCTAATACATTGAAGTCAACGGGGAATATGAAGTCCCCAACCTTGATTAACACATCCTCTAGCTCACCCCTAGGATTGGTGATTGATCGGTCGGCCATTTGGAGAGTACAGTATGTGGGTTTCAGCTCTCCTACACCTAGTTGCTCATATGCTGAGTACAGAAGCAGGTTAACACTGGCACCAAGATCTAATAGTGCGCGGTTGATGTTCTTATCCCCAATGATAATAGAAATCGTAGGAAAGCCAGGGTCCTTCCGTTTTTGAGGTAAAGATTGGGTAAGAGCATCACTCACAGCACTAGCCAAGAAAACTTTCTTGGGTACCTGAGATTTCCTATTTTTCGTGCACAAGTCCTTTAAGATTTTCGCATAGGACGGGACTTGTAGGACAACATCTAAAAGGGGAATGTTGATGTTAACCTGCTTAAACAACTCCAGAATCTTCTCCATTTGTGGATTTTCTTTATTGGACCTCAACCGGTTTAGAAATGGAACGTTTTTAAAATTGGTTGAGTCCAATGCTTGTGGAGGAGATTGTGGAGTTGGAACGGATCCCGGAGCTGTTGTTTTCGTGGAGTGAGAAGTGGGTCCGTTCAGAGCAGAAGTAGAAGAAGAAGAAGAAGAAGAGCTTTTTAACGAATGGAGAATAGGATCAGAAGACGAAGAAGAAGAAGAAGCGGTCGGGGTGTCATTATCCTCAATTGTTGTGCCGATGTTGTTTGTGCAGCATCCTTCCCAATCTCAATGTAGTCACGGCACTCACATTATGGTTCTGTTGTTCAAGAGCAACATGTACATTATGTGGGTGACCGGGATTTGGGAGTGGTTGAGATGGAAGCTTCCCTTTTTCTCGCTCGCTTAACACCGCATTCAGCTGTGCAATCTGGCCTTCGATGGTCTTGATGCTTTGCCCGTGTGCAGCAGTGTGTTGCACCAAAGACTGAATAGATGACTGGATGTTTGCGGTGGATTGTGTCGATTGTTTAACGAACGCCTCCAAACTTCGTTCTAGCTAGGAAACCTTATCGTTGTTTGATGGAACAAAGTTGTTTTGCGGAAAAGAATTGTTGGGTGCAAAGTTGTTCGTCTGATTTTGAAAAGGTTGGGGTTGGAAGGGCTGCTGAAACTGATGTTGAGTTTGTTGTTGCGCTTGTTGTTGCGGAGGAGGGGGCCTCTGGAAATTGTTGCCTTGGAATTGATGCCGATTCTGATTCCAGGCAAAATTGGGGTGGTTCCTCCAACCGGGATTGTAGGTGGAAGAGTATGGATCATTTCTCTGTCTTTGCTGAAATGCAGTATTAACCTGATCCTGTCCTAGAGATGGTGGATTGTAAGGACACTCTTCGGTTAAGTGAGAACGATCGGAACAACAAGAACAAATGGTACGAAGGGGAAGAATAGGGGCAGGAGCAGGAGATGAAAATTTGCTCTCTATCGCTTCAAGTTTTCTCGTTATTGCAGCCATTTCAGCTTTCATCGCAATAGAGACATCAAGTTGGTGAATGCCTACCCTAGACTGACCAGTAGAAGTGGAGGAAGAAGAAGAAGAAGTTGGTCTGGTGCTCTCCTATTGAAGCGTTTGTTCCGCAAGGTCGTCGAAGAATTGCCACGCTTCCTCGTCAGATTTCGATAGGAAGTAGCCCTGACAAATGGTTTCCAACAACTGCTTGGTTGCTGGGTTCAGGCCCTCGTATAAGGTTTGGCAAAGTTGCCATTTCTCAATACCATGGTGAGGGCACTGAACAAGAAGGTCTTTATACCGATCAAAGCACTTCCAGAAGGGTTCAGTAGGGAGCTGGGAGAATTGGTTGATTTCGTTACGGATCCTCGCGGTTTTATGATTCGGATAGAATTTCTTAAGAAACGCTTTCACAAACTCGTCCCAACTGGTTATGGAGTGGGAAGCAGTGCTATACAGCCACTTTTCAGCAGGATCGCACAAAGTGAACGGAATGACCCGTAGCCGTATAGCATCGTCCGACAGCTGGGCCGTTTTCATCATGACAAAAACGTTTTGAAACTTGTTGATGAAGATATAGGCATCTTCAAATTCAAGCCCATGAAATTTCGGAAGCATGTTAATGAAGTGGGGCTTAATTTCAAAATTATCCCCATTGGCCGGTGGAAGGGAAAGACAGGTGGGAAGTGCAGAGCGGGTGGGATAGCAATGATCCTGGAGCACGATTCGCTGTGGCGCTACGACAGGCGGTGGTGGTGGGTTATTCGCATACATAGGAGGTCGAATCAATCCCGGGGGAGTTGAAGGGATGTTTGGATTAAATCCTGACATCGCGGAAGAAGAGGTTGGTGATAGTGAAGGTGAGGATGTATGAACAGAATTCCGGTCAACGTCGGAGTTGGCCGGCAAAGGTAAGGGTGAAAGAGGCGTGGACGGAATTTCGATGTCTGGGTCGATTGCGTAGTTGGTAGCGACTAACGTAACGCGGACTAGGCGGGTGCTAGTGTCCCGAGTCTAAGAGGACATACACTAAACGAGTTTAGTATAGTCAAAGTGGAGAAGGTGACGGTAAGAAAACGTTAATGGAGAAATACGATAGGTGGTGGGTGAAAAAATGGGATTTTGGCGACAAAGGGCAAGTTTTTATAAAAGTTTTTGGTTTTTGTGTTTTTTTTTGCTTTTTAGAAAGAGCTTTACAGAAATATGTACGGACTTACGGCTTTAAACAATCACAGACAAAATATGCATAATCACACCTAGATCTAGGGTCACCTAGGTCAGCTAGACAGCTCCTAACTGTTCCAAAGGGCTAGAAATAGGACCTCAAACCGCCTCATCTCCGTCAATTGCGGCCAGGTAAATGCCAGGTAAGTGGGAGGCTCCCCACTACGTAAGTAGTGGTCCTAATTAAGTAACCACTTACCTTGGACACACTTGCCTAGACACCGCAAAGTCAGGATAGGATAAACGGCCGATGCCTTTAACTAGTCCTATGTCCTATTGAGCGTGAAGTCCTTAGGGCTGAGTCTAGTATTTTTTAATTAAACAATGGTCAATGCATATGCTTTTTATGATTTCTGGGGTCCTGGGAAGGGTGATGAAATCTCCACCCAATCTGGATTGGTTTCAAGCCCCTTAAAGTCCGTATTAATATATGCGAAGCAGTAACAATCGACTGCAATCAAAAAAAAATTTATTTTTTAGCGTGGCGCAAAGAATCCTGCACAAAAACAATTTATTGAAAGAGGGAAGATAGTTTGCGCAAAGAATTCTGCAGAAAACACAGTTCAGTGGAGTTCAGAGGAGTGGGGAGAGAGGAATAAAGACTCACAGAAAATTTGAAACCCTGAAGGCACCAAATGGCCGCGGTTCCGCGGCAAGAAGGAGGGATTGAGCCTCCAAATTTTTTGTGTGTTCTTGATGGGGTGTCCACTTCTTGTCTGAAGCTCCTGAATCATGGATTGCTTACTGGATCTGCTCCAGAATCTTTCAGTAGACCGTTTTTTTCCGTCTTGATCACTCGCGGTGTAGCAGCAAGATATAGGTCTAACTTTCCACGCCATTGGCACAAAACTCGACCGTCTTTTTATCATGCACACTTGCACAAAAACTAATCAAAAATAACAAGATGGTTTTTTACAATGTATATTTTTTTGTTTTGTTTTTCGGTTATATTTATATTCATAAATGAACCCGAAATTACACAAAGAAATAAACTACCGTCTTCCCGGCAACGGCGCCATTTGATTGTTACAGTTTTTGCGTGTTCAAGTTTATTACCGCAATCAAGACGGTTTCGCCTGTAGCTAGCCGGTTGAGTACGGGTCGTCCGTAGGGAGATGTGAATCTTTTTCTATGTGCTTTAACGAGTTAAGTCCAAATGTCCAGGTTTGTTTTGAGATTAACTATGTGCTAAAATGATATATAAAGAGAGCTTGTTATTGTTAGGATTAGGTTAGTTTGAGTTGGGAGTCTCTCACTTCTTTCGTTGCCACTCTTAATATCGGTGTTACGGTAATCGACAACAACGGGGATTAGCACGACTAGGACGGAACTTGCGAGTATAAGCTAGGCTTTCCAACGCTTAAGTTCTTCTTTTTGGTGCTTGTCCATCCGTTCTTGGCTCTTAGCCTTATCCTCTGGTTAATTCAACCACAACCGGTCTCACTAAGGAATCACCGCTATCATGTAGGATAGGGTGCCGTAGGGAGCGGATTATGGTTCAATTAACTGGAGTCCGAATTAAGATGTTGGGCAAGGAAAAAGTGAGAGATTTCCTTCACTCAAACTTTTCTTATCCTACCCTAACAAGTAAGAAAACTACTTATCCATTACAAGAAAAAGAAAATACAACAAAGGAGGAAGATAGAAAGAAAGAGGTTAGAAGATTACAACTAGCTATTTGAGACCCCACCTTGGCAAGGATCAAGCTTAAGCATCATTGTTGTTAAAGATAAAGAAAAAGAGAACAAGAAAGAAACAAACACAAATAACAACAACTAGATTAGAAAATGAAAAATACAAGCAATTATCATTAAGGACGTAACAAGACAAGCATGGTAACAAAAACAACTCTTTTATTCATTCTTCATTCATGAAAAGCTCACTACAAAGTTTTAATGGAGAAAAGATGAAAAGAGGAAGAAGAACTACAAAATGTATCCTAGAATTTTTACACAAGAATAAGCACACTTCACTTGGCATTGTTCTGGGCTATTTATAGGCAGGAAACTGAAAACCTAGGGCAACAATCTGTCAACACATGAAATTCCAAAACTGCCCCCAAAATATAAGATACTGCTGACTTAGTCAGGCCGCGGTTCCGTGGCCTAAGCGTGCTTATGCCGCGGAACCGCGACCATTATGGGGAGTTAGGCCTTCAGTTTTTGTCGATTTCCCTGGTTTTGTGTACTCTTCAGTATGGTATATGTTGTTTCCCAAAATCTCTTCACAATATTTCCAGAATTTCAGCAGAACAAAAGGTGATGTGATGTGGATCTTTTGTCATGATTTTTCTTGAGCTCCGCGTAGATATGTTGGATCTTGTGTTGACATTGAGCTTTGTGCACGAAAATGACATTGATTTGCCATTTTGTCCCTTAAACTGGTGTGCGACAACATACGGATAGAGAGCGGAGACCCGTATTTTATCTGTGGTTGGTAGTAATCCGGAATTTGTCGTGCTTTTTCATGAATTTCACTGTTTAGAGCTGAGAACATGTATCCTGCAATTAACTAGCAAACACGGCTCAAGAGTACCTACCGATAAGCAATGTGATAAAAATTGGGCGGTATAAAAATGCAAAAATCTGATATGAACAAACTTCTTCATCCAGACAGCCTCTTTGGCAGCATCGTTGGCAGCGATGTATTTAGCCTCCATCGTCGAGTCTGCCACGGTTTCTTGCTTGGAACTCTTCCAATAAACCGCCCCTCTATTTAGGGTAAAGACAAATCCCGAGTGCGACTTAGAGTCGTCCTTATCACTTTGGAAGCTCGAATCGGTAAAGGAATCCACCTGGAGTTCTCCGTTACCATACACCAAGAACATCTCCTTAGTCCTTCTCAAGTACTTGAGAATGTTTTTCACAGCTGTCCAGTGACTCTCTCCTGGATCTGCTTGATACCTACTCTTTACACTTAGTGAGTATGCTACATCGGGTCTGGTACATAGCATCGCATACATGATAGAGCCAACTGCCGAAGCATAGGGTATATCTTGCATGCGAGCTCTCTCCAAATCAGTCTTAGGAGACATCTCTTTGGAGAGAGTGAGTCCAGAGATCGTGGGTAAATACCCACGCTTGGATTCTTCCATACTAAACCTCTTTAGTATGGTGTCAATGTACCTGGATTGGGACAATCCCAGTATCCGTTTAGATCTATCTCTATAGATCTTAATCCCCAAAATGCAGGAGGCATCACCTAGATCTTTCATTGAGAATCTATATGATAAGAAGAGGTTGACCAAGTGCAGCATAGGAACACCATTTCCTATCAAGGGTATGTCATCCACATACAATACGAGGAAGACAACCTTACTCTCTGCAACCTTCTTGTAAATACAAAGTTCATCTACGTTTTTGATGAAGTCAAACTCTTTGACTACCACATCAAAATAGATGTTCCAACTCCACGATGCCTGCTTTAACCCGTAGATGGATTTAAGCAGTTTGCACACCTTACCGCTGCTCCCACTATCTACGAAGCCCTCTGGCTGAGTCATGTACACGCACTCCTCTAAATTACCATTTAGAAAGGCGATCTTAACATCCATCTGCCATATTTCGTAGTCATGGTATGCAGCATTGGCAAGCAGGATCCGGATGGACTTAAGCATAGCCACTAGAGAAAAGGTTTCATCATAATCCACACCTGGTCGTTGTCGAAAACCCTTTGCAACAAGTCTAGCTTTCAAAGTCTCAACTTTTCCATCTACACCAAGTTTCTTCTTAAAGATCCATTTGCTCCCAATGGGTTTTACTCCTTCAGGAGCAACTTCCAAAGTCCATACTTTGTTGTTGTACATGGATTCCATCTCAGATCGCATTGCATCCATCCATTTCATGGAGTCCCCACTCGTGATGGCCTGTTCCAAGCTAGTCGAGTCATCATCTTCCATGATGCAATCCTCGCTCCCACCATCGATTAGAAAACTGTAGTATCTCTCAGGTGGATGAGGAACCCTACTAGATCGGCGGAGTGGCTGGGGTTCGTTGGGAACTACTGAATCATCTGGTTCCATTAAATCTTCGGTCGCAGTTTGTGCTGCTAGAACCTCTTCCAGCTCTACCTCATCGCCACTAATTTCTTTTGCAAGAAATTTCTTTTCTAAAAAGGTGTCATGTTGAGCAACAAATACCTTTTGCTCCCTACTGTAGTAGAAAAAATATCCATAAGAATTCTTTGGATATCCCACAAACTTGCATAAAACTGATCGTGCCTCGATTTTGTCCAGATTTTGCCTTTTGACATAGGCCAGACAACCCCATATCTTTACTCGTTTAAGATATGGTCTCTTCCCACTACGCATCTTATATAGTGTGGTAGGTACAGATTTAGATGGAACTTGATTTAATAGGTATGCTGCTGTCTTAAGCGCATAACCCTAGAAGGAAATAGGCAACTCAGCAGTGCTCATCATAGAGCGTACCATATCTAATAAGGTGCGATTCCTCCTCTCCGATATACCGTTGTGCTGTGGTGTATAAGGAGGAGTAAGCTGAGAGAGAATTCCATTCTCTTTTAGATAGTCTAGGAACTTATTGTTAGTGTATATGCCCTAGAGGCCATTACTGTATCATACTAGTTTGTATATTACTTAATGGAAGCTTGGGATATTCACCTTGTATAAACAATCTTGCTCGATATAGTAGTATGATACTTGGTTTGTTTCTACTTCAATGTGTACATGTGTTTATTTTAGTATATCACCTATACACATTAGTGGAGCCCTTAGGATCTTTGCTTGATTACCGGCGTTGTGATCGTAGTCACACTAGTGGGGGCTGGGTAATCTATAAGCACATCCTTATACAGGTCCCTAGTCGCAGGACTATCGAGACAGGGCATCGATACTCCGGAGTAGACTAGCGTATGCGCTTCTCATCCCAGTGTGGGAGATGGTCTGTCCCACAGCCATCAGTACGTCGTACTGTAGATAGTATACGGGTGCTCGTTAGGTTACGAGTACACTGGACATGACTCGTCGGGAACTGACCGGTTGGTACTATACCTATCGTCAGTTATCAGTTCCAGGTGACATGAGTACAGCTTAGTCCGCTGACTTGACACTGTCACTTCACCTCGAGTGTGTTCCCACTGTACTTTGATTACTACCCTACCACGGCTCAAAGGAGTCGTGCAAACAGGTAGTAGTTGGGTGCAGTCCCGAAGCACTTGGAGGCAGTGACGGTTAGACAGGATTCGTCTCTCCCGGTATTGGGGGTTGACATCGCGCTGTGTCAAGGAGAGCCATTACACAAGTAGTCCCTGGCCAGGGCAATCGAGATATACTGGTAGGCTTCCAGTGTTATCTCAGGGTGTTTTGGGTTTCACTCCGACACGACTTGTACCGCTATTAGGAGACTGACGTTTACCGCCCCCCTAGGCCCGCCATGCGATGTATCAGACAAACAGACCGGACTGTACGGAGATTGTCACATTCAGGCTCAGTAGGAGTTCAGATGGGTTTCACCTCGTCAGCCTTCTTGTCGGCATCTACCTGGGGACCGTTACGCACAGCTAGTGCCGCTTGCGGTCTATGGTTAAATCCAATGCCAGCGTAGTGTCGAGTCTTTAGAGTCCCACACAGAAAGCTATTCGCCTTTAGGCAAAAGAGTAGAGGTTTTGCGACAGGTCGCATGGTTTTGCGACAGGGTTCGGTCACATCCGTGCACTTATGCACGTACAGTGTCCGGACAGTTAACACTAGCGGGCTTTGGTTTAAGCCAGATCCTAGTGTACGTTTTGGGATTGGATTTATCCAGTATGGATCGTGTTCCTCGGAACGCGGATACGGGTGTGTATGCACAGTTGACGGAGAGACAGAGGCGGAGGATTCTCATTAGGGTTGTTGACCGTTGACCGTTGACTATTGACTTTTTGCTCAACCCTAATGAGAATATGATATATGATTAACAATAATATTAATTAAGTATTGTGGTGACATGGTTGTTGAGGGGTTGACTTTGTTGACTTGTTGACTTTGTTGACCGGTTGACTAGGTTGGACTAGTTGACCATCATGATGACAATGGCTATCATTTCATGGCAAAGACTTTTTACTTGCTTGTTTCTCTTGTGAGAAATGAGTGCATGAAATGATATGGCTATTGTAGCTTAAACCATTTACACAATACTTGATTACTATTTTTGTGATGATGGTTTTGGATTATGAGAGCCAAGAGAGAAAAGTCTTTCTCATTCTATCATTCTCATTCTCTCTCTTGTTCTTGAGCTCTCATCTCCTTCCTCTTGCTCTCCTTCTCTTTAGTCTATGGTTCACTTGTCTCATGTGTTGAGAACCAAGAACCATAGAGAAAATCCCAACTCACTTTTCTCTACTCACTCTAGTTCACAAGGTTTAGCAAACCAATTGAACTAGTTTCTTCAAAGATCGAAGAAGAAGCCAAAGGTAGAAGCTTTCGGGTGGATCTATCTTTGGCGCAAGGAGACGACGGAACGAAGCCGATCCGGACAACCATCGAGAGTCAAAGAAGAAGGAGTTCAAGAAAGAAAGGTATAACCCCCAAACCGAGTAGTTAACAACTCCTAGTTAGGTTGTTAGTTAGATGTTTTACAAAGATCCGGTTTTGAGTCCATGTTACCACCTCTAGAAAATTGTTTTTCACCAAATTCCGCATGCCCGAAAGTACCGGGAGAGGTAGCATGGACTTACAGTGGTATCAGAGCCTAGTTAAACTCTATCTAACATGTTAGCGAAGTAACTAGAAGATCGATCAAAGAAAAAGTCACGAAACAAACCCGAGTTGTCAAGTTTCTGCCGATTTTTATTCTGTTCAAAAGTTGATAAATTTCATCTTAAAAATCGGCTCAGGCTTTTTATAGAATAACCACAAAATTTGGTCCCACGAACCGTTCAAAGCACCGCGGAAACGCGGCGGGAGCACGCTCCCGCCGCGGTTCCGCGGCCAAGTTGACTCAGCCGAGGTCCAAATTTGGTGCAGTGTATTTCTGGGGTTGTTTTGGGATTTTTGGAATATGTATTTTCTGCACAGATTTTCCAGAACGAAAATTTTGTGTTTGGGGCCTATAAATCCGTATTTTTTTATCGAACTTCTAAAAGACTTAAGCTGACGGGTTTTTCTGTGATGTGATATTTGTATTGAACGTCTACTAATCGCTATATGTCGATTAGTGGGGGTTATACAAATCTGTGATCTGTAATGTTATTGGTTTGTGTATATGAATTCATTGGATTGTCGCGGGTGAATAGCCGGGGGTTGTGAGTCGAGAGTTTTCTTTTCTTTCAATTCATGTAAATTTGTAAATTGATGTAATAATTATTTGTATGGCCGCACAACCGGGTCGGGGTTGTAGCCGTCATTGTATAATTTCTTTTTACTGTTTTTGCTCCTAGGATAGACCCATTGAGGGGGTGCACAAACTACCGGGTATGCCGAAGTGCCGAGTGGCCTACTCACGGGGTTGAGGGAGGTTGCTTCGCTTCGGGTACTTGGCGGGTAGTTTGCCGCACCCGTAGGGGTCTTGGGTGGGGTTTTGGCTATTCACCGCGATCGTGAAATCTGCTTTTCGTTACAGGCTCGTACGAATTGCGGGTTCCTAGTATATCCAATGTATTCATCTGTGATCTGAAATGGCTATCATTGAAATGTATATCTATATATGATATTATTTAGGCGTTGCTTATGTTTTACAGCCGCGCTAGCCCAGCCCCCGCTCTGTCATTAGTTAAGTAACCTAACGGGTAATGACGGGGTCCCGTGGCGAATGCGAATGGCATAAGCGTACGTCATATTTTGGTTGTTTTCTGCAATGGTAGGATTAAATGATGGGACGCATTAAAAGAACTAATGCAAGAATATCACGCATTAAAAGAACTCTTGCAAGAAAATAAACCAAGTAAAAGTCGTTGGAACACTTTCGAAAAACCACTCGGTTCTTTTCAAAACCAACTTTTAAAATGCGGAGTTTGAGCCACTCTTTTTAAAAGCTATCTCGTTCCATCGATTATATCAAGTTCTCTACGTTCACGGTTTCGCCAAAACCATTCGTAGCCCTCCGTCGTTTCACATGAATAGTCAATAGTATTCAAGCTATGTTTGTTGGCCAAAGTTAACGCATAGTGATTGGTAGCTATTGGGTATTCATGTGCAGCATAGATAGATGTGTTGGTTTGGAACAGTCGTACTGCCTTGTTGGCCAAAGTCAAGGGTAGGTACGGGTGGATTCAAATTAACCTGGAGAACGACAGGTAGAACTTGACATGTGACTTATGATTTGTTGGCCAAAGTCAAGGTCATAAGAGCATGGGGAAAAAATCCACATCGGGAGTTTCAAAAGAACTGAAACTTGCTAGTGTTGCATGCCATTTGGAGTGTGATGATTCTGGTAGGATTCCTTCAGTTTCGTCACGCGATGATATTTGGATCCCGATCCTACTGTTAGTATATGCTACTCCTCGGGAAATTTCTCACTTAACGATCAATGCTATAAACCAAGTAGGTGTCTAGAAAGGTGTTAGCGGGGCTACGCCCCCAGGGAAAAGAGGTTCTTAAATTAAGGAACTTCGTGAAAGCGTTGGAAAACCTCCCTCGAAGTACTGACACCAGCCTGGCCGAACGGTTAAGCAAGTATTGTACGGTGAGATTGATCCTGACTAATTCTTCCTTTTTGGTTTGAGGAGGGATTCGAGAAACAGTGGGAGCCATCTTGTTTAGACAAACTAAAAATCACTCTAAACTTGCAAGAGCATCATGCTGAGTGTTTCTTCTTCTCTCTCCTAATTGCAGCGACCAATCGACATAACTGGACTTAAGTTACTTCTAGATAAAAACATACTGACAGGGACAAACTACAAAGATTGGCTCAGGAATGTCAAAATGGCAATCACTTACGACAAGCTGGGGTATCTTCTTACCACAAAAGCTCCCCCTGTCCCAAGTCCCACCTCCAGCGTCGCGGATAAGGAAATCCGTAAGACTTGGGAGATTGATAGCGCAAAGGCCAAGTGCCTCGTACTTGCCTCTATGGACAACGAACATCAGAGGAGGCATGAGAATATGGACCTTGAATCCATATTTCTCCATACAAAAGAACTGTATGGAGAGCAATCTCGTATCGCAAGATACGAAGTGTCAAAGAAGTTATTTTCGGCAAGGTTGGCCATCGGATCATCGGTAGCGGAACACGTGCTTAAGATGATTGGCTTCAATGAGGAGCTCGCGGAACTTGGGACCACGTTAGAGAACGAGCTCTATACGGACTTGATTCTCCAGTCCCTTCCTTCCACTTACGCCCAGTTTATACTGAACTTCAACTTACAAGAAAAAGAAGTTGAACTTTCAGAACTCCTCAACATGCTGAGGAGTGCAGAGGGCACCCTACAGAAAGGTAGGGAAACATCCACTTTGTTTGTAGGAGATTCTTCCTCTTCTAGGTCCAAGGCGAAAGCCAAGGGAAAGAAGAAGAAAACCTTCGCCAAACCAAGGGGCGGTGTTAGTAAATGGATACGAAGGGAAAAGCAAAGGCAACAAAGAAAGCGGGGCAGCTTGTGGATAAAGAAGAATGCTTCTATTGTCATAAGAAAGGACACTGGAAGAATGATTGCAGGGCTTGGAAAGCCAGGACAAAGGAATTGAAGCAGGTTGCGGCTTCAGCTTCAGGTGTGTATGTTATTGAAAACTGTCTTTCAATAAACTCTACTTCCTGGGTATTGGATACCGGATCAGGATCTCATATCTGTAATTCTTTGCAGGCGTTGAGAAACCGTAGGGTTTTGAAGGCAGGTGACATGACCCTCAGAGTTGCAAACGGAGCTAGCATGGATTCTAAAGCCGTGGGGGACTATCACCTGGGAATGTCAGATGGACATGTTTTGGTTTTGCGTAATTGTTTTTTTGTACCCAACGCAACTTGTAATATCATTTCTGTATCTTTAGTTTCTAAAGAAGGTTATGAATTTGGGTTTGTAAGTAATGTTGTAAACATTCACCTTAATCAAGTTTTGATTGGGTCAGGTACATTGAGCAATGGTATATACGTATTAAACCAACCACAGATTTTCAATCTCCAGAATACACAAAAAAGAAAGTCTCCGGAAATAAATCAGACTTTCTTATGGCATTGTAGACTAGGTCACATCAATGAGAGAAGGTTGACGAAGTAACATACAGAAGGATATTTGAATCCGTTCGAATATCAATCGTATGCCACTTGTCAATCCTGTCTCAAAGGAAAGATGACAAAGTCTCCGTTCACTGGACACGGAGTAAGAGCGAACGAGCTCTTGGGACTCGTACACAGCGACGTGTGCGGTCCAATGTCTATACATGCGCGAAGCGGTTATTCTTACTTCATTACTTTTACGGATGACTTCTTAAGGTACGGTTATGTCTTCTTAATGAAACATAAGTCCGAAGCCTTTGGAAAGTTCCAGGAATATAAGAATGAAGTAGAAAAACAAACCGGCAAAATATCAAGATTCTAAGATCGGATCGAGGTGGAGAATACTTAAGTGCCGAGTTCCTGGATTATTTAAAAGAGAACGAAATTCTCTCTCAGCTTACTCCTCCATACACTCCGCAACATAACGGTGTATCGGAGAGACAGAACCGAACCCTATTGGATATGGTACGGTCCATGATGAGTAACGCTGAGTTACCGCGATCATTCTGGGGGTATGCGCTAGAATCAGCTGCATACCTTTTGAACCGAGTTCCAACTAAGGCTGTGCCTACTACACCATATGAGATGTGGTGTGGGAAGAGACCCTATCTTAAGCACATTAAGACATGGGGATGTCCAGCTTTTGTTAAAAAGCAGCATGCGGACAAGCTCGAGGCACGCTCAGTACAGTGTAAGTTCGTGGGATATCCAAAGAACTCCAAGGGATATTTCTTCTACTGCGAAGAGGAACAAAAAGTTCTTGTTTCTCGTCATGCCTACTTCTTGGAAACTGAGTTTTTGGAAACCCAGATAAGTGGGAGCACAGTAGAACTGGAAGAAATTCCAGAACCACGAGCTATTACTGAAAGCTTAGTGGAACCAGAGGGTTCAAAAGAACAGGACATTCCTACGCCGCTCCGCAGAAGTAGTAGGCAGTCTCATCTGCCCGAGAGATACTACGGTTTTCTCATAGACGGGGATAGAGAGGATTGCATCATAGATTATGATGAGCCTACTAGCTTCCAGCAAGCTGTTCAGAGCGTCGACTCGGTAAAATGGCTGGATGCAATACGGACCAAAATGGAGTCCATGTACACCAACAAAGTATGGACGTTGGACATTGCTCCAGACGGGGTAAAACCCGTAGGATGCAAGTGGATCTTCAAAAGGAAGATTGGTGTAGATGGACAAGTTGAGACCTATAAAGTTAGACTGGTTGCAAAGGGTTTTCGTCAAAGACCTGGTTTGGACTATGACGAGACCTTTTCTCCAGTAGCTATGCTGAAATCCATTCGGATCCTTCTTGCCATTGTTGCCTTCCACGATTATGAGATTTGGCAGATGGACGTAAAGACCGCTTTTCTAAATAGAAATTTAGAGGAGTGTGCCTATATGGACCAGCCAGAGGGTTTCATTCAGAGTGGGAGCAGCGGAAAGGTGTGCAAGTTGCTTAAGTCCATTTACGGACTAAAGAAGGCATCGCGGAGTTGGAACATCTGTTTTGATGAGACGGTCAAGGAATTTGGCTTTAACAAAAATCCAGATGAACCATGCATCTATAGTAGATTTGTAGCGAGAACTGTAGTATTTCTCGTTTTATACGTGGATGACATTCTCTTAATAGGAAATGACATTCCTATGCTACAATCTGTCAAGGGGTTCTTGTCACACAGGTTCTCCATGAAAGACCTGGGTGATGCCTCATACATCCTGGGGATCCGGATCCATCGTGATAGATCCAAGAGGATATTAGGACTTTCACAGTCCAGGTACATCGACACCATACTGAAAAGATTCAGTATGGAAGATTCCAAGCGCGGTAATCTACCGGCTTGTCACGGGATCACCCTCTCCAAAGAGATGTCTCCCAAGACTGATTTGGAAAGGGATCGCATGTCTATTATACCCTACGCTTCTGCGGTAGGCTCTATAATGTATGCGATGTTGTGTACCAGACCGGATGTAGCTTATGCACTGAGTGTAGTAAGCCGGTATCAGTGAAACCCTGGGGAGAAACACTGGATAGCGGTAAAGAACATTCTCAAGTACCTGAGAAGGACTAAGGAGATGTTCTTGGTGTATGGCGGAAGAGGCCTCCAGATCAAGGCCTTTGCTGACTCCAGCTTCCACAGTGACAAGGATGATTCCAAGTCCATGTCGGGTTTTGTCTTTACCCTCAATGGAGGGGCGGTGTGTTGGAAGAGTTCCAAACAGGAAACCGTTGCAGACTCGACGATGGAAGCGGAATACATCGCTGCATCTGATGCCGCAAAAGAAGCTGTCTGGATGAGGAAGTTCATGAAAGAACTTCTGGTGGTTCCGTCCATTGTTGATCCAATACCTCTGTATTGCGACAACAACGGGGCTATAGCTTTAGCGAAGGAACCCAGGTCCCATCAGAGATCCAGACACATCTTGAGGCGGTATCACCTGATAAGGGAGATCGTGGATCGCCAGGAGATCAAGGTTCGGAGGGTCGCTTCAGAAGATAACACTGCAGATCCATTCACCAAGGCCTTGCCCCAGACTCAGTTCGAGCGGCTGATCGAGATGATAGGTCTTCGATACGCCAGTACATGGCCTTAGTGCAAGTGAGAGATTGTTAGTGTATATGCCCTAGAGGCCATTACTGTATCATACTAGTTTGTATATTACTTAATGGAAGCTTGGGATATTCACCTTGTATAAACAATCTTTCTTAATATAGTAGTATGCTACTTGGTTTGTTTCTACTTCAATGTGTACATGTGTTTATTTTAGTATATCACCTATACACATTAGTGGAGCCCTTAGGATCTTTGCTTGATTACCGGCGTTGTGATGGCGGTCACACTAGTGGGGGCTGGGTAATCTATAAGCACATCCTTATACAGGTCCCTAGTCGCAGGACTATCGAGACAGGGCATCGATACTCCGGAGTAGACTTGCGTATGCGCTTCTCATCCCAGTGTGGGAGATGGTCTGTCCCACAGCCATCAGTACGTCGTACTGGAGATAGTATACGGGTGCTCGTTAGGTTACGAGTACACTGGACAGGACTCGTCGGGAACTGACCGGTTGGTACTATACCTATCGTCAGTTATCAGTTCCCAGGTGACATGAGTACAGCTTAGTCCGTTGACTTGACACTGTCACTTCGCCTCGAGTGTGTTCCCACTGTACTTTGATTACTACCCTACCACGGCTCAAAGGAGTCGTGCAAACAGGTAGTAGTTGGTTGCAGTCCCGAAGCACTTGGAGGCAGTGAAGGTTAGACAGGATTCGTCTCTCCCGGTATTGGGGGTTGACATCGCGCTGTGTCTAGGAGAGCCATTACACGAGTAGTCCCTGGCCAGGGCAATCGAGATATACTGGTAGGCTTCCAGTGTTATCTCAGGGTGTTTTGGGCTTCACTCCGACACGACTTGTACCGCTATTAGGGGACTGACGTTTACCGCCCCCTAGGCCCGCCATGCGATGTATCAGATGAACAGACCGGAATGTATGGAGATTGTCACATTCAGGCTCAGTAGGAGTTCAGATGGGTTTCACCTCGTCAGTCTGCTTGTCGGCATCTACCTAGGGACCGTTACGCACAGCTAGTGCCGCTTGCGGTCTGTGGTTAAACCCACTGCCAGTGTAGTGTCGAGTCTTTAGAGTCCCACACAGAAAGATATTCACCTTTATGCAAAAGAGTAGAGGTCGCATGGTTTTGCGATAGGGTTCGGTCACATCCGTGCACTTATGCACGTACAGTGTCCGGACAGTTAACACTAGCGGGCTTTGGTTTAAGCCAGATCCTAGTGTACGTTTTGGGATTGGATTTATCCAGTATGGATCGTGTTCCTCAGAACGCGGATACGTGTGTGTATGCACAGTTGACGGAGAGACATAGGCAGAGGATTCTCATTAGGGTTGTTGACCGTTAACTGTTGACTATTGACTTTTTGCTCAACCCTAATGAGAATATGATATATGATTAACAATAATATTAATTAAGTATTGTGGTGACATGGTTGTTGAGGGGTTGACTTTGTTGACTTGTTGACTTTGTTGACCGGTTGACTAGGTTGGACTAGTTGACCATCATGATGACAATGGCTATCATTTCATGGCAAAGACTTTTTACTTGCTTGTTTCTCTTGTGAGAAATGAGTGCATGAAATGATATGGCTATTGTAGCTTAAACCATTTACACAATACTTGATTACTATTTTTGTGATGATGGTTTTGGATTATGAGAGCCAAGAGAGAAAAGTCTTTCTCATTCTATCATTCTCATTCTCTCTCTTGTTCTTGAGCTCTCATCTCCTTCCTCTTGCTCTCCTTCTCTTTAGTCTATGGTTCACTTGTCTCATGTGTTGAGAACCAAGAACCATAGAGAAAATCCCAACTCACTTTTCTCTACTCACTCTAGTTCACAAGGTTTAGCAAACCAAGTGAACTAGTTTCTTCAAAGATCGAAGAAGAAGCCAAAGGTAGAAGCTTTCGGGTGGATCTATCTTCGGCGCAAGGAGACGACGGAACGAAGCCGATCCGGACAACCATCGAGAGTCAAAGAAGAAGGAGTTCAAGAAAGAAAGGTATAACCCCCTAACCGAGTAGTTAACAACTCCTAGTTAGGTTGTTAGTTAGAAGTTTAATAAAGATCCGGTTTTGAGTCCATGTTACCACCTCTAGAAAATTGTTTTTCACCAAATTCCGCATGCCCGAAAGTACCGGGAGAGGTAGCACGGACTTACACTTATTGCTCAAGTATTCTCCTCCTCGATCTGATCGAAGGATCTTAATACTTTTGCCCGTTTGGTTCTCTACTTCGTGCTTATATTCTCTGAATTTCTCAAAATCTTCAGACTTGTGTTTCATCAGGAACACATGTCCGTATCTTGAGAGATCGTCAGTTAATGTAATAAAGTAGGAAGAACCATTCCTGGCATGTGTAGACATGGTACCACATACATCACTATGTATCAGTCCCAAGAGTTCCACAACTCTTTCTCCGTGTCCACTAAACGGAGTTTTGGTTATTTTGCCTTTGAGACATGACTCGCAAGTGCCATAAGATGATAATTTAAACGGATGCAAATATCCATCTTTATGTAACTTAGCTAGTCGTGTCGCATTGATATGACCTTGTCTACAATGTCATAAGAAGGTTTCGTTCATTTCTGAACTCTTCCTCTTGTGTGTGTTTTGTACATAAAGACCTATAGTTTGATTTAGAACGTATATGCCATTATTTAACGAGCCTGATCCAATTAACTTTTGATCTAGGAAGATGTTCATAACATAATCTTGTACTACAAAACTATATCCCTCTTTACTTAATAAAGAAACTGATATAAGATTGCATATCAGGGTCGGAATGTAATAGCATTCATTCAGAATCGCTGTATTACCATTTGGTAATACAAGGTGATATTCGTCAACTGCTTTGGTTGCAACATCTGCACCATTCCCTACTATTACGTAATGATCACCCTCTCCCAGTTCCCTACCTTTCCTTAGTCCACGTAACATATTACATATGTGGGATCCTGATCCGGTATCTAATACCCAGGACGTGGAGTGAACTGAGAAATAGTTCTCGATAACAAACACACCCGAAGAAGATGCATCAGCATGCTTATTCTTCGTTTGGGCGGCGTGAGAATCCAGATATTCTCCTATTCCCTTCTTGGACTTATAACATTTATAAGTTGGAGCACGACCAACGTTCCCCTGCTTAGTATAATAAGCGGGTTTAGTCAATACATCCATATTATTATCTTGATTAAGTCCTGACATGGTCTCTACCTGGAGAGAGAGAGAAGGAAACACATTAGCGTATGCTCTTGCAAGATTAGATTGGTTATTATCTTATCTAATAAGTTTGGCTCCCATTTTTTTCATCAAATCTTCCTTCAAACCCTAAAAGGTAAGACTAGCCGGGATTAATTACATCTTACAAGTTCGCCAATCTTTCAGCCAGGTCAGTGTCGGTACTTTGAGGGAGGTTCCCCGTGCTTTCGCACGGACTTAATTGGAATAAACCTCGTTTTTCCAGTGGCATAACCCCGTTAACACTTTTCTACACACCTACTTGATCGGCTAATTGTCCTGTGTAAAACTCTCCCAGGAGTAACTCTTACTCGTAGTGGGTATCAGGATCCAACTATCTCATAGAAGGTATGCAATCTCTTTGCAAATTTCAACACATGAATTTCCCAATAATATTCTGCCCCTAGCGATCTATGACCTTGACAAGGTCAACAAAACATAAATCGCAAGTCAAGTTCAACCAGTCATTTCGCGATTGAATTAAACCCACCCGCATGACCCTTGACAAGGTCAACAAGGTCGTACGAATATCCTAATCCAATCACATCTCATGTTTTAGCAGATAAACCCTAATTAGCTACCGTACACTGCACCTTGACAAGGTCAACAAACGCAGCACGAATACTAAGTAGGACTTATCTGAAATGACGGAGGGCTACGACAGGTTTTTCAGAAAACCTATTGCGTAATGAACTTGATATCTTTGTAGAAACAAGTGATTTTGAAAAAGGAGTTTTTTTTAGGCTTCTCTAGTTTCACCAAAGAGGTCACTCCCCGTGAAGGTATCTCGGCTCTTTCCTTATCGAATAAGGTGCAGGATATTTCACAAATACCACTATGCAAAGCAAGAACTATAGAAGCAATCAAAAACTAAACCGTGAGTTCGTAGTAACTGCTAGTTTCACTAAAGAGGTCACTCCCGGTGAAGGGAATAAGGTGCTGGATATTTCACAAATACCACAATGCAAAGCAAAACTAGAGGTACCCCTTTTTTATAAATTTGATTCTACAATATTTTTTAGGTTTCTTTTTCTTTCATTAATCTCATTAATGAATCCCATCATTTAAGCTTCCTAAGCATCACATAAGAAATGAAAGCAGTAATATTTATATATCATATATATATATATATAGTATAAGCATTCGTCTCAAGCAGTAATATGATCTCATCACAGAATATTGCAGCAGAAGATAACATATGAAATATTGGATATAGTAGGAGGTCCATGTTTTATTTTGAGCCCGTATAAAACACGGATTCCACGGTCGTGATAAATAGACAAACCAACATCCCTAGACCCCTATGAGAGTGGCAAGCAACCCTTCCAGTTCTAGGGTTAGAAGACCCGGTCTCGAGTTCTCGAGATGGCCTCCCACTAGACACTAGACCCGGCTACTTCTGCTCCCCTACTAGGGTCTACCTAATGCAGAAAAGTAAATAATATACAATGGTGACATCATCCTCAACCCGGAAGTGCCCCAATAAAACTATATTACATACATTTGACTTTTACATGAATGAAAATAAAAACCCTCATCTCACATAAAAAAAACCCGGCTATTCAGAACACGACGATCCAATATAACATATCACAGCAACACATAACATCACATGTCATCAACGTAAGTAAATATGCGTATCCCAATTGTCGTTGACATATAGAAACGAAACTGGCGATACACCACATATTACACTTACGGTCGCAGAAAAGAAAATGTCAAACTACAACATTTAGAATTCACAACCACCTTAGATATCATAAACCCGAAATATCACATATCTCGGATTTCACGCCTAACTATATGAATTCCACATATTGTATCACATTCCATAAATAGCTAGACGATGTTAAACATTCCGATCGAATCAACAAACACCCAAAATTTGCCAAAATGCTCAACACTTGAGCGTAGTTTAGAAGTATCCATCACATGCCACAGTAGTAGTGAACCAACCGTAGAAGGGTCAACCAATGCCTCACTTGTGGCACCGCTAAACTATCACAAACCCTAGGGTTTAGTGGCGGTTATGACGGTCACAAAATTGAGTTAAGGTTTTGTTCTTCTAGAGGGTTCACCGCATCACTTGCACGCTATTTGAATGTTCTTTAACTAAAGAAAAATCCAACACTTGAAAATTTTCCAGAAAGGGTTAAAGTAGGTATTTGATATCCGATTGAACTTTTTAATACCGTCTAAAACAACCGAAACAAACGCTAGAATTACAAAAACGAAACACTCCGAATTTTCCTCTGGAAAAAGATAACATCATATGCAAATTTAGCAAAAACAAACAACACCTGAATTACTAAACCCCAGAGTTGAGAACACCACCCAAAACCTAATCCCTCTAAAAATCCGAGCAGGCCGGATTTTAAGGCCTTCTGGCCGACCAAAATCCGAGCAGGGTGGGTGGGTTTTGGACTGTGTTCATATTGTATCTCATACAACATTCTGCAACTGTTTGAAAAAAAATTTGACACCAGAAATATTTCGACAGAAACTAGGGTTTTGCATCGGGTGTTTCGGAGTTGTTTCGGTTTCGTAATCCTACATTATCCGTCTAATTCTCTAGCTAGCCTCTGATACCACTGTTGGGATACCTATAATGGCAGTAAGGTTTCGGGAGGCATCACACATGCCAAGTTTAAATTTTTGCCATTCTAGATAACCCAAACACAAGATCTTTAACTAGAGAATCAAACAAAACATCGAAGTAAACAACTTTTCTTCTAAGAGTTAGGGATAATAACCTTTGTAGTCCGTTCTTTCAATTCATAAGCTCCGAGTTGAGGTCCCTTCGCTGCGATCATCATGAACCCGGACTCTAGAGAGGTTCCATGAGGTGAATGAGGCATCTTGCTTGAAGTCTTCCTTTTCAAAGATGATCTACCTTGAAGCAACACTAACCCAAGCTCACACTTCTCTAATGAGGTATTAGTGAAGTGAACACCCTAATCTAAGTGGCTAGAATAGATGAGGATGATGAAGTAGGAATTTTGCTCTCTTTTGTTTTCTTTATCTCACTTAAAATTATAACAAATCAAAAAGCTAGTGAAGCTTTTTGAAGAGAGGAAGAAGAAGAAGAAAGCTTTTGTGATGAATAATGAATTGATATGTGAGGTTTGAAATGCAACAAAGGTTAAGAATGAGAAGCTTAACCCATATAGAGAATAAACCATTGGCTAGGGTTCAATGGTTAGGTTAACAAATATCTAGATATTATCTAAAGGGTGGACTAAGTCAACACTTCAAAAATATCTCATTTTAAATCCACCATTTAGAATTAACCTAAAATGAATGTTAATCCTAATTGAAACCCTAGCATGGTTTAATCTTAAAACCAAAATTGCATTTGTAATCCTAACATGTTATAATATTATATATCATATATATAATATATAATGTAACATAATAAAATAATATAATTAACATATATCGCATATACATCAATGTATTATCCAAGTGAGAAAAAGAATCAATAAACCGAGCTTATATTAGTTAATGTAACTTAATATATCACACATATAACTATACATTAAATTATCGAATCAACACTTGATCCGATAACCCGGCTATATTAACATACAACCGACTAATATAGCAAGTACCATTTTATCGAATCAACACTTGATCCGATAACCCGGCTATATCACATATACCCGGCCGATATCACATATCGCGAGAATAGAATACGGTATCTTATATCGTATTAGTCTCGGTCCCGCACATATCACATATGTGCTCCTACTCCGTTTTGCCTGAGCCAGGAAACCTCTGTGTAGGACTCTAAAGAATCGTCAATACGCCGGCAGTAGGTGATGATCATATCAAACACCCACAAGCTTCAAGCGGTCAGCTAAACGTAACATCCACCTAGGTATTGAGCGATCAGAAGATCAACAAGCAAGCCTGTACATTCTCCTGTGAATCCAATCAGCAACACTCCCGTACAGTCTAAGCTTTTCGTCTGATATGTTGCATATCTAGTCTAGAGGTGGTAAACGTCAGACCCCAGTAACCGATAATTCGTGTCAATGTAAGGCTCATAACAGGTCGAGAAACTACTGATAACACTTACCAGTAGCACTCCATATCAGCCCTGGCCAGGGAGTTCGAGTTATAGCCAATCGAACACATCACAACATCAACTCTCTATACCGGGAGAGACGAAACCCCTCCTATCGCTCATTGCCTCCATGTGATTCGGGACTGTACCCAAAGGCCACCGTTTTGTACGCCCTCTTGGACGTGGTAAGCTGGAAATCAAAGCACGGTAGGAATCACACAAGACTCTATAACGATCTCGGGTCTACAGAATAACCTGTACCAGTGTCACTAGAGAACTGCTATCTGACGATAGGTATAATACAATCTAGGAGTTCTCGGCGAGTCCGTTCAGTGTACCCAGTCTCCACTGAGCACCCGTACACCATCTTTGATGTCAAACACCAATGGATATGGGATCATCCATCGCCCGTCATATGGATCAAGATGCGTATACGCTAGTCTACTCTGGTGTATCGATGCCCAGTCTCGATACACCCTCGACTAGGAACAGTTATAGGATGTACTTGTTGACTACCCTAGCCCCGCTAGTATGATCTCATCATAGTCCTAGTAGTCAAGTACATATCCCAAGGGCTTTATCAACATGTGAGAGCAAAACAGTAATCCAAAACAAGTCAACATGTTAAGACTAAGTGAAACCAGATAGCATACTATTATATCGAGCAAGAAAGTCCTCTCTATATATATCCAAGTATCCACTATAATATACATCATATGTACAACAATGGCCTCTAGAACATATATATAACTAACAGAGATCTTACTAGTGGGGCCAAGGGTAGTCCATAAGTACATCCTATAATTGTTCCCAGTCGAGGGTGTATCAAGACAAGGCATTGATATTCCAGAGTAGACTGGCGTATACGCTTCTTGACCCATATGATGGGCGATGGATGATCCTACATCCATTTGTGTTTGACATCAAAGATGGTATACAGGTGCTCAGTGGAGACTGGGTACACTGAACGGACTCGCCGAGAACTCCTAGTTGGTAATATACCTATCGTCAGATAGCAGTTCTCTAGTGACACTGGTACAGGTTAGTCTGTAAACCCAAGAACGTCATAGAGTCTTGTATGATTCCCACTGTGCTTTGATTTCCACCTTACCACGTTCAAGAGAACGTGCACAACGGTGGCTTTTGGGTACAGTCCCGAATCACATGGTAGTAATGAGCGATAGGAGTTGATTCGTGTCTCCCGGTATTGGGGGTTGATGTTGGGCTGTGCTCGATTGGCTATAACGATAAGTCCCTGGCCAGGGCTGCTACGGAGATTTACTACTAAGTGTTATCAGTAGTTTCTTGACCTGTTATTGTAAGTCTACGGTAGCGCCCCGGCCGTCTATCTGAGGCCAAAATGCGGAAACGAAAACTTTTCAAAACTTGAAACCGGCGCTATCACAGACTTTAATCCTGGATCGAACCATTAACCTACAACTAGCTAACCAGAGAAGGGTTGGAAAGGCTATACCGATCGATCCGTGTCCTTCGGTCTTTGGCCACCATCCCAAGCTCCTCGCGGCATTTCCGATCTCGATCTCCTCGTCGGAAAGGGCACCACATCATCGAGTCCTTTTACGGGCTCCCGCTTCATCCGAAGCAACTCCGACACGAAGTTCGCTAGCCGATGTGTCCAAGGTGAAGTAGAGAATGTGTGTGACAACTTTGTCTCTTCCATCCATTGTATGGATGGAGGTTGAAGATGAAGCCATCAATGGAGGTTGTGAGCTAGAGGAAGAAGAAGAAGCCTTTCTTTTCCTTATGTGTTTCTATGATAAAAAATGAGACAGATAGAATCAAATAATACAAGAGCAAACTCCCCCTCATGGCTGCCCCCCTCTCTCTCTTTTTATCGTATCAACCATAAATCAATCAAATAATGTGACACATGCACAAAGAAAGAGACCATGAGTCATCACTTGTGCATGTGTCACAATTAATGCTCCTAATCATGATTTTTTGCTCATTATTTCCATTTGTAAATATTAACCTAAATGTTTACAACAACAAAAAGATACGGCAACATATAAAGTAAACTCGTGACGGATCACAAGGATACCCCTCACCTGTATATATATAGCTGCATCCGCATTCCGACTGAATGCGAATGCGATGAGACTAAAGTAATCCAACAAATCTAATACTAGGATCCGGCTTAAACTAAAGCCCACTAGTATGATCAGCCCGATCATGATCCGTGCACTACTGTACGTATATGATCGAACCCTGCCATATATCATACGGCCTCTACAACGTTTCGCCCGAAACTTGAGAAACTGTTTGTGGGGGACTCTAAAGACTCGTCAATACTTTGGCTGTGGATTTAACCACTAGCACGTCAGTGGTACTAGCCGTACGTAACGGGCTACCAAGTATTGACCAAAAGGGAGGTCGATGAGATAACTCATCCTGACACCCTACTGAGCCTGTCAGTGACAATATCCGTACAGTCCGGTCCGTTCGTCTATGAGTATCGCATGTCGGGCCTAGGGGGTGGTAAAAGTCGGGCCTAGGGGGTGGTAAAAGTCAGACCCCCAAAAGCTGTACAAGTCGTGTCGGAGTGCAGCCCAGAACACCCTGAGATACTACTGGAATACCTACCTGTAAATATCCTGACTTGGCCAAGGACTTCATGTAATAGCTCTCCTAGACACTGCGCGATCTCACCCCTAATACCGGGAGAGACGAAACCCCTGCCGATCTGCTCACTGCCTCCATGTGGCTCGGGACTGTACCCAACTCAAACCTGTTTGCATGACTCCTTTGAGCCGTGGTAGGGTAGTAATCAAAGCACAATGGGAACTCACACGAGACAAATGACGATCTCAGGTCGATGAACTAACCTGTACACATGTCACCAGGGAACTGCTATCTGACGTCAGGTATAATACCAACTAGGATGTTCCCGGCGAGTCCTGTTCGGTGTACTCATAACCCAATGATCACCTGTATAAATCTTATGTGAACCAACTGATACCAATGGCTTGTGAGACCGGCCACCGCCCCTCGTCGGGGTCTCTGTTGGAGATAATGCCCTCAGAGTCAATTATTGGATCACAGGTACGTGATTACGGTGATTGAGGGAGGACCTATCCCGGTAGGACAGTCTTACTCGAGATGATAGTATGCTATCTGGTTTCCCTTTATCATCGTGTACTGTTTTAGGTGACCTGACAAGTCGCTATTACACGTTGATAGAGCCCCTAGGATTCTTGCTTGACCACCAGCAGTATGAGGGCGATCATATAAGTGGGAGCTGGGGTCTATAAGCATATCCTTAAATGGTCCCTAGTCGTGTGAGTTTCGAGACAGGGCATCGATACTCCATAGTAGACTAGTGTATACAGTCGAGACCCCGACGAGGGGCGGTGGCCGGTCTCACAAGCCACTGGTGTCAGTTGGTTCACCTAAGATGTATACAGGTGCTCATTGGGTTATGAGTACACCGGACAGGACTCGCCGGGAACATGCTAGTTGGTCATATACCAGACGTCAGATGGCAGTTCCTTGGTGACATGTGTGCAGATTAGTTCATCGACCTGGGGATCGTCATTTGTCTCGTGTGAGTTCCCACTGTACTTTGATTACTACCCTACCACGGCTCAAAGGAGTCGCGCAAACAGGTTTTAGTTGGGTACAGTCCCGAGCCACATGGAGGCAGTGAGCATATCTTCAGGGGTTCGTCTCTCCCGGTATTGGGGGTGAGGTTGTGCTGTGTCTAGGAGAGCCATTACACAAAGCCCTCGGCCGAGGCAAGGAGATTTACTGGTAGGTATTCCAGTAGTATCTCAGGGTGTTCTGGGCTACACTCCGACACGACTTGTTCCGATTTTGGGGGTCTGACTTTTACCAACCCCCTAGGCCCGCCATGCGATGCTCATAGACGAACGGACCGGACTGTACGGATATTGTCACTGACAAGCTCAGTAGGGTTGTCAGGCTGAGTTCACTCACAGACATCCCTTTTAGTCAATACCTGGTAGCCCGTTACGTATTGGCTTATACCTCTGACGTGCTAGTGGTTAAATCCACAACCAAGGTGTTGACGAGTCTTTAGAGTCCCCCACAATTCAGTTACTCAGCTTTCGGGCGAAAGGTTGTAGAGGCCGTATGGAGATATGGCAAGGGTCCGATCAGATACGTGCGGTATTGCACGGATCAGGATCGGATAGATTGTACTATAGGCCGTATGGTTATATGGCAGGGTTCGATCAGATACGTGCGGTATTGCACGGATCAGGATCGAACGGATTTTACTAGCCGGCTTTGGTTTAAGCCGGATCCTAGTATAGTACAGTGTAGATTTTGTCTCATTGCATTTGTATTTCGGTCGAAATACAGATGCGGGTGTGTATGCACAGTATCGGGATTTTCCTGTAATTTATTACTGGACCAGTTTTCTGGAGTTGCCAGTTTTCTTTCCGTTTCGGCCGATTTCCTTTGTTCCGTTCATTGGCCGAAGTTTGGTGGAGGAGGGCTTATTTGCATTGTTGCAAATAAGCATTTGTGGAGGGGGTCTTTGCATATTATCATGTCATGATACTTGTCCCATCATTTGACTTCATAAACTCATGATTGCTTGACTTTGTATATCATCATGGTTGTTGATGATGAGGTTGGTGGTAGGTGGTTGAGTGTGGGTTTTGATTTGGTGATCATTTCCTTTTGCATGATAGCCTTCTCTCTCTCTCCATGGTATTATTGGATAGCTCTCTCATTCTATCACTCTCCCCTCTCATTCTCCCTCTCCCCATACTTGATTTGGCCGGCCATTTGGGAAGGGGCTGCCCAATGATTGAAAGGTGGGGTTTAGTTCATTTCATGCTCCCAAAATAACCCCAAGTTCCTCCAATAAAGTTCTTGTATCATTCCTCCACCACAAAGGCAATTCCATGAACCCCAAATGAGACACAAGTTCTACTATACATTCTACAGCAAATCTTGGGCACGTCGAGTAGCCGGCTTCGTGCCCGAGTTGCCTCGGCATTGAGGTGGGAGCCCGTAAAAGAAGTTGACGATGTGGTGCACTTCCGGCGACGAGGAGGAGACGGGACATTCCGCAGGAGATCGGGACGACGACGAGAAGACCGGAGGACTCGGATCTGTCGGTATACTTCTCTTCCCTTTCTTGTTAGTAGCTTAGACTTGTTAATGGTTACGATCCGGATGTTTAGTGCGCGGTGGTGCCGGTTTGCTAAGTCCGCAAAATTAAAGTTTATCACCGCTTCCGCATTCCGCCGTCGGATTGACGGCCAGGGCGCCGCCGTGCACTTACAGTAGTATCAGAGCCTCGCCATTAACTTAGTCTAGCTTTGTGTAATGTGTTTGCATTTCCGATCGATCAAAAGTTCCAAAATCGTATTTTTGATCACATCAGTTTTCTGTTGGAAATTTTTGGTGTCGAAAAATTTTTCAGGTTGTATAAAATTGATGTACTGGAGATTACAAGGATACTGTAAAAATTCGACAGGTTCTGTCGACAGTGCAGGCACGGAAACGCGGCCAAAACCCTGTTTGGGCCGCGTTTCCGCCGCGCACTGTTGAGATCTCTGCGCCCAATTTCTACAGTGTCTTTGTGGGCTTAAAATATAGGTTTTGGAATATTAAATTTGGGCCCATATTTTCTGTGAGTGCTACAGTATTGTTTGGGGGCCCACTTGTTAAAATTTGATTGATCGGATATTTTAAACACATTATTTCACAGTATTTACATTATATCTGCGACCGTGAATGTCACTTGATCGGTAAATCCTGTCTAACTGCTATAGCCCGGTTAGACGGATTTGCGAACGTGACTTTCACGTCGATGTTCTGTTTTTGCTGTGATGTTGCGGATCGGTCGTGGGGGATAGCCTGGATGCAATGCTAGTACAGTTGTGGTAGTATTATGTACATTTGATATTGCGGGGCGAGCGTCCGACATGTGGACTGCCGTCACTGCCTGTTTGTATTATTATTTTGGGGCACGGCCAGGTTGCGGTCGTTGTACCCGGTGTATGTATATTTTACTTTCTGTACTAGGATTACCCCAGGAGGGGTGCACGGATAGCCGGGTTCTAGAAGGCAACAAGCCCGCATCTCATGGCATTGAGACAGAGGGGGCTTCACTCTAGGATTGGCAGGCTATTCGCCGCACTCGTAGGGGGTACAGGTTGACCCAGGAGGGGTGCCCAAGTTGCCGGATTCCGTGAAGTGCAGGGTGGTCCTTTCACGGTACTGAAGGGGGCTGCCTCGCTTCAGGTTTTGGCGGGTGACTTGCCGCGCCCGTAGGGGTCTAGGATTTCATTGCACAGGCTATCCACACGACCAGGGGAACGTCGGGTTTCAGTAGTGGCTCTGTGAAACCCGGGGATCCCAGATATCTGTATTGTTTCTATGATGCTGTACATTCTCTGTGATGTTGCATTTCTTTCACGCCTTGAGCGAAATATAATATATTGGTATATATATTAGTAGATGTTGTATATGTTTTACATCCGCGCTAGTCCAGTCCCCGCTCTGTCGTTAGTTAGCTAACCTAACGGGTAATGACGGGACCCAGTGGCGAATGCGGATGGCATATACGTACATCAGTATATTTTCGTTCTTTGTGGTGTGATCAATTGATGGGACTGCGTTGATTCTGATCAATGCAAGTTAAAAACAAACCTAATCTGATGTTGTTGGAACACTTTTCAAAAAGCTGTTATTACAAGAACGTTCTCTTTTGTTTTGCATTGTGGTATTCAGTTGGAATATCCTGCTCCTCACTCGACGAGGCAAGGGCCGAGATCCCTTCACCGGGAGTGACCCCTTGGACAAAAAGTTTGCGTCAGGGCATTAACTTCACTATAGCCGATTACTTTTGCTTTGCATCACGGTATTCATTTGGAATATCCTGCACCCCATTCTACGGGGAAAGAGCCGAGATCCCTTCACCGGGAGTGACCTCTTTAGCAACGGTTTTCGTCACTATATTTTAAAAAGCTATCAGTTCCTTCAACGATATCAAGTTCCTTACGTTAAAGGTTTTCGCCAGAAACCATTCGTAGCCCTCCGTCGTTTCAGACGGGTAGCACGTAGTATTCATGCTATGTTTGTTGACCTTCGTCAAGGCGTAGTGTATGGTAGTTGCTTGTTACCTTTCTGCAGCATAGATAGATGCGTTGGTTTGGGACAGTCGTATAGCCTTGTTGACCTTCGTCAAGGGCTTGTACGGGTGGATTCAGATTAACCCTGGATAATGACGGGTAGAACTTGACATGTGACTTATGATTTGTTGACCTTCGCCAAGGTCATAAGAGCATGGGGCAAAAATCACATCGGGAGTTTCAAAAGTACTGAAACTTGCCAGATATGCGCATACCTTCTGGAGTGTGATGATGTGAGCGGATTCCGTCACGTTATCATGCGATGATAGTTGGATCCCGATTCCCACTGATGAGTTAGTTTACTCCTCGGGTGACCCCGACTAATTCTTCTTTCAGGTTTGGAGGAGAATTTGACGGTACAGTGGGAGGTTTCCAGATTAGATAAATTGGTGACCATTCTGATCTAGGTTAGAGTGCACGCTGAGTGTTTCTTTTCTCTCTCTCTTTGGCAGCGACCATTGACCCGACCCTAAGATTATGACTCAGTGACCAAGTTGACCGAACCTTCTTAAACACTGGCTTATGGATTGTCAGAGTTGCAAACCTCATTGCCACTCCTACTTTTACCCTTTTCTCCAGGACACCCCGTACTACTACGAACGTCCACTTCCATTGGACAAAACCATCGTATGGTTAGATACGAACTCGAAGGGATTTATTCGAGGATAGTTTCCGGTTCTGGAGAAAACGGATAGGACTATTCAGTTGTCTTTTCCTTTTACCCTCTCTCAGGTTACGAGTACTCCTTGGTTTAGGGGTAGTACACCTATTACGCAAATTGGATTGTCTTCTTCCAAACCTAAGGCTGGTGCCGACCGGTAGGGAATGAAGAAAATCAATTAGCCTAACGATGGTGTACAGAAGGTATTGAGTTAAGACAAAGCAATGAATTAGTAAGAGGGCAAAGTAAATTGCAACAGATATTCACGACCATACCAAGTATTCCTTCGCCAATCCTAAATCACCTTTGTATTTCTCCAGAACACTCCGTATCACTACGAAGATCCACAGTTTATTGGATACTCCATCGTATGGTTATATACGAACTCGAAAGGAACTTGTTCCAGTTCGGGGATGGATTCTGGTTCAGGAGAAATAGGAATAAGATTTATTCAGGTGTCTTTATCTTCACCTTCTCTCGCATTGCGAGTGTTCCTAGGATTGCGACAGTACGCCCATTATGCTTATTGGATAGTCTTCTTCCAAACCATAGGCTGGTGCCGAACGGTAAGGAAGGAAGAAAACTATTTGGCCTAAAGGGGTGTGCAGAAGGTAATGACTAAAGACATATGAAGGGATTTGGAGAGGTGGCAAAGAACTATACGGTTACAGTTGTGAATCTAGATAATGGAAGAGGCATTACTAGGAATACCGGGATACCCCATCGAAACATTTCAATGTTTCAGTCTCACTGTGTACTGTTAAAAGAAAACTGATTTTCCAGTTAGACACTTGCTCCAGGGTATGTATTTACCAAGTACGATTCTCACATCTGTATGGTTTTACAGATGATGAGTGGGAGTAAGTTATTGGGAATTGGGTGATCATCCTCATTATATCGGGATTCGTCGTAATCGGTGATATTTGAGGAGATCACCTGGGCTGTTTGCCGGTCGGCAAATATTTGGTTTTGAATATCCGCTGTTATGCACCAATTTCAAATTGATATATCTGTACGTCTATTTTCATAGAGTGAGATATACCTTTCTGAAATTATGTCTACGACATTTACCTATATCAGTGGATGGTTAGGTAAGGAGCATTAAACATCGGTGTAATTCTTCTTAACCATAAGCACAGTTTTCAACCTACGACACACAGTGAAATGAGTTATCAGACTTAAGGGACTTATACAGAGTATTGTATGTTGTCCAGGGTCCATCAGGACAGAGGGGTTGGTCCTCGTACTATATTCGGTTTACTTATGACTTCTCTGGTTTTCAGACAGGTGTTTCGTGGAAACACATGGTCCGAATTTTGAGAAGTTATAGGTATTTGAATAGAGTAGAGAACCAGGTATAGCAAGTATCGGGATTCTTCAAAGAGATCGAAGATGTAGATACTTGTGTATGGTATTCAGTTGATAGAGATCTTGCTTCTCTTTCAGGTTACTCATGATTGGAAGCATTCCTAAGTTGAGTAATGCTGATCGGCCTCCTTCCATTTTGTTGACATGCACTGGGGACAGCTGCATGATTTGAATCTGGTTCAATTAAATCAGTGCCTCTGGTCCTATATGGGATATAGAACAGTTCGTATCTTAACAATGTTAAGGTACGGGGTGTTGTCCGGTTTATGCTTAAAACCAGACACAAAACAACTCAAGGCACGTTTCTGTAATGGCTGTTTGTGGGTTGACCCAGGCTATGACGAGGGTTGACTTTCTACCATCTGGATGAACAATAGCAATATTGTTCTAGACTCGCCACAGTTTTATTAAAAATGGATTTTTTCAGAAAACAGTAGTGGGAGTATGGTAGAACTGGAAGTGATTCCAGAACCACAAACGATTACTGAAGATTTGATAAGGAACCTAAAGATTCAATCTGGATTGACATTCCATTGGCCAATCCGCAGATAAGGTGGGTAACCTCAGGCACCCGAGAGGTACTCCGGTAGCCTCAAGGACGGTGACAGGGAGGTTCTTGTTTACCCACACTTGCCATTGCTGCTGTTCCAGGCTGCGAGACCCGGCAGGAGGATGAGTATAGCGTCGTTCTGAACTGGCTTCAGAAGTGTACGTCTGTATAACTCTGCCAGAGGGTTGTCGTAGTCAGTGGGAGCAGCGGAAGCATTGGTGGATAGGTAGCTTATGTCTAGTTATAGACTAAAGCACCAGGAGCGGAGATAGATCATCTATTTCTGACGTGACAGTCATGGGTTTGACTTCATCAGAATAGGGGATGGGTCTGTTGAGAAGGTAGTAGGGTGTGATGTCATGGTATGACATACACAGAGTAGGAAAGGAAACTCCTATACTACGATCGGTTATACTTTGGTCTTCACACAGTGGTTTCTCCACATGGGACTTGGACATTATATCAGACATACTGGTTACTAGATCTATGGTTTTAGATCTGGATTTGGGTGGTTTCCCAATCTGGGTACTTTGACAGCATTCTAAGAGTATTTAGAATGGACGACTCCTGGCACGGTGGTGTACCTGCAGGTGATGGAGTCACCCTCTCTAAAGGTGTCTTATAGACTAAAGTAGAGAGGGATGTGCATGATTGGAAGATCACTTGGTTAAGCAATTGAGTCAATCATGAGATGTCAAGTACCACACCAGATATTGTTCTTGCACTAGATGCAATAAGTTGACATTGATCCAATCCTGGAGAAATAGTCGGAAGCAGTTTTAGAACATAAGTGGATGTTCTAGGGATATGATAACGACAGCCTTATTCAGGAGACAGTTATCATTCCAGGCTTCCAAGGTGACATGGACGACAAGGAGGTTGTCAGAGTTATATTTTTTCCTTCTGATGAGGGGCAGTATTTTGGACAGGTGGTCCAAGGCAATACTGAGGGTGGAATGGCGTAGGATACTGATTAAGTTCAGTTGACGATACAGTCTAAGAAGTTTGGATTCGGAGTTCATTTATGAGCTATGTCCCATCAGACATCCAGACACATTCTAAGACAGGTATTGCTCATTTCGGGAGATGGGTTTCTCCGCGAACTTGAGATTTAGAGAGACATCAAGGTGGATCCACTCACTAAGGCTATTCCTCGAACGCAATAGTTTCGCAAACGAGCTTTGTGAGACTGACTAGTAGAGGAGTTGGGTGTTCGGTATCACACAGGCTGTGAGTATGCGACATCGCAATAATTATCCTTGAGTGCAAGTGGGAGATTTTTGGAGATAATGCCCTCAGAGTCAATTATTGGATCACAGGTACGTGATTGCGGTGATTAAGGGAGGACCTATCCCGGTAGGACAGTCTTACTCGAGATGATAGTATGCTATCTGGTTTCCCTTTATCATCGTGTACTGTTTTAGGTGACCTGACAAGTCGCTATTACACGTTGATAGAGCCCCTAGGATTCTTGCTTGACCACCAGCAGTATGAGGGCGATCATATAAGTGGGAGCTGGGGTCTATAAGCATATCCTTAAATGGTCCCTAGTCGTGTGAGTTTCGAGACAGGGCATCGATACTCCATAGTAGACTAGTGTATACAGTCGAGACCCCGACGAGGGGCGGTGGCCGGTCTCACAAGCCACTGGTGTCAGTTGGTTCACCTAAGATGTATACAGGTGCTCATTGGGTTATGAGTACACCGGACAGGACTCGCCGGGAACATGCTAGTTGGTCATATACCAGACGTCAGATGGCAGTTCCCTGGTGACATGTGTGCAGGTTAGTTCATCGACCTGGGGATCGTCATTTGTCTCGTGTGAGTTCCCACTATACTTTGATTACTACCCTACCACGGCTCAAAGGAGTCGTGCAAACAGGTTTTAGTTGGGTACAGTCCCGAGCCACATGGAGGCAGTGAGCGTATCTTCAGGGGTTCGTCTCTCCCGGTATTGGGGGTGAGGTCTTGCTGTGTCTAGGTTAGCCATTACACGAAGCCCTCGGCCGAGGCAAGGAGATTTACTGGTAGGTATTCCAGTAGTATCTCAGGGTGTTCTGGGCTACACTCCGACACGACTTGTTCCGCTTTTGGGGGTCTGACTTTTACCAACCCCCTAGGCCCGCCATGCGATGCTCATAGACGAACGGACCGGACTGTACGGATATTGTCACTGACAGGCTCAGTAGGGTTGTCAGGCTGAGTTCACTCACAGACATCCCTTTTAGTCAATACCTGGTAGCCCGTTACGTATTGGCTTATACCTCTGACGTGCTAGTGGTTAAATCCACAACCAAGGTGTTGACGAGTCTTTAGAGTCCCCCACAATTCAGTTACTCAGCTTTCGGGCGAAAGGTTGTAGAGGCCGTATGGAGATATGGCAAGGGTCCGATCAGATACGTGCGGTATTGCACGGATCAGGATCGGATAGATTGTACTATAGGCCGTATGGTTATATGGCAGGGTTCGATCAGATACGTGCGGTATTGCACGGATCAGGATCGAACGGATTTTACTAGCCGGCTTTGGTTTAAGCCGGATCCTAGTATAGTACAGTGTAGATTTTGTCTCATTGCATTTGTATTTCGGTCGAAATACAGATGCGGGTGTGTATGCACAGTATCGGGGTTTTCCTGTAATTTATTACGGGACCAGTTTTCTGGAGTTGCTAGTTTGTTTTCCGTTTCGGCCGATTTCCTTTGTTCCGTTCATTGGCCGAAGTTTGGTGGAGGAGGGCTTATTTGCATTGTTGCAAATAAGCATTTGTGGAGGGGGTCTTTGCATATTATCATGTCATGATACTTGTCCCATCATTTGACTTCATAAACTCATGATTGCTTGACTTTGTATTTCATCATGGTTGTTGATGATGAGGTTGGTGGTAGGTGGTTGAGTGTGGGTTTTGATTTGGTGATCATTTCCTTTTGCATGATAGCCTTCTCTCTCTCTCCATGGTATTATTGGATGGCTCTCTCATTCTATCACTCTCCCCTCTCATTCTCCCTCTCCCCATACTTGATTTGGCCGGCCATTTGGGAAGGGGCTGCCCAATGTTTGAAAGGTGGGGTTTAGTTCATTTCATGCTCCCAAAATAACCCCAAGTTCCTCCACAAAGTTCTTGTATCATTCCTCCACCACAAAGGCAATTCCATGAACCCCAAATGAGACACAAGTTCTACTATACATTCTACAGCAAATCTTAGGCACGTCGAGTAGCCGGCTTCGTGCCCGAGTTGCCTCGGCATTGAAGTGGGAGCCCGTAAAAGAAGTAGACGATGTGGTGCACTTCCGGCGACGAGGAGGAGACGGGACATTCCGCAGGAGATCGAGACGACGACGAGAAGACCGGAGGACTCGGATCTGTCGGTATACTTCTCTTCCCTTTCTTGTTAGTAGCTTAGACTTGTTAATGGTTACGATCCGGATGTTTAGTGCGCGGTGGTGCCGGTTTGCTATGTCCGCAAAATTAAAGTTTATCACCGCTTCCGCATTCCGCCGTCGAATTGACGGCCGGGGCGCCGCCGTGCACTTACAGTCTCGACTGTATACACTGGTCTACTAATGGAGTATCGATGCCCGGTCTCGAAACTCCTACGACTATGGACCTTTTAAGGATGTGCTTATAGACCCCAGTTCCCACGTATATAATCGCCATCATACTGCTGGCAGTCAAACAAAAATCGTAAGTCCTCTATCAATGTGTAATAGCGACCTGTAAGGTCACCTAAAGCAGTACACGATGATAAAGATAAACCAGATAGCATACTATCATCTTGAGTAAGACTGTCCTACCGGCATAGGTCCTCCCTCAATCATTTTAATCACATGCTTGTGATCCAATTATTGACTCTGAGGGCACTATATCCAACAATCTCCCACTTGCACTCAAGGCTAATTATTACGATGTTGCATACTCACAGCCCGTGTGATACCGAACACCCAACTCCTCTACTAATCGGTCTCACAAAGCCCGTTTGAGAAACTACTGCATTCGAGGAATAGCCTTAGTGAGTGGATCCGTCCTGATGTTTCTTTCTATGTCTCTCTTTATCTCAAGTTCGCGAAGAAAGCCATCTCCCGAAATGAGCAATACCTGTTTTAGAATATGTCTGGATATCTGATGGGACCTGGTTCATAAATGAACTCTAAATCCAAACTTCTTAGACTGTATCGTCAACTGAACTTAATCAGTATCCTGCGCCATGCCTCCCTCAGTATCCGCTTGGACTTCCTGTCTAAACAACCGCCCCTCGTCAGAGGGAAAACTATAACTCTGACAGTCACTCTGTCATCTAGGTCACCTTGGAAGCCTGGAATGATAACCGCCTCCTGAAAGAGGCTGTCGTTATCATATCCCTAGAACATCTACTTATGTTCTAAAACTGCTTCCGAATGTCTCTCCAGGATTGGATTAATATCAACTTATTGCAGCTCGTGCAAAAACAACATCTGGTGTGGTACTTGACTTCTCATGATCAACTCAATTGCCTAAGCAAGTGATCTGCCAATCATGTACATCCCTCTCCCCTTTATTCTGTAAGACACCTTTAGAGATGGTGACTCCATCACCTACAAGTATACTACCATGCCAGGAGTCGTCCATTCTAAAACACCTTTAGAATGCTGTCTAAGTACCCAGATTGGGACACTTCCCAAATCTAGATCTAAAACCATAGATCTAGTAACCAGAATGTCTGATATTATATCTATATCCTATTTGGAGAAACCACTGTGTGACAACCAAAGTATAACGATCGTAGTATAGGAATTTCACTTCCTACTCTGTATATGTCATCCAAATACCAGGACATAACACCCTACTACCTTCTTAACAGATCCATCCCCTATTCTGATGAAGTCAAACCTATGACTGTCACATCAGAAATAGATGATCTATCTCCGCTATATCTGCTTTAGTCTATAAATAGACATAAGCTTCATGTCCACTATGCTTCCGCTGCTCCCACTGACTACGACAACTCTCTGGCAGAATAATATACACGTGCACTTCTAAAGCCAGTTCAGAACGACTCTATACTCATCCTTCTGCCGGGTCTCATAGCCTGGAATAACAGTAGTGTCAAGTCTGGGTAAACAAGAACCTCCCTGTCACCGTCTTTGAGCATACCGAAGTTCCTCTCGAGTGCCTGAGGTTACCCACCATATCTGCGGAGTGGCCAATGGAATGTCAATCCAGATTGAATCTTTAGGTTCTTATCAAATTTTCAGTAATCGTTTGCGGTTCTGGAATCACTTCCAGTTCTACCATACTCCCAGTACTGTTTTCTGAAAAAAATCCATTTTACTAAAACTGTGGCGAGTCAAGAACAATATCACTATTGATCTTCCAGATGGTAGAAAGTCAACCCTCGTCATAGCCCGGGTCAACCCACAAACAGCCATTACGGAATCGTGCCTTGAGTTATCCAGAGTCTGGTTTTAAGCATAAGCCGGACAACTCCCCGTCAAACGGAGGCACTAATTTAAATGAAACCAGATTCAAATCATGCAGTTGTCTCCAGTGCATGTCAACTAAATGGAGAGAGGCCGATCAGCATTACTCAACTTAGGAATAAATCCAGATATGAGCAACCTGAAAGAGAAGCAAGTTCTCTTAATCATTACTATTAACTGAATACCATACATAAGTATCTACATCTTCGATCACCTTGAAGAATCCTGATACTTGCAACGCCTGGTTCTCTACTTTATTCTTATACCTATAACTTCTCAAAACTTGGATCTTGTATTTCTACGAAACACATGTCTAAGAACTAGAGAAGTCATAAGTAAACAGAATATAGTACGAGTACCAATCTCTCTGTCCTAATGGACACTGGACAACATACAATACTCTGTATAAGTCCCCTGAGTCTAATAACTCATTCTCTGTGTGTCGTAGGTTGAAAACTGTACTTATGGTTAAGAAGAATTACACTACTGTTTAATGCTCCTTACCTAACCATCCACTGATATAGGTAAATGTCATGGACATAATTTCAGAAAGTTATATCTCACTTTATAAAAAATAAACGTACAGATATATCAATTTGAAATTGGTGCATAACAACGGATATTCAAAACCAAATATTTGTCGTCTTGCAAACAACCCAGGCGATTTCCTCAAATATCACCAATTACAACGAATCCCGATATAATGAGGATGATCACCCAATTCCCAATACCTAACTCCCACTCATCATCTGTAAAACCATACAGATGTGAGAATCAAACCTGGTAAATACATACCCTGGAGCAAGGGCTAATTGGGAAATCAGTTTTCTGTTAACAATACACAGTGAAACTGAAACATATAAATGTTTCGAAGGGGTATCCGGGTATTTATAGTAATGCCTCTTCCATTATCAGATTCACAACTATAACCGTATATTTCTTTGTCATCTCTCCAAATCCTTTTATATGTCTTTAGTCATTACCTTCTGTACACCCTTTTAGGCTAAATGGTTTTCTTCCTTCCCTACCGTTCGGCACCAGCCTATGGTTTGGAAGAAGACTATCCAATAAACATAATGGGTGTACTGTCCTAATCCTAGGAGCACTCGCAACCCGAGAGAAGGTAAAGATAAAAGACAACTGAATAAAACCTTATTCCTATTTCTCCTGAACCAGAATCCATCCCCGAACTGGAACAAGTTCCTTCGAGTTCGTATATAACCATACGATGGAGTATCCAAATAACTGTGGATCTTCGTAGTGATATGGAGTGTCCTAGAGAAATACAAAGGTGAAATAGGAGTGCCGATGAAATATTTGGTTTGGTCGTGAATGATAGCAGTCGCAATTTACTTTGCCCTCTTACTAATCCCTTTATTTGTCTTTACTTATTACCTTATGTACACCATCGTTAGGCTAATTAGTTTTCTTCATTCCCCACCGTTCAGCACCTGCCTATGGTTTGGAAGAAGACTATCCAATTAGCATAATAGGTCTACCGTCCTAATCCAAGGAGCACTCGTAACCTGAGAGAAGGTAAAAGGAAAAGACAACTGAATAGTCCTATTCATTTTCCCCAGAACCGGAAACCATCCTCGAATCTGGAACAAGTTCCTTCGGGTTCGTATATAACCATACGATGGTTTTATCCAATGGAAGTGGATGTTCGTAGTAATACGGGGTGTTCTGGAGAAAAGGGTAAAATTAGGAGTGGCAATGAGGTATGCAACTCAGACTATCCAAAAGCCAGTGTTTTAAGAAGGTTCGGTTAATTTGGTCACTGAGTCATAGTCAAGGGCCGGGTCATGGTCGCTGCCAAAGAGAGAGAGAAAAGAAACACTCTGCGTGCACTCCAACCTAGATCAGAATGGTTATCACTTTATCTAATCAGGAAACCTCCCACTGTAATGGTCAAATTCTCCTCCAAACCTGAAAGAAGAATTAGTCGGGATCACCCGAGGAGTAAACCAACTCATCAGTGGGAATCGGGATCCAACTATCATCGCATGATAAAGTGATGGAATCCACTCACGTTATCACACTCCAGAAGGTATGCGCATGCCTGGCAAGTTTCGGTTTCTTTAGAAACTCCCGATGTGATTTTTACCCCATGCTCTTATGACCTTGACTTTGGCCAACAAATCATAAGTCACATGTCAAGTTCTACCCGTCATTTTCCATGTTAATTTGAACCCACCTGTACCTACCCTTGACTTTAGCCAACAAAGCAGTACGACTGCCCCAAACCAACGCATCTATCTATGCAACAGAAAGGTAACAAATAGCTATCATACACTATGCCTTCACTTTGGCTAACAAACATAGCATGAATACTAAGTGCTACCCGTCTGAAATGACGGAGGGCTACGAATGGTTTTTGGCGAAAAACCTTTAACGTAATGAACTTGATATCGTTGAAGGAACCGGATAGCTTATTATAAAAATATAGTGGCGAAAACCTTTGCTAAAGAGGTCACTCCCGGTGAAGGGATCTCGGCTCTTTCCTCGTAGAATGAGGTGCAGGATATTCCAACTGAATACCACGATGCAAAGCAAAAAAAGAAATCGGGTAAAGTGAAGTTATTACCCTGACGCAAACATTTGCCCAAGGGGTCACTCCCGGTGAAGGGATCTCGGCCCTTGCCTCGTCGACTGAGGTGCTGGATATTCATAACCGAATACCACTGTGCAAAACAAAAGAAAATGTTCTTGCAATAACAGCTTTTTGAAAATATTCCAACAACATCAAACAGGTTTGTTTAGCTTGCATTGATCCGAATCAATGCCGTCCCATCAATTAATCACACCACAAAAGAACGAAAATATGATGTACGTATATGCCATCCGCATTCGCCACTGGGTCCCGTCATCACCCGTTGGTTATTTAACTAACGACAGATCGGGGACTGGACTAGCGTGGGTGTAAAACATATACAACATCTATTAGTATATATATCAATATATAATAATCGCTTGAGGCGTGATAAAAATGCAACATCACAGAGAGTAATAAGCATCACAGAACAATACAAATAATCTAGGATCCCCGAGTTTCATAGAGCCGCTACCGAAACCTGACATTCCCCTGGTCGTGTGAATAGCCTGTGCAATGAAATCCTAAACCCCTACGGGTGAGGCAAGTTGCCCGCCACAACCTGAAGCGAGGCAGCCCCCTTCAACAAAGTGAATGGACCATCTAGCACTTCACGGAATCCGATAACTTGAGCACCCCTCCTTGGGTCAACCTATACCCGCTACGAGTGCGAGGAATAGCCCGCCAATTCTATAGTGAAGCCCCCTCCATCTCAAAGCCATGAGATGCGGGCCCGTTGCCCTCTAGAACCCGGCTATCCGTGCACCCCACATTGGGGTAATCCTAGTATAGAAAGTAAAATATATACAACAGGTACATCGACCTCAGCCCGGTCGTGCCCTAAAAGAATAATATACAAACAGGCAGTGACGGCAATCCACATGTCGGACGCTCGCCCCGCAATATCAAATGTACAAATACAACCAAATTGTACTACCATTGCATCCAGGCTATCCACCACGACAAATCCGCAACATCACAGTACAACACAGAACATCAACGTGAATGTCACGTTCGCAAATCCGTCTAAAAAAGCTATAGAAATTAGACAAGATTTACCGATCAAATGACATTCACGGTCACAGATATAATGTAAGTACTGTAAACTAACATATTTAAATTTTCGATCGACAAAATTTCCCGAAGTGGGCCCCAAGCACAAATCCAGCACTCAAAATAATCTGGGCCAAAAATAAAAATTCCAGAAACCCCAATTCCAAGTCAGAGACCACTGTAGAAAATTTGGTGGAGTGACGCTACAGTGATGCGGCGGAACCGCGGCCAAAATGTGGGTACGGCCGCGGTTCCGCGTCGCTACAGTGATATCATGCTAAGAAATTTGTGCAGTGGTCTTAGAAAAGCCTGGGTGATTTTCTGACGTACTGAAAATAATTTTTTGACAACAAAAAATTTCGACAGAAACTGCAGAATTGGAAATGCGGTTTTGGAAAATTTCGTTCGATCGATGTTTTAAACATGTTAGAGCAAGCTAGTAAATGTTAATGGCGTAGCTCTGATACCATGTAAGTCTACGGTAGCGCCCCGGCTTTCTATCCGAGGCCAAAATGCGGAAACGAAAACTTTACAAAACTTGAAACCGGCGCTATCGCAGACTTTAATCCCGGATCGAACCATTAACCTACAACTAGCTAACCAGAGAAGGGTTGGAAAGTCTATACCGATCGATCCGTGTCCTTCGGTCTTTGGCCACCATCCCAAGCTCCTCGCGGCATCTCCGATCTCGATCTCCTCGTCGGAAAGAGCACCACATCATCGAGTCCTTTTATGGGCTCCCACTTCATCCGAAGCAACTCGGACACGAAGTTCGCTAGCCGACGTGTTCAAGATGAAGTAGAGAATGTGTGTGACAACTTTGTCTCTTCCATCCATTGTATGGATGGAGGTTGAAGTTGAAGCCATCAATGGAGGTTGTGAGCTAGAGGAAGAAGAAGAAGAAGAAGCCTTTCTTTTTATTATGTGTTGCTATGATAAAAAATGAGAGAGATAGAATCAAATAATACAAGAGCAAACTCCCCCTCATGGCTGCCCTCTCTCTCTCTTCTTATCATATCAACCATAAATCAATCAAATAATATGACACATGCACAAAGAAAGAGACCATGAGTCACCACTTGTGCATGTGTCACAATTAATGCTCCTAATCATGATTTCTAGCTCATTATTTCCATTTGTAAACATTAACCCAAATGTTTACAACAACAAAAAGATACGGCAACATCTAAAGTAAACTCGTGACGGATCACAAGGATACCCCTCACCTGTATATACATAGCTGCATCCGCATTCCGACTGAATGCGAATGCGATGAGACTAAAGTAATCCAACAAATCTAAGACTAGGATCTGGCTTAAACCAAAGCCCACTAGTATGATCCGCCCGATCATGATCCGTGCACTACTGCACGTATATGATCGAACCCTGCCATATATCATACGACCTCTACAACGTTTCGCCCGAAACTTGAGAAACTGACTGCGGGGGACTCTAAAGACTCGTCAATACTTTGGCTATGGATTTAACCACTAGCACGTCAATGGTACTAGCCGTACTTAACGGGCTGCCAAGTATTGACCAAAAGGGAGGTCGATGAGCGAACTCATCCTGACACCCTACTGAGCCTGTCAGTGACAATATCCGTACGGTCCGTTCGTCTATGTGTATCGCATGTCGGGCCTAGGGGGTTGGTAAAAGTCAGACCCCCAAAAGTGGTACAAGTCGTGTCAGAGTGCAGCCCAGAACACCCTGAGATACTACTGGAATACCTACCTGTAAATCTCCTGCCTTGGCCAAGGACTTCGTGTAATGGCTCTCCTAGACACAGCGCGATCTCACCCCCAATACCGGGAGAGACGAAACCCCTGCCGATCCGCTCACTGCCTCCATGTGGCCCGGGATTGTACTCAACTAAAACATGTTTGCACGACTCCTTTGAGCCTTGGTAGGGTAGTAATCAAAGCACAGTGGGAACTCACACGAGACAAATGACGATCTCAGGTCGATGATCTAACCTGTACACATGTCACCAGGGAACTGGTATCTGACGCTAGGTATAATACCAACTAGCATGTTCCCGGCGAGTCCTGTCCAGTGTACTCATACCCCAATGAGCACCTCTATACATCTTAGGTGAACCAACTGACACCAATGGATTGTGAGACAGGCCACCGCCCCTCGTCGGGGTCTCGACTGTATACACCAGTCTAGTAATGTAGTATCGATGCCCGGTCTCGAAACTCCTTCGACTAGGGACCTTTTAAGGATGTGCTTATAGACCCCAGCTCCCACGTATATGATCGCTATCATACTGCTGGAAGTCAACCAAGAATCCTAAGGGCTCTATCAACGTGTAATAGCGACTTGTAAGGTCACCTAAAGCAGTACACGATGATAAAGATAAACCAGAAAGCATACTATCATCTTGAGTAAGACTGTCCTACCGGCATAGCTCCTCCCTCAATCATTGCAATCACGTGCCTGCGATCCAATTATTGACTCTGAGAGCACTATATCCAACAGTTATGAACCTCACATCGGCATGACTTATCCGTTACTAGGGTCTGACGTTTACCACCCTTAGACTCAATATGCGACATATCAGACGAAAAGACCGGACTGTACGGTAGTGTTACTGACAGGCTTTATAGGATCTAGAGCGGGATTGCTTATTGATCTTCTGATCGCTCAATACCCGGGTAGCCATTTCTTCCAGCTAGTACCGCTGACGGCTTGCGGGTGCTTGATATGATCATCACCTACTGTCGGCGTATTGACGAGTCTTTAGAGTTCAACACAGTGCTTTACTGGCTCAGGAAAAACGAAGCAGGAACACATATGTGATATGTGCGAGACCGAGAATAATACGAGTATGTGATACCATATTCTATTCTCGCGATTTATTTGTATCGGTCGGTTACATATGATATAGCCAGGTTATAGATTCAAGTGTTGATTCGATAACATGATACATATGATATTAGTCGGTTATATGTGATATAGCCGGATAATAAAATTAAGTGTTGATTTGATAATTTAATGTATAATTGTATATTTGATATACTAGTTTACATTAACTAATATTAGCTCTCTTAAATGTTTCTTTTTCTCACTGGTGTGCATAAGTATATATGTGATATATATTAATGTACATTTTTTTAGTGTCATGCTTGATGATACACACTGTTAGTTATATGTAAGCCCTAGAGGCCATTATTGTACATACGATGTATATTGTAATGGATGCTTGGACATATATAGGGAGGACTTTCTTGCTCGACATGATAGTATGCTATCTGGTTATACTTTATCTTAACATGTGCTCTGATTGTCTCTATATTACATGTTGATAAAGCCCTTAGGATATGTACTCGACTACTGGGACTATGATGAGATCATACTAGTGGGGCCACGGTAGTCGACGAGTACATCCTATAACTGTTCCTAGTCGAGGGTATATCGAGACAGGTCATCGATACACCAGAGTAGACTAGCGTATACGCATCTGACCCATATGATGGGCGATGGATGATCCCATATCCATCGGTGTTTGACATCAAGGATGGTGTACGGGTGCTCAGTGGAGACTGGGTACACTGGATGGACTCGCCGAGAACTCCCAGATGGTATTATACCTCACGTCAGATGGCAGTTCTCCGGTGACACTGGTACAGAGTAGTCTGTTGACCCGAGATCGTCATAGAGTCTTGTGTGATTCCCACTGTGCTTTGATTTCCATCATACCACGTCCAAGAGGGCATGCAAAAAGGTGGCTTTTGGGTACAGTCCCGAATCACATGGAGGCAATGAGCGATAGGAGGGGATTCGTCTCTCCCGGTATAGGGAGTTGATGTTGTGCAGTGTTCGATTGGCTATAACCGAAAATACCAGGCCAGGGTTGCTGAGATTTACTGGTATCTCGAACTGTTATAGACCTCATATCGACACGACTTATCGAGCTACTGGGTCTGACGTATAGCACCCCTAGACGAGATATGCGACATATCAGACGACGAGACCGGACTGTACGGGAGTGTTACTGTTTGGATTCACAGGAGAATGTACAGGCTTGCTTGTTGATCTTCTGAGCGCTCAATACCTGGGTGGCTGTTACGTTTAGCTGACCGCTTGCAGCTTGTGGGTGTTTGATATGATCATCACCTACTGCCGGCGTATTGACGATTCTTTAGAGTCCTACACAGAGGTTTCTTGACTCAGGCAAAACGGAGTAGGGGCACATATGTGATATGTGTGGGACCGAGGATAATACGATATGAGATACCGTATTCTATTCTCGCGATATTTGATACCAGCCGGGTCATCAGATCAAGTGTTGATTCGATGAATCGGTACGGATAAATATTAGTCGGTTATATGCGATATAGCCGGATTGTCGGATAAAGTGTTGATTCGATAATTTAATGTATAATAATATATATGATATATTAAATTACATTAACTAATATTAGCTCACTAAAAGATTCTTTTTCTCACCGGATTAATACATTGATATATATGCGATATATGTTAATTGTATTATTTTCTTTTGTTGCAAATATATAATATATATGTGATATATATTATTGTGACATGATATGATTTATTATAAAACATGTTTAAGGATGATATAAAGGGATTAGGGTTTGATTAGGGTTAGCACCTTCTTGTTCATTCTAGAAGGATTCTATTTTGTCATGATAAAGATATTTTGTTATGACTCATGCTTTGACCTAACCAAACCCTAACTCTAGTTTATTCTCTACATTGGTTTAGCCTCTCATCCTTGACCATGGTTTGATAATCAATCATATATTCTTGATTACTATTCATCACAAAAGGATTCAATCATTATTATTCTTCATCTTCTTCCTTCTTCTTTCTTCATGGAAAAGGCTTACTAGCTTTTTCCAAGTGATGAATAAATGTGAGAAAAAGATAAATAAAGAGAGCAAAAATCCTACTTCATCATCCTCATCTTCCCTTGCCCTTTAGATGAGAGTGTTCACTCAATTTTAGTGAGTGTAAGCTTGTGTTAACGAAACTTCAAGGTAGATCATCTTTGTATCGAAGATCGGAAGCAAGACTGCATCTTTCTCTTCATGGAACCTCTCGAGAGTCCGGAACCCGATGATCGCAGCGAAGGGACCACAACACGGAGCTTATGAAGTGAAGGACCGGATCTAGAAAGGTTGTAATCCCTCTCACTTAGTGTTAAAACGTTTAGCATGTTAGTTTTCGCCTAATCTCTAGTTTAAAGATCCGGCTTCGGGTTGTTCGGCACGGCTAAATTTTTAATCGGGCATGGTTGATGCCTCGTAGACCCTTGTGCGCGTGCCCAGCAACCCTACAGTAGTATCAGAGCCAAGCTAGAGCTTTAGGCGATGTCTAGACGAAGTTTAAAGTCCGATCGAACCCGGAAAACCCGATAAAACCCTTCTCTGGAAATTTTTCAAAACCGTGATTTATTTCATATTAAAAATGCTCAATAAATTCAGCAGGGTAGTTTAGGAATTACTGTGAAAAACGACACCCTAAATCAACTATTTCACCGCGGAACCGCGGCCAAACCAAGGCATTGGCGGCGGTTCCGCGGCCGTTACAGTTGATTGATGGTTAGTTTCTGTACAGTAATGACCGTCTGTACTTCCTGATTCTTCTGGGTATTTTTATTTCTACTCAAGTGTTGAGTTTTCTGGGTTGTATTGGGGACTCGTTGTTTCGATCGGATATTATAACTTTTTTTAGTTTGTCCGGATAATTTTAGAAACTGTTAAAAAGTTCGAACGGATATCAATAACTCACATTTTCCCCTGTCGGAAATTTTTTCAAAAGTTGGATTTTTTCTCCTGTTTAAGAACGTTCTAAGTCGTGCAAGTAACGCGGTGGACTCTCTAGAAGACAACAAACCTTAACTCGACTATGTGACCGTCTTGAACTGCCTCTGAACCTTAAGGTTTGTGGCAGTACGGCGTGCCACATGTGAGGCGTTGACTTGACCCTTCTACGGCTGGACCATTGGTACTGTGGCATGTAATGGATGTTATTAAACTGATTTCAAGTGTTGAGATTTATTGGGGAAATCTTGGGTGTTTGATTATTCGATCGGAAAGTTTAACATTCTCTATTTATCTGGAATGTGATACAATAATTGGAATTCACAAGTAGTTATGAGATTACTAATATGAATGTTATAGACATAGCAGTTTAGTCTCTGATGATCGGTTGCCACGGAATTTTGATGTGATCAAAAGTCCGTCGCAATCACGTAGCGTACGCGGATACTCGCCGGGTAAACTTAATAGACAGCCACGCCCCAAAACCCCGACCAAGTGACTGTAGGAGAACCCCGTCGCCGAAAGTATCCGTTCGGGTGCTCGCGGCAGCGGTGTTCCGCCTTAGTGCACTTCGTCGACGGCATCTGGGGGTGCGGCCGTCTACTAAAGTTTGCGATGAGCATTCGATCAGGACGTTGGGAATCTTGTTGAATTGCCCGACTTGATATTGAAAAGAGTTTTTGATAATGATGTAAGTGCACGGCGGCGCCCCGGTCGTCAATCCGACGGCCAAACGCGGAAACAGTGATAAACTTTAATTTTGCGGACTTAGCAAACCGGCACCACCGCACACTAAACACCCGGATCGTAACCATTAACAAGTCTAGGCAAACTAGAAGATGAGTTAGAGATATACCGACTGATCCGAGTCCTCCGGTCTTCATCTCCACTCCGATCTCCTCGCGGGATCTCCGGTCGTCGCCTCTTCGCCGGAAGGGCACCACATCGCCTGCATCTTTTACGGGCTCCCGCCTCTATACCGAGGCAACTCGGGCATGAAGCCGGCAACTCGACATGCTCAAGATATGCTGTAGAATGTAGTGTAGAAGTGTATGTCTCACTTTGGGGTTGGTTGCCATAGATGGAGGAAATGAGATGTGAAAACTGGTGCTTGCATTTTTCTAGCATGAATGAGATCAAGAAGATGAAACTCTCAAAAATGAAGAACTCTCTCCTTCTTCTTCTCTCTTTCTTTTTCTTCTTCTCTCTTTTCTAAAATGAATAATTTCTCTTCCAAAAGAGAATGGTGGTGGAGTGATAATATAAATCAAGAGGGAGGTTATTGTAGGAGATTCAAAAGGGGTGACCATAAACAAACACACACCATGCTTCATTAAATCCAACCATACCCTTTTCTAATCACATTAATGCAAAAGCATGGAGCAAAAGAAATGAAAGCTATCATAATCATTCTTTTAGCAATAAAACCCTCCACAATGTGTTATTTGCAAAATTGCAAATAACCCCCTCCATCGAAAAAGTCCGGCCGGGAAAGAACAAAGGAAAACCGGCCGGAACGGAAAGCAAACTGGCAACTCCAGAAAACTGGTCCTGTAATAAATTACAGGAAAACCCCATACTGTGCATACACACCCGCATCTGTATTCCGTCCGGATACAAATGCAATGAGACAAAATCTACACTGTACTATACTAGGATCCGGCTTAAACCAAAGCCGGCTAGTAATATCCGTCCGATCCTGATCCGTGCAATACCGCACGTATCTGATCGAACGCTGCCATATAACCATACGGCCACTAGTACAAAACTGTCCGATCCTGATGCATGCAATACCGCACGTATCTGATCGGACCCTGCCATATCTCCATACGGCCTCTACAGCGTTTCGCCCGAAAGCTGAGTAACTGAAAGTGTGGTGGACTCTAAAGACTCGTCAATACTATGGCTGTGGATTTAACCACTAGCACGTCAGAGGTATAAGCCAATACGTGACGGGCCACCAGCTATTGACTAAAAGGGACGTCGATGAGGAAGCTCACCCCGACACCCAACTGAGCCTGTCAGTGACAATATCCGTACAGTCCGGTCCGTTCGTCTATGAGCATCGCATGTCGGGCCTAGGGGGTTGGTAAAAGTCAGACCCCCAAAAGCGGTACAAGTCGTGTCGGAGTGTAGCCCAGAACACCCTGAGATACTACTGGAATACCTACCAGTAAATCTCCTGCCTTGGCCAAGGTCTTCGTGTAATGGCTCTCCTAGACACAGCGCGACCTCACCCCCAATACCGGGAGAGACGAAACCCCCGAAGATCCGCTCACTGCCTCCATGTGGCTCGGGACTGTACCCAACTAAAACCTGTTTGCACGACTCCTTTGAGCCGTGGTAGGGTAGTAATCAAAGCACAGTGGGAACTCACACGAGACAAATGACGATCCCCAGGTCGATGAACTAACCTGTACACATGTCACCTGGGAACTGCTATCTGACGTCAGGTATAAGACCAACTAGCATATTCCCGGCGAGTCCTGTCTGGTGTACTCATAACCCAATGAGCACCTGTATACATCTTAGGTGAACCAACTGACACCAGTGGCTTGTGAGACCGGCCACCGCCCCTCGTCGGGGTCTCGACTGTATACACTAGTCTACTTTGGAGTATCGATGCCCTGTCTCGAAACTCCTACGACTAGGGACCTTTTAAGGATGTGCTTACAGACTCCAGCTCTCACTTATATGATCGCCCTCATACTGCTGGTAGTCAAGCAAGAATCCTAGGGGCTCTATCAACGTGCAATAGCGACATGTCAGGTCGCCTAAAGCAGTACACGATGATAAAGGTAAACCAGATAGCGTACTATCATCTCGAGTAAGACTGTCTTCCCAGGATATGTCCTCCCTCAATCATTGCAATCACATGCCTGTGACCCAATAATTGACTCTGAGGGCACTATCTCCAACAATCTCCCACTTGCACTCAAAGCTAATTATTGCGATGTCGCATACTCACAGCTCGTGTGATACCGAACACCCAACTCCTCTACTAGTCAGTCTCACAAAAAACGTTTGTGAAACTATTGCGTTTGAGGAATAGCCTCAGTGAGTGGATCCGCCTTGATGTTTCTTTCTATGTCTCTCTATATCTCAAGTTCGCGGAGAAAGCCATCTCCCGAAATGAGCAATACCTGTCTTAGAATGTCTGGATGTCTGATGGGACCTAGCTCATAAATGAACTCCAAATCCAAACTTCTTAGACTGTATCGTCAACTGAACTTAATCAGTATCCTGCGCCATGCCTCCCTCAACATTTACTTGGACTACCTGTCCAAAATACTGCCCCTCATCAGAAGGAAAAATATAACTCTGACAACCTCCTTGTCGTCCATGTCATCTTGGAAGCCTGGAATGATAACTGTTTCCCGAATAGGGCTTTCGTTATCATATCCCTAGAACAGCCACTTATGTTCTAAAACTGCTTCCGACTGTTCCTCCAGGATTGGATCAATGTCAACTTATTTCATCTCGTGCAAGAACAACATCTGGTGTGGTACTTGACATCTCATGATTGACTCAATTGCCTAAGCAAGTGATCTGCCAATCATGTACATCCCTCTTTACTTTAGTCTATAAGACACCTTTAGAGAGGGTGACTCCATTACCTGCAGGTATACTACCGTGCCAGGAGTCGTCCATTCTAAATTCTCTTAGAATGCTGTCAAAGTACCCTGATTGGGAAACCACCCAAATCTAGATCTAAAACCATAGATCTAGTAACCAGTATGTCTGATATAATGTCCAAGTCCTTTGTGGAGAAACCACTGTGTGACGATCAAAGTATAACCGATCGTAGTATAGGAATATCACTTCCTACTACCTTCTTAACAGATCCATCCCCTATTCTGATGACGTCAAACCTATGACTGTCACATCAGAAATGGATGATCTATCTCCGCTACATCTGCTTTAGTCTATAAATAGCCATAAGCCTGATGTCCACCAATGCTTCCGCTGCTCCCACTGACTACGACAACCCTCTGGCAGAGTCATACAGACGTGCACTTCTAAAGCTAGTTTAGAACGACGCTATACTCATCCTCCTGCCGGGTCTCGCAGCCTGGAACAACAACAATGGCAAGTGTGGGTAAACAAGAACTTCCCTGTCACCGTCCTTGAGGCTACCGGAGTACCTCTCGGGTGCCTGAAGTTACCTACCTTATCTGCGGAGTGGCCAATGGAATGTCAAAACAGATTGAATCTTTAGGTTCCTTATCAAATCTTCAGTAATCGTTTGCGGTTCTGGAATCACTTCCAGTTCTACCATACTCCCACTGCTGTTTTTGAAAAAATCCATTTTTAATAAAACTGTGGCGAGTCTTGAACAATATTTCTATTGATCTCCCAGATGGTAGAAAATCAACCCTCGTCATAGCCTGGGTCAACCCACAAACAGCCATTACAGAAACGTGCCTTGAGTTATCCAGAGTCTGGTTTTAATCATAAGCCGGACAACTCCCCGTCCCTTAACAATGTTAAGATATGAACTGTTCTATATCCAATATAGAACCAGAGGCACTGATTTATTTGAACCAGATTCAAATCATGCAGCTGTCTCCAGTGCATGTCAATTAAATGGAGAGAGGCCGATCAGCGTTACTCAAGTTAGGAATGCTTCCAATTATGAGTAACCTGAAAGAGAAGTAATTTCTCTTTATCATTACTATCAACTGAATACCATACACAAGTATCTACATCTTCGATCACTTCGAAGAATCCCGATACTTGCAACACCTGGTTCTCTACATTATTCTTATACCTATAACTTCTCAAAACTTCGACCTTGTGTTTGTACGAAACACATGTCTAAGAACTAGAGAAGTTAAAAGTAAACAGAATATAGTATGAGGACCAACCCCTCTGTCCTAATGGACACTGGACAACATACAATACTCTGTATGAGTCCGCTGAGTCTAACAACTCTTCACTGTGTGTCGTAGGTTGAAAACTGTACTTATGGTTAAGAAGAATTACACCGCTGTTTAATGCTCCTTACCTAACTATCCACTGATATAGGTAAATGTCATCGACATAATATCAAAAGGTATATCTCACTCTATGAAAATAGACGTACAGATATATCAATTTGAAATTGGTGCACAACAGCGGATATTCAAAACCAAATATTTGCCGACCGGCAAACAGCCCAGGTCATCTCCTCAAATATCACTGATTCCAACGAATCCCGATATAACGAGGATGATCACCCAATTCCCAATAACTTACTCCCACTCATCATCTGTAAAACCATACAGATGTGAGAATCAAACCTGGTAAATACATACCTTGGAGTAAGTATCTAATCGGGAAATCAGTTTTCTTTTAACATTACACAGTGAGACTGAAACATTGAAATGTTTCGATGGGGTATCCCGGTATTCCTAGTAATGCCTCTTCCAGATTCACGACTGTAACCGTATAGTTCTTTGCCACCTCTCCAAATCCCTTCATATGTCTTTAGTCTTTACCTTCTGTACACCCCTTTAGGCCAAATGGTTTTCTTCCTTCCCTACCGTTCGGCACCAGCCTATGGTTTGGAAGAAGACTATCTAAAAAGCATAAAGGGTGTACTGTCCTAATCCTAGGAGCACTCGCATCGCGAGAGAAGGTGAAGATAAAAGACACCTGAATGTACTTTATTCCTATTTCTCCTGAACCAGGATCCATCCCCGAACTGGAACGAGTTCCTTTCGAGTTCGTATATAACCATACGATGGATTATCCAATAAAATGGGATCTTCGTAGTGATACGGAGTGTCCTGGAGAAATACAAAGGTGATTTAGGATTGGCGAAGAAATACTTGGTTTGGTCGTGAATATCAGTCGCAATTTACTTTGCCCTCTTACTAATCCCTTGCTTTGTCTTAATCTTAATACCTTCTGCACACCATCGTTATGCTAATTGGTTTTCTTCATTCCCTACCAGTCGGCACCAGCCTATGGTTTGGAAGAAGACTATCCAATTTGCACAATAGGTGTACTACTCCTAAACCAAGGAGTACTCGCAACCTGAGAGAGGGTGAAAAGAAAAGACAACTGAATAATCCTATCCGTTTTCTCCAGAACCGGAAACCATCCTCGAAGTCCTTCGAGTTCGTATATAACCATACGATGGTTTTGTCCAATGGAAGTGGACGTTCGTAGTAATACGGGGTGTCCTGGAGAAAAGGGTAAAAGTAGGAGTGGCAAAGAGGTCTGCAACTCTGACAATCCAAAAGCCAGTGTTAAGATGGTTCGGTCAACTTGGTCACTGAGTCAAAATCTTAGGGTCGGGTCAATGGTCGCTGCCAGAGAGAGAGAAAAGAAACACTCAGCGTGCACTCTAACCTAGATCAGAATGGTTACCAATTTATCTGATCTGGAAACCTCCCACTGTACCTCAAATTCTCCTCCAAACCTGAAAGAAGAATTAGTCGGGGTCACCCGAGGAGTAAACCAACTCATCAGTGGGAATCGGGATCCAACTATCATCGCATGATAACGTGACGGAATCTGCTCACGGTATCACACTCCAGAAGGTATGCGCATATCTGGCAAGTTTCAGTACTTTTGAAACTCCCGATGTGATTTCTGCCCCATGCTCTTATGACCTTGACTAAGGCCAACAAATCATAAGTCACATGTCAAGTTCTACCCGTCATTGTCCAGGTTGATTTGAACCCACCCGTACAAGCCCTTGACTAAGGCCAACAAGGCTATACGACTGTCCCAAACCAACACATCTATCTATGCAGCATATGAATACCCAATAGCTACCAAACACTGTGCCTTGACTAAGGCCAACAAACACAGCTTGAATACTATTGACTACCCATATGAAACGACGGAGGGCTACGAATGGTTTCTGGCGAAAACCTTTAACGTAGTGAACTTGATATCGTTGAAGGAACGGATAGCTTTTTAGAAAATATAGTGACGAAAACCTTTACTAAAGAGGTCACTCCCGGTGAAGGGATCTCGGCTCTTTCCCCGTAGAATGGGGTGCAGGATATTCCAACTGAATACCACGGTGCAAAGCAAAAGTAATCGGCTATAGTGAAGTTAATGCCCTGACGCAAACTTCTGTCCAAGGGGTCACTCCCGGTGAAGGGATCTCGGCCCTTGCCTCGTCGACTGAGGAGCAGGATATTCCAAATGAATACCACGATGCAAAACAAAAGTGAACGTCCTTGCAATAACAGCTTTTTGAAAAGTGTTCCAACAACATCAGATTAGGTTTGTTTATCTTGCATTGATCCGAATCAACGCAGTCCCATCAAATGATCACACCACAAAGAACGAAAATATACTGACGTACGTATATGCCATCCGCATTCGCCACTGGGTCCCGTCATCACCCGTTAGGTTAGCTAACTAACGGCAGAGCGGGGACTGGACTAGCGCGGATGAAAAGCATATACAACATCTACTAATATATATACCAATATATTATATTTCGCTCAAGGCGTGAAAAGAAATGCAACATCACAGAAATGTACAGCATCACAGAACAATACAGATATCTGGGATCCCCGGGTTTCACAGAGCCACTACTGAAACCCGACGTTCCCCTGGTCGTGTGGATAGCCTGTGCAATGAAAACCTAGACCCCTACGGGCGCGGCAAGTCACCCGCCAAAACCTGAAGCGAGGCAGCCCCCTTCAGTACCGTGAATGGACCATCCAGCACTTCACGGAATCCGGCAACTTGGGCACCCCTCCTGGGTCAACCTGTACCCCCTACGAGTGCGGCGAATAGCCCGCCAATCCCAGAGTGAAGCCCCCTCCGTCTCAATGCCATGAGATGCGGGCTTGTTGCCCTCTAGAACCCGGCTATCCGTGCACCCCTCCGCGGGGTAAACCTAGTACAGAATGTAAAATATACATACACCGGGTACATCGACCGCAACCAGGTCGTGCCCCAAAAGAATAATACAATCAGGCAGTGACGACAGTCCACATGTCGGACGCTCGCCCCGCAATATCAAATGCACATAATACAACAGCACAGTACTAGCATTGCATCCAGGCTATCCCCCACGACCGATCCGCAACATCACAGCAAATACATAGAACATCAACGTGAAAGTCACGTTCGCAAATCCGTCTAACCGGGCTATAGCAGTTAGATCGGATTTACCGATCGAGTGACATTCACGGTCGCAGATATAATGTAAATACTGTGAAAAATGTGTTTAAAATATCCGATCGATCAAAGATTAACAAGTGGGCTCTCAATCAAAACTGTAGCACTCACAGAAATCCTGGGCCCAATTTTAATATTCCAAAACCCATATTTTAAGCCCAGAAGACCTCTGAAAAAATTTGGTGATGTGATGTGAATAGTGCGCGGCGGAAGGGCCGCACGAGGGGGGGTTTCGCGGCGGTTCCGCGCTCCCACTGTGGAGTTACATCTTCAAATTTTTACAGAACTCTTAGATTTTCCAGTACATCAATAATTTACAACCTGAAAAAATTTTCGAGACCAAAAATTTTGAACAGAAACTGATTCGAACTAAAAATGCAGTTTTGGAACATTCGATCGATCGAAACAGAAAAACACATTACACCAAGCTAGACAATGTTAATGGCGAGGCTCTGATACCACTGTAAGTGCACGGCGGCGCCCCGGTCGTCAATCCGACGGCCAAACGCGGAAACAGTGATAAACTTTAATTTTGCGGACTTAGCAAACCGGCACCACCGCACACTAAACACCCGGATCGTAACCATTAACAAGTCTAGGCAAACTAGAAGATGAGTTAGAGATATACCGACTGATCCGAGTCCTCCGGTCTTCATCTCCACTCCGATCTCCTCGCGGGATCTCCGGTCGTCGCCTCTTCGCCGGAAGGGCACCACATCGCCTGCATCTTTTACGGGCTCCCGCCTCTATACCGAGGCAACTCGGGCATGAAGCCGGCAACTCGACATGCTCAAGATATGCTGTAGAATGTAGTGTAGAAGTGTATGTCTCACTTTGGGGTTGGTTGCCATAGATGGAGGAAATGAGATGTGAAAAATGGTGCTTGCATTTTTCTAGCATGAATGAGATCAAGAAGATGAAACTCTCAAAAATGAAGAACTCTCTCCTTCTTCTTCTCTCTTTCTTTTTCTTCTTCTCTCTTTTCTAAAATGAATAATTTCTCTTCCAAAAGAGAATGGTGGTGGAGTGATAATATAAATCAAGAGGGAGGTTATTGTAGGAGATTCAAAAGGGGTGACCATAAACAAACACACACCATGCTTCATTAAATCCAACCATACCCTTTTCTAATCACATTAATGCAAAAGCATGGAGCAAAAGAAATGAAAGCTATCATAATCATTCTTTTAGCAATAAAACCCTCCACAATGTGTTATTTGCAAAATTGCAAATAACCCCCTCCATCGAAAAAGTCCGGCCGGGAAAGAACAAAGGAAAACCGGCCGGAACGGAAAGCAAACTGGCAACTCCAGAAAACTGGTCCTGTAATAAATTACAGGAAAACCCCATACTGTGCATACACACCCGCATCTGTATTCCGTCCGGATACAAATGCAATGAGACAAAATCTACACTGTACTATACTAGGATCCGGCTTAAACCAAAGCCGGCTAGTAATATCCGTCCGATCCTGATCCGTGCAATACCGCACGTATCTGATCGAACGCTGCCATATAACCATACGGCCACTAGTACAAAACTGCCCGATCCTGATGCATGCAATACCGCACGTATCTGATCGGACCCTGCCATATCTCCATACGGCCTCTACAGCATTTCGCCCGAAAGCTGAGTAACTGAAAGTGTGGTCGACTCTAAAGACTCGTCAATACTATGGCTGTGGATTTAACCACTAGCACGTCAGAGGTATAAGCCAATACGTGACGGGCCACCAGCTATTGACTAAAAGGGACGTCGATGAGGAAGCTCACCCCGACACCCAACTGAGCCTGTCAGTGACAATATCCGTACAGTCCGGTCCGTTCGTCTATGAGCATCGCATGTCGGGCCTAGGGGGTTGGTAAAAGTCAGACCCCCAAAAGCGGTACAAGTCGTGTCGGAGTGTAGCCCAGAACACCCTGAGATACTACTGGAATACCTACCAGTAAATCTCCTGCCTTGGCCAAGGTCTTCGTGTAATGGCTCTCCTAGACACAGCGCGACCTCACCCCCAATACCGGGAGAGACGAAACCCCCGAAGATCCGCTCACTGCCTCCATGTGGCTCGGGACTGTACCCAACTAAAACCTGTTTGCACGACTCCTTTGAGCCGTGGTAGGGTAGTAATCAAAGCACAGTGGGAACTCACACGAGACAAATGACGATCCCCAGGTCGATGAACTAACCTGTACACATGTCACCTGGGAACTGCTATCTGACGTCAGGTATAAGACCAACTAGCATATTCCCGGCGAGTCCTGTCTGGTGTACTCATAACCCAATGAGCACCTGTATACATCTTAGGTGAACCAACTGACACCAGTGGCTTGTGAGACCGGCCACCGCCCCTCGTCGGGGTCTCGACTGTATACACTAGTCTACTTTGGAGTATCGATGCCCTGTCTCGAAACTCCTACGACTAGGGACCTTTTAAGGATGTGCTTACAGACTCCAGCTCTCACTTATATGATCGCCCTCATACTGCTGGTAGTCAAGCAAGAATCCTAGGGGCTCTATCAACGTGCAATAGCGACATGTCAGGTCGCCTAAAGCAGTACACGATGATAAAGGTAAACCAGATAGCGTACTATCATCTCGAGTAAGACTGTCTTCCCAGGATATGTCCTCCCTCAATCATTGCAATCACATGCCTGTGACCCAATAATTGACTCTGAGGGCACTATCTCCAACAAATGAGACTAAAATGCGGGGTTTATAATTGTTAGGCATGTGATGTCTAAGAAATTCATTTGGTTAGGCATGCGATGTCTAAGGAGGTTGCGGATTCCAACTGTTGTAGTTTTACACTTTCTTTTCTGTGACCGTAAGCGTAATATGTGGTGTATCGCCGGCTTCGTTGCTATACATCAACGACAATCGGGATACGTATACTTGCTTACGTTGATGATATGAGATATTATGTGTTGTTGTGATATGTTATATTGGATCGTCGCGTTCTGAATAGCCGGGGGTTTTATGTGAGATGAGAGTTTTTCTTTTTCATTCTTGTAAAATTCATATGTATGTAATATTCTTTTATTGGGGCACTTCCAGGTTGCGGAAGATGTCACCGTTGTATATTATTTACTTTTCCGCATTAGGTAGACCCAAGGAGGGGAGCACAAGTAACCGGGTTCTAGGGTCCAGTGGGAGACCATCTCGAGGAGTCGAGACCGGGTCTCCTAACCCTAGAATTAGCAGTGTTGCTTGCCGCTCTCGTAGGAGTCTAGGGATGTGGGTTTGGCTATTCATCGCGACCGTGGAATCCGTGTTTTATACAGGCTCGTATTGAAAACACGGACGTCCTAGTATATCCAATATTTCATATATGTTCTTCTGCTGCATTGTTCTGTGATGAGATCATATTACTGCCTGAGACGAATGTTTATATTATATATATATGAGATATATGTTATATTGCAGATTTCGTTTCAAATGTGATGCTTGCGAAGCATATTAAAATGGGACTTCATTAATGAGATTAATGAAATAAAAGAAACCTAAGATGTTGTGGAATCGAATTTCTTAAAAACAGGTAGCTACAGTTCTTGCTTTGCATCGCGGTGTTCCTTGTAGAACATCCTACACCTTATTCGATAAGGAAAGGACCGAGATCCCTTCGCCGGGAGTGACTCCTTTAGCAATAACTGGCAGATGCTACAACCCTCGGTTTGTCTTTTAATTGCTTCTATAGTTTCTGCTTTGCACAGTGATATATATGATATATCCCGCACCTCATTCGACGAGGAAAGGGCCGACGATCCCTTCACCGGGAGTGACCCCTTTAGCAAAACTAGAAAAGCCTTAAAAACACTCCATTTTAAAATCATTCGATCCTACAACGATATCAAGTTCATTACGCAATAGGTTTTCAGAAAAACCTATCGTAGCCCTCCGTCATTTCAGATAAGTCCTACTTAGTATTCGTGCTACGTTTGTTGACCTCCGTCAAGGCGTAGTGTGCGGTAGCTAACTAGTATTTATCTGTTTATGCATATGATGCAGATTGTTTTAGGGTAGTCGTGCGGCCTTATTGACCTCCGTCAAGGGTCGTGCGGGTGGGTTTAATTCAATCAGGAAATGACGGGTTGAACTTGACTAGTAGCCTATGGTTTGTTGACCTCCGTCAAGGTCATAGGACGCTAGGGGTAAAATATTATCGGGAATTTCAAGTGTTCAAATTTGCAATGAGATTGCATACCTTCTATGAGATAGTTGGATTCCGATACCCGTTGCGAGTAAGAGTTACTCCTGGGAGAGTTTTTACACATTACAATTAGCCGATCAAGTAGGTGTCTAGAAAGGTGTCAACGGGGTTACGCCCCTAGGAAAATGAGGTTTACTTTAATTAGGTTCGTGCGAAAGCACGGGAGACCTCCCTCAAAGTACCGACACTGGCCTGGCTGAAAGATTGGCGAACTTGTAGCGTGCAATTAATCCCGGCTAGTCTTTCCTTTTAGGGTTTGAAGGAAGATTTGACTAAAACAGTGGGAGACATCCTGATTAATTATATTATATAACCAATCTAATCTTGCAAGAGCATAAGCTGAGTGTTTTCTTCTTTCTCTCCAGGTAGCGACCATATCACGCCTTAATCAAGATAATAATACGGATTATTGACCGAACCCGCTTGTTATACTGAGCTGGGGAACGTTGGTCCCGCTCCAACTTATAATTGTTATAAGACAATGCAGGAAATAGGGGATTACCAGAATTCCCATGCCGCCCAAACGAAAAAAGTGCATGCTGATGCATCTTCATCGGGTGTGTTCATTACAGAGAACTGTTTTTCAGTATCCTTTACGTCCTGGGTATGAGATACCGGATCAGGATCCCGCAAATGTAATCTGTTACATGGGCTACAGATAGGTAGAGAACTGAGAACGGGTGATAAATTTCATGAGACAGAAAACGGTGCAAGTGTTGCAGCCAAGTCTGTTGGTCACTATCACCCTCTATTACTAGAATACATTGATTCTGAACGAATGTTATTAGATACCGACCCTGATATACAACATCATATCTTTTTCTTTATTAGTAAAGAAGGATATAATTTTGTATTGTTGGATAATGTTTTGAACATTTCTTATACCAAGAGTTGATCGGTTCAGGCACGTTATCTAAAAGCATTGACGTTCTAAATCAAACTGCAGTTCTTAGTATACAGAACACACACAAGAGGAAGAGTTCAGATATGAACGAATCCTTCTTGAGGCATTGTAGACTAGGTCATATCAATGCGACCCGACTAGCTGAAGTTACATTAAGATGCATATTTAAATTTGTTTGAATTTACATCTTGTGAAACTTGCCAGTCATGTCACAAAGATAAGATGACCACAGCTCTGTTTATTGGAAACAGAGAAAGAGTTAGTGAACTTTTGGGATTAATACATGTTGATGTATGAAAGTCCCCTGTCTACATATGCCAGGACGTTCTTTTTACTTCATTACATTCTCTGATAATCTCTCAAGATTCAGACATATGTTCCTGTTGAAACACAAGTCCGAACCTTTTGAGATATTCACAGAATATAAATTAGAAGTAGAGAACCAAAATACGGGTATAAGTATTATGTCCTTTGATGAGATCAAGGAGGAGAATACTTGAGCACGGAATTCCTGGACTATTCTAAAGGAGAATGAGATTCTCTCTCAGCATTACTCCTCCGTATACACCACAGCACGTCGGTGTATCGGGGTGGAGCAATAGCACCCTATGTGATATGGTGTGCTCTATGATGAGTACTACTGAGTTTCCTATTTCATTTTAGGAGTTATGCACTTGAGAAGCTGCATACCTATTGAATAGGGTTCAAATCAAATCAGTTGCCTACCACTTCATATGTGATATGGAAAGGGAAAAGCCCATATCTTAAGTTTTTTAAGATTTGGGGTTGTCCGGCCTATGTCTAAAAGCAAAATCCGGACAAGCTCGAGGCAAAGTCTGTAATGTAGAACTGGAAATGTTCCAGCTATACTAACTGCAACTGATGATTTGGTAGAACCAAAGGATTCAATAGTTTCCAACGAACCTCAGCCTCTCCGCCGATCTAGTAGGGTTCCTCACCCACCTTAGAGATACTTCGGTTTCTCTATGACAGTGGGAGGAAGGATTGCATCATGAGATGATGACCTAACTAGTTTCGAGCTGGCCATCAGGAGTGGGACTCTTTAAGAATGGCTGGATGCTCAGTGATTTGAGATGGAATCCTTATACACCAACAAAGTATGGACATTGGTTGCTTTATCTGAAAGGTTAAATCCCCATCAGGAGCAAGTATATCTTGAGAAGATTACTTGGTGTACATGGAAAAGTTGAGACTTTCAAAGCTAGACTTGTTAAAGGTTGGCATCATTGACCAGGTATAGATTATGTTGAAACCTTTTCTAAGGATCTATGCTTAAGTCCATCCAGATCCTACTTGCCACGGCTACATACCATGACTACGATATCTGGTGGTTGGGTGTCACGACTGCTTTTCTAAATGATGATTTAGAAGATAGCGTCTATAAGTACACAGCTAGAGGGCTTTGTAGACAGTGGGAGCAGCGGAAACGTGCGTAAGATGTTTTATATGATAAAACAGGCATCGCGGAGTTGGAACATCTGTTTTGATGTGGTAGTCAAAGAGTTTGACTTCATCAAAATGGTAGATGAACCTTGTATATACAAAAAGGTAGTAGAGAGTATGGTGGTGATCCTCGTAGAGTACGTGGATGACATACTCTTGATAGGGAAGGAGTTTCCTATGCTACGCTCGGTCAATCTCCGCTTATCACAATGATTCTCCATATAGGATCAAAGTGATACCTCCTAAATCCTGTGTTTTGGATCTATGAGATAGTTCTAATTGGATGTTAGGATACTCATTAGTTGTAGTGAGATGGTATCAATCGATCCTGGGGTGAATCACTGGAAAGGTTCCTGGGTGATAAGGACGACTGAATGTCAGTCGCAGGCATTGTTTTTACCCTCAGTAGAGGGACGGTATGTTGGAAGAGTTCCAAGCTAGATACCGTGACTTACTAGATGATTAATGGCAAGATACATCGTTACCAAGGATGCTACCAAAGAGGCAGTCTGGATATATAAGTTCATGAGATGAACTTCGTTCCTACCATTGTGTGACAATGGAGTTGTGGCTTTAGCCAAGGAACGACCGTCCCATCCGAAATCCAGATATAATTCTTAGGCAGTATCACCTGATCATAGAGATGGTTGATCTCCAGGGAGATCGAGATTAGGAGAGTAGATACAGAGGACAACAGCGCGGATCCACTCACAATGGCCTTTTTCCCAGTAGAGACTTTTATGGGATGGTTGAGTATGAGATACTTCAACCGCAGCTAATCGTTGGGTATGCGATACCATAACAGATGGCCCTAGTGCAAGTGGGAGATTGTTAGTTATATGTATGCCCTAGAGGCCATTACTGTACATACGATGTATATTGTAATGGATGCTTGGACATATATAGGGAGGACTTTCTTGCTCGACATGATAGTATGCTATCTGGTTATACTTTATCTTAACATGTACTCTGATTGTCTCTATATTACATATTGATAAAGCCCTTAGGATATGTACTCGACTACTGGGACTATGATGAGATCATACTAGTGGGGCCACGGTAGTCGACGAGTACATCCTATAACTGTTCCTAGTCGAGGGTATATCAAGACAGGGCATCGATACACCAGAGTAGACTAGCGTATACGCATCTTGACCCATATGATGGGCGATGGATGATCCCATATCCATCGGTGTTTGACATCAAGGATGGTGTATGGGTGCTCAGTGGAGACTGGGTACACTGGACGGACTCGCCGAGAACTCCCAGATGGTATTATACTTCACGTCAGATGGCAGTTCTCCGGTGACACTGGTACAGAGTAGTCTGTTGACCCGAGATCGTCATAGAGTCTTGTGTGATTCCCACTGTGCTTTGATTTCCATCATACCACGTCCAAGAGGGCGTGCAAAAAGGTGGCTTTTGGGTACAGTCCCGAATCACATGGAGGCAATGAGCGATAGGAGGGGATTCGTCTCTCCCGGTATAGGGAGTTGATGTTGTGCAGTGTTCGATTGGCTATAACCGGAAATCCCTGGCCAGGGTTGCTGAGATTTACTGGTAAGTGTTATCAGTAGTTTCTCGAACTGTTATAGACCTCATATCGACACGACTTATCGAGCTACTGGGGTCTGACGTATACCACCCCTAGGCGAGATATGCGACATATCAGACGACGAGATCGGACTGTACGGGAGTGTTACTGTTTGGATTCACAGGAGAATGTACAGGCTTTCTTGTTGATCTTCTGAGCGCTCAATACATGGGTGGCTGTTACGTTTAGCTGACCGCTTGCAGCTTGTGGGTGTTTGATATGATCATCACCTACTGCCGGTGTATTGACGATTCTTTAGAGTCCTACACAGAGATTTCTTGACTCAGGCAAAACGGGGTAGGGCACATATGTGATATGTGCGGGACCGAGGATAATACGATATGGGATACCGTATTCTATTCTCGCGATATTTGATATCAGCCGGGTCATCGGATCAAGTGTTGATTCGATGAATCGGTACGGATAAATATTAGTTGGTTATATGCGATATAGCCGGATTTTCGGATCAAGTGTTGATTCGATAATTTAATGTATAATAATATATATGATATATTAAATTACATTAACTAATATTAGCTCACTAAAAGATTCTTTTTCTCACCGGATTAATACATTGATATATTTGCGATATATGTTAATTGTATTATTTTCTTTTGTTGCAAATATATAATATATATGTGATATATATTATTGTGACATGATATGATTTATTATAAAACATGTTTAAGGATGATATAAACGGATTAGGGTTTGATTAGGGTTAGCACCTTCTTGTTCATTCTAGAAGGATTCTATTTTGTCGTGATAAAGATATTTTGTTATGACTCATGCTTTGACCAAACCAAACCCTAACTCTAGTTTATTCTCTACATTGGTTTAGCCTCTCATCCTTGACCATGGTTTAATAATCAATCATATATTCTTGATTACTATTCATCACAAAAGGATTCAATCATTATTATTCTTCATCTTCTTCCTTCTTCTTTCTTCATGGAATAAACTTACTAGCTTTTTCCAAGTGATGAATAAATGTGAGAAAAAGATAAATAAAGAGAGAGAAAATCCTACTTCATCATCCTTATCTTCCCTTGCCCTTTAGATGAGAGTGTTCACTCAATTTTAGTGAGTGTAAGCTTGTGTTAACTAAACTTCAAGGTAAATCATCTTTGTATCGAAGATCGGAAGCAAGACTGCATCTTTCTCTTCGTGGAACCTCTCGAGAGTCCGGAACCCGATGATCGCAGCGAAGGGACCACAACACGGAGCTTATGAAGTGAAGGACCGGATCTACAAAGGTTGTAATCCCTCTCACTTAGTGTTAAAATGTTTAGCATGTTAGTTTTCGCCTAATCTCTAGTTTAAAGATCCGGCTTCGGGTTGTTCGGCACGGCTAAATTTTTAATCGGGCATGGTTGATGCCTCGTAGACCCTTATGCGCGTGCCCAGCAACCCTACACACACTACATGGGTGTATGAGACTTACACCATACTTATGATAATTGTGAGGATTATTTATTTTAAGTAAATCCAAATTAGATGGAAATTAGTCTCAAGCATGAAGCTTGTGGAAACTTATAGATGCATTGACTTAGTCCACTAATTTTGTTTTACTTGAGATATTTATTAACCTAACCATTATCAATTAGCCATGGTTATGTCTCTACATGAGTTAGTATATGATACAAACTCACCCATGGTTGCCATTCATCATCTATTATTTCTTCATCTTCTTCTAGCTCAAGAAAAAGGCTCTCTAGGTTTTTGAGAGAAGAAGAAAAAGTGTGAGGAAATTAATTCTAAAATGAGCAAAAATCCTACTTTATCATTCTCTACTAAATTAGCCATTTAGTTTAGGGTGTTAGCTTCACTAATCCCATATTAGTGAAGAGCTAGCTTGGGTTAGTGTCTCCTCAACGTAGATCATCTTCGGCCTCGAAGAATTCGTGTAAGCTCGTTCCTTTCTTTTTGTGAAGTGTAACATTTCAGAAAATATAAAATATTATTTTTGGAATTTAATATTAAAATAATATATTTCCCTAAAACTGCCCGATTTACGAAATTGGAGTTTTCAAAAATGGGTATAAATATATACCAATATTTGTGAAATAAATGGAGATTAAAATGATTTATTCCTTTAAAATTATATTTATTGGATTTGGCAATTTTATATTTAATTATATGCAGTTTGGATAAAAACCCGATTAGTGCACTGCTAATTGCGATTAGGCAAAATCCGTGTTTCTACAGTTTTCCATGGCTAGTGCACCATGTCATGTTGCATTTTGGTTACATGTTGTTTTCTTGTATTGTTTTGGGTATTTTATGGTTTGGTTTTAAAAGAAAAGAGAAAAGAAAAGAGAAAGGGGTAAAAGAGTAAAAGAGTGAGAGAGTGGGTGAGAATAATGGAGTGAGAGAGGGAGGGCTGCCATCTAACCTCACCCCCATTTTTTCTCCCTCATTTTCTTCCCCTTCTTCTTCCTCACTTCCCTCCACCTTCAACCCTAAGATCCATGTCAAAAACGTTGCCAAAACCCTACACCCTCTTCACAAAAGTTGATCCCCGCTTCATCCTCTACACAATAAACCAAGCAAAGTTGGATTTTGATGACTTTGTGAAGCTAGGGTTCCTCTTGAGTATCATCCATGTGGTATATTTCCCTTCATTTAGTTAGTTATGTTTTCCTAGCATTCTAGTTAGTTTAGAAATGGGGTTAAGATGTGGATTTGTGAACTTGGAAATTGCTAGAGAGGGGTTTGAGTATTGTATGGATTGGGTGATGCCTAGTGGCTGTTACAAGACCCTTGAGACCAATTCTTGACCTAGACTAGTGACCAAAACCCTAAAATATGAACTTCAGATTCGTCGATATCGGGTTTTTATGGAATTAGTGATGGTATATAGGAATCTGGGATGCCCCGAGTGTTAGTTGTATGTATGCCCTAAAGGCCAGTATTGTACAGATGATGTATATTATATTGGATGCTTGGACATATAGAGAGAGGACATTCTTGCTCGATATGATAGTATGCTATCTGGTTGCTCTTTATCTTAACATGTATACTTGCCTCTTGATACTGTCTTATAGTTACATGTTGGTAAAGCCCTTAGGATGTGTACTTCACTACCAGGACTATGATGGAGATCATATTAGTGGGGTCATGGTAGTCCATAAGTTCATCCTTTAATGTTCCTAGTCGTGGGTGTATCGAGACAGGGCATCGATATACCAGAGTAGACTAGCGTATATGCTTCTCGACCCATGAGATGGGCGATGGATGATCCCATATCCATTGGTGTTTGACATCAGAGATGGTATACGGGTGCTCAGTGGAGACTGAGTACACTGGAAGGACTCGCCGAGAACTCCCAGATGGTTTAATACCTCACGTCAGATGGCAGTTCTCTTGTGACACTTGTACAGGTTAGTCTGTAGAACCCGAGATCGTCATAGAGTCTTGTGTGATTCCCACTGTGCTTTGATTTCCACCTTACCACGTCCAAGAGGGCGTGGAAAACGGTGGTTTTTGGGTCCAGTCCCGAGTCACATGGAGGCAATGAGCGATAGGAGGGGTTTTGTCTTTCCTGGTATTGGGGGTTGATGTTGCGCTGTGCTCGATTGGCCATAACAGGGAAGTCCCTGGCCAGGGCTGTTTTAGAGATTTACTGGTAAGTGTTACTAGTAGTTTCTCGACCCGTTATGAGCCTCGCATCGGCATGACTTATCAGTTATTGGGGTCTGACATTTACCACCCCTAGACTTGATATGCGACATATCTGACGAGGAGACCGGACTGTACGGCAAGTGTTACCGTCAAGCTTTTGCAGGAGTTGGAGCGGGCTTGCTTGCTGATCTTCTGATCGCTCAATACCCGGGTAGCCGTTACGACCAGCTAGTACCGCTGACGTCTTATGGGTGCTTGATGTGATCATCACCTACTGCCGGCGTATTGACGAGTCTTTAGAGTCCTACATAGAGGTTTTACTGGCTCAGGCAAAACAAAATAGGAGCGCATATGTGATATGTGCGGGACCGAGAATAATGCGTGTGTGTGATACCGTATTTTATTCTCGCGACTTTTGTATCAGCCGATTATATGTGATATAGCTGGGTTGTCGAATCAAGTGTTGATTTAGCCGGATTATTAAGTCAAGTGTTGATTTAATAATTTAGTGTATAATTGTCTATATGATATACTAATTTACATTAACTAACATTGGTTCACTTAAGCATTTGTTTTTCACACTTGTGCACAACTTTAATATATATGTGATATATATTAATTTGTGTTTTGATTATTGTATCATGGTTTTTGATACATCATTCATGGGTGTGCAATACATACACCATTCTATTTTAAATGGTGGTTTATAATTATTTAAGGTAATTACAAATTAGTGGAGCTTTTGTCACAAGCATAAAGCTTGTAGAAGCTTGTGGATGCTTTGACAAAGTCTACTAACTTTGTTTTACTTTAGATTTTTATTAACCTAACCATTTTGGATTAGCCATGGTTATATTTCTACATGAGTTAGTATATGATACTCAATCACCCATGGTTAGCTCACTCACTTGCTCATTTTTCTCTTCTCATTTTCTTTCATCTTCTTCCTTGAGCTCAAGAGCTCTCTAGGTTTTGATTAAGTGAGAAAGTAAAGTGAGAAAACAAATTCTAAAGTGAACCCACTTCCTATTTCTCCATCCTCTACTAGATTAGAACTTTAGTATAGGGTGTTTGCTTCACTATTCTTTTAGTTAGTGAGGTAGTAGCTTGAGTTGGCATCCCCTCAACGTAGATCATCTTCGGCCTCGAAGACTTCAAGCAAGGACGCTCCTTTAGCTTCGTGAAGCCATGCAACAGTCCAGGAAAACCATGATCGTAGCGAAGGGACTACAACAAGGAGCTTCTGAAGTGAAGGACCGATCTACAATGGTTGTATTTCGTTTTCACTTAGATAGTAAATGGTTTACCATGTTTCCGTATTATATTTCTGGCTAACGATTCTAGTTTAGAGTTCCCTTTAACGACAAAATTTTAAAAATAGCATGGATGATGCCTCCCGAAACCTTGTTGCCGTCGAGAGGAACCCTACAATGGTATCAGAGCCTAGCTAGGAAATTATACGGATAATGTTAGATTACTAACACGAAACAAACTCCGAACTTGAAACCCTAAAATCCATGTTTCTGTCGATTTTAAAACGAGCCCTAAAATTTTTTTAAACAAGTACAGAGTCATATATATATATATGATAATATAAACACTGGTGAAATTTGGAGGCATTTGGCCAATTTTGGGCCGGCGAGACCCCCCCCCCATACCGGCCATTTCCTAGCCTCCCTCCAAATTTTTACAGCGTTCCGTTACATGGGTTTTTGTGCTTCAGGTGTTGTTTATTTTTGCAAAATTGTCATGTGATGTTAATTTACTATAATAACAATTCGGAGTGTTTCGTAGTCATAATTTAACTGTTTTCGGGTTACTTAAGACGATATTAAAAAGTTCAATTAGATGTCAAATACCCACTTTTTTCCTTGCCGGAAAATTTTCCGAGTGGTGAATTTTTCTGTAGTTAAAAAACTTTCAAAGATCATGCAAGTTATGCGATGGATACTCTAGAAGAACAAAACCTTAACTCAATTATTTGACCGTCAGAACCACCACTGAACCCTCGGGTTTATGGTGGTCTAGCGGTGCCACATGTGAGGCGTTGGTTTGGCCCTTCTACGGCTGGTTCATTGGTGCTGTGGCATGTGCTGAATTACTTTAAACTACGCTCAAGTGTTGAGCTTTCTGGGTAATTTTGGGTGTTTAATGATTCGATTGGAATGTTTAACATCGTCTCGCTTTTTCTTTAATGGAATACAATATGTGGAATTCATAGTGTTAGGCATGAAATGCGAAGTATGTGATATTTCGAATTTATGATGTATAAGGTGTTTGTGGATTCGAAATGTTGTAGTTTTACAGTTTCTTTTCTGCGACCGTAATTGTAATATGTGATATCGCCGGTTTCGTTGCTATATGTCAACGACAATTGGGATGCGCATATTTATTTACGTTGATGACATGTGATGTTATGTGTTGCTGGATATGTTATATTGGATCGTCGCGTTTTGAAAAGCCGGGGGTTTTATGTGAGATGAGAGTTTTTGTTTTTCATTCATGTAAATTTAAATGTATGTAATATTCTTTTATTGGGGCACTTCCGGGTTGAGGTTGATGTCACCATTGATGTATATTATTTACTTTTCCGCACTAGGATAGACCCAAGGAGGATAGCACAAGTAACCGGGTTCTAGAGTCCAGTGGGAGACCAACTCGAGGAGTCGAGTCCAGGTCTTCTAACTCTAGAATTGGTATGGTTGCTTGCCGCTCTCGTAAGGGTCTAGGGGTGTGGGTTTGGCTATTCATCGCGACCGTGGAATCCGTGTTTTATAGAGGCTCAAAATAAAACACGGACCTCCTAATATATCCATTATTTCATATGTTTCTTCTGCTGTGATATCTGTGATGTGATCATTTGATATGTTGTGATAGATACTGTATATAATATATATGATATATAGACGTTACTTATGTTTTACACCCACGCTAGCCCTGCCCCGCTCTGCCGTTAGTTACCTAACCTAACAGTGCATGACGGGACATCGAGGTGAATGCGGATGGCATAAGTTTACGTCGTATCTATCTGTGATGTTTAGGTGACTTAAATGATGGGACCTCATTAATGTGATTAATGAAAGAAAAGAAACCTAAAAGATGTTGTAGAATCAAATTTTTCAAAAAGGGTAGCTACAGTTTTTGCTTTGCATAGTGATATATGTGATATATCCCGCACCTTATTCGATGAGGAAAGAGCCGAGATCCCTTCACCGGGAATGACCTCTTTAGCAAAACTGGCAGATGCTACAACACTCGGTTTTTCTTTTGATTGCTTTTGGAGTTTTGCTTTGCATAGTGATATATATGATATATCTCGCACCTTATTCGATTAGGAAAGAGCCGAGATCCCTTCACCGGGAATGACCTCTTTAGCAAAACTATTGAAAGACCCAAAAACACTCCATTTCAAAATTTACTCGATTCTACAACGATATCAAGTTCAATACGCAATAGGTTTCTGAAAAACCTGTCGTAGCCCTCCGTCATTTCAGATAAATACTATTTAGTATTCGTGCTACGTTTGTTGACTATGTTAAGACGTAGTGTGCGGCAGCAAACTAGTGTTTATCTATTTATGCATATGATGCAGATTGGATTAGGGTAGTCGTACGACTTTGTTGGCTATGTTAAGGGTCGTGCGGGTGGGTTTAATTCAATCAAGAAATGACGGGTTGAACTTGGCTAGCGCTTATGATTTGTTGACTATGTTAAGGTCATGAGTTGGTAGGGGCAAAATATTATCAGGAATTTCAAGTGTTGAAATTTGCAATGAGATTGCATACCTTTTATGAGATAGTTGGATCCCGATACCCACTGCGAGTAATTGTTACTCCTGGGAGAGTTTTACACAGGACAATTAGCCGATCAAGTAGGTGTCTAGAAAGGTGTCAACGTGGTTACGCCTCTGGGAAAATGAGGTTTATTTTAATTAGGTCCGTGCGAAAGCATGGGGAACCTCCCTCAAAGTACCGACACTGGCCTGGCTGAATGATTGGCGAAATTGTGGGGTGTAATTAATCCCGGCTAGTCTTTCCTTTTAGGGTTTGAAGGAAGATTTGATAAAAACGGTGGGAGCCATCCTGATTAGATAAAATAATAACCAATATGATCTTACAAGAGCATACGCTAAAGTGTTTTCTTCTTTCTCTCTCCGGGTAGCGACCATATCATACCTTAATCAAGATAATAATATGGATGTATTGACCGAACCCGCATGTTATACTGTGCTGGGGAATGTTGGTTCCGTTCTTTCTTATAAAAGTTATAAGACTGAACAGGATATAGGGGAATACCAGGATTCCCATGCCACCCGAATGAATAAAGTACATGGTGATGCATTTTCTTCGGGTGTGTTCGTTACAGAGAACTGCTTCTCCATTTCCTCTACGTCCTGGGTATTAGACATCGACTCAGGATCCCATATATGTAATCAGTTACATGGGCTGAGAAAAGGTAGAGAACTTGGAGAAGGTGATAAAGACATAAGGGTTGGAAATGGTGCAATTGTTGTAGCTAAAACTGTCGGGGAATATCACCTTATATTGCCAACTGGTAATACATTGATTCTGAACGAATGTTATTACATGCTGAACCTGATATGCAACATTATATCGGTTTCTTTGTTGAGTAAAGATGGATATAATTTTGTATTACAGGATAATGTTATGAACATTTTTCTGAACCAAAAGTTGGTTGGATCAGGCACGTTGTTCAATGGTATTTATGTTCTGAATCAATCAACAGTTCTGAGCATAACAAACACACACAAGAGGAAGAGTTCAGAAATGAACGAATCCTTCTTGTGGCATTGTAGACTGGGTCACATCAATGCGACGTGGATAGCTAAGTTACATAAAGATGGATATTTGAAACCGTTCGAATTTTCATCTTATGAAACTTGCCAGTCATGTCTCAAAGGCAAGATGACCAAAACCCCGTTTACGGGACACAGAGAAAGAGTTATGGAACTCTTGTGGCTGGTACATAGTGATGTATGAGGTCCCATGTCTACACATTGCAGGGATGGTTCATCGTACTTCATTACATTCACTGACAATCTATCTAGATTCGGATATGTGTTCCTGATGAAACACAAATCAGAAGCTTTTGAGAAATTAAGAGAATATAAACAAGAAGTCGAGAACCAAACCGGAAAAAGTATTAAAATCCTTCGATCTAATCGAGGAGGTGAATACTTGAGCAATGAATTCCCGGTCTTCCTAAAAGAGAATGGGATTCTCTCTCAGCTAACCCGTCCATATACACCACAGCACAACGGTGTATCAGAACGGAGGAACCACACCTATTAGATATGGTGCGCTCTATGATGAGCACAGCTGAGTTACCTATTTCCTTCTGGGGCTATGCGCTTATGACAGCTGCATACCTATTGAATCAAGTTCCATCTAAATCTGTGCCTACCACACCATATGAGATATGGAGTGGGAAGAGACCATATTTTAAACGAGTTAAAATATGGGGTTGTCCGGCCTATGTCAAAAGGCAAAATACGGACAAACTCGAGGCACGATCGGTTCTTTGCAAGTTTGTGGGATATCCAAAGAATTCACAAGGATATATTTTCTACCACGCCGAGGAACAAAAAGTGTTTGTTTCTCAATATGCCACCTTTTTAGAAAAGGAATTTCTTGTAAAAGAAACTAGTGGCAAAGAGGTAGAGCTGGAAGAAGTTCCAGCAGCATAAACTGCAACTGAAGATTTGGTGGAGCCACAGGATTCGGTAGTTCCCAACGAATCTCAGCCTCTCCGCCGATCTAGTAGGGTTCCTCACCCACCTGAGAGATACTACGGTTTTCTCATGGATGGTGGGAGCGAGGATTGCACATGGAGGATGATGACCCAACTAGCTTCGAGCAGGCCATCACGAGTGGTGACTCAGTGAAATGGCTGGATGCAATGCGGTCCGAGATGGAATCCATGTACACCAACAAAGTATGGACTTTGGAAGATGCACCTGAAGGGGTAAAACCCATTGGGAGCAAGTGGATCTTTAAGAAAAAACTTGGTGTAGATGGTAAAGTGGAGACTTTCAAAGCTAGAGTTGTTGCAAAGGGTTTTCGTCAACGACCAGGTGTGGATTATGACGAAACCTTTTCTTCAGTGGCTATGCTTAAATCCATCCGGATCATGCTTTCCATCGCTGCATATCATGAACACAAAATCTGGCAAATGGATGTTAAGACCGCCTTTCTAAACGGTGATTTAAAAGAGAGCGTGTACATGACTCAGCCAAAGGGCTTCGTAGCTAGTGGGAGCAGCGGGAAGGTGTGCAAGCTGCTTAAATTCATTTATGGATTAAAGTAAGCATCGCGGAGTTGGAACATCTGCTTTGACGTCGTTATCAAAGAGTTTGGTTTCGTCAAAAATGTAGATGAACCTTATATATACAAGAAGGTAGCAGAGAGTAAGGTTGTCTTCTTCGTATTGTACGTGGAAGACATACTCTTGATTGGAAATGACATTCCTATGCTGCAATCGGTCAAGCTCTTATTATCACAACGATTCTCAATGAAAGTTCTAGGGGATGCCTCCTACATCTTGGGGATTAAGATCTATAGAGATATATCTAAACGGATACTGGGATTGTCCCAATCCAGGTACATTGACACCATACTAAAGCGTTTTAGTATGGAAGAATCCAAGCGTGGGTTTTTACCCACGATCTCTGGACTCACTCTCTCCAAAGAGATGTCTCTCAAGACTGATTTGGAAAGAGCTCGCATGCAAGGGATACCCTATGATTCGGCTGTAGGCTCTATCATGTACGCGATGCTATGTACCAGACCCGATGTAGCACACTCACTAAGTGTAGTGAGTAGGTATCAAGCTGATTCTGGAGAGAGTCACTGGACAGCTGTGAAGAGCATTCTCAAGTACTTGAGAAGGACTAAAGAGATGCTCTTGGTGTATGGTAATCGAGAACTCCAAGTGGAGTCCTTTACCGATTCGAGCTTCCAGAGTGATAAGGACGACTCTAAGTCGCACTCGGGTATTGTCTTTACCCTCAATGGAGGGGCGGTATGCTGGAAGAGTTCCAAGCAGGAAACCGTGGCAGACTCGACGATGAAGGCTGAATACATCGCTGCCAACGATGCTGCCAAAGTGGCTGTCTGGATCAAGAAGTTTATTACTGAACTTGGAGTGGTTCCATCCATTAAGCATCCAATACCTTTGTATTGTGATAACAATGGAGCTGTGGCTTTGGCCAAGGAACCCAGGTCCCATCAGCGATCCAGGCATATTCTGAGGCGGTATCACCTGATCCGGGAGATAGTTGATTGCCGGGAGATCGAGGTCAGGAGGGTTGACACGAAGAACAACACAGCGGATCCACTCACGAAGGCCATTCCCTAGATACAGTTTGAGAGACTCTTCGGGATGCTTGGTATGCAATACTACAGCAGCTGGCCCTAGTGCAAGTGGGAGATTGTTCGTTGTATGTATGCCCTAGAGGCCGGTATTGTACAGATGATGTATATTATATTGGATGCTTGGACATATATAGAGAGGAATTTCTTGCTCGATATGATAGTATGCTATCTGGTTGCTCTTTATCTTAACATGTATACTTGTCTCTTGATACTGTCTTATAGTTACTTGTTGGTAAAGCCCTTAGGATGTGTACTTGACTACCAGGACTATGATGCAGATCATACTAGTGGGGCCATGGTAGTCCAAAAGTTCATCCTTTAATGTTCCTAGTCGTGGGTGTATCGAGACAGGGAATCGATATACCAGAGTAGACAAGCGTATACGCTTCTCGACCCATGAGATGGGCGATTGATGGTCCCATATCCATTGGTGTTTGACATCAAAGATGGTATACGGGTGCTCAGTGGAGACTGGGTACACTGGAGGGACTCACCGAGAAATCCCAGATGGTATTATACCTCACGTCAGATGGCAGTTCTTTGGTGACACTTGTACAGGTTAGTCTGTAGACCCGAGATCGTCATAGATTCTTGTGTGATTCCCACTTTGCTTTGATTTCCAACTTACCACGTCTAAGAGGGCATGGAAAATGGTGATTTTTAGGTACAGTCCCGAGTCACATGGAGGCAATGAGCGATAGGAGGGGTTTGTCTCTCCAGATATTCGGGGTTGATGTTGCGCTGTGCTCGATTGGCCATAACAGGGAAGTCCCTGGCCAGGGCTGTTTTAGAGATTTACTTGTATGTGTTACCAGTAGTTTCTCGACCCGTTATGAGCCTCAGATCGGCATGACTTATCGGTTATTGGGGTCTGACGTTTACCACCCCTAGACTTGTTATGCGACATATCTGACGAGGAGACCGGACTGTACGGCAAGTGTTACCGTCAGGCTTTTGCAGGAGTTGGTGCGGGCTTGTTTGCTGATCTTCTGATCGCTCAATACCCGGGTAGCCGTTACGTACAGCTAGTACCGCTGACGGCTTGTGGGTGCTTGATGTGATCATCACCTACTGTCGGCGTATTGACGAGTCTTTAGAGTCCTACATAGAGGTTTTACTAGCTCAGGTAAAACGAAATAGGAGCGTATATGTGATATGTGCGGGCCCGACTTTTGTATCAGCCGGTAATATGTGATATAGCCGGTTTGTCGAATCGAGTGTTAATTCGATAAGTCAATACATTGGATGTTAGTCGGTTATATATGATATAGCCAGATTATTAAGTCAAGTGTTGATTTAATAATTTAGTGTATAATTGTATATGTGATATACTGATTTACATTAACTAACATTGGTTCACTTAAGCATTTTTTTCTCACTTGTGCACAACTTTAATATATATGTGATATATATCAATTTGTGTTTTGATTATTGTATCATGGTTGTTGATACATCATTCATGGGTGTGTAAGACATACACCATTCTATTTTAAATGGTGTTTTATAATTATTTAAGGTAATTACAAATTAGTGGAGCTTTTGTCACAAGCATGAAGCTTGTAGAAGCTTGTGGATGCTTTGACAAAGTCCACTAACTTTGTTTTGCTTTAGATTTTTATTAACCTAACCATTTTAGGTTAGCCATGGTTCTGTCTCTACATGAGTTAGTATATGATACTCACTCACCCATGGTTAGCTCACTCACTTGCTCATTTTTCTCTTCTCATTTTCTTTCATCTTCTTCTTTGAGCTCAAGAGCTCTCTAGGTTTTGATTAAGTGAGAAAGTAAAATGAGAAAACAAATTCTAAAGTGAACCCACTTCCTATTTCTCCATCCTCTACTAGATTAGCACTTTAGTATAGGGTGTTTGCTTCACTATTCTTTTAGTTAGTGCGGTAGTAGCTTGAGTTGGTATCCCCAAGACGTAGATCATTTTCGGCCTCGAAGACTTCAAGCAAGGACGCTCCTTTAGCCTCATGAAGCCATGCAAGAGTCCAGGAGAACCATGATCGCAGCGAAGGGACTACAACAAGGAGCTTTTGAAGTGAAGGACCAATCTACAAAGGTTGTATTTCGTTTTCACTTAGATAGTAAATGGTTTACCATGTTTCCGTATTATATTTCTAGCTAACGATTCTAGTTTAGAGTTCCCTTTAACGACAAAATTTTAAAAATGGCATGGACGATACCTCCCGAAACCTTGCTACCGTCGAGAGGAACCCTACACCGAAGCCTTTATAAAATAAGTTCCCATTACCACGAGACGTGCAGACAACCATGAACCACCCCCTGAAACCTGAGCCCCTGGCTCCTTTTTCAGGCCGCAAATTTATTCTCTGTGGCCGCAAATTGCGGCCGCATTATAGGGGAAATCGTATATTTTTGGTGGATAGCCTTGTTTTGTTATATCTAGAGCAACCCTATGTGCAAAATCCCTTAGTTTGTCCTATAGTGAAATCTGGGAAGGGTTTTCCTATGTTGTTGTTTTCGTTTTTTCCGTATTTTGAAAGATAAGTTTTGATATTTGGATTTGTATTTGTTTGTTGGATGTTTGTACATCAACAACAAGGGATGATTGGTTGGTTTTGCATACGTGGGCTATAGGTTCTAACCTATAGGCGATCCGTGTGCCGTATTGATTTTCCGGATTCGATTTTAATAGCGATTGCGAATGTGTATTATTGTAGGTACCTTCGCGTGGATTCCTAGGCGACGGAGCATGGCGTCATCGACTTCGGAAAGCAAGGATCAAGGTGAGTAGATCTATATCTACGGGGGAAGTCGGGTGGATGGCGTATAGTACCCCCGCAAACTTTGATGGAAACTGAATTAGATAGAGTATGGTTAAGGTAACCGTGTTAGGAACTCATAAATAGGGTTAAAAATTAGTAGGAGATAAGATATACCATGACATAAAGTTATAGCTTATGGTTTAGGTGACATGTATGATAGGGAAGATTTCCGTATTGATGTTTAAGGATGCAAGTTACTATTGATGTAGATAAGTAGTTGCAAAGAGAATCAATAGGAGTTTATAGTGGCTTGTTATTAGGTTGATAAATACGACTTTGGGCTAATAGGATGACTGATATGAGATTAATGAAATATGAGATGAAATCTTAAGGATATGAATAGTGAAGGTGACTCACGACTTATAGGATGATGATGATTGATAATATTGTCGTATTGGATACTATAAGACTAGATAGCCGACGTAAATGTGTCATCCGAACCATACCTATTTCCAAACTGAAGAATCATATGCATCTTTTAAACAGATACCTTGAGAGACGTTGCGGATTTTCAAATGGCACTTTTTCCTTAAAAACAGCGTAGCCCCTACTTTCAAAACTACGATTCGCTTCTTTTAAAAACTGATTATATGGTTCGGGTGTGTATGTTAGATTAGATATGTATGCTTATAGTAAAGGTATAATGTATATGTAAAACTGACTTGATGTGGGATATAAATACGATGAAAAGAATATACGACGTGATATGATGATTTGATGATATGTTGGTATACGGATGTGAGTCGATTGAGATGATTGATACCTTGTCGGTCCCCTGATATGAGATTGTTGTGGATGTGACCCGGGATATAGTTATATAGATATATTTATATTTGTTGTGAATCATGAGAGATTGTCGTGCGAGACCTTAGGTCCGTACCCTCATTGTCACATAGGCTGATAGGATCCCTAATGGTTTAATGCCGCCGTATGATGATTTTCCGTACGTGATGAGTTTGACTTGATGATTGATCCATACCCTTGACTAGAGGATGTCGTACGATGGATTATACCGTACGTGATGTTGTGAGGCTGGATGCCGATTGATAGATTCACCGACTCGGTCATGTAGACACGTATACCTTATAGGTTTTAGCTGACGATTTACCTTATGCTGCATTCATATTATTTGCATTGCATTACTTATACATGTGCTAGTATACCTGCACCATTATCGATGATGTATATGCTACACTTATACAGATTGGCCGGCTCACACACTTCATCATCGATAATTGCTATGTCACTTACACAGTAGAATCACTGCATCAGGATATGACTCCTTGCATGATATAGTTGCTATAGATACATATTGTACATTCATACTTGCGTACATACATATTGTACACCCACACATACATATTGTACATCAGGATATGACTCCTTGCATAATATACTTGCGTACATACATATTGTACACCCATACTTGCGTGCATACATATTGTACACCCATACTTGCGTACATACATATTGTACACCCATACTTGCGTACATACATATTGTACATCCATACTTGAGTACATACATATTGTACACCCATACTTGTGTACATACATATTGTACATCCATACTTGCGTATATACATATTGTACACCCATACTTGCGTACATACACATATGCACCTTTATACGATGTTGCATTTGACTTTGGAGAAATTGGGAACCGCAGGATATATTTTAAAACTGGAATCATTTAAAAGAGCGGTTTTCCCTTAATATGTCAGATCACTGTTCCATGTTGCATGATATACGGATATGCTTACATTTCTATCATATGTCGCATACATCATGTTTTATGCTTTTACGCATTGAGATATGTTATTTTCTTGAGATTTCTGGATTTGAGAACCGTGGTCATTTTAAAAGAAAGTATGTATTGTTTTAAAAACTCGGTTTCTCTTGATATGATATTTCAGTACGTCCACAATGCGTTTTCTCGGTTCTGAGACATGTGACATGTGAAACCCGATTCGAGGAGCTGGACGAGGCCGATTGCGGGTACATGGTGGACCCGGTATGGTACCCCGGGGTGAGAAAGGATTGTTGTGCAGTAGACGGTGAGCCTGGCAGAGGGACTACTACCTACCGGTGATAGTATTTGGGATCGGCGGATATCCAGAGGATACCGACTGGAGTCGAGAGATGATATGGGCCGATCCGGACTGACGGAGCCGTGGGCCGATCATGACTGACGGAGCCCGAGATATGAGGATTTATGTATCGATGCTGGACACGGGTTTCATGATGTTTTCGACTGTCAATGCTGGACACCCAGGTTCCATGATTTTGATGTGTCGCAATGGACACACTTTGATTTATATCCTCACACTTCCATGCATATGCTATTATGATGTTGTTGTGTCATTGGTTGACACGTGGACGGGATCCACTTGCATACATACATTGATGATATGGTTGGACGAGATCCATATGCATACAGACATTGATTATATTGTTGGATGATATCCACATGCTGATAGACATTGATTTTAGTGTTGGCACATATACAGACCCGGTCACCCTAGATATCATAGTTTTACCATCATGATATAGTTTACCTAGGATTTGTTGTTTATTCGATTTCTACTTGTTGATGTTTTTCTACTCACGAGTTGGCAACTCACCCATGTTGTGCCATAGTTCTTGCAGGTTGACCGCATAGATCAGTAGCGGCATCGCTGGCACCCAGTTGCATTCGGGTGCTTTGCTGGGTAGGTGGGGCATTTGTATCGTACCCACTCTTGTATTTATATTTCATATTGTATCTAGTCAACTCCATCAATCAAACTAGTATTTGTAAAAGTAATGAGACTTAGTGAGACTTGTGGTTGCGAGACTTGGAGCGAGGGGTATTCCGCTACTTGTGGTTTTGATGTCTTTCTTTTCTTTATCTTTTGTGGTGAATTTCGCCGTTGGGCATCGTATACTTATATTTATATGTTGCGTGGTTATGGATCCGCTGTTTGGCGAAGAGCTAGCTCCCGCTTGGGGATGCCTTTTATATTATCATATATTGTGGTTTTGGATCAAAATATACAAAGGAGGTGCTGCCCAAATTTTTAAAAGACGAAACATGTTTTTCAACTAATAAATTCCACTTGCATTTTTCATGTTCTTTTACTTATGCATTTAGAAAACATTGATTTCACCCTACCTCTATTTCAAAACTTCATCTTTTTTATTTTCTTAAAAAAGTTTAGATTTCTGGGTTTCGGCTTACTTGAATTACGTTACGACTTTAGACGTTGCGTGATTCGAGTGCCGGTCATGAGCTAAATTTTGGGTCGTGACATGAAGCCAAGCCAGAGTCCGGAATATCACTACTTGGAGCGAAGGGACTACTACACGGAGCTATTGAAGTGAAGGACCGGTCTACAAAGGTTGTATTCCTAGTTCACTTAGTTGTAAAGTTGTTTATATTATGTTTCGTATGATTCTCTAGTTAAACATCCTAGGTTAGTGATCATTAGCATGACAAAAATTTAAAATTGGCATGGACGATGCCACCCGAAACCTTGCTGTCGTGCTTAAGAACCCTACAGTATAAGTGATGATGTCTTGCTCTCACATGTTGATAAAGCCCTTAAGATGTGTACTTGACTACCAGGACTATGATGAAGATCATACTAGTGGGGCCAAGGGTAGTCCACAAGTACAACCTAAAATTTTTCCTAGTCGAGGGTGTATCGAAACCGAGTATCGATACTCTAGAGTAGACTAGCTTATGCGCATCTTGACACATATGATGGGCGATGGATGATCCCACATCCATTGGTGATTGACATCAAATATGGTGTACGGGTGCTCAATGGAGACTGGATACACTGAACGGACTCGCCGAGAACTCCTAGTTGGTATTATACTTATCGTTAGATAGCAGTTCTCTGGTGACACTGGTACAGGTTAGTCTGTAGACCCGAGATCGTCATAGAGTCTTATGTGATTCCTACTGTGCTTTGATTTCCACCATACCGCATTCAAGAGAACGCGCAAAACAGTGGCTTTTGGGTACAGTTCCGAATCAAATGGAGGCAATGAGCGATAGGAGGGGATTTGTCTCTCTCAGTATAGGGGGTTGATGTTGCGCTATACTCAATTGGCCATAACGATAAGTCCCTGTCCAGCGCTGTTACGGAGATTTACTGATAATTGTTATCAGTAGTTTCTCGACCCGTTATGAGCCTTAGATCGGCACGGCTTATTGGTTACTGGGGTCTGACGTTTACCACCACTACACTAGATATGCGACATATCAGACGAAGAGACCGGACTGTACGGTAGTGTTACTGACAGGCTTTACAAGAGTTAGAGCAGGCTTGCTTGTTGATCTTCTAATCGCTCAATACCCGAGTAGCCGTTACGTCCAGCTAGTACCGCTGACGGCATGTGGGTGCTTGATGTGATCATCACCTACTACCAGCGTAATGACGAGTCTTTAAATTCCTACACAGAGGTTTTACTGGCTCAGGAAAAACTAAGTAGGAGCACATATGCGATATGTGCGGGACTGAGATTAATACTAGTATGTGATGCCGTATTCTATTCTCGCGATATATGTTATCGGTCGGTTATATGAGATATAGTCAGGTTATCAAATCAAATGTTGATTCGATAAGTCAATACTATATCGGTCGGTTATATGAGATATAGCCGGGTTATCGAATCAAGTGTTGATTCGATATTTGATACAGATAATATTAGTCGGTCATATAAGATATAGCTGGATTATTAAATCAAGTGTTGATTTAATAATTTAATGTATAATTATATTTATGATATATTAATTTACATTAACTAATATTAGCTCACTTCATCATTTCTTTTTCTCATATGTGTACACTTAATATATATGTGATATATATTAATTGTGTTTTCTTTATGTGTCATGGTTGATGATACATTCAACATGGGTGTATGAGACTTACACCATGATAATGATAATGAAGGGTTTATTTATTTAGAGTAAATCAATTATTAGTTGGAAATTGGTCACATGGCATGAAGCTTGTAGAAGCTTGAAGACCCATTGACTTAGTCCACTAGTTTTGTCTTACACTAGATATTTATTAACCCAACCATTATTTAAACCCAAGGTTAAGTCTCTACATGAGTGATATTAGATATTTTCTCACCCATGGTTGCCTTTCACTCTCTCATCCATTATTTGCTTCTTCTTCCTTAAGCTCAAGAGAGAGCTCTCTAGGTTTTTGAGAGGAGCATAAAATTAGTGAGAAAAGTAATTCTAAAGTGAGCAAAAATCCTACTTCATCATCCTCTAATAGGCTAGCAATTTAGTTTAAGGTGTTAGCTTCACTAATTCCACATCAGTGAAGAGGTAGGTTGGGTTAGTGTCTCCTCGACGTAGATAATCTTCGGCGTCGAAGACTTCGTGCAAGCTCATTGCTTTCTTCTTGTGGAGCCACTCTAGAGTCCGCAAGATCACTACATGGAGCGAAGGGACTACTACACGGAGCTATTGAAGTGAAGGACCGGTCTATAAAGGTTGTATTCCTAGTTCACTTAGTTGTAAAGTATTTTACACATTGTATCGTCTAAATCTTTAGTTAAGATTCTAGGGTTAGGATTGTTTTGTACGGCAAAATTTTTGAAAATGGCATGGACGATGCCTCCTGAAACCTTGTTGTCGTGCCAAGCAATCCTGCAATACTTTCTAAGTTCATTCTCGTTGGCTAACCAAGCTACCAATGTATACCCCGTCAAGCAAATCCTTGACCCAAACCTAAATATCAAATATACGGATTTGGACTAATCCGCGCCCTACGGGCGACGACATAAATTAGTCTCCGTATACAATGCATGGGCAACCTAAAGTAAAACAAACACAACATGGCACGAAGTGAACCAGTAGAACAGGAGAAAGTGTCATCACAACGCAATAACGTAATTAACTACAGGGGATTGGGCCTGTAGGGAAGAGCGCCCCATAATCAAAAACCCCTCACAAATGAGAGGGAATCTGATAAAGTCTGCTACAACGGTTACGTCTGTCCAAACTACCGATATATGGTGCCATAAATCAACTTGGTATCTTCGGAGAGGTGGATGGATAAGTCCAAATAGCATCTGTCCCCAAATTCAAACTAGATTTCCTCCGCGTCTTGGTCCAATCTTTCGGCAATGAACATGTTTGATTCTTTTCATTTTCATCATAAGATTTGTAAAAGATCTTATGTTTTATTTCAGATTTACTGCAGTCCAATGTTACGAATTTTTTATCTTCTTATGACATCAATTTTCTTTGTATTTTTCAAAGCCCATTTAATGTACTTACCTCGTGTTCTACGTTTGTCTAAGATATGAATGACTGTTGTTCTCATCTAGTCTCTTGAACTGGTAGACATTACCTGACAGATTTGATGCTGTTGAAATCTGTATTTTATCCGTTTTTGGTCGTTTGTTCTGAAAACATCATTTTTGCAAGGAGTGTGTGTGATTTGCACTGTCTTGGACTGAATACTCCTGAGAACCTGTAATCTGACGAAAGAGAATCAACAAGTTTCGCAATTGTCACTAAAATCATATAGCAGACATGAATCAAAAGCACATATCAAATGCAAATGTGCATAAGAATGAGCGGTATTAAATGCAATATTCTAATATGAATACAAGGAAAACTATTCTTTTCCACCAATTACCTGTTCTAATATGGTATCAGAGTGGGTTAAATATTTTTCCAAAAACAAAATTTTCCTCTCTGTCCCTAGGGCCGGCTCCTAGGACCAGCACATCCTTCTCCCATCGGCTCCCTCCCCTGACCAGTGACCCCTTCCCCTCTCTTCATCGGCGAACCCCCTCCCTCTCTCCTTCAACCCTCTCTTTCCCCTTGACTCCCTCCGCTGCCCAACCCCCGATCATGACCTTCTCCCCGATCGCGACAATCTTCCTATTTCTCTTGATGACCTTCTCCCTCTTCCTCGCTCTCCTCTCTACGCTGGCGCCCTTCCCTCTAGGCGGTGTTCCTCTCGTCCTGGATCGTACTAGGTTAATGTGCCTTCCTCCCTTGGTTGCTCCTCCTGCACCTCACCATAATCTCCTGTGTGACAATCCCTGTCCGAATCCTCCCCTCGGTCTGTGCCCTAGATCAAACCTCCTGCCAATCCGCTACCACCGCGGTTGTACGCCTCCCGAAGTTCAAGTTTTGAGCCCCTTCTCCGTTTCACATCATAACAAACAAGGGTTATACACATTTCCATCGTTAGATGTTCAACTCACCAGTCCCACAAACTATATGGAGTGGGCCCACATCATGCAGTATAATCTTCGCTTTTTTGCACTTTGGGGGTATGTCGATGGATCCACAAAGTGCCCTACCAGGACGGTTCAAACTCCCGGATCATTCTCGTCCTCTATATCCGATGGTAAGTCTACTCTAACTTGTAATCAATGGATTCGTACCGACCAAAAAATTATGGCCTATATCTTGCGCTCAGTTGCAATTCTCATTCTCCTTTCTATTGGATGCTTTGCTACATTTCGCGATTAGTAGGTAGCCCTTAATCGCATGTGTGTTCAAATTGGCACTGCCTGTGAATAACAGCTACATCAGGCCATTCAGGATGCTCATAAAGACGATCGCCCTATTCATGAGTTTCACACCCTCCTATCTGGGTATCGGGAAAGTTGCAAACCATGGAGGAAGTCATCCCGGCTAACCAAGTTGACCGTACACTCAGGCTTCAAAAACAACATGATAGGCAACATCTCTATCACTTTTTCATGCACCTCCGTCCTAAGTTTGAAGGTTTGCATGGTCACATTCTGCATTGAAGTCCTCTTACACAACTTACAGATATTGTTGCCGAATTTATGGCTGACAAGACGCGTCTTCAGATGCTTAAATCCTCACAGGTTGTGCTTTTACCACTACTGTTGGATATAGGTGCTTTCAAGGCAACTATTGTAATTAAAGCAGGACCTATACGAGAGAACAATCTTACTCGAGATGAAAGTATGCTATCTGATTTGTCTTTATATTTCATATGATGCGTTTTATTCATTATTACGTATCATTAAGACATGAGATAAAGCCCTAGGATTTTGCTTGACTACAAGGACGATGATGGAGATCATACTAGTGGAGCCTGGATAGTCGATAACCACATCCTTTAATGTCCCTAGTCGTAGGAGTATCGAGACTGGGCATCAGTACTCCAGTTTAGACTAGTGTGTACATTTCCTGACTCGGTTGGAGAGCGATAGCTGATCCTGCAGCTATTGGTTTTTGATATCAAGGATTGTATAGAGGTGCTCATTGGATGAGTTACACTGGACGGACTCACCGAGAACTCTTAGTTGGTAATATACCAATGCCCGGTAGTAGTTCTCTAGTTACGTTAGTACAGGGTAGTCCCTTAGATCTGAGATCGCCATAGTGTCTCATGTGTGTTCCAATTATACTTAGAATTCTACCCTACCACGGTTCAAAGGAGACGTGCAAACGGGTTTTTTTGGGTATAGTCCCGAAGCACGTGGAGACAGTGAGCAGTCGAGGGGATTCGTCTCTCCTGGTATAGGGAGTTGATGTCGCGCTGTGCAAGACATGACTAAAACCACAAGTCAATAGCCATCGCAGTGAAGATAAACGTATAAGTGTTATCATTTGTATCTCTGGTTGGTTATGAGTGCTCTGTCGCAGGACTTATCGAGTTATTAGGCTCTGACAGATTCCAAACCATAGACCCAATATTCAATACTCTTAGACGAAGAGACCGGACTGTACTGTAATGTCACTGATAGACTTTGTAGGGTTCAGATGAGTTTACTCGTTGACCTTCTTTCGATCAATACCTGGATAGCTGTTACGTGCAGCTAGTACCGCTGACGTGCTTGTGGGCTATGGATTTGATCCTAATCTATTACCAACATATTATCGAGTATTTAGAGTCCCACACAGAGGTTTCCCGGCACATGCGAAACGATGTAGAGCATGTATAGGGATATGTGCAGGAGTTCGATTAAACATGTGTATTTTGATACACGTATTTTAAACGGGTGTTTATTGATATTAGCCGGTATATATATGATATAGCCGGATTATTAAATCAAGTGTTGATTTAATAATTAAATGTATATTTATATATTAACCAATATCATGCTCACTTAATTACTTTCTTCTCTTTGTTAATATTTATATTTGATATGAATATTGTGACATGTATGATAATACATTGGAGATAGGTGTAGGAGACTTATATGGAAGATGAGAACACTTTTAAAAGAGTATGATTCAAAGAAATTAGATGGTGGTAGAATTTTATGTATGCTTTCTTGGATGACTCATTTTTGGATGACTCGTTTTTAGTTTTGTTTTTTTTGTTCTCATCTAAAAACCTCATCTTCTCATTCTCATCACTTGATTGCCATGGCTTCCTCTTCTTGATTTTCTTCAAGTGAGAAATGGAAAAAGGAAAGAGAATTTAAGTGAGTTAATTATTCTACATATCTTACTAATCATCCTTAGCAAGTTTAATTAGTGGGTTACTTCATTTTGATAAGATCAATTTGAAGCTAAATCTTGTGTGCATGCTTGTTCGGCGAGGAGATTATCGAGCAAGCTTGTTCCGGGTTTCGTGGAAACTATCCGGAGTCCAAGGAGAGGTGGCTAACGCACTACAACGGTTATATCCCGCCAAACTCTTATTTTTAGCATGCTAATTTAGTTGCAAGTTTTATTTTTTGTTCATGATTCAATGTGTGCATGCTTTTGCACCCTTGATTTTTGAAATTCATTGCTTCTACTCATTTTAAAATCATGACTTGATTGAAAAGCTTGCCTAAAGTGGTATCAAAGCCATACCAAAAGACAACAACTTGTTTTGGCCAATTTGAAATCAAAAAACATTGAATCAAAGTGAAATGTTCACTTGTTATCAAACATGAATTAATATCGTTTCTTTTCGGCTAATTTTGTCATGCCCGTGCATCTTAGAATTGTTCCAAATGGTGTTAAGTCGATGGAAATGGAGTAGTAGGGAACCAACCCTACCCGGGAGCACAAAAGTGTGCTCTCGAGAAGGTTGGTGACCCGAGAGCATCATATTGGTGCTCTCGGGGCTGGTGAGACCTTAGGCCACCGTAAAAGTGTCCTAGGGTCGTTCCACCCTCCATTCTCTTCTAATTTTTCATTAATTCTTTCCACATGGTCCACGCGACATTTGGGCGTATTTCAAGTTCGTTTTGACAGGTTTCCGAGCCAAAAAGTGCCAATTTAGTGTCGATGTGAATAGTGTTTTCAATTTTCGAAATCTTTCCTTCGACTTAGAAAGTTGTATGATTTATTAGTCATTTGCGATGGTATAAACTAGCTTAAATTATTTAATATTGTTTTATCTTCGGCGTATGCGATACACATGAATTAACATTTTTTCTATGTCGGAGTGAATAGTATTTTTCAAGTGCTGAATTAACGGTTTATCCTCGTTGTTTTTGTGATTTGTTGGCCATGGGTGATGAGTTAAGAGAATTAAAGTGTTTAATTGGTTTAACTCATCGGCGTATATGATATGCGGTGTTTAACGCCTACGAATTGATGTGATCAATTCGATGGGGTTGTGCAAGTGAGTCTAAGATGTTGGCATGTTGGAATGCATTTAATTGTCGCGAAATGAATAGCCCCCATATGGAATTGTTATGTTATAATAAGTGTTATTTCCATTCATACTTATAGCCAGTTTATATATTCATTTGTTCAAGACGAGCTCCAACTTATGACCGTCGTTTCCGCTTAATGTATATTCTTTGTATCGGGACTTGGTGGTTCACATGTGGTCATAGTCACCATTTGATATATTATCATTTATTAGGACACGATCAGGTTGTGATCGTTGCCTCCGTTGTATTAATACAGCTTTAGGTTGCCCTGCGGAGAAACGCACAAGCAACCGGGTTCTAGATTGCAGCGGGTGGACATCTCAAGGAGTTGGGATCGGGGCACTCGAGTTTAGAATTGGAGGGTTGCTTGCCGCGCTTGCAGAGGGTATAGGATAGACCCGCGGTGTAACACCTTAAAACGCGATTAGTGTTAATTATGCGATATATATGGGTTTTTAATTAACTTAACTAATAATTATTTTTCACATATTTTATATAATTAATTAATATTTTTATATAATTATTTATGTACTTGCGGTATTTTTTTAGGCACACACATGTGCATGCTAATCTAGCATTTATGATATGCTAATCATGTTTGGTTAGCCAAGGCAAATTAACCATATTTTGATATGTTATATATTTTAAGTAAAAAGGGTTTTAGTTTTTATTTTTTTTAAAAAGAAAAGAAAAGTCATAAAGCATAGGGGGACAAGGATGTGAGGGGGGATTTAATGGAGAGAGAGAGAACATGGCTCTCAAGAGTCAAAGCTCTACTCTCATTTCTCTCTCAACCCTAAACTCTCTCATTTCTCTCTCTCATTTCTCTTCTTCTTCTTCCAAAGATCTCTATCTTGAAAATATCTTTCCCACAAACCTTGAGCCTAAATCACCACTAAACCCTTCATTAAGCATGTTTAGCCTCTCTTGGAGTCCTGTAGCTTGCATGGCTAGGGTTTCTTCTAAGTTTTGGTGAGGTAATGATCTAAAGCTTTTAATTAGGCTCTAAGGGAAGACCTTGTCTTATCTAGTTTCACTAATATACCTTTATGTCTTGGTTTAATGGTTAATATCGTTTTTGGTTAAGATTAATGTTTCTGTTTATATCTGCTATCAAACCCGAGACCTTTTCGAGAAGTTGCCACTACTAAGAGATAGTCTGGAGGTCCAGAACCTAACACCAAAACCTGAGCCCTCCCCTTCTTGAAGAGGCTACAGATTTATTCAATCTGGCTGCAAATTGTGGCCAGTGTATAGAGTTAGGGTGTGTGTCTTGGTCGTGGGTTCTCTAGGACTATATGTTGGCTTATGGCATGTGCAACATTCCCTAATTTCTTTCGTATGAAAATCTGGGACTATTTTGCTAATTTTAGAGTGTTTCGATAAAGTGCGATACAGATTTATCCGATTCTCATTTAGATGTTTTGTGTGGTTAGCAACCTTAGGGATGGTCTAGGATGTCGCCGCACACGATTAGCCCGCTATGCTAACACATGGTAGCTCGTGGGAGTTAGTTCGTTAGTTTTGCGTATGTGTCTGTGTCTTATCGGAAAGTTTATTAACTGCTCGGTTCCCTTAGCACCTCGGCACGGTTTCGGCAAGCATCAAGTATGCTATTTTAAAATTTTAGGGTGCCGAGCGAGGCCGAGCGAGGATCTAACTAGAGAATTAGGGTTTTTAAAACATGTAAACAAACTTTACAATAATTGAAATAGGAATATGATCGCACGTCAAAAGCGTGTCGGATATTTAAGAGTTCTAAAGTTTAACCGCGATCAGGACGGTGTCGCTTTGCAGCAAGCCGCGGTGAGCACGGGTCGATCCACAGAGAGACGGAGTGTTTTAAGTTCTTGTTCTTACGAGTTAATGCGCGTGTCGGATTTGTTCGTTATCTAACCGATGTTTTATATTCAAGTATAAGGCTTGTTAGGAAACGATAGGATAGTGTAAGTTAATGGATTCCGTATTCAAGTACTTTGAGCCGAACTTAACCAATGAAGCTAGAACAATCGGCAACAACATGAATTAGGGGACTTAAGCACGATATTTGTGGAATCCAGCTTATTAACCCTTGTCCGTCCGTTCTTGTCTCTTGCTTTCGCCTCCGGCCAAACCGAATGCAACCGGTCACGGTTAGGAATCACCTTTTCCTTGATAGGGTAGGGTGCCTAACGGAGCGCTTGCGTAAGGTTTGGGCGGAGTTTCAAATGGAAAAGACGGGAAAAGGAAATGATAAATGAAACGTTAACTTACAAAATCTTTCTCTTTTCCTAACAACAATATTCACACCATTCACAAAACAAACCACAAAGAGATAACAAAAGAGACGAACAAAGAAAAGAAAAGATTACAGGCAAGTAATTAAAGTGCATGGAATTTAAGTGCGAGAATTAAAAGAGCAAGAATAAAATGCAAGTAAGTAAAAGATTAGGAACCAAAGAACATATTGCAAGACATGGGTTCAATAACCCAAACTTAAACTTGCAAGTTCAATAAAGAGGATGCAAGATCAAGAGAGGGCAAAGAACTCATGGTGAAGGAAGAACAAAACAACACTTTATTAAACTTCAAGAATGATACAACCCCTTGAGATCAATAACCAACCCTTAAACTTTCAAGCTCAATGAAGAGGTTGAAGGATCAAGAGAAGGTTAAGAACTTAAGGGGACTAAGCTATTTACAAGAAGGGAGAATAGAAAACTTGGACAAAGAATGACAATCCAAGACTAAAGAATGACCTTTGAACCTTTGCCCCATGGTCTGTATTTATAGGCTCCAAAGAATGGAGGGAAATTCGAATTTTTAAATCAACACAAAATCTTTAGCATTGAATGTTCATTACTTCATGTCCATTTGTGCCTTGATTCTTGTCTTCCCCATCATGGTCCATGCTGATTTGTCTATTTGAATTTGATTTGCACTCGGTTTTGGAAGGAAATTTGAATCTTTAAATCACACACATAATCTTCACCATTAAATGTTTATTACTCCATTCCCACATGTGGCTTGATTCATGGCTGCCCCATTATGGCTCATGCTGATTTGGTTGATTGACTTTGATTTGATTTCAGTTTTGGAAGGAAAAAATCAACACATGATGTTTAGCCTTGAATGCACATAATATTTTGCCTTGAATGCATATCCACATGTGCCTAAAAGACTTGTGTGCACATTTGTTTTGTTGGACCATTTAGATAGAAAAATGTGTACACAAACTTGTTACAAAAAGGGACTCTTGAAGTATCGGTCGGATTGCGGTTCTTGTTTCAGTGTCGGCTCTCAATTGATATATCCATGCTTTTAAATGTATTTCCAGTATTTTATCACGGATACCTGTAATCTGTATTACTGAGCAGACATTGGTTAATAGTACCGATAAATACAACAAATAGATAATGAATGGGCGGTATTAGAATGCAGTTTTCTGATATGAACAAATACCCCCATACTTATCTTTTGCTCGTCCCGAGCAAAACCATTTATTCACAAAAGAAAATCCTAACCGTACTTTCGCAGGGAACGCGATTGCACTGAGCGTGTGCAACAAGCCGTTAAACCTCTAGGTGTCCATAGTAGGAGGAGTGTTGTCTCCTGAGGGTTTTCAGCGGATACTACCCATAAAATCCCGTCAAGCTTGTTTTGCGAAATAACTATGATTCAAACCCTAAGGTTTTTTTTAAAAGATAACAATTCTATTATCCTAAATTTAGAACTATCGAACCTTTATTTTTCACACCTCGCTTCTCTTTTAACTTAAGATTTTATATGTCTTTACGTGCAGTGCAAATAGTGTCGTTAAGTTTCAAAAGGATCGATTAAAGTCGTCATGTCACAAAATAAAGCCCAGATAAAAATTTAAAAAGGATCACATAAGTTTTATAAAGAGTTGAGTATTTCTCAAGTTTCGTTTTCCAGTAAGGTTTCAAATTCAGAATTTCTATCTTCCATAACAGGAAACTAGGTCTTATTTTTCACTCCACCTTTTTCTTGTTTTCATTTCATACACACCTTTGTGAACGTGCAATAGTCTTTATCATAGAATGAAACCTTCATATCTCCGCTAGAAATACTTTTTTATAAAAATCTGTGTTTTGTCAAGATTATTCTCACACAAAGAACCGTTAGGAATTTTAACTCGGAGAGAACACTTGCTTGACTTTGTTTTAATTTGGACTTTCTAAGCTTCTAAGCGAGCTTTGGGCCAATGCTCCCAAACCAGTTGGTTTTAGGGCATTAGGTGTAGAGACAGCCCAGCGGACTTAATTACTCAAGTTACCTAGGCCCAAAAACAAAAGACAATTTTAGCGTGAAAATCAAGATGATTTAATGCAGACGGAGATATAACTGGTAGTTCAATTATTTTTTGGATAAAAGACGTTTTTAGTGGGTTAGGTGTGTAATCATTCCAATCAAGTTCCAGATGGGTTATTCTTCAGAATTAGTTCCAATTAAGGCCTCAATAATATCCCTTCATATTCACCTCTCTTTAAAACTAGTCTTGATATTACTTATTTCAGAACAAACCTATTTGATCCTCAGAAAATAGTTTATCAATTTAAAAGTTTTCAGACATAATAGACTTGTCATCTAATTTTTGAAACTCACGACACGTGTATTGTGATGTAAAGACGTATATTAGCTATAGTTAACTTCAAAGGAGAGTTATCTTTCAGGTTTTCAAAATCTGAAAATAGGATTTAGTTGTTCCTATCTTATCAAACAAAACCGTCGAAATATTGAATGTTCTCCCGCTAGCTAACTTGACGACATAGTTTTTATGTTTTTAGAAAATTTTCTGATTTTTATGGGTTTTTAAATAAGTATGCAAATGCAGAATATACAAATGAATGCGAAGGTAGAAAGCTTACCGAGCACACTCCCAAACTTAAACTTGACAGTGCCCTCACTATCAGGATACACCAAGAGGGTCAAATTGTCGGTGCCTCCCCAAAAACAAATTATATACAAAAATAAAAACCAAAAATATGTACACCAAATGGTTCCCCCCAAACTTAAGTGAAACAGTGTTTCCACTGTTTAGCGTTGAAGTTCAGGATTAGGAGGGGAGAGAACGGTATCAAGCTATACAAGGCCTTACACAGGCCAAAAGTGAGTACTAACCATTCAAAAATTCTATCTCTGTAATATGCGGGTTGGTGAAAGAAGGTGAAGAGAAAAGAAATGGAGACTACACAAGACCGTATGGAGATAGAAGCGGGATACGGTCTCGGTATATGAGAGGAAGAATGGCGGAAGGGAAAAAGAAATGGTGTACGAACTTGAGGGTGAAAATGGAGTGAATAAATTAGCGCAATTTTTAATGACTGATGTGTGAAAAGCGATTGTGCTAATTTATTAACCCGTCAAGAAATGGGGTCAAATCCCTCAAGATTCGTGAGAAATGGGTATGCCGAACTCGGTAAACCAGACATAGGAAATGAAAGTGATACAGTTTCGTGCAAGGTCGGAACGATGGAAGGGACGAAGGGGAGTGATTTAGGGATAGTCTTATTCTCACCTAAGTAAACTGTCTCGAACTCGAAAGATTCCATCAATGGTTCGAATTGACTGTGAGCAACCGAGTTTGATGGTTCAACTAACTCATCTAAAAATTCGAAGGACTCAAACTCGGGCGGTGAGCCTTCAACATCGTCCGAAAAAGTGAAACACTCGTAATTGTTATCGGCTGTGAGAAGAGTGTATGATTCAAGGAAGAACGCACTAGTGGCGTCAAATGTGCTGTGATTGAACCGAAATTTTTCAAACTCACAGTCCTCCTGCATGATCTTTTGCGTGGTCGGAATGATGGAAAGGATGGAGGGTGATTTAGAAAGTATAACAGTTAATGGTTCAGGAGGATGAATTGAAAAATCCGACACATCAAACAAAAATGGTTCATCCTCAAAACTATCCTCATAATTCTCCTCGAAAATTTTCTCATCCATGCAAATCTCATCAAAATCAAGACGCATATGAAGTTCGGGAGAAACATTTAATGACTCGGGATGATGAATTGGAGAGAAAATTTCAGTCAAATCTACGGGTTCATCATCCAAAATACTCCCTGCGTCAATATCCTCAATCAAGTGAAAATTAAGATTCTCAGACTCCTCATCAAAAGCATGGATTTCAATCGATTCTGGTTCTAAGATGGAAGTGTAGAGGTCAAAAGGTTTAGGATTGGTTTCACTTGGAATGGACCCTTCACAATCTGGTAAATCAAACACTACAAAATCGCACAACTCATTAAACGTTCTATCTTTAAACGGTAAATATTTTGGGACACTAGATAGACATTCAAAACTGGAGTTGTGTGAATCAATTTGCAATGGGTAGGTTTGATTAGAAAGGGTGTACAGCTCATTTTCACTACTCAAATTCTCAGCATGTCCTACCGCCTCATCATACATTGTAAAATGTGGAGCTAGTTGAAAACTAGCTACCGGGTCACTAGGTTGTATGAGGACGGCCATAGACACATTCAAATCCATCATCTGTTGGCATGACGCTACCCTAAAGTCTTCCAACATTTGTTCCAGACTAGACATGGGCTGTGAAGGGGTTTCAGTAAAAGATTCAGAGTTGTTTGAATACTGGAAACTCCCAAAAGGTTGTTCAGAAGCAGTGTCTAGGGCAGGTGCAAAAGTTGGGTAGGACTCGTAGGAATTGAATGGCTGGACAGGGGTAGGATCAACATATGAATAAGAAGGTGAATGGAATTGTTGATCCATAGAATTTGTAGTAGTGAAAGGAGTGAAAGATCGGCTACGTGATTGTTCAATATGTTCAGCGAGGGACAAAGGACGACTTGCAAAAGGGGTATCAACATAAGAGGGTGGGGGAGGTTGAAAAGGTTGATACAAAGTGGATTGCGGAGTGCAAGTGTTTGTCCTAGATGCGTCTATGCGATCTTTCAATGAAATTTTTGGCATGGATGGATCGTTCGAAGTTCGACCAAAACAAGAACTGTAAGAAGTTATGTCTGGTTGTGGGTACCAAAGTTCGGCAAGGGTTTTTCGAGATGGGGTACCCATGATATGAAGAGAGAAAGAAAGAAAGGAAAAGAAAAGAAAAGGAGGGGAAAAAGAATGTGATTTTTTTATTTTTTTATTTTTTAGTTAGTTATTAACAAAAGAATGAAATATACAAAAAAGAATCTGGACAAAAACAACCACGACACAAAAATACAACACACCTAATGGTTCTAGGGTTCACCTAGGTGAACTAGACCTGCTCAAGAACTTGATTGTCAAAGTAAAACTGTGTTGAGAAACAGGCTCAAGATATACTGATCACAAGGCCAGGTAAGTGCAGAGATAAGGGGAGGTTTTCCGACGCTTTCGCGAAGGTCCTTAATTAAGTAACCCTTTCTCTTTTGTCGGTTTCGCCGTTAACACTTTCCTAGACACCCCGTAAACAATATACCATTAAGCGGTGTTCTAAACACAATTAACCTCTCCTAATGAGTGCGAAATCCTTAAGGCTTAAAGTCTAATTTCTTTTCAAATTTGTGCGGCTAAACGTTATGCTCAAGTTCGTGATTTGTGGGCCATGGAAAAGGTGATGAAATCCTTTACCGTATGTTGTGGGGTTCGCTTGCCCTTAAGTCCGTATTAATGTATGCAATGCGCAATTCAATGAAAAAAATTTATTCAAAGAATCAAACAATCGTTTTTTAGTTTAAGCTCGGCACTGCAAAAAATACGGGTTAGTTAATTTTTGGCGTTTGCGAGCGAACTTGCAAAGAATCCTGCAAAGATATTATATTGGAAGCGTCGGATTTGAGAAGAAGGTGTTAGTAAAGTACATACCGTTAAGTTGTGGGTTAAGAAACCCCCGTTGAATCGAATCCAAATAGCTTGAAAAGTTCGCTTGCGCGAGTCAAACTACCCGGATCTTTGGCACTGTACTTCGTAATCACCCTAACTTTGAACGTACACTTTGCTCCCCATAATCGTCGTTCGCAATTCCGCAAAATCTGAAATGTCGGAAAAAATGGATATTAGTGCGGAAAAACGATACGAATGCCCAAATACCTGCACACTAAAAATTATAAAAAACAAACAATACAAATATGAAAAAAATAGAACACTGGAGCTCAGAGGAGAAATTGGAGGCAAGAGGTGGTGAAAGGGCCAGCGTCGCCGGATTTGGTGATGATGTCGCCGGCCAACTTGATGAGGTAGGGCTCCAAATTTGAACAGTAGTCTCAGTGTTCCACTAATGCTACACTGGTATTGTTTATCTTTTTATTTTAGTTACAGAGTGCAAGCAGGTATAAAATCCAGAGAACAAAATGGTTAGCTTGTGTTAATTTTTTGTTTGGTTTTGAAATTTTGAATTTGTTTAGTTTGTTTTAGAAAATAGGGTTAGATGGATATTAAAAAGATTAACCCGAAATAACAAAAACAAAAACGTTACCGTCTCCCCGGCAACGGCGCCATTTGATTGTCACGATCTAACTGTGTCGTGTTTAAAAAGAATTCTGAAATTACCGCAATCAAAACGGTGTCGCTTGTAGCGAGCCGCGATGAATACGGGTCGTCCGCAGGGAGATGGTAAGTTTCTTATTGCTTGTTTTAACGAGTTAATACCGTGTTTTGATTTGTTGGTTAACTAATTGCCGTAACAAAGATATGAATAAAAAGGACTTGTTAAGGGTAGTAATAAGTTAGATTGTATGAAGGTGATGTTTGCCAATTCCTTATAGCCCCGACTTGGTATTGATACTAAAGCAATAGGTAACAACGCGGATTAGGGAACTTGAAATACGGTATTTGCGGTATTTCGCTAAATCCGTTTTCCTTGTCCCTTGTCCTTCCGTTGTTATCTCTTGACTTTAGCCTTCGGCAAACCACGGGCAATCCGGTCATGATTAGGAATCATCACTATCGGGGTAGGATAGGATGCCTAGTGAGCGGAGTTGCGGGTGATTTGCACGAAGTTTCAATAGGCAAGTTTTAGGTTTTAAAGTTTGGACAAAGAAAATCTTCGAATACGATCTAACATATTACACCCTTAACAAGTGAAAAGATTACTCACACATATTTACAAATTAACAAGAAAGAAAAAAGAAGATACATAAAAACATGCAATGAAATAAAGAGGAAAAGAGAACCGATGAGTTCAAGCGTTTTATCTCCAAGTGTTCAATCCCCGGCAACGGCGACATTTGATCGCACGTCAAAAGCGTGTCGGATATTTAAGAGTTCTAAAGTTTAACCGCGATCAGGACGGTGTCGCTTTGCAGCTAGCCGCGGTGAGCACGGGTCGATCCACAGGGAGACGGAGCGTTTTAAGTTCTTGTTCTTACGAGTTAATGCGCGTGGCGGATTTGTTCGTTATCTAACCTATGTTTTATATTCAAGTATAAGGCTTGTTAGGAAACGATAGGATAGTGTAAGTTAATGGATTCCGTATTCAAGTACTTTGAGCCGAACTTAACCAATGAAGCTAGAACAATCGGCAACAACATGAATTAGGGGACTTAAGCACGGTATTCGTGAAATCCGGCTTATTGACCCTTGTCCGTCCATTCTTGTCTCTTGCTTTCGCCTCCGGCCAAACCGAATGCAACCGGTCACGGTTAGGAATCACCTTTTCCTTGGTAGGGTAGGGTGCCTAACGGAGCGCTTGCGTAAGGTTTGGGCAGAGTTTCAAATGGAAAAGACGGGAAAAGGAAATGATAAACGAAACGTTAACTTACAAAATCTTTCTCTTTTCCTAACAACAATATTCACACCATTCACAAAACAAACCATAAAGAGATAACAAAAGAGAAGAACAAAGAAAAGAAAAGATTACAGGCAAGTAATTAAAGTGCATGGAATTTAAGTGCGAGAATTAAAAGAGCAAGAATAAAATGCAAGTAAGTAAAAAATTAGGAACCAAAGAACATATTGCAAGACATGGGTTCAATAACCCAAACTTAAACTTGCAAGCTCAATAAAGAGGATGCAAGATCAAGAGAGGGCAAAGAACTCATGGTGAAGGAAGAACAAAACAACACTTTATTAAACTTCAAGAATGATACAACCCCTTGAGATCAATAACCAACCCTTAAACTTTCAAGCTCAATGAAGAGGTTGAAGGATCAAGAGAAGGTTAAGAACTTAAGGGGACTAAGCTATTTACAAGAAGGGAGAATAGAAAACTTGGACAAAGAATGACAATCCAAGACTAAAGAATGACCTTTGAACCTTTGCACCATGGTCTGTATTTATAGGCTCCAAAGAATGGAGGGAAATTCGAATTTTTAAATCAACACAAAATCTTTAGCATTGAATGTTCATTACTTCATGTCCATTTGTGCCTTGATTCTTGTCTTCCCCATCATGGTCCATGCTGATTTGTCTATTTGAATTTGATTTGCACTCGGTTTTGGAAGGAAATTTGAATCTTTAAATCACACACATAATCTTCACCATTAAATGCTTATTACTCCATTCCCACATGTGGCTTGATTCATGGCTGCCCCATTATGGCTCATGCTGATTTGTTTGATTGACTTTGATTTGATTTCAGTTTTGGAAGGAAAAAATCAACACATGATGTTTAGCCTTGAATGCATATAAAATTTTGCCTTATATGCATATCTACATGTGCCTAAAATACTTGTGTGCACATTTGTTTTGTTGGACCATTTAGATAGAAAAATGTGTACACAAACTTGTTGCAAAAAGGGACTCTTGAAGTATCGGTCGGATTGCGGTTCTGGTTTCAGTGTCGGCTCTCAATTGATATATCCATGCTTTTAAATGTATTTCCATTATTTTATCACGGATACCTGTAATCTGTATTACTGAGCAGACATTGGTTAATAGTACCGATAAATACAACAAATAGATAGTGAATGGGCGGTATTAGAATGCAGTTTTCTGATATGAACAGAATACAACCTTTGTAGACCGGTCATTCACTTTTAAAGCTCCGTGTAGTTGTTAGTGGATGTTGCACACTCTCACAACACTTGTGAGGAGGCCAAAGCAGTAAACAAAAATTTTCTTACATGCAACACCCACATAACCCAAGATCTAGTGCTTAAACCTTAACTAGCAAACCTATCTAGAGATCTTATCTACTATGATAGTGTTATACTTAAGAAACCGGTCCTTCGGGTCTTTGATTGGAAGTGACTCCAAGGCTTCTTGTGCTCGCAAAGAACTCGGTCTCTGGCCACCTCAAGATCCAAGATGATATACCCGAGAGCTATCGAACAAGCTACAAACTCTTCACAAGAGTTTAACTAAGAGATCAAGTGTGCTAGAAGTGATCACTTAGATGATGTAGAGATCAAGTATTGGATTAATTTTTCTCTTGACCTATGATTCACAACACATGTGATTGATTTAGGTCAAGATGTAGAGGAAGGAGAGAGAAGATGAATGTAAGAATGAATGAAAACCTAGCATAAAGAAAAGATATGGCTTATAACAATAATTGAAGCATGCATTATTTTTCTGCAAAATAATGCACCATGCTTCAATAGTAAACCTAAATGAATATAAAAAGAATTAATCCATTCGTTCGACATTCTCTAAATTCCACCTCATCATTTCCATTTTCACAAAATGAAAACCATTTATCAGGTGTCTCCTTCTAGAATGTATTCTTGTACAATTAAAAGAATACCCCTCACCGTATACCGTATAAGTATACCCGTATTCTCATTCCAAAAAATACGAATACAAATAATCCAATAGTATAATACTGGTATGCGGCTTAAACCAAAGCCTACCAATATTATCCTTCCGATCATCATTCCTATAACCATTACACGAACATGATCGAAACCCTGCCGTATCAACTTACGGCCTCTATATCTTTTGCCTGAACCAGGAAACCCTCTGTGTAGGACTCTAAAGACTCGTCAGTACGCTGGTAGTGGGTTTAACCACAAGCACGTCAGCGGGACTAGCTATGCGTAACGGCTACCCAGGTACATGACGATAAGGTGGCCGACGAGCGAACTCATCACAACCCTAACGAGCCTGTAAGCAAGACTTATCGTACAGTCCGGTCTCTTCGTCTGATACGTCGCATATGAAGTCTAGGAGTAGTAAATGTCAGACCCCAGTAACTTTATAAGTCATGCTGATTTATGGCCCACAACGGTTCGAGAAACTACAGATAACTCTTATCGGTAAATCTTGACAACCCTGGCCTGGGATTTGCTGTTATGGCCGATCAAGTATAGCACGACATCAACACCCAATACCGGGAGAGACGAAACCCCTCATATCACTCACCGCCTCTATGTGATTCGGGACTGTACCCAAAATCCCCCTGTTTGCACAACTCAGTAGAGCCGTGGTAGGGAGGAAATCAAAGTACAGTGGGAATCACGCAAGACACTATGACGATTTCGGGTCTATAGACTAACCTGTACAAGTGTCACCAGAGAACTGCTATCTGACAATAGGTATATATACCATATAGGAGTTCTCGACGAGTCTTGTTCGGTGTACCCATTCTCCAATGAGCATCTGTGTACAATCTTTGATGTCAAACACCAATGGTTGTGGGATCAACCATCTCCCCCAGGGACAAGAAACGTACACACTAGTCTACTCTAGTAATATCGATGCCTTGTCTTGATATATCCTCGACTATGAACAAAATATGGAATATGCTTTTAGACTGCCCAGGCCCCACTAGTATGATCTACATCATAATCCTGGTAGTCTAGCATAATCCTAAGGGCTTCATCGACATATATATAAGATATGAAATACAACACATCACACATTAAGATGAAGATAAACCAGATAGCATACTATCATTTCGAGCAAAAATTGTTTCTGTACATATACATGCCTAGCATCCTATACAATACAGGCTTTTAAGGCATACATATCTAACAATCTCCCACTTGTACTAAGGCCTGTAGTTGGTGCAATAAGTACCCACTGTCTACTCTAGAACCAGTTGCCGCCGTACAGCATGCCCAATATCTCGAACAGTTTCTCAAACTGGACTTGAGGGATGGCCTTGGTGAATGGATCTTCTTTGTTGTCTTTCGTGTCTACTCTCCATACCTCGATGTCCTGGCGATCTACTGTCTCCCTGATGAGGTGATACCGCCTCAAGATATGTCTAGATTTCTGATGGGACCGCGGTTCCTTTGCCAAAGCCATGGCTCCATTATTATCGCAATACAGAGGTATTGGATTAGCAATGGACGGAACGGCCTGAAGTTCAGAAATGAACTTCTTCATCCATACTGCCTCTTTTGCGGCATCATTAGAAGCAATATACTCAGCTTCCATCGTGGAGTCAGTGACGGTATCTTGCTTGGAACTCTTCCAACATAACGCCCCTCCATTTAGGGTAAATACAAACCCTGAGAAGGACTTACTATCATCCTTGTCGCTCTTGAAGCTGGAGTCGGTAAAGCCATCCATTTGGAGATCTCCGTTACCATACACCAAGAACGTTTCTTTAGTTCTTCTCAAGTACTTCAGAATGTTCTTCACAGCAGTCTAGTGTTTCTCCCCTGGATTGGATTGATATCTGCTTACTGCACTCAGTGCATAAGCTACATCTAGGCGAGTACACAACATCGCATACATTATAGATCCTACCGCCAAAGTGGATGGTATAATGCTCATGCGAGCCCTCTCCTGATCAGTCTTTGGAGACATCTCTTTGGAGAGGGTGATCCCGTTACAAGCGGGTAAATTACCCCGCTTGGAATTTTCCATACTAAACCTCTTTAGTATGGTGTCAATGTATCTCGATTAGGACAATCCCAATAATTTCTTAGTCTATCTTTATAGATCTTAATTCCCAGAATGTACGAGGTATCACCCAGATCTTTCATGGAAAACCTCTGCGATAAGAATAGTTTGACCGATTGTAGCATTGGAACATCATTTCCTATCAAGAGAATGTCGTCCCGTACAATACGAGGAATGTAACAGTACTCTCTACAATCATTTTATAAATACATGATTCATCTACATTTTTGATAAAACCAAACTCTTTGATTGTATCATCAAAGCAGATGTTCCAACTCCGTGATGCCTGCTTTAATCCATAGATGGATTTAAGCAACCTGCATGCTTTTCCATTGCTCCCACTATCAATGAAGCCTTCTGGCTGATCCATAAAAACGCATTCTTCTAAATTACCATTTAGAAATGCCGTTTTAACATCCATCTGCCAAATCTAATAATCATAGTGAGCAGCTATAGCAAGCAGGATCCGAATGGATTTGAGTATCACGACTGAAGAAAAGGTTTCATCATAGTCCAAGCCTGGTCTTTGACAAAATCCTTTTGCGACCATCCTAGCTTTATAGGTCTCCACCTGACCATCCACACCGATCTTTCTCTTAAAGATCCATTTGCATCCTATGGGTTTTACTCCAGAAGGTGCAACATCCAAATTCCATACTTTGTTGGTGTGCATGGATTCCATTTCGGATCTTATGGCATCCAGCCACTTCACTAAGTCACTACTCGTGATAGCTTGTTGAAAACTAGTAGGGTCATCATCGTCCATGATGCAATCTTCTCTATCATCATCAATTAGAAAACCATAGTATCTATCAGGTGGGCGAGAAGTCATACTAGATCTACGGAGTGGCTGAGGTTCGTCAGGTTCTATTGAAATCTCAGGTTCAACCAAATCATCGGTATTTATTTGTGGATCTGGAATTTATTCCAGCTTTACCGCATTGCCAAAAGTGTCATTTGTAAAAAATTCATTTTCTAAAAATGTGGCATACTGAGAAACAAACACCCTTTGTTCCTCCTTATGGTAGAAAAGATATCCATACGAATGTTTTTGATATCCCACAAATTTACACAAAACAGATCGTGTCTCGAGTTTGTCCGGATTCTGCTTTTTCACATAAGCCGGATAACCCCATATCCTAACTAGTTTAAGAGATGGTCTCTTCCCATACCATATCTCATATGGAGTGGTAGACACGGTTTTGGTCAGAACCCTATTTAATAGATATATCGCAGTCTCTAATGCGTACCCCCAGAATGATATTGGTAACTCAGTATCACTCATCATAGATCGTACCATATCTAATAGAGTACGGTTCCTGCATTCTGACATACCGTTGTGCTGAGGTGTGTACGGTGGATTGAGCTGAGAGAGAATCCTATTCTCTTTTGGGAAATCTAGAAACTCTGAGCTTAGGTACTCACCTCCTCGATCTGATCGAAGTTTCTTGATACTCAAGCCTGTTTGTTTTTCCACTTCAGATTTATACTCCTTGAATTTTCGAAGGCTTCGGACTTATGTTTCAACAAGAACAGGTGCCCGAATATCGAGAAATCATTAGTGAAAGTTATGAAGTATGAAAAACCACCTCTCGCATGTATAGATATTGGTCCACATTATGTATGAGGCCTAAGAGTTCAGTAGCTCTCTCTCCGTGTCCAGTAAACGGAGTTTTGGTCATTTTACCTTTGATACATTACTGGAAAGTCGCATAAGATTTATATTCAAACGGATTTAAATATCCCTTTTTATATAGCTTGGTTAGTCTTGTATCATTAATATGACCAAGTCTACAATACCAAATGAAAGCTTCATTTATGTCTGAAATCTTCCTTTTGTTTGTGTGTTGTATATTGAAAACTGTGTGCTAGTTTAGGACGTACATCCCGTTATTTAATGTACCAGACCCAATCAACTCTTGATTAACGTTAGTGTTCATAACATTAGATTGTAATACAAAATTATATCTAGCATTGTCCAACAACGATACATACATAATATTACATAGCATCTAAGGCACAAAATAACATGGGTTCAAAACCAATATACAACCCGAAGGCAAACCAAGGTGATACTCTCCCACTGCTACAGTATATACAGAGGAACCATTCCTAACTCGGAGAGTGTGATCACCTTTCTTCAAAAACCTGTTATTTCTCAGCCCCTGCACCCAATTTCAGATGTGAGATCCTGACCTGGTATCCAATACCCAGGAAGCAGAGTTAATTGAAAAACAGTTTTCTGTTACATACACACCTGAAGTGGAAGCATCAGCATGTTTCTTCTTGAGGTCGGCAACGTATCCAACGCAGTTTTCTTTCCAATGCTCAGTCTTGTGGCAGTGGAAGCATTCCCCTTTCCCTGATACAGCAACCCTTTTCCTGTCCGTCCCCGGTGTCTTTTTCACTCCTCTTCTCGGCTTGATGGGATTCTTCTTCTTCTTTCCCTTGTCCTTAGCTTTCAGGACGGAAGAGGAAGATGGCCCAACAATTAGAACTGGAGTTTTTGCTACTTTTAGCGTGCTCTCTGCACTCCTCAACATATTGAGGAGTTCAGGAAGTGACTTCTCCATGTTATGCATGTTGACATTCACAATGAACGGAGCAAAGGAAGGGGATGTAGAACAATATCAATATATTGTTCATTCTCCATGGTCCAACCCAGGTCATCTAGTTCTTTGATAAGTCCAATCATCTTCAATACATGGTCACCTACAGACGTGCCAGTAGCCATCCGCATCTGAAACAACTTTCGAGATGCTTCGTATCGGAGGGTACGAGATTGCTCTCCATACAACTCCTTTGTATGGAGAAAGATGGATTGTACATCCATCTTCTTGTGTTGCTTCAGATGTTCATTGTCCATAGAAGAAAGCACGAGGTATTTGGCTGTTGCACAGCCTATATCCCATGTCCTGCGGATTTCTTTATCCGCAACTGAAGAATCTGGGCCTGGGCTAGGAGGGGCTGGAGTAGTCAGGACGTATGCGACCTTATCATAGGTCAGGGCAATATTTACGTTCCTTATCCATTCTTTGTAATTCGGTCCCGTGTGTTTACTCTTGTCTAATAAAAGCTTAAGTCCCGTCATAGGTATCTGCCATTAGGAGAGAGAAAAGAAGATACTCAGCGATGACTCTTGCATGATTAGATTGGTTATTAATCTTATCTAATCGATGTTTCTCACTGCTTTTATCATTTTTTTCTTCAAACCTTAAAAAGAAAATTATCCAGGATTAGTTGCAATCTACAAGTTCGCTAACCGGTCGGTCAGGCCAGTGTCGGTACTCCGAGGGAGGTTCCCCGTGCTTTCGCACGGACCTAATTAAAATAAACCTTGTTTCCCAAGAGGCATAACCACATTGACACCTTTCTAGACGCCTACTGGATTAGCTAATTGTAAAGTGCAAAACTCTACCGGGAATAATTTTTACTCACAGTGGGATCGGGATCCAACTATCAGATAGAAGGTATGCAATCTCATTGCAAATTTCAACTCTTGAAATTCCCGATATGGTTCTTACCCCTAGTGTCTTATGACCTTAACAATGGTCAACAAATCATACGCACTAGTCAAGTTCTACCCGCCATTTCGTGATCGATTTAGACCCACCCGCATAACCCTTAACTATGGTCAACAAGGTCATGCGAATGTCCTAATCAATCGCATCATATGTTTTGTAGGAAGGCATTACATAGCTACCGTACACCACGCCTTAACTATAGTCAACAAACGTTGTACGAATACTAAGTACTCTGCTTCCTAAAATGGCGGAGGGCAACGGATGGTTTTGATGAAAACCTTTAACGTTTTGAACATGATATTGTTGTAGAATCTAGTGAAGGAGTGGTTTAAGCTCCAGTTTTTAAAAGTCGAATGGTTTTGTAGTATCTTTCTAATTTTGCTAAAGAGGTCACTCCCGGTGAAGGGATCTCGGCTCTTTCCTCATCGAATGAGGTGTTGGATATTCATGAATACCACGATGCAAAGCAAAAGTTAGATCAACTATAGAAACAATCGAGTGCTTTGTAACATTTGCTAGTTTCGCTAAAGGGGTCACTCCCGGTGAAGGGATCTCGGCCATTTCCTCATCGAATAAGGTGTTGGATATCATCAAGGAATACCACTATACAAAGCAAAAACTAGAGTTACCCATTTTAAAAAGTTTAATTCTACAATATCTTTAGGTTTCTTTTTCTTAACATTAATCACATTAATGTTGTCCCATCATTTACGTTTCCTAAACATCATAGAAAAGAAACGAAAATAGAACGTACGCTTATGCCATCCGTATTCGTCACAGGGCCTCGTCATGCACCGTTAGGTTACTTAACTAACGGCAGAGCGGGGGCTGGACTAGCGCAGGTGCGAATCATAAGTAATGTTTATTATATATCTCATATATAAAGAGCCATTCATCGCACACATTTATAAACAATCCAGGTCACAGATGAACACATTGGATATACTAGGAATTCCGTATTTCATTTGAGCCCTTAATAAAAGACGGATTCCACGGTCGTGATGAATATCCAAACCCCGCCCTAGACCCCTACGGGTGTGGCAAACTACCCGCCAAATTCCCGAAGTGAAGCAACCTCCCTCAACAAAGTGAGTAAGCCACTCGGCACTTCGAAAACCCGGTAATTTGTGCTCCCCACCTTGGGTCTATCCTAGGAGCAAAAACAGTAAGAAGAAATTATACAACGGTGGCTACAAACTCAACCCGGATGTGCTACGAAAAATAATATTACATCGCTTTTTACAAATTACATGAATGAAAGAAAAGAAAAACGCTCTTCTCACATCCCCGGCTATTCATCCACGATGATCCAACATATTCATATACACATACCATCACATGATATCATTACAGATGTGTGCAACCCCGATTAATCGACGTATAGCAATTAGTCGACGTTTCCAAACACACATATACACATCACAAAGCATGTAAAGTAACCGCGTCATTAGAATTCCGCACGTGAATAGCAAACTAAATCAATTTTCCAACACTTGAAAAATTCAGTGTGCTAGTTTTCAAAAATCGATCCTTTTGAGCCAATCCGGGGGTCGAAACGAACTCGAAACCCGTCCGAATCTTCGCGACGGTAAAGAAAATAAAATCAACAGTCGAATGGCGGGCCTCAGGGGGTACCCACCCCCGGGGGCCACCTCGAGGTGGCCCCAAGGGGTTGGCAGACCTGAAAGCACCCTATTAGTGTGCTCTCAGGTCACCCACCCCCAAGGCCACCTTGAGGTGGTCTTAGGGTGTGGGTCCGGACTCTGGTCCCCCCAGGGTACGCGCGCTCTACCTCGCGGCTTCTCGGTTCAAACCGTGAGCCCGCGGGGTGTGCAAACAAATCAAAACTTCAATTTTTGAAACTGTTTTTGTCGGCAGCTTTTGCGCGACAAAAACGGCGGAATTCTAACGTTGCAACAAGCTATTTAAGGTTTAAGAGAAGCTCTGATACAATGTTAGTGTATGTTTCACACTCTCACAACACTTGTGAGGAGGCGGAAGCGGTAAACAAAATTTTTCTTTCATGCAACACCCACATAACCCAAGATCTAGTGCTTAAACCTTAACTAGAAAATCTATCTAGAGATCTTATCTACTATGATAGTGTTATACCTAAAGAACTGGTCCTTCGGGTCTTTGTTTGGAATAGTCTCCTAGAATTCTTGTGCTCGCAAAGAACTCGGTCTCCGTCCACCTCAAGATCTAAGATGATCCACCCGAGAGCTATCGAACAAACTATAAACTCTTCACAAGAGTTTAACTAAGAGATCAAGTGTGTAGAAGTGATCACTTAGATGATGTGTAGGGTTCCTAGGCACACAAATAAGGTCTCACAAGGCATCAACCATTCCAATTTCAAAGTTTACAAGTGCCGAGAAACCCTAATGCGATCGTTAACTAAAATTTTAGGCGAAACTAGCAACTAGTTAACTGCTTAACTAAGAAGTGAACGGAAATACAACCTTTGTAGATTCGGTCCTCCACCTCCATAGCTCCGTGATGATGTCTCCTCACTGCGATCATCGGATCTCGGGCTCTAGCGTCGGCTTCATCGGAGAAATGGGCGGGCTAGGTCATCGACTTCGATGCCGAAGATGATCTACGTCGAGGCAACACAAGATCAAGCTCCAACTTCACCAAGTCAAGAAACTTGTGAAGAAAACACACTATACTACTTGGCAAGTGGTAGAGTATGAAGAAATAGGAAATGGGTTCACTTTAGAATTGGATTTCTCACTCTTTTTCTCAAGTTGCCATTGATGGTAGCAAGCTTTTCTTCATTGTTGAAGAAGAAGAAGAAGAAGATAATATGATAAGTTCTTTTTAAAATAGAAAATAAAATCATACTTATCATATACACAACCATGGTCAAGTATAGAGAATTAACTAAGGTTAGCTAAATGGTTAGGTTTAGGAAAAGAACAAGAATGGTCAAAGCTTCTTGAAACATCTAAGAAAAGAACAAAAGAAGCAACCATATCATTTTCTTTTCCTAAAATAAAGAATAAATAAATAAACTAAATAATCAAGAGAAGATGATAAAACCCTAACCATTTACTTAACCAAGGTTTAAGTCTTACACAAACCCAAGTTAGCATGTATCATCAAACATGATACAAACTAGTGCACAAAAGTATATCACATATACAACTTGTGTACTTCAAGTGAGAAAATCCATTTAAAGTGAACAAATACTAGTTAATGCAAAGTAATATATCAAATATATAATTATACATTAAATCATTAAATCAACACTTGATTTAACGATCCGGTCATATCGCATACAACCGACTAATATCAAGTGTATCAATGTATCGAATCAACACTTGATTCGGTAACCCGGCTATATCACATATAACCGACCAATAATACAAATCACGAGAATAGAATACAGTATCACATACTGGTATAATTCTCGGTCCCGCACATATCTCATATGCGCTCCTATTTCATTTTGCTTGAGCCAGGAAACCTCTGTGTAGGACTCTAAAGACTCGTCAATACGCCGACAGCAGGTGGTGATCATATCAATCACCCACAAGCCGCAAGCGGTCTGCTAAACGTAACGGCCACCCGGGTATTGAGCGATCAGAAGATCGACAAGCAAGCCCGCTCACACTCCTGTGAATCCAACCAGTAACACTTACCGTACAGTCCCGTCTGATCGTCTGATATGTCGCATATCTTTCCTAGGGGTGGTAAAAGTCAGACCCCAATAGCTCGATAAGTCGTGTCGATGTGAGGTCTATAACAGTTCGAGAAACTACTGATAACTCTTACCAGTACATCTCAGCAACCCTGGCCAGGGATTTCCGGTTATAGCCAATCGAACACAGTGCAACATCAACTCCCTATACCGGGAGAGACGAATCCCCTCCTATCGCTCATTGCCTCCATGTGATTCGGGACTGTACCCAAAAGCCACCGTTTTGCACGCCCTCTTGGACGTGGTAAGGTGGAAATCAAAGCACAGTAGGAATCACACAAGACTCTATGACGATCTCGGGTCTACAGACTAACCTGTACCAGTGTCACCAGAGAACTGCCATCTGACGTAAGGTATAATACCATTTGGGAGTTCTCGGCGAGTCCGTTCAGTGTACCCAGTCTCTACTGAGCACCCGTATATCATCTCTGATGTCAAACACCAATGGATATGGGATCATCCATCGCCCATCTGTATGGGTCGAGAAGGTATACGCTAGTCTACTCTGGTATATCGATGCCCCATCTCGATACACCTACGACTAGGGACCTTGAAAGATGTACTTATGGACTACCATGTCCCCACTAGTATGATCCGCATCATAGTCCAGGTAGTCAAGCACACATCCTAAGGGCTTTACCAACATGTAACAGAGCGACAATCAGTGTGCACGTTAAGGTAAAGAGTAACCTGATAGCATACTATCATGTCGAGCAAGAAAGTCCTCCCTATATATGTCCCAGCATCCACTACAATATACATCCTATGTACAGTAATGGCCTCTAGGGCATACATATAACTAACAATCTCCCACTTGCACTAGGGCCATCTGTAGAAGTGTTTGCAGTATCTCATACTCAACTACCCCATAAAAGTCTCTCTCTGGGAATAGGCCTTCGTGAGTGGATTCGCCGTGTTATCCTCTGAGTCTGCTCTTCTAAACTCGATCACCCTGGAGATCAACTAATTCAATAATCAGGTGATGCTGCCTCAGAATACGTCTGGGTCACTGATGGGACTAGGGTTCCTGGGCTTAAGCCACACTTCCATTGTCACACAATGGTAGGAACCCAGTTCATCTCATGAACCAATATACACCCAAACTGCCTCTTTGGTAGCATCTTAAGTAGCGATGTATCCGGCCTTTATCTTCTAGTTTGCCACGGTATCTAGCTTGGAACTCTTCCAACATACCGTCCCTTTACTAAGGGTAAAGACAATGCCTGTGACTGACATTCAGTCGTCTTTATCACCCTGGAACCCTTCCAGTGATTCTCCCCAGGATCAATTGATATCATCTCACTACAGCTAGCGAGTGTCCTAATATCCAATTAGATCTATCTCATAGATCCAAAATCCTGGATTTAGTAGGTATCACTTTGATCCTATATGGAGAATCATTATGATAAGCGGAGATTGACCGAGCGTAGCAAAGGAAACTCCTTTCTTATCAAGAGTATGTCATCCACATACTCTACGAGGATCACCACCATACTCCCTACTACCTTTTTGTATATACAAGGTTCATCTACCATTTTGATGATGTCAAACTGTTTGACTAACTCATCAAAACAGATGTTCCAACTCCGCGATGCCTGCTTCATCACGTAAAAAATCTTGCACACGTTTCCACTGCTCCCACTGTCTACGAAGCCCTCTGGCTGTGTACTTATAGACGCTCTCTTCCAAAACATCATTTTAGAAGAGCTGTCATGACACCCAACCACCAGTTATCGTAGTCATGGTATATAGCCGTGGCAAGTAGGATCTGGATGGACTTAAGCATAGATCCTTAGAAAAGGTTTCAACATAATCCATACCTGGTCAATGATGCAAACCTTTAACAAGTCTAGCTTTGAAAGTCTCAACTTTTCCATGTACACCAAGTAATCTTCTCAAGATATACTTGCTCCTGATAGGGATTTAACCCTTCAGATATAGCAACTAAAGTCCATACTTTGTTGGTGTATAAGGATTCCATCTCAGATCGCTAAGCATCCAGTCATTCTTACAGAGTCCCACTCCAGATGGCCAGCTCGAAACTAGTTGGGTCATCATCTCATGATGCAATCCTCGCTCCTATTGTCATAGAGAAACCAAAGTATCTCTCAGGTGGGTGAGGAACCCTACTAGATCGGCGGAGAGGCTGAGATTCGTTGGAATCTACTGAATCCTTAGGTTCTATCAAATCATCTGCTGCAGTTTGTATAGCTGGAACATTTCCAGTTCTACATAACAGACCTTGCCTCGAGCTTGTCCGGATTTTGCTTTTAGACAAAGGCCGGAAAACCCCAAATCTTAACTGACTTAAGATATGGGCTCTTCTCTTTCCATATCTCATATGAAGTGGTAGGCAACTGGTTTGATTTGAACCCTATTCAATAGGTATGCAACTTCATAAGTGCATAACTCCCAAAGGAAATAGGTAACTCAGTAGTACTCATCATAGAGCACACCATATCATATAGGGTGTTATTGCTCCGCCCTGATACACCGTTGTGCTGTGGTGTATTCAGATGAGTAATACTGAGAGAGAATCTCATTCTTCTTAAAATAGTCCAGGAGTTCCGTGCTCAAGTATTCTCCTCCTTGATCACATCAAAGGACATAACACATATACCCGTTTTTGGTTCTCTACTTCTTACTTATATTCTGTGAATATCTCAAAAGGTTCGGACTTGTGTTTCAACAGGAACATATGTCTGAATCTTGAGAGATCATCAGAGAATGTAATGAAGTACAAAGAACCAGTGTTGGCATATGTAGACGGGGACCTTACATACATCAACATGTATCAATCCCAAGAGTTCACTAACTCTTTCTCTGTTTCCTTTAAACAGAGCTGTGTTCATCTTATCTTTATGACATGACTGGCAAGTTTCACAAGATTTAAATTCAAACTAATTTAAATATGCATCTAAATGTAACTTTAGCCAGTCGGGTCGCATTGATATGACCTAGTTTACAATGCCTCAAGAAGAATTCGTTCATTTCTGAACTCTTCCCCTTGTGTGTGTTCTATATACAAGGAACTGTAGTTTGATTTAGAACATCAATGCTTTTAGATAATGTGCCTGAACCGATCAACTTTTGATATAGGAAATGTTCAAAACATTATCCAACAATACAAAATTGTATCCTTCTTTAATGAATAAAGAGATTGATATGATTTTGTACATCAGGTTCGGTGTCTAATAACATTTGTTCAGAATCAATGTATTGGTAATACAAGGTGACAGTGACCAACAGACTTGGCTGCAACACTTGCCCCGTTTTCTGCCTCATGAAACTTATCACCCGTTCTCAGTTCTCTACCGATCTGTAGCCCTATGTAACAGATTACATATCTGGGATCCTGATCTGGTATCAAATACCCAGGACGTAGAGGATATTAAGAAACAGTTCTGCGTAACGAACACACCCGAAGATGATGCATCATATGCACTTTTCTCGTTTGGGCGGCACGGGAAATCTGGTATTCCCCAATTTCCTACTATATCTTATAACATTTATAAGTTGGAGCGGGACCAACGTTCTCCAGCTCAGTATAACAAGTGGGTTCAGTCAATATATCCGTATAATTATTTTGATTAAGGCGTGACATGGTCGCTACCAGGAGAGAGAGAGAGAGAAGAAAACACTCAGCGTATGCTCTTGCAAGATCAGATTGGTTATTATTTTATCTAATCAGAATGGCTCCCACTGCTTTTTATCAAATCTTCCTTCAAACCATAAAAGGAAAGACAAGCCGGGATTAATTACACGCTACAAGTTCGCCAATCTTTCAGCCAGGCCAGTGTCGGTACTTTGAGGGAGGTCCCCTGTGCTTTCGCACGAACCTAATTAATGTAAACCTCGTTTTCCCAGAGACGTAATCTCGTTAACACCTTTCTAGACACCTACTTGATCGGCTAATTGTAATGTGTAAAACTCTCCCAGGAGTAACTCTTACTCGCAGCGGGTATCGGGATCCAACTATCTCATAGAAGGTATGCAATCTCATTGCAAATTTCAACACTTGAAAACCCGATAATATTTTACCCCTAGTGTTCTATGACCATGACGAATGCCAAACAACCTATAGTCCACTAGTCAAGTTCAACCCGTACATTTCTTGATTGAATTAAACCCACCCACACGACCCTTGACGAATGCCAAACAACGCCGTACGAATACACTAATCCAATCTGCATCATATGCATAAGCAGATAAATACTAGTTAGCTACCGTACACTACGCCTTAACGAATGCCAAATTACCGCAGCACGAATACTAACTAGTACTTATCTGAAATGTCGGAGGGCTACGAAAGGTTTTTCTGAAAACCTATTGCGTAATGAACTTGATATCGTTGTAGGATCGAATGATTTTTGAAATGGAGTGTTTTTTAGGCTTTTCTAGTTTTGCTAAAGGGGTCACTCCCGGTGAAGGGATCGTCGGCCCTTTCCTCGTCGAATGAGGTGCGGGATATACCATATATATCACTGTGCAAAGCAGAAACTATAGAAGCAATCAAAAGACAAACCGAGGGTTGTAGCATCTGCCAGTTATTGCTAAAAGAGTCACTCCCGGTGAAGGGATCTCGGTCCTTTCCTTATCAAATAAGGTGCAGGATGTTCTGCAAGGAACACCGCGATGCAAAGCAAGAACTGTAGCTACTTGTTTTATTTTGAAATTCGATTCTACAACATCATTAGGTTTCTTTTATTTCATTAATCACATTAATGAAGTCCCATCATTTAAGTACCTAAACATCACAGATAAATACGACGTACACTTATGCCATCCGCATTCTCCTCGATGTCCCCTCATGCACCGTTAGGTTAGGTAACTAACGGCAGAGCGGGGCAGGGCTAGCGCGGGTGTAAAACATAAGTAACGCCTATATAATATATCATATATACTATATACTGTATCTATCACAGAACATCACATGATCACATCACACACATCGCAGCAGAAAATATCATATGAAATATTGGATATACTAGGACGTCCGTGTTTTCAATACGAGCCAGTATAAAACACGGATTCCACGGTCGCGATGAATAGCCAAACCCACACCCCTAGACCCCTACGAGAGCGGCAACAACCTTAAAAATTCTAGAGTTAGGAGACCCGGACTCGACTCCTCGAGTTGGTCTCCCACTGGACTCCAGAACTCGGTTACTTGTGCCCTCCTCCTTGGGTCTATCCTAGTGCGGAAAAGTAAATAATATACAAACGGTGACATCTTCCGCAACCTGGAAGTGCCCCAATAAAAGAATATTACATACAAGTTTTTACATGAATGAAAATGAAAAACACTCATCTCACATAAAAAACCCCCGGCTATTCAAACACGACGATCCAATATAACATATTCAGCAACACATAACATCACATGTCATCAACGTAAGTAAATATGCGCATCCCAATTGTCGTTGACATATAGCAACTAAACCGGCGATATCACATATTACACTTACGGTCACAGAAAAGAAAGTGTAAAACTACAACAGTTGGAATCTGCAACCTCCTCAGACATCGCATGCCTGACCATATGAATTCCTTAGACATCGCATGCCTAACAATTATAAACCCCACATTTTAGTCTCATTATCGAAAACTCTTTTCAATATCAAGTCGGGCAATTCAACAAGATTCCCGACATCCTGATCGAATGCTCGTCGCAAACTTCAGTAGACGGCCACACCCCCGATACCGTCGACGAAGTGCACCAAGGCGGAACACCGCTACCGCGAGCACCCGAACGGATGCTTTCGGCGATGGGGTTCTCCTACAGTCACTTGGTCGGGGATATGGGGTGTAGCTGTCTATTAAGTTTATCCGGCGAGTATCCGCGTACGCTACGTGATTGCGACGGACTTTTGATCGCATCAAAATTCCGTGACAACTGATCAAGTGAGACTAAAGTGCTATGCTTATAACATTCATATCAGTTATCTCATAACAATTTATGGATTCCAAATATTGTATCACATTCCAGATAAACAGAAAATGTTAAACTTTCCGATCGAACAGTCAAACACCCAAGTTTTCCCAAAACAGCTCAACATGAAATAAGTTTAAAAACACCCAGTTCATGCCTCAGTACCAACGGTCCAGTCGTAGAAGGGTCAAGCCAACGCCTCACATGTGGCACGCCGTACTGCCCCAAACCCGAAGGTTCAAAGGGCAGTTCAAGACGGTCACATAATCGAGTTAAGGTTTGTCGTCTTCTAGAGGGTCCATCGCTTTACTTGCACTACTTAGAACGTCTTTAAACCACGGAAAAATCCAACACTTGGAAATTTTCCGGCAGGGGAAAAAGTGGGTATTTTTATCCGGTCGAACTTTCCAACATATTCTAAAATTATCCGGAAGAACACAGACGAAGTTAAACTTCCCGATCGAAACTTCGAGTTCCCAATACAACCCAGAAAACTCAACTCTTGAGTAAATATTAAAAATTCCCAGAAAATACAGCACCTGAATATTGGAATTACTGTGCAATTTTAAAAACCTAAGCTGAGATAATGGGCGCGGAACCGCCACACTAGCCATGCTCGTGCCGCGGTTCCGCCGCTCTTTAGTTGAATCACGGGCACGTGTTGCACAGTTTTTCTTAAAATTCCCTGCTGAATTTTCTGCATATTTTTAATGTGGAAAAATGCACAGTTCTGAAAAAAGTACAGAGAATGGCATTGATTAGGGTTTCGGGGTTCGATCGGATTTCTAACATCGTCTACGCATCGCCTAAGGCTCTAGCTAGACTATGATACCACTGTAGGGTTCCTAGGCACACTAATGAGGTCTCACAAGGCATCAACCATGCCAATTTCAAATTTTACAAGTGCCGAGAAACCCTAATGCGATCGTTAACTAGAATTTTAGGCGAAACTAGCAACTAGTTAACTGCTTAACTAAGAAGTGAACGGAAATACAACCTTTGTATATCCGGTCCTCCACCTCCATAGCTCTGTGATGATGTCTCCTCGCTGCGATCATCAGATCCCGGGATCTAGCGTCGGCTTCATCGGAGAAATGGGCGGGCTAGGTGATCGACTTCGATGCCGAAGATGATCTACGTCGAGGCAACACAAGATCAAGCTCCAACTTCACCAAGTCAAGAAACTTGTGAAGAAAACACCCTATACTACTTGGCAAGTGGTAGAGGATGAAGAAATAGGAAATGGGTTCACTTTAGAATTGTATTTCTCACTCTTTTTCTCAAGTTGCCATTGATGGTAGCAAGCTTTTCTTCATTGTTGAAGAAGAAGAAGAAGATAATATGATAAGTTCTTTTTAAAATAGAAAATAAAATCATACTTATCATATACACAACCATGGTCAAGTGTAGAGAATTAACTAAGGTTAGCTAAATGGTTAGGTTTAGGAAAAGAACAAGAATGGTCAAAGCTTCTTGAAACATCTAAGAAAAGAACAAAAAAGCAACCATATCATTTTCTTTTCCCGAAAATAAAGAATAAATAAATAAACTAAATAATCAAGAGAAGATGATAAAACCCTAACCATTTACTTAACCAAGGTTTAAGTCTTACACAAACCCAAGTTAACATGTATCATCAAACATGATACAAACTAGTGCACAAAAGTATATCACATATACAACTTGTGTACTTCAAGTGAGAAAATCCATTTAAAGTGAACAAATACTAGTTAATGCAAAGTAATATATCAAATATATAATTACACATTAAATCATTAAATCATTAAATCAACACTTGATTTAACGATCCGGTCATATCGCATACAACCGACTAATATCAAGTGTATCAATGTATCGAATCAACACTTGATTCAGTAACCCGGCTATATCACATATAACCGACCAATGATACAAATCACGAGAATAGAATACAGTATCACATACTGGTATAATTCTCGGTCCCGCACATATCTCATATGCGCTCCTATTTCGTTTTGCTTGAGCCAGGAAACCTCTGTGTAGGACTCTAAAGACTCGTCAATACGCCGGCAGCAGGTGATGATCATATCAATCACCCACAAGCCGCAAGCGGTCTGCTAAACGTAATGGCCACCCGGGTATTGAGCGATCATAAGATCGACGAGCAAGCCCGCTCACACACCTGTGAATCCAACCAGTAACACTTACCGTACAATCCGGTCTGATCGTCTGATATGTCGCATATCTTGCCTAGGGGTGGTAAACGTCAGACCCCAATAGCTCGATAAGTTGTGTCGATGTGAGGTCTATAACAGTTCGAGAAACTACTGATAACACTTACCAGTACTTCTCAGCAACCCTGGACAGGGATTTCCGGTTATAGCCAATCGAACACAGTGTAACATCAACTCCCTATACCGGGAGAGACGAATCCCCTCCTATCGCTCATTGCCTCCATGTGATTCGGGACTGTACCCTAAAGCCACCGTTTTGCATGCCCTCTTGGACATGGTAAGGTGGAAATCAAAGCACAGTGGGAATCACACAAGACACTATGACGATCTCGGGTCTACAGACTAACCTGTACCAGTGTCACCAGAGAACTGCCATCTGACGTAAGGTATAATACCATCTGGGAGTTCTCGGCGAGTCCGTCCAGTGTACCCAGTCTCTACTGAGCACTCGTATATCATCTCTGATGTCAAACACCAATGGATATGGGATCATCCATCGCCCATCTATATGGGTCGAGAAGGTATACGCTAGTCTACTCTGGTATATCGATGCCCCGTCTCGATACACCTACGACTAGGGACCCTGAAAGATGTACTTATGGACTACCATGTCCCCACTAGTATGATCCGCATCATAGTCCAGGTAGTCAAGCACACATCCTAAGGGCTTTACCAACATGTAACAGAGAGACAATCAGTGTGCACGTTAAGGTAAAGAGTAACCAGATAGCATACTATCATGTCGAGCAAGAAAGTCCTCCCTATATATGTCCCAGCATCCACTACAATATACATCCTATGTACAGTAATGGCCTCTAGGGCAGACATATAACTAACATGATGTAGAGATCAAGTATTGGATTAAATTGTCTCTTAACCTATGATTCACAACACATGTGATTGATTTAGGTCAAGAGGTAGAGGAAGGAGAGAATGAGGAGAGAGAAGATGAATGTAAGAATGAATGAAAACCTAGCATGAAGAAAAGATATGGCTCATAACAATAATTGAAGCATGCATTATTTTTCTACAAAAATAATGCACCATGCTTCAATAGCAAACCCAAATGAATATAAAAAGAATTAAGCCATTCCTTCATCCATGCTTTGACATTCTCCAAATTCCTCATCATCATTTCTATTTTCACAAAATGAAAACCAATTATGAGGTGTCTCCTTCTAGAATGTATTCTTGTACAATTACAAAAATATCCCTCACTGTATACCGTATAAGTACACCCGTATTCGCATTCCAAAAAATACGAATACAAATAAACCAATAATATAATACCGGTATGCATCTTAAACCAAAGCCTACCAGTATTATCCTTCCGATCATCATTCCTGTAACCATTACATGAACATGATCGAAACCCTGCCATAACAACTTACGGCCTCTACATCTTTTGCCTGAACCAGGGAACCCTCTGTGTGGGACTCTAAAGACTTGTCAGTACGCTGGCAGTAGGTTTAACCACAAGCACATCAGTGGCACTAGCTGTGCGTAACGGCTATCCAGGTACATGACGATAAGATGGCCGACGAGCGAACTCATCACAACCCTAACGAGCCTGTAAGCAACACTTACCGTACAGTCTGGTCTCTTCGTCTGATACGTCGCATATGAAGTCTAGGGGTGGTAAATGTCAGACCCCAGTAACTTTATAAGTCATGTTGATTTATAGCCCATAACGGTTCGAGAAACTACTGATAACTCTTATCAGTAAATCTCGACAACCCTGGCAAGGGATTTGCTGTTATGGCCGATCAAGCATATTACGACATCAACTCCCTATACCGGGAGAGATGAAACCCCTTCTATCGCTCACCGCCTCCATGTGATTCGGGACTGTATCCAAAATCCCCCTGTTTGCACGACTCGGTAGAGCCATGGTAGGGAGTAAATCAAAGAACAGTGGGAATCACAAAAGACACTATGACGATCTCGGGTCTACAGACTAACTTGTACAAGTGTCACCAGAGAACTGCTATCTGACAATAGGTATATATACCATCTAGGAGTTCTCGCCGAGTCCTATTCAGTGTACCCATTCTCTAATGAGCATCTGTGTATAATCTTTAAAGTCAAACACCAATGGTTGTAGGATCAACCATCGCCCCCAGGGTCAAGAAACGTACACACTAGTCTACTCTGGTAATATAGATGCCCTGTCTTGATATACCCTCGACTAGGAACAAAATAAGGAATATGCTTTTAGACTTCCCAGGCCCCACTAGTATGATCTACATCATAATCCTGGTAGTCAAGCATAATTCTAAGAGCTTCATCAATATGTATATAAGATATGAAATACAACATATCACACGTTAAGATGAAGATAAACCAAATTGCATACTATCATTTCGAGCAAAGATTGTTTCTGTACATATACATGCCTAGTATCCCATACAATACAGGAATCTAGGGCATACATATCTAACAGTAGTAGTCTCTTTTCTCCAAGTAGTGGTCTCTCAGACTCTCCTCAGGCTCTACTAGGCGAAAGGAACGAGCTTGCTCAAGGATCTTCGAGACCGAAGATGATCTACATAGAAAAATCTCTAACTCAAGCTACCTCTTCACTAATTGAGAATTAGTGAATGAAACAACTGTCACGACCCGAAAGGTACGGAACGTGACTGGCACTTAAATTACGAAACGTCTCAAGGCGTCCGTAAAATAAGTAAGCCAAAGCCCAGAAATCAAAACCAAATAAGCAGAAGAATGAAGGAAAACCAATCAATTGAAAGCGAGTTTATCAAATAAGTCATATCAAGCCTTTTTTAAAAACAATATCAATTTTTTCCGAAAATTTCGGCAGAGTCTCCTTTGTAAATACTGGCCCCCAAAATGGGTACGACAAGAATATATATAAATCCAACAAATAAGGCATCCCCAAGCGGGAGCTAGCTCTTCGCCACAAGGCGGTCACAAATCCCACACAATATAAAACAACAACATGCAAAATAATCATAAGGAAGCATAAGAAAAACCGCATGTCGACTCAAGTGAGCTCGACCCCAAAATGCAGCATAAAAAGTCCACAAATCTCACAGTCTCATCTCTAGGTCAATATACAACAATACTAGTAGATACAGTAGATGGAGTACTCTAGATACAAAGAATATACAAGGTGGTACAAAAATAATAATACAACCCACCTACGAGCAAAAGCCTCGAGTCCTGGCAAAAGAGGTAAAATGAGCGATGAGCCCGTCGCTACTGTGCTGACGGGGCGGACCTGCAAAAGACTGTGGCACAACGGGGGTGAGTTGCCAGCTCGTGAGTAATAAATAACATCTATAGAGGCTATCGCAAGTATGCACACAACCATCCTAGCATCTATAATACAGGTATGGCAGGATATAATAGCAGGTATATATGCAATATGAATATACTAACAGGTATGTATGCAATATGAATATACTAACAGGTATGTATGCAATATGAATATACTCGTGATCTGCATGTGTAAATATAAGAAATCATCTTTTTTCCTTTAGGCATCTCTTTTGAAATATCAGCACAATACCAATAGAATCAACCAGAATCCGTGTCCAGCAACGACACCTCAAAACTGTCTCAAATCTCATATCAATGTATCTCTGGCCTCAGCCGTCCGGCTGACCCATCTCAAATATCAATATCTCATCATCTCGCGGCCACGGTCGGTATCCTCTCGATATCCGCCGTGCCAAAACAGTCACCGGTAGGTAGTCCATCCCCTGCCAGGCTCAACGTCAACAACACATTCCTCTTGCCCCGGGATACCTTACCGGGCCCACCATGTACCCGTGACGGTTCCTCCACTCCTCGACACGGATCTCGAAAGCCACAGCAAACTCATGGTGGACGACACTTTACATCACTAAAAAACCGCAATTTTGCATATTTTAAAAAGGGTAATAAGTTTTAGAAATTTTGCGGCTTTCCCCCGAAATACAGAAATATCATAAATCTCAAGAAATCATAATGAATGCATACATCAATGATAATGAATGCATATGGTAATGTATGATTAATAGACTAGGCATGAGCAAATGATATAATGATATACATGCACATGAATAGCAATTCTATGATGTTATTTTAAGGATTTATTGCAATAGTACAGGTTTAGATATCAAATAGGGTGACAATATTCTAGATTATAAGTTATCTAGTGTCATGGAATGGCAATTGCCAGGGCGTGTGTGTACGCATGAATAGTGCTCGTGCTGCATATAAAAACCCTGGTAATGATGCAGGTGTCCTATAGAATGGGTTCGCATATGTATGTCAAATAAAGCATGGATGTAGTTACTAATATTACTAGAAATCTTTAACTACTTAAACTATCGGGCGACTTGCGCCATCCAAACGATAGTCCCCCGTAGATGTTGTAAGTCCATATTGCGACCCCCGGTGCTTACGGGGAGGCGGAAACGGTATAAAAACGAATTTTTATCGCAAGAGGCAACATGGACTAAACTTGGTCGGGATCGTTGTCTAAACTAAAACTAGTATTCTAGCTAAAGAGAGTTAGCTACTATGGAAGATGGTTATACCTAAACTTGAACTCCTTCTTCTTCAAAACTTGTAGAGGTTGATGGTTCTCTTTGCGTCGCCTTCTCCCGTCGAAGATGGATCCACCTCGAAGGTTCGACTTTGGGCTCTTCCTCGATCTTTGAGTGAACTAGGGTTTCCGGTTTGCTAAACCTTCAACCTAGAATGAGTAGAGAGAGTGACTAGGGTTTGCTTTTCTTTTTCAAGAGAAGGATTCTCAACTCATGAGAAGGTTTCTCTTGACTAGAGGAAGAAGAAGATGAAGAGAGGAGAGAGAATGAATATGATAGAATGAGCTATCATATTCTATCTTGCAACCATAATGCAAAAGAAAATAATTATCTAATAATAATAATTGAAAATGAGAATAGTTGATGGTAATTTGGAATGACCACTACCATGCTTCATTTAAAAATGTAAGCATAAATCAAGGAGGACTTTTGAAGGCATGAAAGTGGTCAATGGTCAACAAGTCAACCAAGGTCAACAAGTCAACAAAAAACAACCATAACATAATTCTCATTTAATTATTATTATTAATAGATAATATATAAATCCATTAGGGTTTGGAAAATGAAGACTGTCAATTGTGCATACGCACCCGTTCCGAAACCCTAATGAAAAACCTCATTCTCCGCCTCAAGCAACTGTGCATACACACCTGCATTCTCGTTCCGAAAAACAAGAATACCAAGATATAAAAGCAACCCCAAAACATATACCAGTATCTGGCTCAAACCAGAGCCTGCCGGTATAATCCGTCCGGACTCCAAACGTGCACAAGTGCGCGGATGAGAACGAACCCTGTCGCAAAACCATGCGACCTCTACTCTGTTTTGCCCAGAGGCGAATACCCTCTGTGTGGGACTCTAAAGACTCGACACTACGCTGGCAGTGGGTTTAACCACAGACCGCAAGCGGCACTAGCTGTGCGTAACGGTCCCCAGGTAGATGCCGACAAGAAGGCTGACGAGGTGAAACCCCATCTGTACTCCTACTGAGTCTGAATGTGACATTCTCCGCACAGTCCGGTCTGTTCGTCTGATACATCGCATGGCGGGCCTAGGGGGCGGTAAACGTCAGTCCCCCAATAGCGGTACAAGTCGTGCCGGAGCGAAGCCCAAAACACCCTGAGATAACACTGGAAACCTACCAGTATATCTCGTTTGCCCTGGCCAGGGACTACTCGTGTAATGGCTCTCCTAGACACAGCGCGATGTCAACCCCAATACCGGGAGAGACGAATCCTGTCTAACCGTCACTGCCTCCAAGTGCTTCGGGACTGCACCCAACCACCACCTGTTTGCACGACTCCTTTGAGCCGTGGTAGGGTAGTGATCAAAGTGCAGTGGGAACACACTCGAGGCGAAGTGCCAGTGTCAAGTCAGCGGACTAAGCTGTACTCATGTCACCTGGGAACTGATGACTGACGATAGGTATAATACCAACCTGTCAGTTCCCGACGAGTCCTGTCCAGTGTACTCGTAACCCAACGAGCACCCGTATACTATCTCCAGTACGACGTACTGATGGCTGTGGGACAGACCATCTCCCACACTGGGATGAGAAGCGCATACGCTAGTCTACTCCGGAGTATCGATGCCCTGTCTCGATAGTCCTGCGACTAGGGACCTGTATAAGGATGTGCTTATGGATTACCCAGCCCCCACTAGTGTGACTGCCATCACAACGCTGGTAATCAAGCAAAGATCCCAAGGGCTCCACTAATGCGTATAAGTGATATAGTAAAATAAACACAAGTACACATTGAAGTAGAGACAAACCAAGTAGCATACTACTATTTTGAGCAAGATTGTATATACAAGGTGAATATCCCAAGCATCCATTAAGTAATATACAAACTAGTATGATACAGTAATGGCCTCTAGGGCATATACACTAACAATCTCCCACTTGCACTAAGGCCATGTACTGGCGTATCGAAGACCTATCATCTCGATCAGCCGCTCGAACTGAGTCTGGGGCAGGGCCTTGGTGAATGGATCTGCAGTGTTGTCTTCCGAAGCAACTCTCCGAACCTCGATCTCCTTGCGATCCACGATCTCCCTGATCAGGTGATACCGCCTCAAGATGTGCCTGGATCTCTGATGGGACCTCGGTTCCTTCGCTAAAGCTATAGCCCCATTGTTGTCGCAATACAGAGGTATTGGATCAACAATGGACGGAACCACCTGAAGTTCTTTCAAGAACTTCCTCATCCAGACAGCTTCTTTTGCGGCATCAGATGCAGCGATGTATTCCGCTTCCATCGTCGAGTCTGCAACGGTTTCCTGTTTGGAACTCTTCCAACACACCGCCCCTCCATTGAGGGTAAAGACAAAGCCCGACATGGACTTGGAATCATCCTTGTCACTCTGGAAGCTGGAGTCAGCAAAGGCCTCGATCTGGAGGTCTTTTCCGCCATACACCAAGAACATCTCCTTAGTCCTTCTCAGGTACTTGAGAATGTTCTTTACCGCTATCCAGTGTTTCTCCCCAGGGTTTGACTGATACCGGCTTACTACACTCAGTGCATAAGCTACATCCGGTCTGGTACACAACATCGCATACATTATAGAGCCTACCGCAGAAGCGTAGGGTATAATAGACATGCGATCCCTCTCTAAATCAGTCTTGGGAGACATCTCTTTAGAGAGGGTGATCCCGTGACAAGCCGGTAAGTTACCGCGCTTGGAATCTTCCATACTGAATCTTTTCAGTACGGTGTCGATGTACCTGGACTGTGAAAGTCCTAATATCCTCTTGGATCTATCACGATGGATCCGGATCCCCAGGATGTATGAGGCATCACCCAGGTCTTTCATGGAGAACCTTTGTGACAAGAACCCCTTGACAGATTGTAGCATAGGAATGTCATTTCCTATTAAGAGAATGTCATCCACGTATAAAACGAGGAATACTACAGTTCTCGCTACAAATCTACTATAGATGCATGGTTCATCTGGATTTTTGATAAAGCCAAATTCTTTGGCCGTCTCATCAAAGCAGATGTTCCAACTCCGCGATGCCTGCTTTAGTCCATAGATGGACTTAAGCAACTTGCACACCTTTCCGCTGCTCCCACTCTGAATGAAGCCCTCTGGCTGGTCCATATAGACACACTCCTCTAAATTTCCATTTAGAAAAGCTGTCTTTACGTCCATTTGCCAGATCTCATAATCGTGGAAGGCAGCGATGGCAAGAAGGATCCGAATGGATTTCAGCATGGCTACTGGAGAAAAGGTTTCGTTATAGTCCAAGCCAGGTCTTTGACGGAAACCCTTTGCTACCAGCCTAGCTTTATAGGTCTCAACCTGTCCATCTACACCAATCTTCCTTTTGAAGATCCACTTGCATCCTACGGGTTTTACCCCGTCTGGAGCAATGTCCAACGTCCATACCTTGTTGGTGTACATGGACTCCATTTCGGTCCGCATTGCATCCAGCCATTTCACTGAGTCAACGCTCTGAACGGCCTGCTGGAAGCTAGTAGGCTCATCATAATCTATGATGCAATCCTCTCTATCCCCGTCTATGAGAAAACCGTAGTATCTCTCGGGCGGATGAGACTGCCTACTACTTCTGCGGAGCGGCGTAGGAATGTCCTGTTCTGTTGAACCCTCTGGTTCCACTAAGCTTTCAGTAACAGTCTGTGGTTCTGGAACTTCTTCCAGTTCTATTGTGCTCCCACTTATCTGGGTTTCCAAAAACTCAGTTTCCAAGAAGCGGGCATGCTGAGAAACAAAAACCTTTTGTTCCTCAGCGGAATAGAAAAGATACCCCCTGGAGTTCCTTGGGTATCCCACAAACTTACACTGTACTGAACGTGCCTCAAGCTTGTCCGCATGCTGCCTTTTTACAAAGGCTGGACATCCCCATACTTTAAGATACTTGAGACAGGGTTTCTTCCCAGTCCACATCTCATAAGGGGTGGTAGGCACAGTCTTGGTGGGAGCCTTGTTCAAGAGATACGCAGCTGCTTCTATTGCATATCCCCAGAATGATCGCGGTAACTCAGCGTTACTCATCATGGACCGAACCATATCCAATAGGGTTCGGTTCCGTCTCTCCGATACACCGTTATGTTGCGGAGTGTATGGAGGAGTAAGCTGAGAGAGAATACCATTCTCTTTTAAGTAATTCAGGAATTCGGCACTTAAGTATTCTCCACCTCGATCCGATCTTAGAATCTTAATACTTTTGCCGGTCTGTTTCTCTACTTCATTCTTATACTCCTGGAATTTTTCAAAAGCCTCGGACTTATGTTTCATTAAGAAAACATAACCGTACCTTGAGAAGTCATCCGTAAAAGTAATGAAGTAAGAATGTCCGCTTCGGGCATGTGTAGACATTGGACCGCACACGTCACTGTGTACGAGTCCCAAGAGCTCGCTCGCTCTTTCTCCATGTCCAGTAAACGGAGTCTTTGTCATCTTTCCCTTGAGACAGGATTGACAAGTGGCATACGACTGATATTCGAACGCATTCAAATACCCTTCTGTATGTAACTTCGTCAACCTTCTCTCATTGATGTGACCCAATCTACAATGCCATAAGAAAGTCTGGTTTATTTCTGGAGACTTTCTTTTGTGTGTATTCTGGACATTAAAAATCTGTGGTTGGTTCAATACGTATATACCATTACTCAAAGTACCTGACCCAATCAAAACTTGATTAAGGCGAATGTTTACAACATTACTTACAAACGCAAATTCATAACCTTCTTTAGAAACTAAAGATACAGAAATGATATTACAAGTTGCGTTGGGTACAAAAAAGCAATTACGCAAAACCAAAACATGTCCATCTGACATTCCCAGGTGATAGTCCCCCACGGCTTTAGCATCCATGCCAGCTCCGTTCGCAACTCTGAGGGTCATGTCACCTGCCTTCAAAACCCTACGGTTTCTCAACGCCTGCAAAGAATTACAGATATGAGATCCTGATCCGGTATCCAATACCCAGGAAGTAGAGTTTATTGAAAGACAGTTTTCAATAACATACACACCTGAAGCTGAAGCTGCAACCTGCTTCAATTCCTGTGTTCTGGCCTTCCAGGCCCTGCAATCATTCTTCCAGTGTCCTTTCTTATGACAAAAGAAGCATTCTTCCTTATCCACAAGCTTCCCCGCTATCTTTGTTGCTTTACCTTTTCCCTTCGTATCCACTTTACTAACACCGCCCCTTGGTTTGGCGGGGGCTTTCTTCTTCTTTCCCTTGGCTTTCGCCTTGGACCTAGAAGAAGATGATCCTCCTACAAACAAAGTGGATGTTTCCCTACCTTTCTGTAGGGTGCCCTCTGCGCTCCTCAGCAGGTTGAGGAGCTCTGAAAGTTCAACCTCCTTTTCTTGTAGGTTGAAATTCATTATAAACTGGGCGTAAGTGGAAGGAAGGGACTGGAGAACTATATCCGTATATAGCTCACTCTCCAATGTGATCCCTAGGTCAGCGAGCTCCTCAATGTAGCCGATCATCTTTAGCACGTGCTCGGCTACTGATGATCCGACGGCCATTCTTGTCGAAAACAACTTTTTCGACGCTTCGTATCTTGCGATACGTGATTGCTCTCCATACAGTTCTTTTGTATGAAGCAATATGGACTCCATGTCCATATTCTCATGCCTCCTCTGATGTTCGTTGTCCATCGAGGCAAGCAGGAGGCACTTGGCCTTCGCGCTATCAATCTCCCAAGTCTTGCGGATTTCCTTATCCGCGACGCTGGAAGTTGGACCAGGGACAGGGGGAGCTTTGGTGGTAAGAAGATACCCCAGCTTGTCATAAGTGATTGCTATCTTGACATTCCTGAGCCAATCTTTGTAGTTTGGCCCTGTCAGCTTGTTTTTATCTAGGAGTAACTTAAGTCCAGTCATGTTGATTGGTCGCTGCAATTAGGAGAGAGAAGAAGAAACACTCAGCATGATGCTCTTGCAAGTTTAGAGTGGTTTTTAATTTGTCTAAACAGGATGGCTCCCACTGTTTCTCGAATCCCTCCTCAAACCATAAAGGAAGAATTAGTCAGGATCAATCCCACCGTACAATACTTGCTTAACCGTTCAGCCAGGCTGGTGTCGGTACTTCGAGGGAGGTTTTCCAACGCTTTCGCGAAGTTCCTTAATTAAAGAACCTCTTTTCCCTGGGGGCGTAGCCCCGCTAACACCTTTCTAGGCACCTACTAGGTTTATAGCATTGATCGTTAAGTGAGAAATTTCCCGAGGAGTAGCATATACTCACAGTAGGATCGGGATCCAAATATCATCGCGTGACGAAACTGAAGGAATCCTACCAGAATCATCACACTCCAAATGGTATGCAAATCTAGCAAGTTTCAGTACTTATGAAACTCCCGATGTGGATTTTTGCCCCATGCTCTTATGACCTTGACGAAGGTCAACAAATCATAAGTCACATGTCAAGTTCTGCCCGTCATTATCCAGGTTAATTTGAATCCACCCGCATATACCCTTGACGAAGGTCAACAAGGTAATGTGAGTGTCCCAAACCAACGCATCTATCTATGCTACATATGAATACTTAACAGCTACCAATCACTATGCCTTGACGAAGGTCAACAAACACAGCTTGAATACTACTTAATTATTCATACGAAACGACGGAGGGCTACGAATGGTTTTGGCAAAACCGTGAACGTAGTGAACTTGATTTGGTCGATGGAACGAGATAGCTTTTAAATGGAGTGGCTCAAGCTCCGCATTTTAAAAGTTAGTTTTGAAAAGAACCGAGTGGTTTTTCGAAAGTGTTCCAACGACTTTAACTTGGTTTATTATCTTGCATTAGTTCTTTTAATGCGTGATATTCTTGCATTAGTACTTTTAATGCGTCCCATCATTTAAATCCTACCATTGCAGAAAACAACCAAAATATGACGTACGCTTATGCCATATGCATTCGCCACGGGGCCCCGTCATCACCCGTTAGGTTACTTAACTAACGACAGAGCGGGGGCTGGGCTAGCGCGGCTGTAAAACATAAGCAACGCCTAAATAGAAAGCAATGATAGACATTACAGATCACAGATGAATACATTGGATATACTAGCAATCCGCATTTCTTTCGAGCCTGAAACGAAAAGCGGATAACACGGTCGCGGTGAATAGCAAATACCCCACCCAAGACCCCTACGGGTGCGGCAAACTACCCGCCAAGTTCCCGGTAGTTTGTGCACCCCACCGTGGGTCTATCCTAGGAGCAAAAACAGTAAAAAGAATTATACAATGACGGCTACAACCCCGACCCGGTTGTGCGGCCAAACAAATAATATAATTACATCAATTTACATTTACAAATGAATGAAAGAAAAACAAAAGCTCATCTCACATCCAACCCCGGCTATTCACCCGCGACAGTCCAACACATTCATATACACATTCCAGCACATTACAGATCATGTATAACCCCGACTAATCGACTTATAGCGATTAGCCGACGTTCAATACATGCAAACAACACAGATATAACCAATATAGCCAAAGTGCAGTGAAGTTCGGAAAAAAAACGGAATTATAGGACCCTAAAAGGAAATTTCTTTTCTGGAAAATCTGGGTACATATAATATATTTTAAAAATCCCAAAATCCCACAACAAGAACACTGCACGAAAAACGAGGCGCAGAAGACGACAAAGCGCGGCGGTTCCGCGGCACGAGCCTACCTCGTGCCGCGGATGCGCGGCGCTTTGAGCTCCTCACTGGATCGTTTTTCATGGGTATTCTTAGAAAAGCCTGAGATGATTTTACAAATATAAATTTTTTTATTTTGAGCCCAGAAAATTTCAACAGAAACTCAGGTTTTTGAAAATACGGTTTTTGGGTTTTTTACGGTTCCGAACTTCGTTACACTTCACTACCATGCTAGTTTAAGTTTAGTTAGGCTCTGATACCACTGTAAGTCCATATTGCGACCCCCGGTGCTTACGGGGAGGCGGAAACGGTATAAAAACGAATTTTTATCGCAAGAGGCAACATGGACTAAACTTGGTCGGGATCGTTGTCTAAACTAAAACTAGTATTCTAGCTAAAGAGAGTTAGCTACTATGGAAGATGGTTATACCTAAACTTGAACTCCTTCTTCTTCAAAACTTGTAGAGGTTGATGGTTCTCTTTGCGTCGCCTTCTCCCGTCGAAGATGGATCCACCTCGAAGGTTCGACTTTGGGCTCTTCCTCGATCTTTGAGTGAACTAGGGTTTCCGGTTTGCTAAACCTTCAACCTAGAATGAGTAGAGAGAGTGACTAGGGTTTGCTTTTCTTTTTCAAGAGAAGGATTCTCAACTCATGAGAAGGTTTCTCTTGACTAGAGGAAGAAGAAGATGAAGAGAGGAGAGAGAATGAATATGATAGAATGAGCTATCATATTCTATCTTGCAACCATAATGCAAAAGAAAATAATTATCTAATAATAATAATTGAAAATGAGAATAGTTGATGGTAATTTGGAATGACCACTACCATGCTTCATTTAAAAATGTAAGCATAAATCAAGGAGGACTTTTGAAGGCATGAAAGTGGTCAATGGTCAACAAGTCAACCAAGGTCAACAAGTCAACAAAAAACAACCATAACATAATTCTCATTTAATTATTATTATTAATAGATAATATATAAATCCATTAGGGTTTGGAAAATGAAGACTGTCAATTGTGCATACGCACCCGTTCCGAAACCCTAATGAAAAACCTCATTCTCCGCCTCAAGCAACTGTGCATACACACCTGCATTCTCGTTCCGAAAAACAAGAATACCAAGATATAAAAGCAACCCCAAAACATATACCAGTATCTGGCTCAAACCAGAGCCTGCCGGTATAATCCGTCCGGACTCCAAACGTGCACAAGTGCGCGGATGAGAACGAACCCTGTCGCAAAACCATGCGACCTCTACTCTGTTTTGCCCAGAGGCGAATACCCTCTGTGTGGGACTCTAAAGACTCGACACTACGCTGGCAGTGGGTTTAACCACAGACCGCAAGCGGCACTAGCTGTGCGTAACGGTCCCCAGGTAGATGCCGACAAGAAGGCTGACGAGGTGAAACCCCATCTGTACTCCTACTGAGTCTGAATGTGACATTCTCCGCACAGTCCGGTCTGTTCGTCTGATACATCGCATGGCGGGCCTAGGGGGCGGTAAACGTCAGTCCCCCAATAGCGGTACAAGTCGTGCCGGAGCGAAGCCCAAAACACCCTGAGATAACACTGGAAACCTACCAGTATATCTCGTTTGCCCTGGCCAGGGACTACTCGTGTAATGGCTCTCCTAGACACAGCGCGATGTCAACCCCAATACCGGGAGAGACGAATCCTGTCTAACCGTCACTGCCTCCAAGTGCTTCGGGACTGCACCCAACCACCACCTGTTTGCACGACTCCTTTGAGCCGTGGTAGGGTAGTGATCAAAGTGCAGTGGGAACACACTCGAGGCGAAGTGCCAGTATCAAGTCAGCGGACTAAGCTGTACTCATGTCACCTGGGAACTGATGACTGACGATAGGTATAATACCAACCTGTCAGTTCCCGACGAGTCCTGTCCAGTGTACTCGTAACCCAACGAGCACCCGTATACTATCTCCAGTACGACGTACTGATGGCTGTGGGACAGACCATCTCCCACACTGGGATGAGAAGCGCATACGCTAGTCTACTCCGGAGTATCGATGCCCTGTCTCGATAGTCCTGCGACTAGGGACCTGTATAAGGATGTGCTTATGGATTACCCAGCCCCCACTAGTGTGACTGCCATCACAACGCTGGTAATCAAGCAAAGATCCCAAGGGCTCCACTAATGCGTATAAGTGATATAGTAAAATAAACACAAGTACACATTGAAGTAGAGACAAACCAAGTAGCATACTACTATTTTGAGCAAGATTGTATATACAAGGTGAATATCCCAAGCATCCATTAAGTAATATACAAACTAGTATGATACAGTAATGGCCTCTAGGGCATATACACTAACAGATGTTACATCTACTCACAGAAATCCCTAGCTATCTACGTCCAATCGCCGCTTTCCTTTTTCGTGCCGCGTCCGAAGTCTCCGCGACCGAACCTGGAATTTGCACCAATAAAAAATATAAGGTTACATATCATGAAATGACTCAAATCCCAAATGAAAATATCAACGCTCACGAGTTAGGCACAACATGCACAAGGTGCGCGGAACACACACGAAAACCGCAAAAACTAACTAGAATCGTCGATTTGGTCGCCCGGGAAAGCTAAAACCCGATCACTCAAAAATCCGCACTCACACATCCTAAAAGTCGTAGGATAAGCCAACACAATTATCAAGATATCAAAAATAATTCATCACATAATTTTATAACAAAACTAGTAAGCATTTGCATTGCAAAATCGGTGCAAATATCGCCGATTTGCGACAAAAGGGACTACAACCTAGCATACATCCAACCGCATAACTAGTTAACCACAATCACTTTGATTAAAACACATTACAAAGCTTCAAATCCTATGCTTCCATAAACAACCCTTTCTTCTTTTTCAAACTTAGCAAAATCCAACCCAAATCATACATGATACACTAAATTAACTCTAATTTAAAGTCCAAAAGGCAAACTAACCACTTAGATTAGGCTAACAAAATAACTATATAACAAAATAAATTTAATTAACCTATTAATGATTTCTAAAACCCTAGTTTAAATTCAAACCATGAACTAAAAAAACTAGATTAGAAATTATCTATAATTTTAACACTAAAACAATTTTCAAGTTCTAATTAGCACACTTTAACTACAAATTAGCCAAGGATTGAAATTATACTCCACAAGCCCAAACTCTATGTTGCTATAGCCTCCCAAGATACCATCTTTCCCCAAGATTTAAACCATTTTGGCTTGAGAAGAGATAGAACAAGGTTTTGTGTTGAAATGGTGAAGGAAATTGTTGATTTTTGGAGCAATTTTTGGATTAACTTTGATGAAGAAAAGAGATGAGGCAAAAAATGGGGGAGGGGCTGCTGCAAACTGCAGGAATTCGGTGGAGAGAGAGGGGGATGGGGGATGTGAGGGGATGGTGCAAAAAGTCTTAGTCAAAACCCCCCCAAAAATACCATAATACCCCCACCTAAATACTATATTTAAATCCTATTCAAAACCATTCATTCACAAGACTTAAGGTCAAAAAAGAGAGGGATAGGGGCTGCTTCAGCAGTGGTGGGGCCGGCCTTAGAGAGTGGGGGTGAGTGGGAGTGAATACAAAAAGGTTCTATGCAAAAAGACCCCCCACAAGTTCATATTTGCAAGTTTTAGTTCAAAAAAATTATATTTTTGTTTTCCATCATAAAAACCCATTATAACTTGAAATAAAATACTAAAAATTTATATTACAATTAGATTTTAATTAACATGATTTTAAAGATTAAAATTAGCCCATTTAAATTTGTATTTATCGCTAATTTAATGTGTATTTTCTTACCGGCTTAAAATAATATTAAAAAAATTGAAAAATTAGGGAAAATTTTTAAACGACCAGAATATCATAAGTAACTCATTAGATACTAAAAACAAGCAATTACCTATCAAATTAGTTATAATTAGGCCTAAACTGCAAAATAGCAAAAAGACGATTTACGGAAAAATACCAAATTTTCACCGTTTTTTGGGAAAACTCCAAAACGACTTTTCAAGGCGCTACAATCTTCCCCCCTTAAAGAAATCCGGTCCCCGAATTTAAAAATATTACTATGCGTACCTTCCAAGAGATGGGGATATTTCTTCCTCATCTCGTCCTCGGTCTCCCAGGTAACCTCCTCGTTGCTCGGGCTACGCCAAAGAATCTTGACGGTTGGTATAACTTTCGATCTCAACTTCTTCACCTGCCGATCCAGGATGGCCACCGGCCGCTCTGCAAAAGAAAGGTCGCGCTCTAGCTGGACTGTCGGGTGCTGAATCGCATGTGAAGGGTCGTGAAGGTACTTGCGGAGCATCGAAATATGGAAAACGGGGTGAACATCGGAAAAGCTGGGTGGAAGAGCCAAACGATATGCAACAGCGCCGACACGCTCGAGGATCTCGAAGGGACCTACGAATCTAGGGCTAAGCTTCCTGTTTCGCCCAAAACGCATCACGCCCTTCATCGGAGAGACTCTCAGAAAAACATGGTCGCCAACTGCGAACTATAATCTGCGACGGCGCCTGTCCGCATACGATTTCTGCCTGCTCTGAGCCGCTCTCATCCGGTCTCGGATCAACTGTATCTTCGCTGTCGTCTCCTCAACAAGCTGCGGCCCTAAAATACTGCTCTCGCTGAGCTCTGTCCAACAGACGGGCGATCTGCATCTCCTCCCATACAATGCCTCAAAAGGTGCCATCTGAATAGTATCCTGGAAGCTGTTGTTGTAGGAGTACTCCACTAGAGGTAAATGACGATCCCAGCTACTGCCGAAGTCTAAAACGCACGCTCTGAGCATGTCCTCGAGAGTCTGAATGGTCCTCTCTGACTGTCCGTCGGTCTGCGGATGAAACGCTGTGCTGAAGCTCAAACGAGTGCCCAAAGCCTCCTGAAGTCTCTGCCCAAGTCGGCTGGTGAACTGGGTGCCTCGATCTGACACGATACAAGTCGGTACGCCATGCAACCGCACGATCTTGTCGATGTAAAGCTGGGCATACTGAGCGAAGCTGAAAGTCGTCTTCACTGGCAGGAAGTGAGCCGCTTTCGTCAATCGATCTACGATCACCCAGATGGAGTCGTACCCTCGACTGGTCCTATGTAAACCCACAACGAAATCCATTGAAATCTGCTCCCATTTCTACTCCGGAATGGGTAATGGCTGTAGCTCTCCTGCGGGCCTCTGGTGCTCGGCCTTGACTTGCTAACAAGTCAGGCATCTCGATACGAAGTCTGTAACATCCCTCTTCATCCTGTACCACCAAAACACATCTCTCAAATCGCGGTACATCTTGGTGGAACCCGGATGAACGCTATATGTCGATCTATACGCCTCCTCAAGAATCTCACGTCGTAGTCCCTCAGAATCTGGTACGCACAGTCGAGTCCCAAATCGCAGTACTCCCTGATCATCGATCACGATCTCGGAATCTCTGCCCTGCTTAATCTGCTTCATGATCTCTGAAAGACGGTCATCGCTGGGCTGTGCCTCTGGAATACGGTCAAGTAACTGCGGACGTGCACGAACATGCGCAAGCTGTGCTCCTGTCTGAGTGAACTCGAACTCAACTCGGCTATCGCATAAAATCTGCCAATCTGCTGACGACTGCCTCTGCACTGCGTGCAAATAGGATAGACTACCCCCGGGCCTCCTGCTCAAAGCATCCGCCACTACATTAGCCTTGCCCGGGTGATACAAAATCTCGCAATCGTAGTCTTTCACCAGCTCCATCCAACGGCGCTGTCTGAGATTCAGGTATCGCTGCTGAAATATATACTTTAAACTCTTGTGATCAGTGAATATCTGCCATGACTCGCCGTATAGGTAATGTCGCCAGATCTTAAGTGCAAAGACCACTGCAGCCATCTCCAAATCGTGAGTAGGGTAGTTCTGTTCATGTTTCTTCAACTGCCGTGAAGCATACGTGATCACCCTGTCATGCTGCATCAATACGCACCCTAGCCCCACTCGTGAAGCGTCACAATAAACCACGAATCCGCATGATCCTGAAGGCAAAGATAATACCCGCGCCGTAGTCAAACAAGTCCGTAGCTACTGAAAACTGTGCTCGCACTCCTCCGTCCAAACGAAAGGAACTCCCTTCCTGGTCAATCTGGTCATAGGTGAAGCAATACGGGAGAAATCCTGAACGAATCGCCTGTAGTAGCCAGCCAGGCCTAAGAAACTGCGGATCTTCGTAACTGATGTCGGTCTGGGCTACTGCTGAACAGCCTCAATCTTCTTCGGGTCCACACATATGCCATCTCTCGTAATTACATGACCCAAGAATCCGACACTATCCAACCAGAATGCACACTTGGAAAATTTTGCGAAAAGCTGGTGCTCCCTCAAAGTCTGCAACGTAATCCGCAAGTGCTGCTCATGTTCCTCTCTGCTCCGGCAATACACAAAAATATCATCAATAAACACGATGATGAACAAGTCAAGATACGGCCTGAATGTACGGTTCATCAAATCCATGAATGCAGCTAGGGCGTTGGTGAGTCCGAACGACATCACCAAAAACTCAAAGTGGCCGTAGAGCGTGCGGAAAGCTGTCCTCGGTATATCCTCCTGTCGAACTCGCAGCTGATGGTATCCTGATCGCAAGTCGATCCTCGAAAAAAAAATACCCCGCACCCTGAAGCTGGTCGAACAAATCATCAATGCGTGGCAACGGATATCTGTTCCGCACGGTAACCTTGTTCAGCTGACGGTAGTCGATACATAAGCGCAAACTTCCGTCCTTCTTCTTGACAAACAGGACCGGAGCACCCCACGGAGAAACACTAGGTCAAATAAGCCCCTTATCTAACAAATCCTGCAACTAATCCTTCAGCTCTCTAAGCTCTGCCGGGGCCATCCGATAAGGCGGTATAGAAATAGGCCCCGAGCCGGGAATCAAATCGATGCAGAACTCAACATCGCGCTCAGGCGGTAGCCCAGGCAGCTCATCAGGGAAAACATCAGGGAACTCACAAACAATCTGGACCCGGTCCAACGGAACCTCTGCAGCTCGAGTATCACAAATATATGCTAAGAATCCATGACATCCCTTCCGCAAGAGCTAACCAGCGCGAAGAGACGAAATCAAGCTGGGAAGGGTGACGCTGCGGTCTCCCTGAATAACAAGGATTGGCTCTCCCGGAAAGCTAAATCTGACAGCTTTCTCACGGCAGTCCACAGAAGCATAACAAGTGGCTAGCCAATCCATGCCCAGAAGCACATCAAAGTCCAACATATCGAGGAGAATCAATCAACCGATGAATCCCTCTCCCCGATATGAACGGAACACAAAACGAGCGACAAACGACTCACCTACCGGGGTAACAACAAGTGGCTGATCTAACGACGACGACTCATGGCCCAACATCGGTGCAAAGTGTGTAGATACGTACGACTGTGTGGAACCTGGGTCGAATAATACCCGTGCGTCGAAAGAACAAACTGGAAAGGTACCTGTCGCAACGGCGTTGGATGCCTGCGCATCCTGCGGTGTCAAAGCGAACACTCGGGCCTGTCCTCTACCGATAGTGGGCTGTCCTCGGCCTCGGCCTCCTCGTCCCCTCTGGATAGGATCGCCGCGTCCACGGCCTCTGGGTGTACCTATCTGACGTGGAGCATCGCCCGTGGTAGGAAGTAGAGCTCTCTGAGGAGGGGATGGTGATGGTGGTAAGGTAACATGTGGCACTGTCGCCGCTCCCTGTCGTCTCACCGGACAGTCTCTGATACGATGATGTAGGCTACCACACCAAAAACATCCCAACCATGGCTGCAGACCATATGGGTGAAGGCGATACAACTGGCCCCTAAAGAATCTGCCACGGCCTCTGCGAACCCTCCTAGGTGCTAACATACCAGTGCGAATCCGACTCAGTCTCGAAACGACCGCAGGGGGTAATATCCGATATATGCGCTCGATTAACCTCTACTAAGGATTCCACCATCTGTCGTAACTCCTGCATACCAGACTCTAACATATCCATGCGGCCTGGGGAATGCGGATCAGCCTGTCCCTGAGGCGTAGGTATACCACCCTGCTCAGTCCTCGTCTCGGTCGAGCCTGCTCGGATCTTATCACGGGCGGCAGCCCTCTGCGCTCTCGTAACCTTCGGCGGCATAGTGGCCGGTACAGGAAACAGGATAATAAAAACAATGCAATAGAATCATAGGATACACGGAATTGAAGAAGGAATTTCAAGCAAGTATCCTAAAGTCACTTAGGCGGAGTACCGTATCGCAAGTATGCTGCGGACATACACACGCTACGTTACCCTGCTTAAGTCACCTACTCCATCTACCAAGGTCATCCTACACTCAAAAAGGTAAAACCTATCGCTCTGATACCAACTTTGTCACGACCCGAAAGGTACGGAACGTGACTGGCACTTAAATTACGAAACGTCTTAAGGCGTCCGTAAAATAAGTAAGCCAAAGCCCAGAAATCAAAACCAAATAAGCAGAAGAATGAAGGAAAACCAATCAATTGAAAGCGAGTTTATCAAATAAGTCATATCAAGCCTTTTTTAAAAACAATATCAATTTTTTCCGAAAATTTCGGCAGAGTCTCCTTTGTAAATACTGGCCCCCAAAATGGGTACAACAAGAATATATATAAATCCAACAAATAAGGCATCCACAAGCGGGAGCTAGCTCTTCGCCACAAGGCGGTCACAAATCCCACGCAATATAAAACAACAACATGCAAAATAATCATAAAGAAGCATAAGAAAAACCGCATGTCGACTCAAGTGAGCTCGACCCCAAAATACAGCATAAAAAGTCCACAAATCTCACAGTCTCATCTCTAGGTCAATATACAACAATACTAGTAGATACAGTAGATGGAGTACTCTAGATATAAAGAATATACAAGGTGGTACAAAAATAATAATACAACCCACCTACGAGCAAAAGCCTCGAGTCCTGGCAAAAGAGGTAAAATGAGCGGTGAGCCCGCCGCTACTGTGTTGACGGGGCGGACCTACAAAAGACTGTGGTACAATGGGGGTGAGTTGCTAGCTCGTGAGTAATAAATAACATCTATAGAGGCTATCGCAAGTATGCACACAACCATCCTAGCATCTATAATACAGGTATGGCAGGATATAATAGCAGGTATATATGCAATATGAATATACTAACAGGTATGTATGCAATATGAATATACTAACAGGTATGTATGCAATATGAATATACTCGTGATCTGCATGTGTAAATATAAGAAATCATCTTTTTTCCTTTAGGCATCTCTTTTGAAATATCAGCACAATACCAATAGAATCAACCAGAATCCGTGTCCAGCAACGACACCTCAAAACTGTCTCAAATCTCATATCAATGTATCTCTGGCCTCAGCCGTCCGGCTGACCCATCTCAAATATCAATATCTCATCATCTCGCGGCCACGGTCGGTATCCTCTCGATATCCGCCGTGCCAAAACAGTCACCGGTAGGTAGTCCATCCCCTGCCAGGCTCAACGTCAACAACACATTCCTCTTGCCCCGGGGTACCTTACCGGGCCCACCATGTACCCGTGACGGTTCCTCCACTCCTCGACACGGATCTCGAAAGCCACAGCAAACTCATGGTGGACGACACTTTACATCACTAGAAAACCGCAATTTTGCATATTTTAAAAAGGGTAATAAGTTTTAGAAATTTTGCGGCTTTCCCCCGAAATACAGAAATATCATAAATCTCAAGAAATCATCATGAATGCATACATCAATGATAATGAATGCATATGGTATTAATGTTCAAGTTACAATGTATGATTAATAGACTAGGCATGAGCAAATGATATAATGATATACATGCACATGAATAGCAATTCTACGATGTTATTTTAAGGATTTATTGCAATAGTACAGGTTTAGATATCAAATAGGGTGACAATATTCTAGATTATAAGTTATCTAGTGTCGTGGTATGGCAATTGCCAGGGCGTGTGTGTACGCATGAATAGTGCTCGTGCTGCATATAAAAACCCTGGCAATGGTGCAGGTGTCCTATACAATGGGTTCGCATATGTATGTCAAATAAAGCATGGATGTAGTTACTAATATTACTAAAAGTCTTTAACTACTTAAACTATCGAGCGACTTGCTCCATCCAAACGATAGACCCCCGTAGATGTTACATCTACTCACAGAAATCCCTAGCTAGCTACGTCCAATCGCCGCTTTCCTTTTTCGTGCCGCGTCCGAAGTCTCCGCGACCGAACCTGGAATTTGCACCAATACAAAATATAAGGTTACATATCATGAAATGACTCAAATCCCAAATGAAAATATCAACGCTCACGAGTTAGGCACAACATGCACAAGGTGCGCGGAACACACACGAAAACCGCAAAAACTAACTAGAATCGTCGATTTGGTCGCCCGGGAAAGCTAAAACCCGATCACTCAAAAATCCGCACTCACACATCCTAAAAGTCATAGGATAAGCCAACACAATTATCAAGATATCAAAAATAATTCATCACATAATTTTATAACAAAACTAGTAAGTATTTGCATTCCAAAATCGGTGCAAATATCGCCGATTTGCGACAAAAGGGACTACAACCTAGCATACATCCAACCGCATAACTAGTTAACCACAATCACTTTGATTAAAACACATTACAAAGCTTCAAATCCTATGCTTCCATAAACAACCCTTTCTTCATTTTTCAAACTTAGCAAAATCCAACCCAAATCATACATGATACACTAAATTAACTCTAATTTAAAGTCCAAAAGGCAAACTAACCACTTAGATTAGGCTAACAAAATAACTAGATAAAAAAATAAATTTAATTAACCTACTAATGATTTCTAAAACCTTAGTTTAAATTCAAACCATGAACTAAAAAAAACAAGATTAGAAATTATCTATAATTTTAACACTAAAACAATTTTCAAGTTCTAATTAGCACACTTTAACTACAAATTAACCAAGGATTGAAATTATACTCCACAAGCCCAAACTCTATGTTGCTATAGCCTCCCAAGATACCATCTTTCCCCAAGATTTAAACCATTTTGGCTTGAGAAGAGATAGAACAAGGTTTTGTGTTGAAATGGTGAAGGAAATTGTTGATTTTTGGAGAAATTTTTGGATTAACTTTGATGAAGAAAAGAGATGAGGCAAAAAATGGGGGAGGGGCTGCTGCAAACTGCAGGAATTCGGTGGAGAGAGAGGAGGATGGGGGATGTGAGGGGATGGTGCAAAAAGTCTTAGTCAAAACCCCCCCAAAAATACCATAATACCCCCACCTAAATACTATATTTAAATCCTATTCAAAACCATTCATTCACAAGACTTAAGGTCAAAAAAGAGAGGGATGGGGGCTGCTTCAGCAGTGGTGGGGCCGGCCTTGGGGAGTGGGGGTGAGTGGGATTGAATACAAAAAGGTTCTATGCAAAAAGACCCCCCACAAGTTCATATTTGCAAGTTTTAGTTCAAAAAAATTATATTTTTGTTTTCCATCATAAAAACCCATTATAACTTGAAATAAAATACTAAAAATTTATATTACAATTAGATTTTAATTAACATGATTTTAAAGATTAAAATTAGCCCATTTAAATTTGTAATTATTGCTAATTTAATGTGTATTTTCTTACCGGCTTAAAATAATATTAAAAAAATTGAAAAATTAGGGAAAAATTTTAAACGACCAGAATATCATAAGTAACTCATTAGATACTAAAAACAAGCAATTACCTATCAAATTAGTTATAATTAGGCCTAAACTGCAAAATAGCAAAAAGACGATTTACGGAAAAATACCAAATTTTCACCGTTTTTTGGGAAAACTCCAAAACGACTTTTCAAGGCGCTACAACAACATATACTAAATGGCTAGCTTGGCATAGATTGGTGAAGTAGGAATTTTGGTCACTTTAGAATTATTTCTCTCTCTTTCTTTTCTTCACTCAAGAAAACCTAGTGAGCTCAAATAAGATGAAGAAGAAGAAGAAGTGGTGAATTATAGCAACCATGGGTGAGAAAATATCATATATGATATTTATAGAGACTTAACCATGGCTAAAGATAATGGTTGGGTTAATAAATATCTAGAGTAAAACAAAATTAGTGGACTGAGTCAATGTTTCTAAAAGTATCTTAAACCATGGCTTTTTCCACCTAATTTTGTTTTTCCCTTAATAATTAAATCCCTAAAATTATCTTAAGTATGGTATGAGTCTCATACACCCATGTCCAATGTATCATCAAGCATGACACAAAATAAATGCATTAACATATATCACATATATATTAAATGTATAAGAAAAGAAATTCTTAAGTGAGCTAATATTAATTAATATATATTAATATATCAAATATATAATTATATATTAAATTATAAAATCAACACTTGATTTAATAATCCAGATATATCACATACAACTGACTAATATCATATATCGCGAGATTAGAATACGGTATCATATACACGTATTAATCTCGGTCCCGCACATATCACATATGTGCCCTACTTCATTTTGCAAGAGCTAGTAAACCTCTGTGTCGGAATCTAAAGACACATCAATACGCCGGCAGTAGGTAATGATCATATCAGTTACCCACAAGCTGTCAGCGGTACTAGCTGGACTTAACGGCTATCGGGTATTGAGCGATCAGAGGATCAACAAGCAAGCTTGTCCATACTCCCATGAATCCAATAAGTAACACTACCGTACAGTCTGGTCTCTTCATCTCGCATATCGAGTCTGAAGGTGGTAAGCGTCAGACCCTAATAACTTGATAAGTCATGCCGATGTGAGACTCATAACAGGTTGAGAAACTACAGATAACACTTACCAGTAAATCTCAGTTTCTGCCCTGGCCAGGGACTTCCTGTTATGGCCAATCGAGCACAGCGCAACATCAACCCCCAATACCGGGAGAGATGAATCCCCTCTTATCGCTCATTGCCTCCATGTGACTCGGGACTGTACCCAAAAACCACCGTTTTGCACGCTCTCTTGAACATGGTAAGGTGGAAATCAATGCACGGTAGGAATCACACACGACTCTATGACGATCTCGGGTCTAAAGACTAACCTGTACTAGTGTCACCAGATAAATGCTATCTGACGTTAGGTATAATACCATCTAGGAGTTCTCGGCAAGTCTTGTTCAGTGTACCCAGTCTCCACTGAGCACCCTATACAATCTTTGATGTCAAACACCAATTGATATGGGATCATCCATCGCCCATCAAATGGGTCAAGAAAACGTATACGCTAGTCTACTCTGGATTATCGATGCCCCGTATCGATACACCTACGACTAGGAACAATTAAAGGATGAACTTGTGGACTACCTTGGCCCCACTAGTATGATCTATATCATAATCCTAGTAGTCAAGTATACATCTTAAGGGCTTTACCAATATGTGAGAGCAAGATAGTATCATAATACAAGTTTACATGTTAAGATAAAGAGTAACCAGCTATCATACTATCATATCGAGCAAGAAAGTCCTCCCTATATGTGTCCAAGCATCCATTATGATATACAATCATGTACAATAATGGCCTATAGGGCATACATACAACTAACATTAACTTCACGCGTTATGGTTTTGTGCGATGCCAGGATCACTTGCAGGGACTTCGGAGGCAGCTAGGAAGGGGAAGAAGGTGATCGGATTCATATAGCTCGAGACCGTCCGGTGAATAGATTTAACATCTACGGGGGAATCGCCTATATGGCGTTAAGTGCCGATGGTTAGATTCGAGTGACATAACTTGTGCTATATGCTTATATATTGTATTTTGTGCATGAGTATCATGTTGTGAATCCTTTTATCTGTTGTACATTGACATATCATTAATAGGGCACTGCACCATTACTAACGGTTCATGTCGTACGAGCACTGATTCATATGCCCACACACACCATTGGTAATTGCCATGTCACGCACATTATAGATATTGCCATAAATAACTACATTATACCACATTCGTAATTGACAGTTAGACATTGTTAATTGTACTAGTACGCATCATGATAGCATCATTCATACATTGCTATAGTGCAATATTCTTATATGATGTTTCATGAGATTTCTGTTTCAAGGATTTGGGAAACCGAAAAGTATATTTGAAAACTTGAATTATTTAAAAGGGAAGTTTTCCTTGATATGATATTTTGTGTCCACCATGGGTTTCTCGGTTCTAAGTGATGAGTATACCCGATTCGAGGAGTGGGGAGGTACCATCTGCGGGTACATGGTGGGCCTGGTAAGGTATCCCGGGGCAAGAAGATCGTATAGAACGGCGATGAGCCCGGCAGAGGAGCGCTCTCTACCGGTGACTGTATGGAAACTCGGCAGATATCCGGAAGATGCCATTCGGAGTTATATGATGAGATGGATATGAGGGCCAATCAGAGTGACGGTGCCTGAGATATTGGGATTTGAGTGTCGTTGATTGACACCGGTTTTAATCATGGTTTATTGATGGTACGGTTGTTTTATCACACATTCGGGACTTATTGTGACATGCTCTGTTATATTATTGTTGTATCCTGATTTTGTACCTTGATCAGGATTATGTCTCATTCCACACTATTATACATATGCCATCATGACTGCATACTTAGGATTTGTCACTTTTTCGTGCATGCTTGCGATTTCTCGCATGATGTTATTTACTACTCATGAGCTGGAAACTTGCCCTCATTGTGCCACAGTGTCTTGCACGGCTAATCCTTAGTATAGTCGTGACGGGGCACTTTACTTATTCTATTTCTGTGGATAACGCTACTTTTGGACGTGAGATATTTTGTAGGTGGGTTTTGCAAGTATCTGTATGCTTCTACTTGTACTCTTATCCTTGTATCTAGTACTATCCTTTTACCATATATATGTATTGAGTTAGAGACGAGACTGAGAGATACAATATTAGTATTATATGTGACTCTGGGTGTCGTGCTCGTGTGAGCCGACTTTTGTGCTATATTGCGATGTTGTTTCTTTTCTTATTCGCTTATTTCTTTACCTCTGGCGTTGTGTATCTGTTATGGTTGTGTTCCGCCTTTAGGCGTGAGTTTTCTCCCAAGTGGTGAGGTTGTTTTTTTATATATTATGTTTTGTATCCGTTTTCGGATCAGTTTTACAAAGGAGATACTGTCGAATTTTTAGTAACAACTTGAGATTTTAAAAAAAAGATATGATGTTTTGAAAACAAATGTTTCACCACTCTATTCTTTTTATGGTTAAGATTTCTGGGTTTTCAGCTACTTGAATTTCGCTGCGCCTTTAGATGTTGCGTGATGTAAGTGCCGGTTGAGTTCATAAATTGGATCGTGACAAAGTTGGTATCAGAGGGCTAGGTTTTACTTTTCGAAGTGTAGGATGACCCTTGGTACGATGGAGTGGGTAGCTTAAGCAGAGTGACGTAGCGTGTGTATGTTCCGCGGCATACTTATGACACGATACTCCGCCAAAGTGACCTTAGGACATATTTTCTTGTAGTTCCTTCCTTAATTCCATGTATTCTTTTGATTCGATTTCTATGTTCATATTGAATCATGTTTCTTGTTCCAGCCACTATGTCGCCGAAGAGTACGAGGGCCCAGAGGGCGACCGCTAGAGTTGAGGCCAGGGCAGGCTCGTCTGAGACGAGAACCGACTAGGACATATGCCTACCCCTCAGGAGGAGGTTGATCCACCTTCTTCAGGCTGTATTGCAAGGCTAGAGGCCAGTATTCATGACTTACGTCATATGGTTGGATCTTTGGTTGAGACCGACCGAGCACAGAAATCAGATGTTGTTCTACCTACTACGGGGACCGTGATTGTACCTACTGCTCAGACAGTCGCACCTACCGCTACTGAGACTATCTCTGTATCTTTATCGGAGTTTATGAGGCTGAAGCCTCCGTTTTTCACTAGCACCGAAGCAGCAGAGGATCCATAGTCGCTCTTCGACAGGATAGCCAGGAATTGTTGTTCTTTGAGATGTTCCGATGTGAGATCGGTCGAGTTTGCTAGTTTTCATCTGGAGGGTCTTGCCCAGACATGGTGCGAGTCTATTGAAAGAGGCCGAGCCGCGGGTCTTCCTCTTATGACCTGGGATGAGTTTGCGAAAGTTTTTCTTGCTCGTTTCCTTCCGCAGAGCGTCAGGGATGCTCGAGCTCGCAGCTTTGATTCTTTACACAAGAATTCAGGTATGACAGTGGCCGAGTATGATATCCAGTTCACCTAGCTATCCATATATGCAACTTATTTGGTGGATACCGAAGAGAAGCACGTCAAGAGATTCATGCGAGGCCTAGATACTTAGTTGTTCCTCTGTATTGGCTCCCAGCACTTTGATACGTACACAGCAGCAATAGATGCCGCCCTATTAGTAGAGGAGTGTATTTCCGAGACTTCGTTCATTCCAGGACCAAAGCGGATTCGTACTGGTGTATCAGCTCAGAGGCAGTTTGGCAGAGGCCGCGGCGGATTCTTTCTAGGCCTTAGTGGTAGCAGAGGCTTAAGACATGGCCGGTTATATAGCTCTTACCCATATGTTCAACAGCCGTCGTCGGGATGTTTTCTGTGTGGGAGTCTGTATCATCGTATCAGGGATTGTACTGAGAGACGCCAGGACGAGGTAGCAGTTCCACATGTTACCTTACCACCTTCTCCTCCTCAGAGAGCATTGCCTCCTATGCTCGTTGTTGCTCCACGCCAGACCGATGCTCAGAGAGGTCATGCTCGTGGCGGTCTAGTTCAGAGGGGACAAGGTGGCAGGGGTAGAGGACAGGCCCGAGTTTTTGCTTTGACTCTCCAGGATGCACAGGCTTCGAATGCAGTAGTGACAGGTACTCTTTCGGTGTGTTCTTTCGGTGTGTTCTTTCGATGCGTGCATATTGTTCGACCCTGGATCCACGCACTCGTATGTATCCACGCACTTCGTACCGAGATTGGGATAGGATTTGTCTTTGTTAAATCAGCCGCTCGTTGTGATTGCTCCCATTGGAGAGTCTTTTGTTGCTCGACATGTGTTTCGGTCGTGCACCATTCATATTGGATATAGAGATTCTTCCGTCGATTTGACCCTTCTTGATATGTTGGACTTTGACGTTCTCCTTGGCATGGACTAGTTAGCGTCCATGGACTGCCATGAGAAGGCGGTCAGGGTTTGTTTCCCGGGAGAGGCAGCTCTTGTTATGCAGGGAGACCGCAGTGCCGCCCCTCATAGTTTGATTTCTGCCCTTTGCACTAGACAACTCTTGAGGAAAGGATGTCGGGGATTCATAGCTTATATTTATGATACTGGAGCCACAGCAGATCCGTTGGATCAGGTTCCGATTGTGAGAGAGTTTCTCGATGTATTTCCAGATGAGTTACCTGGAGTGCTACCAGAGCGTGATGTTGAGTTTTGCATCGATTTGATTCTCAGCATAGGGCCTATTTCTATACTGCCTTATTAGATAACCCCGGCGGAGCTTAAAAAGCTTAAAGATTAGTTGCAAGATTTGCTTGACAAGGAACTTGTTCGTCCAAGTGTGTTGCCTTAGGGAGCTCCTTTCCTGTTCGTTAAGAAGAAGGACGGTAGTATGAGATTGTATATTGGCTATTGTCAATTGAACCGAGTTGCGGTGCGGAATAGGTATCCTTTACCTCGTATTGACGATTTGTTCGATTAGCTCCAGGGAGCGGGATACTTTTCCAAGTTTGATTTAAGGTCGGGTTATCATCAGTTGCGGGGCCGGAATGATGACATTCCGAACACTGCTTTTCGGACGCGCTACGGGCATAACGAGTTCTTGGTGATGTCGTTCGAGCTTACCAATGCCCCAGTCGTGTTCATGGATTTGATGAACCGTATTTTCAGACTGTTCCTCGACCAGTTTATTATCGTATTCATTGATGACATTCTGGTCTACTCCAGGAGTCGCGAGGAGCATGAGCAGCACTTGAGGATTACATTGCAAACATTGACAGAGCACTGGTTGTTTGCTAAATTCTCGAAGTGTGCTTTCTGGCTTGACACTGTTGACTTCTTGGGTCATGTGATTAAGAGAGATGGTATACAGGTGGTCCCGAAGAAGATCGAGGCCGTACAACATTGGCCCAGACCTGTTTCCGTGACAGAGGTCCGTAGCTTTTGGGCTTAGCCGGTTATTACCGCCGTTTCATATAGGATTTCTCTAGTATCGCTGCACCGCTGACCGAATTGACCCAAAAGAGAGTCTCTTTGTTTTGGACTGAGTCATGTGAGCAGAGTTTTCAGCAGTTGAAGACTCGTTTGACGACAGCACCAGTTCTATCTTTGCCTTCAGGATCAGACGGCTATGTTGTTTATTGTGGTGCTTCTCGAGTGGGGCTAGGTTGCGTATTGATGCAGCATAGCAAAGTTATCACTTATGCTTCTTGGCAGGTGAAGAAGTGTTAGTGTATATGCCCTAGAGGCCATTACTGTATCATACTAGTATGTATATTACTTAATGGAAGCTTGGGATATTCACCTTGTATATACAATCTTGCTCAAAATAGTAGTATGCTACTTGGTTTATTTCTACTTCAATGTGTGTATGTGTTTATCTTTGTATATTGCTTATACACATTAGTGGAGCCCTTAGGATCTTTGCTTGATTACCAGCGATGTGATGGCCGTCACACTAGTGGGGCTGGGTAATCTAGAAGCACATCCTTATGCAGGTCCCTGGTCGCAGGACTATCGAGACAGGGCATCGATACTCCGGAGTAGACCAGCGCATGCGCTTCTCATCCCAGTGTGGGAGACGGTCTGTCCTACAGCCGTCAGTACGTCGTACTTGAGATAGTATGCGGGTGCCCGTTAGGTTACGGGTACACTGGACAGGACTCGTCGGGAACTGACAGGTTGGTATTATACCTATCGTCGGTCATCAGTTCCCAGGTGACATGAGTACAGCTTAGTCCGCTGACTTGACACTGGCACTTCGCCTCCAGTGTGTTCCCACTGCACTTTGATCACTACCCTACCACGGCTCAAAGGAGTCGTGCAAACAGGTGGTGGTTGGGTGCAGTCCCGAAGCACTTGGAGGCAGTGACGGTTAGACAGGATTCGTCTCTCCCGGTATTGGGGGTTGACATCGCGCTGTGTCTAGGAGAGCCATTACACGAGTAGTCCCTGGCCAGGGCAAACGAGATATACTGGTAGGTTTCCAGTGTTATCTCAGGGTGTTTTGGGCTTCGCTCCGGCACGACTTGTACCGCTATTGGGGGACTGATGTTTACCGCCCCCTAGGCCCGCCATGCGATGTATCAGACGAACAGACCGGACTGTACGGAGAATGTCACACTCAGGCTCAGTAGGAGTTCAGATGGGTTTCGCCTCGTCGGTCTTCTTGTCGGCATTACCTGGGGACCGTTACGCACAGCTAGTGCCGCTTGCGGTCTGTGGTTAAACCCACTGCCAGCGTAGTGTCGAGTCTTTAGAGTCCCACACAGAAAGCTTTTCGCCTTTAGGCAAAGGAGTAGAGGTCGCATGGTATTGCGACAGGTCGTATGGTTTTGCGACAGGGTTCGGTCACATCCGTGCATTTGTGCACGTACAGTGTCCGGACAGTTTACACTAGCGGGCTTTGGTTTAAGCCAGATCCTAGTGTACCATATGGGATTGGATTTATCCAGTTTGCATTCGTGTTCCTCGGAACGCGGATGCGGGTGTGTATGCACAGTTGACAGGGAGGCACAGACAGTGGATTCTCATTAGGGTTGTTGACAGTTGACCGTTGACTTTTTGACTTTTTGCTCAACCCTAATGAGAATATGATATGTGATTAACTATTATATTAATTAAGTATTATGGTGATATGGTTGTTGACTTGTTGACTTTTGTTGACTTGTTGACTTTGTTGACTTGTTGACTTTTGTTGACTTGTTGACCGGTTGACTAGGCTTGACTAGTTGACCATCATGATAACCATGGTTATCATTTCATGCCAAAGACTTTTTGATATGATGAGTTATCATTTCTTTTGGATTATGAGAGGGTGAGAGACAAAAGAGTTGCTCATTCTTTCTTGCTCATTCTCTCTCTTGTTCTTGAGCTCTCCTCTTGCTCTCACCCTCAACCTCTTGCTCCCTCTCTTGATCTATGGTTCTCTTGTCTCATGAGTTGAGAATCAAGAACCATAGATAAAATCCCATTCTAAATCATCTCTACTCATTCTAGTTCACTAGGTTTAGCAAACCAAGTGAACTAGTTTCTTCAAAGAACGAAGAAGGAGCTAAAGGTTGGAGCTTTCAAGTGGATCTATCTTCGGCGTACGGAGACGACGAGAAGGAGCCATCGGACCACCACCGGAGCTTGAAGAGAAGGAGTTCAAGAAAAGCTAGGTATAACCATCTTCAACCGAGTAGCTAAATCTCTTTAGCTTAGTATGCTAGTTTTAGTTTAGGTAAAGATCCCGACCTAGTTTAGTCCATGTTGCCTCTTGCGATAAAAAATTTGATTTTATACCGTTTCCGCCTCCCCGTAAGCACCGGGGGTCGCAACGTGGACTTACAGTGGTATCAGAGCCTAACTAAACTTAAACTAGCTTGGTAGTGAAGTGTAACGAAGTTCGGAACCGGAAAATTCCGAAAACCAAACTTTTACAAAAACTGAGTTTCTGTTGAATTTTTTTCTGGTCAAAATGAAAAACTTTATACTCCTAAATTCGGCTCAGGGTTTTGTTAGAACACCCATGAAAAACGGCCCACTAATTCGTTCAAACCGCCGCGCTTCCGCCGCACGAGGTAGGCATGTGCCGCGGAAGCGCCGCGGTTTGTCGTCTTCTGTGCGCCATTTTTCGTGCAGTGTGTGTCTATGTTGGTTTTGGGATTTTTGAGATATATTATATGTGCCCAGATTTTCCAGAAAAGAAATTTCCTTTTGGGGTCCTATAATTCCGTATTTTTCCGAACTTCACTACACTTTGACTATGATGGTTATATCTGTGATGTTTGCATGTATTGAACGTCGGCTAATCGCTATAAGTCGATTAGTCGGGGTTATACATGATCTGTAATGTGCTGGAATGTGTATATAAATATGTTGGATTGTCGCGGGTGAATAGCCGGGGGTTGTGAGACGAGAGTTTTCTTTTCTTGCAATTCATGTAAATTTGTAATTTGATGTAATAATTATTTGTATGGCCGCACAACCGGGTCGGGGTTGTAGCCGTCATTGTATAATTTCTTTTTACTGTTTTTGCTCCTAGGATAGACCCATGGAGGGGTGCACAAACTACCGGGTATGCCGAAGTGTCGAGTGGCCTACTCATGGAGATGAGGGGGGTTGCTACGCTTCGGGTACTTGGCGGGTAGTTTGCCGCACCCGTAGGGGTCTTGGGTGGGGTATTGGCTATTCACCGTGACCGTGTAATCTGTTTTTGTTACAGGCTCGTACAAATTACAGATTCCTAGTATATCCAATGTGTTTATCTGTGATCTGAAATGTCTATCATTGTTTTCTATTTAGGCGTTGCTTATGTTTTACAGACGCGCTAGCCCAGCCCCCGCTCTGTCGTTAGTTAAGTAACCTAACGGGTAATGACGGGGCCCAGTGGCGAATGCGAATGGCATAAGCGTACGTCATATTTTGGTTGTTTTCTGCAATGGTAGGATTAATTGATGGGACGCATTAAAAGTACTAATGCAAGAATATCACGCATTAAAAGAACTAATGCAAGATAATAAACCAAGTTAAAGTCGTTGGAACACTTTCGAAAAACCACTCGGTTCTTTTCAAAACAAACTTTTAAAATGCGGAGTTTGAGCCACTCCATTTAAAAGCTATCTCGTTCCATCGATTAAATCAAGTTCACTACGTTCACGGTTTTGCCAAAACCATTCGTAGCCCTCCGTCGTTTCGCATGAATAGTCAATAGTATTCAAGCTGTGTATGTTGGCCAAAGTCAAGGCACAGTGATTGGTAGCTATTGGGTGTTCATGTGTAGCATAGATAGATGCGTTGGTTTGGGACAGTCGTACTGCCATTTTGGCCAAAGTCAAGGGTAGATACGGATGGATCCAAATTAACCTGGATAATGACGGGTAGAACTTGACATGTGGCTTATGATATTTTGGCCAAAGTCAAGGTCATAAGAGCATGGGGCAAAAATCCACATCGGGAGTTTCATAAGTACTGAAACTTGCTAGATTTGCATACCATTTGGAGTGTGATGATTCTGGTAGGATTCCTTCAGTTTCGTCACGCAATGATATTTGGATCCCGATCCTACTGTGAGTATATGCTACTCCTCGGGAAATTTCTCGCTTAACGATCAATGCTATAAACCTAGTAGGTGCCTAGAAAGGTGTTAGCGGGGCTACGCCCCCAGGGAAAAGAGGTTCTCTAATTAAGGAACTTCGCGAAAGCGTTGGAAAACCTCCCTCGAAGTACCGACACCAGCCTGGCCGAACGGTTAAGCAAGTATTGTACGGTGGGATTGATCCTGACTAATTCTTCCTTTATGGTTTGAGGAGGGATTCGAGAAACAGTGGGAGCCATCCTGTTTAGACAAACTAAAAACCACTCTAAACTTGCAAGAGCATCATGCTGAGTGTTTCTTCTTCTCTCCAAATTGCAGCGACCAATCAACATGACTGGACTTAAGTTACTCCTAGATAAAAACAAACTGACAGGGCCAAACTACAAAGATTGGCTCAGGAATGTCAAGATAGCAATCACTTATGACAAGCTGGGGTATCTTCTTACCACCAAAGCTCCCCCTGTCCCTGGTCCAACTTCCAGCGTCGCGGATAAGGAAATCCGCAAGACTTGGGAGATTGATAGCGCGAAGGCCAAGTGCCTCTTGCTTGCCTCGATGGACAACGAACATCAGAGGAGGCATGAGAATATGGACATGGAATCCATATTGCTCCATACAAAAGAACTGTATGGAGAGCAATCTCGTATCGCAAGATACGAAGCGTCGAGAAAGTTATTTTCGACAAGAATGGCCGTCGGATCATCAGTAGCCGAGCACGTGCTAAAAATGATCGGCTACATTGAGGAGCTCGCTGACCTAGGGATCACATTGGAGAGTGAGCTATATACAGATATAGTTCTCCAGTCCCTTCCTTCCACTTACGCCCAGTTTATACTGAACTTCAACCTACAAGAAAAAGAGGTTGAACTATCAGAGCTCCTCAATATGCTGAGGAGCGCAGAGGGCACCCTACAGAAAGGTAGGGATACATCCACTTTGTTTGTAGGAGGATCATCTTCTTCTAGGTCCAAGGCGAAAGCCAAAGGAAAGAAGAAGAAGGCCCCCGCCAAACCAAGGGGCGGTGTTAGTAAGATGGATACGAAGGGAAAAGGAAAAGCAACGAAAATAGCGGAGAAGCTTGTGGATAAGGAAGAATGCTTCTATTGTCATAAGAAAGGACACTGGAAGAATGATTGCAGGGCCTGGAAGGCCAGAACACAGGAATTGAAGCAGGTTGCAGCTTCAGCTTCAGGTGTGTATGTTATTGAAAACTGTCTTTCAATAAACTCTACTTCCTGGGTATTGGATACCGGATCAGGATCTCATATCTGTAATTCTTTGCAGGCATTGAGAAACCGTAGGGTTTTGAAGGAAGGTGACATGACCCTCAGAGTTGCGAACGGAGCTAGCATGGATGCTAAAGCCGTGGGGGACTATCACCTGGGAATGTCAGATGGACATCTTTTGGTTTTGCGTAATTGCTTTTTTGTACCCAACGCAACTTGTAATATCATTTCTGTATCTTTAGTTTCTAAAGAAGGTTATGAATTTGCGTTTGTAAGTAATGTTGTAAACATTCACCTTAATCAAGTTCTGATTGGGTCAGGTACATTGAGTAATGGTATATACGTATTGAACCAACCACAGATTTTTAATGTCCAGAATACACACAAAAGAAAATCTCCAGAAATAAATCAGACTTTCTTATGGCATTGTAGATTGGGTCACATCAATGAGAGAAGGTTGACGAAGTTACATAAAGAAGGGTATTTGAATGCGTTCGAATATCAGTCGTATGCCACTTGTCAATCCTGTCTCAAAGGAAAGATGACAAAGACTCCGTTTACTGGACATGGAGTAAGAGCGAGCGAGCTCTTGGGACTCGTACACAGTGACGTATGCGGTCCAATGTCTACACATGCCCGAAGCGGATATTCTTACTTCATTACTTTTACGGATGACTTCTCAAGGTACGGTTATGTCTTCTTAATGAAACATAAGTCCGAGGCTTTTGGAAAATTCCAGGAGTATAAGAATGAAGTAGAGAAACAGACCGGCAAAAGTATTAAGATTCTAAGATCGGATCGAGGTGGAGAATACTTAAGTGCCGAATTCCTGGACTACTTAAAAGAGAACGGAATTCTCTCTCAGCTTACTCCTCCTTACACCCCGCAACATAACGGTGTATCGGAGAGACGGAACCGCACCCTATTGGATATGGTGCGGTCCATGATGGGTAACGCTGAGTTACCGCGATCATTCTGGGGATATGCGCTAGAATCAGCCGCATACCTTTTGAACCGAGTTCCCACTAAGACTGTGCCTACTACGCCATTTGAGATATGGTGTGGGAAGAGACCCCATCTTAATCATATTAAGATATGGGGAAGTCCAGCTTTTGTCAAAAAGCAGCATGCGGACAAGCTCGAGGCACGCTCAGTACTGTGCAAGTTTGTGGGATATCCAAAGAATTCCAAGGGATATTTCTTCTACTGCGAAGAGGAACAAAAAGTTCTTGTTTCTCGTCATGCCCACTTTCTAGAACACCAGTTCATAGAAAAGGAAATAAATGGGAGCGCAGTAGAACTGGAAGAGATTCCAGAACCACGGACTATTACTGAAATTTTAGTGGAACCAGAGGGTTCGGAAGAACAGGACATTCCTACGCCGCTCCGCAGAAGTAGTAGGCAGTCTCATCCGCCCGAGAGATACTACGGTTTTCTCATAGACGGGGATAGAGAGGATTGCATCATAGATTATGATGAGCCTACTAGCTTCCAGCAGGCCGTTCAGAGCGTTGACTCAGTGAAATGGCTGGATGCAATGCGGACCGAAATGGAGTCCATGTACACCAACAAGGTATGGACGTTGGACATTGCTCCAGACAGGGTAAAACCCGTAGGATGCAAGTGGATCTTCAAAAGGAAGATTGGTGTAGATGGACAGGTTGAGACCTATAAAGCTAGGCTGGTAGCAAAGGGTTTTCGTCAGAGACCTGGCTTGGACTATGACGAAACCTTTTCTTCAGTAGCCATGCTGAAATCCATTCGGATCCTTCTTGCCATTGCTGCTTTCCACGATTATGAGATTTGGCAAATGGACGTAAAGACAGCTTTTCTAAATGGAAATTTAGAGGAGTGTGTCTATATGGACCAGCCAGAGGGTTTCGTTCAGAGTGGGAGCAGCGGAAAGGTGTGCAAGTTGCTTAAGTCCATCTATGGACTAAAGCAGGCATCGCGGAGTTGGAACATCTGCTTTGATGAGACGGTCAAAGAATTTGGCTTTATCAAAAATCCAGATGAACCATGCATCTATAGTAGATTTGTAGCGAGAACTGCAGTATTCCTCGTTTTATACGTGGATGACATTCTCTTAATAGGAAATGACATTCCTATGCTATAATCTGTCAAGGGGTTCTTGTCACACAGGTTCTCCATGAAAGACCTGGGTGATGCCTCATACATTCTGGGTATCCGGATCTACCGTGACAGATCCAAGAGGATATTAGGACTTTCACAGTCCAGGTACATCGACACCATACTGAAGAGATTCAGTATGGAAGATTCCAAGCGCGGTAACCTACCGGCTTGTCACGGGATCACCCTCTCTAAAGAGATGTCTCCCAAGACTGATTTGGAGAGGGATCGCATGTCTATTATACCCTACGCTTCTGCAGTAGGCTCTATAATGTATGCGATGTTGTGTACCAGACCGGATGTAGCTTATGCACTGAGTGTGGTAAGCCGGTATCAGTCTAACCCTGGGGAGAAACATTGGATAGCGGTAAAGAACATTCTCAAGTACCTGAGAAGGACTAAGGAGATGTTCTTGGTGTATGGCGGAAAGGACCTCCAGATCGAGGCCTTTGCTGACTCCAGCTTCCAGAGTGACAAGGATGATTCCAAGTCCATGTCGGGTTTTGTCTTCACCCTCAATGGAGGGGCGGTGTGTTGGAAGAGTTCCAAACAGGAAACCGTTGCAGACTCGACGATGGAAGCGGAATACATCGCTGCATCAGATGCCGCAAAAGAGGCTGTCTGGATGAGGAAGTTCTTGAAAGAACTTCAGGTGGTTCCGTCCATTGTTGATCCAATACCTCTGTATTGCGACAACAACGGGGCTATAGCTTTAGCGAAGGAACCCAGGTCCCATCAGAGATCCAGGCACATCTTGAGGCGGTATCACCTGATCAGGGAGATCGTGGATCGCCAGGAGATCGAGGTTCGGAGAGTCGCTTCAGAAGACAACACTGCAGATCCATTCACCAAGGCCCTACCCCAGACTCAGTTCGAGCGGCTGATCGAGATGATAGGTCTTCGATACGCCAGTACATGGCCTTAGTGCAAGTGGGAGATTGTTAGTGTATATGCCCTAGAGGCCATTACTGTATCATACTAGTATGTATATTACTTAATGGAAGCTTGGGATATTCACCTTGTATATACAATCTTGCTCAAAATAGTAGTATGCTACTTGGTTTATTTCTACTTCAATGTGTGTATGTGTTTATCTTTGTATATTGCTTATACACATTAGTGGAGCCCTTAGGATCTTTGCTTGATTACCAGCGATGTGATGGCCGTCACACTAGTGGGGCTGGGTAATCTAGAAGCACATCCTTATGCAGGTCCCTGGTCGCAGGACTATCGAGACAGGGCATCGATACTCCGGAGTAGACCAGCGCATGCGCTTCTCATCCCAGTGTGGGAGACGGTCTGTCCCACAGCCGTCAGTACGTCGTACTTGAGATAGTATGCGGGTGCCCGTTAGGTTACGGGTACACTGGACAGGACTCGTCGGGAACTGACAGGTTGGTATTATACCTATCGTCAGTCATCAGTTCCCAGGTGACATGAGTACAGCTTAGTCCGCTGACTTGACACTGGCACTTCGCCTCGAGTGTGTTCCCACTGCACTTTGATCACTACCCTACCACGGCTCAAAGGAGTCGTGCAAACAGGTGGTGGTTGGGTGCAGTCCCGAAGCACTTGGAGGCAGTGACGGTTAGACAGGATTCGTCTCTCCCGGTATTGGGGGTTGACATCGCGCTGTGTCTAGGAGAGCCATTACACGAGTAGTCCCTGGCCAGGGCAAACGAGATATACTGGTAGGTTTCCAGTGTTATCTCAGGGTGTTTTGGGCTTCGCTCCGGCACGACTTGTACCGCTATTGGGGGACTGACGTTTACCGCCCCCTAGGCCCGCCATGTGATGTATCAGACGAACAGACCGGACTGTACGGAGAATGTCACACTCAGGCTCAGTAGGAGTTCAGATGGGTTTCGCCTCGTCGGTCTTCTTGTCGGCATTACCTGGGGACCGTTACGCACAGCTAGTGCCGCTTGCGGTCTGTGGTTAAACCCACTGCCAGCGTAGTGTCGAGTCTTTAGAGTCCCACACAGAAAGCTTTTCGCCTTTAGGCAAAGGAGTAGAGGTCGCATGGTATTGCGACAGGTCGTATGGTTTTGCGACAGGGTTCGGTCACATCCGTGCATTTGTGCACGTACAGTGTCCGGACAGTTTACACTAGCGGGCTTTGGTTTAAGCCAGATCCTAGTGTACCATATGGGATTGGATTTATCCAGTTTGCATTCGTGTTCCTCGGAACGCGGATGCGGGTGTGTATGCACAGTTGACAGGGAGGCACAGACAGTGGATTCTCATTAGGGTTGTTGACAGTTGACCGTTGACTTTTTGACTTTTTGCTCAACCCTAATGAGAATATGATATGTGATTAACTATTATATTAATTAAGTATTATGGTGATATGGTTGTTGACTTGTTGACTTTTGTTGACTTGTTGACTTTGTTGACTTGTTGACTTTTGTTGACTTGTTGACCGGTTGACTAGGCTTGACTAGTTGACCATCATGATAACCATGGTTATCATTTCATGCCAAAGACTTTTTGATATGATGAGTTATCATTTCTTTTGGATTATGAGAGGGTGAGAGACAAAAGAGTTGCTCATTCTTTCTTGCTCATTCTCTCTCTTGTTCTTGAGCTCTCCTCTTGCTCTCACCCTCAACCTCTTGCTCCCTCTCTTGATCTATGGTTCTCTTGTCTCATGAGTTGAGAATCAAGAACCATAGATAAAATCCCATTCTAAATCATCTCTACTCATTCTAGTTCACTAGGTTTAGCAAACCAAGTGAACTAGTTTCTTCAAAGAACGAAGAAGGAGCTAAAGGTTGGAGCTTTCAAGTGGATCTATCTTCGGCGTACGGAGACGACGAGAAGGAGCCATCGGACCACCACCGGAGCTTGAAGAGAAGGAGTTCAAGAAAAGCTAGGTATAACCATCTTCAACCGAGTAGCTAAATCTCTTTAGCTTAGTATGCTAGTTTTAGTTTAGGCAAAGATCCCGACCTAGTTTAGTCCATGTTGCCTCTTGCGATAAAAAATTTGATTTTATACCGTTTCCGCCTCCCCGTAAGCACCGGGGGTCGCAACGTGGACTTACAAGAAGCACAAGCAAAACTATCCTACTCACGATCTAGAGATTGCTGCGGTGCTCTTTGCGCTCAAGATTTGGAGACATTACTTATATGGCGAGTCGTGTCAGATCTTTACGGACCACAAAAGCTTAAGTACATCTTCCAGCAGTAGGATCTGAAGTTGAGGCAGCGTCGTTGGATGGAGCTTGTAAAGGACTATGATTGTGAAATCCTTTATCACCCGGGCAAGGCGAATGTGGTAGCTAATGCTTTGAGTCGCAGGCCCGGAGGTAGCTTGTTCCATTTGAGCGCGATTCAGAGACAATCTTCTACAGATTGGCAGATCTTATGTGACAGCAGAGTACAGTTCGAGTTCACTTCCACCGAGGGACAGCTTGCTCATGTCCGTGCCCGTCCACTTCTACTCGATCGCATCCGAGAGGCACAGTCTAACGATGCTCATTTGTTTTAGATTATGGAGCATGTTCGGCAGTGAGGAAATTCGGAGTTTGTGATTGATGGCCAGGGAGTGTTAAGATTTAGGACTCATCTATGTATACCAGATTCTGAGGGGCTAGACGCGAGATCCTAGAGGAGCTCATCAGTCAGCATATAGCGTTCATCCGGGTTCCACCAAGATGTATCGTGATTTGAGAGATATCTACTGGTGGGAAGGGATGAAGAGTGATGTTTCCGATTTTGTTTCGAGGTGCCTGACTTACCAGTAAGTCAAGGCCGAGTATCAGAGACCGGAAGGAGAGTTACAGCCTTTTCCTATTCTGGAATGGAAATGGGAGCTGATCTCTATGGATTTCATTATGGGTCTACCCAAGTCCAGTCGAGGGTATAACTCCATTTGGGTGATTGTTGACCGGTTGACGAAAGTGGCCCACTTCCTCCCAGTGAAGACCACTTACGGATTTGCTCAGTATGCTCAGTTGTACATTGATGAGATTGTGCGATTGCACGGCTTTCCAACATGCATTGTATCCGACAGAGGCACCCAGTTTACCAGCCGTCTTTGATAGAAACTTCAGGAAGTTTTGGGTACCCATTTGAGTTTCAGCTCTGCTTTCCATCCACAGACTGATAGTCAGTCAGAGCGGACTATACAGACTCTCGAGGATATGCTTCGAGCGTACTTGATTTTGGTGGCAGTTGGGATCGTCACTTCCCCTTGATAGAGTTCGCCTAACATAACAGTTTTTAGGAGACGATTCAGATGGCACCTTTCGAGGCATTGTATGGGAGAAAGTGTTGATCACCGGTCTATTGGACCGAACTCACCGAGAGTAGGATTTTTGGATCATAGCTAGTTCTGGAGACTACAGAGAAGATCCAGTTGATCCAGGATAGGATGATAGCAGCCCAGTGCAGGCAGAAGTCTTATGCCAACCGTCATCGTCGCAGACTTGAGTACGCAGTAGGTGATCAAGTTTTCTTACGGATCTCCCTGATGAAGGGTGTGATGAGGTTCGAAAAGAAAGGGAAGCTTGGTCCTAGATTTGTGGATCCTTTCAAGATCCTTGAGCAAGTCAGTACCGCTGCCTATCGTTTGGCACATCCGTCCAGTTTTCCGGATGTACACCTCGTATTTCATGTATCGATACTTCACAAGTACCTTCATGACCCTTCTCATGCGATTCAGCACCAGACAATCCAGCTCGAGCGCGATCTTTCTTTCATAGAGCAGCCGGTAATTATTCTGGACCGGCAGGTGAAGAAACCACGGTCAAAGGTCTTACCATCCGTGAAATTTCTTTAGCGTGGACAGAATAGCAAAAAGGTCACATGGGAAGTCGAGAGCGAGATGCGAAAGAAATTTCCCCATCTCTTCGAAGGTACGTATAGTTAAATTTTAAATTCGGGGATCGAATTTCTTTAAGGGGGGAAGATTGTAACACCTTAGAACGCGATTAGAGTTAATTAAGCAATATAATATTGGTTTTTGATAAACTTAACTAATAATTATTTTTCACATATTTTATATAATTAATTAATATTTTTATTTAATTATTTATGTACTTGCGGTATTTTTTAGGCACACACATGTGCATGCTAATCTAGCATTTAGGATATGCTAATCATGTTTAGCTAGCCATGGCACATTAACCATATTTTAATATGTTACATATTTTAAGTAAAAAGAGTTTAAGTTTTTATTTTTTTAAAAAGAAAAAAAAGTCATGAGGCATGGGGGGACAAGGATGTGAGGGAGCATTTAATGAAGGGAGAAAGAGAGAAAGGATGACTCTCAAGAGTCAACCCTCTTCTCTCATATCTCTCTCTCAACCCTTAACTCTCTGATTCCTCTCTCTCATTTCTTTTCTTCCTCTTCATCTTCCAAAGATTCCTATCTTGAAAATATTTTTCCCACAAACCTTGAGCCTAGATCACAACTAAACCTCACTAAACCCTTCATTAAGCATGTTTAGCCTCTCTTGGAATCCTGGAGCTTGCATGGCTAGGGTTTCTTCTAAGTTTTGGTGAGGTAATGATCTAAAGCTCTTAATTAGGCTCTAAGGGAAGTCCTTGTGTTATCTAGTTTCACTAATATACTTATGTCTTGGTTTAGTGGTTAATATCATTTTTTGGTTAAGGTTAGGGTTTCTGTTTATATTTGCTATCAAACCCGAGACCTTTTCGAGAAGTTTCCACTACTAAGAGATAGTCTAGAGGCTTAGAACCTAACCCCAAAACCTGAGCCTTCCCCCTCTTAAAATGGTCGTAGATTTATTCGATATGGCCGCAAATTGCGGCCAGTGTAGGGAGTTAGGTTGTGTGTCTTGGTCATGGGTTCTCTGGAACTATATGTAGGCTTATGGCATGTGTGGCATTCCCTAATTTCTTTCGTATGAAAATATGGGACCGTTTTTCTAGTTTTAGAGTGTTTCAATAAAGTGCGATACGGATTTATCCGACTCTCTTTTAGGTGTTTCGTATGGTTAGCAGCCTTAGGGGTGGTCTAGGATGTCGCTGCACACGATTAGCCCGCTAAGCTAACACACGTTATCTCGTGGGAGTTAGTTCATTAGTTTTGCGTATGTGTCCGTGTCTTATCGGAAAGTTTATTAACTTCACGCGTTATGGTTTTGTGTGATGCTAGGATCACTTGCGGAGACTTCGGACGCAGCTAGGAAGGGGAAGGAGGTGATCGGATTCACATAGTTCGAGACCGTTCGGTGAGTAGATTTAACATCTACGGGGGAATCGCCTGTATGGCGTTAAGCGCCAATGGCTAGATTCGAGTGACATAACTTGTGCTATATGCTTATTTATTGTAATTTGTGCATGAGTATCGTGTTGTGCATCCTTTTATATGTTGTACATTAACATATCATTAATAGGGCGCTGCACCATTACTAACGGTTCATGTCGCACGAGCACTGACTCATATGCCCACACACACACCGTTGGTAATTAACATATCATGCACACTATAGATATTGCCATGAATTACTATATTGTACCACATTCGTAATGACAGTTAGACATTATTTATTGTACTAGTACGTATCATGTTAGCATCATTCATACATTGCTATAGTATCAAATTCTCATATGATGTTTCATAAGATTTCTGTTTCGGGGATTTGGGAAACCGCAAAGTATATTTGAAAACTTGAATTATTTAAAAGGACGATTTTCCTTGATATGACATTTCGTGTCCACTATGGGTTTCTCGGTTCTGGGTATTGAGTATACCCAATTTGAGAAGTGAGGAGGAACCGTCTGCGGGTATATGGTAGGCCCGGTAAGGTACCCTGGGGCAAGAAAATCGTATAGAACGGTGATGAGCCCGGCAAGGGAGCACTATCTACCGGTGGCTGTATGGAAACATGGCGGATATCCGGAGGATATCATTCGGAGTTATATAATGAGATGGATATTAGGGCCAATCTGAGTGACGACGCCAGAGATATTGGGATTTGAGTGTTGTTGATTGACACCGGTTTTGATGATGATTTATTGATGGTACCATTGTTTTATCCCACATTCAGGACTTATTATGACATGCGCGTTATATTATTGTTGTACCCTGATGTTGTACCTTGATCAGGATTATGTCTCATTCCACACTGTTATACATATGCCATCATGACTGCATAATTAGAATTTGTCGCTTTTTCGTGCATGCTTATGATTTCTCGTATGATGTTATTTACTACTCACGAGCTGGCAACTCACCCCCGTTGTGCCACAGTCTCTTGCTGGGATGATCCTTAGCATAGTTGCGGCGGGGAACTCTACTTCTTCTATTTCTATAGATACCGCTACTTTTAGGCGTGAGATATCATGCGAAACGAAGTAGGAGCAAATACGGCAACTCACCCCCGTATGCTTCTACTTGTACTCTTATCCTTGTATCTAGTACTCTCTATCTACCATATGTATGTATTGACTTAGAGACAAGACTGAGAGATATGATATCTGTATTATATGTAACTCTAGGTGTCGTGCTCATGTGAGCCGACTTTTGTGCTATGTTGCGATGTTGTTTCTTTTCTTATTCGCTTATTTCTTCACCTCTGGCGTCGTGTATCTATTATGGTTGTGTTCCGCCTTTAGGCATGAATTTACTCCTAAGTAGGGACGCTTTTTTTATATATCATGTTTTGTATCCATTTTCAGATCAGTTTTCATAAAGGAGATGCTGCCAAATTTTTAGTAACAACTTGAGATTTAAGAAAAAAGATGATGCTTTGAAAACAAATGTTTCACCACTCTATTCTTTTCATGGTTTAGATTTCTGGGTTTTCGCCTTACTTGAATTTCGCTACGCCTTTAGACGTTGCGTGATTTAAGTGCCGGTTGCATTCCTAAATTGGTTCGTGACACGCGGAGGAGTGCTCAAGTCACCGGATTCGAGAAAGTGTTGGGTGGCCTCCTTATGATGATAATGTTGGGTTGTCTCATTATTTGGGTTGCCTGGTAGCTTGCCGCACTCGTAGGGGTCTGCTTTTGGCTGCGCAAGGGCTATTCATGCGACCGGTGAATGTTACATTTCGTTTGATGGCTCAAACAAAATGCAGGATTCCGAGGTAATCCGACTATTCCATCTCAGTATTTTTCATTATTTTCTTGTGATGTGATTAACTGCATGTGATGATATTTATCGCTTGCCTATAATGTTGATTATCTACCTGCGATGATATATATAGTGATATATATGATATATAAATAAATGCTATATACGTTTTGCACTCGCACTAGCCCTTCCCCCGCCCTGCCATAAGTTAAGTAACCTTACGATGAAGACCCGAGGCTCCGTGGCGAATACGAATGGCGTATATGTGTATTCTATTTTCTTTTCATATCATACTTTATCTGTAAAGGTGTGAGGAGATGCTAGATAATGTGATTATCTTTTTGATGGGATTGCATTTATTCGGATTAATGAAAAGATAATAAGCCTAAAACATGTTGCAAAAAACAAATATTAGATATTGTGGTGTTATATTCGAATTTTTTTGCTTTGCACAGAGATATTCAATTAGGAATATCTTGCACCTCATTCTACGAGGAAAGAGCCTGATCCCTTCACATGGAGTGTGTTAGTTATATGTATGCCCTAGAGCCCATTATTGTACATGAGATGTATAATGTAGTGGATTCTTGGACATATATAGGGAGGACTTTCTTGCTCGACATGATAGTATGCTATTTGGTTACTCTTTATCTTAACATGTACACTGATTGTCTCTCTGTTACATGTTGGTAAAGCCCTTAGAATGTGTACTTTACTACCTGGATTATGATGCGGATCATACTAGTGGGACAATAATAGTCTATGAGTACATCCTTTAATGTCCCTAGTCAAAGGTGTATCGAGACGGGGCATCGATATACCGGAGTAGACTAGCATGTAGCTTCTCGACCCATGTAGATGGGCGATGGATGATCCCATATCCATTGGTGTTTGATATCAGAGATGATATACGGGTGCTCAGTGGAGACTGGGTACACTGGACGGACTCGCCGAGAACTCCTATATGGTATTATACCTCACGTCAGATAGCAGTTCTCTGATGACACTGGTACAGGTTCGTCTGTCGACCCGAAATTGTCATAGAGTCTTGTGTGATTCCCAGCTTTGATTTCCATCTTACCATGTTCAAGAGGACGTGCAAAACGGTGGTTTTTGGGTGCAGTCCCGAGTCACATGGAGGCAATGAGCGATAGGAGGGGATTCGTCTCTCCCGGTATTGGGTGTTGATGTTGCGCTGTGCTCGATTGGCATAACAGGAAGTCCCTGGCCAGGGTTGTTTATGAGATTTACTGGTAAGTGTTATCAGTTGTTTCTCGACCCGTTATGAGCCTCATATCGGCATGACTTATCAAGTTATTGGGGTCTGACATTTACCACCCCCAGGCGCGATATGCGACATATCAGACGAAGAGACCGGACTGTACGGTAGTGTTACTGATTGGATTCGCAGGAGTATGAGCAGGCATGATTTTTGATCTTCTGATCGCTCAATACCCGAGTGGCCGTTACTTTTAGCAAACCGCTTGTATCTTGAGGGTGTTTGATATAATCATCGCCTACTGCCGGCGTATTGACGAGTCTTTAGAGTCATACACAGAGGTTTCCTAGTTCATGCGAAACGAAGTAGGAGCACATATATGATATGTGCCGGACCAAGATTAAAGCGCATATATGATACTGCATTCTATTCTCGCAATATGTGACATCGGTCGGTTATATGTGATATAGCTATGTTATCGGATCAAGTGTTGATTCGATAATTTGTTACATTTGATATTAGTCGGTTATATGAGATATAGCTGGATTATTAAATCAAGTGTTGGTTTAATAATTTAATGTATAATTATATATTTGATATATTAATTTACATTAACTAGTATTGGCTCACTTAAGATTTCTTTTCTCACTTGATTTTGTGCATATAATATATATGTGATATATATATTAATGCACATTATTTGTGTCATGCTTGATGACACACACTACATGGGTGTATGAGACTTACGCCATACTAATTATAATGTAGGGTTTAAATATTTAAAGTAAATCCAAATTAGTTGAAAATTAGTTACATGCATGAAGCTTGTAGAAGCTTGTGGATGCATTGACTTAGTCCACTAATTTTGTTTTAGTTAAGATATTTATTAACCTAACCATTATCACTTAGCCATGGTTATGTCTCTACATGAGTTAGTGTATGACACTAACTCACCCATGGTTGCTATTCTCACCTCATTAGTTCATTCTCACTTCTTCTCTTCATCTTCTTCATCCTTGAGAAAAAGCTTTCTAGCTTTTGGAAAAGTGAGAAAATATTGTGAGAAAAATAAAACTAAAGTGGGTCCATTTCTCACTTCATCATCCTCTACTACTTTCCATTTAGTATAGGGTGTTTGCTCCACTAATTTCACAATTAGTGAAGAGATAGCATGAGCTTGAGTCTCCTCGACGTAGATCACCTTCGGCCTCGAAGACATTGAGCAAGCTCGTTCATTTCTTCATGTGGATCTTTTCTAGAGTTCGGGTGATCACTACTTGGAGTGAAGGGACTACTACATGGAGCTTTAGAAGTGAAGGACCGTTCTACAAAAGTTGTATTCCTCATTCACTTAGTGTAATGTTTGATTACATGCTTGCTTTACTCCTAATTTTCTAGTTAGATCCTTGGCATGGGTTGCATAGCTCTCTAGGTTTTTTTTTAAATTGTATACTTGATGCCCCAAAAATCCTAGTTAGGGTGCTATGGACCCCATTAGTGGTATCAAAGCCAAGCTAGAGCATTAGGCATTGTCTAGGCGATGTTAAAAGTCCGATCGAATCCTGAAAACTCAAGTTTGCACCCTTTTCTGGAAATTTTCCAAAAAGTTGGATTTTTCCATGTTAAAATTCTCAGAAAATTATGCAGGTAATTATATGGACCCACCTGAAATAAGTGCTTAGCACTACTAAATAAAAAATACTAAGTAGACTAAGCCCCAATTGGCTATGTCTCTGAAATTTTCTTGCTGCTGAGCCCAAATGCTCTTTTGCTGGATCTTAAGCAAAAATGATTCTAGAATGTTGTTAAGTTAATATTAGTCTCAAATAAGACTAACGCATCCTTAGCAAGAACAAACCGAGCCCAAATGCTCACCTATAGATTTAAGTTGACCTTAATCTCAAACTAGATTAACGCTCCTTAAAGAAAACAAAAATATTTCTGAACTGAAGGAGTATAAAACCTAAGTTCAAAACCCCCATCAAGCAAATCCTTGACCTAAACACAAATCTAAAATATATGGATTTGGACTGATCCGCATCCTACGGGAGACGACATAAACTAGTCTCCGTATACAAACCACAACGAGTCCCTAACTCGCTTTAGTGACCGCGGAACCGCGGCCAAAACATGCTTTTGGCGGCGGTTCCGCGGCACCACTATGGAGGCTTGGGACGGGCCTTCAGCTGCTGGTCATGTGTACCGGGGTATGTTTCTAGGTATTTCAAACACTACTCAAGTGTTGAGCTCTCTGGGAAAATTTGAGAATTCGTTGATTCGATCGAAAAATTTAACATCGTCTAGCTATCTGTGATTGTGATACAATACTTGGAATCCACACTAATTTGAATTTTATAAATCTAGAAATTTAGTCTCATTTGATCGGTTGCCACGGGATTTTGAAGTGATCAAAAGTCTGTCGCAATCACGTAGCGTACGCGGGTACTTGCCGGGTAACATTATTAGATAGCCACGCCCCATAGCCCCAACCAAGTGATTGTAGGAGAACCCCGTTGCCTAAAGCATCCGTACGGGTGCTCGCGGCCGCGGTGTTCCGCCTAAGTGCATTTCGTCGACGGTATCGGGGGTGCGGCCTCCTACTAAAGTTTCCAACGAATATTCGATCAGGTTATCGGCAATCTTGTTGAATTACCCGACTTTTTATTGGAAAGTGTTTTCAATATTGAGACTAAAATGCAAGATTTATAATTGTTAGGCATGTGATATTTAAGGAATTCATTTGGTTGGGCATGAAATCCAAAGTAAGTGATACATTGGGTTTATGATGTCCAAGGTGGTTGCGGATTCAAATTGTTGTAGTTTTTCACTTTCTTTTTTGCGACCGTAAGTGTAATATGTGGTGTATCGCCGGTTTCGTTGCTAGACCGTCAACGAAAATTGGGATATGCATATTTACTTACGTTGATGACATGTGATGTTATGTGTTGCTGGGATATGTTATATTGGATCGTCGTGTTTGAATAGACGGGGTTTTTTTTTATGTGAGATGAGAGCTTTTCATTTTCATTCATGTAAAAGCTTGTATGTAATATTCTTTTATTGGGGAACTTCGGGGTTGAGGAAGATGTCACCGTTGATGTATATTATTACTTTTCCGCATTAGGATGGACCCAAGGAGGGGAGTACAAGTAACCGGGTTCTAGAGTCCAATGGGTGGCCATCTCGAGAAGTCGAGTCCAGGTCTCCTAACTCTAGAATTGGTAAGGTTGCTTGCCGCTCTCGTAGGGGTCTAGGGATGTGGATTTGGCTATTCATCCCGACCATGGAATCCGTGTTTTATACAGACTTAATATAAAACCCGGAAATCATAGTATATCCAATATTTCATATGTTGTTTTCTGCTGCGATATCTGTGATGTGATCATTTGATATGTTGAGATAGATACTGTATATAGTATATATGATATATTATATAGACGTTGCTTATGTTTTACACCTATGCTAGCCCTGCCCCGCTCTGCCGTTAGTTACCTAACCTAACGGTGCATGACGGGACATCGAGACGAATGCGGATGGCATAAGCATACGTTGTATTTATCTGTAATGCTTAGGTAACTTAAATGATGGGACTTCATTAATGAGATTAATGAAAGAAAAGAAACCTAAAAATGTTGTAGAAACTTCTTTTACAAAAAAAATAAAATTGGCAGCTCTAGTTCTTGCTTTGCATAGCGGTATTCCTTGTAGAATATTATTCGATAAGGAAAGAGCCGAGATCCCTTCACCAGGAGTGACCTCTTTAGCGAAACTAGCAGATGCTACAAACTCGGTTTGTCTTTTGATTGCTTTTCTAGTTCTTGCTTTGCATAGTGGTATTGTGAATATCATGCACCTTATTCGATAAGGAAAGAGCTGAGATCCCTTCACCCGGAGTGACCTCTTTAGCAAAACTAGTAAAAGCCTAAAAACACTCCTTTTAAAATTCACTCGATTCTACAACGATATCAAGTTCATTATGTAAAGGGTTTTCTTAAAAACCTGTCATAGCCCTCCGTCATTTCAGATAAGTAGTATTTAGTATTTGTGTTGCGTTTGTTGACATTGTCAAGGCGTAGTGTGCGGTAGCTGATTAGTGCTTATCTGCTAGCATATTATGTGATTGGATTAGGGTAGTCGTACGACCTTGCTGGCCTTATCAAGGATCGTGCGGGTGGGTTTAATTCAATCAAGAAATGGCGGGTTGAACTTGACTTGCGGTCTATACTTTGTTGACCTTATCAAGGTCATAGATCGCTTGGGGCAAAATTATCGGGAATTTCAAGTGTTGAAATTTGCAATGAGATTTCATACCTTCTATGAGATAGTTGAATCCCGATACCCACTGCGAGTAACTGTTACTCCTGCGAGAGTTTTGCACTTTACAATTAGCCGATCAAGTAGGTGTCTAGAAAGGTGTCAATGGAGTTACGCCCCTGGGAAAATGGGGTTTATTTTAATTAGGTTCGTGCGAAAGCACGGGGAACCTCCCTCAAAGTACGGGCACTGGCCTGGCTAAAAGATTGGCGAACTTGTAGGGTGTAATTAATCCCGGCCAGTCTTTCCTTTTAGGGTTTGAAGGAAGATTTGATAAAAACAGTTGGAGCCATCCAGATTAGATAAAATAATAACCAATCTGATCTTGCAAGAGCATACGCTGAGTATTAGGAATTTATATATATATATATCCTATGTATACTTGGTTTGATTTTATGCACACTAGTTGCACGTTTTGATTTTTTGCACCCCGATGCACTTGGTATTATTTTGTATAGTTTTATTCCATGCACAGTGGATGCAGTGGATATCGTTTCGTGCACGCCTGTTGCACTTAGCGCTGTTTTGTTTTCACGCACACCGTAAAGTGTGGTTTGAGACTTACATGCAAACCCATTAAGGTTGAATTTGTTTTCGTGCTTTGTACTTGATAGGATATATGATAGATTTGATTTTTATATTTTCACTTGGTCGTGTGCACTGATATTGCACTGCGATCATGGCATTGATTTTGTGTACTTAGGATACACAACGGTTTTCGTATTTGGCAAATTTTTTTTCATAAATGGAGTAATTTTCATAGCAACCGCTAGATTTACAGTTATGAAAGATTATATCTTTTGAGTTTTCACGCACATAGTTGCGTTTTGATGCATTTTAGCTCATATAGGACTTTGGAGTCTTGTTATATCGAGCAAAAATTATGTTTTAAAATTGGACCCCGGAAAAAAAAATTGAATAAGTAATTGGGTTAAGAAAATATTTTAAGAAAGAGCTTTAATTTAAATTCGGAGACCGAATTTCTTTAAGGGGAAGAGACTGTAATATTTTGAAAAATTAATAATATTTAATTATATTTTTTAATATAAAAATAATAAAAATTGATAAGTTTACGAAAATGATATCGCTTATGAAATTGAGTATCGGAATCATGTCCGAAAAATGTAATTATTTTGATAAATGCAAATACAAGTGTGATATCAATAAAAAATGATATATTTAATTATTTTAACATGATATTGAATTTTACACTGTGCTAAAGACATTTAAGTGATAGATTAATTATTTCATATCTTTTAGTTCTTATGAATGTAGAATTGTATTATGTGGGTTTTCTTTATTTTTACATTCCTTTTTAAAATTATGGTGGGTTTAAGATATGCTAGGATACACCCTCATAACACTTCACCCTCACCCTTGCTCACATCTCTCCACCTGCTCCATCTTCGTTTTACACCTCCTATTTCAAATCCAACACCTCCTCCTTGCAACATCTCTCCACCTCCTCCTTCTTCGTTTTACACCTCCTTCTTCAAATCCAACACCTCCTCCTTACATGAATCACTCATGCTTCATCAAGTGACACCACCTCCTTCCTCTCATGCCACCTCCCCCTCTCATTACACACCACATGATTTCTCTACAAAGCTCCTCACCCTATTTACACTTTTTAATTATAGGAATTCAGTAGCTATTCTAACTGAAACCAAACCCTTTTCAGCTCCAAACCAATAAATTCTCTAAGTGACCATAGAGAGAGAGCAATGGCTTCCTTCATCAAGTGTACCCTTCATCAAACACAATACACTACAACCCTTAAAGGATTCCATCATAGGATTCTGGAGCTGGTGTTCTCTTGTGAATCATTCAATAGGTATAAGTTCAACCCTGCTGTTTTAGTTCAATACAGTTTTTGTATGATATCGGTATATATCGTATTTTGATAGATTAGACTCTGTTTATGAATCTACTATGGTTTAGATGTAAATTAGAAAACCCAAACAGTGCCTTAACCTTGTAATTTGTACCTAGAATAACTTATAGGAAGACGAGCCCCTTTGCTCGGATTTTGGCCGGCGACGGGAAGGAAAAATCCGATCTCGCCGGATATTTAGAGGATTTTGGTGTTGTAAATTTTAGGGTAGCTCCATATATCTATATTAGGATGTATGGTATTGTTTATTTAAGTTATTTTATCAATAGGTTAAATCTGTAAGCTAGTATCAGTTTTGAAGTAAAATTCTATACACGACACGTAGCATGTTTAGTTGTGCAGTATCTTAAGTTGGGGTTTTGTGATATCTTGCTCCCTGTAAATGAATCTGGAACCACAAGGTATAATCACTAGAAAATCCAGCAAGACCAAAAGTATACTGAGACTACTAGGACATACCTCTTCAAACATGAAACCCAAACTCCCTAGAAAATCCGGCGACCCACCCCAAAATTTCGGCCACGCCGGCCCCCTTGTAACCTTTTGTGCTGGTTTTTCTTCTGTGGCCTATTTTGGTTATTTGATAAGTCTATGTATTGTTTGGGTTGTTTAAATAGTTATACAGTAAAATCTGGGAACATTTTTGAAATGGTTTTATCAAATTTCAGATATTTACGATACGGAGTTTTCGTATTTTGATGTTGCAGCTGAACCGTTGACGTTTATACGATAACGACAGAATTTTGTTGTCGTTTTTGGGTTAAGTGTGCTGTAAGTTCTAACCTACGGTCGTTTAGCTTGTTGTTTTGGTTTTCGATATGATATTTACATCAATGCGATTTAAATATAAATATAGGTACGATTCGATGATTCTGAGACGGAGTTGGCGATGTAGCAATGTGGATTCAGCGAGCATTTAAGTTGGTGAGTAGATTTACATCTACAGGGGAAGTCAAGTGGATGGCATATAGCACCCCCGCAACCTTATAAGTATTATTATGATCTCTAGTTAGTATAGTAGTTATTCAAGGTATTGATATAATATTGCATCTTATATGTCCTTCAATTGCATAGAGTTCATTTATGGTTTTAAGTGAGACATGTATGTGATGTTAGATCCGTACGACATGGATATGATTTGATGAGTTTGTACGAGGGATCATGCCGTACTTAAGATGATACAGATATTGCGATATGATGATATATAATACAAAGATTTATACGTATTGGAAATGGTGAAATTTGTATGCCGAATAACGGCCAATTTATCCTTTGACTCGTAGAGTTAGATTATATTCTGTTTTAGGATGTAATACTTGTATGAGCTATATTCTTTTAAAAACTACGATTCCTTTGTCTTTTAAATAAAATACTAGGATACGTGTCAGTTTCTAAAATGGATATCTATTTTAAATCTAGGGCAGCTTCCTTATTTCAAACTTACCGTTCGATTATTTCTAAAGATAATGGTATAGCTCATTGCAAGTAATTACAATAGTTACGTTTTAGATTACGTTACATGTTTGCATTATATTATCCATATTATACGTTTCTGCGTTACACACACTCTGATAGAACATTGCACAAATACCAATGAGTACTATGTTGCACAAGCACGTGAATATATATTACACTACACCTCATTGGTACTGCCATGTCACTGTAAAACCGTTATGTTAGATAATGCGTATATATACATGTGTTAATATATAACTTGTTACACCGTAGAACACTTGCACAAATACTAATGATTGCCTGTTGCACAAGTACAGACGCGTATGTTACACCACACATCATTAGTAGTGCCATGACACAGTAGGATTGATATCATTATGCCTATATGATCTAATTTCGTAGTTCTTCTTTATTAACCGTTGTGTATGGCAAATATTAGTACTATAGATGTTGTATTTGATTCTTATGGATTTCTGGATATTTTACTTCTGATGATATATATCGGTGGTATGGGACACTGTCATATATGTATATATATAATATATCATCAGAATGGTCTATGTAAGTACTCTCATTCTTTACTTGATATTTCTGGATATGATGAGTTTGATTCCACCATGAGTTTTGTGTTTTATGATGGTTTTATTCCGAACCGAGTGGGGGAGCTATACAGTTTCGGACTTGTTATTATCCGGACTGAGTAGGGGAGATACACAATCGGATACATGGTGGACCCGGATCGAGACCGAGGGGCAGGATAGCCGCAGTTGAGGCGGGGAGCCTAGCGAGGATACTCGATACCATAGATAGAGACGAGCAAGGCAGATATCCAAGGGATACTGGCCGTGGTTCGATTGGGCACGGCAGATATCCAGGGGATACTGATCGTAGCCAGGATATCGGGTGGCGATCATCTGTTGAGATGGTGTCGACGGTATATGCATTTACGTGTCGATACTGGACACGAGAGATTTCAGATTTCGATGTCGATCCTGGACATCTATCTATATATATATGATCATTATCATGAGGTACACAGTTAGATAATATTTATTGGATTCAACCAGGACTGATCCGAGGGAAAGTACCTACATATATTTGTACAGACATTCATATACAAAATGGAATTCCAACACGAACTATAGATTCATTATTTTGACTCATATGACATTGAGATATTATACTTGGGATTGCATGATATTTAGTATTGTACATATGCATATCATATAGTATATTGGTATAGATTATGATTGGACTATAATTATGACTTAGGTATCGTCATGCATTTCGATTTCTACCTTTAGATGTACTTTTACTCGCTGAGTTGGCAACTCTTCCCCATTGTGCCACAGTTTTCTTGCAGGTTTTACCGCTTGGATTATCAGCGGCTCAGGCACACATTCGTTTCGGGGATTGATTGGTAAGTGGGTTATTATTGTATCATTCTCACTCTTGATTATTCATATATTTTTGTATATAATGGAAACTCCATCAACTTATAAGTGGTATATTATGGACTTAGAAGCAAGACTTAGAGTTTATGTGTGGTGATGTCGCACTCTTTGGAGTCGATTTCTGATTTAGATTGTTGGTTGCTCCATCGTTTGGACGTGGAGATTAGCTTCCGTTGGGATGCTATTTTATTATTATGTTGTATCAGGTTTTTATAAAAATGCAAAGGAGGTGATGTCAATTTTCAAAACGTCATAAATGTTTTTTCAACATACTTAGTTAAAATTATATGTTATTTTTAAGATTTATTTCATCGGATGACTATTTAAACCTCACCTCCAATAATTTCAAAAAGGGTTTAGATTCCGAGTTTCGGCTTACTTGAACCGTGTCGACGTCTTTAGATGTCACGTGATTTAAGTGTCGGTCATGTGCCACATTTGGGTCATGACAGTCTTCCTGTTAGCATAGTGATGTGATTAGCCGGGATAGTCATGTAGCCTTGTTGACCTCCGTCAAGGGCATATGCGGGTAGATTCAAGTTAATCACGAAATGACGGGGCGAACTTGACTAGTGGCCTATAGCTTGTTGACGTCCGTCAAGGTCATAGGTTGTTAGAGGTAAAAACCGATATCGGGAGTTTCAAGTGTTGAAACTTGCAATGAGATTGTATACTTTTTATGGAGTAAGGTGATTTGGTGACCTTCGTCAAGGTTACCACGCTATGATACTTTTGATCCTGATTCCTACTGTGAGTAATAGTTACTCTCGGGATATAATCCTGGATAATTCTATTTTTAGGGATTGAAGGAGGATTTGACGGAACAGTGGGAGCCATCCTGATTCAATAAATATACCAATCTAATCTAGGTTAGAGTGCACGACAAGTGTTCTTCTCTCTCTCTCTCTCTCTCTCTCTCTCTGTCTCTGGCAGCGACCTAAGACTGACCGTAAACTAAAAACTCATAAACTAAGCTAACCGAACCTTTTTACTTTCAATGGATTTAGAATGTCATGATTGCCCTATTTCACGACATAGACGCATATATCGTTACCCCTCCTACTTCCCCTTTTGCTTCCTCCAGAACACTCTGTATCTGATATAGAGATCCATAATATTTGGAAGGCTATCGTATAGTTAGATATGAACTCGAATAAATTGTTTTAGTCGAGAATGGCCACAGGTTTTGAAGTAAATTGTATATGATACAATTCATTTGTCTCTCCTCTCCACCTTATCTCAAATTTTAGAGATCCTTAATTAAAAAGAATATACCGGTTACGCTTATTGGATAGTCTTCTTCCAATCCCGATACTAGAGCTGAAAGAAAGGGTAAGAAGAAAACCAACTAGCATTAGTTCGGTATAAACAAGTTAAGAAAGAAAGACAATAATAGGCGACGCAGTGAGTGGAAAGGAAAATACAACTACTGTTATAACCCTGAGCAATGGAAAAGGCAATACTTAGAAGACCCGGCCACCTATTGAAACATTTTGATGTTTCATGGATTCTATATGATTGTAATCGAAAAAAAATTTCCAATTAATTCTTAATCCTGGGTATGTAGATACCGGATTAACATCCCATCTCTGTAAGTTGTTACAGATGCTGAAAAGGATTAGATTATTGAAAATGTGATTTGATCCTCAATGTCGGATATCAGAGCAATTATTTCTATTTGGGAAATCACCTGGTTTTGCCTTTCGGCAAACTTTTGGTTTTGAATATCTGTTATAATGCACCAACTTTTAAAAACTGATATATCAGTCTCTTTACTTGATAAAGTGGGATATAGGTTTTCAAAAAATTATGTTATGAACATTTGTCTTTATCATTTGATGATTGGGTAAGGTGCATTGAAAAACAAAATGTACATTCTTAACCAAAATACAATTTTCAAATTACAACACACAGAGTATGAGTTAATGAACTCATAAAGCTTATATATAATGATGTATGTTGTCCGGTGTCCACATGGACAAAAGGTTGGTACTCATACTTCGTTCCATTGTACTATGAGTTCTCTGTTTTTAGACACGCATTATTGTTGAAATGCAAAGTCTAAAGATTTTGAGAAGTTCATAAGATAAAAGAATAAAGTAGAGAACCAAACGTTGGAAGTATCAAAATTCTTCGAAGTGTTCGAAGTTGTAGATACTTATGCTATGTATTCCGTAGTTATATAATCGAGAATTTGATTCTCTCTCAGATTGCTCATCTATGGATGCGCTGTATGATGAGTAATGTTAAATCACATTTTTCGATTAAGTGATGCATTAGAAATAGATGTATATCAATTGATACTGGTTCCACCTAAATCAGTACCTCAAATTCTATATATGATATAGAATAGGTTGTCATCTTAAGATTGTTAAGATATTGAGTTGTCCGGGTTATACTTAAAAACAGAATCCGGATAAACTCAAGGCATGTTTCAGTAATAGCAGTTTGAGGGTTATCCCGGGCATTGACGAGAGATTAACTTTCTACCATTTTTTGGATCAAAAGTTGTTTTGTTCTCGATACGCCAGCTTTCTAGAAAAGGAATTTATTATAAAAGAAATTAGTGAAAGTATGGTAGAACTAGAAGTTATTACAGAACCACAAACAGTTACTGAAGATTTAGTAGAACCTGGAGATTCAATTGACCCTGACAAAGCTTAGCCTACTCCGCAGATTTGGTAGGTGAGCTCAGCCACCTAAGAGATACTTCGGTTCCCTTTTAAACGGTGACAGGGAGGCTTACATCATGTGATGATGGCCCTACTATATCAACAGGACATGGGAAGTGGTGACTTCTGACTGATGGCTTGATGCCGAGTTATCCTAGTTTGACTCCATGAACTGCAACAAAGTGTGGACTTTTTTGGGTGCTCCTGAAGGAATAAAACCTATTAGGAGCAAGTATATCTTTCGAGATCGGTGCAAATGGAAAGTTACTGACATAATAAAGCTAGACTTGTAGTAAAACATTTTCATCAAATACCCGTTGTGGATTGTGATGAAACTATTACTTCAGTGTCTATGCTGAAGTCCATATAGATAAAACTTGCCAATGTTGTCTTTCATGACTATGATATCTGGCATGTGGATGACTATAACGTCTTTCTATATTTGATTTAGAAGTGTACGTATATATGACTCTACCAGAAGGTTATCTTAGTCAGTGGGAGCAGCGGTAAGCGTGAAAGTTGCTTAAGTCTATCTTTAGACTAAAGCGAGCATAACGGAGAAAGTTCTTCTGTTTTGATGATACAGTAAAAGAGTTTGACTTCATCAAAATGAGAGATGAACCTGGTATTTGTAAGAAAGTAGTAGGGAGTGTTATCAGATTCCTCATAAAGTATGTGGATGACACACCCATGATGGGAAGGAATGTTACTATGTTATAAATCGGTAAAACAATGGTGGTCACATGTGTTTCTACATATAGGATATGGATATCAGTCCAATCTGTTAGGTTACTAGGCACTATCACAAGGATCTATAAGGCATCAACCATGCCAAATCTAAAAATTTCAAGTGCCGAACAACCTAAAGCGAGGATCTTAACTAGAGAATTTGGGTTTACAAAGCATGTAAACAACTTTACATCTAATAGAGAGGGATTACAACCTTTGTAGTCCATTCCTTCGCTTCATAAGCTCCGAGTAGTAGTCCCTTCGTCGCGATCCATGAACTTCCGGACTCTAGAGAGGCTCCACAAGCCGAATGATCCATGCGTGCTTGAAATCTTCCTTTTCGAAGATGATCTACCTTGAAGAATCTTTAACCCAAGCTTACATTTCACTAAACAACTTATTAGAGAAATGAACACCCTAATCTATGTGGCTAGAATAGATAAGGATGATGAAGTAGGAATTTAGCTATCTTTTGTTTTCAATTTCTCACACAAAATTATCACATGTAAAAAGCTAGCAAGCTCTTTCAAGGTAGAAGAAGAAGAAAAGCTTTTGTGATGAATAATGAATTATTGTCGTGCTTACAATTGCAACCTTGGGTTAAGAATGAAGGCTTAACCCTAGTAGAGAATAAACTAGGGTAAAGGGTTTGGGTTGGGTTAAGAAATATTTACACAAAATATCAACACAAAATATCTAAGCTAAAAACAAAAGAAAGCTTCACGAAAAAGCTAACCCAAATGCTAACCCAAATCAAACCCTAACTTGTTTAATCTCCACAAATCATGTTGCATTTGTAACCCTAACTTGTTACAATATTATATATCACATATATAATATATTTTTGTAACAAAAGAAAATAATACAATTAACATATATCGCATATATATCAATGTATTATCCGGTGAGAAAATGAATCAATAAAGAGAGCTTATATTAGTTAACGTAATGTAATATATCACATATATAATTATATATTAAATTATCGAATCAACACTTGATCCGACAATCCGGCTATATCGCATATAACCGACTAATATAACATGTACCCATTCATCGATTCAACACTTGATCCGATGACCCGGCTATATCACATATACCCGGCCGATATCATATATCGCGAGAATAGAATACGGTATCTCATATCGTATTATTCTCGATCCAGCACATATCACATATGTTCACCTACTCCGTTTTGCCTGAGCCAGGAAACCTCTGTGTAGGACTCTAAAGAATCGTCAATACGCCGGAAGTGGGTGATGATCATATCAAACACCCACAAGCTGCAAGCGGTCAGCTAAACGTAACAGCCACCCAGGTATTGAGCGATCAGAAGATCAACAAGCAAGCCTGAACATTCTCCTGTGAATCCAATTGTCACGACCCGAATAGCACGTGACTGGCACTCGAAATAATACACAACTGGTTTTCTAAGTCTGAAACAATATACAAGTTTTTCTTAATGGAATTACAAGATACAACTGATAAAATAAATATAAGGGTGGTCACGAGGCGAGTAAACCCACCTACCAATGCAATCACCCAGAAATGAAGCAGTGTGCCAGACGAGCCGCAATGAAACCTGTACGGAAAAACCTTCAAGAACTGTGGCACAACGGGGGTGAGTTGCCAACTCGTGAATAGAAAACATCACAGAGCAGAAATCGTATGTATGACACAATCCTAGGTCAATACAATCAGATATATATATAAACCTCAAATGAATAAGTCTGAAGCAAGATAAGGTGGCAATGTAACATCTATAAATGAGTGTAATGCCAGGTGCTCGTGCCAGTGCCTCAGGTAATAACATATCATAAATATGAGGTATGATCAATGTCGACTATATCATGAAGTCTTTGAATATGTGGATATCATCCAACTGTGTGATCAATATCATCAATGTCAATATATATAGGTAGAAATCGTCAACGTGTCACCCAATGACAATAAGCATCATGCATGTAAATATCATAAACATATGCATAGAAGTACGAGCTTGTAAATCAACATGTGTCGCTCGCGACATATCAAAATCATAGAACCTGAGTGTCAAGCATCGACGCTCGAAAACATCATGAAACCTGTGCCTAGTATCGGCACGTAAATCCTCATATACATAGGGCTCCGTCAGTCTGGATCAGCCCGTATCATCTCTCGTCTCCGGTCGGTATCCCCCAGATATCCGCCGAGCTCAAATAAGATCACCGGTAGGTAGTACACCCCTGCCAGGCTCACCGTCTAACATATACGAGTCTTCTTGCCCAGGGGTACCTCACCGGGTCCACCATGTACCCGCAGACGGTGCCTACCGCTCCTCGAATCGGGTTTCACATGCCACTCTCAGAACTGAGAAAACACATGGTGGACACACTGAAATATCATATCAAGGGTAACCGGGTTTTTAAAACAATACATACATTCTTTTAAAATACCCACGGTTCCCAAATCCAGAAATATCATGGAAACAACATATCTCAATGCGTATAATCAGAAAGTATGATGTATGCGACATATAAAAGAAATGTAAGCATATCAGTATATCATGCAACATGGAATAGTAATATGCACATGTTTAGGGAAGATCGCTTCTTCAAAACGAATCAGTTTTAAAAGTATCTAACGGTTCCCGAATCCTCAATTCAAGCCAGAATCATCCATGTATGTGCAAATGTGTATGTGCACAATTATTTGTGTACAATATGTAGGTACACGAGTATGAATGTACAATAGGTATGTGCACAAGTATGAGTGTACAATATGTAGGTACACGAGTATGAATGTACAATAGGTATGTGCATAAGTATGAGTGTACAATATGTAAGTACACGAGTATGAATGTACAATATGTATGTGCACGAGTATGAGTGTACAATTTGTAGGTACACGAGTATGAATGTACAATAGGTATGTGCACGAGTATGAATGTACAATAGGTATGTGCACGAGTTTGAGTGTACAATATGTAGGTACACAAATATGCCATGCAAACGTCATATCCTGAATGTAACAGTACTACAGTGTAGTGACATGGCAATTATCGATGATGAAGTGTGTGAGCCGGCAAGCAGGTGTACGTAGAACATACGCATCATCGATAAGGGTGCTGGTGTCCTAACAGCATGGTTTTGATATAACAATAAACATATTTAACATGCGATGCCATGCAACAGTAAGAATATGCGGCAAATGAATAATAAACACAACAGTGTAGAATCTACTTCAATGTATCCATGTCATACAGTTTTGCCATTTGAAAGAAGAAGAATCGGGGTTTTAGGAAAATAAGGGCTACGGTGTTTTTAAGAAAAGATGCGCCTTTTGAAAATATCCATAGAATCCCTTTGCATGTCTTTAACTACTCCCGATTCGTTTGTTTTTGAAATAGGTATGACATCGGCCTAGCGTAACATCTACTAGCAAAACTACAGCACTAACTAATAAGTCAATCAGGAGGGGTATGGAAACCACCTAATCTGAGTCGATATATATATATATATATATATATATATATATAATAGTCGGTGATCCCTCCTCAAAGGTACCTCGTACGATACAATATCATATGACATTATCGAGTCATGAGTGCGGATCTTATCATCAATAAAGCTCGTACGGTAAATCATCGTACGACATCCCAAATCTGGATACAGGTCAGTATCACATTCATCTCATCAATTATCTGGTATCCTTACCATCATATCTCATGATCTGGGGTACTGATCTAAATCTAGTACAAATCGATACCATCTATATAAATAAAAATGCGTGTAAAACACACGTCTCAAGGCCCGCTAAAATCACATGTCGTATCCCAAATACGAATCACATCATATCACCGATCTCATGGCACTATGCCCAATATCGTCGACTCATCTCCAATTATCATCCACTATCCTCATCATCCAGGTATAAGTATAACAAATAAGCATGTGTGTGCGTGTGGGTGTAAACCTATTCTAGGGTTCGCAGCTAGGAACTATACTAGTTTACGACTACACCCTAATCTAACCATAGTACACCTAATCTCATCTCAATTATCCATACCGCACCTAATGCTATCAAACATATATATATAGTATATATATAGTATACTAAACCTCGAACTGCGGGGGTGCTATACGCCATCCACCCGACTTCCCCCGTAGATATAATCTACTCACCTTGCATCCTGCGTGTCGGTGTCGACGTCGCCTTCATCTTCTTCATCGTATGAAGCCCTCGTGAAGGTACCTACAAAGATAACATAATCGGAATGCGTATTAAATCACATCGGGAATACCAAAACGACACGCTAAGGTATATAGGTTAGAAACTATAGACTACGCTTTCAAACCACAAAACCACTCGATATCGGTTCTAATCTAACATGGGGGTAAAAGTAATGGAAACACTAAGCTTATGGTTCAGAAAATACCTCATTTTGCAACTCAAGAAAATTTTTGAGTTTCCCCGAGTGGCCAAAATCCTTGCTTTCTTGGTCCAATGTGGTTCCCTTGAGCTTGTGCATCTTTTTAAAGAAGTGGGATTTGGATTTTGAGTTGATTTTCATTGTGTTTTGGGGGGGTTGAAGATGGAGGAGGAGAGAGGAGTATCAGCAGCAGCTTGATGAGGGAGTGGGAGAGAATGATGGAGAAAAATGAGAAGGAATGGGAGCTTAGTCCAAATTGACCCCTCACCCTCTCTTTCTCTCTCTTGCCCATACCTCTATTATTCAAATCTTTTCTTTTTCTTTTCTTTTCCCTTCTTTTCTTCTCTCTAATAAATCACAACCATGCTATAAAACATGTAGGAAATCCATGAAAAAATTAACAAGTGAAAAAATGATACGGTGTATGTTTTGCACAAAACAAGCTTAAAACGCGATTAGCTATTTTTAATCGCGATTGGCACTATATTAGCATATAACTAATTATAAAAACTTAAAAATTGCATAATTCCATAAAACGCCATCTTTTATGTAATTTCTATAATTTTCCAAAATTTTAACAAATTTTTCGGTATTTAATTATATCGCCTTATTAAAATATTCAATATTTATTATTAAATTATAAAAATTCCTAAAAATGATATTTTATTTTTTTGAAATGTTACAATCTTCCCCCCTTAAAGAAATTCGGTCCCCGAATTTAAATTTTAAACCCACAAATTCTTAAACATTTCAATAAAAGTCCAAGTCGTCGGGGCTCCGAAATCATCAATACATAAGACGCATCATAGCGCAATGCATGGGCATAAACAATGAGTAGATAACTCAAAAACAAAGCTCCGTCAAGCATCCCGCAATCAGCGGAGTCATGGTAAAGACACAACTGTCAAATCCAAAACAAAACCAGTATGATATACATCATAATTATACATGTAGACATCAAATCTATACATGTAAATAACTGGAGGAAATGCATGCCAAACCTTTTCAAGTCACTGTGCGATGCACACATCACTGCACAGTGGCGGAAATCTATTATAAGAAAATAATCATGTATGTATACTTATCCTTGTTTAATATGTAAGTCCCGCCGTTTTGAAAACAATTTAGAAGGGTTTCCTTATTTTAAACGCGTTGTGTCATATAGAACACGTAGCTCAATACTGAGACTATAGCTCGCTTGTTGGAAGCCCCTTCGATAACTATCAATGCATGCAAAATATACCCAGGTACTGTCCTCTAACTAGTCCTACTCAGTACGAAAACTTATAGCAAATATCATAAAAACGTACTGCTCCACAAGAAATCAATCCCAAAATGTATATAAGAATACCATGTGCGTCTGGTGCGCAAGGAAATCAAAAATCCATACATGTGCCATACATGTGCACAGAAGCAACATCTAGGTGCAACGGGTGTGTACAAAACATCTGTTATAGGAAACGTGTGTGCCTGGTAGCAAAATCAGGTGCATCAGACATGCACGAAAATCTCGATTTAGTGCATCCGGCGTGCACAAAAATCGCATCTCAAAACATGCGCTCAATACGCGCGAAAATCCAAATCAAATGCACGGAGTGCAAGAAATCAACATATCGAATGACATCAAATCGAAGTCAGGTGCAACCGTAGTGCACAAAATATAAATCCGGTGCAACAAAGGCACGAAATATAAATCTGGTGTGATAAACACACGAAATATAAAATTGGTGCGACAAACGCACGAAGTATAAAACTGGAGCATCCTGGGCAAGAAATACAAATACGGTGCATCCTGTGCAAAAATACCAAACAATAACTCAAATGCGTAAGCAGCAACACCGAGTGTACCCAGGTGTAAAGAAAATCATAAACGTGTGCAACAGCGTGCACAAAACACATATCAATGCACTACAAGCACATATAAGCTATACCGAGTGCAAAAGCCAAATCGTGTGCATTCCATGTGCACAAAATCATCCCAACGATAAGAAATCCATGAAGTCATAAGCATGTCCAACCAAGGCACAAAATGATATCAGGTGCAATAGCTGTGCACAAATATGAATATCCAGTAAGTGCAAACATGGTGCATGAAAACAAATATCATGGAACTCAGTCATCGAGACTAAATCATGCGAATAGATCGCCCAAAAACACCGAAATCCAAGGTGACGGATACGTGATAATAGAATCACAAAATCAAAAATCATAAATACCGTCGTCGGTATATCCTCCTTCAAAGTCGAGAAGGTGTCGGTGTATCCAATGCTAGCAGCGCAAAGTATCTACTTGCCTCTTACTCACGGTCTGGCGTCCTCTGTCTCTGGGCCCTTATCTTCTCTGTGGATTACCAATCTCGAGATCCATTGGCTTCTCGGCCCTATCAGGTGTGCTAATGGGGACGATTCCGTTCTGGCACTTCTCTGGTCGCATCCCGACGCCTCTGTAGGCATATCCGACCTTAATCCTAACGGGGAATAACAACAGCTCGTCAGCGTCTCGCATGAACCTCTTGTCCCACTTGTCTGTATCATCGTCCACTGCGGCGTCCCGTCTCTATCTGCGCACTGCAAATGTTCTCGGCTACGGTCAATCCGAAGTCTCTCACACGGACTCGAAATCACGAACTCGGTATCTTCATCACTCTGTGAAAGATATCTAGCCAAACTTGGTCAACTATCTCGTCGACGATGCCGAACTCTGCCCTGCTGGGTGTGCGCAATATGACCACTCCTGGGTCCAAGTCTTCTCGTATAGTATTCCAGAAAGGTCCTGTCGAAGTCTTTCTCAATTCTCGCTTCTGCCGAATTTCCCGGAAGTTACCAACCTTACTATATTTGTTTCCTGTTCCGGAACGGCTGCATACTCATCGCGACTCCTTCTGTAAGGTATATCCATAATCAACGCCTCTGCATGCATATCGCATCTCTAATGTCAGCGGAGTGGAGCATCATCTCGTCGAAATCTCGTGCGACCTCTTTACTCCACTCTGTTCCAATGTCGACTGATTCGGACTTGTCTTCTCATGGCTGCATGGACTGCGCTCCAACGGCTATACTCGTATCTGGAGTCTCCTAAGAAATGTGTCCCATCACATGACATCCGAATGATGTCGAACCATCCGATCGACTCATCAGAACCTCATAATCCCCCAAGAGATCAACATCTTGAGTACAGTTTAATAGTATTCCAGTACATACCACAGCACCCGTGGACCAACCATAGAAGGGAAAACCCAAGCCTCACAAATAGCACCGCTAAACTGCCGCAAACCCTAATGTTCGAAGGCGTTCCATAGTCATTACGTCGAGTTAGGGTTTCATTCTTCTAGAGGGTCCATAGCATTACTTGCATTGTCTTCCGAATACTTTAAACTTGGAAATGGGTTCCTGACATTCGATCGTCTCTATCGACTCTCAACGAATCTGCGTGAAGTCGTCTCTACCTGGAATCAATCTATCTGATGACCACGCATCGGGGTAAGCGAACGAACCACATGTCCTAGTCATTCCTCCTTGGGTGACTAGCGACTTTCCACCGCATCTCTAAGTATATACTCATGCTGCAGTAGCTCCACCATCTGGGCAATATCTCGTCATTTGCAGTAACAACTGGCTCATTCGTCTGTACTCTGAACAGCGCCTCAATCATCATGAATAAGCGATATATCAATGGTCATCACATCCTGGCTGGCCTCTAGCAGTAGCCTGATCCTCTGGTGCTGATCTGCACGTCCGAGAAATCTCGTAAAAGCGATCTGTCAAACGCTCATGGCGTGAAAACACAATAAAACGAAGCCTCTATTCAATCGTACATCTCTGGAATCATGCCTTGGTCAGTCCTCTTCCATGACGAGCTCAAGCTGACACAACTCTAGCCGTAGCTCTCTCTGCCTGTGTAACCGTGGCAGCAAAATCATAACCAATATCGATGAGGATAGATCATAGGAATGAATATTATACTGTGCAAGGAAATGTACATCCTAAGGTTTCTTAAGTGGAGTAGCGTATCGTAAGTATGCCGCAGAACATACGTAAGGCAGGTCATACTACTCAAGCTACCTACTCCATCAACCATGGGTCATCCTACACGATGAAAGTTCGGGTATAATACCCCTTCGACTAAGTGTAAGTTTCATAAGGTCAAGCCTAAGTTCTGTATATATATATAACGCTCTAGGCTCCGCATAGTCAAACTTAAACTCGAAACAAGGTTAACCAAGCGCTCTGATACCAACTTTGTCATGACCCGAATAGCACGTGACTGGCACTTGAATCATATGAAGTCTATAGGACCCCATCTAATTCAAGTAAACCAAAAGTTCAGAAATCTAAAACCATTTTAAGGAGTAAATAAAGAAAACTAGTTTTTAAGAAGTAAGGAAAACATGTTTTAAAACAAGGTTTTCAAATAAGTAAGCCGAATATGCATTTTTAAAATCTATAGTTTTTTTTTCCTGAAAATTTCGGCAGAGTTTCCTTTGTAAATACTGGCCCAAAACGGGGTACAACATGAATAATATATGTACACTGATAAAAGGCATCCCCAAGCGGGAGCTAGCTCTTCGTCAATCGATGGTCACAACCACGCAAGCAGTATAATATACAACGCCGAAGGGCGAGGATCAAAACTCAAAGGAAAACTCAAAATCGGCATGAAAACCATAATACTACAACGCGCGACTCTAAGGTCGAAATAATACACAACTGGTTTTCTAAGTCTGAAACAATATACAAGTTTTGGTTGATGGAATTACTAGATACAACTGATAAAATAAATACAAGGGTGGTCACGATGCGAGTGAACCCACCTACCAATGCAATCACCCAGAAAGGAAGCAGTGAGCTAGACGAGCCGGAATGAAATTTGTATGTCAAAACCTTCAAGAACTGTGGCACAACGGGGGTGAGTTGCCAACTCGTGAATAGAAAACATCACAGAGAAGAAATCGTATGTATGACACAATCTTAGGTCAATACGATCAGATATATATATAAACCTCAAATGAATAAGTCTGAAGCATGATAAGGTGGCAATGTAACATCTATACATGAGTGTAGTGCCAGGTGCTCGTGCTAGTGCCTCAGGTAATAACATATCATAAATATGAGGTATGATCAATGTCGACTATATCATGAAGTCTATGAATATGTGGATATCATCCAACTGTGTGATCAATATCATCAATGTCAATATATGTAGCTGGAAATCGTCCACGTGTCACCCAATGACAATAAGCATCATGCATGTAAATATATAAACATATGCATGGAAGTATGAGGATGTAAATCAACATGTGTCGCTCGCGACATATCAAAATCATGGAACCTGAGTCTCAAGCATCGACACTCGAAAACATCATTAAACCTGTACCTAGCATCGACACGTAAATCCTTATATACATAGGGCTCCGTCAGTCCGGATCGGCCCGTATTATCTCTCGTCTCCGATCGGTATCCCCCATATATCCGCCGAGCTCAAATAAAATCACCGGTAGGTAGTACTCCCCTGCCAGGCTCACCGTTCAACATATACGAGTCTTCTTGCCCCGGGGTACCTCACCGGGTCCACCATGTACCCGCAGACGGTGCCTACCACTCCTCGAATCGGGTTTCACATGCCACTCTCAGAACCGAGAAAACACATGGTGGACGCACTGAAATATCATATCAAGGGTAACCGGGTTTTTAAAACAATACATACTCTCTTTTAAAATACCCACGGTTCCCAAATCCAGAAATATAATGGAAACAACATATCTCAATGCGTATAATCAGAAAGCATGATGTATGCGACATATAAAAGAAATGTAAGCATATCAGTATATCATGCAATATGGAATAGTAATATGCACATGTTTAGGGAAGACCGCTTCTTTAAAATGAATCAGTTTTAAAATTATCTTGCGGTTCCCGAATCCTCAATTCAAGCCAGAATCATCCATGTATGTGCAAATGTGTATGTGCACAAGTATGAGTGTACAACATATAGGTACACGAGTATGAATGTACAATAGGTATGTGCACAAGTATGAGTGTACAATATGTAGGTACACGAGTATGAATGTACAATAGGTATGTGCACGAGTATGAGTGTACAATATGTAGGTACACGAGTATGAATGTACAATAGGTATGTGCATGAGTATGAGTGTACAATATGTAGGTACATGAGTATGAATGTACAATAGATATGTACACGAGTATGAGTGTACAATATGTAAGTACACAAGTATGAATGTACAATAGGTATGTGCACAAGTATGAGTGTACAATATGTACGTTCACAAGTATGCCATTCAAGGGTCATATCCTGAATGCAACAGTACTACAATGTAGTGACATGGCAGTTATCGATGATGAAGTGTGTGAGTCGGCAAGCAGGTGTACGTGGAACATACGCATCATCGATAATGGTGCTGGTGTCCTAACAGCATGGTTTTGATATAACGATAAACATATTTAACATGCAATGCGATGCAACAGTAAAAATATGCGGCGAATGAATAATAAACACAACAGTGTAGAATCTACATCAATATATCCATGTCATACAGTTTTGCCATTTGAAAGAAGACGAATCGGGGTTTTGAGGAAAATAAGGGCCACGGTGTTTTTAAGAAAAGATGCGTCTTTTGAAAATATCCGTAGAATCCCTTTGCCTGTCTTTAACTACTCCCGATTCGTTAGTTTTTGAAATAGGTATGATATCGGCCTAGCCTAACATCTACTAGCAAAACTACAGCTCTAACTAACAAGTCAATCAGGCGGGGTATGGAAACTACCTAATCTGAGTCGATATATATATATGTATATGTATATATATGTATATGTATATGTATATATATATGTATATGTATATGTATATGTATATATATATATGTATATGTATATGTATATGTATATATATATATATATGTATATGTATATATATATATATAAATAATAGTCGGTGATCCCGCCTCAAAGGTACCGCGTACGATACAATATCATATGACATCCTCGAGTCATGAGTGCGGATCTTATCATCAATAAAGCTCGTACAGTAAATCATCATACGGCATCCCAAATCTCGGTATGGGTCAGTATCACATTCATCTCATCAATTATCTGGTATCCTTACCATCATATCACATGATCTAGGGTACTGATCTAAGTCTAGTACAAATCGATACCATCTATATAAATAAAAATGCGTGTGTAAAACACATGTCCCAAGGCCCGCTAAAATCACATGTCGTATCCCAAATACGAATCACATCATATCACCGATCTCATGGCACTATGCCCAATATCATCGACTCATCTCCAATTATCATCCACTATCCTCATCATCCAGGTATAAGTATAACAAATAAGCATGTGTGTGCGTGTGGGTGTAAACCTATTCTAGGGTTCGCAGCTAGGAACTATACTAGTTTACGACTACAACCTAATCTAACCATAGTACACCTAATCTCATCTCAATTATCCATACCGCACCTAATGCTATCAAACATATATATATATTATATATATATAGTATACTAAACCTCGAACTGCGGGGGTGCTATATGCCATCCACCCGACTTCCCCCGTAGATATAATCTACTCACCTTGCATCATGCGTGTCGGTGTCGACGTCGCCTTCGTCTTCTTCATCGTATGAAGCCCTCGTGAAGGTACCTATAAAGATAACATAATCGGAATGCGTATTAAATCACATCGGGAATACCAAAACGACACGCAAAGGTCTATAGGTTAGAAACTATAGACTACGCTTTCAAACCACAAAACCACTCGATATCGGTTCTAATCTAACATGGGGGTAAAAGTAATGGAAACACTAAGCTTATGGTTCAGAAAATACCTCATTTTGCAACTCAAGAAAATTCTTGAGTTTCCCCAAGTGGCCAAAATCCTTGATTTCTTGGTCCAATGTGGTTCCCTTGAGCTTGTGCATCTTTTAAAGAAGTGGGATTTGGATTTTGAGTTGATTTTCATTGTGTTTTGGGGGGGGGGGTTGAAGATGGAAGAGAAGAGAGGAGAAGCAGCAGCAGCTTGATGTGGGAGAGGAAGAGAATGATGGAGAAAAATGAGAAGGAATGGGAGCTTAGTCCAAGTTGACCCCTCACCCTCTCTTTCTCTCTCTTGCCCATACCTCTATTATTCAAATCTTTTCTTTTTCTTTTCTTTTTCTTTTCTTTTCTTCTCTCTAATAAATCACAACCATGCTATAAAACATGTAGGAAAGCCATGAAAAAAGTAACAAGTGTAAAAATGATACGGTGCATGTTTTGCACAAAACAAGGTTAAAACACGATTAGCGATTTTTAATCGCGATTAGCACTATATTAGCATATAATTAATCATAAAAACTTAAAAATTGCATAATTCCATAAAACGCCATCTTTTATGTAATTTCTATAATTTTCCAAAATTTTCACAAATTTGTCGGTATTTAATTATACCGCCTTATTAAAATATTCAATATTTTATTATTAAATTATAAAAATTCCAGAAAATTATATTTTATTTTTTGAAATCTTACACCAATCAGTAACACTACCGTACAGTCCGATCTCTTCATCTGATATGTTACATATCTAGTCTAGGGGTGGTAAACGTCAGACCCTAGTAACCAATAAGTCGTGTCGATGTAAGGCTCATAACGGGTCAAGAAACTACTGATAACACTTACCAGTAAATCTCCATGTCGGCCCTGGCCAGGGACTTCCAGTTATAGCCAATCGAACACAGCACAACATCAACTCCCTATACCGGGAGAGACGAAACCCCTCCTATCGCTCATTGCCTCCATGTGATTCAGGACTGTACCCAAAAGCCACCGTTTTGCACGCCCTCTTGGAAGTGGTAAGGTGGAAATCAAATCACAGTGGGAATCACACAAGACTCTATGACGATCTCGGGTCTACAGACTAACATGTACCAGTGTCACCGGAGAACTGCTATCTGACGATAGGTATAATACCATCCAGGAGTTCTCGGCGAGTCTGTTCAGTGTACCCAGTCTCCACTGAGCACCCGTACACCATCTTGATGTCCAACACCAATGGATATGAGATCATCCATCGCCCATCATATGGGTCAAGATGCGTGTACGCTAGTCTACTCTGGAGTATCGATACCCTGTCTCGATACACCCTCGACTAGGAACAATTATAAGATGTACTCGTTGACTACCTGGCCCCACTAGTATGATCTCATCATAGTCCAAGTAGTCGAGTACACATCTATTCATATCATAATTTTGAATTATTATATTCCTCATTCTTATTCATTTTACAAATAAACAGGTGCTTTTGATCCATGTTTGCTACATAGTTGCAGGTTACAGGTTCTCGGAACAAAACAGTGAAAATGATGAAAAGGCGATATAAAAGTGAGACTTCGACCAACAAATAGAGAATCTTTACCATGCCTACAGTTTGAAGAACAAACGAAGATCAAAGAACAATTTCAAAAAGTACAAAGACAGCATAAAGATTCAAGACTTCAACGCGAAGCAAACGATAAAAGTCCACAACATTATGCACTGTGGAAATCTAGAAGAAACTAGAAGACATTCTGAAGAACCAAATGAAGAAAAGTCAAGGAAAATGCAACATATAATATACCAGAAAATTCTAGCCAGAGGCCCATCGATATGGCCGCGGATCTGCGGCCAAACATGGGTTTTGGCCGCGGTTCCGCGGCCATATGAATCCCGTGTCGGTGCTATTTCGTATCGGTGCGACTGTGCGTTGACTAGGCTTCTTAGGGGTAATTTTGTAAATGCAGATAGAGATCGAATGTAACCCTAGGATTTCTATAATCTATAAATAGAAACCCTAATGCACTTTTTGGAGCATGCCTCTTCTTGTGCCTCATTTTATTCATCTATTTCAGAATTTCAATTCTTGTAATGTTGAAGAGTGCATCAAATAAGGTAAGTCTTTTTCTTTATCTTGCCCTAGTTAAATTTTCTTTCCTGCCCTAGTATATATTTTTCTTTATCTGCCCTAGTTATAATTTTAATTATTTGCCCTAGTTTAGATAATTAGGTTATTGAATTAAAATCATAAAAATGTCTCTTTTTATAAATTCCCTAATGCGTGAGTAGTTCCTCACTTGTTAGGGTTAGAAATAGGAGAGTTTTGAGAGATGAAAATCTCTCAACCCTTTCTTTCCCATCACACGTTTTTATAGGACTCCATGCATACATACACACACCGTTCACTACGGCACCCTATCCCACGAGGTAGCGGTGATACCGTAGTTTAAAAGACCGGTTGTATATGTTTTCCATGGAGGTTAGGGTAAGAATTAAGAAAGGAAAGTGAAGAACCTACAGGAAGAAACCTAGTTTCTTCCCGATGGTACTAATCCACATTATTAATTATTACCATAACTCCTAATAGATCATAATTAGGGCATAAAAAGCGGTGAGAAATATTGAATTTCCAAACTTAACCTAAACCTAACCCTATCAAGATTTTAATCAAACTCATTTATGTTATTAGTGAATAATCAATCCAACACCATTTGGAATTAACTCGTTAGAACAAATTGAGAATACACAAAATCCCTTTGGACCGACCCGTACTCACCGGCAAGCTACCAAGCGAAGCCGTTCTTGATTGCGGTAAAATTATTCTTTGATTAATCTTTTAAAAGCGCACACGCAAAATCTCTATCAATCAAATGGCGCCGTTGCCGGGAATGGCGTGTTATTTTCTGTTTGTAATTTCGGGTTAATATAAAAATTAAAAATTCATAAAAACTGAAAAATATAAAAATAAATAAATAAAATTTATCATCCTGTTATTCTTTGAAGGGTTTTTCTTTTGAATTGTGCAGGATCGAAGAACAGATTCGGATCTGGAAAATTCCAGTGAGCAAAACAGCAAACATCAGATCTGAACAGACAAAGGAAAATCAGAACAGAGAAACAGAAAAATATTTGGGATCTGAACCGACGAGTTGACCGCGTTTCCGCCGCGTGGACCCTCTTTTGACCGCGGAACCGCCGCATGGTGGTGACGTCAGCAAGGAAAATTTTCTCTGTAAGTTTTCTTTTCTTCTCTGTAACCCCATTATCTCCTCTGTAAAAATTTCCTGCAGGATTCTTTGCGCAAAAACATCTCTCCCTTCTCCAATAACTTGATCTTGTGCAGGATTCTTTGCGCCGTGCTTAAAATAAAAAAAAAATTGTTTGCAAGTGTTTGATTGTGTTTACCGCTTTGCATATTTAAAATTGACTTTAAGGGGATTTTACACCAATCCAGATTGGGTGGGGATTTCATTACCCTTCCCAGAACACCAAAAATCATATAAAGCATATTGGATTGACCATAAAGCTAATTAAAAAAAGATTAGACTCAGCCCTAAGGACTTCGCGCTCAATAGGACAAAGGAATAGTTATAGGCATCGATCGTTGATCTAAACCTGATTTTGTGGTGCCTAGGCTAGACAGGTGGGGAAAGATAACTTTAAAAGGCCCGTCTCACTGTGATTCGTGAGCGGATCCCTCCTTTCTCTACTTGTGCTTACCTGGCCACAATTGGCGGTGAAGAGGCGATTTGAGGTCCTCACATCTTGCCCTTTGGAACAGTCAGGAGCAGTCTAGTTGACCTAGGTGACCCTAGATCTAGGCTTGATTGTGCATTTTGTGATTGATTGAACGTGTGTCTAAGCTTTTTATTGAAAAATCTTTTTTCAAAAAGCTCCTTATAAAAAAACACACAAAAAAGGAAAAAAATTTACAAAAACTTGTAACTTGTCGCTAAGAAATCCGTTGCACCCAACTTGCACCCACATTCTTTTTCTTCTCCTTCTTACATCATAGGTACCCCACCTTTCAAAACTCTTGCCGAACTTTGGTACCCTCATCCAAACATTGCTTCATACGCGAATTGTTTTGGCCGAATTGCGGACGACCCCTCCATGCCCAAGATTTCTTTGAAAGATCGAATAGAAGCGTCTAGGAGAAACAGTTGGACTCCGCAATCCACTTTGTATCAACCATTTCAACATTCACCACCTTCTTACGTTGATACTCCTTTTTCAAGTCCTGTTGTAACTCCGAAACCCATGTCTATAGCTGAACATATTGAACAATCTTGTAACCGATCTTTCACTCCTTTCAACACTTCTAGTTCTTGGGATCAACAAGTCCATTCACCTTTTTATCCAAATGTTGATCCTACTCATGTCCAACCATTCAATTCCTACTAGTCCTACCCGACTTTCGCACCTTCCCTAGACATTGCTTCTACACAGCCATTTGGGAGTTTCCAGAATCCAAACAATTTTAAATCTTTTACTGAAACCCCTTCACAACCCATGTCTAGTCTGGAACAGTCGTTGGAAGCTTATATTGTAGCGAAAAACCAAGAGATCAGGAATTTGGATGCATCCATTGCCGCCCTTATGCAACCTAGTGACCCGGTAGCTAGTTTCCAACTAGCTCCAAAAATTCCAATGTATGATGAGGCGGTTGGACAGATTGAGAATTTGAGTGGAGAGAGTGAGCTATGCACCCTTCCAAATCAAACCTACCCATCACCAATTGAATCCCACAACTCCGGTTTTGAATATCTATCAAGTGTCCCAAATGATTCACCAGTTGAAAATAAAACGCTTAATGAGTTGTGCGACTTTGTAGTGCTTGATTTGCCAGATTGTGAAGGGTCCCTTTCGAGTGAAACCATCACCAATCCTTTTGACCTCTAAACCTCCAATCTAGAACCTGAATTGATAAATATCCATGCTTTTGATGAGGTGTCCGGAAAAATTGATTTTCACTTGATTGATGATATGGACGCAGGGAATATTTTGGATGATGAACCCGCATATTTGACAGAATTTTTCTCTCCAATTCATCATCCCGAGTCATTAAATGTTTCTCCCAAACTTCATGTGCGTCTTGATTTTGATGATAATTGCATGGATGAGATAACTTTTGAGGAGAATTATGAGGATAGTATTGAGGATAATATTGAGGACGAACCAATTTTGTTTGGTTTGTCTGATTTTCCAATTCATCCTCCTGAACCTTTAACTGTTCCTAAATCACCCCCCCTCCTTTCCATCGTTCCGACCACATAAAAGATCACGCAGGAGGACTATGAGCTTGAAAGATTTCTCTTCGATCACAGCAGTTTGGACGCCACTAGTGCGTTCCTCTTTGAATCTGACACAATTCTCACAGCCGATAACGATTACGAGTGCTTCACTTTTTCAGACGATTTTGAAAACTCACCGCCCGAGTTTGAGTCCTTTGAATTTTAAGATGAGTTAGTTGAACCATCACACTCGGGTGCTTACAGTCATTTCGAACCATTGATGGAATCTTTCAAGTTCGAGACAGTTTACTTAGGTGAGAATAAGACTATCCCTAAATCACTCCCCTTCGTCCTTTCTATCGTTTCGACCGCGCAAGAATCCGTCGCGCTTCCATTTTCAATAGATGGTTTACCAAGTTCAATGTACCCATGTTTTCTCGCGAATCTTGAGGGATTTGACCCCATTTCTCGACGGGTTGATAGATTAGCACAATTGCTTTTAACACACCGGTCATCACAATTTGTGCTAATTTATTCACTCAATTTACACCCTCAAGTTCGTACTACACTTCTTTCTCTCTTCCGCCATTCTTCTAAGAATATACCAAGACCATATTCCAACCTACTTCCCATACGGTCCCGTGTGTTTCTCAACTCCTTTCTCTACACTCCTTTCTTCTACCAACCCTACCATTATAACGATAAATTTTTTGAATGGTTGGTGCTAACCTTTGGCCTGTGTAAGGCTTTGTATAGTTTGATTTTTCTCCTCCCTAACTCTGAACTGTAACGCTTAAAACAGTGGAAACACTGTCTCACTTAAGTTTGGGGGGGCTTTTTTTTATATACATTTTGTTTTTTTTTTTAACAATAAAAAAATATATAAAAAAATAAACAGGGGAGTGCCGACATTTTCGACCCTCTTGGTGAAGCCTGACAGTGAGGACACTGTCAAGTTTAAGTTTGGGGGTGTGCTCGGTAAGCCTTCTTCCTTCGCATTCATATATACATTTTTGTATTTGCATACTTATTTTAAAACCCATAAAAATTGAAAAAAATTGAAACATTCAATTTTGGCCATAATTGACTTGAGTTTGACAAATAGGTTAACTAGCTAAGAACAACTAGAATTTAGACTTAGTAAATTAAAAACCCTAAAAATAACCTTTCTTAAAATTTAACGGTAGAAAATATAAATTATTGTAGTTTACTTAGAAATAGGCAAATTTTGAGTTCACTTCTTGGGCTAAGTCAAGATAAAGGAAGAGTATTGATATTTTTATTAAAGTATAAGTCTGAAAAATAATTCTTAAGCTTAACTCTAAATTCTGAAAATATATACCCTACAAATTGCACAAACACGAACCTTGAAACTTGGAATAGTAGAAGAGACCTTGAAATGCTCTTGTCTAAAGTCCTTAGTATAAAGGGAAATAAAATAAAAATACAAGTGTGAATAAAAAAAATGAACACTGGTTTTTGTAATTACTTAAGGCTGCATAAATAGAAAAAATATTTAGCGAGGGTACTTTATCACCTAGTGCCTTAGACCAACTGGTTTGGGAGTCACTGCTAAAGCCTTAGGTGTTACAAGACTAGGAATTACGCCTTAATGTGCAAACACATTTTGTAATCGGTCGTTAGTATCTCAAGAAGTATTAACGTTCACATAAAGAATGTGTGAGCAATTTCATCTAAAAATTCACCAACTAAAAGTACTTTGGATGATGGACAAGAGTATAATAGCTTGAATTGAATTTCCAAGTGTAGGGGTGATACATACACACACGTAGGGGTATGTGATTGGGATTTGGATGAGAGATAGGAATGAAAAATAGGACTTATATCTTTAGTATAGATGATAAAAATTCTTAAGTTGAGATAGAACCCTAGAAGGAAAACTCAAAAGATGCTAAAAACTAAGTAAATCTACAAATCATATATAATCTTAAGTTAAATGATAAGGAAGCGTGAAAAATACGTGTTGATAATTTCTGAGTTGAAGATAATAGAGTTTCTTGTTACAAGACCTAATTGGAGAATAAGAGTCGATAGGCCAAATTGATAGGATTTTGTGGGTAGTATCCGCTGAAAACTCTCAGAAGACAACACTCCTCTTACTAGGGAGACCTAGAGGTTTAACGGCTTGTTGCACGAGCTCAGTTCAATCGTGTTTCCCTGCGAAAGTGAGGTTAGGTCTTTTTCGAGAATAAAACTAGTTTTGCTCGAGGACGAGCAAAAGATAAGTTTGAGGGTATTTGTTCATATCATAATTTTGCATTATTATATTCCTCATTCTTATTCATTTTACAAATAAACAGGTGCTTTTGATCCATGTCTGCTACATAGTTGCAGGTTACAGGTTCTCAGAACAAAATAGTGAAAATGATGAAAAGACGATATAAAAGTGAGACTTCGACCAACAAATAGAAAATCTTTATCATGCCTACAGTTTGAAGAAGAAACGAAGATCAATGAACAATTTCACAAAGTACAAAGGCAGAATAAAGATTCAAGACTTCAACGCGAAGCAAACGATAAAAGTCCACAACATTATGCACTGTGGAAATCTGGAAGAAACTAGAAGACATTCTGAAGAACCAAATGAAGAAAAGTCAAGGAAAATGCAACATAAAATATACCAGAAAATTCCAGCCCGAGGCCCATCTATATGGCCGCGGATCCGCGGCCAAACATGGGTTTTGGCCGCGGTTCCGCGGCCATATGAAGCCCTTGTCGGTGCAATTTCGTGTCGGTACGGCGGTGCGTTGACTAGGCTTCTTAGGGGTAATTTTGTAAATGCAGATAGGGATCGAATGTAATCCTAGGGTTTCTATAATCTATAAATAGAAATCCTAATGCTCTTTTTGGAGCATGCCTCTTCTTGTGCCTCATTTTATTCATCTATTTCAGAATTTCAATTCTTGTAATGTTGAAGAGTGCATCAAATAAAGTAAGTCTTTTTCTTTATCTTGCCCTAGTTAAATTTTCTTTCCTATCCTAGTATTGATTTTTATTTATCTGCCCTAGTTATAATTTTAATTATTTGCCCGAGTTTAGATAATTAGGTTATTGAATTAAAATCATAAAACTGTATCTTTTTATAAATTCCCTAATGAGTGAGTAGTTCCTCACTTGTTAGGGTTAGGAATATGAGAGGTTTGAGAGATGAAAATCTCTCACCGCTTTCTTGCCCATCATACGTATTTATAGGACTCCATGCATACATACACACACCGCTCATTACGGCACCCTATCCCACGAGGTAGCGGTGATACCGTAGTTTAAAAGACCGGTTGTATATGTTTTCCATGGAGGTTAGGGTAAGAATTAAGAAAGGATGGAGAAGAACCTAGAGGAAGAAACATAGTTTCTTCCCGATGGTACTAATCCACTTTATTAATTATTACCATAACACCTAATAGATCATAATTAGGGCATAGAAAGCGGTGAGGAATATTGAATTTCCAAACTTAACATAAACCTAACCCTAGCAAGATTTTAATCAAAATCATTTCAGTTTTTAGTGAATAATCAATCCAACACCATTTGGAATTAACTCGTTAGAACAAATTGAGAATACACAAAATCCCTGTGCACCGACCCGTACTCACCGGCTAGCTACCAAGCGACGCCGTTCTTGATTGCGGTAATTAATTCTTTGATCTAAAAACTCTCACATTCAATCAACATCCTAAGGGCTTTATCAACACGTGATCACAAAACAGTATTCGTTAACATGTTAAGATAAAGTGAAACCAGATAGCATACTATCATATCAAGCAAGAAAGTCCTCTCTATATATATCCAAGCTTCCATTATAATATACATCACATGTACAACAATGGCCTCTAGGGCATACATATAACTAACAATCTCCCACTTGCACTAAGGCCAGCTGTTGTTGTCACGCCCCGCTTCCCAGAGTACGCTAAGATGGGCACGTGACATAGCCAACCATGCTACCTATGGTTAGGAAAAATCCCTCCACAGTCACATTACGGCTGTAGAGATAACAAGAACAGGAAAGTAAGCTAAACTATCTAGTACATGTCCACGAGCCAGAATGAATGAGTCAAGAAATAATGATATGCGGAAGAAAAAGATACAATAATGAAACACCTGGAAAGTAAAACTACATACCGACAGGAACTTCACCGTTCGGTCTAACAGCGGCAATACTCCTGATCAGTCTGCAACAAAGGTAGAAGGATCTGGGACATGCAAAACCCAGACGTCAGCGCGTCATAACATCAAGCAACAATATGTAAACAGGGTAGCAAGACATGCAAGTATAATCATAAATAGTACAGCAGGTGTAAAGCAATCTAAATCAGGGCAGTGAAAGGTAGCGTGCAGTGAGTAAACTAAACTGGTCAATTGGTTATCTACTCTCAAGTCTTTGAAATCAATTTGATGAATCATCGATGTAACTCAATAGTATCCCGTGCATACCCGGGACCACGGTCAAGATTCTCGGGCTGAATCCGAGACATGCCGCTAGGCACTAAAACAGGAAATATGTACGATGAATGATGTCAGCAGCATCATCCCAAGGCTGGCCTAGCCTCTAAAACGGATCAGTAAAGGTAGTACACTGTCGAGTTACAAATCAGGTTTCATCATTGATTTCCCCATACCCCCAAGTTGTGTATGTCAATTCAGGTATTCAGTAATCAAGAACTAATGCCAACACAGGATCAGGTAAGAGCAGGTTTGTCTGGATAGACAATAGGAACAGTCCGTAAGGACTACATGTCAGGTTTGTTGGCATTAGACACAAGATCAGGTAACGGGTCTAGCCATGGTACATCAGGTCAAGTCAAGTAGTGTACGGTACCATGTCGGATCAATCAATATGTGTGTAGCGAGTCAGGTCAAGGTGTAAAAGATATCATGTGTGTGCTCATAATCAGCTAGCATAATCAGGATTATAAATAATCAAGCATGGATACCATCAGAACAATAAACTGGCATATGTAATATGACATGCAAATAGGTACAGGTTAAATTATTAGACGTACGGTTATCAGTTTGGCTTAAGGAATACTTTTAACGTTTTAGGGATGCAGTATAACACATGTGAATGATGAAATCATATTAATATGTAATAAAACCATCTGGAGATGTGATGGATGCAAACGGGTATCAGAAAAGTTATAAAACTATAAAATGGTAATGTGGGATGTACAACTAAGCAATATTTGATATAAATATTGATATAATAATATTAATATGGAAAGTATATTCAAAGCGATTAATAACTATAGAAGTGGTATTGATTAACCATGTACAAGAAAGTTCCGTTCAGAAATTCACCGTCATCCTGATTTGTAAAATAGCTTAAAAATAACAAACGTTCTCCAAAAGGGACGTGTCTTATACCAAAACAAAGATAATTCAATAAGGTTTTCAGTTTTATAAGTATAAGTATCTCAGGTTGTCTCTACAAAAAGCTATGAACATTCGAAATTGAAAGTTTGCTGCTGGAATTTTCCTGGACAGCAGTTTAGAGACATATTCATTTGAATTTTACGTTACATAACAATTTATTTTGTAAGTAAATATTTCATAGAATTATACTACTCTGAGTTATCTTCACAACGAACTAAAGAACGTATACTAATGATTTTTCTATGATTTATAATGAATTTTATAAGGTAAGGTGTACAGTAAATTTCAGATTTATCGTATCCGCTTTGCGATGACGTTTCATGCGTAAACTATAATATTTTCAAATATATAATATTATAAAATGCAGATTATAAACTAATTAAAGATAATAATAAGAAATATTACGACGATATATATTTTAAATGATATGGATGCAGTATAATGTAAACTAGTATGTCACAAGATAAGTTTTCATGATCTAGATTTAAAATGATATAAACAGATGCAAACGGAACATCGAAACGTTATAAAATTAAACATGGGGTACTAGATTTAAACTATAGGTATGGTATTTATTTAAATAGGTATAAAATGAATTATAGCATGTAGCAAGATTAACTTGCCTAGACGGAACAAGAACAGATGTGTACGGAACGTCCTTCGTCGGCGAAATGTCGCGACGGGCGCACGGTACACGGAACGGTTCCAAACAACGCACGAGGGTGATCAAGCAAGTTAGGTACGTTCAGTGGATCACTCGAATCGTCAACGACGAGCACGGCTCTGGCGGAGATCACCGGAATCAAGAAATAAGATCAAGAAAAAGAAAGAAGAAGAAGAAGAGGCTACGTATTAAATAAGGAAAGAAAAATTAAATAAATAAAATACATATAATATATATATGCAGAGGAGAGAGAGAGAGAAAGGAGTTGTTAGTTTGTTAGGAAATTAGATTTAAAATTTTAAAAGATTTTTAGTTTTAAAATTTTAGATAAGAGGTTTCAGTTTATTAAAGAAATCGTATGAAAATATTTAAACTAAATTTTAAAATTAAATAAATTAAATTTTGGCGGGATACCAAAATATTTCAAAACGCGCCTGGGTCGGGTCTAATACTTTAGATTTAAAATATGAAAAATATGTGCGACTTTCAAAATTCAAAATGAATGCTCAGGTAACGAAAATGCATATCCCTAAGAACGGATGCACGTACATGCGTGTAGCCATCCAAAGACATCCGTTTCACTGAACGGGACGAGAACAAGATGCGCGGATGCTACCACGGGGTTAGGGGTATCATGCAGGCTATAAAATGCAATTTTAAATTATTTTACATGACCTAAAAGGTTATATGGTAAAATGCCAGTATGCAGTATACATGAGATACATGTGTCTATGTAACAAGTCAGGGTAATCTATAAATTTGAATCAAACAGGTTCATGCAAGCGGGTCGGGTCGAATGCAATGTAAAATGTAAAATACTATTCGCACCCAAAACACGATAAATCAGGATAATACCACAATTAGGGAAATACGAGAACTGGAATTGGTATAAATGAACTAGGGTGTTACATTATACCCAACTACAAAAGAATTTCGTCCTCGAAATTCCAAGAATAAGAAAGGATAAACAATCAACAAACTACAAGAATAGCTATGGAAACTTCTGTCGGATTTCATCTTCTCGTTCCCAAGTGGGTTCTCCATGCAAGCAATTACTCCAAGAAACAAACATAAGAGGGATAACTTTGTTCATAAGAACATTTTCTCTTCGATCCACAATTTACATCGGTCGCTCCTCAAAGGTTAAATCTTCTCGTACAGTCTGCTCCGAAAGATCCAATACATGTATTTCATCTCGAGCATACCTATGGGGTTGAGATACAAGAAACACGTCATGAACATTCTCCAAATATTGCGGTAACACCAAACGATACGCCACTTCTCCAATACGCTCCAAAATCTTAAAAGGTCCAACGAATCGAGGACTGAACTTTCCTCGACTTCCGTAACGGATCCCCCTCTAGTCGGTGACATCTTAAGAATACTAAATCACCTACAGTGAACTCTAGAGGTTCTCTCGACGTATCAGCCCAACTCTTTTGTCGGTCTTGTGCTGCCTTCACATGATTCCGGATAGTGTTAACCTTCTCAACTATTTGCATGACCAAATCCGGTCCCAACAATCTTCGTTCTCCAACATCGTCCCAACAAACAGGTGAACGACACTTGTGACCATATAATGCTTCGAATGAAGACATCTGAATAGTCGCTTGAAAGCTGTTGTTGTACGAAACTCCACCAAGTATAGATGATCCTCCCATGAACCCTGGAAGTCTAACATGCAAGCTCTCGACATGTCTTCAAGAGTTTGGATCGTTCTCTCCGACTGGCCATCTGTTTGAGGATGATAAGTTGTGCTAAATTTCCATCGAGTCCCCAAACTTTCCTGTAAGCTCCTCCAGAAGTGTGATAAGAATCGGGTGTCATGGTCGGACACGATGCTCATAGGTACTCCATGCAATCTCATAATCTCCAGTATGTACCGTTCTGCTGACACTTCCGTTGACTGACCAACTCGAAACGGTATGAAGTGAGCTGCCCTGGTCAATCGATCAACAATCACCCAAACTGCATTGTTGCCTTTTGGACTCCGCGGTAGAGCTGTCACGAAATACATGGTCATATGTTCCCACTTCCACTGAGGAATCGGAAGTGGTTGCAATAAACCAGCAACCCTTAATGTTCAGCTTTAACTTGCTGACACACCAAGCACTTTGCCATAAAGCGGGCAATCTCCCGTTTCACGCCTTCCCACCAGAAATGTTGTCGTATATCTCGGTACATCTTCGTGCCTCCTGGATGTACAGATTATGCTGAACTGTGCTCCTCCTTCATAACTTCTTCACGAATATCTCCTTTTGGCACACACAAACGGCTACCATACCGCAACGAACCATCTTCATGGATCAATAAGTCTGTTCGAAGTCCAGCTTCAACTTGTTCTCGAAACTTTTGCAATCTAGGGTCCTGCAATTGCGCTGCTTTAATATTCTCGATCAACGACGACTGTACTTGCAGCTGCAACAACTGTACCGAAGAATGCGGTAGCACAACTTCCAAATCGAATCTCCGAAAGTCTTCAATAGGTTTCTTCTGTGCAGTCAACATGTGAATTGCTGGCCACCGACTAAGTGCATCCTGCACAACATTAACTTTCCCCGGATGGTATTCAAGATCAAGGTCGTCGTCAGCCATCAGCTCCAACCACCTACGCTGCCTCTTATTAAGCTCCTTCTGTGTGAACACATACTCCAGGATTTTGTGATCGGTGAATACTTCGACCCTTTCGCCCAGTAAGTAGTGTCTCCAAATCTTCAAAACGAACATCACAGCTGCTAGCTCCAAGTCAGGAGTTTGGTAGCCCTTCTCATGGGTCTTCAACTGTCTCGATGCGTAAGCTATAATCTGTCCATACTGCATCAAAACACATCCCAAACCTTTCCCAGATGCGTTGCTGTGAATCACCAATCCTCCGGAACTGTCTGGCACGGTTAAACAAGAGCGGTTATTAACCTTTGCTTCAACACCTCAAAAGCTGACGCACACTTATTCGTCCGTACAAACGGTACCTCCTTGCGCGTAAGCTTGGTCAAGGCTCAGCCAAACAAGCAACATTCCCCACGAACTTTTTGTATTATCCTGCAAGTCCAAGAAACTTCTGATCTTTACAACGTTCTTCGGAATCGGCCAGTCTTGAACTGCTGCAATCTTCCCTGGGTAAACGGCGATTCCATCTCCAGCTACGACATGTCCCAAAACTTTACTTCTTCAAGCCAAAACTTGCACTTGCTCATCTTAGCATATAATCTTTCTTGACTCAGTGTCTGCAGTGCGATCTTCAAGTGTTCTGCATGCTCTTCAATGCTCCTCGAGTAGACTAGAATATCTTCAGCGAACACCACTATAAACTGGTCCAAGAATGGTAAAGGATTTGGTTCATCAAGTCCATAAATATCGCCGGTGCATTCGTGACTTCAAATGGCATCACTAAATACTTGTAATGTCCATACCAAGTTCGGAACGCAGTCTTAAAAATATCTTCTGATTTAACTCGGACCTGATGATATCCGGACCGCAAATCCAGCTTCGAGAATACCCTCGCGCCACTAAGCTGCTCGAACAATTCGCCAATGCGAGGGATCGGGTACTTGTTCTTAATAGTCACCCGGTTTAATTCTCGATAATCGATGCACATCCTCCTTGTGCCATCTTTCTTCTTGACTAGAAGAACTGGAGCTCCCCAAGGTGAATTGCGCGAATTCAACCCTTCTCTAGCAATTCGGTAGCCTGCTTCTTTACTTCTTCCAACTCCACTGATGCCATTGGATAATACGCCTTTGAGTTTGGCGCTGCACCAGGAAATAGATCAATCGCAAACTCCACATCTCGTTTGCGGTAACCCGAGATGTCCTCGAACACATCCATGAACTCTCATAATATAGCCGGCGCTTCTTCCTTAATAACTTCCATCGACGAAAGAACACTGTTTGTCGGCCTAGCCCTAAATTCGACTGGCCCGACCGAACTACTTCCTCCATCAAAACAAACTCCGGATGTCTGGGAATCTGGAAGTTCGCTTTCCTTTCTCTACAATCACAGTGAGCGTGGAAGGTGCCAAGAAAAATCCATTCCTAAGACCACAACAAACAAGGAGTGCACCAGAATTGAATAATTCCAATGCGGAAAGATAAGAACAAGTAGGATACCAAGATGAATTAATCCGAAATCAAGATACTGAAGAGGATTAAGCACGGTAAATAGGGTTCAAGCTGGTAATAAAACAAAAACTGGTAAGCAATGAAACCGAGAGAAGCAAGGTAGTATAACGATCATGGAATAAGGAAGTGAATCAAGACCAGGACTCCAAGTTACTTAAATAGAGTACTGCATTGTAACCATGCTGCAGTTCATGGGTACAAATACATAACTCCACTCAAGTCGCCCAAATCCTAGTATCAGAATCAAGAATAGGGAGAGTCAATAGAAAACCAAAAGGGTTTCAAGTCGAGATGCAAAGTGGTTTGCATATCGTCAAGGCGAAGCATAAAAGAAGGATATGATTCAAGAATCACAATAATCAAGATGGCAGGACATGTTCCTAATCACGAGTATTCTGATTCGTGTATTGGGTCCAATACCCAACTACAAAAGAATCAAACCCGATTAACCTATATCCCATGTCTCTGATACCAAAAGAACCATGTCACGCCCCTCTTCCCAGAGTACGCTAAGATGGGCACGTGACATAACCAACCATGCTACCTATGGATAGGAAAAATCCCTCCACTGTCATATTACGGCTGTATAGATATCAAGAACAGGAAAGTAAGCTAAACTATCTAGTACATGTCCATGAGCCAGAATGAATGAGTCAAGAAATAATGATATGCGGAAGCAAAAGATACAATAATGAAACACCTGGAAAGTAAAACTACATACCGACAGGAACTTCACCGCTCGGTCTAACAGCGGCAATACTCCTGATCAGTCTGCAACAAAGGCAGAAGGATCTGGGCCATGCAAAACCCAGACGTCAGCGCGTTATAACATCAAGCAACAATATGTAAACAGGGTAGCAAGACATGCAAGTATAATCATAAATAGTACAGCAGGTGTAAAGCAATCTAAATCAGGGCAGTGAAAGGTGGCATGCAGTAAGTAAACTAAACTGGTCAATTGGTTATCTACTCTCAAATCTTTGAAATCAATTTCACTACTACAAAGAAGGGTTGCCCCTACGGATTTATCCGTAGGGGAAAACCACTGCCCCTACGGATATATACGTAGGGGCGTAAAAATACCCCGTAGGTGCAAAGGCCGCAGGTGCAAGTTGAGGCCCTGGACTTGTCCCTACGGTTAAATACTTGCCCCTACGGCTATGTATGTAGGTCCAGCTTTCCCTACGGATTACGCCGTAGGGTATAAGATTTTATATTATTTACGGTTTATTTTAATAAATTACTTGGACCTACGGCTATACCCGTAGGGGCATGTACTAAACCCTACGGATATATTCGTAGGTACTTTTCCGTAGCGGCACAAATTCAGGATTCCTGATATTTGCCCCTACGGATAACGCCGTAGGGGATTTTCAGTTGCCCCTACGGATATATTCGTAGGGGGATTCCCAAACACCTGGCACTGACATCTGGGGAAAATATCAGTTACTGCTGATATTTAGCCCCTACGGATATATCCGTAGGGGTAACATGTAGGCCTACGGATTAATCCGTAGGTACATATTGTCTGTAATTTTTTTTAAAAAATGGCCTGCTTGATTTTTTCCCGTCCTGTGCACAATAATGTATACATCAATCAAATCATATATTGCAGTATTCATAATCACATCTCACGCATATATATAATATACAAAAGAAACACAAAAACTGAATATGATATAAATACATACCAATATCAATATCGTTTCAAAATGTAGTACAATGTGTATGATATAAATAAATACATGTTTCAAAAAAAAAGAACCAAAAATCTACCCTAGCTCGGTCCTGCTCCTCGGTCAATAAACTCTGCAATTCGTCGCGAGCGGGAGTCTGAGTGGGCGGTGGAGCTACAGGAGCTGTCTGCGGAACCGCAGCCGAAGGAGATGCGTGTGGAGGCTCGGCCGATCTACCCTGTCGCGTCTGGATATAACGTGTGTAAGAAGCGTGTAAGAACTGTTTATTATTCGAATTCGTATCATTATTAAGTTATTTCGAAACCCTGTTTGGATATCTAGTTTGGAAAAGCGTTGTTTATTTCAATTACATATGTATGTATGATTAATAAAACATAAGTCTACAACCAAATAAGCTCAGGCTATGTACTGATATTGGATATGTTGATATCTATAATATGACATTATATTTTACTATTAAGTAGTATACATACCAGCATCCCATTCAACTCCTGAACGGTGGCCTTCAAGCTCTCCTGTTCCTGCTGGATACGTCGTTAACTGGAGACGGAGGAAGTAACCACCGGGGTGGTGTCCAACCTCATATGGGCCCTGCTAGAGCCCAGTCCTCGGCCTATCTCCAAACCTCCGTGGTGCCGTCCGTGTGCGGCGTCCAGGACTGGGGTCAGCAGCCTCGAATGTTGCCTTACCCCTAGCAACTGTCAGAACATTATATTTAGCACATACTGGTCTATAAAATTGACAAGAAATACCAAAATCAACAAATTCAAAGCCTTACCTACAGAGATAGAAGATGTGCTCCTCTGGTATCTGCATGTATCAAAATTTGAATAATATTAATTAATTTCAGTACATACATACTAACAAGGTAAACTCGCATATAGTGCTGCTTACACATATGACAGGGAGTGAACAAGCTCTTGTAGATCATCAAGCGCAAATCTAATCTCATCAAGCAGCCCATGATAATGAGTTGGACGACTAAGAGCAAAAGAAATGTGTGTATATTTATGATATAGCATTCTAAATCAATATACATGCCCTATATAATATATAAACATACCTGGAGGAACGGGAGTGGCCTCTGTCCCTGATATGGACGCATCACCAACAACTAGACAATCAAACATTGACAATATAAGTAATTTTGACATAAACATGCATGGATATCTATAATATTACATTCAAAATGGATATTAGAGAGCGCACCTGCAGTGAGAAGTGGTAAAAGTATCACCCAACTAGAGTGTAATTTACAGAATCAGTTGAGACTCTTAAAAGTCATAGAAGAACCCGACCTGCACAAATCTGATGTATGCTTTCCATTGGACACTAAGAAGTCTCTAAAGGGAAAAGCCTATGTGAAAGCCATCATTAGTTCATATCAGAAGATTGATGCTGAAACAGAGAACGAGAAATGTCATTTTTTTCTTCTTCCGCCACATTACTGTCTTCTCCTTCTGCCACATTACTGTCTTCTCCTTCTTATGATGTGCGCGTGCAAATTCAATGACTATATTGAGAATATGGATTAATAGTGGGTAGGAAAAGTATTTCTCAAATGGCTTTTGCGTCTTAAAACCATAAACTACTAAGTAATGACATACATAATTTTTTTAGTATAAAGGTTGTTATTTTAAGTTTTCCCTTATAGAGATATGATCTAACTGCATCTATCAACTATAAGTGTGCAGAAAATTATGATAAGAAATCATAAGAAAGGGTCGTAGCCATGCATAACTTTGAATCTACATACCAAATCATGCAAAAGCATGCACTTATTGCCACCTTGCCTTAGAATATAAAATATCTTGGAAGACTATAAGCGAGCATTTAAATCTCGATAGCTTTTGACTTCAACATATATTTTTCTCAAGTACCATGAAATATACTTGCTCCGTATAAACCGTTTTCAGGAAGATGGATTAATAATGACAAATTATCCATTGTGGCTCACTAGGTTAGCATTTTCTCTTCTATTGACCATCTTTCTAATCAGCTTGGTAAATTTATTCGGAACCGGCTGCGAATCATTAAAAGACGTGCATAAGAAAGAGAACTAAAATACAGATATATAGCATACCGATACATCGAAACTTCATAGTTGCGATGGCAATCCAGAGATATTTATTTCTACACACGTGGTGCGCGTGCGAATGCGTCAGGCATCATGGACAAATATTTCAGAACATGGAAAGTATTGTTCGTATAAAGTAATTAAAACTTTTAAACACCTTGGGTAGATATTTTCTTAGTTGATGCAATCATATCATGAGGACTAAATTTAAGCTATTATACATATGCTTATGTATTTTTCTAACCTAAAATATCACACACACACAGAGAGAGAGAGAGAGAGAGAGAGAGAACACCTGGTAGGTAAAAAAATCAGGTAGCAGGATCCTGAAGAAATAGAGTCCATAGCAATGCTCATCATCATCATCCATGATCACTTTGATAATATTTTTTCAAAGGGATCACGGATGATGATGATGAGCAATGCTATGGACTCCATTTCTTCAGGATCCTGCTACCTAATTTCTCTATCTACCTGGTGTTCTACCCCTCTCTCTCTCTCTCTCTGTGTGATATATTAGATTAGCTATAATACATAAGCATATATATAATAGCTTAAATTTAGTCATCATGATATGATTGCATCAACTAAGAAAATATCTACCCAAGGTGTTTAAAAGTTTTAATTACTTTATACGAATAATACTTTCCATGTTCTGAAATATTTGTCCATGATGCCTGACGCATTCGCACGCGCACCACGTGTGTAGAAATAAATATCTCTGGATTGCCATCGCAACTATGAAGTTTCGATGTATCGGTATGCTATATATCTGTATTTTAGTTCTCTTTCTAATGCATGTCTTTTAATGATTCGCAGCCGGTTCCGAATAAATTTACCAAGCTGATTAGAAAGATGGTCAATAGAAGAGAAAATGCTAACCTAGTGAGCCACAATGGATAATTTGTCATTATTAATCCATCTTCCTGAAAACGGTTTATACGGAGCAAGTATATTTCATGGTACTTGAGAAAAATATATGTTGAAGTCAAAAGCTATCGAGATTTAAATGCTCGCTTATAGTCTTCCAAGATATTTTATATTCTAAGGCAAGGTGGCAATAAGTGCATGCTTTTGCATGATTTGGTATGTAGATTCAAACTTATGCATGGCTACGACCCTTTCTTATGATTTCTTATCATAATTTTCTGCACACTTATAGTTGATAGATGCAGTTAGATCATATCTCTATAAGGGAAAACTTAAAATAACAACCTTTATACTAAAAAAATTATGTATGTCATTACTTAGTAGTTTATGGTTTTAAGACGCAAAAGCCATTTGAGAAATACTTTTCCTACCCACTATTAATCCATATTCTCAATATAGTCATTGAATTTGCACGCGAACATCATAAGAAGGAGAAGACAGTAATGTGGCAGAAGGAGAAGACAGTAATGTGGCGGAAGAAGAAAAAAATGACATTTCTCGTTCTCTGTTTCTGCATCAATCTTCTGATATGAACTAATGATGGCTTTCACATAGGCTTTTCCCATTAGAGACTTCTTAGTGTCCAATGGAAAGCATACATCAGATTTGTGCAGGTCGGGTTCTTCTATGACTTTTAAGAGTCTCAACTGATTCTGTAAATTACACCCTAGTTGGGTGATATACTTTTACCACTTCTCACTGTAGGTGCGCTCTCTAATATCCATTTTGAATATCGATAATATTACATTCAAAATGGATATTAGAGAGCGCATCTGCAGTGAGAAGTGGTAAAAGTACCACCCAACTAGAGTGTAATTTACAGAATCAGTTGAGACTCTTGAAAGTCATAGAAGAACCCGACCTGCACAAATCTGATGTATGCTTTCCATTAGACACTAAGAAGTCTCTAATGGGAAAAGCCTATGTGAAAGCCATCATTAGTTCATATCAGAAGATTGATGCTGAAACAGAGAACGAGAAATGTCATTTTTTTCTTCTTCCGCCACATTACTGTCTTCTCCTTCTGCCACATTACTGTCTTCTCCTTCTTATTATGTGCGCGTGCAAATTCAATGACTATATTGAGAATATGGATTAATAGTGGGTAGAAAAAGTATTTCTCAAATGGCTTTTGCGTCTTAAAACCATAAACTACTAAGTAATGGCATACATAATTTTTTTAGTATAAAGGTTGTTATTTTAAGTGCGCGTGCAAACTCAATGAAAGTTAGGTTTGAGGATACCCATGTATGAGTTGTATTCTATATATGTGTGTTTCGATTTATGATTTCGCTTAAGTGTAGGGTTGTTTTTACTTAAAGAAGTATCACCATTTACTATATATAAAAAAATATAGCAAACTAGGATTGGTATTCAAATCCCAGTCCAGATTGGTATTCAAAATTTATTTAATTAGTTTGTGATCCACATCATTTGATTCGTTGCTTGAGGCATCAATGTAGGCACAAATATCGGCGACGAGGAACTCGACGAGGAAGAACGAGGGCGGTGGCGGGCTGAGAACGGAGGGCGCGCGGTGGCGACGAAGAGAAAATTGGAGACGCGGGAACGAGAGAAAATTTTGGGAACGAGAGGGAAAGATATCGAGGCGTATATTGGTATCGATGGGAATATGAAGGTTTCATATTATCATCGAGTATCATATATTGGTTTTAACCTGAATATCTTGAGTCGCTCTCTAATTATGCGTTTGTTGTGCATTCGTGTTGTATGTGTAACATGATTTTAAACCATTGAGATCAAGATTGATAGAACTGATCATCCTACATTGCAATAGCATTCATCGACCAAAAATAGATTGCGGTCTGGATATGGCATATTGGCAGATGTTACCTATATGCATAAATCTTATGTCTAATGACCATAAGATTGTCGGAGACAGTTTTGATGTTTTGTGGGTTTGGTTTTATACTTGGGACAATCCAATGTTGACACACACACATAAATAACAAATTAAAGTAAACTAACTAAGAGGCATGTTTGAGTTTTATACTGGGATCACAAATAGCATGATGGCTGCAAACAGGTTGCTTGAATACTTGCAGACAATCCAATGTTGCCTCGCCATTTCTATAAATTTTAAACTCCCTGGAAAATTATCATCACTTAGGATTACTTTAGGGCCAGTTTGGTTGCTTCTTGCTTGTGATTCAACATTCAGCTTTTTGTTGATTTGGAACTCAGAGAGTGTTGCAAAACAAATCCAAAACTAAATAAACCTTAAACTAGCTACAGAGAAGGCAAACAGCAAACCCCATGAAGTTTGGCTTTCAAGGGTTTTCCCACTAAAATACACTTAGATGCAGCACTTTAAGGAAGCTTGCAGCAATATAAAAACTTTTAGGTAGTTTAGTGAAAAACTGCAGTGCTTCAAGATTGTTTAAGTTTTATGTGTGCTTAAGCTGTCATACAGAAATTATCGTTGCAAAAATGTTCGCAACCCTAGCTTTTCCAGCAACGATACTGGAATACGAGCCTCAGATATGCCAGCTTAGGAATCAAAATAAGAAAGAGATTTGGGGTTATCCTAAGTCCAAAGTCAAACGGGCTCGAGAAATATATAAACCCAAAAAAATGACTGCATAAAGATCTCATAAAGATGAAAAGGATGTTATGCAAGCTCTGAACAAATCTTGAACGGAACTTTCACAAGAATTTACAATACCCGACCAGAATCCAATCCTGAGTTTGATGAAGCTTCAGGCCTTCAGCTTCCCCACAGAAAATAGTTAGGGCAAACCCTTTGCAAAACCATAGCTTTCATGCAGAGATGACGCTCAGAACATGCCAGCTTCCAAACACATTGAATAATACATAATCTCCCATACTCTCTCTCTCTCAATCAGACAGTTTATATTTGGATTTGAATTTAGGAAAAGAAATAAGATGGCTACAAACCAGCTTGCCTTGCCAATCTCATAACTATAAAGCTCATAAAAGTGGAAGCTTGAGGGCAAGCCATCATCGCCTCCATTCAATTGAAGCCAAATCATCCACAAAAAATAGAAATAAATATAATAATTGATCGATAGGCAAAATTGCAAAAACCTATTCAGATTTTTGCATGAAAAAATAAGAGATGTAAATTAAGTAAAAGATTACCAAATGAAATTATCCCATCACTTGAACCCCCTCTCAAGACATTTTAGCAAAAATTCCCCCAGTAATTTTCTTCGGTTTAACCGTTTTATATCATAGAAGAAAGATAAATTTCAAATGTATATACATGCATACACACACACACATCATATACACAGTTTTTGAATGTTGCCAGAATTTCAACGGTAATTCTAGATTTTTCCAAACTCTGAAGGCTTCACAAAAATTTTAAATACAGATAATAATATGATTGAACAGATCAATCACCATTTTTTTAATGAGGATCAACTGAAACCCCAAACAGAGCAAGCAAATTACAAAGATCCCAAAACCCTGCGTGGCCCAGCCCCAGCCCCAGCCCCCGCCCCCAGCCCCAGCCCCAGCCCCCAGCCCCAGCCCAACCCTAACCCCAGCGTGGCCAGCTAAACCCCAACACCAACCCTAAGGCAAACCCTAACCCCAGCCCCACCCCAGCAGCAGCCGAACCCCAACCCTAACCCTACCCTGACCCCGACCGCGACCGCGACCGCGACCCCTGCCCAACCCCAACTCGCGCGCGCAACCCCAGACCCAGCCATGAACCCTAAGCCCAAAATAATCCAAAAATTCTTTAATTTACCTCGAGATTTACTCACCTGAACGGCTGCTGCTGGGGCTGGGGCGACGACCTGAACCGCGGTGGCGACGAGAACTGCGGTGGCGACGAAACCGGCGGTGGCGACGAGGAGAATGACGGTGGCGACGACGGCGTGGCGATTTGGGGATTTTTCTCGCGCCAGATCGAGAGAGAGAGAGAGAAAGTGAGCGTAGGCGATCGGTCTGGGGTCTTAATAAATCGATATTTACTTGTCCCTACGGATATACCCGTAGGTCCTTTGTTTGCGCCACCGTAGGGGCAAACACCAAATTAAGAATAAATTTTTTTATTCTTGAACGTCAGTGCCCATAGGGGCAACCCTTTAGCCCTACGGATTAATCCGTAGGGCCAAGTAAAATCTGCCCCAACGGATAATTCCATCCGTAGGGGCAACCCCCTATTTTACTAGTGTTTGATGAATCATCGATGTAACTCAATAGTATCCCATGCATACCCGGGACCACGGTCAAGATTCTCGGGCTGAATCCGAGACATGCCGCTAGGCACTAAAACAGGAAATATGTACAGATGAATGATGTCAGCAGCATCATCCCAAGGCTGGCCTAGCCTCTAAAACTGATCAGTAAAGGTAGTACACTGTCGAGTTACAAGTCAGGTTTCATCATTGATTTCCCCATACCCCCAAGTTGTGTATGTCAAGTCAGGTATTCAGTAATCAAGAACTAATGCCAACAAAGGATCAGGTAAGAGCAGGTTTGTCTGGATACACAATAGGAACAGTCCGTAAGGACTACATGTCAGGTTTGTTGGCATTAGACACAAGATCAGGTAACGGGTCTAGCCATGGTACATCAGGTCAGGTCAGGTAGTGTACGGTACCATGTCGGGTCAATCAATATGTGTGTAGAGAGTCAGGTCAAGGTGTAAAAGATATCATGTGTGTGCTCATAATCAGCTAGCATAATCAGGGTTATAAATAATCAAGCATGGATACCATCAGAACAATAAACTGGCATATGTAATATGACATTCAAATAGGTACAGGTTAAATTATTAGACGTACGGTTATCAGTTTGGCTTAAGGAATACTTTTAACGTTTTAGGGATGCAGTATAACACGTGTGAATGATGAAACCATATTAATATGTAATAAAACCATCTGGAGATGCGATGGATGCAAACGGGTATCCGAAAAGTTATAAAACTATAAAATGGTAATGTGGGATGTACAACTAAGCAATATTTGATATAAATATTGATATAATAATATTAATATGGATAGCATATTCAAAGCGATTAATAACTATAAAAGTGGTATTGATTAACCATGCACAAGAAAGTTCCGTTCAGAAATTCAACGTCATCCTGATTTGTAAAATAGCTTAAAAATAACAAACGTTCTCCAAAAGGGACGTGTCTTATACCAAAACAAAGATAATTAAATAAGGTTTTCATTTTTATAAGTATAAGTATCTCAGGTTGTCCCTATAAAAAGTTATGAACATTCGAAGTTGAAAGTTTACTGCTGGAATTTCCCTGGACAGCAGTTTAGTATCTCATACCCAACATCCCGAAGAGTCTCTCAAATTATATCTGAGGAATGGCCTTTGTGAGTGGATCCGCAGTGTTGTCCTTCGTATCAACTCTCCTGACCTCGATCTCCTGGCGATCAACTATCTCCCGGATCAGGTGATACCACCTCAGAATATCTCTAGACTTCTGATGGGACTTGGGTTCCTTGGCCACAGCCACAGCTCCATTGTTATTACAATACAAAGGTATTGGATGCTCAATGTATGGAACCACACCAAGTTCAGTGATGAACTTCTTCATCCAGACAGACTCTTTGGTAGCATCGTTGGCAGCGTTGTATTCAGCCTCCATCGTCGAGTCTGCAACGGTTTCCTCTTTGGAACTCTTCCAACACACCGCCGCTCCATTGAGGGTAAAGACAAATCCCGAGTGTGACTTAGAGTCGTCCTTATCACTTTGGAAGCTCGAATCGGTAAAGGACTCCACCTGGAGTTCACCGTTACCATACACCAAGAACATCTCCTTAGTCCTTCTCAAGTACTTGAGAATGTTCTTCACAGCTATCCAGTGACTCTCTCCAGAATCTGCTTGATACCAACTCACTGCACTTAGTGAGTATGCTACATCAGATCTGGTACATAGCATCGCGTACATGATAGAGCCTACTGCTGAAGCATAGGGTATACCTTGCATGCGAGCTCTCTCCAAATCAGTCTTGAGAGACATCTCTTTGGAGAGAGTGAGTCCAGAGATCGTGGGTAAGTTCCCACGCTTGGATTCTTCCATACTAAACCTCTTTATTATGGTGTCAATGTACCTGGATTGGGACAATCCCAGTATCCGTCTAGATCTATCTCAATAGATCTTAATTCCCAGTATCCAGGAGGCATCACCAAGATCTTTCATTGAGAATCATTGTGATAAGAAGAGCTTGACCGATTGCAGCATAGGAACATCATTTCCTATCAAGAGTATGTCATCGACGTACAATACGAGGAAGACAACCTTACTCTCTGCAACATTTTTTTATATACAAGGTTCATCTACTTTTTTGATGAAGTCAAACTCTTTGACTACAACCTCAAAGCAGATGTTCCAACTCCGCGATGCCAGTTTTAACCCGTAGATGTATTTAAGCAACTTGCACACCTTTCCGCTACTCCCACTATCTACGAAGACCTCTGGCTGAGTCATGTTCACGCAGTCTTCTAAATCACCATTTAGAAAGGCGGTCTTAACATCCATCTGCCAGATTTTGTAGTCATGGTATGCAGCAATGGCAAGTAGGATCCGGATGGACTTAAGCATAGCCACTGGAGAAAAGGTTTCGTCATAATCCACACCTGGTCGTTGACGAAAACCCTTTGCAACAAGTCTAGCTTTGAAAGTCTCAACTTTTACATCTACACCAAGTTTCTTCTTAAAGATCCATTTGCTCCCAATGGGTTCTACCCCTTCAGGAGAAACTTCCAAAGTCCATACTTTGTTGGTGTACATGGATTCCATCTCAGATCGCATTGCATCCAGCCATTTCACAGAGTCACCACTCGTGATGGACTGCTCAAAACTAGTCGGGTCATCATCTTCCATGATACAATCATCGCTTCCACCATCGATGAGAAAACCGTAGTATCTCTCAGGTGGTACTGGATCGGCGGAGAGCTGGGCTTCGTCGGGAACTACTGAATCCTCTGGTTCCAATAAATCATCAGTTGTAGTTGTAAGTGCACGGCGGCGCCCCGGCCGTCGATCCGACGGCCAAATGCAGAAACGGTGATAAACTTTAAATTTTGCGGACTTAGCAAACCGGCACCACCGCGCACTAAACCCCGGATCGTGCCATTAAACTAGATCTAGCTAACTACAAGACGGGTTAGAGATGTACCGAATGATCTGAGTCCTTCGGTCTTCGTCTCCACTCCGATCTCCCGCGGATGCTTTGTCCGTCATCTCCTCGTTGTCGCCTCTTCGCCGGAAGGGCACCACATCGCCTGCATCTTTTACGGGCTCCCACCTCAATACCGAGGCAACTCGGGCGCGAAGCTGGCGAGTCGACGCGTCCAAGATTTGCTGTAGAATGCGTAGTGTAGAACCTATGTCTCATTTGGGGTTTGTTGCCTTTTGTAGATGATGGAGGAATCAAGATAAGAAAAATGGTGCTTGCATTTTTCTAGTATGAAATGAGATGAACAAATTTTTCCCTCTTCAAAATGATCCTCTCCTCTTCTTCTCTCTTTTCTAATGAAAACCTTCTCACTTTAGAAAATGGTGGAGCAAAGAATATGAAGCATGAAGGGAGGTGATGGTAGTGTAATGGTGGAGGGTGACCATAACCAAAACATTATCATTACCAAAACTCAAATCAACCTCAAATCCATTCTTATCACAATAAATGCATGAAAAGCAAAGATGCTTTCATAATCAATCATCTTGCAAATAAATCCTCCACAATGTGTTATTTGCAAACTTGCAAATAACCCCCTCCATCGGAAAAGTCCGGCCGGGAAAGAACAAAGGAAAACCGGCCGGAATGGAATGCAAACTGGCAACTCCAGAAAACTGGTCCCGTAATAAATTACAGGAAAACCCCGATACTGTGCATACACACCCGCATCTGTATTCCGTCCGGATACAAATGCAATGAGACAAAATCTACACTGTACTATACTAGGATCCGGCTTAAGCCAAAGCCGGCTAGTAATATCCGTCCGATCCTGATCCGTGCAATACCGCACGTATCTGATCGAACCCTGCCATATAACCATACGGCCACTAGTACAAACTGTCCGATCCTGATCCGTGCAATACCGCACGTATCTGATCGGACCCTGCCATATCTCCATACGGCTGTTCATATCAGAATATTGCATTTTATACCGCCCATTCTTACGCTCATGCGTTTATAGGTAGGTGCTTTTAATCCGTGTTTGTTACATGTTTATAGAATACAGGTTTCCAGTACAAATATTGCAAATCAAGACGAAATCTCCAAGAATACCGCGCTTAAATCCCCTAATAAACGTTGTTGCCGATTGTCTAGCTTCAATTGGTCAAGACTCGGCTCAAAGGTTTTGAGTACGGATTTCTTAGCTTACAACCTCATATTTTCCTTAACAACTTTATACTTGCAGATAAAACACATAGGTTAGATCAAACACATACAGATTCTTTATTGACTCGTCTAAGACAAGAAGGTAAGATACCACCATCTCCCTGTGGACCGACCCGTGCTCAACCAGCTAGCTGCATAGCGACACCGTCCTGATCGCGGTTATACTTAAATTCTTTGAACATCCGACACGCTCTTGGCGTGCGATCAACGGCCTCTACAGCGTTTCGCCCGAAAGCTTGAGTAACTGTAAGTATGGTGGACTCTAAAGACTCGTCAATACTATGGCTGTTGATTTAACCACTAGCACGTCAGAGGTATAAGCCAATACGTGACGGGCCACCAGCTATTGACCAAAAGGGACGTCGATGAGCGAACTCATCCTGACACCCTACTGAGCCTGTCGGTGACAATATCCGTACAGTCCGGTCCGTTCGTCTATGAGCATCGCATTCGGGCCTAGGGGGTTGGTAAAAGTCAGACCCCCAAAAGCGGTACAAGTCGTGTCGGAGTGTAGCCCAGAACACCCTGAGATACTACTGGAATACCTACCAGTAAATCTCCTGCCTTGGCCAAGGTCTTCGTGTAATGGCTCTCCTAGACACAGCGCGACCTCACCCCCAATACCGGGAGAGACGAACCCCCGACTAAAACCTATTTGCACGACTCCTTTGAGCCGTGGTAGGGTAGTAATCAAAGCACAGTGGGAACTCACACGAGACAAATGACGATCCCCAGGTCGATGAACTAACCTGTACACATGTCACCAGGGAACTGCTATCTGACGTCAGGTATAAGACCAACTAGCATGTTCCCGGCGAGTCCTGTCCGGTGTACTCATAACCCAATGAGCACCTGTATACATCTTAGGTGAACCAACTGACACCAGTGGCTTGTGAGACCGGCCACCGCCCCTCGTCGGGGTCTCGACTGTATACACTAGTCTACTCTGGAGAATCGATGCCCTGTCTCGAAACTCCCACGACTAGGGACCTTTTAAGGATATGCTTATAGACTCCAGCTCTCACTTATATGATCACCCTCATACTGTTGGCAGTCAAGCAAGAATCCTAGGGGCTCTATCAACGTGCAATAGCGACATGTCAGGTCACCTAAAGCAGTACACGATGATAAAGGTAAACCAGATAGCATACTATCATCACGAGTAAGACTGTCCTACCGGGATAGGTCCTCCCTCAATCATTGCAATCACGTGCCTGTGATCCAATAATTGACTCTGAGGGCACTATCTCCAACAATCTCCCACTTGCACTCAAGGCTAATTATTGCGATGTCGCATACTCACAGCCCGTGTGATACCGAACACCCAACTCCTCTACTAGTCAGTCTCACAAATCCCGTTTGTGAAACTATTGCGTTCGAGGAATAGCCTCAGTGAGTGGATCTGCCTTGATGTTTCTTTCTATGTCTCTCTCTATATCTCAAGTTCGCGGAGAAAGCCATCTCCCGAAATGAGCAATACCTGTCTTAGAATGTCTGGATGTCTGATGGGACTTAGCTCATAAATGAACTCCAAATCCAAACTTCTTAGACTGTATCGTCAACTGAACTTAATCAGTATCCTGCGCCATGCCACCCTCAGTATTGCCTTGGATCACCTGTCCAAAATACTGCCCCTCGTCAGAAGGAAAAATATAACTCTGACGACCTCCTTGTCGTCCAGGTCACCTTGGAAGCCTGGAATGATAACTGTTTCCCGAATGGGGCTTTCGTTATCATATTCCTAGAACAGCCACTTATGTTCTAAAACTGCTTCCGACTGTTCCTCCAGGATTGGATCAATATCAACTTATTGCATCTAGTGCAAGAACAACATCTGGTGTGGTACTTGACATCTCATGATTGACTCAATTGCCTAAGCAAGTGATCTGCCAATTATGAACATCCCTCTCCCCTTTAGTCTGTAAGACACCTTTCGAGAGGGTGACTCCATTACCTGCAGGTACACTACCATGCCAGGAGTCGTCCATTCTAAATACTCTTAGAATGCTGTCTAAGTACTCTGATTGGGAAACCACCCAAATCTAGATCTAAAACCATAGATCTAGTAACCAGTATGTCTATTATAATGTCCAAGTCCCTTGTGGAGAAACCACTGTGTGACGACCAAAATATAACCGATCGTAGTATAGGAATATCACTTCCTACTACCTTCTCAACAGATCCATCCCCTATTCTGATGACGTCAAACCTATGACTGTCACATCAGAAATAGATGATCTATCTCCGCTACATCTGCTTTAGTCTATAAATAGACATAAGCCTGATGTCCACCAATGCTTCCGCTGCTCCCACTGACTACGACAACCCTCTGGCAGATTCATATAGACGTGCACTTCTAAAGCTAGTTTAGAACGACGCTATACTCATCCTCCTGCCGGGTCTCACAGCCTGGAACAACAACAATTGCAAGTGTGGGTAAACAAGAACTTCCATGTCACCATCCTTGAGGCTACCGGAGTACCTCTCGGGTGCCGGAAGTTACCCACCGTATCTGCGGAGTGGCCAATGGAATGTCAAATCAGATTGAATCTTTAGGTTCCTTATCAAATCTTCAGTAATCGTTTGCGGTTCTGGAATCACTTCCAGCTCTACCATACTCCCACTACTGTTTTTGAAAAAATCTATTTTTAATAAAACTGTGGCGAGTCTAGAACAATATTTCTATTGATCTGCCAGATGGTAGAAAGTCAACCCTCGTCACAGCCTGGGTCAACCCACAAACAGCCATTACAGAAACGTGCCTTGAGTTATCCAGAGTCTGGTTTTAATCATAAGCCAGAAAACTCCCCGTACCTTAACAACGTTAAGATATGAACTGTTCTATATCCAATATAGAACCAGAGGCACTGATTTAATTGAACCAGATTCAAATCATGCAGCTGTCTCCAGTGCATGTCAACTAAATGGAGAGAGGCCGATTAGCGTTACTCAACTTAGGAATGCTTCTAATTATGAGTAACCTGAAAGAGAAGCAATTTCTCTTTATCATTACTATCAACTGAATACCATACACAAGTATCTACATCTTCGATCACTTTGAAGAATCCCGATTCTTGCTACACCTGGTTCTCTACTCTATCAAATACCTATAACTCCTCAAAACTTAGACTCTGTGTTTCTACGAAACACATGTCTAAGAACTAGAGAAGTTAAAAGTAAACAGAATATAGTATGAGGACCAACCCCTCTGTCCTAATGGACACTGGACAACATACAATACTCTCTATAAGTCCGCTGAGTCTAACAACTCTTTCACTGTGTGTCGTAGGTTGAAAACTGTACTTATAGTTAAGAAGAATTACACCGCTGTTTAATGCTCCTTACCTAACCATCCACTGATATAGGTAAATGTCATCGACATAATATCAAAAGGTATATCTCACTCTATGAAAATAGACGTACAGATATATCAATTTGAAATTGGTGCAAAACAGCGGATATTCAAAACCAAACATTTGCCAACCGGCAAACAGCCCAGGTGATCTCCTCAAATATCACCGATTACAACGAATCCCGATATAATGAGGATGATCACCCAATTCCCAATGACTTACTCCCACTCATCATCTGTAAAACCATACAGACGTGAGAATCATACCTGGTAAATACATACCCTGGAGTAAGTATTCAATCGGGAAATCAGTTTTCTTTTAACATTACACAGTGAAACTGAAACATTGAAATGTTTCGGTGGGGTATCCCGGTATTCTTAGTAATGCCTCTTCCATTATCCAGATTCACAACTATAACCGTATAATTCTTTGCCACCTCTCCAAATCCCTTTATATGTCTTTAGTCATTACCTTCTGCACACCCCTTAGGCCAATTGGTTTTCTTCCTTCCCTACCGTTCGGCACCAGCCTATGGTTTGGAAGAAGACTATCCAGTAAGCATAATGGGTGTACTGCCCTAATCTTAGGAGCACTCGCAATGCGAGAGAAGGTGAAGATAAAAGACAACCGAATAAACCATATTCCTGTATCTCCTGGACCTGAATCCATCCCCGAACTGGACCAAGTTCCTTTCGAGTTCGTATATAACCATACGATGGAGTATCCAATAAACTGTGGATCTTCGTAGTGATACGGAGTGTCCTGGAGAAATACAAAGGTGATTTAGGATTGGCGAAGAAATACTTGGTTTGGTCGTGAATATCAGTCGCAATCTACTTTGCCCTCTTACTAATCCCTTTCTTTGTCTGAACTTAATACCTTCTGTACACCGTTTAGGCTAACTGGTTTTCTTCATTCCCTACCGGTCGGCACCAGCCTATGGTTTGGAAGAAGACTATCCAATTTGCGTAATAGGTGTACTACTCCTAAACCAAGGAGTACTCGCAACCTGAGAGAAGGTGAAAAGAAAAGACAACTGAATAATCCTATTCGTTTTCTCCAGAACCAGAAACCATCCTCGAATTCCTTCGAGTTCGTATCTAACCATACGATGGTTTTGTCCAATGGAAGTGGACGTTCGCAGTAATATGGGGTGTCCTGGAGAAAAGGGTAAAAGTAGGAGTGGCAATGAGGTCTGCAACTCTGACAATCCAAAAGCCAGTGTTAAGAAGGTTCGGTCAACTTGGTCACTGAGTCATAGTCTTAGGGTCGGGTCAGTGGTCGCTGCCAGAGAGAGAGAGAAAAGAAACACTCAGCGTGCACTCTATCCTAGATCAGAATGGTTACCAATTTATCTAATCTGGAAACCTCCCACTGTACCTCAAATTTTCCTCCAAACCTGAAAGAAGAATTAGTCGGGGTCACCCGAGGAGTAAACCAACTCATCAGTGGGAATCGGGATCCAACTATCATTGCATGATAACGTGACGGAATCCACTCACGGTATCTCACTCCAGAAGGTATGCGCATATCTGGCAAGTTTCAGTTCTTTTGAAACTCCCGATGTGATTTTTACCCCATGCTCTTATGACCTTGACTTTGGCCAACAAATCATAAGTCACATGTCAAGTTCTGCCCGTCATTCTCCAGGTTAATTTGAGCCCACCCGTACAAGCCCTTGACTTTGGCCAACAAGGCTATACGACTGCCCCAAACCAACGCATCTATCTATGCTGCATATGAATAACCAACAGCTACCAAACACTGTGCCTTGACTTTGGCCAACAAACACAGCTTGAATACTATTAACTACCCATATGAAATGACGGAGGGCTACGAATGGTTTCTGGCGAAAACCTTTAACGTAATGAACTTGATATCGTTGAAGGAACGGATAGCTTTTTAGAAAATATAGTGACGAAAACCTTTACTAAAGAGGTCACTCCCGGTGAAGGGATCTCGGCTCTTTCCCCGTAGAATGAGGTGCAGGATATTCCAACTGAATACCACGGTGCAAAGCAAAAGTAATCGGCTATAGTGAAGTTACTGCCCTGACGCAAACTTTTGTCCAAGGGGTCACTCCCGGTGAAGGGATCTCGGCCCTTGCCTCGTCGACTGAGGATCAGGATATTCCAAATGAATACCACGATGCAAAACAAAAGTGAACGTCCTTGCAATAACAGCTTTTTGAAAAGTGTTCCAACAACATCAGAATAGGTTTGTTTATCTTGCATTGATCCGAATCAACGCAGTCCCATCAATTGATCACACCAGAAAGAACGAAAATATACTGACGTACGTATATGCCATCCGCATTCGCCACTGGGTCCCGTCATCACCCGTTAGGTTAGCTAACTAACGAGAGAGCGAGGACTGGACTAGCGCGGATGTAAAACATATACTACATCTACTAATATATATACCAATATATATTATATTCGCTCAAGGCGTGATAAGAAATGCAACATCACAGAAATGTACAGCATCACAGAACAATACAGATATCTGGGATCCCCGGGTTTCACAGAGCCACTACTGAAACCCGACGTTCCCCTGGTCGTGTGGATAGCCTGTGCAATGAAATCCTAGACCCCAACGGGCGCGGCAAGTTACCCGCCAAAACCTGAAGCGAGGCAGCCCCCTTCAGCGTCGTGAATGGACCACCCAGCACTTCACGGAATCCGGTAACTTGGGCACCCCTCCTGGGTCAACCTGTACCCCCTACGAGTGCAGCGAATAGCCCGCCAATCCTAGAGTGAATCCCCCTCCGTCTCAATGCCATGAGATGCGGGCTTGTTGCCCTCTAGAACCCGGCTATCCGTGCACCCCTCCGCGGGGTAATCCTAGTACAGAAAGTAAAATATACATACAACGGGTACATCGACCGCAACCAGGTCGTGCCCCAAAAGAATAATACAAACTGGCAGTGACGGCAGTCCACATGTCGGACGCTCGCCCCGCAATATCAAATGTACATAATACAACAACACTGTACTAGCATTGCATCCAGGCTATCCCCACCGACCGATCCGCAACAACACAGCATAAACATAGAACATCAACGTGAAAATCACGTTCGCAAATCCGTCTAACCGGGCTATAGCAGTTAGACAGGATTTACCGATCAAGTGACATTCACGGTCGCAGATATAATGTAAATACTGTGAAATAATGTGTTTAAAATATCCGATCGATCAAACAATTAACAAGTGGGCCCCCAAGCAATACTGTAGCAGTCACAGAAGATCTGGGCCCAAATTTAATATCCCAAAACCCCTAAAATTAGCCCACAAGCCCACTGTAAAATTTTGACACAGTGAAGACACAAATCGGCGGCGGAACCGCGGCCCAAGGGGGGTTTGGCCGTGGTTCCGTGCTTGGGGTGTCGACTGACTGCGTCGAAATTCTAAAGAAGTCTTAGAATTTCTAGTACATCAGTTTTCTACAACCTGAAAAATTTTTCGAGCAAGAAAAAATTCAACAGAAAACTGATGTGAGGAAAAATGTAGATTTTGGAATTTTGGTCGATCGGAAATGCAAAACACATCAAACGAAGCTAGACGAAGTTAATGGCGAGGCTCTGATACCACTGTAAGTGCACGGCGGCGCCCCGGCCGTCGATCCGACGGCCAAATGCGGAAACGGTGATAAACTTTAAATTTTGCGGACTTAGCAAACCGGCACCACCGCGCACTAAACCCCGGATCGTGCCATTAAACTAGATCTAGCTAACTACAAGACGGGTTAGAGATGTACCGAATGATCCGAGTCCTTCGGTCTTCGTCTCCACTCCGATCTCCCGCGGATGCTTTGTCCGTCATCTCCTCGTTGTCGCCTCTTCGCCGGAAGGGCACCACATCGCCTGCATCTTTTACGGGCTCCCACCTCAATACCGAGGCAACTCGGGCGCGAAGCTGGCGAGTCGACGCGTCCAAGATTTGCTGTAGAATGCGTAGTGTAGAACCTATGTCTCATTTGGGGTTTGTTGCCTTTTGTAGATGATAGAGGAATCAAGATAAGAAAAATGGTGCTTGCATTTTTCTAGTATGAAATGAGATGAACAAATTTTTCCCTCTTCAAAATGATCCTCTCCTCTTCTTCTCTCTTTTCTAATGAAAACCTTCTCACTTTAGAAAATGGTGGAGCAAAGAATGTGAAGCATGAAGGGAGGTGATGGTAGTGTAAAGGTGGAGGGTGACCATAACCAAAACATTATCATTACCAATACTCAAATCAACCTCAAATCCATTCTTATCACAATAAATGCATGAAAAGCAAAGATGCTTTCATAATCAATCATCTTGCAAATAAATCCTCCACAATGTGTTATTTGCAAACTTGCAAATAACCCCCTCCATCGGAAAAGTCCGGCCGGGAAAGAACAAAGGAAAACCGGCCGGAATGGAATGCAAACTGGCAACTCCAGAAAACTGGTCCCGTAATAAATTACAGGAAAACCCCGATACTGTGCATACACACCCGCATCTGTATTCCGTCCGGATACAAATGCAATGAGACAAAATCTACACTGTACTATACTTAAGCCAAAGCCGGCTAGTAATATCCGTCCGATCCTGATCCGTGCAATACCGCACGTATCTGATCGAACCCTGCCATATAACCATACGGCCACTAGTACAAACTGTCCGATCCTGATCAGTGCAATACCGCACATATCTGATCGGACCCTGCCATATCTCCATACGGCCTCTACAGCGTTTCGCCCGAAAGCTTGAGTAACTGTAAGTGTGGTGGACTCTAAAGACTCGTCAATACTATGGCTGTGGATTTAACCACTTGCACGTCAGAGGTATAAGCCAATACGTGACGGGCCACCAGCTATTGACCAAAAGGGACGTCGATGAGCGAACTCATCCTGACACCCTACTGAGCCTGTCAGTGACAATATCCGTACAGTCCGGTCCGTTCGTCTATGAGCATCGCATGTCGGGCCTAGGGGTTGGTAAAAGTCAGACCCCCAAAAGCGGTACAAGTCGTGTCGGAGTGTAGCCCAGAACACCCTGAGATACTACTGGAATACCTACCAGTAAATCTCCTGCCTTGGCCTAGGTCTTCGTGTAATGGCTCTCCTAGACACAGCGCGACCTCACCCCCAATACCGGGAGAGACGAACCCCCGAAGATCCGCTCATTGCCTCCATGTGGCTCGGGACTGTACCCAATTAAAACCTGTTTGCACGACTCCTTTGAGCCGTGGTAGGGTAGTAATCAAAGCACAGTGGGAACTCACACGAGACAAATGACGATCCCCAGGTCGATGAACTAACATGTACACATGTCACCTGGGAACTGCTATCTGACGTCAGGTATAAGACCAACTAGCATGTTCCCGGCGAGTCCTGTCCGGTGTACTCATAACCCAATGAGCACCTGTATACATCTTAGGTGAACCAACTGATACCAGTGGCTTGTGAGACCGGCCACCGCCCCTCGTCGGGGTCTCGACTGTATACACTAGTCTACTCTGGAGAATCGATGCCCTGTCTCGAAACTCCCACGACTAGGGACCTTTTAAGGATGTGCTTATAGACTCCAGCTCTCACTTATATGATCGCCCTCATACTGCTGGCAGTCAAGCAAGAATCCTAGGGGCTCTATCAACGTGCAATAGCGACATGTCAGGTCACCTAAAGCAGTACACGATGATAAAGGTAAACCAGATAGCATACTATCATCTCGAGTAAGACTGTCCTACCGGGATAGGTCCTCCCTCAATCATTGCAATCACGTGCCTGTGATCCAATAATTGACTCTGAGGGCACTATCTCCAACAGTAGTTTGTGGTGCTGGAACCTCTTCCAGCTCTATCTCTTCGCCACCAATTTCTTTAATAAGAAATTCATTTTCTAAAAAGGTGGCATATTGAGAAACAAACACCTTTTGTTCCTCACCGTGGTAGAAGATATATCCATAGGAATCTTTTGGATATCCCACAAACTTACATAGACCTGATCTTGCCTCGAGCTTGTCCGAATTTTTCTTTTAACATAGGCCGGACAACCCCATATCGTAACTCGTTTAAAAGATGGTCTCTTCCCATTCCAAATATCGTATGGAGTGGTAGGTACTGATTTAGTTGGAACTCTATTCAATAGGTATGCGGCTGTCTCCAGCGCATAACCCCAAAAGGAAATAGGTAACTCATCGATGCTCAACATAGAGCGCACCATATCTAATAGGGTGCGATTCCTCCGCTCCGATACACCGTTGTGCTATGGTGTATAGGGAGGTGTAAGCTGAAAGAGAATCCCATTCTCTTTTAGATAATCTAGGAACCCATTGCTCAAGTATTCTCCTCCTCGATCAGATCGAAGGATCTTAATACTTTTGCCTGTTTGGTTCTCTACTTCGTTATTATATTCTCTGAATTTCTCAAAAGATTCAGACTTGTGTTTCATCAGGAACACATGTCCGTATCTTGAGAGATCGTCAGTGAATGTAATGAAGTATGAGGAACCGTTCCTGGCATATGTAGACATGAGACCACATACATCACTATGTATCAGTCCCAAGAGTTCTGTAACTCTTTCTCCGTGTCCACTAAACGGAGTTTTGGTCATCTTTCCTTTGAGACATGACTGGCAAGTGTCATAAGATGAAAATTCGAACGGATTCAAATATCCATCCTTATGCAATTTGGCCAGTCATGTCGCATTGATATGACTACAATGCCACAAAAAGGATTCATTCATTTCTGAACTTTTCCTCTTGTATGTGTTCTGTATATTAAGAACTGTGTTTTGATTTAGAACGTATATGCCATTATTTAATGAGCCTGATCCAATCAACTTTTGATTTAGGAAGATGTTCATAACATTATCCTGTATTACAAAATTGTATCCTTCTTTACTTAATAAAGAAACTGATATAATGTTGCATATCATGTTCGGTATATAATTGCATTCATTCAGAATCAATGTATTACCACTTGGTAATACAAGGTGATACTCGCCAACTGCTTTGGCTGCAATATTTGCACCATTCCCTAATCTTACGGAATGATCACCCATTCCCAGTTCTCTATCTTTCTTTATCCCATGCAATATATTGCATATGTGGGATTCTGATCCGGTATCTAATACCCAGGACGTAGAGTGAACTGAGAAACAGTTCTCGGTAACTGACACATCCGAAGAAGATACATCAACATGTTTATTCTTCGTTTGGGCGGCGTGTGAATTCTGGTATTCCCCTATTTCCTGTTCAGTCTTATAACAATTATAAGAAAAAACGGGACCAACGTTCCCCTGCTCAGTATAACAAGAGGGTTCGGTCAATACATCCATATTATTATCTTGATTAAGGCCTGACATGGTCGCTACCTGGAGAGAGAGAGAAGAAAACACTTTAGAATGCGCTCTTGCAAGATTAGATTGGTTATTATCTTATCTAATCAGGATGGCTCCCACTGTTTTAATCAAATCTTCCTTCAAACCCTAAAAGGTAGAATTAGCCGGGATTAATTACACCCTACAAGTTCGCCAATCTTTCAGCCAGATCAGTGTTGGTACTTTGAGGGAGGTTCCCCGTGCTTTCGCACGGACCTAATTAAAATAAACCTCAATTTCCCAGAGGCGTAACCCCGTTAACACCTTTCTAGACACCTACTTGATCGGCTAATTGTCATGTGTAAAACTCTTCCAGGAGTAACTCTTACTCGGAGTGGGTATCGGGATCCATCTATCTGATAGAAGGTATGAGATCTCATTGCAAATTTCAACACTTGAAATTCCCGATAATGCTTTTACCCCTAGTGACTTATGACCTTAACTATGGTCAACAAATCATAAGCACTAGTCAAGTTTTACCCGTCAATTCTTGATTAATTTAGACCCGTCCATATGACCCTTGACTATAGTCAACAAAGTCATATGACTGTCCTAATTAATCACATCATATGTTATATAGGAAAACATCACTCAGCTACCGTACAATGCGCCTTAACTATGGTCAACAAACACAGCACGAATACTAAGTACTCTATTTCCTAAAATGACGGAAGGTTACGCAGATTTTTCAGAAAACCATGAGCGTAATGAAATTGATATCGTTTTAGAAACAAGTGATTTTGAAAAGGAGTGTTTTTGAGGCTTTTCTTGTTTCGCTAAAGAGGTCACTCCCGGTGAAGGGATCTCGGCTTTTTCCTCATCGAATAAGGTGCAGGGTATATCATATATACCGCGGTGCAAAGCAAGAACTATAGAAGCAATAAAAAACTAAACCGTGAGTTTGTAGCATCTGCCAGTTTTGCTAAAGAGGTCACTCCCGGTGAAGGGATCTCGGCTCTTTCCTCATCGAATAAGGTGCAGGGTATATCATATATACCGCTATGCAAAGCAAAACTGTAGCTACCCTTTTTATAAAGTTTTGATTCTACAACATCTTTTAGGTTTCTTTTCTTTTATTAATCTCATTAATAAAACCCATCATTTAAGCTTCCTAAGCTTCACAGAAGAAACGAAAGCAGTAATTTATATATATCAACATATACATATAGTATAAGCATTCGTCATAGGCAGTAATATGATCCCATCACAGAACATTGCAGCAGAAGTCAACATATGAAATATTGGATATACTAGGACGTCCGTGTTTTAGTTTGAGCCTGCATAAAACACGGATTCCACAGTCGCGATGAATAGCCAAACCCACATCCCTAGACCCCTACGAGAGCGGCAACTAACCCTGCCAATTCTAGGGTTAGGAGACCCGGTCTCGACTCCTCGAGATGGCCTCCCACTGGACCCTAGAACTCGGTTACTTGTGCTCCCCTCCTCGGGTCTATCCTAATGCGGAAAAAGTAAATAATATACAATGGTGACATCATCCTCAACCCGGAAGTGCCCCAATAAAAGAATATTACATACAAATGAATTTTACATGAATGAAAATAAAATCCCGCATCTCACATAAAACCCCGGCTATTCAGAAATCGACGATCCAATATAACATATCACATCAACACATAATATCTCATATCATCAACGTAAGCAAGTATGCGTATCCCGATTGTCCTTGATGTATAGCAACGAAGCCGGCGATACACCACATAGTACGCTTACGGTCACAGAAAAGAAAGTGTAAAACTACAACATTTGGAATCCACAATCACTTTAGACATCTTAAATCCGAAATATCACATACTTCGTATTTCATGCCTAAATATATGAATTCCACATATTGTATCTCATTCCAGATAAATAGACAATGTTAAACTTTCCGATCGAATCAACGAATTGCAAAGATCTCCTGAAAACTCAACACTTGAGTAGTATTAAAAATTCCCAGAAGCATATAGTAATACATACGGATGTAACCTAGAAACATCTATCCCTGATACCCAAGTACGGCCGCGGAACCGCCGCGAAAAGCCTGGTATTGCCGCGGTTCCGCGGCGACTTGAAGGAATAAGGGGTTCGTATCTCACAGTTATCCATAGAATCCCCTGCTTAATTTTCTGAGTATTTTTAATAAGGAAAAAACCACCTTTTTAATAAATTTCCAGAGAGGGGGTCAAATATGATGTTTCGGGGTTCGATCGGACTTTTAACTTCGTCTACACGTCACCTAATGCTCTAGCTAGGCTCTGATACCACTGTTAGGTTACTATGCACTACCACAAGGATCTATAAGGCATCAACCATGCCAAATCTAAAAATTTCAAGTGCCGAACAACCTAAAGCGAGGATCTTAACTAGAGAATTAGGATTAACAAAGCATGTAAGCAACTTTACATCTAAGAGAGGGGGATTACAACCTTTGTAGTCCGTTCCTTCGCTTCATAAGCTCCAAGTAGTAGTCCCTTCGCTGTGATCCATGAACATCCGGACTCTAGAGAGGCCCCACAAGCCGAATGATCCATGCTTGCTTGAAGTCTTCCTTTTCGAAGATGATCTATCTTGAAGAATTTTAACCCAAGTTTACACTTCACTAAAAAACTTATTAGAGAAGTGAACACCCTAATCTATGTGGCTAGAATAGATGAGAATGATGAAGTAGGAATTTATCTCTCTTTTGTTTTCAATTTCTCACACTAAATCATCACATGTAAAAAGCTAGCAAGCTCTTTCAAGGAAGAAAAAGAAGAAAAGCTTTTGTGATGAATAATGAATTATTGTCATGGTTACAATTGCAACCTTGGGTTAAGAATGAAGGCTTAATCCTTGTAGAGAATAAACTAGGGTAAAGGGTTTGGGTTGGGTTAAGAAATATCTACACAAAATATCTACACAAAATATCTAAGCTAAAAACAAAAGAAAGCTTCATGAAACTTCATGAAAAAGTTAACCCAAATCAAACCCTAACTTATTTAATCTCCACAAATTATGTTGCATTTGTAACCCTAACTTGTTACAATATTATATATCACATATATAATATATTTTTGTAACAAAAGAAAATAATACAATTAACATATATCGCATATATATCAATGTATTATCCAGTGAGAAAATGAATCAATAGAGAGAGCTTATATTAGTTAATGTAATGTAATATATCACATATATAATTATACATTAAATTATCGAATCAACAATTGATCCGACAATCCGGCTATATCGCATATAACCGACTAATATAACATGTACCGATTCATCGAATCAACACTTAATCCGATGACCCGGCTATATCACATATACCCGGCCGATATCATATATCGCGAGAATAGAATACGGTATCTCATATCGTATTATTCTCGGTTCCGCACATATCACATATGTGCTCCTACTCCGTTTTGCTTGAGCCAGGAAACCTCTGTGTAGGACTCTAAAGAATCGTCAATACGCCGGCAGTGGGTGATGATCATATCAAAGACCCACAAGCTGCAAGCGGTCAGCTAAACGTAACAGCCACCCAGGTATTGAGCGATCATAAGATCAACAATCAAGCCTGTACATTCTCCTGGGAATCCAATTAGTAACACTATCGTACAGTCCGATCTCTTCGTCTGATATGTTGCATATCTAGTCTAGGGGTGGTAAACGTCAGACCCCAGTAACCGATAAGTCGTGTCGATGTAAGGCTCATAACGGGTCGAGAAACTACTGATAACATTTACCAGTAAATCTCCGTGTCAGCCCTGGCCAGGGACTTCCAGTTATAGCCAATCGAACACAGCACAACATCAACTCCCTTTACCGGGAGAGACGAAACCCCTCATATCGCTCATTGCCTCCATGTGATTCGGGACTGTACCCAAATGCCACCGTTTTGCACACCCTCTTGGACGTGGTAAGTTGGAAATCAAAGCACAGTGGGAATCACACAAGACTCTATGACGATCTAGGGTCTACAGACTAACTTGTACCATTGTCACCGGAGAACTGCTATCTGACGATAGGTATAATACCATCCAGGAGTTCTCGGCGAGTCCGTTCAGTGTACCCAGTCTCCACTGAGCACCTATACACCATCTTTGATTCCAACACCAATGGATATGGGATCATCCATCGCCCATCATATGAGTCAAGATGCGTGTACGCTAGTCTACTCTGGAGTATCGATGCCCTGTCTTGATACACCCTCAACTAGAAACAGTTATAGGATGTACTCGTTGACTACCCTGGCCCCACTAGTATGATCTCATCATAGTCCTAGTAGTCGAGTACACATCCTAAGGGCTTTATCAACACGTGATCACAAAACAGTATTCATTAACATGTTAAGATAAAGTGAAACCAGATAGCATACTATCATATCGAGCAAGAAAGTCCTATATATATATATCCAAGCATCCATTATAATATACATCACATGTACAACAATGGCCTCTAGGGCATACATATAACTAACACAATCCTGGAGAAATATGAAGTAGCAGTGAAGAGCATTTGATATTCTTGGTAAATGTTAATGGAAACCTCCTGATGGTGGTGCTTACCGATTCTTGCTTCTTAGGTAACATGGAAGACAGAGTTTCTATCGTGAGGTATAAGTTTACCCTCTTTTGAGGAGCAATATATTGGAAAGAGTTCCAAGTGTGATACTGAGGTAGTCATGGTGCTGGATGATGATTGTGAATCATTAAAGGATAACGTCATAGAATTCGCTAGATGTAATTGTTCATTTATGAACATGATCCCATCATCTATCCAGACAAATACTAAGGCAGATATTGCTCAGTTCGAGAGATATTTGATCTCCACGAAGTTGAGATTCAGGAAAAATCAGAGAGATGCACTATGCCGGGTCCACTCTTTGAGGCTAGTTCTCGAACACAGTTTGCAAAAATGTTAGTACATAAATTGGGTATGAGATACTGCAATAATTATCCTTAAGTGCAAGTGGGAGATTGTTAGATATAGATGCTCTCAAGGCAATTATTGTAATTGAAAGTTGACCTATACGAGAGAACAATCTTACTCGAGATAATAGTATGCTATCTGGTATGTCTTTATATTTCATGTGATGCATTTTATTCATTATTACGTATCATTTAGATATGAGATAAAGCCTTAGGATTTTGCCTGATTACCAGGACGATGATTGAGATCATACTAGTGGGGCATGTGTAGTCGATAAGCACATCCTTTAATGTCTCTATTCGTAGGAGTATCGAGACTAGGTATCGGTACTCCGGTTTAGACTGGTATGTACGTTTTCTGACCCGGTTGGAGTGCGATAGCTGATCCTACAGTTATTGTTGTTTGACATCAAGAATTGTATACATGTGCTCATTGGATGGGTTACACTGGACGGACTCATTGAGAACTCCTAGTTGGTAATATACCAATGTCAGATTGCAGTTCTCTGGTGACGGAGTATAGGGTAGTCCCTTAGACCTGAGTCGCTATAGTGTCTCATGTGTATTCCCACTATACTTAGACTTCTACCCAACCACAGCTCAAAGGAGTCGTGTAAACAGGATTTTTGGGTATAGTCCCAAAGCACGTGGAGGCAGTAAACGGTCAAGGTGATTTGTCTCTTTCGGTATAGGGAGTTGATGCCGCGCTGTGCAGGATGTGACTACAGCCACAAGTCGATGACCATCGCAGTGAAGATAAACTGATAAGTGTTATCAGTTGTGTCTGCAGTTGGTTATGAGTCCTCTGTCGCACGACTTATCGAGTTATTAGGGTCTGACAGATTTCAAACCCTAAACCTGATATGCGATACTCTTAGAAGAATAAACCGGACTGTACGGTAATGTCACTGATAGACTTTGCAGGATTCGGATGAGCTTACTCGTTGATCTTCTATCGATCAATACCTGAGTAGCCGTTACGTGCAGCAAGTATTGCGACATGCTTCTGGGCTATGGATATGATCCTAACCTACTGCCAGCATATTATCAAGTCTTTAGAGTTCCACACAAAGGTTTCCCGGCACATGCGAAACAATGTAGGGCACGTATAGGGATATGTGCAGAAGTTCGATTAAACACGTGTATTTGATACACGTATTTTAATCGGATGTTTATTGATATTACCCAGTATATATATGATATAACCGGATTCTTAAATCAAGTGTTGATTGAATAATTAAATGCATATTTATATATTGATATATTTATATATTAACTAATATCATGCTCACTTAATTATTTTCTTCTCTTTGTTAATATTTATATTTGATATGAATATTGTGACATGTATGATAATACATTGGAGATGGGTGTATAAGACTTATATGGAAGATGATAACACTTTTAAAAGAGTATGAGTCATAGAAATTAGATGGTGGTAGAATTTTATGGATGCTTTCTTTGATGACCCAATTTTTTTTGTTCTCATCTAAAAACCTCATCTTCTCATTTTCATCACTTGATCACCATGGCCTCCTCTTCTTGATTTTCTTCAAGTGAGAAATGGGAAAAGAAAAGAGAAAAAATATGTGAGCTAATTATTCTACATATCTACTAGTCATCCTTAGAAAGTTTAATTAGTGGGTTTCTTCATTTTGATGAGATTGAAGCTAAATCTTGTTTTTGAGTTATCTCAAGGTGGATCATCTTCGTCGAGGAGATCATCAAGGAAGCTTGTTCCGGACTTCGTGGGGACTAGCCGGAGTGCAAGGAGAGGCGGCTAATGCGTTACAAAGGTTGTATCCCGCCAAACTCTTGATTTTAGCTTGCTAGTTCAGTTGCAAGTTTTATTATTTGTTCATGATTCTATGTGTGCATGCTTGTGCTCTCTTGATTTTTGAAATTCATTGCTTCCGCTCGTTTTAAAATCATGTCTTGATTTCAAATCTTGCCTACAACTACATCTTCCACCACTGCTCTAGTCATGCAGCATTGCTCTCCGGCATTCTGTGGCCCTCCTAACAACACTTCCGAGCAGCCCATCTTCTACCGCTATTGTAAAAAAGAAAGGCCACCTCATTCATAACTGTTCGATTCGGCCACCAAACCCTCAGCCCTACCTATGTTGTGTACTTTCAGTTGCTGCTACCACCAGTGCCTCAGCTGAACCGCCGCCGCCGCCGCCTGCTCTACTTCCAACACCTCTACTGCAGAGCTCCCTCACTTCGACACAGCTTGTATGGATTGTCACTTATGTTGCTCAGAATCTTAGACTCAACTGTGCCTCCTCTAGTTCTGACTTTACTCCCTTGTATTCCTCCTCTTGTACTTCTACTACTTGGATTTTTGACTCAAGTGCCTCTCTTCATATGACTTTCGATTCTACTATCCTTACTAACTGTAAGCATATTTCTTCCATTTTCATTCATACTGCAAATGTCACACCACTTGCGGTAACTCATTATGGGGATATCACCCCAGCTTTTTACACCTCTGGTTGTTTGATTTTTTCTTCTATATTGCTTATTCCCAGACTAACCATGAATTTGTTGTCTATCATTTAACTTTCTGATGTTGGTTATACCGTCGTTTTCTCATCTACCTCTTGTATTGTGCAAGATTCCTGCACTGGTCAGAAAATTAGGATCGGTCGTAGAGTGAATGGGCTATATTAATTGGAGCATCTTCATATCCCTCCTTCCACTGCCGACTTTGGATTTTCTACCTCAGATATTTGGTATCACCGGTTACGTCATCTTTCTGGTTCTCGATTGAAAGTTTTATTCGACTCTGGTTTACTAGGTTCTTTCCTTTTGTTTCTAGTTCAAATTGTAGTACTTGTCGCTTTGCTAAACAAGTTGCTTTACCCTTTTCATCAAGTAATAATGTGTCATCTGAACCTTTTGAACTAATTCATTCTGATATTTGGGGACCTGCACCGTCTATTTCTTTGTCTGGTTATAAATACTATGTCTTCTTCATTGATGGCTATTCATGCTATACATAGGTTTATCTTATGTGCTACATCCGATCTTATTCACATTTACACGGAATTTACTAATATGATTCACACTCAATTTTACAAACGTATAAAAGTGTTTTAATCTGATAATGCCCTCAAATATGTTTCCTCCTCAATGCAAACTATTTAAAAAACCCATAGCACTATCCCTCAGCAATCTTGTCCTCATACATATGAACAGAATGGTGTTGCTGAACGCAATCACCGCCACATCCTTGAAACCACTCGTACTCTGCTTCTTTCATCATCTGATACTACCACTTTTTAGGAAGAAGCACTTATGACCACCACATTACTCATAAACATCACTCCAGCCTCCGTTCTACAAGACATCTCTCCATATTCTTATCTATCTGCCACCAAATTAACGAAACAAACTCTTTTCCCGGTCAGTCAAATATGTCTTTCTAGAATATAGCTCTACTCACAAAGGCTATCACTGTTATGACCACGAAACGCCTCCATATAGTACGACATGTTACCATTTTCGAGAATATACCCTACTTCCCTACCTCTTCACAACCAGATCTCTCTTTTCTTGATTTACCTCCTTACTCACCCATCTCACCACCTATCCCCACACCTTCCAATATGCCTACATTGCCTTCCCCTTCAATTTCCTCTGAGTTGCTACCCAATCCTACTTCTGTCACCATTACGTCTTCAACAGATGCTCCTACTGTCGATGTTTGCTCTACGGCTACCCAGTCTTCTCAGGTGCATTCCCCTCCTCCTCCTCGCAATCCTGTGCGAGATCGACGAGCTCCTACTCACTATAGTTTTTCTATGACTAACTCTTATTCTCCTCAATTTGTATCTTTTCTTACTGCTATTCACTCTCTACAGGAACCAACGTCTTACTCTGAAGCAGTAAAAATACCAGAATGGCAACAGGCTATGCAGGAAGAACTAGAGGCTTTTCATCACACTAACACTTGGGATCCTGTATCACTCCCATCTGGGGTTAAACCTTTTAGTTTCAAATAGATTTACAAAATCAAAACTATGTCTGATGCACTATCGAACGTTATAATGCTTGGCTCATGGCTCGTAGTTTCTTCTAAGAATATGGCATCGATTATGAAAAAACTTTTGCTCCAATTGCAAAATTGGCTTCTATTCGCACTCTTATTGCTATTGCTGTTACCCGCAACTGGCCTTTATATCAGAAGGACGTTAAGAATGCGTTTCTTAACGGTGATCTTTCTCAAGTATTTTACATGCAACCATGCAACTATGCAACCTCCACCTAGTATATCCGCTCCTATGAATCATGTGTGTCATCTTTACCGTGCCATCTATGGTTTCAAACAAGCTCCCAGAGCTTGGTTTGAATGCTTTCGTCAAACTCTTCTTACCGCTGGCTTTACTGAAAGTCTTGTTGATTATGCCATGTTCTATCGCTCCTCCTCCAGAGGTCACGTCATTCTACTGCTCTACGTTGACGACATGATCATCACAGGCAACGATTCCTCCACCATCGTCTCCTTAAAATAACACCTTCAAAAACAGTTTGAGATGAAGGACCTCGAATTTCTTCGTTACTTCTTGGGGATTGAGGTTGCTTCCTCCTTACCGGGCTATATCCTCTCTCAACAGAAGTATATTTCAGATATTCTTCAACACGAGACACTTACAGGATCCAATGTTTCACAGTCATCTCCAACTTCAACACCTATAGAGCTGAATTTGAAACTTCGTCGAAGTGATGGCGACCCTTTTCCATAACCGACCAGTTACCAGGAATTAGTAGGGTCCACTGATATACATCACCATCACCAGTCCGGATATCGCTCATACAGTCCATATTCTAAGCCAGTTTGTCAGTGCTCCTACATCTACACATTATGCCGCTCTACTGCATGTTTTACACTGTCTCTGTGACACTATCGCTCGGTCCCTTCTATTCCCCTCAAGTTCGTCTCTATCTCTCTATGCTTACTCCGATGCTGGTTGGACAGATGATCTCGACACCCACCGCTCCACTACTGGATATTGTATTTTCTTAGGTTCTTCACTTAGCCGAAATAAGCGTCAAGACACTGTCTCCTATTCCAGTACTAAAGCTGAATATCACGCCATGGCCGACACTGCCACTAAGCTCAAATGGCTACGAAGTCTGATCCAAGACATAGATGTCACTACACCTCCTAACATTCCCATATAGTGTGATAACCAAAGTGCAATTTATATTGCAACTAATTCAGTCTTTCATGAGCGCACAAAACATATTGAAGTGGATTGTCATCTCATTTGTCAGGAATTTCAAAAACATAGGGTTTCCTTTCCTTATGTTTCTTCCAAGGAACGCATGGCCGAATTTTTCACCAAGGCTCAGAAACAATCTCAATTTTAGTTTTTCTTATCCTAACTCTCGGTATTTTACTGAAAGGAATTTTATTAGTTTCCAAATTTAACCGCAAGTATACAGCTTATCGCAGTTATACTTGAGAATCGTTCCTATAGAGAGCTGTGTTAACTACTTTAAATGCAAGTTTAAAAAGATAGTTGATTTAAAACTAAAGTAGTAAGGAATTAAAAAAGTGGTTTTCTTATAAGAAGAATTTAGGGTTTTTATTTTGCTTATGTTTCAACGGTTGGTTTAAAATATACCTCTTCTTTTCTAGATCTCATTCTAATTTGTTTTCTATTACTTAATTGTTGGGTTACGGTAGCACCCCGGCCGTCTTTCCGAGGCCAAATGCGGAACAAAAACTTTTCAAAGCTTGGCGCTACCATAACCAAAAACCAGGATCGTTCCATTAATAGTTAACTAGCAATCTACAAAGAAGTTAGAATGGCTATACCGATCGATCTGTGTCCTTCGGTCTTTAGCCACCATCCCTATCTCCTCACGGCATCTCCAATTTCGCTCGATCTCCGGTTTTCTCGTCGGAAAGTGCACCATATTAAGAAGTCTTTTTACGGGCTCCCGCTTCAAACTGAAGCAACTCGGACATGAAGTTTGCTAGCCGACATGTCCAAGGTGAAGTAGAGAATGTGTGTGATAGTTTTGTCTCGACTATCCATTAATTCTCAACTCATGAGATTATATGGATGGAGATTGAAGATGAAGCCATTAATGGAGATTATGAGCTCAAGAAGAAAGAGGAAGAAGAAGAGCTTTCTTTTGTTATTTTGTTGGAATGGTAATGTGAGAGAGCAAATTTATAATCTCAAGACCAACCCCTTAGCCTCATGGCTGCCCTCTCCCTCTCCTCATATCATTTCAACACCCTAATCAATCAAAAAGGTGACATTTGCACAAATAAAAAGACCATGAGTCATCACCCATGCATATGCCACAATTAATGCTCTTCATGATGACTTGAGCTCATAATTACCACTAATAAACATTAATCCAAATGTTCAACCCAAAAAGAGAATGGCAACATCTAAAGTAAACTCGTGACGGATCACAAGGATACCCCTAACCTGGATATACATACCGGCATCCGCATTCCGACTGAATGCAAATGCAATGAGACGAAAATAATCCAACAAATCTAATACTAGGATCCGGCTAAAACTAAAGCCCACTAGTATGATCCGTCCAATCATGATCCGTGCACAAGTGCACGTATATGATCGATCCCTACCATAAAACCATATGGCTTCTACAACGTTTCGCCCGAACTTGAGAAACTTTCTGTGGGGGACTCTAATGACTCATTAATACGCTGACAGTGGTTTAAACCATAAGCACGTCAGTGGTACTAGCTGTACATAACGGCTGCCTATGTATTGAGCAAAAGGGAAGCTGACGAGCGAACTCATCCTGGAACCCTTCTGAGCCTGACAGTGACAATATCCGTACAGTCCGGTCTGTTCGTCTAAGAGTATTGCATATCGAGTCTAGGGGGTGGATAAAGTTAGACCCCTAACAACACGATAGTTCATGTCGGTATGAAACCCATCACCGCCTGAAAAACTACTGATCTAAATCATCAATTCTCCACTACCCCGGCCGAGGATTTATGGTGACGGCCACCCGTGCACTATGCGACACCAACCCCCAATACCATGAGAGACGAATCCCCGACGATCCGCTCACTGCCTCCATGTGGCTCGGGACTGTACCCAACTAAAACCTGTTTGCACGTCTCCTTTGAGAGTAGTAGGGTAGTAATCAAAGCACAGTGGGAACTCACACGAGACAAATGACAATCTCAGGTCGACAGACTAACCTGTACACATGTCACCAGGGAACTGCTATCTGACAATAGGTATAATAGCAATTAGCATGTTCCCGGCGAGTCCATCCAGTATACTCATAACCTAATGAGCACCTATATACTATCTTAGGTGAACAACTGACACCAATGGCTTGTGAGACCGGCAACCGCCCCTCGTCAGGGTCAGGATAAGTATACACTAGTCTACACTGGAGTATCGATGCCCAGTCTCGATACTCGCACGACTAGGGACATTTAAGGATGTGCTTATACACCCCCAGCACCCACATATATGATCACCATCATAATTCCGGCAGTCAAGCAAGAATCCTATGGGCTCTATCAACATGTACATGATGATAAAGACAAACCAGATAGCATACTATCATCTCGAGTAAGACTGTTCTACCGGTATTGGTCCTCGCTCAATCATCATAATCACCTGCCTACGACTTTGATAATTGCCTTTACGGAACTATACCCAACAATCTCTCACTTGCACTTAAGGCCAATTATTGCGATGTCGCATACTCACAGCCCGTATGATACCGAACCCCCAACATCTCTACTAATAAGTCTCACAAAGCCTGTTTGTGAAACTAATGTGTTCGAGAAATAGACTCAGTGAGTGGATCTACTCCAATGTTTCTTTCTATATCTCTCTACTGAAGGACTACCTTAGCACCATTATGAGGTTGTAGAAGCATCTACCATGCCAAATTCAAATTTTTTTTGGAGCTTAGACAGACTAACAAGATCTTAACTAGATTATTAGGGTTTTTCTTTAGATGATATGTAAACTAGAGAGAAGGAAAGATATTTATACCTTGGTAGAACCAAGTCCTTCTCTTCAATATGCTCCGTGTAGTAGTCCCGCGACTCCACAAGGCTTCTCTTGAGACTTTGAACAAGCTTCCTTCGTTGCCTTCGCGCCAAAAATGATCCACCTCGAAGCTCCTACTAGTTCAAGTTACCACTACACTAAACCCTTTAGTGTATGAAACACATCACACTAATTTGCTAAAATGGTGTGAGATGATGAAGTAGGGGATGTTAAGAACTCACTAATTTATGCTCAAGCTTCATGATTCACATCACATGTGAGGGTTGAAGCTTGAGGAAAAGCAAGAGGAGGAAGAAGAAGCAAGAGCAAGCATGAGAGCAAAAAGAAAATGGCAAAGTCTTTTTGGAATGAACAAGAATGAAACATAATCCTTGACCCCTCACTTATTCAAGCAAGGAATTATGCAATATTAAATTGCAATCATGCTTGAATAGTGAGTCAAGAATGAATAAACAATATAAAACACCATGCTTGCAACCATACTTCAACTTTACACCTCATTTCTATTTTCACAAAATAGAAAAGAAAATGCCATGCTTCATTTTAATATATATACATATATATATATATATATATATATATATATATATATATATATATATATATATATATCATATAAATTAATATATATTTAATGAAGATTAATTAGTGAGCTAATGATATTAGTTAATATATAATTATATCACATATAATTTATATTACATTATTAAATCAACACTTGATCTAATAATAAGGTTATATTATATATGACCGTTTAATATCATTTATCTGTATATCACATTATCGAATCAACGCTTGATTCGACAATTTGGTTATATCACATATGACTGAACTGATAACAGATGAATGCCAGATTACAATACGGTATCACATACTCGTATTTAATTAGACCCACACACATATCACATATGTGTCCTACTTCGTTTCGCTTGAACCAGGGAACTTCTGTGTGGGACTCTAAAGACTCGTCAATACGCCGGCAGTAGGTGATAATCATATCAGTCACCTACAAGCCGTCAGCGGTACTAGCTAGACGTAACGGCTACCCGGGTATTGAGCGATATGAAGGTCAACAAGCAAGCCTGTCCACAGTCTCCATGAAGCCTATCAGTAACACTACCGTACAGTCCGGTCTCTTCGTCTGATATGTCGCATATCATGTCTAGGGGTGGAAATCGTCAAACCCTAGTAACGTGCGATGTGAGGCTCATAACAGGTCGAGAAAATACTGATGACACTTATCAGTAGATTTGTAAGTCCATGTCACGCACCCCACGAACTTGTGGGGAGGCGGAATATATGAAAAACAATTATCAAAGCTTTGTAACACGGACTTGTGCGCATAAATCGTTTCTAAACCGTTACTAGCAAACTACGAAAGGTTTAACTACTTGGATACGAAGTTATACCTCACGATACTTGTCCTTCGGGTCTTCATTGCGGTCCTCCACTCCTCGTAAGCTCCTTGGAACATCGGCACCTCAACGGCCTCCTCGAATCAAAGATGATCCACCCGAGAGCTCCTACGCCAAGCTTTATCTCTAACTTGAGATAACTAGGTTGCTCAAAGTGATAATCTAAGCTACCTAGGGGATATAGAGTAAGGTTATGGAAGTATTAGTCTAGCTAACCCCTGATCTCAACACATGATAGGTTAGGGTTAAGGTTTCAAGAATGAGAGAGCTTGAGGAGAGAGAAGGTGATGATAAGAATGATATTGAAAAATGAACTCATTAGAATATATCAACCATAACAATTTATCAAATAAATAATATATATGATTAATCATCATGGTTGATGCATTCACCTAGTGTGATTCATCTCATGAGTCATTAGCTTCATAAATGAAGCATTAACTCCATGGATGAATAATACAAATGAGTCATTAAACAATAAATGCTTATGCCACCTTAACCCCTAAGTCACCATGCTTCTAGAAGCTTCCCGGAAAATTACGAGAACGCCCCTCCAATCTGTGAAAACTTGGAAAAACTTTAGACTGTATAAATCCAATAACCTGATACTAGAAACTGGCTTAAACCAAAGCCGACTAGTAAAAACTGTCCGAACGTCATACGTGCGTAAACACACGTATGCGTCCGAACCCTTGTCGTAAAACCATACGACCTCTATATCGTTTCGCCTGGAGCAGGGAAACTCTCTGTGTGGGACTCTAAAGACTCGACACTACGCTGGCAGTGGATTTAATCACAGACCGCAAGCAGTACTAGCTGTACGTAACGGTCCCCAGGTAGATGTCGATAAGAAGGCCGATGAGGAAAACCATCCAAACTCCTACTAAGCCTGATGTGACAATCTCCGTACCGTCCGGTCTGTTCGTCTAAGACTATCTCATATCGAGCCTAGGGGCGGCAACCGTCAGTCCTCTAATAGCTGTATAAGTCGTGTCGGAGCGTAGCCCATTACACCCTGAGAAACTACTGGAACCTACCAGTAAATCTCGCTTGCCCTGGCCAGGGACTTTGCGTAATGGCTGTCTTACACAGCGCGATATCAACTCCCAATACCGGGAGAGACGAATCCTATCTAACCGCCACTGCCTCCAAATGCTCGGGACTGCACCCAACTGCTACCTGTTTGAACAACTCATTTGAGCCGTGGTAGGGTAGCAATCTAAGAAAAGTGGGACACACTCGAGGCGAAGTAGCAGTGTCAAGTCTGTGGACTATGTTGTACTCATGTCACCTGGAAACTGTTAACTGACGATGGGTATAATACCAACCAATCAGTTCCCCTGCGAGTCCTGTCCGGTGTACCCGTAACCTAACGAGCACCTGTATACTATCTCCAGTACGACGTACTGATGGCTGTGGGACAGACCATCTCCCTAACTGGGATGAGAAGCGTACACACTTAGTCTACTCCGGAATATCGATGCCCTATCTCTATAATCCAACGACCAGGGACCTGTATAGGATGTTTCTTACAGACTACCCAGCCCCCACTAGTGTGACTGCCATCACGACGCTGGTAATCAAGCAAAGATCCTATGGGCTCTACTAATATGTATAAGTGATATGTTACAAAAAACATATGCACATATTAAAGTAGACACAAACCAAGTAGCATACTACCATTTTTAGTAAGACTGTTATATACAACTGTGAATATCCCAAGCTTCCATTAAGTAATATACAACCTAGTATGATACAATAATGGCCCCTAGGGCATATACACTAACAATCTCCCACTTGCACTAGGGCCATGAGCTGGCATATCGTAGACCTATTATCTCGAATAGCCTCTCGAACTGCGTCTGAGGAAGGGCCTTTGTGAATGGATCAGCAATGTTATTCTCCGTCTCTACTCTCTTCACCTCGATCTCCCGGCGATCTACGATCTCCCTGATCAGGTGATACCGCCTTAAGATGTGTCTGGACTTCTGATGGGACCTGGGTTCCTTTGCTAAAGCTATAGCGCCGTTGTTGTCACAATACAGAGGTATTGGATCAACACTGGTAGGAACCACCTGATGTTCTGTAAGGAACTTCTTCATCCAGACAGCTTCTTTTGCGACATCGCAAGCAGCTATGTACTCTGCTTCCATCGTTGAGTCAGCAACGGTCTCCTCTTTGGAACTCTTCCAACAGACCGCCCCTCCATTGAGGGTAAAGACATAACCCGACATGGATTTGGAGTCATCTTTGTCACTCTGGAAGCTGGAGTCGGCAAAGGCCTCAATCTGGAGGTCTTTTCCGCCATACACCAAGAACATATCTTTAGTCCTTCTCAGGTACTTGAGAATGTTCTTTAATGCTATCCAGTGCTTCTCCCCTAGGTTTGCCTGATACCTGCTTACTACGCTCAATGGGTATGCTACATCTGGTCTGGTACATAACATCGCATATATTATAGAGCCTACCGCAGAAGCGTAGGGTATAATCGACATGCGATCCCTTTCTAAATCAGTCTTGGGAGACTTCTCTTTGGAGAGGGTGATTCCGTGACAAGACGGTAGGTTACCGCGCTTAGAATCATCCATACTGAATCTCTTCACTATGGTGTCTATGTACCTGGATTGTGAAAGTCCCAACATCCTCTTTGATCTATCACGATAGATCCAGATCCCCAGAATGTAGGTGGCATCTCCCAGGTCTTTCATGGAGAATTTATGTAACAAGAATCTTTTGACTGACTATAACATAGGAATATCATTTCCTATTAGGAGAATTTCATCCACGTACAAGACGAGGAATACCACAACTCTCCCTACAATCTTACTGTATATGCAAGGTTCATCTTGATTTTTGATAAAGTCAAATTCTTTGACAGCATCATCAAAACAGATGTTCCAACTCCGCGATGCCTGCTTTAGTCCATAAATGGATTTAAGCAGCTAGCATACTTTACCGCTGCTCCCACTCTGAATGAATCCCTCTGGCTAATCCATATAGACGCTCCCTTCCAAATTACCATTTAGAAAGGCCGTCTTTACGTCCATCTGCCAGATTTCATAATCGTGGAAGGTAGCAATAGCAAGAAGGACCCGAATAAATTTAAGTATAGCCACTGGAGAAAAGGTTTCATCATAGTCCAAACCAGGTCTTTGACGGAAACCCTTTGCAACAAGTCTAGCCTTATAGGTTTCAACCTGTCTATCTACACCAATCTTCTTTTTGAAGATCCATTTGCATCCTACGGGTTTTACCCCATCTGGAGCAACGTCCAAAGTCCATACTTTGTTAGTGTACATGGACTCCATTTCGGTCCGCAATGCATCCAGCCATTTTACTGAGTCACCGCTCTGAATGGCTTGCTGGAAGCTAGTAGGGTCATCTTCATCAATGACACAATCCTCTCTATCCCCATCTATGAGAAAACCGTGTAGGGTTCCTAGGCACTCTAGTGAGGTCTCACAAGGCATCAACCATGCAAATATAAAATTTTAACGGTGCCGAGAGACCCGACTACGGATCGTCGGCTAGATATTTAGGCGAAAAAGTAAACTAGTTAACACTTAACTAGAAGAATACGGAAATACAACCTTTGTAGATCCGGTGCTCCACCTCCATAGCTCCGCAACGAAGTCCCCTCGCTGTCCAAATGAATTCCCGGGCTCTAGCGTCGGCTTCGTCGGAGAAATGGCGAGCTAGGTCGTCGATGTCCATGCCGAAGATGATCTACGTCGAGGCATCACTAAATCAAGCTCCACCTTCAACAAGCCATGAAAACTTGTGAAGGAAACACACTCTACTACTTGGCAAGAGGTAGAGGATGAAGAAATAGGAAGTGGGTAGACTTTAGAATTGGATTTCACACACTTTTCATCAATCCACCATTGATGAAGAGAAGCTTTCTTCATTGAAGAAGATGAAGAAGAAGGAGAAAATGTTATGATAAGTTAATTAATTTTAAAAAGAAAATCAATACTTATCATATATTGAACCATGGTCAAGTGTAGAGATTAAACTAGGGTTAATGGAGTGGTTAGGGTTAAGCATGAGACAAAATGGTCATTTTGGTCAAAGCTTCATGAAGCTTCAACTAGAAAACAAACAAAGCCACCATTTTCCTTTATGCTTATCATTTTTCCAAAAAGAATGAATAAATGAATAAAAAGATATGAAAATGAAAACCCTAACCATTACATAACCATGGTTTAAACTTTACACAAAACACAAGTTAGCATGCATCATCAAACATGATACATACAAGTGAGAAAATCCATTTAAAGTAAACCAATACTAGTTAATGCAAAGTAATATATCAAATATATAATTATATATTAAATCATTAAATCAACACTTGATTTAACGATCCGGTCATATCGCATATAACCGACTAGTATCAAATGTATCGGCTTATCGAATCAATCCTTGATTCGATAACTAGGTTATATCGCATACAACCATTCGATACATTCATCGCGAGAATAGAATACGGTATCACATACACGTATTATTCTCGGTCCCGCACATATCTCATATGCGCTCCTATTTCGTTTCGCTTGATCCAGGAAACCTCTGTGTAGGACTCTAAAGACTCGTCAATACGCCGGCAGCAGGCGATGATCATATCAAACACCCACAAGCCGCAAGCGGTCTGCTAAACATAACGGCCACCCGGGTATTGAGCGATCAGAAGATCGACGAGCAAGCCCGCTCACACTCCAGTGAATCCAACCAGTAACACTACCGTACAGTCCGGTCTGATCGTCTGATATGTCGCATATCTCGCCTAGGGGTGGTAAACGTCAGACCCCAATAGCTCGATAAGTCGTGTCGATATGAAGTCTATAACAATTCGAGAAACTACTGGTAACACTTACCAGTAAATCTCAGCAACCCTGGCCAGGGATTTCCTGTTATAGCCAATCGAACACAGCACAACATCAACTCCCTATACCGGGAGAGACGAATCCCCTCCTATCGCTCATTGCCTCCATGTGACTCGGGACTGTACCCAAAAACCACCGTTTTGAACGCCCTCTTGGACGTGGTAAGATGGAAATCAAAGCACAGAGGGAACTACACAAGACTCTATGACGATTTCGGGTCAACAGACTACTCTGTACCAGTGTCACCAGAGAACTGCCATCTGACGTGAGGTATAATACCATCTGGGAGTTCTCGGCGAGTCCGTCCAGTGTACCCAGTCTCCACTGAGCACCCGTATATCATCTCTGATGTCAAACACCAATGGATATGGGATCATCCATCGCCCATCTGTATGGGTCGAGAAGGTATACGCTAGTCTACTCTGGTATATCGATGCCCCGTCTCGAAACACCCACGACTAGGGACTTTGAAGGATGTACTTATAGACTACCATGTCCCCACTAGTATGATCCGCATCATAGTCCAGGTAGTCAAGTACACATCCTAAAGGCTTTACCAACATGTAATAGAGAGGCAATCAGTATACACGTTAAGGTAAAGAGCAACCAGATAGCATACTATCATGTCGAGCAAGAAAGTCCTCCCTATATATGTCCCAGCATCCACTACAATATACATCCAATGTACAGTAATGGCCTCTAGGGCATACATATAACTAACAATCTCCCACTTGCACTAGGGCCATCTAGTAGCAGTGGTTGCAGTATCTCATACTCAACCATCCCATAAAAGTCTCTCTCTGGGAATAGGCCTTCGTGAGTGGATCCGCTGCGTTATCTTTTAAGTCTGCTCTCCTTGCCTCGATCATCCTGGAGATCAAGCATCTCCATGATCAGGTGATACTGCCTTAGAATAAGTCTGGATCACTGATGGGACCGGAGTTCCTTGGCATAAGCCACAACTTCATTGTCTCACAATGGTAGGAACGTAGTTCATCTCATGAACTAATATATACCCAAACATCCTCTTTGGTAGCATCTTAAGTAGCGATGTATCCAGCCTTTATCGTCTAGTATGTCACGGTATCTAGCTTGGAACTCTTCCAACATACCGTCCCTTTACTGAGGGTAAAGACAATGCCTGCGACTGACATTCAGTCGTCTTTATCACTCTGGAACACTTCCAGTGATTCTCCCCAGGATCGATTGATACCATCTCACTACTACTAGTGAGTATCCTAACATCCAATTAGATCTATCACATAGATCCAAAAACCAGGATATAGGAGGTATCACATTGATCCTATATGGAGAATCATTGTGATAAGCGGAGATTGACCGAGCGTAGCATAGGAAACTCCTTTCTTATCAAGAGTATGTCATCCACGTACTCTACGAGGATTACCACCATACTCCCTACTACCTTTTTGTTTATACAAGGTCCATCTACCATTTTGACGTTGTCAAACTCTTTGACTACTACATCAAAACAGACATTCCAACTCCGCGATGCCTGCTTTATCACATAAAACATCTTGCACGCGTTTCCGCTGCTCCCACTGTCTACGAGGCCCTCTGGCTGTGTACTTATAGACGCACTCTTTTAAAAATATCATTTAGAAAAGCAGTCATGACACCCAATCGCCAGATATCGTAGTCATGGTATGTAGCCGTGGCAAGTAGTATCTGGATAGAATTAAGCATAGGTACTGGAAAAGGTTTCATCATTATCCACGCTTGGTCAATGACGAAAACCTTTAACAAGTCTAGCTTTGAAAGTCTCAACTTTTCCATTACACCAAGTAATCTTCTCAAGATATACTTGCTCCTGATGGGGATTTAACCCTTCAGATATAGCAACTAAAGTCCATACTGTGTTGGTGTATAAGGATTCCATCTCAGATCGATAAACATCCAGCCATTCTTACAGAGTCCCACTCTTGATGGCCAGTTCGAAACTAGTTGGGTCATCATCTCATGATGCAATCCTCGCTCCCACTGTCATAGAGAAACAGAAGTATCTCTCAGGTGGGTGAGGAACCCTACTAGATCGGCGGAGAGGCTGAGGTTCGTTGGAATCTACTGAATCCTTTGGATCTGTCAAATCATCAGCTGCAGTTTGTATAGCTGGAACATTTCCAGTTGTACATAACAGACGTTGCCTCGAGCTTGTCCGGATTTTGCTTTTCAGACATAGGCCGGACAACCCCAAATCTTAAGGAACTTAAGATATGGGCTCTTCCCTTTCCATATCACATATGAAGCAGTAGGCAACTGATTTGATTGGAACCCTATTCAATAGGTATGCAGCTTCTCAAGTGCATAACACCCAAAAAGGAAATAGGTAACTCAGTAATACTCATCATAGAGCACACCATATCACATAGGGTACAATTGCTCCGCCCCGATATACCATCGTGCTATGGTGTATACGGAGGAGTAATTCTGAGAGAGAATCTCATTCTTAGAATAGTCCAGGAATCCCGTGCTTTAGTATTCTCCTCCTTGATCACATCAAAGGACATAATACTTATACCCGTATTTTGGTTCTCTACTTCTAACTTATATTCCGTGAATATCTCAAAAGGTTCAGACTTGTGTTTCAACAGGAACATAGGTCTGAATCTCGAAAGATTATCAGAGAATGTAATGAAGTACAAAGAACTGGTCTTGGCATGTGTAGACAGGGGACCTTCATACATCAACATGTATCATCCCAAGAGTTCACTAACTCTTTTTTTGTTTCCAATAAACAGAGCTATGGTCATCTTATCTTTGTGACATGACTGGCGAGTTTCACAAGATGTAAATTCAAACTAATTTAAATATGCATCTATATGTAACTCAAGCTAGTCGGGTCGCATTGATATGACCTAGTCTACAATACCTCAAGAAGGATCCGTTCATTTCTGAACTCTTCCTCTTGTGTGTGTTCTATATACTAAGAACTGTAGTTTGATTTAGAACATCAATGTTTTTAGATAACGTGCCTGAACCGATCAACTTTTGATATAGGAAATGTTCAAAACATTATCCAACAATACAAAATTTTATCGTTTCTTTACTAATAAAGAGACAGATATGATTTTGTATATCAGGTTCGGTATCTAATAACATTCGTTCAGAATCAATGCATTGGTAATACAGGGTGACAGTGACCAACAGACTTGGCTGCAACACTTGCCCCGTTTTCTGCCTCATGAAACTTATCACTCGTTCTCAGTTTTTTTTACCTTTTTGTAGCCCTATGTAACAAATTACATATCTGGGATCCTGATCCGGTATCATATACCCAGGATGCGGAGGATACTGAGAAACAGTTCTTTATAATGAACACACCCGAAGATGATGCATCAGCATGCACTCTCTTCGTTTGGGTGGCACGGGAATTCTGGTAATCCCCAATTTCCTGCTCTGTCTTATAACAATTATAAGTTGGAGCGGGACCAACGATCCCCAGCTCAGTATAACAAGCGGGTTTGGTCAATAATCCGTATTATTATCTTGATTAAGGCGTGATATGGTCGCTACCAGGAGAGAGAGAGAAGAAAACACTCAGCGTGCGCTCTTGCAAGAATAGATTGGTTTTTATTTTATCTAATCAGGATGGCTCCCACTGCTTTTTATCAAATCTTCCTTCAAACCCTAAAAGGAAAGACTAGCCGGGATTAATTACACACTACAAGTTCGCCAATCTTTCAGCCAGGCCAGTGTCGATACTTTGAGGGAGGTCCCCCGTGCTTTCGCACGAACCTAATTAATGTAAACCTCGTTTTCCCAGAGGCGTAACCTCGTTAACACCTTTCTAGACACCTACTTGATCGGCTAATTGTAATGTATAAAACTCTCCCAGGAGTAACTCTTACTCGCAGCGGGTATCGGGATCCAACTATCTCATAGAAGGTATGCAATCTCATTGCAAATTTCAACACTTGAAATTCCCGATAATATTTTGCCCCTAGCGTGCTATGACCTTGACGAAAGCCAACAAACCATAGCCCGCTAGTCAAGTTCAACCCGTACATTTCTTGATCGAATTAAACCCACCCGCACGACCCTTGACGAAAGCCAACAAAGCCGCACGACTACCCTAATCCAATCGCATCGTATGCTAGCAGATAAGCAGCATATAGCTACCGCACACTGCACCTTGACGAAAGCCAACAAATGCAGCACGAATACTATATACAACTTATCTGAAATGACGGAGGGCTACGACAGGTTTTTCTGAAAACCTATTGCGTAATGAACTTGATATCGTTATAGAATCAAATGATTTTAAAATGGAATGTTTTTTAGGCTTTTCTAGTTTTGCTAAAGGAGTCACTCTCGGTGAAGGGATCGTCGGTCCTTTCCTCGTCGAATGAGGTGCGGGATATATCATATATATCACTGTGCAAAGCAAAAACACTTAAAAGCAATCAAAGGACAAACCGAGTGTGTAGCATCTGCCAGTTATTGCTAAAGGAGTCACTCCCGGTGAAGGGATCTCGGTCCTTTCCTTATCGAATAAGGTGCAGGATATATCATATATACCGCTGTGCAAAGCAAGAACTGTAGCTACCTGTTTTATTTTGAAATTCGATTCTACAACATCTTAGGTTTCTTTTATTTCATTAATCTCATTAATGAAGTCCCATCATTTATGTACCTAAACATCACAGATAAATACGACGTACACTTATGCCATCCGCATTCGCCTCGATGTCCCCTCGTGCACCGTTAGGTTAGGTAACTAACGACAGAGCAGGGCAGGGCTAGCGCGGGTGTAAAACATAAGTAACGTCTATATAATATATCATATATACTATATACTGTATCTATCACAGAACATCACATGATCACATCACAGATATCGCAGCAGAAGAAACATATGAAATATTGGATATACTAGGAGGTCCGTGTTTTCAATACGAGCTAGTATAAAACACGGATTCCACGGTCGTGATGAATAGCCAAACCCACACCCCTAGACCCCTACGAGAGCGGCAAGCAACCCTACCAATTCTGGAGTTAGGAGACCCAGACCCGACTCCTCGAGTTGGTCTCCCACTGGACTCCAGAACCCGGTTACTTGTGCCCTCCTCCTTGGGTCTATCCTAGTGCGGAAAAGTAAATAATATACAAAAGGTGACAACTTCCGCAACCTGGAAGCGCCCCAAATAAAAGAATATTACATACAAGTTTTTACAAGAATGAAAATGAAAAACACTCATCTCACATAAAAACCCCCGGCTATTCAAACACGACGATCCAATATAACATATCCAGCAACACATAACATCGCATGTCATCAATGTAAGTAAATATGCGCATCCCAATTGTCGTTGACATATAGCAACGAAACCGGCGATATCGCATATTACACTTACGGTCACAGAAAAGAAAGTGTAAAACTACAACAGTTGGAATCCGCAACCACCTCAGACATCGCATGCCTGACCAAATGAATTCCTTAGACATAACATGCCTGACAATTATAAACCCCGCATTTTAGTCTCATTATCGAAAACACTTTTCAATACCAAGTCGGGTAATTCAACAAGATTCCCGACATCCTGATCGAATGCTCGTCGCAAACTTTAGTAGGCGGCCGCACCCCCGATACCGTCGACGAAGTGCACCAAGGCGGAACACCGCTGCCGCGAGCACCCGAACGAATGCTTTCGGCGACGGGGTTCTCCTACAGTCACTTGGTCGGGTCTATGGGGTGAGGCTGTCTATTAAGTTTACCCGGCGAGTATCCGCGTACGCTACGTGATTGCGACGGAGTTTTGATCACATCAAAATTCCGTGGCAACCGATCAAGTGAGACTAAACTGCTATGTTTATAACATTCATTCAGTTATCTCATAACTACTTGTGAATTCCAATTATTGTATCCCATTCCGGATAAATAGAAAATGCTAAACTTTTCGATCGAACAATCGAACACCCAAGTTTTCCCGATACAGCTCAACACATGAAATAAGTCTAACAACATTCAGTTCGTGCCTCAGTACCAACGGTCCAGCCGTAGAAGGGTCAAGCCAACGCCTCACATGTGGCACGCCGTACAGCCCCAAACCCGAAGGTTCAAAGGGCAGTTCAAGACGGTCACATAATCGAGTTAAGGTTTGTTGTCTTCTAGAGGGTCCATCGCGTTACTTGCACTACTTAGAACGTCGTTAAACTACGGAAAAATCCAACACTTGGTAATTTCCCGACAGGGGAAAAATTGGGTATTTATATCCGGTCGAACTTTTTAACACATTTTAAAATTTATCCGGAAAGCCACACCGACAAAATTTGATAATCCGATCGAATGTATGATTCCCTATACAACCCCAGAATACTCTTCTGTAGAGTCACAATAAGAATACCCCAGAAAATACAGAATTAAATTATATGAGTTACTGTGCAGAAATCATTGGTCAAAGGGACAGTACGGCCGCGGAACCGCCGCACCATGCATAGCTGGGGCCACGGTTCCGCGGTGGAAAAGTCGATTCAGGCCCCCGTATTTCACAGTAATTCAAATAACACCCGGCTTATTTTTCTGCATATTTTTAATTGAAAAAAATCCAAAATTTTAGAAAATTTCCAGAGAGCATTTTGGGAATGGGTTTCGGGTTCTTTCGGGTTTCAAATTCCGTCTAGACTTCGCCTAAGGCTCTAGCTAGGCTCTGATACCACTGTAGGGTTCCTAGGCACTCTAGTGAGGTCTCACAAGGCATCAACCATGCCAATATAAAATTTTAACGGTGCCGAGAGACCCGACTACGGATTGTCGGCTAGATATTTAGGCGAAAAAGTAAACTAGTTAACACTTAACTAGAAGAATACGGAAATACAACCTTTGTAGATCCGGTGCTCCACCTCCATAGCTCCGCAACGAAGTCCCCTCGCTGTCCAAATGAATTCCCGGGCTCTAGCGTCGGCTTCGTCGGAGAAATGGCGAGCTAGGTCGTCGATGTCCATGCCGAAGATGATCTACGTCGAGGCATCACTAAATCAAGCTCCACCTTCAACAAGCCATGAAAACTTGTGAAGGAAACACACTCTACTACTTGGCAAGAGGTAGAGGATGAAGAAATAGGAAGTGGGTAGACTTTAGAATTGGATTTCTCACACTTTTCATCAATCCACCATTGATGAAGAGAAGCTTTCTTCATTGAAGAAGATGAAGAAGAAGAAGAAAATGTTATGATAAGTTAATTAATTTTAAAAAGAAAATCAATACTTATCATATATTGAACCATGGTCAAGTGTAGAGATTAAACTAGGGTTAATGGAGTGGTTAGGGTTAAGCATGAGACAAAATGGTCATTTTGGTCAAAGCTTCATGAAGCTTCAACTAGAAAACAAACAAAGCCACCATTTTCCTTTATGCTTATCATTTTTCCAAAAAGAATGAATAAATGAATAAAAAGAAATGAAAATGAAAACCCTAACCATTACATAACCATGGTTTAAACTTTACACAAAACATAAGTTAGCATGCATCATCAAATATGATACATACAAGTGAGAAAATCCATTTAAAGTAAACCAATAATAGTTAATGCAAAGTAATATATCAAATATATAATTATACATTAAATCATTAAATCAACACTTGATTTAACGATCCGGTCATATCGCATATAACCGACTAGTATCAAATGTATCGGCTTATCGAATCAATCCTTGATTCGATAACTAGGTTATATCGCATACAACCATTCGATACATTCATCGCGAGAATAGAATACGGTATCACATACACGTATTATTCTCGGTCCCGCACATATCTCATATGCGCTCCTATTTCATTTCGCTTGAACCAGGAAACCTCTGTGTAGGACTCTAAAGACTCGTCAATACGCCGGCAGCAGGCGATGATCATATCAAACACCCACAAGCCGCAAGCGGTCTGCTAAACGTAACGGCCATCCGGGTATTGAGCGATCAGAAGATCGACGAGCAAGCCCGCTCACACTCCAGTGAATCCAACCAGTAACACTACCGTACAGTCCGGTCTGATCGTCTGATATGTCGCATATCTCGCCTAGGGGTGGTAAACGTCAGACCCCAATAGCTCGATAAGTCGTGTCGATATGAGGTCTATAACAATTCGAGAAACTACTGGTAACACTTACCAGTAAATCTCAGCAACCCTGGCCAGGGATTTCCTGTTATAGCTAATCGAACACAGCACAACATCAACTCCCTATACCGGGAGAGACGAATCCCCTCCTATCGCTCATTGCCTCCATGTGACTCGGGACTGTACCCAAAAACCACCATTTTGCACGCCTTCTTGGACGTGGTAAGATGGAAATCAAAGCACAGTGGGAACCACACAAGACTCTATGACGATCTCGGGTCAACAGACTACTCTGTACCAGTGTCACCAGAGAACTGCCATCTGATGTGAGGTATAATACCATCTGGGAGTTCTCGGCGAGTCCGTCCAGTATACCCAGTCTCCACTGAGCACCCGTATATCATCTCTGATGTCAAACACCAATGGATATGGGATCATCCATCGCCCATCTGTATGGGTCGAGAAGGTATACGCTAGTCTACTCTGGTATATCGATGCCCCGTCTCGATACACCCACGACTAGGGACTTTGAAGGATGTACTTATAGACTACCATGTCCCCACTAGTATGATCCGCATCATAGTCCAGGTAGTCAAGTACACATCCTAAGGGCTTTACCAACATGTAATAGAGAGGCAATCAGTATACACGTTAAGGTAAAGAGCAACCAGATAGCATACTATCATGTCGAGCAAGAAAGTCCTCCCTATATATGTCCCAGCATCCACTACAATATACATCCAATGTACAGTAATGGCCTCTAGGGCATACATATAACTAACAAACCGTAGTATCTCTCAGGAGGATGAGATGGCCTACTACTCCTGTGGAGGGGTGTGGGAATGTCCAATTCTTCTTGAACTACTGGTTCTACCATACTTTCAGTTGTAGTTTGTGGTTCTGGAATTTCTTCCAGTTCCATTTCGCTCCCACTTGTATCCTTTTCTAAAACTTGCTGTTCTAAAAAATGGGCATTACGAGAAACAAAAACCTTTTGTTCCTCTGCGTTATAGAACAGATACCCCTTGGAGTTCTTGGGATATCCTACAAACTTACACTGTACTGATCGTGCCTCGTGCTTGTCCGCATACTGTTTTTTAACAAAAATCGGACATCCCCAAATCTTCAGATACTGAAGATAGGGTTTCTTCCCACTCCACATCTGATATGGGGTGGTAGGCACTGTTTTGGTAGGAACCCTGTTCAGAAGATATGCCGCTGATTCTAGCGCATATCCCCAGAATGCTCGCGGTAACTCAGCGTTACTTAACATGGAACGAACCATATCTAATAAGGTTCGATTCCTCCTTTCTGATACACCGTTATGTTGTGGCGTGTATGGAGGAGTAAGCTGAGAGAGAATTCCATTCTCTTTTAAGTAACCCAGGAACTCGGCACTTAAGTATTCACCACCTCGATCAGATCTCAGTGTCTTTATACTCTTTCCTGTTTGTTTTTCCACTTCATTCTTGTATTCTTGGAATTTCTCAAAAGCCTCGGATTTATGCTTCATTAAGAAGACATATCCATACCTAGAGAAATCATTTGTAAAAGTAATGAAGTAGGAATAACCACCTCGTGCATGTGTAGACATTGGACCGCACACGTCACTGTGTACGAGTCCCAAGAGCTCGCTTGCTCTTACTCCGTGTCCGGTGAACGGAGTTTTTGTCATCTTTCCTTTGAGACAAGATTCACAAGTAGCATACGATTGATATTCGAACGGATTCAAATATCCTTCTCTATGTAACTTAGTCAACCTTCTCTCATTGATGTGACCTAGTATACAATGCCATAAGAAAGCTTGATTTATTTCTGGAGACTTTCTTTTAAGTGTGTTCTGGATATTGAAAACCTGAGCTTGACTTAATACGTATATACCGTTATCTAATGTACCGGACCCAATCATAACTTGATTTAGGTGGATGTTAACTACATCGCTTACGAATGTAAAATCATATCCCTCTCTCGAAAGTGAGGACACTGATATGATATTACATGTCATACCAGGTACATACAAACAGTTACGTAGAATCAATATATGCCCACATGTCAAATCTAGGCGATATTCTCCGACGGATTCAGCGTCCATGCTCATTCCGTTTGCAACTCTGAGAGACCAATCACCTACCTTTATAACTCTACGGTTTCTCAAAGCATGTATTGAATTACAGATATGAGATCCTGCTCCGGTATCTAGTACCCAGGAAGTAGAGTTAATTGACAAAAAGTTCTCAATAACAAATACACTTGAGGCTGAAGCCACAACATGCTTCGAATCCTGGCTACTGGCTTTTCTAGCCCTGCAATCATTCTGCCAATGTTCATTCCTGTAACAATAGGAACGTCCCTCTTTTATTATATCCAGTTCCGAAACTTTTTCCGTTCTCTTTCCTTCTGCTTCCCTGGTTTCCTTCAGGGTAGGAGGCAGAGACTGTAGAATCAAGTCAGTATCTGACTCGTTTCCCAACGTGGTCTCCAGGTCCTGAAGCTCATCAATACAGCTAGTCATTGTAAGGTCGTTGTCCCCTACAGATGACTCGTCAGCCAACCTCGCTTGAATTAATTCGTTCGAGGTCTCATATCTTGCGATATGAGATTGCTCTCTATATAAATCTTTGTTATGGAGAAAGATGAAAACTAAGTCCATCTTCTCATGCTGCTTCTGGTATATACCATCAACTAAAGCTAACACGAAGCACTTAGCTTTTGCTTTATCTTTTTCCCTTGTCTGACGGATATCCATATCCGCGACAGTGGAAACTGGACCTGGGACGGCGGGATCTTGAGTAGTAATAGGGTGGTCCAGCTTGTCTTAGGCAATGGACATCTGGACAGACTTTGGCCACTCATCTAAGTAAGATTCAGTCAAATTATTATCTAGATGTAACCTATGTATGGTCACAAGGTCGCTGCAATTTAAGAGAGAGAAGAAAATACTATTAGCATGATGCTCTTGCAAGTTTAGAGTGGTTTTTAATTTATCTAAACAGGATGGCTCCCACTGTTTCTCGAATCCCTCCTCAAACCATAAAAGAAGAATTAGCCAGGACTATTCTTACCGTACAATTCTTGCTTAACCGTTCAGCCAGGTCAGTGTCGATACTTCGAGGTAGGTTTTCCAACGCTTTCACGAAGTTCCTTAATTAAATAACCTCTTTTTTCTGGGGGCGTAACCCCGCTGACACCTTCCTAGGCACCTACTTGGTTTATAGCATTGATCGTTAAGTGACGAATCTCCTGATAAGTAGTATATACTCACAATAGGATCAGGATACAAAATATCATCGTATGATAATGTTGAAGGAATCCTACCAACATTCATCAAACTCCAAAATGGTATGCTCTCTCTGCAAATTTCAGTTTCTTTAGAAATTCCCGATATAGATTTTTGCCCCATGCTCTTATAACCTTGGCGTTGGTCAAAATGTCATAAGTCACATGTCAAGTTCTACCCATCATTGTCCTAGTTAATTTGAACCCATCCGTACATATCCCTGACGTTGGCCAAATGATAATACAACTGTCCCAAACTAACACATCTATCTATGCAAATAAATGAAATACCCCAGTAACGACCAAACACTATGCCCTGGCGTTGGTCAAATGCATAGCTTGAATACTACTGAATATCCAAATGAAATGACGGAGGGCTACGACTGGTTTTGGCAAAACCGTGAACGCAGTAAACTTGATATAATCGAAAGAACCTGATGCTTTTTAAAAGGAGTGGTTAAAGCTCCGCAATTAAAAATTCTGATCTTTTAAAATAACCGAGTGGTTTCTTTTAAATTTGTTCCAACGACTAAACTTTGGTTTATTTTCTTTGCATTATAATAATGCGTCCCATCAGTTATCCTATCATTGCAGAAAACAACGAAAAATACCACGTCCTCTTATGCCATCCGCATTTGCCACGGGGTCCCGTCATCACCCGTTAGGTTACTAATCTAATGACAGAGCGGGGGCTGGGCTAGCGCGGGTGTAATGTAAGTGCACGGCAGCGCACCGGCCGTCAATCCGACGCCGGAATGCGGAAGCGGTGATTTATTTTAACTTTTCAAACCGGCACCACCGCGCACTATAAAACCTGGATCGTGCCATTAATCTAGTCCTAGCAATCTAGAGAGGGGGTAGAGAGATATACCGAGCGATCCGTGTCCTTCGGTCTTCTCGTCGTCGTCCCGATCTCCCCGCGGAATCTCCGGTCTCCACCAAGTCGCCGGAAGGGCACCACATCGCCGGCTTCTTTTACGGGCTCCCGCCTCTGTACCGAGGCAACTTGGGCACGAAGTTGGCCAGCCGACGTGCCCAAGGTTTGCTGTAGAATACGTGCAGTGCTCTATGTCTGATTTGGGGTTACTTGAAATTGCCGTTGGTGGAGGTTTGATATGATAACATTTTTGGAGATGAAGTGGGGGATTTTTGTGAAGCCAAAAGACAAAAAATCCCACCACCAAAATATGGGCAGCCCCTCCTTGGCTTGGCCAGCCATGGCATGGTGAAGGGAGTGAGAATGAGAGGGGGTGATAATGTGGAGTCAATTGGAATGGAAAAAGAAATGAGCCTCCAACATAATGCAAGAGAGAGAAAGGGTGATGATGATAAGCAATGATCATCAACCAAAACCAATACTCCATCAACTAATCATCAACAACCATGATTACTCCAAAACCAACACTCCAACAACCTAATCATCAACAATCATGATGAAAAGAAGAAGTCAAATGAAGTCAAATGGTGGAGGAATTATCATGATACACCAATATGCAAATAACACCCTCCACTAACCAAATTTGCATACTTGCAAATAAGCCCTCCTCCACCAATCTTCAGCCAATGAAAGATACAAAGAAATATGGCTGAACCGGAAAACAAACTGGCAACTCCAAAAAACTGATCCCGTAATAAATTACAGGAAAACCCCGCTACTGTATATACATACCAGCATTTGTATTCCGACCGAAATACAAATGCAATGAGACAAAGTCTACACTGTACAATACTAGGATCCGGCTTAAACCAAAGCCTGCTAGTAATAACCGTCCGATCCTGATTCGTGCAATGCCGCACGTATCTGATCGAACCCTGCCATATCTCCATACGGCCTCTACAGCGTTTCGCCCGAAAACTTGAGCAACTGTCTGTGGGGGACTCTAAAGACTCGTCAATACTATGGCTGTGGATTTAACCACTAGCACGTCAGAGGTATTAGCCATACGTGATGGGCTACCAGCTATTGACCAAAAGGGACGTCGATGAGCGAACTCATCCTGACACCCTACTGAGCCTGCCAGTGAAAATATCCGTACAGTCCTGTCCATTCGTCTATGAGCATCGCATGGCGGGCCTAGGGGGTTGGTAAAAGTCAGACCCCCAAAAGCGGTACAAGTCGTGTCGGAGTGCAACCCAGAACACCCTGAGATACTACTGGAATACCTACCAGTAAATCTCCTACCTTGGCCAAGGACTTTTCATGTACTGGCTCTCCTAGACACAGCGCGACCTCACCCCCAATACCGGGAGAGACGAACCCCTGCAGATCCGCTCACTGCCTCCATGTGGCTCGGGACTGTACCCAACTAAAACCTGTTTGCACGACTCCTTTGAGCCGTGGTAGGGTAGTAATCAAAGCACAGTGGGAACTCACACGAGACAAATGACGATCTCAGGTCGATGAACTAACCTGTACACATGTCACCAGGGAACTGCTATCTGACGTCAGGTATAATACCAACTAGCAGGTTCACGGCGAGTCCTGTCCGGTGTACTCATAACCCAATGACCACCTGTATACATCTTAGGTGAACCAACTGACACCAGTGGCTTGTGAGACCGGCTACCGCCCCTCGTCGGGGTCTCGACTGTATACACTAGTCTGCTCTGGAGTATCGATGCCCTGTCTCGAAACTCCCATGACTAGGGACCTTTTAAGGATGTGCTTATAGACTACCAGCTCCCACGTATATGATCGCCCTCATACTGCTGGCAGTCAAGCAAGAATCCTAGGGGCTCTATCAACGTGCAATAGTGACCTGTAAGGTCACCTAAAGCAGTACACGATGATAAAGATAAACCAGATAGCATACTATCATCTTGAGTAAGACTGTCATACCAGAATAGGTCCTCCCTCAATCATTGCAATCATGTGCCTGTGATCCAATAATTGACTCTGAGGGCACTATCTCCAACATGTAAAACATAAGTGATGTCTAATAGCTATCATATATAGATATTGTACATTCTTCAGACGCAATAATAAGCATTCCAGATCACTGATGAACTTTATTGGATATACTAGCAATCCGCATTTGCTTTGAGCCTGCAATAAAAGACGGATTACACAGTTGTGATGAGTAGCCATTACCCCACCCTAGACCCCTACGGGTACGGCAAACTACCCGCCAAGTACCCGAAGTGAAGCGGTCTCCCTCAACAAAGTGAGTAGGCCACTAAACACTTCAAAGTACCTGGTAGTTTGTGTACCCAGCCTTGGGTCTATCCTAGGAGCAAAAACAGTAAAAAGAAATAATACAACGGTAGTTACAACCGCAACCTGGATGTGCCCCGCAAAAGAATATTACATCATATTACATTTGCATCGAATGAATGAATATTAAACCCATCTCAAACCCCGGCTAATCATCACAACATTCCAATCAAGTCCATATACACAAACAGTAAACATTACAGAAATGTGCAACCCCCTGCCAACCGACATACTAGCAGTTAGGGGAGGTTTACGAACACATTAAACATTACAGATAATAACCCGATTAGCAAATATCTTAGAACATCGATCGATTACCATATTCCGCGTTTACCCCAAAAGCAAACCAGCAAAGAAGCAACCTGGGTAGAAACAGAACATACAGGAAAACAGAAAACCATAAAATAAGAATTACTGAGCAAATCCGAGTCAACTCGGCGTTGACTCGGCGGCGGATCCGCGGCACAAGCACTCTATAGCCGCGGATCCGCGGCCGTTTTGCCGAGTTACTGGCTCGTATTTTCCCAGTATTCTTAAAATACCCTGCTGTGAATTTTAAGGTATGTCAAATATTTTTTTAGACACTTTTAAAATTAACAGAAACTTGGGATTTCCTGGGTTTCGTTTTCGCGTTTTCTGACGATCGAAGTTCTAATCAGTTGATAACAAGCTGGTAATGGTTTAGCTGTCTCTGATACCACTGTAAATCCATGTCACGCACCCCACGAACTTGTGGGGAGGCGGAATATATGAAAAACAATTATCAAAGCTTCGTAACATGGACTTGAGCGCATAAATCGTTTCTAAACCGTTACTAGCAAACTATGAAAGGTTTAACTACTCGGATACGAAGTTATACCTCACGATACTTGTCCTTCGGGTCTTCATCGCGGTCCTCCACTCTTCGTAGGCTCCTTGGAACATCGGCACCTCAACGACCTCCTCGAATCAAAGATGATCCACCCGAGAGCTCCTACGCCAAGCTTTATCTCTAACTTGAGATAACTAGGTTGCTCAAAGTGCTAATCTAAGCTACCTAGGAAATATAGAGTAAGGTTATGGAAGTATTAGTCTAGCTAACCCTTGATCTCAACACATGATAGGTTAGAGTTAAGGTTTCAAGAATGAGAGAGCTTGAGGAGAGAGAAGGTGATGATAAGAATGATATTGAAAAATGAACTCATTAGAATATATCAACCATAACAATTTATCAAATAAATAATATATATGATTAATCATCATGGTTGATGCATTCACCTAGTGTGATTCATCTCATGAGTCATTAGCTTCATAAATGAATCATTAACTCCATGGATGAATCATACAAATGAGTCATTAAGCAATAAATGCTTATGCCACCTTAACCCCCAAGTCACCATGCTTCTAGAAGCTTCCCGGAAAATTACGAGAACGCCCCTCCAATCCGTGAAAACACGGAAAAACTTTAGACTGTATAAATTCAATAACCTGATAATAGAAACTGGCTTAAACCAAAGCCGACTAGTAAAAACTGTCCGAACATCGTACGTGCGTAAACAAACGTATGCGTCCGAACCCTTGTCGTAAAACCATACGACCTCTATATCATTTCGCCTGGAGCAGGGAAACTCTCTGTGTGGGACTCTAAAGACTCGACACTACGCTGGCAGTGGGTTTAACCACAGACCGCAAGCGGCACTAGCTGTACGTAACGGTCCCCAGGTAGATGTCGATAAGAAGGCCGATGAGGAAAACTATCCGAACTCCTACTGAGCCTGATGTGATAATCTCCGTACAGTCCGGTCTGTTCGTCTAAGACTATCGCATATCGAGCCTAGGGGGAGGCAAGCGTCAGTCCCCTAATAGCTGTATAAGTCGTGTCGGAGCGTAGCACATTACACCCTGAGAAGCTACTGGAACCTACCAGTAAATCTAGCTTGCCTTGGCAAGGGACTTTGCGTAATGGCTCTCTGACACAGCGCGATATCAACTCCCAATACCGGGAGAACGAATCCTATCTAACCGCCACTGACTCCAAGTGCTCGGGACTGCACCCAACTGCTACCTGTTTGCATGACTCCTTTGAGCCGTGGTAGGGTAGCAATCTAAGAACAGTGGGACACACTCGAGGCGAAGTAGCAGTGTCAAGTCTGCGGACTATGCTGTACTCATGTCACCTGGGAACTGTTAACTGACGATGGGTATAATACCAACAAATCAGTTCCCCTACGAGTCATGTCCGGTGTACCCGTAACCTAACGAGCACCTGTATACTATCTCCAGTACGACGTACTGATGGCTGTGGGACAGACCATCTCCCCAACTGGGATGAGAAGCGTACACACTTAGTCTACTCCGGAATATCGTAGCTCTATCTCGATAATCCAACGACCAGGGACCTGTATAGGATGTTGCTTACAGACTACCCAGCCCCCACTAGTGTGACTGCCATCACGACGCTGGTAATCAAGCAAAGATCCTATGGGCTCTACTAATATGTATAAGTGATACGTTACAAGAAACATATGCACATATTAAAGTAGACACAAACCAAGTAGCATACTACCATTTTTAGCAAGACTGTTATATAGAACTGTGAATATCCCAAGCTTCCATTAAGTAATATACAACCTAGTATGATACAATAATGGCCCCTAGGGCATATACACTAACAAGATCTCCATATCAGCCCTGGCCAGGGACTTCCAGTTATTGCCAATCGTATATAGCGCAACATCAGCCCCCAACACCGGGAGAGACTAAACCTCTCCTATCGCTCATTGCCTCCATACGACTCGGGACTGTAGTCAAAATCCACCTGTTTGCACGTCTCCTTTGAGCGTGGTAAGGAGGAAATAAAAGCACAGTGGGAGCCGCACAAGTCTCTATGACGATCTCAGGTCTACATACTAACCTTTACCAGTATCACCAGAGGACTGCTATCTAACGATAGGTATACTACCACATAGGAGTCCTCGGCGAGTCCTGTTCAGTGTACCCAGTCTCCACTGAGCACCCGTATACCATCTCTGATGTCAAACACCAATGGATGTGGGACCATCCATCGCCCATCATATGGGTCAAGAAGCGTATACGCTAGTCTACTCTGGAATATCGATGCCCTGTCTCGATATTCCCTCGACTAGGAACAATTGAAGGATGTACTTGTGAACTACCCTGGCCCCCTAGTATGATCTACATCATAGCCCTGGTAGTCAAGTACATATCCTAAGGGCTTTATCAACACGTGAGAGCACGACAGTATCTCAATACAAGTCTACATGTTAATATAAAGGTAACCAGATAGCACACTATCATGTCGAGCAAGAAAGTCATCTATATATATATATATCCAAGCATCCACTATAATATACATCATATGTACAATAATGGCCTCTAGGGCATACATATAACTAACAATCTCCCACTTGCACTAAGGCCAGTTGTTGTAGTATATCATACCCAACGTCCCAAAAGTCTCTCAAATTGCGTCTGAGGGGTGGCTTTCGTGACTGGATCCGCTATGTTATCCTTCGTGTCAACTCTCCTGACCTCGATCTCCCTGGAGATCAACCATCTCCATGATCAGGTGATACTGCCTAAGAATATGTCTGGACTACAGATGGGATGGGGTTCCTTGGCCAAAGCCATAACTCCATTGTCACACAATGGTAGGAACTAAGTTCATCTCATGAACTAATATATCCAGACTGCCTCTTTGGTAGTATCCTTAGTAACGATGTATCTAGCCTTTAATCGTCTAGTTTGCCTCGGTATCTAGCTTGGAACTTTTCCAACATACCGTCCCTCTTCTGAGGGTGAAGACAATGCCTTTGACTGACATTCACTCATCCTTATCACCCTGTAACCTTTCCAGTGATTCTCCCCAGGATCCATTCATCTCATTACAGCTAGTGAGAATCCTAATATCCAAATAGATCTATCTCATAGATCCATAACCCAGGATTTAGGAGGTATCACCTCGGTCCTATATGGAGAATCTTTGTGATAAGAGGAGATTGACCGAGCGTAGCATAGGAAACTCCTTTCCTATCAAGAGTATGTCATCCACATACAATACGAGGATCACCACCATACTCCCAATACCTTTTTGTATATACAAGGTTCATCTACCATTTTGATGAAATCAAACTCATTGACTACCACATCAAAACAGATGTTCCAACTCCGCCATGCCTGATTTATCTCATAAAACAGCTCACACACGTTTCCGCTGCTCCCACTGTCTACGAAGCTCTCTGGCTGTGTACTTATAGACGCTCTTTTCTAAATCATCATTTTTAGAAAAGCAGTCATGACACACAACCGCCAGATATCGTAGTCATGGTATGTAGCAGTGGCAAGTAGGATTTGGATGGACTTAAGCATAGCTTTGGAAGTCTCAACTTTTCCATGTACACCAAGTAATCTTCTCAAGATATACTTGCTCCTGATGGGGATTTAACCCTTCAGATAAAGCAACCAAAGTCCATACTTTGTTGGCGTACAAGGATTCCATCTTAGATCGCTTAGCATCCAGCCATTCTTATAGAGTCACCACTCCTGATGGCCTGCTCGAAACTAGTTGGGTCATCATCTCATGATGTAATCCTCGATCCCACTGTCATAGAAAAAACCGAAGTATCTCTCAGGTGGGTGAGGAATCCTACAAGATCGGCAGAAAGGCTGAGGTTCGTTGGAAACTATTGAATCCTTCGGTTCTACCAAATCATCAGTTGTAGTTTGTATAGCTGGAACTCCTTCCAGTTCTACCTCATCTGCACTAGAAAAAAATGGCATGCCGAGAAATAAAATACATTTGTTTCTCGGTTTGGTAGATGATATTCCTTTGCAAATGCTTGGGATATCCAATAAACTTCCACAGAACTAACCTTGCCTCGAGCTTGTCCGGATCATGCTTTTGACATAGGCCGGACAACCCAAATCTTAACATTCTTAAGAGATGGGCTCTTTCCGTACCATATCGCATATGGAGTGGTAGGCACCTGATTTGGTTGGAACCCTATTAAATAGGTATGTAGCTTCTCAAGTGCATAACTCCTAAAAGGAAATAGGCTACTCAGTAGTACTCATCATAGAGCACACCTTATCACATAGGGTGCGATTTGCTCCGTCCCGATATACCATCGTGCTGTGGTGTATACAGAGGAGTAATGCTGAGAGAGAATCTCATTCTCCTTTAGAATAATCCAGGATCTTCGTGCTCAAGTATTCTCCTCCCTAATCTCATCATAGGACATAATACTCATACCCTTTTTGGTTCTCTACTTCTAACTTATATTCATTGAATTTCTCAAAAGGTTCAGACTTGTGTTTCAACAGGAGCATATGTTCGAATCTTGAGAGATAATCAGTTAATGTAATGAAGTATAAAGAACCAGTCCTGGCATGTGTAGACAGGGGACCAACATACATCATCATGTATCAATCCCAAGAGTTCAATAACTCTTTCTCTGTTTCCAATAAACGGAGCTATGGTCATCTTATCTTTGTGACATGACTGGCAAGTTTCACAAGATGTAAATCCAAACTGATTTAAATATGCATCTTTATGTAACTTGAGCTAGTCGGGTTATATTGATATGACCTAGTCTACAATACCTTAAGAAGGATTTGTTCATTTCTGAACTCTTCCTCTTGTGTGTGTTCTGTATGTTAAGAACTGTGGTTTGATTTAGAACGTCTATGCTTTTAGATAACGTGCCTGAACCGATCAACTAGGAAATGTTCAAAACATTATCCAATAGTACAAAATTATATCATTCTTTACTAATAAAGAAACTGATATGATGTTGTATATCAGGTTCGGTATCTAATAACATTTGTTCAGAATTAATGTATTTGGTAATACAGGATGATAACTGCCAACAAACTTGGCTGCAACACTTTGAACCATTTCCAACTCTTAAAACTTATCACCCGTTCTTAGTTCTCTACCTTTCTGCAGCCCATGTAACATATTACATATATGGGATCCTGATCCGGTATCACATACCCAGGACGTAGAGGATACTACGAACAGTTCTCGGTAATGAACACACCCGAAGAAGATGCATCAGCATGTATTTTTCTTCGTTTGGGTGGCACGGGATTCTGGTAATCCGCAATTTCCTGCTCTGTCTTATAACAATTATAAGTTGGAGCGGGACCAACGTTACCTAACGCAGTATAACAAGCGGGTTCGGTCAATACTTCCGTATTATTTATTTTGATTAAAGTGTGACATTGTCTCTACTTGGAGAGAGAGAGAAGAAAACACTATAGCGTATGCTCTTGCAAGATTAGATTGGTTATTAATATATCTAATCAGGATGGCTCCCACTGTTTTAGTCAAATCTTCCTTCAAACCCTAAAAGGAAAGACTAGCCGGGATTAATTACACCGTACAAGTTCGCCAATCTTTCAGCCAGGCCAGTGCCGGTACTTTGAGGGAGGTTTCACGTGCTTTCACACGAACCTAATTAAAATAAACCTCGTTTTCCCAGAGGCGTAACCCCTTTGACACCTGTCTAGACACCTACTTGATCGGCTAATTGTAATGTGTAAAATTCTCCCAGGAGTAACTCTTATTCACAGTGGGTATCGGGATCCAACCATCTCATAGAAGGTATGTAATCTCATTGCAAATTTCAACACTTGAAATTCCCAATAGTATTTTACCCCTAGCACACTATGACCTTGACAGAGGTCAACAAATCATAATGCAATAGTCAAGTTCAACCCGTCATTTCTGATTGAATCAAACCCACCCGCACGGCCCTTGACAGAGGTCAACAAGGTCGTACGACTACCCTAATCCAATCACATCACATGCTTTACAGATAAGCACTAATCAGCTACCACACACTACGCATTGACAGAGGTCAACAAACGCAGCACGAATACTAAATAGTACCTATCTGAAATGACGGAGGGCTACGCATGTTTTTAGAATAACTATGAGCGTAATGAACTTGATATCGTTGTAGAATTTAGTGATTTTGAAAAGTAGTGTTTTTTAGGCTATTCTAGTTTCGCTAAAGAGGTCACTCCCGGTGAAGGGATCTCGGCTCTTTCCTTATCGAATAAGGTGCTGGACATTCTACAAGGAATACCGCTATGCAAAGCAAGAACTATAGAAGCAATCGAAAAACTAAACCGAGTGATTTGTAGCATTTGCTAGTTTTGCTAAAGAGGTCACTCCCGGTGAAGGGATCTCGTCTCTTTCCTTATCGAATAAGGTGCTGGATATTCTACAAGGAATACCGCTATGCAAAGCAAAAACTAGAGCTACCCTTTTTTTTTGAAAATTTGATTCTACAACATCTTTAAGTTTCTTTTCTTTCATTAATCTTATTAATGAAGTCCTATCAATTAATGTTTCCCTAAACATCACAGAAGAAATGAAACGAAAATAGAACGTACGCTTATGTCATCCGCATTCGCCACGGAGTCCCGTCATACACCGTTAGGTTACTTAACTACCGACAGAGCGGGGGCTGGACTAGCGCGGGTGTAAAACATAAGCAACATTTAATATATATATCTTATATATAATATCACATTCGTCTCACGCAGTTATATGATCAACATCACAGAACACACCAGCAGAAGAAAAAAACATATGAAATATTGGATATACTAGGATGTCCGTGTTTTAAATTTAGCCAGTAATATAAAACACGGATTCCACGGTCGTGAAGAATAGCCAAACCCACATCCCATAGACCCCTACGAGAGCGGCAAGTAACCCTGCCAATTCTAGAGTTAGGAGACCCGGTCTCAACTCCTTGAGATGGTCTCCCACTGGACTCTAGAACCCGGTTACTTGTGCTCCCCGCCTTGGATCTATCCTAATGCGGAAAAGTAAATAATATACAACAGGTGACAACATCCTCATCCCGGAAGTGCCCCAATAAAAGAATATTACATACAAATTTTACATGAATGAAAAAGAAAACTCTCATCTCACATAAAACCCCTGGCTATTCTTTCACGACGATCCAATAAGACATATCAGCAACAAATGACATCACATATCATCAACGTAAGTAAATATGTGTATTCCGAAACTGGTTGACATATAGCAACGAGATCGGGATACCCACATATTACACTTACGGTCGCAGAAAAGAAATTGTAAAACTACAATAATTAGAATCCGTATATCCTTAGATATCATAAACCCGGAATATCGCATATTCTGGATTTCATGCCTAAACTGTAAACCTTGTATTTTAGTCTCAAAATGAAAACACTTTTCAATTATCTTAGTCGGGGAATTCAACTAGATTCCCGACTACAATATCGAATACTCGTCGGAAACTTTAGTAGATGGCCGCACCCCAGATGTCGGCGACGAAGTGCACTAAGGCGGAACACCGTGGCCGCGAGCACCCGAGTGGGTGCTTTTTGGCAATGAGGTTCTCCTACAGTCACTTGGTCGCGGCTATGGGGCGTGGCTGTCTACTAGAGTTACCCGGTGAGTGTTCGCGTACAATACGCGATTGCGACAGAGTTTTGATCCGAATCAAAACTTCGTGGCAACCGATTAATCTAAACTAACATACTAGATTCACAATATACTATATACTTTACCAGTTTTCACAAAACCAATAAGCCGGATTCTAACAATTGTATCACATATCATCAAGATCTATACGACGCCAAATATATCGATCAGTTTTACAAAATCCAGAGAACTCAACAACTTGAGAATCAGAGTTAAAAATACCCAAACAGTGCAAATATCACCTACGGACCTACACAAGAAAATATACACCTGACTCACCTACTGCGCCGCGGATCCGCCGCCAGAACCAAGGTTTGGCCGCGGATCGGCGGTCGTACGGTCGAGTCAGGGGACCAATTTTCTTGTGGGTCCATAGAAAACCCTGCACGATTTTTTGGATATTTTTTATTTCAAAAATTCCAACTTTTGGAAAAATCGACAGAAACATGTAAAAATGCAGGTTTTGAAAACCGATCGAAATTTTTAATTTCGTAATGACCTTCCCCGATGATCTAGTTCGGCTCTGATACCATGAACGACTACCTTAGCACCATTATGAGGTTGTAGAAGCATCTACCATGCCAAATTCAAATTTTTTTTTTTGGTGCTTAGTCAGACTAACAAGATCTTAACTAGATTATTAGGGTTTTTCTTTAGATGATATGTAAACTAGAGAGAAGGAAAGATATTTATACCTTGGTAGAACCAAGTCCTTCCTTCAATATGCTCCGTGTACTAGTCCCGCGACTCCACAAGGCTTCTCTTGAGACTTTGAACAAGCTTCCTTCGTTGCCTTCGCGCCAAAGATGATCCACCTCGAAGCTCCTACTAGTTCATGCTACCACTACACTAAACCCTTTAGTGTATGAAACACATCACACCAATTTGCTAAAATGGTGTAAGATGATGAAGTAGGGAATGTTAAGAGCTCACTAATTTGTGCTCAAGCTTCATGATTCACATCACATGTGAGGGTTGAAGCTTGAGGAAAAGCAAGAGGAGGAAGAAGAAGCAAAAGCAAGCATGAGAGCAAAAAGAAAATGGCTAAGTCTTTTTGGAATGAACAAGAATGAAACATAATCCTTGACTCCTCACTTATTCAAGCATGGAATTATGCAATATTAAATTGCAACCATGCTTGAATAGTGAGTCAAGAATGAATAAACAATATAAAACACCATGCTTGCAACCATGCTTCAACTTTACACCTCATTTCTATTTTCACAAAATAGAAAAGAAAATGCCATGCTTCATTTATATATATATATATATATATATATATATATATATAATGAAGATTAATTAGTGAGCTAATGATATTAGTTAATTTATAATTATATCACATATAATTTATATTACATTATTAAATCAACACTTGATCTAATAATACGGTTATATTATATACGACCGTCTAATGTCATTTATCTGTATATCACATTATCGAATCAACGCTTGATTCGACAATTTGGTTATATCACATATGACTGAACTGATAACAGATGAATGCCAGATTACAATACGGTATCACATACTCGTATTTAATCAGGCCCACACACATATCACATATGTGTCCTACTTTATTTCGCTTGAACCAGGGAACTTCTGTGTGGGACTCTAAAGACTCGTCAATACGCCGGCAGTAGGTGATGATCATATCAGTCACCTACAAGCCGTCAGCGGTACTAGCTGGACGTAACGGCTACCCGGGTATTGAGCGATATGAAGGTCAACAAGCAAGCATGTCCACAGTCTCCATGAAGCCTATCAGTAACACTACCGTACAGTCCGGTCTCTTCGTCTGATATGTCGCATATCATGTCTATGGGTGGAAATCGTCAAACCCTAGTAACGTGCGATGTGAGGCTCATAACAAGTCAAGAAAATATTGATGACACTTATCAGTAGATCTCCATATCAGCCCTGGCCAGGGACTTCCAGTTATTGCCAATCGTGCATAGTGCAACATCAACCCCCAACACCGGGAGAGATGAAACCCCTCATATCGCTCATTGCCTCCATATGACTCGGGACTGTACCCAAAATCCACATGTTTGCACGTCTCCTTTGAGCGTGGTAGGGAGTAAATCAAAGCATATTGGGAGCCGCACAAGACTCTATGACGATCTCGGGTCTACAGACTAACCTGTACCAGTGTCACCAGAGGACTGCTATCTGACGATAGGTATACTACCACATAGGAGTCCTCGGCGAGTCATGTTCAGTGTACCCAGTCTTCACTGAGCACCCGTAAACCATCTCTGATGTCAAACACCAATGGATGTGGGATCATCCATCGCCCATCATATGAGTCAAGAAGCGTATACGCTAGTCTACTCTGGAATATCGATGCCCTGTCTCGATATTCCCTCGACTAGGAACAATTGAAGGATGTACTTGTGAACTACCCTGGCCCCACTAGTATGATCTACATCATAGTCCTGATAGTCAAGTACATATCCTAAGGGCTTTATCAACACGTGAGAGCACGGCAGTATCTCAATACAAGTCTACATGTTAAGATAAAAGTAACCAGATAGCACACTATCATGTCGAGCAAGAAAGTCATCTATATATATATATCCAAGCATCCACTATAATGTACATCATATGTACAATAATGGCCTCTAGGGCACATATAACTAACATCTATATCTCAACTTCGCGGAGAAAGCTATCTCCCGAAATGAGCGATACCTATCTTGGAATTTGTCTGGATATCTGAAGGGATCGAGTTCACAAATTAACTCCAAATCCAGCAAATTTCTTAGACCGTATCGTTAACTGAATTTAATCAGTATCCTGCGCCATGCCTCCCTAAGTATCCTCTTGGACTACCTGTCCAAAGAACTGCCCCTGGTCAAGAGGAAAAACTATAACTCTGACAGTCACTCTGTCATCTAGGTCATCTTAGAAGCCTGGAACGATAACCGTCTCCCGAAGGAGGCTGCCGTTATCAAATCCCAAGAACATCCACTTATGTTCATAAACTGCTTCCGAACGTTTCTCCAGAATTGGATTAATATATCAACTTATTGCATCTATTGCAAAGGCAACATCTCGTGTGGTACTTGACATCTTATGATTGACTCAATTGCCTAAGCAAGTGATATGCCAAACATGCACATCCCTCTCCTCTTTAGTCTGTAAGACACCTTTGGAGAGGGTGACTCCATCACCTGCAGGTACACTACCATGCCAGGAATCGTCTACTCTAAAACACCTTTAGAATAGTGTCTAAGTACCCAAATTGGGAAACTACCCAAATCTAGATCTAAAACCATAGATCCAGTATCCAGAATGCCAGATATAATATCCAAATCCTATGCGGAGGAAACACTGTGTGACAACCACAGTATAACCAATCGTAGTGTAGGAATATCACTTCCTACAAGTGTATATCATCCAAATACCAGGACATACCACCCAACTACCTTCTTAACAGATCCATCTAATATTCTGATGAAGTCAAGGATTATGACTGTCACATCAAAAATAGATAATATATTTCCACTATACCTGCTTTAGTCTATAAATATACATAAGCTACTTGCCCACTATGCTTCCGCTGCTCCTACTGACTACAACAACCCTCTGGCAGAGTCATATAAACATGCACCTCTAAAGTGAGTTTAGAACGATGCTATACTCATCCTCCTGTCGGGTCTCACAGTCTAGAACAGCAGTAATGGTAAGTCTGGGTAAACAAAAACCTCCCTGTCACCGTCTTTGAGGGTACCGAAGTACCTCTGGGGTACCTGAGGTTACCTACCATATCTGGGGAGTGGATAATGGAATGTCAAACCTGATTGAATTTTTAGGTTCTATTAAATTTTCAGTAATCGTTTGCGGTTCTGGAATCACTTCCAGTTCTACCATACTCCTACTTCTGTTTTCTTAAAAAATCCATTTTACTAAAACTATGGCGAGTCAAGAACAATATCACTATTGATCTTCCAGATGGTAGAAAATTAACCCTCGCCATAGCCCGGGTTAACCTATAAATAGCCATTACAGAAACGTGCCTTGAGTTTATCCGGATTCTGGTTTTAAGTATCAGCCGGATAACTACCTATACCTTAACATCGTTAAGATATAAATTGATTCTATATATATCTATTATAGAAACAAAAAGCACTAATTTAATTGGAACCAGATTCAAAATTATGCAGCTATCTCCAGTGCATATCAACTAAATGGAGAGAGGCTGATCAGCATTACTCAACTTAGGAGTGCATCCAATTATGAGTAACCTGAAAAAGAAACAAGTTTTTCAAAACCATTACTATCAACTGAATACCAAACACAAGTATCTACATCTTCTATCACCTTTGAAGAATCCTGATACTTGCAACACATGGTTCTTTACTTTATTCTTGTACCTATAACTTCTCAGTATTTAAACCTTGTATTTCTATGAAACACTTGTATAAAAACTAGAGAAGTCACAAGTAAACAGAATATAGTACGAGGACCAACCCCTCTGTCCTAATGGATACTGGACAATATACAATACTTTGTATAAGTCCCCTGAGTTTAATAACTCAAACCCTGTGCGTCGTAGGTTGAAAACTGTACTGTGGTTATGAAGAATTATATCGATGTTGAATGCTCCTTACCTAACCATCAACTGATATAGGTGAATGTCATCAACATAATTTTAAAAAGTTATACCTTATTTTATAAAATAAACGTACAGATATATCAGTTTGAAATTGGTGCATAACAACGGATATTCAAAACCAAATATTTGTCATCCGGCAAAAACCCAGATGATTTCATCAAATATCACTAATGAAAATCTAATCACCCAATTCCCAATATCTTACTCCCGCTCACCATCTGTAACACTATACAGATTTGAGAAACGAATCTGGTAAATACATACCCTGGAATTAGAATCCAATTGGAAAAACAGTTTTCAATTAACATCGCACAGTGAAACTGAAACATGAAAATGTTTCGGAGGGGTAACCGGGTATTCCTAGTAATGCCTGTTCCACTATCCTAATTCATGACAGTAACCAAATACGTACCTGCCCTTACACCAATCCCTTTATTATGTCTTTACTTATTACCTTCTATACATCTTCTTTAGGCTAATTGGTTTTCTTTCTTCCCTACCCTTCGGCGCCAGCCTAAGGTTTGGAAAAAGACTATCCAATAAGCGTAATAGGTGTACTCTCCTAATCCTAGGAGCCCCTACAACCTGAGAGAAGGTAAAGGGAAAAGACATCTGAATAATCCTATTCTATTTCTCCTGAACCGGAAACCATCCTCGAATCTGGAACAAGTTCCTCCTAGTTCGTATGTAACTATATGAGAGCATATCCAATAGAAGTGGATGTCCGTAGTATACGGAGTGTTCTGGAGAAACCCAAAGTGGATGTGGGAGTGGCAGGGGTATATACGGTTTTGTTATGAATGATAGTAGTCGCAATTTTCTTTGCCGTTATTCTAATCCCTTTATTTGTCTTTACTTATTACCTTATGTACACCACACTTAGGCTTAATTGGTTTTCTTCCTTCCCTACCATTCGGCACCAGCCTAAGCTTTGGAAGAAGACTATCCAATAAGCTCAATAGGTGTACCCTCCTAATCCTAGGAGCCCTCAGAACCTTAGAGAAGGTAAAAGGAAAAGACAACTGAATAGTCCTATTCAATCTCTCAAGAACCAGAATCCATCCTCGAATCTGGAATAAGTTCCTTCGAGTTCGTATATAACCATACAATGGATTTAACCAATGGAAGTGGATGTTCGTAATAAGACGGGGTGTTCTGGAGAAATACAAAGGGTAAAAGAAGGAGTGGCAGTGTTGTATGCAACTCAGACAATCCAAAAGCCAGTGTTTTAAGAAAGTTCGGTTAACTTGGTTACAGAGTTATAGTATAGAGTCGGGCCATGATCGCAGTCAAAGAGGGAGAGAAAAGAAATACTCTATGTGCACTCTAACCTAGATCAAAATGGTTAATCACTTTATCTAATCTGGATGGCTTCTACTGTTTCCTCGAATTCTCCTCCAAACCCAAAAGGAGAATTAGTCGGAATTACCCGAGGAGTAATCCTACTCATTAGTGAGAATCGGGATCCAACTATCATCGCATGATAACTTGATGTAAACCACTTAAGTTATCACACTCCAGAAGGTATGAGCATGCCTGGTAAATTTCCTATATGTTTGAAACTCCCGATGTGAATTTTTATCCCTTGCTTTTATGACCTTGACGTAGGCCAACAAATCATAAGTCACATGTCAAGTTCTACCCTTCATTGTCCAGGTTAATTTGAACCCACCCGTACATACCCTTGACGTAGGCCAACAAAGTAGTATGACTGTCCCAAACCAACGCATCTATCTATGCAACAGAAAAGTAACAAATAGCTACTATACACTATGCCTTGACGTAGGCCAACAAACATTGCATTAATACTAAGTGCTACCCGTATGAAATGACGGAGGGCTACGAATGGTTTTTGGCGAAAAACCTTTAACGTAATGAACTTGATATCGTTGAAGGAACCTGATAGCTTTTATAAATATATAGTTGCGAAAACCTTTGCTAAAGAGGTCATTCCCGGTGAAGGGATCTCGGCTCTTTCCTCGTCGAATGAGGTGCAGGATATTCCAAACTGAATACCACGATACAAAGAAAAAATAATCGACTATAGTGAAGTTATTACGTTGACGCAAACTTTTACTCAAGGGGTCACTCCGGATAAAGGGATCTCGGCCCTTGCCTCGTTGAATGAGGTGCTGGATATTCATAACCGAATACCACTGTGCAAAGTAAAAGCGTATGTCTGTAATGTTAGTTTTTAAAATTGGTTCCAACAACATCAAATAGGTTTGTTTTCCTTGCATTGATCAGAATCAACGCAGTCCCATCAATTAACTAATCACACCAGAAAAGAACGAAAATAAAACGTACGTATATGCCATCCGCATTTGCCACTGGGTCCCGTCATCACCCGTTAGGTTACTTAACTAACGACAGAGCAGGGACTGGACTAGCGCGGGTGCAAAACATATACAACATCTACTAGTATATATAAATATATATATATATATAACATTCGTCCCAGGCATGATATAAAGCAACATCACAGAAGCAACACAGAATGCTGGATAATTTTGGAGCCCCGTGTTTCACTTGAGCCGCAAGTGAAACCCGACGTTCCCCTGGTCGTGTGGATAGCATGTGCAATGAAAACCTAGACACCTACGAGCGCGGCAAGTTACCCGCAAAAACCAGAAGCGAGGCAGCCCCCTTCGACAAAGTGAATGGACCACCCAGCACTTCACGGAATCCGGTAACTTGAGCACCCCACCTTGGGTCAACCTGTACCCCCTACGAGTGCGGCGAATAGCCCGCCAATTCTAGAGTGAAGCCCTCTCCGTCTCAAAGCCATGAGATGCGGGCCCGTTGCCCTCTAGAACCCGGTTATCCGTGGAATCCACCACGGGGTAATCCTAGTACAGAAAAGAAAATATGTACAACGGTGATATCGACCTCAACCCCGCCGTGACCCAAAAAAAATAATATACAAACAGGCAGTGACGGCAGTCCACATGTCGGACGTTCGCCCCGTGATATCAAATGTATAAATAAATCCAAACTACACTACCATTGCACGCAAGCTATCCACTACGACAAATCCGCAACATCACAGCACAACACAGAACATCAACGTGAATGTCACATTCGCAAACCCGTCTAAAAGAGGTATAGAAATTAGACAAGATTTACCGCTCGAATGATATTCACGGTCGCAGATAGTAATGTAAGTACTGTGAACTAACATATTTAAAATTTCGATCAACAAAACTTCCCACAATGGCCCCAAGTGCAAAACCCGGCACTTAAACAAATCTGGGCCTAAACTAAATATTCCAGAAACCATAATTCCAAATTAAAAACAACCACAAGAAAAATGGTGCACCGAATCCACTGTTCCGCCGCGCAACCGTGGCAAACACAATGGTTTGGCTGCGGTTCCGCGGTGCTACTGTAGGATCGTGCTCTCAAATTTCTTGTGGAGTCTTAGAAAAGCCTGCACGATTTTCTGACATACTGAAAATAAATTTTCGACGACTTTTAAAATTCGGCAGAAACTTGAAAAATGGAATTGCGATTTCGGAAATTTTGATCGATCGATATTTTAAACATGTTAGAACAAGCTAGTAAAGGTTAATGGCGTGTCTCTGATACCATGTTAGGTTACGGCAGCACCCCGGCCGTCTTTCCGAGGCCAAATACGGAACAAAAAGTTTTCAAAACTTGGCGCTACCATAACCAAAAACCCGGATCGTTCCATTAACGGTTAACTAGCAATCTACAAAGAAGTTAGAATGGCTATACCGATCGATCCGTGTCCTTCGGTCTTTAGCCACCATCCCTAACTCCTCGCAGCATCTCCAATCTCGCTCGATCTCCGGTTTCCTCGTCGGAAAGGGCACCACATGAAGAAGTCTTTTTACGGGCTCCTGCTTCAAACTGAAGAAACTCGGACATGAAGTTTGCTAGCCGACATGTCCAAGATAAAGTAGAGAATGTGTATGATAGCTTTGTCTCGAGCATCCATTGATTCTAAACTCATGAGATTGTATGGATGGAGGTTGAAGATGAAGCCATTAATGGAGATTGTGAGCTCAAGAAGAAAGAGGAAGAAGAAGAGCTTTCTTTTGTTATTGTGTTGGAATGATAATATGAGAGAGCAAATTTATAATCTCGAGACTAACCCCTTAGCCTCATGGCTGCCCTCTCTCTCTCTCTCCTCATATCATTTCAACACCCTAATCAATCAAAAAGGTGACATTTGCACAAATAAAAAGACCATGAGTCATCACCCATGCACATGCCACAATTAATGCTCCTCATGATGACTTGAGCTCATAATTACCACTAATAAACATTAATCTAAATGTTTAACCCAAAAAGAGAATGGCAACATCTAAAGTAAACTCGTGACGGATCACAAGGATACCCCTCACCTGTATATACATACTGTTAGTGTATATGCCCTAGAGGCCATTACTGTATCATACTAGTATGTATATTACTTGATGGAAGCTTGGGATATTCACAGTTGTACAGATAATCTTGCTCAATATAGTAGTATGCTACTTGGTTTGTCTCTGCTTTAATGTGTACATGTGTGTTTATCACCTATACACATTGGTAAAGCCCTTAGGATCTTTGCTTGATTACCGGCGTTGTGATGGCGATCACACTCGTGGGGGCTGGGTAATCTACAAGCACATCCTTATACACGTCCCTAGTCGTGGGAGTATCGAGATAGGGCATCGATGCTCCGGAGTAGACTAGCGTATGCGCTTTTCATCCCAGCACGGGAGACGGTCTGTCCCACAGCCGTCGGTACGTCGTACTTGAGATAGTATGCGGGTGCTCGTTGGGTTACGAGTACACTGGACAGGACTCGTCGGGAACTGATGGTTGGTATTATACCTATCGTCAGTTATCAGTTCCCAGGTGACATGAGTATAGCTTAGTCCGCTGACTTGACACTGTCACTTCGCCTCGAGTGTGTTCCCACTGTTCTTTGATTACTACCCTACCACGGCTCTACTGAGTCGTGCAAACAGGTAGTAGTTGGGAGCAGTCCCGAAGCACTTGGAGGCAGTGACGGTTAGACAGGATTCGTCTCTCCCGGTATTGGGGGTTGACATCGCGCTGTGTCTAGGAGAGCCATTACACGAGTAGTCCCTGGCCAGGGCAAGCGAGATATACTGGTAGGTTTCCAGTGTTATCTCAGGGTGTATTGGGCTTCACTCCGACACGACTTATACCGCTATTAGGGGACTGACGTTTACCGCCCCCTAGGCCCGCCATGCGATGTATCAGACGAACAGACCGGACTGTACGGAGATTGTCACATACAGACTCAGTAGGAGTTCGGATGGGTTCACCTCATCGGCCTTCTTATCGACATCTACCTGGGGACCGTTACGTACAGCTAGTGCCGCTTGCGGTCTGTGGTTAAACCCACTGCCAGCGTAGTGTCGAGTCTTTAGAGTCCCACACAGAGAGTTTCCCTGCACTGAGCGAAACGTGTAGAGGCCGTATGGTTTTACGGCAGGGCTGCGATCACTTACGTACACTTGTGTGCGTGTGGTGTTCGGGCAGGCAATACTAGTGGGCTTTGGTTTAAGCCGGATCCTAGTATTGCATAGATGGATTTGTTTTGTCTTCTGCGCATCCGCATTCTACGGAATGCGGATGCAGGTGTGTATGCACAGTTTTCCGGAGCGATGAAGGAGGAGGTGCCTCATTAGGGTTTTGGCAGTTGGTTCGGCCAAAACCGTTATGTGGCAGGCTCATTAGGGTTTTGACAGTTCGTTTGGTCAAAACCATTATGAGCCGCAAACATCATTTACTAATCCTATTAGTGATAATCTTTTGATGGCTAATTACATTGACCATTTGACCCCGTTGACCTCTCTTGACTTTGTTGACCGGTTGACCGGGTTGACCATTGACTTTCAAGAGGGTTCCACACTCTTCTTTTCTTTTCCTTTTTCTTTTGGATTATGATAATGGTCATTTCAAAAGTAGCCATCAACTTTATCTTGATGGGATTAGTAATGATGTTGTTTTGCATTATTTGCAACCATGGTTGTTTTTCTTTTGATCATAATTTTATTCTCATTCTCTCTCTTGAAATGAGAAGCTCCATGGTTGCTAATCTTCCTCCTTCTTCTTCCTCCTCTTGATTTCTCCTTTGATCTCATGTGTGGAGAGAAAAAGGATTCCACTTGACAAACACATCCATACATCTCCTCTACACATCCTAGGGCTTCTAGATTAGCAATCTCCTTGCCCTAGTTACCTCGGCTTGAGGTGGATCTCGGTGTACATCTCTCGGGTGGATCGTCTTCGACTCAAGGAGGCTGCGGAGGTGACCAAAGTCCGGATCAACCATCGAGCATGCAAGGAGAAGAACAACAAGAATAGAAGAACAACAAGAAGAGAAGAGCATCAAGAAGAGAAGGAGTTCAAGTTGAGGTATAACCCCTAACCGAATAGATACATCTCTTGTTAGGTTGCTAGTGTATTGTTTAGCAAAGATCCGGCTTTTACGGTCCATGTTACAAAGTTTAGAAAAAAATTTGTTTTACCGTTTCCGCAACTCCGAAAGTACCGGGAGAGGTAACGTGGACCTAACAGTGGTATCAGAGCCTAACTAAACATAAACTAGCTTGGTAGTGAAGTGTATCGAAGTTCGAAACGGAAAAATCGAAAAAAAAACCGAGTTATAAAAACCTGAGTTTCTGTTAAAATTTTTTCTGGTCAAAACAAAATTTGTCATACTCCAAAAATCATCTCAGGGTTTTTAGAAGAAATCCACCAAAAACGAGCCAGCAACTCGACCAAAGAGCCGTGTTTCCGCGACAATAGCAAGCTATTGCCGCGGAACCGCGGCCATCTTGGTGAGTTGCTGGGTCGATTTTGGTGCAGTGTATTTCTGACTTGGATTTAGGATTTTTAAGATGGTTTATATGTGCCCAGATTTTCCATAATAGAAATTTGTTTTTGGGGGCCTATAAATCCGTATTTTTCTGAACTTCAATATACTTTGACTATAAAGGTTATATCTGTGATGTTAATATGTATTGAACGTCGGCTAATCGCTGTATGTCGATTAGTCGGGGTTATACATATCTGTGATCTGTGATTGTTGTTGATGGTTTGTGTATATGAACTCGTTGGATTGTCGCGGATGAATAGCCGGGGTGGATGTGAGATGAGAGTTTCTTTTTCTTTCATTCATGTAATAAATTTGTAAATTGATGTAATATTATTTGTGTGGCCGCACAACCGGGTCGGGGTTGTAGCCGTCATTGTATAATTCTTTTTACTGTTTTTGCTCCTAGGATAGACCCATGGAGGGGGTGCACAAACTACCGGGTATCTCGAAGTGCCGAGTGGCCTACTCATGGCATTGAGGGAGGTTGCTTCGCTTCGGTTACTTGGCGGGTAGTTTGCCGCACCCGTAGGGGTCTTGGGTGGGGTATTGGCTATTCATCGCGACCGTGTAATCCGCTTTTTCGTTGCAGGCTCGAACGAATCGCGGGTTCCTAGTATATCCAAAGTGTTCATCTGTGATCTGGATTGGCTATCATTGCTGTATATCTATATATAATAACTATTTAGGCGTTGCTTATGTTTTACAGCCGCGCTAGCCCAGCCCCCGCTCTGTCGTTAGTTAAGTAACCTAATGGGTGATGACGGGGCCCCGTGGCGAATGCGAATGGCATAAGCGTACGTCATATTTTGGTTGTTTTTTGCAATGGTAGGATTTAAATGATGGGACGCATTAAAAGAACTAATGCAAGAAAATAAACCTAAAAGACGTTGTTGGAACAAGTTTTTTTTTCAAAAAGCTGTTATTGCAAGGACGTTCAATTTTTGTTTTGCATCGAGGTATTCGGTTGTGAATGCCCAGCACCTCAGTCGACGAGGCAAGGGCCGAGATCCCTTCATCGGGAGTGACCCCTTGGACAAAAGTTTGCGTCAGGGTAATAACTTCACTATAGTCGATTATTCTTGCTTTGCATCGAGGTATTCAGTTTGGAGTATCATGCACCTCATTCGACGAGGAAAGAGCCGAGATCCCTTCACAGGGAGTGACCTCTTTAGCAAAAGTTTTCGCCACTATATTTTCAAAAGTGTATCACGTTCCTTCAACGACATCAAGTTCATTACGCTAACGGGTTTTCGCCAAAACCCAGTCGTAGCCCTCCGTCGTTTCGGATTGATATTGCTTAGTATTCGTGCTGCGTATTTCGTGCTCAGCCGAGGCGTAGTGTACGGTAGCTATGTAATATCTTTCCGTAAGATACAAAGTGATTCGTTAGGACAGTCGTACGGTCATTTTGGCTCAGTCAAGGACTCGTACGGGTGGGTCTAATGCAGTCAAGATAATGACGGGTTGAACTTGACTAGGATCCTTTGATATGTTGGCTCAGTCAAGGTCACTTGGGTCCTAGGGGAAAAAACCACATCGGGAGTTTCAAAAGTACTGAGACTTGCAGATTTAGCATACCTTCTGGAGTGTGGTGACTAGAGTGGATTCCATCTAGGTCATCACACAATGATAGTTGGATCCCGATCCCACTGATGAGTTGGATTACTCTCGGGAGATTATTTCACTTAACAATCAATGCTATAAACCTAGTAGGTGTCTAGAAAGGTGTTAGCGGGGTTACGTCCCCAGGGAAAAGAGGTTCTTTAATTAAGGAACTTCGCGAAAGCGTTGGAAAACCTCCCTCGAAGTACCGACACTAGCCTGGCTGAAAGGTTAAGCAAGTATTGTGACGTGAATTAAAACCCGGCTAGTTCTTCTTTTAAAAGGTTTTAAGAAGAATTTGAGTAAACAGTGGGAGACATCCTGGTTAGATAAATTAATAAACCAATCTAATCTTGCAAGAGCATACGCTGAGTGTTTCTTTTCTCTCTCTCTAGGCAGCAACCTTTTCACGCCCTAATCAAGATAATAAAATGTATCGCTTGACCGATCCGAATTCTTATTCGGGACTGGGGAAAGTTGGTTCAGCTCTAACTTGTGACAACAGTCATGAGTATGAGAATGGGAAAGAGGAAAGTATGGATTTCCAGGATACCCAGTTGAAGAAGAAGCATGGTTTTGCATCTACTTCAGGTGTTCTTGTAATTGAGAACTGTTTTACGGTCAGCCCTACCTCCTGGGTACTTGATACCGGATCAGGATCTCATATCTGTAATTTATTGCAGGGACTGAGAAAAAATAGGAAAGTTGCACCGGGTGATATGTCGCTCAGAGTAGCGAACGAAGCACAAGTTAATGCGGCAGCCGTCGGTGAATATCACCTAGTATTGCCTAATGGCAAGACTATGATTTTGAACGATTGCTACTATGTACCCTCCATGGTTTGCAACATCATATCAGTTTCTTTACTCGATAAAAATGGATATAACTTTGTTCTTGATAAGAATATCATGAACATCTACCTTCATAAGGTATTGGTTGCAGAGGGTACACTGTGTAATGGTATCTACGTTCTAAATCAGAATACAGTTCTCAATATACAAAACACACGCAAGAGGAAGAATTCAGATACGAATGAATCCTACTTATGGCATTGTAGACTTGGTCATATCGGAGAGAAAAGACTGAGTAAGTTGCATAAAGATGGACTCCTGGATGCGTTCGAGTTTTCATCTTATGAAACTTGTCAGTCTTGTCTCAAAGGGAAGATGACCAAATCTCCGTTCACCGGACATGGAGAAAGAGCAGCAGAGCTCTTGGGACTCGTACATAGTGATGTATGTGGTCCGATGTCTATACATGCAAGGGGTGGGTTCTCATACTTCATCACATTCACTGACGATCTCTCTAGGTTCGGATATGTGTATCTAATGAAACACAAATCTGAAGCTTTTGAGAAATTCAAGGAATTCAGAAACGAAGTAGAGAACCAGACAGGCAAAAGTATCAAGATCCTCCGGTCTGACAGAGGAGGGGAGTACTTAAGCACGGAATTCCTAGATTACTTAAAAGAGAATGGTATTCTCTCTCAGCTTACTCCTCCTTATACACCACAGCACAACGGTGTATCGGAGCGGAGGAATCGTACCCTACTGGATATAGTTCGCTCAATGATGAGTAATGCCGAGTTACCTCTTTCATTTTGGGGACATGCGCTGTTGACGGCGGCATATCTGTTGAATGATGTTCCGTCTAAATCTGTGCCTAAGACACCGTTCGAGATATGGAATGGTAAAAAGCCGTATCTTAAACGTATTAAGGTATGGGGTTGTCCGGCCTATGTAAAAGTACAAAATTCGGACAAACTCCAGTTACGTTCAGTTCTATGTAAATTTGTGGGATATCCTAAGAACTCCACAGGATATCTGTTCTACCACACCGAGGAACAGAAGGTGTTTGTATCTCGCCATGCCACCTTTTTAGAGTGGCAATTTCTTGCAAAAGAAACAAGTGGGAGTTCGGTAGAACTGGAAGAAATTCAGCGACCACAAACTGAAACTGAAGATTTGACAGAACCTCAGAATTCAATAACCCCAGAAGAACCTCAGCCACTCCGCAGATCTGGTAGGATTTCTCATCTGCCCGAGAGATACTACGGTTTTCTCATTGACGGGGATCGAGAGGATTGCATCTTGGAAGAAGATGACCCTACCAGTTTCAGGCAAGCCATTATCAGTAGGGACTCTGATAAGTGGCAGGAAGCAATGCAATCCGAAATGGAGTCCATGTACGCCAATAAAGTGTGGACCTTGGATATTGCTCCACCTGGGGTAAAACCCGTTGGATGCAAATGGATCTGCAAAAAGAAACTTGGTGTAGATGGGCAGGTGGAAACCTATAAAGCTAGACTCGTTGCAAAAGGTTTTTGTCAAAGACCTGGTTTGGACTATGATGAAACTTTTTCTCCGGTGGCTATGCTCAAATTCATTCGGATCCTACTTGCCATTGCTGCCTTCCATGACTATGAAATCTGGCTGATGGATGTTAAAACGGCTTTCCTGAACGGTTGTTTGGAAGAGTGCGTTTACATGGATCAACCAGAAGGTTTCATGGACAGTGGGAGCAGCGGAAAGGTGTGCAAGTTGCTTAAATCCATTTATGGATTAAAGCAGGCATCGCGGAGCTGGAACATCTGTTTTGATGAGGCAATCAAGGAATTTGATTTCATCAAGAACGAAGATAAACCCTGTGTTTATAAGAAGATTGTAGGACGAACTGTCGTATTCCTAGTCTTGTACGTGGACGACATTCTTTTGATAGGAAATGATATTCCTATGCTACAATCGGTCAAGCTATTTTTGTCACAAAGGTTCTCCATAAAAGACCTGGGTGATGCCTCGTACATTCTGGGGATCATGATCTATAGAGATAGATCCAAGAAACTATTGGGACTTTCGCAGTCCAGGTACATAGAGACCGTACTAAAGAGATTTAGTATGGACGGTTCCAAGCGCGGTAACATACCCGCATTGCACGGAATTACCCTCTCCAAGAAGATGTCTCCTAAGACTGACGAGGAGAGGGTTCGCATGAGCACTATACCCTACGCTTCGGCGGTAGGATCTATAATGTATGCGATGCTATGTACAAGACCAGATGTAGCTTACGCGTTGAGCGCGGTAAGCCGGTATCAGTCAGACCCAAGGGAGGACCACTGGACAGCAGTGAAGAACATTCTTAAGTACCTAAGAAGGACTAAGGAGATGTTCTTGGTTTACGGTAATGGAGACCTCAGGGTCGAGTCCTTTACCGATTCAAGCTTCCAGAGTGACAAAAATGACAGCAAGTCCGTCTCGGGTTTTGTGTTTACCCTCAACGGAGGGGCGGTATGTTGGAGGAGTTCCAAGCAGGATACCGTCGCAGACTCGACGATGGAGGCTGAATACATTGCTGCAAGCGATGCCGCAAAAGAGGCGGTCTGGATAAAGAAATTCATTAGTGAACTTCAGGTGGTTTCGTCCATTGTTGACCCAATACCTTTGTATTGCGATAACAATGGGGCTATAGCTTTAGCGAAGGAACCAAGGTCCCATCAGAAATCCAGGCACATCTTAAGGCGGTATCACCTGATCAGGGAGATCATTGATCGACAGGAGATCGAGGTGCGGAGAGTGGACACAAAGGACAACACTGTGGACCCATTCACGAAGGCTTTACCCCAGACTCAGTTCGAGCGGCTAATCGAGATGATAGGTCTTCGATACGCCAGTACATGGCCTTAGTGCAAGTGGGAGATTGTTAGTGTATATGCCCTAGAGGCCATTACTGTATCATACTAGTTTGTATATTACTTGATGGAAGCTTGGGATATTCACAGTTGTACAGACAATCTTGCTCAATATAGTAGTATGCTACTTGGTTTGTCTCTGCTTTAATGTGTACATGTGTGTTTATCACCAATACGCATTGGTAGAGCCCTTAGGATCTTTGCTTGATTACCGGTGTTGTGATGGCGATCACACTCGTGGGGGCTGGGTAATCTACAAGCACATCCTTTTACACGTCCCTAGTCGTGGGAGTATCGAGATAGGGCATCGATGCTCCGGAGTAGACTAGCGTATGCGCTTCTCATCCCAGTACGGGAGACGGTCTGTCCCACAGCCGTCGGTACGTCGTACTTGAGATAGTATGCGGGTGCTCGTTGGGTTACGAGTACACTGGACAGGACTCGTCGGGAACTGATGGTTGGTATTATACCTATCGTCAGTTATCAGTTCCCAGGTGACATGAGTACAGCTTAGTCCGCTGACTTGACACTGTCACTTCGCCTCGAGTGTGTTCCCACTGTTCTTTGATTACTACCCTACCACGACTCTACTGAGTCGTGCAAACAGGTAGTAGTTGGGAGCAGTCCTGAAGCACTTGGAGGCAGTGATGGTTAGACAGGATTCGTCTCTCCCGGTATTGGGGGTTGACATCGTGCTGTGTCTAGGAGAGCCATTATACGAGTAGTCCCTGGCCAGGGCAAGCGAGATATACTGGTAGGTTTCCAGTGTTATCTCAGGGTGTAGTGGGCTTCACTCCGACACGACTTGTACCGCTATTAGGGGACTGACGTTTACCGCCCCCCTAGGCCCGCCATGCGATGTATCAGACGAACAGACCGGACTGTACGGAGATTGTCACATACAGACTCAGTAGGAGTTCAGATGGGTTCACCTCATCGGCCTTCTTATCGACATCTACCTGGGGACCGTTACGTACAGCTAGTGCCGCTTGCGGTCTGTGGTTAAACCCACTGCCAGCATAGTGTCGAGTCTTTAGAGTCCCACACAGAGAGTTTCCCTGCACTGAGCGAAACGTGTAGAGGCCGTATGGTTTTACGGCAGGGCTGCGATCACTTACGTACACTTGTGTGCGTGTGGTGTTCGGGCAGGCAATACTGGTGGACTTTGGTTTAAGCCGGATCCTAGTATTGCATGGATGGATTTGTTTTGTCTTCTGTGCATCCGCATTCTACGGAATGCGGATGCAGGTGTGTATGCACAGTTTTCCGGAACGATGAAGGAGGAGGTGCCTCATTAGGGTTTTGGCAGTTGGTTCGGCCAAAACCGTTATGTGGCAGGCTCATTAGGGTTTTGACAGTTCGTTTGGTCAAAACCATTATGAGCCGCAAACATCATTTACTAATCCTATTAGTGATAATCTTTTTATGGCTAATTGCATTGACCATTTGACCCCGTTGACCTCTCTTGACTTTGTTGACCGGTTGACCGGGTTGACCATTGACTTTCAAGAGGGTTCCACACTCTTCTTTTCTTTTCCTTTTTCTTTTGGATTATAATAATAGTCATTTCAAAAGTAGCCATCAACTTTATCTTGATGGGATTAGTAATGATGTTGTTTTGCATTATTTGCAACCATGGTTGTTTTTCTTTTGATCATAATTTTATTCTCATTCTCTCTCTTGAAATGAGAAGCTCCATGGTTGCTAATCTTCCTCCTTCTTCTTCCTCCTCTTGATTTCTCCTTTGATCTCATGTGTTGAGAGAAAAAGGATTCCACTTGACAAACACATCCATACATCTCCTCTACACATCCTAGGGCTTCTAGATTAGCAATCTCCTTGTCCTAGTTACCTCGGCTTGAGGTGGAGCTCGGTGTACATCTCTCGGGTGGATTGTCTTCGACTCAAGGAGGCCGCGGAGGTGACCAAAGTCCGGATCAACCATCGAGCATGCGAGGAGAAGAACAATAAGAAGAGAAGAACAACAAGAAGAGAAGAGCATCAAGAAGAGAAGGAGTTCAAGTTGAGGTATAACCCCTAACCGAGTAGATACATCTCTTGTTAGGTTGCTAGTGTATTGTTTAGCAAAGATCCGGCTTTTACGGTCCATGTTACAAAGTTTAGAAAAAAATTTGTTTTACCGTTTCCGCAACCCCGAAAGTACCGGGAGAGGTAACGTGGACCTAACACATACCTGCATCCGCATTCCGACTGAATGCGAATGCAATGAGACGAAAGTAATCCAACAAATCTAATACTAGGATTCGGATTAAACTAAAGCCCACTAGTATGATCTGTCCAATCATGATCCATGCACAAGTGCACGTATATGATCGAACCCTGCCATAAAACCATACGGTCTCTACAACGTTTCGCCCGAACTTAAGAAACTTTCTGTGGGGGACTCTAATGACTCATCAATATGCTGGCGGTGGGTTTAACCACAAGCACGCCAGTGGTACTAGCTGTACATAACGGCTGCCTATGTATTGAGCAAAAGGGAAACTGACGAGCGAACTTATCCAGGAACCCTACTGAGCCTGACAGTGACAATATCCGTACAGTCTGGTATGTTCGTCTAAGAGTATCGCATATCGAGTCTAGGGGTCGATAAAGTTAGACCCCTAACAACGCGATAGTTCATATCGGTATGAAACCCATCACCGCCTGAGAAACTACTGATCCAAATCAACAATTCTCTACTACCCCGGCCGAGGATTTATGGTGATGGTCACCCGTGCACTGTGCGACATCAACCCCCAATACCAGGAGAGACGAATCCCCGACGATCCGCTCACTGCCTCCATGTGGCTCGGAACTGTACCCAATTAAAACTTGTTTGCACGTCTCCTTTGAGCGTGGTAGGGTAGTAATCAAAGCACAGTGGGAACTCACACGAGACAAATGACGATCTCAGGTCGACAGACTAACCTGTACACATGTCACCATGGAACTGCTATCTGAAAATACGTATAATACCAACTAGCATGTTCCTGGCGAGTCCGTCCAGTGTACTCATAACCCAATGAGCACCTGTATACTATCTTAAGTGAACAACTGACACCAATGGCTTGTGAGACCGGCCACCGCCCCTCGTCAGGGTCTGGATAAGTATACACTAGTCTACACTGGAGTATCGATGCCCAGTCTCGATAATCGCACGACTATGTACGTTTAAGGATGTGCTTATACACCCCCAGCTCCCACGTATATGATCGTCATCATAATACCGGTAGTCAAGCAAGAATCCTATGGGCTCTATCAACATGTACATGATGATAAAGACAAACCAGATAGCATACTATCATCTCGAGTAAGACTGTTCTACCGGTATTGGTCCTCGCTCAATCATCATAATCACCTGCCTGCGACTTTGATAATTGCCTTGAGGGCACTATAGCCAACATTAATATAAAAGGATTGCTTATGAAAACTTAATTAATAATAGTCTATCAATTATAAAAGAACATCTAGATACTATATTAAAAACATAGTTCTAGGTTATTAAGAATAATGACCTATGTTGAATTTATTTTAATAAAAAACATATTTTTACCATCCCTAATTAGGGTTCTAGTTTGTTAAACTTTCATCGTCCTAATTAATTTTTAGGTGTATCATCTATTCCTAGATCCATTCAAATTGTCAATTATCCTTATTAAAATCTAGTTCATATGATGAAAACTTAAAAGAAAGAAATTATATTAAAATAAATTTACCATTAAACAAAAGAAAGAGAAGAAATAAAATATACAACCATAGAATACGCAAATACAAACTCTAGAAAAATAAATTAGTTACTCATATTATAAATAAGGAAAACGTTATTCATAAGAATAGTACTTACAATTATTCACGATTGCTCCCTTTTCAAGAGTAAACCTTAATTTTTAAGCATATGAGAGAGAGAGATATCAAATCCTATGGCTATACAGGTGCTTATATAGGGCTAAGTAAGTTTGAAGAACAAGTAATAAAAAATACAATAGAATCAACTTGCTAACACCTTCGAATATCTAATCAATGAGAATCTAGTTGCTCTATTGGATATTTTTGGGTGCCTTCAGTTTTTTCGAAGAGGAAACCCTATATCTCATATTAATTTATGTGGAAAAACGATCGCGTCCATAAAAAATCTAATCGAACGGTCCAAAACTGATCGCTGATCCGTCCTTAATTGACTTGATTAGCCGCTGATCCGCCACCGAATTTTGGTTTCGTGACTCCAGATTTTTTCTATGATTTTATCATCAATTTAGATGATTTTTGAGCTCATAAAATCTTGAATATCTCGTTGTATTTCTGTAATTGTGTAGATCTCCGAATTGTTTCTAAATTTACCATATAATTACGCCGGTTGCACTAGTAAAATAAGGGGTTGCCCCTACGGATATTGACATCCATATGGGCAATTTATGTTTGGCCCTACGGATTAATCCGTAGGGATAAAAGGTTTCCCCTACGGGCATAGACGTCCAAGAATAAAAATATTAATTCTTAATTTGGTGTTTTCCCCTACGGAGCCGCAAACAAAGGACCTATGGGTATATCCGTAGGGGCAAGTAAATATCGATTTAACAAAATCCCAGATCGATCGCCTACGCTCGCTCACTTTCTCTCTCTCTCTCGATCGCGCGCGAAAAAATTCCCCAATTCGCCACGCCGTCGTCGCCAACGTCGTTCTCCTCGTCGCCACCGCCGGTTTCGTCGCCACCTCAGCTCTCGTCGCCACCGTGGTTCAGGTCGTCGCCCCAGCCCCAGCGCAGCAGCGGTTCAGGTGAGTAAATCTTTGGATTACTTCGGGCTTAGGGTTCAGGTGAGGTAAATTAAAGATTTTTGGGATTATTTTGGGCTTAGGGTTCATGGAGCGCGAGTTGGGGTTGGGCAGGGGTCGCGGTCGGGGTCGGGGTCGGGGTAGGGTTAGGGTTGGTGTTCGGCTGTTGTGGGGTGGGGCTGGGGTTAGGGTTTGCCTTAGGGTTGGTGTTGGGGTTTAGCTGGCCGCACTGGGTTTAGGGTTAGGTTGGGGCTGGGCTGGGGTGGGGCTGGGCTGGGGTGGGGCTGGGGCTGGGGGCGGGGGATGGGGCTGGGTTGGGGTTAAGTGGTGGGGAGTTGGAAAATTATTCTAGTATGTATCCTTACACTCTAGTTAGTATAGAAAGATGCCCAGATGTGTTCTTGTGTACTGCTGTGTAAACCATTCTTTCACCAACTAATTCGTAGCAAAACTGGCTTTGGTGTTGTCAATTGATGTAGCCTTGAAAACTGGCTTTGGTGCTGGCTTTGTTGTTGTCAATTGATGTAGCCTTGAAAACATTGTTATATCATCCGATCACATTTATTTCTTGTAGATGTTGTTTGGATATTGGATGCATTGTTCATATTTGATATGTAAAAATAAAAAAATAAAAAATTGTAGTCAGATTCATATTGAAAATGGATGTTAAGTGTTCTGGGCTCATATCGAATATGTTGGATGATTAGTGTCCTTGGGCACATGGATTCTCAAAGTCTTAAGGTTGATTCATGAATTTATGTGTCTTTTTTGTTTGTTTTGTACCAAATGAAAATGAAAGATGATGGTTTACGAGTTTCTTATTCTTTTGTTTGGTTGTGCCCAAATTGTGGACATGGATTTTTTTGCAAATCCTTACCTTTTTCGACGGAATGGAAAGGGCTCCAAATATCCTAGTTGCATCAATCAATCCTAAAATCAAGTTTGCAAACCAAATACAAAACTGGCAAGTTTTTATGGATTTGATATTCCAAAAATCCAACTCCAATCCAAATCCACTGAGGGGTTGTTTGTTTCATGGAATTAGAGCGTAAGTATGGAGGGGACAATTACTGTAGTAACACCAATGTCATGTTTTTAGTTTGGACGAGTATTGTTGCCGAAGGCTAGTGATTTGGTACTAAATGCTGTTGAATTGCTTGAATTATTAAGCAACTTGGGGTTAGGGTTAGGTGGATTGATGACAACAAAATACCATAATTTATAACTATATTACTCATATAATGTGTATGTCATATGAAAGCTAGATGAAGGTCGAGACAAGTACAACAAATTTGTTGGATGGGACAATATCAATAGGAGCTCAATGCTATTTGGAAAAATAATAATTCAAAAACATAGTGGAGTTTCCGATTGGTGGCATGGACTAGTTTGATGTATGTTGTTGGTTTGATTTATGAAAAAATAGGGAGACAACATGCATGTATGCATATAGGTAACATCTGCCAATATGCCATATCCAGACCGCAATCTATTTTTGCCTATTGGCTAATATGAAAATATCGGCCCGCGTATATGACATAATCAAAGTTGTTAAATCTTGATACGGTTTGTGTTTCGTTTTTTTATTTATCAGTTCTATCAATGTTGCGTATAACGCTTTATAATATCAGTATCCTACATTTGTAGTTTTAATTGTTGATTGTTATAGATGAATACCATTGCAATAATAGTTTTTGGTTGATGAATGCTATTGCAATGTAGAATGATCAGTTCTATCAATCTTGATCTCAATGGTTTAAAATCATGTTACACATACAACACGAATGCACAACAAACGCATAATTAGAGAGCGACTCGAGATATTCAGGTTAAAACCAATATATGATACTCGATGATAATATGAAACCTTCATATTCCCATCGATACTCATATATGAAACTAAAAGCGCCACTTTGTCCCTACGGTGCCCGACATTTTAATTTAAAAATATTAAATCTTAATTTGTTGTTTGGCCCTACGGAGCCGCAAACCAATAACCTATGGTTATGTCCGTAGGGGCATCTAAATGGGAATTTAATTAAAAAAGGCACAGAAATGCCCTATGCCTCGATATCTTTCCCTCTCGTTCCCAAAATTTTCTCTCGTTCCCGCGTCTCCAATTTTCTCTTCGTTGCCACCGCGCGCCCTCCGTTCTCAGCCCGCCACCGCCTTCCGTTCTTGGCCCACCACCGCCCTCGTTCTTCCTCGTCGAGTTCCTCGTCGCCGATATTTGTGCCTACATTGATGCCTCAAGCAACGAATCAAATGATGTGGATCACAAACTAATTAAATAAATTTTGAATACCAATCTGGACTGGGATTTGAATACCAATCCTAGTTTGCTATATTTCTTTATATATAGTAGATGGTGATACTTCTTTAAGTAAAAACAACCCTACACTTAAGCGAAATCATAAATCGAAACACACATATATAGAATACAACTCATACATGGGTATCCTCAAATCTAATTTTCATTGAATTTGCACGCGCACTTAAAATAACAACCTTTATACTAAAAAATTATGTATGCCATTACTTAGTAGTTTATGGTTTTTAGACGCAAAAGCCATTTGAGAAATACTTTTCCAACCCACTATTAATCCATATTCTAAATATAGTCATTGAATTTGCACGCGCACATAATAAGAAGGAGAAGACAGTAATGTGGCAGAAGGAGAAGACAGTAATGTGGCATAAGAAGAAAAAAATGACATTCCTCGTTCTCTGTTTCAGCATCAATCTTCTGATATGAACTAATGATGGCTTTCACATAGGCTTTTCCCTTTAGAGACTTCTTAGTGTCCAATGGAAAGCATACATCAGATTTGTGCAGGTCAGGTTCTTCTATGACTTTCAAGAGTCTCAACTGATTCTGTAAATTACACTCTAGTTGGGTGGTACTTTTACCACTTCTCACTGCAGGTGCGCTCTCTAATATCCATTTTGAATGTAATATTATCGATATTCAAAATGGATATTAGAGAGCGCACCTGCAGTGAGAAGTGGTAAAAGTATCACCCAACTAGGGTGTAATTTACAGAATCAGTTGAGACTCTTAAAAGTCATAGAAGAACCCGACCTGCACAAATCTGATGTATGCTTTCCATTGGACACTAAGAAGTCTCTAAAGGGAAAAACCTATGTGAAAGCCATCATTAGTTCATATCAGAAGATTGATGCTGAAACAGAGAACGGGGAATGTCATTTTTTTCTTCTTCCGCCACATTACTGTCTTCTCCTTCTGCCACATTACTGTCTTCTCCTTCTTATTATGTGCGCGTGCAAATTCAATGACTATATTGAGAATATGGATTAATAGTGGGTAGGAAAAGTATTTCTCAAATGGCTTTTGCGTCTTAAAACCATAAACTACTAAGTAATGGCATACATAATTTTTTTAGTATAAAGGTTGTTATTTTAAGTTTTCCCTTATAGAGATATGATCTAACTGCATCTATAAACTATAAGTGTGCAGAAAATTATGATAAGAAACCATAAGAAAGGGTCGTAGCCATGCATAACCTTGAATCTACATACCAAATCATGCAAAAGCATGCACTTATTGTCACCTTGCCTTGGAATATAAAATATCTTGGAAGACTATAAGCGAGCATTTAAATCTTGATAGCTTTTGACTTCAACATATATTTTTCTCAAGTACCATGAAATATACTTGCTCCGTATAAACCGTTTTCAGGAAGATGGATTAATAATGACAAATTATCCATTGTGGCTCACTAGGTTAGCATTTTCTCTTCTATTGACCATCTTACTAATCTGCTTGGTAAATTTATTCGGAACCGGCTGCGAATCATTAAAAGACATGCATAAGAAAGAAAGCTAAAATACAGATATATAGCATACCGATACATCGAAACTTCATAGTTGCGATGGCAATCCAGAGATATTTATTTCTACACACGTGGTGCGCGTGCGAATGCGTCAGGCATCATGGACAAATATTTCAGAACATGGAAAGTATTATTCGTATAAAGTAATTAAAACTTTTAAACACCTTGGGTAGATATTTTCTTAGTTGATGCAATCATATCATGAGGACTAAATTTAAGCTATTATACATATGCATATGTATTTTTCTAACCTAATATATCACACACACACACACAGAGAGAGAGAGAGAGAGAACACCTGGTAGGTAGAGAAATCAGGTAGCAGGATCCTGAAGAAATGGAGTCCATAGCATTGCTCATCATCATCATCCATGATCCCTTTGATAATATTTTTTCAAAGGGATCACGGATGATGATGATGAGCAATGCTATGGACTCCATTTCTTCAGGATCCTGCTACCTGATTTCTCTACCTACCTGGTGTTCTCTCTCTCTCTCTCTCTCTCTGTGTGTGTGTGTGTGATATATTAGGTTAGAAAAATACATATGCATATGTATAATAGCTTAAATTTAGTCCTCATGATATGATTGCATCAACTAAGAAAATATCTACCCAAGGTGTTTAAAAGTTTTAATTATTTTATACGAATAATACTTTCCATGTTCTGAAATATTTGTCCATGATGCCTGACGCATTCGCACGCGCACCACGTGTGTAGAAATAAATATCTCTGGATTGCCATCGCAACTATGAAGTTTTGATGTATCGGTATGCTATATATCTGTATTTTAGCTTTCTTTCTTATGCATGTCTTTTAATGATTCGCAGCCGGTTCCGAATAAATTTACCAAGCAGATTAGTAAGATGGTCAATAGAAGAGAAAATGCTAACCTAGTGAGCCACAATGGATAATTTGTCATTATTAATCCATCTTCCTGAAAACGGTTTATACGGAGCAAGTATATTTCATGGTACTTGAGAAAAATATATGTTGAAGTCAAAAGCTATGAAGATTTAAATGCTCGCTTATAGTCTTCCAAGATATTTTATATTCCAAGGCAAGGTGACAATAAGTGCATGCTTTTGCATGATTTGGTATGTAAATTCAAGGTTATGCATGACTACGACCCTTTCTTATGGTTTCTTATCATAATTTTCTGCACACTTATAATTTATAGATGCAGTTAGATCATATCTCTATAAGGGAAAACTTAAAATAACAACCTTTATACTAAAAAAATTATGTATGCCATTACTTAGTAGTTTATGGTTTTAAGACGCAAAAGCCATTTGAGAAATACTTTTCCTACCCACTATTAATCCATATTCTCAATATAGTCATTGAATTTGCACGCGCACATAATAAGAAGGAGAAGACAGTAATGTGGCAGAAGGAGAAGACAGTAATGTGGCAGAAGAAGAAAAAAATGACATTCCTCGTTCTCTGTTTCAGCATCAATCTTCTGATATGAACTAATGATGGCTTTCACATAGGCTTTTCCCTTTAGAGACTTCTTAGTGTCCAATGGAAAGCATACATCAGATTTGTGCAGGTCGGGTTCTTCTATGACTTTTAAGAGTCTCAACTGATTCTGTAAATTACACCCTAGTTGGGTGTTACTTTTACCACTTCTCACTGCAGGTGCGCTCTCTAATATCCATTTTGAATGTAATATTATAGATATCCATGCCTGTTTATGTCAAAATTACTTATATTGTCAATGTTTGATTGTCTAGTTGTTGGTGATGCGTCCATATCAGGGACAGAGGCCACTCCCGTTCCTCCAGGTATGTTTATATATTATATAGGGCATGTATATTGATTTAGAATGCTATATCATAAATATACACACATTCCTTTTGCTCTTAGTCGTCCAACTCATTATCATTGGATGCTTGATGAGATTAGATTTGCGCCTGATGATCTACAAGAGCTTGTTCACTCCCTGTCATATGTGTAAGCAGCGCTATATGCGAGTTTACCTTGTTAGTATGTATGTACTGAAATTAATTAATATTATTCAAATTTTGATACATGCAGATACCAGAGGAGCACATCTTCTATCTCTGTAGGTAAGGCTTTGAATTTGTTGATTTTGGTATTTCTTGTCAATTTTATAGACCAGTATGTGCTAAATATAATGTTCTGACAATTGCTAGGGGGAAGGCAACATTCGAGGCTGCTGACCCCAGTCCTGGACGCCGCACACGGACGGCACCACGGAGGTTGGGAGAGAGGCCGAGGACTGGGCTCTAGCAGGGCCCATATGAGGTTGGACTCCACCCCGGTGGTTACTTCCTTCGTCTCCAGTGAGCGACGTATCCAGCAGGAACTGGAGAGCTTGAAGGCCACCGTTCAGGAGTTGAATGAGTTGCTGGTATGTATACTACTTAATAGTAAAATATAATGTCATATTATAGATATCAACATATCCAATATGAGTACATAGCCTGAGCTTATTTGGTTGTAGACTTATGTTTTATTAATCATACATGTACATATCTAATTAAAATAAACTACAGTTTTCCAAACTAGATATCCAAATGGGGTTTCGAAATAACTCGATAATGATAAGAATTCGAATGTGGGTGTAGGAGCGGGTGGTTGAGCAGGCCCAGGCCTGGGGAACGATTTTACCGGACAGAACGATCCGAGGCTGCTGACCCCAGTTCTACACGCCGCACACGGAGGGCACCACGGAGGTTGGGAGAGGCCGGGGATTGGGCCCTAGCAGGGCCCATATGAGGTTGGACTCCACCCCGGCGGTTACTTCCTCCGTCTCCAGTGACCGGCATGTCCATCATGAACTGGATAGCTTGAGGGCCAGCGTTCAGGAGTTGAAGGAGATGCTGGTATGTATACTACTTTATAGTAAAATATCATTTCATATTATATATATATCAACATATCCATAATTAGTACGTAGCTTGAGCTTATTTGGTTTTAGACTTAAGTTTGATTAATCATACATACATATGTAATTGAAATAAACAACGCTTTTCCAAACTAGATATCCAAACAGGGTTTCGAAATAACTTAATAATGATACGAATTCGAATAATAAACAGTTCTTATACGCTTCTTACACACGTTATATCCAGACGCGACAGGGTAGATCGGCCGAGCCTCCACACGCATCTCCTTCGGCTGCGGCTCCGCAAGCCACTACATCGGCTGCGGTTCCGCAGACAGCTCCTGTAGCTCCACCGCTCACTCAGACTCCCGCAGCCGCGGCTCTGCAAGCGACTAGCTCGACGGCGGCTGCGGAGACCACATCGCCGGTTCCACATGCCGCTCAGACTCCCGCTCGCGACGAATTGCAGAGTTTATTGACCGAGGAGCAGGCGCGCGTTATTCTATCGTTATTCAGAGGTGGAGCTGGACCGAGCTAGGGTAGATTTTTGGTTCTTTTTTTTTGAAACATGTATTTATTTATATCATACATATTGTACTACATTTTGAAACGATATTGATATTGGTTTGTATTTATATCATATTCAGTTTTTGTGTTTCTTTTGTATATTATATATATGCGTGAGATGTGATTATGAATACTGCAATATATGATTTGATTGATGTATATATTATTGTGCACAGGGCGGGAAAAAATCAAGCAGCCCATTTTTTAAAAAAAATTACAGACAATATGTACCTACGGATTAATCCGTAGGCACTCATGTTACCCCTACGGATATGTCCGTAGGGGCTAAATATCAGCAGTAACTGATATTTCCCCCAGATCTCAGTGCCAGGGGGTTAGGAAAGCCCCTACGGATATATCCGTAGGGGCCACTTACTTTCCCCTACGGCGTTATCCGTAGGGGCAAAATATCAGGAATCCTGAATTTGTGCCCCTACGGAAACGTACCTACGCATATATCCGTAGGGGCCTGTACAGGCCCCTACGGATATATGCGTAGGGCCAAGTAATTTATTAAAATAAACCGTAAATAATATAAAATCTTATAACCTACGGCGTAATCCGTAGGGGGAGATGGACCTACATACATATCCGTAGGGGCAAGAATTTAACCGTAGGGGCAAGTTCAGGACCTCAGCTTGCACCTGCGGCCTTTGCACCTACGGGGTATTTTTTCGCCTCTACGTATATATCCGTAGGGGCAGTGGGTTGCCCCTACGGATATATCCGTAGGGGCAACCTTTCTTTGTAGTAGTGTTGATTTGTTACTTTTGATTTGATTTGTTGTCTTCAACTGATTTGTTTTTGTGTTGATTGATTCATCTCTATTTGTTGTAACCTTTACCGATTTGTAATGATATTCCTAAATTTGTTCAGAATTTGCAAATTGTTCTTTTGATTTTCTGAATAATTCCCTTAAATCTCCATTTTATGCACATAATCCTCATTCTAGCATAAATTTTCATCTTTTTGCATCCAAATCTTATTATCTATAATAATTGACAAAAGATATCTGGAACAATATAATATATGACAATAAAATAATAAATGAGTTAGAAAAATATACAATAAATTACACCTATCATTGACCCACCGTGTGTTTGAGGAGGGTGTTAAATATAGTATATTTAGCTGATTATATTCGATTGTATATTTTCTGCTTTTATTCCTTCCTCAGGAGTTTTCTATTTGGGTTTGTCCCAACTTGTATAAATAAGACATGTATACATTCATTTTATTATCAAGAAAAACGATTCTTTTCCACCAATCATCTGTTCTAACAATGTGTTTAATTATTTACAAAAAATGATACAATCATGAACAAAAAATTTATGGGTATTTTTTAGTTGTTTTCAACTAAGCTATGGTCAGATATGAATTCAATGCAACAAGTAATGACGCACAGATATACCTTTTGGTTTGAAATGAGAATTTAAATGAAATGAAACCGTAAAAATAGTAATTTATAAAGAGATAATAAACAATAGGATCTTGTATATATAAAAATGCATAGAGTGGTTAATCCTAGAACTTGAAACCTTTGAAAGCATGCTCGTATTGGCATGGACAAATTGATCAACCCGCATAAATCAATACTAACAGAGTCCTAAAACCAACATATATATAAACATATCAATTTATAATGACATATACAAATAGAGTGATAAATATGAAACATGCCATAAAGTGGGGGGAAAAATCAAAAATGCACCATAGGCACAACCCCCCCCCCCCCCCCCCGCCCCACCACCACCACACACACACACCCCTTCCTCAACCCAAAAAAAAATTCAGATTTCCCGCCAAATTTTGTATTAGTGCCTTTAAATTATCCAAATCCCAATGGTTACAAATAAACCACAAATAAATTAAAGCAATAAAAAAATTACAACAAAAAATAAAATAATTAAATAGAAATGAAACCTTTTGTTTCACATCATCAAAGTATATATAGCTATTCCATCGTTGACGAGATACTGCAGATCGATATATTGGGGTATGCAAAGATTGTTGTTTGTCCGGAGGAAGAAGAATAAAGAAAGAGCATCTAGCCATTTAGGGTTTTGTTGAACAACAGATTAGGAATTGAAAGAGTAGATTTTGTATATGAGCTTTTGATGATGCTCGATTTCGTTGATCTCCCAGATCGTGACACGTGGCAGATGACGTGTCCCGGTACTCACAAGAAAGGACCTACAGTGGCCGACCAGACCACTCCTGTGCCCGTCCCACGAACAAATGCTGGCTCACCTCCGAGCCTCCAGCACAATTAGCCTCCTCGGCCTCACAGCTCGTCTCCGAGCTATCACAGGCCCGAGCCTCCTCGGCCCTCTCAGCTCGCTTCCGGGCTCGAGCAGAACCTAGATACCTCAGCTCTCCCGCGAGCTCTCCCGCCGAGGTCATCTTCCTCGGTCTGATCGACCGACCAACGGTACCGTTCACAAGCACAACCGTTATCCCGCGAATCTCGCCATGCGCGAGATTTCCGCAGGCCACATCCCGCGTTCCACGCCATCACGATCCCCCATTAACGAGCCTGTCTCGCCATTAATCGGAGATCCCACTCATCATGCGGGCGTGACGTCGGGAGCATAACGGCCGGCGTGATTCTCGCGCCTGCCCTGCCTGCTGCCACCACTATATAAACCCCTTCTTCAGACGGTTCAAGTAAGTCATTTTTACTCTACTAAGCCGTTACTTTGCGCGGATCTCTAGTCTAACTTGACCGTCGAAGAGTTCTGGGTGGTACAACCACCCAGGGACTTTCTTGTGTAAGTCTACGGTAGCGCCCCGGCCGTTTTTCCGAGGCCAAAATGCCGAAATAAAACATTTTCTTACCGGCGCTATCGTATGTTTAAAACCCGGATCGAACCATTAACCTACAACTAACTATCTAGAGAAGAGATGGAAAGGCTATACCTATCGATCCGTGTCCTTCGGTTTTTTGCCACCATCACAAGCACCTCGCGGCATCTCCGGTCTCAATCTCCTCGTCGGAAAGAGCACCACATCATCGATTCTTTTTACGGGCTCTCGCTTCATCTGAAGCAATTCGGGCACGAAGTGTGCTAGCCGACGTGCCCAAGATGAAGTAGAGAATGCTGTGATCACTTTGTCTCTTGTATCGATGAAGTTGGATGGAGGTTAGAGGTGTTGCCATTAATGGAGATTTTGAGCAAGAGGAGGAAGAAGAAGAGAAGAGTTTTTCTTTCTTTTGTGATGCTATAATAAAAAGAGAGAGTATGAAGAATAATATGAGAGCTAGCCTCCTGGCAGCCCCTCTCTCTCTCCTCTTATCATATCATCACAAATGCGTCACCTTATGTGACATATGCACTCTAAAAGAGACCATGAAACACTAGGTATGCATGTGTCACAATTAATGCACAAAATGATGGCTTCTAGCTCACAATTTCCATATGCAAACATTAATCCAAATGTTTGTAACAATAAAAAGATACGGCAACATCTAAAGTAAACTCGTGACGTGTCACAAGAATACCCCTCACTTGTATATACATACCTGCATCCGCATTCTGACCGAATGCGAATGCGATGAGACGAAAGTAATCCAACAAATCTAATACTAGGATCCGGCTTAAACCAAAGCCCACTAGTATGATCCGTCCGATCATGATCCGTGCAATACCGCACGTATATGATCGAACCCTGCCATATCTCATACGGCCTCTACAACATTTCGCCCGAAACTTGAGAAACAGTCTGTGGGGGACTCTAAAGACTCGTCAATACTTTGGCTGTGGATTTAACCACTAGCATGTCAGTGGTACTAGCTGTACGTAACGGGCTACCAGGTATTGACCAAAACGGAGGTCGATGAGCGAACTCATCCTGACACCCTACCGAGCTTGTCAGTGACAATATCCGTACAATCCGGTCCGTTCGTCTTTGAGCATCGCATGGCGGGCCTAGAGGGTTGGTAAAAGTCAGACCCCTAAAAGCGGTACAAGTCGTGTCGGAGTGTGGCCCAGAACACCCTAAGATACTACTGGAATACCTACCAGTAAATCTCCTGCCTCGGCCAAGGGCTTTGTGTAATGGCTCTCCTAGACACAGCGTGATCTCATCCCCAATACCGGGAGAGACGAAATCCCTGCCGATCCGCTCACTGCCTCCATGTGGCTCAGGACTGTACCCAACTAAAACCTGTTTGCACGACTCCTTTGAGCCGTGGTAGCGTAGTAATCAAAGCACAGTGGGAACTCACACGAGACAAATGACGATCTCAGGTCGATGAATTAACCTGTACACATGTCACCAGAGAACTGCTATCTGACGTCAGGTATAATACCATCTAGCATGTTCCCAGCGAGTCCTGTCCGGTGTACTCATAACCCAATGAGCACCTGTATACATCTTAGGTGAACCAACTGACACCAATGGCTTATGAGACCGGCCACCGCCCCTCGTCGGGGTCTCGACTGTATACACTAGTCTACTCCGGAGTATCGATGCCCAGTCTCGAAACTCCCACGACTAGGGACCACTTTAAGGATGTACTTATAGACTACCCAACTCTTACGTATATGATCGCCATCATACTGATGGTAGTCAAGAAAGAACCCTATGGGCTCTATCAACGTGCAATAGTGACCTGTAAGGTCACCTAAAGCAGTACACGATGATAAAGATAAACCATGGTAGCATACTATTCTCTATCAACGTGTAATAGTGAACTACAATGTCACCTAAAGCAGTACACGATGATAAAGACAAGCTAGATAGTATACAAACCTCTCGAGTAAGGTTGTCCTACCGGTATAGGTCCTCCCTCAATCATTGCAATCACGTGCCTGCGATCCAATAATTGACTCTGAGGGCACTATATCCAACAATCTCTCACTTGCACTCAAGTCTAATTATTGCGATGTTCCATACTCACAGCCCGTGTGATACCAACATCCAACTCCCTACTAATCAGTTTCACAAAGCTAGTTTGCGAAACTATTGCGTTCGAGAAATAGCCTGAGCTAATGGATCCGCCCTGATGTTTCTTTCTATGTCTCTCTTTATCTCAAGTTCGCGGAGAAAGCCATCTCCCGAAATGAGCAATACCTATCTTAGAATATGTCTGGATATCTGATGGGACCTAGTTCATAAATGAACTCCAAATCCAAATTTCTTAGACTGTATCATCAACTGAACTTAATCAGTATCCTGCGCCATACCTCCCTCAGTATTCGCTTGGACCTCCTGTCCAAACTACTGCCCCTCGTCAGAGGAAAAACTATAACTCTGACAGTCACTCTGTCATCCAAGTCACCTTGGAAGCCTGGAATGATAACCGTCTTCCGAAAGAGGCTGCCATTATCATATCCCTATAACATCCACTTATGCTCTAAAACTACTTCCGAATGTTTCTCCAGGATTGGATCAATATCAATTTATTGCATCTAGTGCAAAAACATCTGGTGTGGTACTTGACATCTCATGATTGACTCAATTGTCTAAGCAAGTGATCTGCTAATCATGCACATCCCTCTCCCCTTTAGTCTGTAAGACACCTTTAGAGAGGGTGACTCCATCATCTGCAAGTACACTACCGTGCCAGGAGTCGTCCATTCTAAAATACATTTAGAATACTGTCTAAGTACCCAAATTGGGAAACTACCCAAATCTAGATCTAAAACCATAGATCTAGTAACCAGAATGTCTGATATAATATCCATATCCTATGTGGAGAAACCACTGTGTGATAACCAAAGTATAACCGATCGTAGTATAGGAATTTCACTTCCTACTCTGTGAATGTCATCCAAATACTAGGACATCAAACCCTACTTCCTTCTTAACAGATCCATCCCCCATTCTGATGAAGTCAAAACCTATGACTGTCGCATCAAAAATAGATGATCTATCTCCGCTATTTCTGCTTTAGTCTAAAAATAGACATAAGCTACTTGTCCACTATGCTTCTGCTGCTTCCACTGACTACCACAACCCTCTGGCAGAGTCATATACACATACACTTCTAAAGCTAGTTTAGAACGATACTATACTCATCCTCCTGCCGGGTCTCGCAGTCTGGAACAACAGAAATGGCAAGTCTGGGTAAACAAGAACCTCCCTGTCACCATTTTTTAGCATACCGAAGTACCTCTCGAGTGCCTGAGGTTACCCACCATATCTGCGGAGTGGCCAATGGAATGTCAAACCAGATTGAATCTTTAGGTTCTTATCAAATTTTCAGTAATCGTTTGCGGTTCTGGAATCACTTCCAGTTCTACCATACTCCCACTACTGTTTTCTGAAAAAATCCATTTTTATTAAAACTGTGGCGAGTCAAGAACAATATCACTATTGATCTTCCAGATGGTAGAAAATCAACCCTCGTCATAGCCCGGATCAACCCACAAACAGCCACTACAGAAACGTGCCTTGAGTTATCCAGAGTCTGGTTTTAAGCATAAGCCGGACAACTCCCCGTACCTTAACATAGTTAAGATATGAACCGTTCTATATCCAATATAGAAACAGAGGCACTGATTTAATTGGAACCAGATTCAAATCATGCAGCTGTCTCCAGTGAATGTCAACTAAATGGAAGGAGGCCGATCAACGTTACTCAACTTAGAAATGCATCCAGATATGAGTAACCTGAAAGAGAAACATGTCTCTCAAAACCATTACTATCAACTGAATACTATATACAAGTATCTACATCTTCGATCACCTTGAAGAATCCTGATACTTGCAATACCTGGTTCTCTACTTTATTCATATACCTATAACTTCTCAAAACTTGGATCTTGTATTTCTATGAAACACTTGTCTAAGAACTAGAGAAGTCATAAGTAAATAGAATATAGTACGAGTACCAACTCCTCTGTCCTGATGGACACTGGACAACATACAATACTCTGTATAAATCATTTGAGTCTAATAACTCATTCCATGTGTGTCATAGGATGAAAACTGTACTTATGGTTAAGAAGAATTACACTGCTGTTTAATGCTCCTTACCTAACCATCCACTGATATAGGTAAATGTCATAGACATAATTTTAAAAAGTTATATCTCACTTTATAAAAATAAACGTATAGATATATCAATTTGAAATCGGTGCATTACAACGGATATTCAAAACCGAATATTTGCCGTCCGGCAAACAACCCAGGTGATTTCCTCAAATATCACTAATTACAACGAATCCCGATATAATGAGGATGATCACCCAATTCTCAATAACTTACTCCCACTCATCATTTGTAAAACCATACAGATGTGAGAATCAAACCTGGTAAATACATACCCTGGAGCAAGGACTAATTGGGAAATCAGTTTTCTTTTAACAATACACAGTGAAACTGAAACATGTAAATGTTTCGAAAGGGTATCCGGGTATTCTTAGTAATGCCTCTTCCATTATCAGATTCACAACTGTAACCGTACATTTCTTTGCCATCTCTCCAAATCCCTTTATATGTATTTATTCGTTACCTTCTGCACACCATCGTTAGGCTAAATGGTTTTCTTCCTTCCCAACCGTTCGGCACCAGCCTATGGTTTGGAAGAATACTATCCAATAAGCGTAATAGGTGTACTGTCTTAATCCTAGGAGCACTCGCAACCCGAGAGAAGGTAAAGATAAAAGACAACTGAATAAATCTTATTCCTATTTCTCCTGAACCAGAATCCATCCCCGAACTGGAACAAGTTTCTTCGAGTTCGTATATAACCATACGATGGAGTATCCAATATCACTGTGGATCTTCGTAGTGATACGGAGTGTTCTGGAGAAATACAAAGATGATGTAGGATTGGCGAAGAAATAGTTGGTTTGGTCGTGAATAGCAGTCGCAATTTACTTTGCCCTCTTATTAATCTCTTTATTTGTCTTTACTTAATACCTTCTGTACACCTTTTAGGCTAAATGGTTTTCTTCATTCCCTACCGTTCGGCACCTGCCCATGGTTTGGATGAAGACTATCCAATTAGCGTAACAGGTATACCGTCCTAATCCAAGGAACACTCGCAACCTGAGAGAAGGTAAAAGGAAAAGACAACTGAATAGTCCTATTCGTTTTCTTCAGAACCGGAAACCATCCTCGAATAAGTTCCTTCGAGTTCGTATATAACCATACGATTGTTTTATCCAATGGAAGTGGATGTTCGTAGTAATACGGGGTGTTCTGGAGAAAAAGGGTAAAAGTAGGAGTGGCAATGAGGTATGCAACTCTGACAATCCAAAAGCCAGTGTTTAAGAAGGTTCGGTTAACTTGGTCACCGAGTCATAGTCAAGGGTCGGGTCATGGTCGCTGCCAAAGAGAGAGAGAAAAGAAACACTCAGCGTGCACTCTAACTTAAGATCAGAATGGTTATCACTTTATCTAATCAGGAAACCTCCCACTGTAACCTCAAATTCTCCTCCAAATCTAAAAGAAGAATTAGTCGGGATCACCCGAGGAGTAAACCAACTCATCAGTGGGAATCGGGATCCAACTTCATCGCATGATAACTTGATGGAATCCACTCAAGTCACCACACTCCAGAAGGTATGCGCATGCCTGGAAAGTTTCAGTTTCTTTAGAAACTCCCGATGTATGTTTTTTACCCCTAGGAACCAAGTGACCTTGACAATGCCAACATATCAAAGAGTTCTAGTCAAGTTCAACCCGTCATTATCTTGATTGCGTTAAACCCACCCGTACGAGCCCTTGACAATGCCAACATAACCGTACGACTGTCCTAACCAATCCACATATCCATGCGACATAAAAGCATTACAGAGCTACCGAACACTACGCCTCGGCAATGCACGACATACGTAGCACGAATACTGAGCAATACTAATCTGAATTGACGGAGGGCTACGGCTGGTTTTTGGCGAAAAACCTTTAACGTAATGAGCTTGATATCGTTGAAGGAACTGCATAGTTTTTTATAAAAAATATAGTGGCGAAAACCTTTGCTAAAGAGGTCACTCCCGGTGAAGGGATCTCGGCTCTTTCCCCGTAGAATGAGGTGTAGGATATTCCAACTGAATACCACGATGCAAAGCAAAAAGTAATCGACTATAGTGAAGTTATTACCCTGACGCAAACTTCTGTCCAAGGGGTCACTCCTGGTGAAGGGATCTCGGCCCTTGCCTCGTCGACTGAGGTGCTGGATATTCATAACTGAATACCACTGTGCAAAACAAAAGAAAACGTCCTTGCAATAACAGCTTTTTGAAAAATGTTCCAACAACATCAGAATAGGTTTGTTTAGCTTGCATTGATCTGAATCAATGCAGTCCCATCAATTAAACACACCACAAAAGAACGAAAATATGATGTACGTATATGCCATCCGCATTCGCCACTAGGTCCCGTCATCACCCGTTAGGTTACTTAACTAACGACAGAGCGGGGACTGGACTAGCGCGGGTGTAAAACATATAAAACATCTACTAGTATATATATCAATATATAATATTCGCTCATGGCGTGATAAAATGAAACATCACAGAAATGTAATAAGCATCACAGAACAATACAGATAATCTGGGATCCCCGGGTTTCATAGAGCCGCTACTGAAACCCGACGTTCTCCTGGTCGTGTGGATAGCCTGTGCAATAAAATCCTAGACCCCTACGGGCGCGGCAAGTTACCCGCCAAAACATGAAGCGAGGCAGCACCCTTCAACAACGTGAATGGACCACCCAGCACTTCACGGAATCCGGTAACTTGAGCAACCCCTCCTTGGGTCAACTTGTACCCCCTACGAGTGCGGCGAATAGCCCGCCAATTCTAGAGTGAAGCCCCCTCCATCTCAAAGCCATGAGATGTGGGCCCGTTGCCCTCTAAAACCCGGCTATCCGTGCACTCCACCTTGGGATAATCCTAATATACAATGGGTACATCGACCTCAGCCCGGTCGGGCCCCAAAAGAATAATATACAAACAGGCAGTGACGGCAGTCCACATGTCGGGCGCTCGCCCCGCAATATCAAATGTACATATACAACCAAACTGTACTATCATTCCATCCAGGCTATCCACCACGACAAATCCGCAACATCACAGCACAACACAGAACATCAACGTGAATGTCACGTTCGCAAATCCGTCTAAAAGGGCTATAGCAATTAGACGAGATTTACCGATCAAATGACATTCACGGTCGCAGATATAACGTAAATACTGTGAACTAACATGTTTAAAATTTTCGATCGACAAAGTTTCTCGAAGTAGGCCCCAAGCACAATACCCAGTACTCAGACAAATCTGGGCCCAAACAAAAAATACCAGAAACCCCATTTCCAACACAGAGACCACTGTAGAAAATTTCATGCAGTGTTGCTACAGTTCGGCGGCGGAACCGCGGCCGAAACGTGGTTACGGCCGCGGTTCCGCGGCGCTACAGTGCAATCAATGTATCAAATTTTCCCAGAACTCATAAAAAACCCTGCCTGATTTTTTGACATACACAAAAAAAAAATTTGACGACAAAAAAATTTGACAGAAAGTTCATGATTGGAAATGCAGTTTTTGGAAATTCCGTCCGATCGAAGTTCTAAACACATTAGAGCAAGCTGGTAAAGGTTAATGGCGTGGCTCTGATACCATGTAAGTCTACGGTAGCGCCCTGGCCGTCTTTCCAAGGCCAAAATGCGGAAATAAAACTTTTTCTTAACTTTAAACCGGCGCTATCGTATGCTTAACAGCCGGATCGAACCATTAACCTACAACTAGCTATCTAGAGAAAGGATGGAAAGGCTATACCAATCGATCCGTGTCCTTCGGTCTTGGCCACCATCCCAAGCTCCTCGCGGCATCTCCAGTCTCGATCTCCTCATCGGAAAGGGGACCACATCATCGATTCTTTTTACGGGCTCCCGCTTCATCCGAAGCAACTCGGGCACGAAGTGTGGTAGCCGATGTGCCCAAGGTGAAGTAGAGAATGTTGTTATCACTTTGTCTCTTGCATTCATGAAGTTGGATGGAGGTTAGAGGTGTTGCCATTAATGGAGATTTCGAGCTAGAAGAGGAAGAAGAAGAGAAGAGCTTTTCTTTCTTTTGTGATGCTATAATAAAAAGAGAGAGTATGAAGAATAATATGAGAGCTAGCCTCCTCATGGAAGCCCCTCTCTCTCTCCTCTTATCATATCATCACAAATCCATCACCTTATGTGACATATGCACTCTAAAAGAGACCATGAGTCACTAGGTATGCATGTGTCACAATTAATGCACAAAATGATGGCTTCTACCTCACAATTTCCATATGCAAACATTAATCCAAATGTTTGCAAAAAGAAAAAGAAACGGAAACATCTAAATTAAACTCGTGATGGATCACAAGGATACCCCTCACCTGTATATACATACCTGTATCCGCATTCCGACTGAATGCGAATGCGATGAGACGAAAGTAATCCAACAAATCTAATACTAGGATCTGGCTTAAACCAAAACCCACTAGTATGATCCGTCCGATCATGATCCGTGCAATACCGCACGTATATGATCGAACCCTGCCATATCTCATACGGCCTCTACAACGTTTCTCCCGAAACTTGAGAAACAGTCTGTGGGGGACTCTAAAGACTCGTCAATACTTTGGCTATGGATTTAACCACTAGCACGTCCGTGGTACTAGCTGTACGTAACGGGCTACCAGGTATTGACCAAAAGGGAGGTCGATGAGCGAACTCATCCTGACACCCTACCGAGCCTGTCAGTGACAATATCCGTACAATCTAGTCCGTTCGTCTTTGAGCATCGCATGGCGGGCCTAGGGGGTTAGTAAAAGTCAGACCCCCAAAAGCGGTACAAGTCGTGTCGGAGTGTGGCCCAGAACACCCTGAGATACTACTGGAATACCTACCAGTAAATCTCCTGCCTCGGCCGAGGGCTTTGTGTAATGGCTCTCCTAGACACAGCGCGATCTCACCCCCAATACCGGGAGAGACGAAACCCCTGCCGATCCGCTCACTGCCTCCATATGGCTCAGGACTGTACCCAACTAAAACCTGTTTTCACGACTCCTTTGAGCCGTGGTAGGGTAGTAATCAAAGCACAGTGGGAACTCACACGAGACAAATGATGATCTCAGGTCGATGAACTAACCTGTACACATGTCACCAGGGAACTGCTATCTGACGTCAGGTATAATACCATCTAGCATGTTCCGGGCGAGTCCTGTCCGGTGTACTCATAACCCAATGAGCACCTGTATACATCTTAGGTAAACCAACTGACACCAATGGCTTATGAGACCGGCCACCGCCCCTCGTCGGGGTCTCGACTGTATACACTAGTCTACTCCGGAGTATCGATGCCCAGTCTCGAAACTCCCACGACTAGGGACCACTTTAAGGATGTGCTTATAGACTACCCAACTCTCACGTATATGATCTCCATCATACTGCTAGTAGTCAAGAAAGAATCCTATGGGCTCTATCAACGTGCAATAGTGACATGTAAGGTCACCTAAAGCAGTACACGATGATAAAGATAAACCATGGTAGCATACTATTCTCTATCAACGTGTAATGGTGAACTACAATGTCACCTAAAGCAGTACACGATGATAAAGACAAGCCAGATAGTATACAAACCTCTCGAGTAAGACTGTCCTACCGGTATAGGTCCTCCCTCAATCATTGCAATCACGTGCCTGCGATCCAATAATTGACTCTGAGGGCACTATATCCAACACTTTGCAGGTAGCTCGGCAACCACAACCTCAAGCCCATTGAGATCCACACGCTTCAGGAGCGACAGCCTCCAGATCCAATCTCAGCCACCCATCGCCGCCATCAGCAGATCAACTGAAGGTAACATCTTGGCACGATCCAGGTCGCGTCAGCTGGCGCCATCTGTGGGAACTCCTTGATTCCACAAAAACAAAAGTTCACTTTCCGATCTCAATCCAATGGCGAGCGATCATCACGAAGATCCAAGCACTAGCCGCCGCCTCCCCCTCAACGGAGGCGCGGACGAACCTCCTCCGCCGAATGCCATTAGCGCGCTTGCCAGCCGAATAGACCGACTCTCGTCCTTCGCGGAGGCCCTCATCCGTGTCCAAACGGAATGGCAAGATCCCCAGGTCACCGCTCCCCCGTCTCGGGACCGGGACCCCTACAGGGGGAGAGAAGACTCAGCGCGTGTCGGCACGGCCGACAGCCGCCCCACTGTTTCCTACCACCGCGGGTTACCCGGGCCAACGTACTCAACAACCCGGTGGGCACCGCTTCGTTTGGCTCCGAGGTTCTACGCTAGAGAGTTTTGCCCCGAGTCTCGTCGCACCCCTTTCCCTCCCGAGGCGGTGGCGGTCAGCTCACCTGTTTACAGACATGACCGGCACCCCCTCTCTCGGCGGGGTCGCGGACGCGAGACTCTCTACGCTAGCTCAAAAGCAGCCCCACCGGAGGGCATAAGGGACCTCACAAAAAGGAACCGAGGCTCGCCGAGAATCGTAGTCATGACGTCCGGGGGTACGTCGAGTACATACGAGACTCAGCACCCCGCGCCAGCCGCGGAAGCCGACAGCCATCCGAGGAAGAAGTCAAGGGAGACCGAGCCGATCACTTTTGACGACGGGGACTTTCACGGCATATCCTTGCCCCATAATGACCATCTGGTGATCACGGCTCGGGTCCATCAGTATGAAGTGCACAGAATCCTGGTCGACTCGGTAAGCTCAGCAGACATTCTTTTCAACGATTGCTTCCTGTGCATGGGGCTCACAGCGGCAAACCTGAGGCCGACCTCCCACGTCCTGTCAGTATTCACCAACCACTCCATCCCGGCGGAAAGGGTAATCACTCTACAGTTCAACATCGGAGAGGCCGGCCGTATGCGGACATTGCCGGTGGAATTCATCGTGGCGAGGATTCCATCAGCGTAAAACATTCTCCTCGGCTGTCCCACGCTGAACTCCCTCCTGGCCCAGATATCGACCTACCACCTGGCGTTGAAGTTCCCTCTCGACCAGGGCGGGATCAGTCGGGTCTATGGAGATCAGCGGATTGCAAATGTTTGCTTCACCGCAACATCTTCATCGGATAAGACGGCTGACGATGTCGAAGGTGAACATGACATCAAGGGTTCTTTGGACACTCGAGATGAGCAAAAAGAGGTCCGAGGGACCCCGTTAGAGCCTCTGACAGAGGTCCCCTCGTGGAAGGGGACGACGAAAAACTCGTTCAGATCGGGTCGCTTCTGACAGGAACTCAGCGAGACGACCTGGTTCATTTCCTCAGAAACAACTCCGACGTGTTTTCCTGGGCACCTTCTGACATGCTTGGGATCGACCCCAAAGTTTTATCTCACAAGCTCGGGATAGATCCTACGGCCCGACCCGTTAAACAAAAAAAGAGAAGTTTCGCCCCGGTCAAACAGAAGTGTCACGCCCTACCCCCAATACAGAGAGTATTGTCCGCTCTGGCTGAAGCCGCACGGTTTTGTCCTTCGGGGCGAACTGGACCCGACCAGGGGCCACTTCCCAGGAGGTCACCCATCCCAGGACTTCCCTGGCCCGAGCACGCTTAACTACGGAGCTCTCAAACTCCTGTAGTGCCAGTTCACTTAAAAGGTGCCTCTGTATTGAAGAGTAGTATCATTCCATTTATAGTACAGGTCTGTCCTCTTTCGGAATGTATTCTGAATATTCCCCGTTGTTTTACAGTGGGTCTGTTCCCGCAAAAAAAAAATTATGTGCAAAAGAGCCCAAAGTATCAAATGGCAGCGATATACTAAAGAAAATGCGAACCAGTATTTTCCGGGCTGTATTTTGACAAACTCCCGAATGAGAAATAGCTAAATTCTGATGGTATCAAAAATGTCTCGAAAACTCCTTCGATTTGATATATTATAGGCCTAATAATTCATCCGGGATCAAAAGTTATGAGGAAATATGCTATGCACGTGTAATCTAAGGAAGAAAATGCGAACCAGTATTTTCCGGGCTGCATTTCTACAAACTTCCGAATGAGAAACAGCTAAAGTCCGATGGTATCGAAAGTGTCTCGAAAAATCCTTCGATTTGATGTATTATGGGCCTCATAATTCATCCGGGATCAAAGTTATGAGGCATCACGTGCGCACACGTGACCGGGCATCACGTGCCCACACGTGACCAAGCATCACGTGCAGACACGTGACCATTTACAGGCAGAGCCTGTAGGCACTGAATAAAAAAAATAATTGGAAATAATTAATCAGTGGGGTCACGTGCCAACACGTGATGGGCCTTTAAACCCATTGAAAAGAATTAAAATTATAATAAAATAACAAGGAAAAACCCCAATGGGGTATCACGTGCCAATACGTGACCAAGGGTCACATGCTGACACGTGATAATTCCTGAGTTCTTTAAAACAACAGAATTAAATTCTGGTCAAATGCTTTATCGGGGGGTCACGTGCCAACACATGATGGGTTCCAAAAAATCTATGAATTAATAGAATTAAATTCTAATTAAGAGGGAATCAAAAACCCTAACTGGAAAAATATTTCTCTAAATCTTTCCAAACAAAAAAGATTGTACTCAGTAAAATGGAGCACTGTTGGATTAAAATTCTAATGGTGATTAAAAATCACCAATTTATGGAAAGATTTTATACAAGGAAAGATTTCCCTGAAATTTTCCAGGAATAACAGATAAAATATCTTTTGGATTAAAAATCCACTAGTGAATAAAATTCACTAGATGATCTAAAAGATCATGTTGGTTACAAAAAACCAATTAAAATCTTTCAATGAAAGATTGACAAAACAAATTGATTTTTTTCCTTCTCCTATAAATAGGAGCCAAGAAGAGAAAAGAAGAGATCTACTTTTTGGGGGAGATAACAACAACAGAGAGAAAAAAGAGAGGAGAATTTAATTCTCAAGAGAGAGAGAAAAAAAAGATCTCTTCAGAGAAAAGAAATCTTATGTGAGAAAGGGGAAAGAGATCTAAGTTCCATAAAACAAAGAGAATTTAATTCTCAATTTAAGAGTTTAACTCTTCTGAATAAGGACTTAGTTTTTTTTTTGGTTGAAGATCTGCAGAAGCAGATCTCCCCACAAGTTGAGAATTTAATTCTCATCGGGGAGATTCTGCCATGCAGATCCAAAACTTAGAGAGAGAATTGAGTTTTAGGAATTTAATTCCCCCAAATTCATAGGAATTTAATTCCTCCAAAACAGAACTAGGGTTTAACCCTATATGAGAATTTAATTCTCCCAAATTCATAGAAATTTAATTCCTCCAAAACAGAACTAGGGTTTAACCCTGACGCACGCTTTTGGCGTGTATGATGTTCAAAGTTCTAAAGTTATAACCGCGATCAGGACGGTGTCGCTTTGCAGCTAGCCGGTTGAGCACGGGTCGATCCACAGGGAGATGGTTGTATGTCCGTTCGAGTTTTAGACGAGTCAATAAAGAATGTGTATATGTTTGTTCAAATCTAACCTATGTGTTTTATATACAAGTATAAACTTGTTAAGAAAATGATACGAAAGTGTAAGCTAAAGAAATCCACACTCAAAACCTTTGAGCCGAGTCTTGACCAATTGAAGCTAGAGCAATCGGCAACAACGTGGATTAGGGTATTTAACCACGGTATTCGTGGAATCCGGCTTATTGACCCTTACCCGTCCGTTCTTGTCTCTTGCTTTCGCCTCCGGCCAAACCGAACGCAACCGGTCGCGGTTAGGAATCACCGTTACCTTGGTAGGGTAAGGTGCCTAACGGAGCGCTTGCGTAACGTTTGGGCGATGTTCAAAGGAAAATAACGGGAAAAGGAAATGAGCAAAGAAACATTAACTTACAATATTGTATTTATTCTTAACAACAACATATTACAACTATTCACAAAACGAACCAAAAAGAGCAAAAGAAAAGATAAACAAAGAAAAGAAAAGATTATAAGCAAGTAATTAAAAGTGCATAGAATTTAAGTGCATGAAAGTAAATGAGCAAGAAATGAAACTAGGAACCATAGAACGCAAAACAAGACATGGGTTCAATAACCAAATCTTAAACTTGCAAGCTCAATTAAGAGGTTGCAAGATCAAGAAAAGGCAAAGAACTCATGGAGAATGAAGCACAAAAGAGAGAACAAAATGATACAACCCCTTGAGATCAATGACCAAAGCTTAAACTTGCAAGCTCACTTAAGAGGTTGCAAGATCAAGTTAAGGTAGAGAGCTCAAGGGGGAAGCTAAGCAAAAGAATGATACAAAATAACCCTTATCTTCATTTAACATCCACTCAAAAGCTCTCACAACAATTTCATGGAGGAAAGAATGAAGAAGAAGAAGAAGTTTACACTAAAAACTAACAAAAAGTGGGCATAAGAATGAACATCCATGGCTTGGCAAGTTCTGGGCAATTTATAGGCAGGGAACTGGAAACCTAGGGCAACAATCTGCCTCTTTATAAAATTACCAAACAGCCCCTACAAGATCTCCTACTGAGGAGACCATACGGCCGCGGATCCGCGGCCTAAGCGTGCTTATGCCGCGGAACAGCGGCCCTATAGAGGAATTGGCTCTTCATCTTTTGTCGGTTTCCCTGGTTTTGTGTACTCTTCAGTGTGGTATATGTTGTTTCCCAGAATGTCTTCACAATATTTCCAGAATTCCAGCAGAACAAAAGGTGATGTGATGTGGATCTTTTGCCATGATTTCCTCGAGCTCCGCGTAGATATGTTGGATCTTGTGTTGACATTGAGCTTTGTGCATGAAAATAACATCGATTTGCCATTTTGTCCCTTAAACTGGTGTGCGGCAACTTACGGATAGAGAGCGGAGACCCGTGTTTTATCTATGGTTGGCAGTAATCCGGAATTTGTCGTACTTTTCCATGAATTTCACTGTTTAGAGCGGAGAACCAGTATCCTGCAAATATGTAGCAAACACTGATTAGAAGCACCTGCCTATAAACAAACGAGCGTAAGAATGGGCGGTATAAAATGCAATATTCTGGTATGAACAGATACCCCCAAACTTAACTTTTGCTCGTCCCGAGCAAAACCAATTATTCACAAAAAAGTTCTAACCGCACTTTCGCAGGGAACGCGATTGCACTGAGCACGTGCAACAAGCCGTTAAACCTCTAGGTGTCCCTAGTAGGAGGAGTGTTGTCTCCTGAGGATTTTCAGCGGATTACACCCACAAAATCCCGTCAAGCTAGTATTATAAGTTAATATCGATTCTACTCCTACAGTTTAGTATTTACGTTAGAAACTCTATCATCCTAAGTTAGAAATATCATACCCTTATTTTTCACACCTCCTAGCTATTTAACTTTAGATCCTATACGTTCCAAAAAAGTTTAAAAAGATGGTGGTTCTCCTGAGTTTTCCTTCTAACAGTGTGGTCTTAAATCAAGGATTTTTATCAACTTTACAGAAAACATAAGTCTTGTCTTTTATTTCTATCTTTTATCCAAATATCGATTGTATAACCCTGCGTGTGTGTGTATTTGCACCCATATACTCAAGAATTCAATTCAAGCTATAATACCCTTGCCCTAACACCTAATACTACTTCTTTTCATTAAGGATGGACGGATTTGCTCACACACCTTTCGTGCGACTATTAATGCTTCTTGAGGCACTAACAGCCGATTACTGAATGTGTTAGCTTAAAGCGTAAATAGCAGTTTCTGGGTCTTGACTTTATTTATTTATTTTTCTTTTCTTTTATTTTTCTTTTTCAAGACCGGATATATTTTTCAATGATGCTCTTTTGGTGTTTAGCTTTAATTACCGTTTTTTCTTTCATACTAGGTTTTTAGGCAAGAGTATTTCTAGGTATTCTCTACTATCCCAAGTTTCAAGGTGCGTGTAAGTGCAGTTTGTAGGGTATATACTTTCTAAATTTGAACTCAAGAAAAGAAACTATTTTTCAGACTTATTCTTCAGTAAAACCTCAATACTTTCCCTTCATCTTGACTTAACTCAAGAACTGAACTCAAGATTACCTATTTCTCAAAAAAAACTGTAAGGACGTATACTTACCAAAGTTAGACAGAATGAGGGTTATTTTTAGGATTTTCAATTCCTAAGCCTAAAATTTAGTTATTTCTAACATATCAACTAAACTTTCAGAATAAAAATCTAAGTTACCCTATTAGCTAACTTGACGACAAAGTTTTTATATTTTTTTGGAAAATTTTCGATTTTTGTGGGTTTTTAATAAGGTATGCAAATGCAAAATATACAAATGAATGTGAAGGAAGAAAGCTTACCGAGCATACCCCCAAACTTAAACTTGACAGTGCCCTCACTGTCAGGCCACACTAAGAGGGTCAAAATTGCCGGCGCTCTCCCTAAAAACAAATTATATACAAAACAAAAAAGGAAAACAAAAAAAATATATACAAAAAAAAGCCCCCCCCAAACTTAAGGACAACAGTGTTTCCACTGTTAAGCGTTGAAGTTCAGGATTAGGGGGAAAAGAGAATAGTATCAATCTATACAAGGCCTTACACAGGCCAAAAGTTAACACCAACCATTCAAAGATTTTATCTCTATAATGTGCTGGTTGGTGAAAGAATGTGGAGAGGTAAGAAATGGAGAATACGCGAGACCGTATGGAGATAGAAGCGGGATACGGTCTCGGTATATGAGAGGAAGAATGGCGGAAGGGAGAAAGAAGTGGAATACGAACTTGAGGGTGGAAATGGATTGAATAAATTAGTACAATCTGTAATGAACGATGTGAAAAGATGGATTGTACTGATCTATCAATATGGCGAGAAAAGGGGTCAAATCCCTCAAGATTCGTGAGAAACCATGGGTACGCCGAACTCGTTAAACCAGACATATGAAATGAAAGTGAGACGGTTTCTTGCAAGGTCGGAACGATGGAAAGGATGGAGTTAGGTGATTGAGGAAGGTTATCGGTTAAAGGTTCAGGAGGGTGTACACAGTCAATGAAAGGAACAGGATGAATTGGAAAATCTGACTCATCAATTAAAACTGGTTCATCTTCAAAAATATCCTCAAAAGTTTCCTCAAAATTCAGCTTATCCATGCAAATTTCATCAAAATCAAGACGCATATGGGGTTCGGGAAAAACAGTTAATGACTCGGGATGATGAATTGGAGAGAAAAACTCTGCCAAATCTACAGGTTCATCATCCAAAATATTCCCGGCGTCAATATCCTCAATCAAGTGAAAATCAATATTCTCAGACACCTCAACAAAAGCATGGATATTAATCAATTCAGGTTCTAGAGTGGAGGTGTAGAGGTCAAAAGGATTGGGTGTGGTTTCACTTGAAAAGGACCCTTCACAATCGGGCAAATCAAACACTACAAAGTCACACAACTCATTATCTGTTCTATCTTTAATCAATGAATCGTTTGGAACACTGGATAGACATTCAAAACCGGAGTTGTGGGATTCAAGTTGAAACGGGTAGGCTTGATTCGGAAGGGGGTACATCTCACTTTCTCCACTCAAATTCTCAACATGTCCTACCGCCTCTTCATACATTGGAAAATTTGGAGCTAGTTGAAAACTAGCTACCGGGTCACTAGGTTGTATGAGGGTGGCCATGGACACATTCAATTCCATCATCTGTTGGTACGATGCTACCCTAAAGTCTTCCAAAGACTGTTCCAGACTAGACATGGGTTGTGAAGGGGTTTCAGTAAAAGATTCAAAGTTGTTTGGATACTGAAAACTCCTAAATGGCGGTTCAGAAGCAATGTCTAGGGAAGGTGCAAAAGTCGGGTAGGACTAGTTGGAATTGAATGGCTGGACAGGAGCAGGATCAACATTTGGATAAGAAGGTGAATGGAATTGTTGATCCCAAGAATCTGTAGTGGTGAAAGGAATGAAATATCGGCTACAGGATTGTTCAATATGTTCAGCGACGGACAAAGGACGACTTGCAAAAGGGGTATCAACATAAGAGGGTAGGGGGGTTGAAAAGGTTGATACAAAGTGGATTGCGGAGGGTAAGTGTTTGTCCTAGACGCGTCTATTCGATCTTTCAAAGAGATTTTGGGCATGGAGGGATCGTTCGACGTTCGGCCAAAGCAAGAACTGTAAGAAGTAATGTCTGGTTGTCGGTACCAAAGTTCGGCAAGAGTTTTGCGAGGTGGGGTACCCATGATATGAAGAGAGAAAGAAAGAAAGGCAGAGAAAAGGAGGGGAAAAAGAATGTGGATTTTTTTTTATTTTTATAAAAAAAATATTTGTTTTTGGAGTTTTGAAAATTGTTTGTTTAAAAGAATACAGAATTATGGGACTAAAATTTACAAGCACAATCACAATCACAATATGCGCAAACACACCTAGAGCTAGGGTCACTTACGTCAGCTAGACAGCTCCTAACTGTTCCAAAGGGCTAGAAATAGGACCTCAAACCGCCTCTTCTCCGCCAATTGCGGCCAGGTAAATGCCGGGTAAGTGGGAGGCTCCCCACTACGTAAGTAGTGGTCCTAATTAAGTAACCACTTGCCTTAGACACACTTGCTTAGACACCGCAAAGTCAGGATAGGATAAACGGCCGATGCCTACAACCAGTCCTCTGTCCTATTGAGCGTGACGTCCTTAGGGCTGAGTCTAGTATTTTTTATTAGCTCAAGATAATGCGTATGCAATTAGTGATTTGTGGGGTCTTACGAAGGGTGATGAAATCCCCACCCAATCTGAATTGGTGTTCAAGCCCCTTAATGTCCGTATTAGTATATGCAAAGCGGTAAACAAACAAAATCTAAAACAACAAAAACATATTTTGCGGCGGCGCAATTCTGTGCAAAGAAACCTGCAGAAAATACAGTATAGAGGAATTCACAGAGAAGATAAAAAGAAATAGAAAGGGCAGAAAAAAAATTAAGGAACAGAGGCTTCAATACGGCCGCGGAACCGCGGCTAAAGCCCCCCTTTGACCGCGGTTCCGCGGTCGTATTGCTTAGTTGGGGCTTCAACTTAGGTCCCTGCACTCCCCTTAGTCTCTTCTCCAAAATAAAAATCTCTTTTTTTCTTTTTGGATTACTGTACTTGCTCCAGATTAGCCTGCACACTTGCACACAAAAATTATCAAAAATAACAAAAAGATTTTATATATATATTTTTTTGTTTATTTATAAATATATACAAAAAGAATATTAACCCGAATAACAAGAAAGAAAATACGTTACCGTCTCCCCGGCAACTGCGCCATTTGATCGCACGCTTTTGGCGTGTCGGATATTCAAAGTTCTAAAGTTATAACCACGATCAGGACGGTGTCGCTTTGCAGCTAGCCGGTTGAGCACAGGTCGATCCACAGGGAGATGGTTGTATATCCGTTCGAGTTTTAGACGAGTCAATAAAGAATGTGTATATGTTTGTTCAAATCTAACCTATGTGTTTTATATGCAAGTATAAAGTTGTTAAGAAAATGATACGAAAGTGTAAGCTAAAGAAATCCGCACTCAAAACCTTTGAGCCGAGTCTTGACCAATTGAAGCTAGAGCAATCGGCAACAACGTGGATTAGGGTATTTAAGCACGGCATTCGTGGAATCCGGCTTATTGACCCTTGTCCGTCCATTCTTGTCTCTTGCTTTCGCCTCCGGCCAAACCGAACGCAACCGGTCGCGGTTAGGAATCACCGTTACCTTGGTAGGGTAGGATGCCTAACGGAGCGCTTGCGTAACGTTTGGGCGATGTTCAAAGGAAAATAACGGGAAAAGGAAATGAGCAAAGAAACATTAACTTACAATATTTTATTTATTCTTAACAACAATATATTACAACCATTCACAAAACGAACCAAAAAGAGCAAAAGAAAAGAAAAGATTATAAGCAAGTAATTAAAAGTGCATGGAATTTAAGTGCATAAAAGTAAATGAGCAAGAAATGAAACTAGGAACCATAGAACCCAAAACAAGACATGGGTTCAATAACCAAATTTTAAACTTGCAAGCTCAATTAAGAGATTGCAAGATCAAGAAAAGGCAAAGAACTCATGGAGAATGAAGCACAAAAGAGAGAACAAAATGATACAACCCCTTGAGATCAATGACCAAAGCTTAAACTTGCAAGCTCACTTAAGAGGTTGCAAGATCAAGTTAAGGTAGAGAGCTCAAGGGGGAAGCTAAGCAAAAGAATGATACAAAATAACCCTCATCTTCATTTAACATCCACTCAAAAGCTCTCACAACAATTTCATGGAGGATAGAATGAAGAAGAAGAAGAAGTTTACACTAAAACTAACAAAAAGTTGGCATAAGAATGAACATCCATGGCTTGGCAAGTTCTGGGCAATTTATAGGCAGGGAACTGGAAACCTAAGGCAACAATCTGCCTCCTTATAAAATTACCAATCTGCCCCTAAAAGATCTCCTACTGAGGAGACCATACGGCCGCGGATCGGCGGCCTAAGCGTGCTTATGCCGCGGAACCGCGGCCCTATAGAGGAATTGGCTCTTCATCTTTTGTCGGTTTCCCTGGTTTTGTGTACTCTTCAGTGTGGTATATGTTGTTTCCCAGAATCTCTTCACAATAATTCCATAATTCCAGCAGAACAAAAGGTGATGTGATGTGGATCTTTTGCCATGATTTCTTCGAGCTCCACGTAGATATGTTAGATCTTGTGTTGACATTGAGCTTTGTGCATGAAAATGACATCGATTTGCCATTTTGTCCCTTAAACTGGTGTGCGGCAACATACGGATAGAGAGCGGAGACCCGTGTTTTATCTGTGGTTGGCAGTAATCCGGAATTTGTCTTACTTTTTCATGAATTTCACTGTTTAGAGCTGAGAACCAGTATCCTGCAAATATGTAGCAAACAATGATTAGAAGCACCTGCTTATAAACAAACGAGCGTAAGAATGGGCGGTATAAAATGCAATATTCTGGTATGAACAAACCCTATATGAGAATTTAATTATCCCAAATTCATAGGAATTTAATTCCTCCAAAACAAAACTAGGGTTTAACCCTACATAAGAATTTAATTCTTCCATATACATAGGAATTTAATTCCTCTAAAACAGAATTAGGGTTTAACCCTAGAGAGAATTTAATTCTTAAAACAAGAGACTTAAAGCTCTCCATGCACGTAAAGAACTTGGTCACGTGGAAACATGTGACCCCCATTCTCAATGAGCAGAAAAGAGAGAACAAAACTAGGTCACGTACTCCCACGTGACCCTTAAACAGACTCCCCAAAATGAGAAGAAAAAAGCTTGGAGGCAATGCCTCCCGTGCTCACACGTGACCCTCATAAATGAAGAGAACAAAGCCAAAGGCAGTACTGATTTTGGGCCCCCTCACGTGTCCCCACGTGACCTCTTAATAAACACTTTAATAATTAATACATGGCTACCCATCACGTGCCAACACGTGATGGCCTGAAGACTAAAAGTGTAACACTTATTTGAATATTCTGATAATAAAATAAAGGAAGTCTGCCCCCATCTTCAGGCGCCTCACATGACCCCTTCCTTTCTAGTGTTTAACATTATTTTGAGCATTTTGTCTCCAGTGTTTAACACTGTTTTAAATATATCACGTGAGGACACGTGACCTCCATATTTCCTCTAGTGTTTAACACTATTTTCAAATCAGCTTAGCCCAAATTGGCTAAGTTTTCCAAAGGCAAATCTCCCCTTCAAATGAGCCTTAAAATCCAAAATTATAATGTGTAAGTGCTCAGCCAAAGACAAAATGTTCTCAGAGCCCTCAAACTCTTGTTTAGCATTGCTAAATAATGAGGGGTTGAACCCAGACAAATGCTCAACAGGCCAACAAAGGTCCAATATTTCAAACTTAATTGGACTTAGCCCAAATTGGCCATAAGTCCTCAATTCAGATTTAACTGAGCCAATATGCTCATAACCTAATTAATTGATCTTAGTTCCAAATTAGACTACAGATCTCCCAATTAACTTTGGTTCAAGGGTACATCTCTGAACTCCTCTGATATTTGTCGTTGTAATCCTTCAACGTTTTCAGAGAGGTGACGGGTCCAGATAACCAATCATTCTATGGACTGTGGGGTCCTTAAACTCATGGACTATGATGTCCTTAAACTTTATAGACTATGACTTCTTTAAACTATGGACTGTGGGGTCCCTTTAAACCCATGGACTATGATGTCCTTAACCTCGGACTGAAGGGTCCCTTTAAACCCACGGACTATGATGTCCTTAACCTCGGACTGTGGGGTCCCTTTAAACCCACGGACTATGATGTCTTTAACCTTGGACCACCATGTCCTTAAACTGGTAATCGACCGCAAATTCCCTAAACTAGAACAATAGAGTTCAAATGCTCTTTTGTTGGATCTAAATGATCCTGTTAAGTAGATCTTAGTCTAAAATTAGACTAACGTATCCTTAACAAATGGTTAAGTTGACCTTAGTCTAAAATCAGACTAACGTGTTCTTAAAAAACTGTTAAGTTGATCTTAGTCTAAAATTAGACTAACGTATCCTTAACAAATGTTTAAGTTGATCTTAGTCTCAAATGAGACTAACGTATCCTTAAACCCAACCCCATAACCAAATCTAAGAAGTTACGGATTTGAACTAATCCACACCCTACGGGCGACAACATAAATTAGTCTCCGTATACAATCCACGGGCAACCAAAAACAAAATAAACACACACGACACGAAGTGACCACCTGGAGAAGGAGAAAGTGGTTACCGCGATGCGGTAGCGTAATTAACTGCAGGGGCTTGCGCCTGCAGGGAAGAGCGTCCCCACAATCAAAACCCCTCAAATGAGGGGGAATCTGACGAAGTCTACTACATCGGCCGCATCCATTTAAACCTTCGATACATGGTGTCATAAATCAACTTGGCATCTTCGGAGAGGTGGACGGATAGCACCAATTAGCATCTGCCCCCAAATTCAGGCAAGACGGACCTACGCGGTCCCGTCTCTGCGTTTCGGAGGAGAACAGATTCTGGCACGCCCGATGGGTCCTTTTCCTCTTTCTACTCTACACTTCGTGTGTCGTATTTTTCCGCGATAAAATAATCGCGGTATATATGTTTGTGGTTTCCCTTAGGGGAGTGGATACTGAAGCCGGCGTTTCGTCTCTATGAAGGATGATGTTTGCTCCCACCTTAGCAACTCAGGCTCTATCATATCTGGTGGAGTCAAGTACGGGCAAAATGAACTGGGGGCAGCTCTCCTATGATCCGGTTTCAACTCCAGTGGGAACAGCTTCAAACTATTGTGAAGGGTCAGACAAAATTCTCCTACCGCAATACTGAAGAAGTCTCCGTAGCCTATGGAGATCCCACGAGAGCATAAACAAGTTGCTTCCTGAGACAACTTTCCTTATCTATATATAAGGTATGGAAGCAGGTGAAGGGGACTCACCCCAAGACGGATCCTGATACAGCGGTTCCTCTCAAAATCAAAGCGGCTTTTCACAAAAAAAGGAGAGGCTTAAGAAAACTCAAGTGCCCGAACCAAACTCCAAAGGCCAAAACTCCAAACTCCCCAAGCCTGGGGGCATGGTAGTTCACATAGTCTATGTGGAGAATTCCAAAGACAAAGTTCGAACTTCTACTAGTCATCGACCTCAAACTCGGTCATTAACAAAAGTTCAACTGCAACGTGAAAAGCTACAGGAGATGCTTGGTTAGGCGGCAGCAAACGCTAATCCATCGTCTAAGGAAAATCCCAAGGGTGCACCCGAAGAAAGAATAGAGAAGGGGTCGGATATTGATTTTCTAAAGCGCGCTCTGAAAAAAGGAGATGCAGAAGCGGCAGAAATGTCCACTAAAATGAACCAGATGGCCCTTCTGATTCAGGATATGGCTGGAATGATGGTTCAATCGAAACCACTGGCAGATGAACTTCCGGTAGTCGTTCTTAAAGATAAGGATGACATTTCAAATCCTTTGCAAATCTCATCAATACGTTAGAAGGAAATGATTCCTAAAAGCAAAGCTGAACGAATATATCGCTCAGCAAATCGAAGCTCACTACGCCAGTGAAGCCGCAAATAGATCAATCAAGATTGGTCGACCGTATCCGACATGGTACAATCAAATACAGTACCCGCCAGAGTACACACTTCCAACGTGTCACATGTACAAAGGAACTGAGAATTCTCGCCGGCATATTGCGCGATTTGAACCCATGTCCGGCAATACTGATATACTTCTCCTCTGACAGTTCATTAGCTGTCTGGCGGGCATTTCCTTCGAATGGTATGTGGAACTCCCGAATGACTCCATGAATACCTTCGACGAAATGGAGATACCCTCCTGTCAGAGATTCGCTAGTGTGAATAAACGCACTACCGTGACGGCACTGGTCAACGAAAGGGTTAGACCGAATGAGACTTGGGTTCAATGTGTTACCCGATGGCGAAATCTTTGGTCAAATACAAGCAACGCATCGATGAAGTTGCAGCCATAGAAATGCTCATAGCCACCTTTGAGCCAAATTCAAAGGCATCCTCGTATATGGCCCTCTTCAAGCCGACCACCTTCCAGGCCCTGATTGACAAGCTGGCCCTGATTGACAAGCTGGCCCAAATGGACCAGATGACCCATAGGCCTTCCTCTTCAAAGACGGAGCCTCGGAATGAAAATGGAAAAGGGAAAGCGATCTTTGTCGCCAATGCTCAACAAAAACCGAGTGGCCTGAGACCGGTTGTTCGCCAAAGCAACAAGCGACAATCCCTCGACGAGAAGTTGAGACGTCCTTATTCATTTCCCCGGGATAATACAAGGAGACTGTTTGAACTAGCAGTGTGCAATGCGCTCATTACTCTACCGGAGTCGAGACACCCACCGCAACCGAACGATGTCAACGATCCCAATTACTGCCCCTACTATCGAGTAATGGGCCATCCACTCGAAGATTGCTACGTCTTCAAAAATTGGGTTGAAGACCAATACCAACAAGGCAAATTCGCGTTGTCTGAAAATTGGAAGGTGAACCTGCCATAACCACTTGCTCCGAAAAAGATGGACATGCCGGGGGCATCGTGCTCATTCATAGAGGAAGCTCCATGGGAAGTTGTTCTTTCAGCAAAAACTAAAAAAATGCTGAAAGATCTTTAAACATGTCCGGCGATCAGGTGGAAAAGCCTGCTGGAGCCTGAGATCATTGAGGGGATGCTAAAACCGCGCCCGATGCCGAAAATTGGTATCGATGGTCAAAACGCTCAGTCCCAGCCGTCAAAATCTTCAAAGAAGAAGAAAAAGCCCGTGAAGCCTAATGACAAGCGCACGGATTTGCAAAAGCATATTGACGCGCTGGAGGAATTATAACCTGAAGGCACAGACCCCGGTCACACTCCAAGAATTTCTCAACAATATCCTTGAGAGCGGAGATAACGACAATAACGACGGGGATGACTCTTCAGAAGAATCTGAGGACTATGTGGCAAGTTGCCACATGATCTCTTATTCGGCGTTAACTAACGAAGAAGCTCACTCGGCAATAGAAGACAGCATAAAAGAGCTGGGGGCAGGATCGAAGCCAAAACCCTTAGAACCGTCTGACGAGATGATCGACTTGCTACTGAACGAAGCCCGTCAGAAAAGCAAAGCCAATCGAGAGCGTGAACTGGCTATATTCGAAAAAGCTAAACGCCAACGACTGAATGAAAAGGTCGAGGCACCCCAACCGGATCGAAGCATCCCTATCGTCGGCAAAAGCAAGCTTAAAGTAAGGAAACGGTTCGCTAGAGCCCTGTCAATAGGAATGAAGTTTCCCTCTTTCAGAGGAAATTCCCCGGGCAGTATACACCTTGATGAAGCGGACATATATCCTGTTAGTTATATGTATGCCCTAGAGGCCATTATTGTACATACGATGTATGTTGTAGTGGATGCTAGGACATATATAGGGAGGACTTTCTTGCTTGACATGATAGTATGCTATCTGGTTGTACTTTATCTTAACATGTACTCTGATTGTCTCTATGTTACATGTTGATAAATCCCTTAGGATGTGTACTCGACTACTGGGACTATGATGAGATCATACTAGTGGGGCCACGGTAGTCGACGAGTACATCCTATAACTGTTCCTAATCGAGGGTGTATCGAGACAGGGCATCGATACACCAGAGTAGACTAGCGTATACGCATCTTGACCCATATGATGGGCGATGGATGATCCCATATCCATCGGTGTTTGACATCAAGGATGGTGTATGGGTGCAAAGTGCAGACTGGGTACACTGGACGGACTCGCCGAGAACTCCCAGATGGTATTATACCTCACGTCAGATGGCAGTTCTCCGGTGACACTGGTACAGAGTAGTCTGTTGACCCGAGATCGTCATAGAGTCTTGTGTGATTCCCACTGTGCTTTGATTTCTATCATACCACGTCCAAGAGGGCGTGCAAAAAGGTGGCTTTTGGGTACAGTCCCGAATCACATGGAGGCAATGAGCGATAGGAGGGGATTCGTCTCTCCCGGTATAGGGAGTTGATGTTGTGCTGTGTTCGATTGGCTATAACCGGAAATCCCTGGCCAGGGTTGCTGAGATTTACTGGTAAGTGTTATCAGTAGTTTCTCGAACTTTTATAGACCTCATATCGACACGACTTATCGAGCTACTGGGGTCTGACGTTTACCACCCCTAGGCGAGATATGCAACATATCAGACGACGAGACCGGACTGTACGGGAGTGTTACTGTTTGGATTCACAGGAGAATGTACAGGCTTGTTTGTTGATCTTCTGAGCGCTCAATACCTGGGTGGCTGTTACGTTTAGCTGACCGCTTGCAGCTTGTGGGTGTTTGATATGATCATCACCTACTGCCGGCGTATTGACGATTCTTTAGAGTCCTACACAGAGGTTTCTTGGCTCAGGCAAAACGGAGTAGGAGCACATATGTGATATGTGCGGGACCGAGGATAATACGATATGAGATACCGTATTCTATTCTCGCGATATTTGATATCAGCCGGGTCATCGGATCAAGTGTTGATTCGATGAATCGGTACGGATAAATATTAGTCAGTTATATGCGATATAGCCGGATTGTCGGATCAAGTGTTGATTCGATAATTTAATGTATAATAATATATATGATATATTAAATTACATTATCTAATATTTGCTCACTAAAAGATTCTTTTTCTCACTCGGGTAATACATTAATATATATGCGATATATGTTAATTGTATTATTTTATTTTGTTACGATAAATATTATATATGTGATATATAATATTGTAACATGATATGATAACTAATGCAACATGTTTAGTGGAGTTTAAACATGATTAGGGTTTGGATTAGGGTTAACACTTCTAGTTGATTCTAGAAGCTTTTCTTTTGTCATGATAAAGATATTTGTGTAGATTTTTATCTATGACTCATGCTTTAACCCAACCCAAACCCTAACCCTAGTTAATTCTCTACATGAGTTTAGTTGGCCATGGTTGCATTATTTATCATATTAATCCTTTCATTATTCATCACAAAAGAAATGGATCACTATTCTTCTTCTTCCTTGAGTTCTTCATGCAAAGCTTTCTTGCTTTGATATTAGTGATGAAAATATGTGAGAAAAAGATAAATAAAGAGAGCAAAAATCCTACTTCATCATCCTCATCTTCCCTTGCCATTTAGATGAGGGTGTTCACATCATTTCATGAGTGTTAGCTTGTGTTAACGAAACTTCAAGGTAGATCATCTTTGTATCGAAGATCGGAAGCAAAGGTTGCATCTTTCTCTTCGTGGAACCTCTCGAGAGTCCGGAACCCGATGATCGGAGCGAAGGGACCACGACACAGAGCATATGAAGTGAAGGACCGGATCTACAAAGGTTGTAATCCCTCTCACTTAGTGTTAAAGTTGTTAACATGTTAGTTTTCGCCTAATCTCTAGTTTAAAGATCCGTATTCGGTTTGTTCGGCACGGCTAAATTTTTAATCCGGCATGGTTGATGCCTCGTAGACCCTTGTGCGCGTGCATAGCAACCCTGCAGTGGTATCAGAGTCTAGCTAGAGCTTTAGGCGAAGTCTAGACGAAGTTTAAAGTCCGATCGAACCCGGAAAACCCGATATACCCTAGTTTCTGGAAATTTTTCAAAACTGTGATTTTTTTCATATTAAAAATGCTCAAAAAATTCATCAGGGTATTTTAGGAATTACTGTGAAGCACGTGCGCCTGATTCCACCAAAGCGCGGCGGAACCGCGGCACAAGCATGGATTGTGCGGCGGTTCCGCGGCCATGTAGTCACTTCAGCATTTGAAAGTTGCACAGTAATTCTTATCTTTTAGTGATGTATTTTATGGGAATTTTTAATATTTATTCAACTGTTGAATTATCTGGGTTGTATTGGGGACTTAAAGATTCGATCGGATATTTTAACTTTGTTTAGTTTTGTCCGGATAATTTTAGAAACTGTTAAAAAGTTCGAACGGATATCAATAACTCACTTTTTCCCCTGTCGTAAATTTTTTCAAAAGTTGGATTTTTTCTCGTGTTTAAGAACGTTCTAAGTCATGCAAGTAACGCGGTGGACCCTCTAGAAGACAACAAAGCTTAACTCGATTATGTGACCGTCTTGAACTGCTTCTGAACCTTAGGGTTTGTGGCAGTACGGCGTGCCACATGTGAGGCGTTGGCTTGACCCTTCTACGGCTGGACCATTGGTACTGTGGCATGTGATGGATGTTTTTAAACTGATTTCAAGTGTTGAGATATATTGGGGAAATCTTGGGTGTTTGATTATTCGATCGGAAAGTTTAACTTTGTCTATTTATCTGGAATGTGATACAATATTTGGAATTCACAGGTAGTTATGGGATAACTAATTTGAATATTATAAACATAGCAGTTTAGTCTCAAATGATCAGTTGCCACGGAATTTTGATGTGATCAAAAGTCCGTCGCAATCACGTAGCGTACGCGGATACTCGCCGGGTAAACTTAATAGACAGCCACGCCCCATAGCCCCGACCAAGTGACTGTAGGAGAACCCCGTCGCCGAAAGCATCCGTTCGGGTGCTCGCGGCAGCGGTGTTCCGCCTTAGTGCACTTCGTCGACGGCATCTGGGGGTGCGGCCATCTACTAAAGTTTGCGACGAGCATTCGATCAGGTTGTCGGGAATCTTGTTGAATTCCCGACTTGACATTGAAAAGAGTTTTCGATAATGAGACTAAAATGCGGGGTTTATAATTGTTAGGCATGTGATGTCTAAGGAATTCATTTGGTTAGGCATGCGATGTCTAAAGAAGTTGCGGATTCCAACTGTTGTAGTTTTACACTTTCTTTTCTGTGACCGTAAGCGTAGTATGTGGTGTATCGCCAGCTTCGTTGCTATACATCAACGACAATCGGGATACGCATACTTGCTTACGTTGATGATATGAGATATTATGTGTTGCTGTGATATGTTATATTGGATCGTCGCGTTTGAATAGCCGGGGGTTTATGTGAGATGAGAGTTTTTTCTTTTTCATTCATGTAAAATTCATTTGTATGTAATATTCTTTTATTGGGGCACTTCCAGGTTGCGGAAGATGTCACCGTTGTATATTATTTACTTTTCCGCATTAGGTAGACCCAAGGCGGGGAGCACAAGTAACCGGGTTCTAGGGTCCAGTGGGAGACCATCTCGAGGAGTCAAGACCGGGTCTCCTAACCCTAGAATTGGCAGTGTTACTTGCCGCTCTCGTAGGGGTCTAGGGATGTGGGTTTGGCTATTCATCGCGACCGTGGAATCCGTGTTTTATGCAGGCTCGTATTGAAAACACGGACGTCCTAGAATATCCAATATTTCATATATGTTCTTCTGCTGCAATGTTCGGTGATGAAATTATATTACTGCTTGAGACGAATGTTTATATTATATATATGAGATATATGTTATATTGCAGATTTCGTTTCAAAAGAGATGCTTGTGAAGCATAATAAAATGGCACTTCATTAATGAGATTAATGAAATAAAAGAAACCTAAGATGTTGTAGAAACTTGTTTAAATAAAAACTGGTAGCTCTAGTTCTTGCTTTGCATAGCGGTGTTCCTTGTAGAACATCCAGCACCTTATTCGATAAGGAAAGGACCGAGATCCCTTCACCGGGAGTGACTCCTTTAGCAATAACTGGCAGATGCTACAAACTCGGTTTGTCTTTTGATTACTTCTATAGTTCTTGCTTTGCACAGTGGTATATATGATAAATCCTGCACCTTATTCGATGAGGAAAGGGCCGACGATCCCTTCACCGGGAGTGACCCCTTTAGCAAAACTAGAAAAGCCTCAAAAACACTCCATTTTAAAATCACTCGATTCTACAACGATATCAAGTTCATTACGCTCAGGGTTTTCTGAAAAACCTGCGTAGTCCTCCGTCATTTCAGATAGATATTATTTAGTATTCGTGCTATGTTTGTTGACTTAGTTAAGGTATAGTGTACGGTAGCTAAGTAATGTTTATCTGCTAAAACATTAGATGTGATTGGATTAAGGTATTCGTACGGCCTTGTTGACTCAGTTAAGGGTCGTACGGGTGGGTTTAATTCAATCGGGAAATGTACGGGTTGAACTTGACTTGCGATTTATGGTTTGTTGACTTAGTTAAGGTCATAGATCGCTAGGGGCAAAATATTACCGGGAATTTCAAGTGTTGAAATTTGCAATGAGATTGCCTACCTTCTATGAGATAGTTGGATCCCGATACCCGCTGCGAGTAAGAGTTACTCCTGGGAGAGTTTTAAACATTACAATTAGCCGATCAAGTAGGTGTCTAGAAAGGTGTTAACGGGGTTACGCCTCTGGGAAAACGAGGTTTGCTTTAATTAGGTTCGTACGAAAGCACGGGGGACCTCCCTCAAAGTACCGACACTGGCCTGGCTGAAAGATTGGCGAACTTGTAGCGTGTAATTAATCCCGGCTAGTCTTTCCTTTTAGGGTTTGAAGGAAGATTTGATTAAAACAGTGGGAGACATCCTGATTAGATATATTAGATAACCAATCTAATCTTGCAAGAGCATACGCTGAGTGTTTTCTTCTCTCTCTCTCCAGGTAGCGACCATATCACGCCTTAATCAAGATAATAATACGGATTATTGACCGAACCCGCTTGTTATACTGAGCTGGGGAACGTTGGTCCCGCTCCAACTTATAATTGTTATAAGACAGAGCAGGAAATTTGGGGAATACCAGATTTCCCGTGCCGCCCAAACGAAGAAAGTGCATGATGATGCATCATCTTCGGGTGTGTTCATTACAGAGAACTGTTTCTCAGTATCCTTTACGTCCTGGGTATGTGATACCAGATCAGGATCCCGCATATGTAATCTGTTACATGGGCTACAGAAAGGTAGAGAACTGAGAACGGGTGATAAGTTTCATGAGACAGAAAACGGTGCAAGTGTTGCAGCCAAGTCTGTTGGTCACTATCATCCTGTATTACCTGAATACATTGATTCTGAACAAATGCTATTAGATACTAAACCTGATATACAAAATCATATCAGTCTCTTTATTAGTAAAGAAAGGATATAATTTTGTATTGTTGGATAATGTTTTGAACATTTCCTATATCAAGAGTTGATCGGTTCAGGCACGTTATCTAAAAGCATTAACGTTCTAAATCAAACTACAGTTCTTAGTATACTGAACACACACAAGAGGAAGAGTTCAGAAATGAACGAATCCTTCTTGAGGTATTGTAGACTAGGTCATATCAATGCGACCCGACTAGCTAAGTTACATATAGATGCATATTTAAATTAGTTTGAATTTACATCTTGTGAAACTTGCCAGTCATGTCACAAAGATTAGATGACCACAGCTCTGTTTATTGGAAACAGAGAAAGAGTTAGTGAACTCTTGGGATTGATACATGCTGATGTATGAAAGTCCCCTGTCTACACATGCCAAGACCGGTTCTTTGTACTTCATTACATTCTCTGATGATCTCTCAAGATTCAGACATATGTTCCAGTTGAAACACAAGTCCGAACCTTTTGAGATATTCACAGAATATGAGTTAGAAGTAGAGAACCAAAATACGGGTATAAGTATTATGTCCTTTGATGAGATCAAGGAGGAGAATACTTGAGCACGGAATTCCTGGACTATTCTAAAGGAGAATGAGATTCTCTCTCAGCATTACTCCTCCGTATACACCATAGCACGTCGGTGTATCGGGGCGGAGCAATAGCACCCTATGTGATATGGTGTGCTCTATGATGAGTACTACTGAGTTTCCTATTTCCTTTTGGGAGTTATGCACTTGAGAAGCTGCATACTTATTGAATAGGGTTCAAATCAAATCAGTTGTCTACCACTTCATATGTGATATGGAAAGGGAAGAGCCCATATCTTAAGTTGGTTAAGATTTAGGGTTGTCCGGCCTATGTCTAAAAGAAAAATCCGGACAAGCTCGAGGCAAGTTCTGTTATGTAGAACTGGAAGGGTTCCAGCTATACAAAATGCAGCTGATGATTTGGTAGAACCAAAGGATTCAATAGTTTCCAACGAATCTCAGCCTCTCCGCCGATCTAGTAGGGTTCCTCACCACCTGAGAGATACTTCGGTTTCTCTATGACAGTGGGAGCGAGGATTGCATCATAAGATGATGACCCAACTAATTTCGGGCTGGCCATCAGGAGTGGGACTCTGTAAGAATGGCTGGATGCTTATCGATCTGAGATGGAATCCTTATACACCAACAAAGTATGGACTTTGGTTACTTTATCTAAAGGGTTAAATCCCCATCAGGAGCAGGTATATCTTGAGAAGATTACTTGGTGTACATGGAAAAGTTGAGACTTTCAAAGCTAGACTTGTTAAAGGTTTGCATCATTGACCAGGTATGGATTATGTTGAAACCCTTTCTAAGGATCTATGCTTAAGTCCATCCAGATCCTACTTGCCACGGCTACATACCATGACTACGATATCTGGTGGTTGGGTGTCATGACTGCTTTTCTAAATGATGTTTTAGAAGCGTGCGTCTGTAAGTACACAGCCAGAGGGCTTCGTAGACAGTGGGAGCAGCGGAAACGTGTGCAAGATGTTTTATATGATAAAACAGGCATCGCGGAGTTGGAACATCTGTTTTGATGTGGTTGTCAAAGAGTTTGACTTCATCAAAATGGTAGATGAACCTTGTATATACAAAAAGGTAGTTGGGAGTATGGTGGTGATCCTCGTAGAGTACGTGGATGACATACTCTTGATAGGGAAGGAGTTTCCTATGCTACGCTCGGTCAATATCCGCTTATTACGACGATTCTCCATATAGGATCGAAGTTGATACCTCCTAAATCCTGGGTTTTGGATCTATGAGATAGATCTAATTGGATGTTAGGATACTCACTAGTTGTAGTGAGATGGTATCAATCGATCCTGGGGAGAATCACTGGAAAGGTTCTAGGCTGATAAGGACGACTGAATGTCAGTCGCAGGTATTGTCTTTGCCCTCAGTGGAGGGACGGTATGTTGGAAGAGTTCCAAGCTAGATACCGTGACTTACTAGACGATTAAAGGCAAGATATATCGTTACCAAGGATGCTACCAAAGAGGCAGTCTGGATACATATAAGTTCATAAGATGAACTTCATTCCTACCATTGTGTGACAATGAAGTCGTGGCTTTAGCCAAGGAACTACCGTCCCATCAGAAATCCAGATATAATTCTTAGGCAGTATCACCTGATCATGGAGATGGTTGATCTCCAGGGAGGTTAGGAGAGTAGACACAGAGGACGACAGCGCGGATCCACTCACAAAGGCCTTTTTCCCAGTAGAGACTTTTATGGGATGGTTGAGTATGAGATACTTCAACCGCATCTAATTGTTGGGTATGCGATACCACAATAGATGGCCCTAGTGCAAGTGGGAGATTGTTAGTTATATGTATGCCCTAGAGTCCATTACTGTACATACGATGTATATTGTAGTGGATGCTAGGACATATATAGGGAGGACTTTCTTGCTCGACATGATAGTATGCTATCTGGTTGTACTTTATCTTAACATGTACTCTGATTGTCTCTATGTTATATGTTGATAAAGCCCTTAGGATGTGTACTCGACTACTGGGACTATGATGAGATCATACTAGTGGGGCCACGGTAGTCGACGAGTACATCCTATAACTGTTCCTAGTCGAGGGTGTATAGAGACAGGGCATCGATACACCAGAGTAGACTAGCGTATACGCATCTTGACCCATATGATGGGCGATGGATGATCCCATATCCATCGGTGTTTGACATCAAGGATGGTGTACGAGTGCTCAGTGGAGACTGGGTACACTGGACGGACTCGCCGAGAACTCCCAGATGGTATTATACCTCACGTCAGATGGCAGTTCTCCGGTGACACTGGTACAGAGTAGTCTGTTGACCCGAGATAGTCATAGAGTCTTGTGTGATTCCCACTGTGCTTTGATTTCCATCATACCATGTCTAAGAGGGCGTGCAAAAAGGTGGCTTTTGGGTACAGTCCCGAATCACATGGAGGCAATGAGCGATAGGAGGGGATTCGTCTCTCCCGGTATAGGGAGTTGATGTTGTGCTGTGTTCGATTGGCTATAACCGAAAATCCCTGGCCATGGTTGCTGAGATTTACTGGTAAGTGGTATCAGTAGTTTCTCGAACTGTTATAGACCTCATATCGACACGACTTATCGAGCTACTGGGGTCTGACGTTTACCACCCCTAGGCGAGATATGCAACATATCAGACGACGAGACCGGACTGTACGGGAGTGTTACTGTTTGGATTCACAGGAGAATGTACAGGCTTGCTTGTTGATCTTCTGAGCGCTCAATACCTGGGTGGCTGTTACGTTTAGCTGACCGCTTGCAGCTTGTGGGTGTTTGATATGATCATCACCTACTGCCGGCGTATTAACGATTCTTTAGAGTCCTACACAGAGGTTTCTTGGCTCAGGCAAAACGGAGCAGGAGCACATATGTGATATGTGCGGGACCGAGGATAATACGATATGAGATACCGTATTCTATTCTCGCGATATTTGATATCAGCCGGGTCATCGGATCAAGTGTTGATTCGATGAATCGGTACGGATAAATATTAGTCGGTTATATGCGATATAGCCGGATTGACGGATCAAGTGTTGATTCGATAATTTAATGTATAATAATATATATGATATATTAAATTACATTATCTAATATTTGCTCACTAAAAGATTCTTTTTCTCACTCGGGTAATACATTGATATATATGCGATATATGTTAATTGTATTATTTTATTTTGTTACGATAAATATTATATATGTGATATATAATATTGTAACATGATATGATAACTAATGCAACATGTTTAGTTGAGTTTAAATATGATTAGGGTTTGGATTAGGGTTAACACTTCTAGTTGATTCTACAAGCTTTTCTTTTGTCATGATAAAGATATTTGTGTAGATTTTTATCTATGACTCATGCTTTAACCCAACCCAAACCCTAACCCTAGTTAATTCTCTACATGAGTTTAGTTGACCATGGTTGCATTATTTATCATATTAATCCTTTCATTATTCATCACAAAAGAAATGGATCACTATTCTTCTTCTTCCTTGAGTTCTTCATGCAAAGCTTTCTTACTTTGATATTTGTGATGAAAATATGTGAGAAAAAGATAAATAAAGAGAGCAAAAATCCTCATTCATCATCCTCATCTTCCCTTGCCATTTAGATGAGGGTGTTCACATCATTTCATGAGTGTTAGCTTGTGTTAACGAAACTTCAAGGTAGATCATCTTTGTATCGAAGATCGGAAGCAAAGGTTGCATCTTTCTCTTCGTGGAACCTCTCGAGAGTCCGGAACCCGATGATCGCAGCGAAGGGACCATAACACGGAGCATATGAAGTGAAGGACCAGATCTACAAAGGTTGTAATCCCTCTCACTTAGTGTTAAAGTTGTTAACATGTTAGTTTTCGCCTAATGTCTAGTTTGAAGATCCGTATTCGGGTTGTTCGGCACGGCTAAATTTTTAATCGGGCATGGTTGATGCCTCGTAGACCCTTGTGCGCGTGCATAGCAACCCTACATATCCTAACTTCTGCTTATACCATCAGAGGATTGCACACCCTACCGAGGAGTGCATAGCCTTTAAAAACTGGTGGCATGGATATGTTGCCCACCGACAACACGTTCAACGAGTGAAGCGTAAGCCTCGTCGGGAACAGAAAAGCACGACAGATGAGCGCAAAAGAGCCGCTGGCAAGTGTCGCATAGTCGACACCAAGGAATCGCAAGTTATCACCTTTGGAAGCGACTCTGATGAAGAAATGTCCCTCAGCCCTCTCTTCAAGGAATCCATCTCCGACGCAAAAGATGCGAAGATTTGCGAGAAAATCTAGCTGCGTAATCGTACGTTGCCCGAAATATCTCGGACCTATGAACGCCTGACCGAAATGTCTTTAAACTACTACAAACCCGCGGCATCCCCAGGCTGACGTGGTAAAAAAAAAAGGTATGTCCATAAGAGAAATGGGCACGGATAAAAACCTGAAAGGACTCCGTAAGTAAAAACAGTGGGACTACCGGCGAGTTTTGTGAAAACCCGAAAGGGCGCAATCTCGTCAAAAGACACTTGCAAGGTCCTCTCGACCCTGTAAGGAGAAACCACCTGTGTGAGATCCTTACGACTCACAAAGGAGAAACGCACTTAGGGATCCCCACGATTCCTAAGGAGAAACACACTTGTGAGATCCTCATGACTCGTAAGGAGGACCCTCTTATGAGACCCTCACGGCTCATAAGATTCAAAAAGCCTTAAGCTACAGGGATCTGAACTGTTCTTAAGCAGTCATACACCCTGATTTTTTCCTATAAGCGGTTCAATATTGACCCGTGTATACAATCCATGGGCACGAATGAACATTTCCCTAACAGAGTCCCACCAGCGACTAGGGATATGCTCACACGGTGAACAAACACTTGTAAGTCCTCTCGACTTGCAAGGAGAAAACACTCTTGTAAGATCCTTACGACTTATAAGAGAACACACACTTAGGAATCCCCACGATTCCTAAGGAGAAAAAGCACATACGAGATCCTCACGACTCGTAGGGAGAAACACCTTTATGAGACCCTTACGGCTCATGAAGTCAAAAGCCTTAGTCGACGGGATCCTAACCCTGTTTGCTAAGCCACCTTTGTTCGACATCGACAGAGGCAAATGATGATTCGCTCCTGGCAATATCCCAGTTGTAGAGATGTTGATGCCTAAATCGGTATCAAATTCCAAGTCCTTTCATGGCAAATGGTGATTCGCTCCTAGTAATATTCCAGTTGTAGCGATGCTGATGCTGAGATTGGCACCACATTCCAAGTTCCACACTCGCGATAAAAAATCAGCGAGCCAAAAATGCATATGAAATAGCCGAGACGATGGGGCAACTTGCAACAAAATCAGCAAGTAAAAATGTATGCATACAAAATAGCCGAAATGATTGGGCAACTCGCAATAAAAAGCAGCGAGTAAAAATAAAACAAATAGCTGAAATGATTGGGCACCGCGAAAAATAGCCGAAATGATTGGGCAATCGCGATTTTCGCAATATAAAAAGCTGAAATCACTAGTAAAATAGGGGGTTGCCCTACGGATATTGGAATCCGTAGGGGCAGATATAACTTGGCCCTACGGATTAATCCGTAGGGCTAAAAGGTTGCCCCTATGGGCAAAGACGTCCAAGAATAAAAATATTAATTCTTAATTTAGTGTTTGCCCCTACGGAGCCGCAAACAAAGGACCTACGGGTATGTCCGTAGGGGCAAGTAAATATCGATTTAACAAAATCCCAGATCGATCGCCTACGCTCACTTCCTCTCTCTCTCTCGATCGCGCGCGAAAATAAGCCCCAAATAGCTACGCCGTCGTCGCCAACGTTGTTCTCCTCGTCGCCACCGCCGGTCTCGTCGCCACCGCAGTTCTCGTCGCCACCGCGGTTCAGGTCGTCGCCACCGCCGTTCAGGTCGTCGCCCCAGCCCCAGCAGCCGTTCAGGTGAGTAAATCTCGAGGTAAATTAAAGAATTTTTGGATTATTTTGGGCTTAGGGTTCATGGCGCGCGAGTTGGGGTTGGGCAGGGGTCGCGGTCGCGGTCGGGGTCGGGGTAGGGTTAGGGTTTGGGCAGGGCTGCGGGGTCGGGGTCGGGGTAGGGTCAATTTATCAAATTTTTTATTGGGGGTGCGGCTGGGGCTGCGAACTGGGGCTAGGGCTGGGCTGCGGCTAGGGCTAGGGTTGGGGCTGGGGCTCGGGCTCGGGCTGCGGCTAGGGCTGTGCGTCCTCCAGAAGGCGATCATAGGATCGGTGAAGTGAGGTGGCTGGATATGAGATATGATGGATTTCCATGTGTTCAATGGAATGCTGAGGGTCAGAGTCGGTTATTCATATATCTCCCAAAAAAGAATGAGTTTGTTATCAAAGGTGTATTGACTTCTACATCAAGGAATATCAGTTATATGTCATCCAGTGACTAAGTCTGTTTCTGGCCCAACCATATTTATGAATCGTTTCTTTTTTTTTCCTTCTTACGTATATTTACTAGTTCAGACTGTATGCACCTCTGCAATCAACACCGAGAACTTGTACATTATAGGTTAATAGACATATGCTATGAAATCACGGTGCATATCGAATTCATGATATGTTATAGTCCCTCATTATTTTTACTGTGGTGAGAAAGCAGTCGCTGGTGGCCACAAGCCATAGAATTGGCAGTTGTCCTACCTGCGATAACATCTTACAAATCATCAGTAGACATCTCTGTTATATTAATCTTTTAATGTCTGCATGCATGCATGTTTATTTGCATATTTCCACTTGTTTGTGCCATAGTTTTTGTGTGCATGTGTGCGTGTGTGCCACAGTTATATTTACTTCAACATCAAGGAATATCAGTCGCATGGCAGGATTTAGTCCGGTTTTGGCCTAACCGCATTTATGAATTTGTCTTTTAGATATTTTTCTGAGTGTCACATCGTTCTCACCCAAGTTTGTAAGCCATGTTCATTATTCTTGCAATTCTTTTAACTTGAATATGCCAGTTATTGTTCCGTTTACTATAAAGTTGCAACAAAGAGTCTCTGTTAGCACTTCCATGCACCCTTTACATGTTTTTATCATATCCACTCCTATCTATCCAGAAAGTCAACATCTTCTGGTATTTGTTTTCAAAAAGAAAAGATAAGAGAGGAAAAGATATTTGTCCGTCTCATATTTGAGCCATACTTTTGATTTTCTTGCAGATTCTGGGTTGATTTTCTGTGATAATTCATAAACATAGTAATATTTGTAATGTTTCTTCTTGTTAGTCTAGCTTTCCTCTTATGAATGCCAACACTGTTTTTGCCCTCCTTTTCTTCGGGGCACATGATATCTTGCACCTCTCCTCTCGAAAACTTATTTCTCTTTTATTTCCTATATCTTTATTTTATTTTATCTTATTTTCTACGCTTTGTTTTGTTTTATTATATTTTTCCTCTGCTAATTATATTCTTCTAGATCATGTTTGCCTAATCTATCCGAGGCTTAGCATAATCTAGTTGCGATAAACAATTCCATCTTCTGCTACTATGGTGGCACTGAGAAACTTCCATTTAGAAATGACAGCATGTATTTTGTGGAAGTACTGTACATAAGTAAAACCACAACGGGCATGACAAATTTGTTGACCAGGTTCCGATTACTGTGTGAAAGTTGTTCGGATGAAATTCTAATTCTGGTGGAATTGAAACCGATAACCGGTTCATATGGTGATTTAGGCTGCTTCAGTGATATTTGTGCCTACATTGATGCCTCAAGCAACGAATCAATGATGTGGATCATAAACAAATTAAATAAATTTTGAATACCAATCTGGACTGGGATTTGTGATTGGGGAGAAGTTTGTGTGCTCATGGGCATGACACAAGTCTGGAAAAGTACAACTTACAACGATCGTGCTCCAAATTAACGTAATTCAAATAGCAATTCCTTGGAATTTTTTAGTCCAGAGAATCTTGATCGAGTCTCAGTTCCATATTATTGCTAGTGGATGCGTTTTGTTCAAAGAGTCTTTTCCTTTTAGTAATTTTCCTTTTTAGGGAGTTTTCGACATTGAAATCTCACTAGTTGATAATGTTAAATGAGTTCTAGTCCTAGTTTGCTACATTTTTTTATATATAGTTGATGGTGATACTTCTTTAAGTAAAAACAACGCTACACTTAAGCGAAATCATAAATCGAAACACACATAAATAGAATACAACTCATACATGGGTATCCTCAAATCTAACTTTAATTATCGATAATTTATTTTTTTTCAACGACAAACGCACACACAAAGCATATACACGGATTTTCTCCTTTGTCAGTAACCATCCCGTTCTTAGATTTCTCAATATAGTCATCATAACCTACAATTTATATGATACAGTCTAACATGGCCCATGAGTACGTCAGGGTTATGGACTGGATGTATGTGAATTGGCAACAACGTATGCAACCTAAGTTTGTCGCTGGAGTTTCCGCTTTCATTGAATTTGCACGCGCACTTAAAATAACAACCTTTATACTAAAAAAATTATGTATGCTATTACTTAGAAGTTTATGGTTTTTAGACGCAAAAGCCATTTGAGAAATACTTTTCCTACCCACTATTAATCCATATTCTCAATATAGTCATTGAATTTGCACGCGCACATAATAAGAAGGAGAAGACAGTAATGTGGCAGAAGAAGAAGGAGAAGACAGTAATGTGGCAGAAGAAGAAGAAAATGACATTCCTTGTTCTCTGTTTCAGCATCAATCTTCTGATATGAACTAATGATGGATTTCACATAGGCTTTTCCCTTTAGATACTTCTTAGTGTCCAATGGAAAGCATACATCAGATTTGTGCAGGTCAGGTTCTTCTATGACTTTCAAGAGTCTCAACTGATTCTGTAAATTACACCCTAGTTGGGTGATACTTTTACCACTTCTCGCTGCAGGTGCGCTCTCTAATATCCATTTTGAATGTAATATTATAGATATTCAAAATGGATATTAGAGAGCGCACCTGCAGTGAGAAGTGATAAAAGTATCACCCAACAAGAGTATAATTTACAGAATCAGTTGAGACTCTTGAAAGTCATAGAAGAACCTGACCTGCACAAATCTGATGTATGCTTTCCATTGGACACTAAGAAGTCTCTAAAGGGAAAATCCTATGTGAAAGCCATCATTAGTTCATATCAGAAGATTGATGCTGAAACAGAGAACAATGAATGCCATTTTCTTCTTCTTCTGCCACATTACTGTCTTCTCCTTCTTTTTCTGCCACATTACTGTTTTCTCCTTCTTATTATGTGCACGTGCAAATTCAATGACTATATTGAGAATATGGATTAATAGTGGGTAGGAAAAGTATTTCTCAAATGGCTTTTGCGTCTAAAAACCATAAACTACTAAGTAATAGCATACATAATTTTTTTAGTATAAAGGTTGTTATTTTAAGTTTTCCCTTATAGAGATATGATCTAACTGCCTTTATAAACTATAAGTGTGCAGAAAATTATGATAAGAAACCATAAGAAAGGGTCGTAGCCATGCATAACCTTGAATCTACATACCAAATCATGCACAAGCATGCAATTATTGTCACCTTGCCGTGGAATATAAAATATCTTGGAAGACTATAAGCAAGGATTTAAATCTTGATAGCTTTTGACTTCAACATATATTTTTCTCAAGTACCATGAAATATACTTCCTCCGTATAAACCGTTTTCAGGAAGATGGATTAATAATGACAAATTATCCATTGTGGCTCACTAGGTTAGCATTTTCTCTTCTATTGACCATCTTACTAATCTGCTTGGTAAATTTATTCGGAACCGGCTGCGAATCATTAAAAGACATGCATAAGAAAGAAAGCTAAAATACAGATATATAGCATACCGATACATCGAAACTTCAAAGTTGCGATGACAATCCAGAGATATTTATTTCTACATACGTGGTGCGCGTGCGAATGCGTCAGGCATCATGGACAAATATTTCAGAACATGGAAAGTATTATTCGTATAAAGTAATTAAAGCTTTTAAACACCTTGGGTAGATATTTTCTTAGTTGATGCAATCATATCATGAGGACTAAATTTAAGCTATTATACATATGCATATGTATTTTTCTAACCTAATATATCACACACACACACACACACAGAGAGAGAGAGAGAGAACACCAGTTTGGTAGAGAAATCAACTAGCAGGACCCTGAAGAAATGGAGTCCATAGCATTGCTCATCATCATCATCCATGATCCCTTTGAAAAAATATTATCAAAGGGATCATGGATGATGATGATGAGCAATACTATGGACTCCATTTCTTCAGGATCCTGCTACCTGATTTCTCTACCAAACTGGTGTTCTCTCTCTGTGTGCGTGTGTGTGTGTGTGTGTGATATTAGGTTAGAAAAATACATATGCATATGTATAATAGCTTAAATTTAGTCCTCATGATATGATTGCATCAACTAAGAAAATATCTACCCAAGGTGTTTAAAAGTTTTAATTACTTTATACTAATAATACTTTCCATGTTCTGAAATATTTGTCCATGATGCCTGACGCATTCGCACGCGCACCACGTGTGTAGAAATAAATATCTCTGGATTGTCATCGCAACTTTGAAGTTTCGATGTATCAGTATGCTATATATCTGTATTTTATCTTTCTTTCTTATGCATGTCTTTTAATGATTCGCAGCCGGTTCCGAATAAATTTACCAAGCAGATTAGTAAGATGGTCAATAGAAAAGAAAATGCTAACCTAGTGAGCCACAATGGATAATTTGTCATTATTAATCCATCTTCCTAAAAACGGTTTATACGGAGGAAGTATATTTCATGGTACTTGAGAAAAATATATGTTGAAGTCAAAAGCTATCAAGATTTAAATCCTCTCTTATATCTTCCAAGATATTTTATATTCCACGGCAAGGTGACAATAATTGCATGATTTGGTATGTAGATTCAAGGTTATGTATGGCTACGACCCTTTCTTATGGTTTCTTATCATAATTTTCTGCACACTTATAGTTTATAAAGGCAGTTAGATCATATCTCTATAAAGGAAAACTTAAAATAACAACCTTTATACTAAAAAAATTATGTATGCTATTACTTAGTAGTTTATGGTTTTTAGACGCAAAAGCCATTTGAGAAATACTTTTCCTACCCACTATTAATCCATATTCTCAATATAGTCATTGAATTTGCACGCGCACATAATAAGAAGGAGAAGACAGTAATGTGGCAGAAAAAGAAGGAGAAGACAGTAATGTGGCAGAAGAAGAAGAAGAAAATGGCATTCATTGTTCTCTGTTTCAGGATCAATCTTCTGATATGAACTAATGATGGCTTTCACATAGGCTTTTCCCTTTAGAGACTTCTTAGTGTCCAATGGAAAGCATACATCAGATTTGTGCAGGTCAGGTTCTTCTATGACTTTCAAGAGTCTCAACTGATTCTGTAAATTACACTCTTGTTGGGTGATACTTTTATCACTTCTCACTGCAGGTGCGCTCTCTAATATTCATTTTGAATGTAATATTATAGATATCCATGCCTGTTTATGTCAAAATTACTTATATTGTCAATGTTTGATTGTCTAGTTGTTGGTGATGCGTCCATATCAGGGACAGAGGCCACTCCTGTTCCTCCAGGTATGTGTAACATTTAGAAAAAGCTAGAAACAAATAAAACTAAATAAATTAAGAATAAGCTGATAAATCACAAAATGGTTAAAATCAAATATGTCAATCTTCATAAGTTTTATGTAATACAAATTAAATTAGAATTTTAGAATGTAATATAAATAAGTTAAAAGGGTTTTAATGAAAATTTTAGCTTCATTTTAACAAAAGATGTGTTTTATTATAAGTAAGTTGTGAGGGGTTAAATTGTAAAGTTAAGTTTTTACGCAAATAGGGTATTGTCAAGGGTTTAGGTGAATAAGGGATATCAATTCAGTTCTGAAATGAAATTCAAATTAAAATAAAAGAAAATTGAAGATAATGGTTAAATACACCTCATGCTTCATGCCACCTTCATTCTCCACCTCCTTCTTGCATGAATTATACACCCTTTATCACATGACACCTCCACCTTCCATTATCCCTTCCTCCTCCCACATATATAAATCAATTTCAGTTCAGAAATCAGATTAAAACTGAAAGGAAATTCAAAGAAAAGGAAAAATAAAGTAGAGAAAAGAAAAAAAGAGGAAGAAGAAGAAGAGGGAGCTTGATCATGGAGATGGCTCATCATCAAGCTAGGAGGGGCTTGTAGATCCTTGGAGGGTTATTCCTACAGCAAATTAGGAGGGTAAATTCTTAATCTCAGTAGGTAGATTAAGCTCTGTAGTTAGTTAATTATAATTTAGCATGTCACATAATATTGTATTCTAGGTAGAATTAGAGTCTGTTAGAAATCTGCTTTAATCTGGAACATAATTAAATAAATTCAACAGGGTCAAAATGATGTAGGTAACAATTAGAGTTAACCACAAGAAGACGGAGGCAGGGGGCCGGTTTTGGGCCGGCGACAGAAGAGATATGGCCGGCGTCGCCGGCCATGGTGAGGGCTTTGAAGGTTTTGTCTGTTGGGGTGTCTACAGTATGCAATTTAGGCTATTTTGGTACTGTTGATTTAACTTAGTTTCACTGTAGTTTAAACCTGGGATGATATATCGGAAAAGGAATCGTAAAACGTTAAAAACGACACAACTAAATTACGTAACGTTTTAAATTCTGCAACAGTACAGATTTGGGTTAAAATCCAGCAAGACTAAGTGTTTAATAACTTGATATAATCTAATAGTAGATAACTAGTAAGTAGGATATTGTGTTTCTATTTCCGTTATATCGGAATAGTCGTTTTGCTTATACACGTAACTTGCATATTTAGACGCGGATACAAGAAATACGGAAGCCGCGAGGAAAGGGAAAGGATTAGCGATTCCGGAGTAGATTCGACTTTTCCGGTGAGTAGACTAAACATCTACCGGGGAATTTTGTAAAGATGGCGTGTTTCGCCCGTGGTTTTACTTAATGTGATATCTATATCATCATGTTTAAATGTTAGAATTTCATTCATTTAAAAACTTGTATATTGCTTAGTTGTTAGAACACTTCACAATTATCGACGAGTCATGCCACGTGCACATTTTACATGCTACACACACCTCGTCGATATTGCCATGTCGCATACACTTAAATATCATATTGTTAAAATTGATATCGTATTTTATATATCTAATGTAGTGGTAGATTGCATCATTGACATCCTGTTACTTTATGCGTATTTTGGTGCTATATATGAGATAAATGCAGAATTGAGGATTTATGGTTTTGAGTTTTGAATACTATTTCATAAATCCAGTATTTTCTTGATTGATGAGTCATGTCCACCATGAGATGATTTCTGTTTGATTTTTATTCCGGACCAAGTGGGGGAGATATACGGTCGCGGATTTACGTTATCCATACTGAGTGGGGGAGATATACAGTTGGATACATGGTGGACCCGGTCGAGACCGAGGGGCAGGATAGCCGTATTGAGACGGAGGAGCCTAGCGAGGTTACTCGATACCGGAGTTGGTTATAGAAATACGGCGTGTATCTAGAGGATAACGACCGATATTACGAGTATAGGATCATTCGGGGAATGATGCCTATAAGAAATGAAGATTTTTGTGTCGTTGATGGACACCGAGAAATGATTTACTTGAGTTGTGATTTCAGAAGTATAATGAGATTTATTGTTGGATTTCACATATACTCATATATCATATTGATTCATATTCAGTAGCATGATTGTCATATTTACTTTATTCACCGTTATATGTTAGTCGTATTCACTGAGTTGGCAACTCATCCCCGTTGTGCCACAGTTCCTTGCAGGGATAGAGTGGACGGTTAGCTGCGGGGCAGGATCACTTTTGCTGTTATATTCCATCTTTTGATAGGTAGGTTACATGTGTAGTAACCTTCCATTTTGTATTTTGTATCTAGAAAGACTCCATCAGACTTGTATTTTGACTTAGAAAGGAGAGATGGTATATATATGTACAGTTGAGATATGTTGATCAGTTTCATAGCTTCCTTCTATATGAGATTCAGTGATGTTCTTTATGTGTATATTCATGTTCATTTTTGTTATCGTTGATTCCAACTAGGAATACAACCACACTTAACCTTTATTACTTGTTAACTGAATTAACTTCATAACTCGAGATTTCTACTTAAAAACTAAATTTTCATAAATAATTCCGAAATAAGGTATTTTGATCTTGGTTTTTGGCTTACTTGGACTTGTGCATATCTTTAGATATGATACGATCTAAGTGCCTGTCACATCCAAACTTGGGTCGTGACAAAGTTGGTATCAGAGCTTAGGAGTAACCTTACGGAATTCAGTAAGGGATTTCAATAGGTTGATGTAAGTCTGAGAGATTGGATGACCTCTGGTTTGATGGAGTAGGTGAATTAGGACGAATGTAGTACCGTACGTATGTTCCGCGGCATATTTACGTTATCGTATTCAGCCTAACTAACCTTAGGATGTTTATCTTGACCTATTCTTCCGTTGATTCTCCGTTATTGATTGCTTCTGTTCCCACACCTTATCAACTCTCGTTTCTTATTCAGTTGCCATGGCTACGTGGGCTAGACGAGCCGCGGCCAGAAATGCAGCTAGGGCGAGTCCGCCTGTGACGACGACTGGTACACCGGACGTGCAGGAGGTGCATGAGCATGTTGATCCTCCTCCTCCAGATCGCATGACTAGGATTGAGGAGGGTATGTTGGGATTACAACGAGTGGTAGGACAGTTAGCTGAGGCCACTCGAGCATTGAGATCTGATCCAGCACCGACCGTAGCAGAGTCCGAGGTACAGCCCACACAGACGGTAGCACCAGAAGATACGAGAGTGATGGAAGTATCACTTGCAGAGTTTATGAGATTGAGACCCCCGGTATTTATAGGGACCGATGTAGCGGAAGATCCTCAATCTTTTCTTGATAGAATGGCGAGGATTGGCAGATCATTGCGATGTTCTGATGCGAGGTCAGTTGAGCTGACTAGCTTTCGTTTGGAGGGACTTGCACAGGAGTGGTGTGAGTCGATGGAGAGAGGGCGAGCTACGAATCTTCCTCCGATGACGTGGACCGAGTTTTCTACAGTCTTTCTTGCCAGATTTCTTCCTGAGAGTGTGAGGGATGCTAGAGCTAGCAGTTTCGAAGCGTTGAGGAAATCAGCAAGTATGTCAGTAGCAGATTATGACTTACGATTCACCCAGCTATCGCGATATGCCCCATACTTAGTACCTACAGAGGAGCTTCGGGTGAAAAGGTTCTTAAGGAGTTTGGACACACAGTTGTATCTGGCGATAGGCTCTCAGCATTTTGATACATATGCACAGGCCATGGATGCGGCGATACGAGTAGAGGAGCGTTTGAGCCAGTCAGGAGTCGTTCCGGAGCCAAAGAGGAGTAGGCCATTCGTGCCGACAAATAGACAGTTTGGCCAAGGTAGAGGGTCCTATCCAGGCAGATATACTCCAGGCCGCAGTGTTGGACGAGGTTGGACACAGGGCCAGATGTTCAGTTCTTATTCTGATGATCAGAGACCACCATTTACTTGTTATAGTTGTGGACTTCCCGGACACTTTGCGCGAGATTGCAGATCTCAGGGCAGGACCGTTGCTCCACAGGCTGCTTTACCCCTTCCACCTCCTACACCGATGGCTTTACTTCCTCCCCCAGTTGGCGCTACACACCAGGCAGTTGCACCACGAGGTCGAGGCTATGCAGGACGTGCTCAGAGAGGTAGAGGAGATCGAGGTAGAGGACGACAGGATGCGGGCAGGGGCCAGGCACGGGTTTTTGCGCTGACTCCACAGGATGCCCAGGCATCAAATGCAGTCGTGACAGGTACTCTTACAGTATGCTCAGTTGAGGCACATGTTTTATTTGATCCCGGTTCTACACATTCTTATGTATCTTCACGTTTCGCACTTTTGTTGGGAAAGGAGTCGTCATTGTTAGAGTTACCTTTGGTAGTGATTACTCCAGTTGGTGATTCCTTTATAGCTCGGCACGTATTCAGATCGTGTTCGGTGCGTATTGGTGATAGAGATTCGCTTGTTGATCTGATTCTCCTGGACATGTTGGATTTTGACATACTTCTTGGGATGGATTGGTTAGCCGCTTGTCATGCTTATGTAGATTGCAGAGGAAAAGCGGTTAGGTTTTGTTTTCCTGGTGAACCGGTGTTTGTTGTGCAGGGGGATTGCAAGTCAACCCCTGTCAACATGATTTCTGCTTTTGGTGCGAGGCGGCTCTTGAAGAAGGGTTGTCTTGGATTCTTGGCTGTTATTCAGGACATAGGGGTCGCTGAAGTTCCATTGGACCAAATCCCGATCATACGAGAATTTCCTGAGGTATTCCCAGCTGAGTTACCAGGATTGCCACCTGATCGAGATATTGAATTTTGTATCGACTTAATTCCGGGTGCAGGGCCTATTTCTATACCACCCTATCGAATGGCACCGACGGAATTAAAAGAACTCAAAAGCCAGTTGCAAGAGTTGTTAGATAGAGGACTTATTCGTCCCAGTGTTTCACCGTGGGGAGCTCCTGTGTTATTTGTAAAGAAGAAGGACGGTAGTATGAGAATGTGCATCGACTACCGACAGCTGAATCGCGTCACTGTGCGAAACAGGTATCCATTACCACGAATAGATGACCTGTTCGATCAGTTGCAAGGAGCCGGATTTTTCTCGAAGATTGACTTGAGGTCAGGGTATCATCAGTTGAGAGTTCGGAAGGACGATATTCCGAAGACGGCGTTTCGTACGAGATATGGGCATTATGAATTTCTGGTGATGTCGTTCGGACTCACCAATGCTCCAGCAGCTTTTATGGATATGATGAACCGTATCTTTAGACCATTTATCGATCGGTTTATTATAGTATTCATAGATGATATTCTTGTATATTCTCGGAGTCAGACGGAGCACGAGCAGCATTTACGTATCACATTGCAGACCTTGAAGGAGAATCAGCTGTATGCAAAATTTTCTAAGTGTGCCTTTTGGCTCGATAGTGTGGAGTTCTTGGGTCACATAGTCACGAGGGAAGGTATATGCGAAGACCCAAAGAAGATTGAAGCGGTACAACACTGGCCCAGGCCTATGTCTGTTACGGAGGTTCGGAGTTTCTTAGGTCTGGCAGGTTATTACAGACGCTTCGTACAGGATTTCTCACGGATAGCGGCACCTTTGACAGGTTTGACTAGGAAGGAAGTTCCATTTCAGTGGACAGATGCGTGTGAGCAGAGTTTCCAACAGTTGAAGACACGTTTGACGACTGCACCTGTATTATCTTTACCTTCCGGGTCAGGGGGTTTCGTCGTATATTGCGATGCTTCTAGAGTGGGCTTAGGCTGTGTGTTGATGCAACACGGCAGAGTTATAGCATATGCTTCTCGACAGTTGAAGAGGCATGAACAAAACTACCCCACTCATGATCTAGAAATGGCTGCTGTAGTATTTGCATTGAAGATTTGGAGACATTATTTGTATGGAGAAACGTGTCAAATCTTTACAGATCATAAAAGCTTAAAGTATATCTTTCAGCAGAAAGATCTGAACCTCAGGCAGCGTAGATGGATGGAATTGGTGAAAGATTACGACTGTGAGATTTTGTACCACCCAGGCAAAGCAAATGTTGTAGCAGATGCCTTGAGTCGGAGGCCTGGAGGTAATTTATCTCATTTGAGCATTTTGCAGAGACAGTCTTCTACAGACTGGCAAATCTTATGTGATAGTCGTATACAGTTTGAGTTTACATCGGCAGGAGGTCAGCTAGCACATGTTCGCACCAGACCTCAGCTATTGGATCGTATTCGAGATGCGCAGCCTACAGATACCCGCATGATGGAGATTATGGATCATGTTAGGCAGGGCAAGGAGACGGAGTTCGTGATTGATGATTATGGAGTGTTACGTTTTAGGACTCGTCTCTGTGTGCCAGATTCTGACGGATTGAGGCGTGAGATTTTGGAGGATGCCCACAGGTCAGTATACAGTATTCATCCTGGTTCCACCAAAATGTATCGTGATTTGAAGGATAATTATTGGTAGGAAGGAATGAAGAAGGATGTTACGGATTTTGTTTCCCGATGCTTGACTTGTCAGCAAGTCAAAGCAGAACACCAGAGGCCAGCCGAGGAGCTGCAACCATTACCCATTCCAGAGTGGAAATGGGAACAGATTTCTATGGATTTTGTGGTGGGTCTACCCAGGACTAGCAGGGGGTATGATTCAATTTGGGTGATTGTAGACAGGCTGACGAAGGCCGCTCATTTTCTTCCAGTGAAGACGACATATGGATTTGCTCAGTATGCACAGGTTTATATCGATGAGATTGTACGTCTGCATGGAGTGCCGACATGCATAGTATCAGATCGAGGTACCCAGTTTACGAGCAGACTATGGCAGAAACTTCAGGACGCTCTTGGTACACGACTGAGTTTTAGTACAGCTTTCCACCCACAGACAGACGGTCAGTCGGAACGGACCATTCAGATACTGGAGGATATGCTTCGGGCTTGTAGCCTAGATTTCGGTGGTAGTTGGGATCGTCACCTACCTTTGATAGAATTCTCGTATAACAATAGTTTTCAAGAGACGATCCATATGTCACCCTTTGAAGCCTTATATGGAAGGAAATGTAGATCACCTGTTTGCTGGACAGAACTTAGCGAGAGTTGTATATTGGGACCGCAGATAGTACAGGAAACTACAGAGAAGATCCAATTGATACGAGATAGAATGAAAGCGGCTCAAAATAGACAGAAGTCATACGCAGATCGACGACGACGTAAACTTGAGTTTGACGTGGGAGATCATGTGTTCCTTCGAGTATCTCCAATGAAAGGTGTGATGCGCTTCGGGAAGAAAGGGAAGCTCAGCCCCAGATATGTTGGACCTTATGAGATTTTAGAGAGAGTGGGCGCTGTGGCTTATCGGTTAGCACTTCCACCTAATTTTCCCGACGTACATCCGGTGTTCCATGTTTCGATGCTTCGTAGATATCTTCACGATCCATCTCATGCGATCCAACATCAGACTCTACAGCTTGAGCCAGATCTATCCTTCACAGTGCAGCCAGTCGCTATTCTGGACAGGCAGGCAAAGCAACTACGATCGAGGATACTGCCATCTGTAAAGGTTCTCTGGCAAGGAAAGGATCGCGAGGAGATTACTTGGGAGACGGAGGACGCAATGCGGAAGAAATTTCCATATCTTTTCATAGGTATGTCTAGTAATTATTTTAAATTCGGGGACCGAATTTTCTTAAGGGGGGAATATTGTAACATTTAGGAAAAGCTAGAAACAAATAAAACTAAATAAATTAAGAATAAGCTGATAAATCACAAAATGGTTAAAATCAAATATGTCAATCTTCATAAGTTTTATGTAATACAAATTAAATTAGAATTTTAGAATGTAATATAAATAAGTTAAAAGGGTTTTAATGAAAATTTTAGCTTCATTTTAACAAAAGATGTGTTTTATTATAAGTAAGTTGTGAGGGGTTAAATTGTAAAGTTAAGTTTTTATGCAAATAGGGTATTGTCAAGGGTTTAGGTGAATAAGGGATATCAATTCAGTTCTGAAATGAAATTCAAATTAAAATAAAAGAAAATTGAAGATAATGGTTAAATACACCTCATGCTTCATGCCACCTTCATTCTCCACCTCCTTCTTGCATGAATTATACACCCTTTATCACATGACACCTCCACCTTCCATTATCCCTTCCTCCTCCCACATATATAAATCAATTTCAGTTCAGAAATCAGATTAAAACTGAAAGGAAATTCAAAGAAAAGGAAAAATAAAGTAGAGAAAAGAAAACAAGAGGAAGAAGAAGAAGAGGGAGCTTGATCATGGAGATGGCTCATCATCAAGCTAGGAGGGGCTTGTAGATCCTTGGAGGGTTATTCCTACAGCAAATTAGGAGGGTAAATTCTTAATCTCAGTAGGTAGATTAAGCTCTGTAGTTAGTTAATTATAATTTAGCATGTCACATAATATTGTATTCTAGGTAGAATTAAAGTCTGTTAGAAATCTGCTTTAATCTGGAACATAATTAAATAAATTCAACAGGGTCAAAATGATGTAGGTAACAATTAGAGTTAACCACAAGAAGACGGAGGCAGGGGCCGGTTTTGGGCCGGCGACAGAAGAGATATGGCCGGCGTCGCCGGCCATGGTGAGGGCTTTGAGGGTTTTGTCTGTTGGGGTGTCTACAGTATGCAATTTAGGCTATTTTGGTACTGTTGATTTAACTTAGTTTCACTGTAGTTTAAACCTGGGATGATATATCGGAAAAGGAATCGTAAAACGTTAAAAACGACACGACTAAATTACGTAACGTTTTAAATTCTGCAACAGTACAGATTTGGGTTAAAATCCAGCAAGACTAAGTGTTTAATAACTTGATATAATCTAATAGTAGATAACTAGTAAGTAGGATATTGTGTTTCTATTTCCGTTATATCGGAATAGTCGTTTTGCTTATACACGTAACTTGCATATTTAGACCCGGATACAAGAAATACGGAAGCCGCGAGGAAAGGGAAAGGATTAGCGATTCCGGAGTAGATTCGACTTTTCCGGTGAGTAGACTAAACATCTACCGGGGAATTTTGTAAAGATGGCGTGTTTCGCCCGTGGTTTTACTTAATGTGATATCTATATCATCATGTTTAAATGTTAGAATTTCATTCATTTAAAAACTTGTATATTGCTTAGTTGTTAGAACACTTCACAATTATCGACGAGTCATGCCACGTGCACATTTTACATGCTACACACACCTCGTCGATATTGCCATGTCATATACACTTAAATATCATATTGTTAAAATTGATATCGTATTTTATATATCTAATGTAGTGGTAGATTGCATCATTGACATCCTGTTACTTTATGCGTATTTTGGTGCTATATATGAGATAAATGCAGAATTGAGGATTTATGGTTTTGAGTTTTGAATACTATTTCATAAATCCAGTATTTTCTTGATTGATGAGTCATGTCCACCATGAGATGATTTCTGTTTGATTTTTATTCCGGACCGAGTGGGGGAGATATACGGTCGCGGATTTACGTTATCCATACTGAGTGGGGGAGATATACAGTTGGATACATGGTGGACCCGGTCGAGACCGAGGGGCAGGATAGCCGTATTGAGACGGGGGAGCCTAGCGAGGTTACTCGATACCGGAGTTGGTTATAGAAATACGGCGTGTATCTAGAGGATAACGACCGATATTACGAGTATAGGATCATTCGGGGAATGATGCCTATAAGAAATGAAGATTTTTGTGTCGTTGATGGACACCGAGAAATGATTTACTTGAGTTGTGATTTCAGAAGTATAATGAGATTTATTGTTGGATTTCACATATACTCATATATCATATTGATTCATATTCAGTAGCATGATTGTCATATTTACTTTATTCACCGTTATATGTTAGTCGTATTCACTGAGTTGGCAACTCATCCCCGTTGTGCCACAGTTCCTTGCAGGGATAGAGTGGACGGTTAGCTGCGGGGCAGGATCACTTTTGCTGTTATATTCCATCTTTTGATAGGTAGGTTACATGTGTAGTAACCTTCCATTTTGTATTTTGTATCTAGAAAGACTCCATCAGACTTGTATTTTGACTTAGAAAGGAGAGATGGTATATATATGTACAGTTGAGATATGTTGATCAGTTTCATAGCTTCCTTCTATATGAGATTCAGTGATGTTCTTTATGTATTCATGTTCATTTTTGTTATCGTTGATTCCAACTAGGAATATAACCACACTTAACCTTTATTACTTGTTAACTGAATTAACTTCATAACTCGAGATTTCTACTTAAAAACTAAATTTTCATAAATAATTCCGAAATAAGGTATTTTGATCTTGGTTTTTGGCTTACTTGGACTTGTGCATATCTTTAGATATGATACGATCTAAGTGCCTGTCACATCCAAACTTGGGTCGTGACAGTATGTTTATATATTATATAGGGCATGTATATTGATTTAGAATGCTATATCATAAATATACACACATTCATTTTGCTCTTAGTCGTCCAACTCATTATCATGGGCTGCTTGATGAGATTAGATTTGCGCCTGATGATCTACAAGAGCTTGTTCACTCCCTGTCATATGTGTAAGCAGCGCTATATGCGAGTTTACCTTGTTAATATGTATGTACTGAAATTAATTAATATTATTCAAATTTTGATACATGCAGATACCAGAGGAGCACATCTTCTATCTCTGTAGGTAAGGCTTTGAATTTGTTGATTTTGGTATTTCTTGTCAATTTTATAGACCAGTATGTGCTAAATATAATGTTCTGACAGTTGCTAGGGGGAAGGCAGCATTCGAATCTGCTGACCTCAGTCCTGGACGCCGCACACGGACGACACCACGGAGGTTGGGAGAGAGGCCGAGGACTGGGCTCTAGCAGGGCCCATATGAGGTTATTTGGTTGTAGACTTATGTTTTATTAATCATACATGTACATATCTAATTAAAATAAACTACAGTTTTCCAAACTAGATATCCAAATGGGGTTTCGAAATAACTCGATAATGATAAGAATTCGAATAAAACAGAGTTCTTACACGCTTATTGCACACGTTAGGTCCAGACGCGATGGGGTAGGCGCAAGATTCTAGCGTTTATCAGAGTTGGAGCTGGACCGAGCTAGGCTAGCATTTTGATTCTTATTTTTTGAATCATGTATTTATTTATATGATACATATTGTACTACATTTTGAAACATTTTGGGCGATATTGATTTTGGTTTATATTTATATCATATTCAGTTTTTTGGTTTCTTTTGTATATTATATGCATGAGATGTGAATATGAATACTGCGATATATGTTGTGTGATGATTAATTTTATATTTGATTGATGTATATATTATTGTGCACAGGGCGGGAAAAAATCAGGCAGCCCTTTTTTGTAAAAAAAATACAGATAATGTGTACCTACGGATTAATCTGTAGGTACACATGTTGCCCCTACGGTTCAGCCCGTAGGGGCACAATAACAGCAGTAACTGATATTTTCCACCCGATCGCAGTACCAGGGGTTGGGAGTGCCCCTACGGATACAACCGTAGGGCCAACTTCCTAGCCCCTACAGCTTTATCCGTAGGGGCCATATATCAGGATTCCTGATATATGGCCCCTACGGATAGGTACCTACGCCTATATCCGTTGGCATTTGACCCTGCCCCTACGGTTATGTCCGTAGGTACAGCCAATATATTAAAAAAACCATAAATAATATAACTTTTTTTACCCTACGCATTACTCCGTAGGGGCAACAGGACCTACACATATATCCGTAGGGGCAAGAATTTGCCCGTAGGGGCAAGTTCAGGGCTTCAACTTGCACCTGCGGCCTTTGCACCTATGGGGCAGTGGGTTGCCCCTACGGATAAATCCGTAGGGGCAACCCTTATTTGTAGTAGTGAATGATAGAGCATCGCGGAAAGAATTTAAAAAAATGAAAGAATGAAACTTTTTGCCCTGCAGGTGAGGTCACAGTGACCCCTGTATACAATCCATGGGAACAAACAAGAAGGGAACCATATCGTCCCACCGGGCTTCGTCGAAGCGAAGCCAAATCTCGACGATTCATAGACAACCTAAAGACAATCTCGACATTCGTCGCAATATTGCAGACACAATGTCAAAAACGAAGTGAAGGAAGATCCCTAGCTTCAGGGTTTCGACGTCAACATCGACAACTTAGAGATCACCAACGACGTTTCTCTTCACTCCAACCAGATGCAGACGTAGCGTCAACAACCGACCTCAGAGTCGCAACGAAACGGAGCCATGACAAAGTCCCTAGTTCTAAATCTCAATGGCCACATCTACAGCCTGGAGACCAACAACGGTGTGTCTCCTCATTCCAGCAGGACACAGATGTTACACCATCAAACGGAGCCACGGCATAGTCCCTAGTTCCAAATCTCGATGGTTCACAGACAACCTAGAGACCATCTCAGCATTCCTCTCGTTACACCAGACGCAATGTCAACAACGGCGTTCCTTCGCAGTCTAGCAGGATGCAGATGCAACGTCAACAAAAGTCCTCACGGTCGAAACAAAGCGGAGTGACGGCGAAATCCTAGCTCCACCTCAGCATTCGTCTCGCTACACCAGACGCAATGACAACAACGGCGTTCCTTCGCAGTCCAGCAGGATGCAGACGCAGTGTCAATAAAAGACCCCATAGTTAAAACAAAGCGGAGTGACGGCAAAATCCCAGCTCCACTTCGGCATTCGTCTCGTTACAGCAGACGCAATGTCAACAACGTCGTTCCTTCGCAGTCCAGCAGGATGCAGATGCGACATCAACAAAAGACCCCATGGTCGAAACAAAGCGGAGTGGCGGCAAAATCCCAGCTCCACCTCAGCATTTTTCTTGTTACAGTAGACACAAAGCCAAAGCAAATGAAGAAAAGGCCAAATTCCTAGCTTCAGGGTCTTGACGGTAACTCATATAATACCTGAAAGACTATCGGAGATCATCACATACTAGCGCGGAGTGGTTATGACTCATCGGGGCTCCCCAAACTGAGCCTAACCTCAAGTAAAAAGCGGCATTGCAAAATTCCTAACGCTTGCTCTTCCGACGGTCAGACTGCCTAGGAAGATTGCTTGAAGATGTTTTATCCAGCCCTCGAAGGGATCAGAGACACGATAGTCGCAAGGCTACTCGAACAGCAAGATTGCCTATCGAGGAATACGTCAGCCAATGCGACGGTACGACAGGCAAAACCCTAGTACCACAGACCCTAACGGACCTCTGTCGTAAAGAGCAAAGGTTAACTGTAACGTTAGGACATTCTTGCGAGAACTCCTCGATTCGTCTCAACACTGGGGAAATCAGTGTCCTTGGAAAAAACCTCGATTTAGGGAAATCAGCGTCCTTAATAAGAGTATCTCGATTCGCGTCGACCCGCAGAGAAATCAGCGTCTTTGCAGGAATATCTCGATTCATCTCAACCCCAGGGAAATCAGTGTCCTTGGCAAAAACCTCGATTCAGGGAAATCAGCGTCCTTGACGAGAGCATCTCGATTCGCATCGACCCGCATAGAAATCAGCGTCTTTATAGGAATACATCGATTCGTCTCCACCCCAGGGAAATCAGTGTCCTTGGAAAAAATCTCGATTCAGGGAAATCAGCGTCCTTGACGAGAGCATCTCGATTCGCGTCGACCCACAGAGAAATCAGCGTCTTTGCAGAAATACCTCGATTCGTCTCAACCCCAGGGAAATCAGTGTCCTTGGCAACCTCCTCGATTCAGGGAAATCAGTGTCCTTGACGAGAGCATCTCGATTCGCGTCGACCCGCAGAGAAATCAGCGTCTTTGCAGGAATACCTTGATTCCTCTCAACCCCAGGGAAATCAGTGTCCTTGGCAACCTCCTCGATTCAGGGAAATCAGCGTCCTTGACGAGAGCATCTCGATTCGCGTCGACCTGTAAGGAAATCAGCGTCTTTGCAGGAATATCTCGATTCGTCTCAACCCTAGGGAAATCAGTGTCCTTGGCAACCTCCTCGATTCAGGGAAATCAGCTTCCTTGACAAGAGCATCTCGATTCGCGTCGACCTGCAAGGAAATCAGTGTCTTTGCAGGAATACTTTGATTCGTCTCAACCCTGGGGAAATCAGTGTCCTTGGCAAAAACCTCGATTCAGGGAAATCAGCGTCCTTAACGAGAGCATCTCGATTCGCGTCGACCCGCAGAGAAATCAGCGTCCTTGGCGAGAATCTCTCGATTCGTTTCGACCCGCAAGGAAATCAGTGCCTTTGCGAGAATCTCTCGATTCATCTCAACTTGCGGGGAAATTAATGTCCTTACGCATAAAGAAAATTCTCTTATGGGATCCTTACGATTCTCAGGAGAAAACGCACTTAGGAGTCCTCACGACTCCTAAGGAAAGAAAAAACTCCTAAGAGATCCTCACGACTCGTAGGGAGAAAAGCCTTTATGAGACCCTCACGGCTCATAAAGTTGGAAAGTCTTAGGCAACAGATCCTAACCCTGTTTCCTAAGCCATCGCTACCTTATAAAGAGTTCAAGATGAACTGTTATCTACCATCTATGGGCCACACTTGCCAAAGCTACATGCCACTGAAATGGAGAAGTTACTCATGAGTATATAAACTACTTCACGCCAGAGTAAAACATAAAAAAATGGAAGGGTGCGGCTCATGGAGCTGAGGGTTTGGAACTATATCCCTTAAGAGTCGAGATTTGAGTCAATGATAAATGACGACGCTTGTGTCTGCTCGTTATCTTCTCAGATCAAGATTCTGAAAATTATATACCAACCTGAAACTGGTCATACGCTATGAATTACTCTGCACTATTTCACCCACGTATATACTTACATGGGCAAAGTAGTGGGGGGCATTTGTTCCTGCCAAAAAAAAAATCTGCGCAAAAGAGCCCAAGGTATCAAATGGCAGCGATACGCTTAAGAAAATATGAACCAGTATTTTCCGGGCTGTATTTTGACAAACTCCCGAATGAGAAATAGCTAAATTCTGATGGTATCGAAAGCGTCACGAAAAATCCTTCGATTTGATATATTATGGGCCTCATAATTCATCCGGGATCAAAAGTTATGAGCAAATATGCTATGCACGTGTAATCTAAGGAAGAAAATGCGAATCAGTATTTTCCGGGCTGTATTTTGACAAACTCCCGAATAAGAAACAGCTAAATTCTGATGGTATCGTAAGTGTCTCGAAAAATCCTTCGATTTTATGTGTTATGGGCCTCATAATTCATCCGGGATCAAAAGTTACGTGGCATCACGTGACCGGGCATCACGTGCAGACACGTGGGCATTTACAGGCGAAGCCTGTAGGCACTGAATAAAATAAATAATTAGATATAATTAATCAGTGGGGTCACGTGCCAAGACGTGATGGGACTTTAAACCCACTGAAAAGAATTAAAGGTATAATAAAATAACAAGGAAAAACCCCAATGGAGTATCACGTGCCAACACGTGACCAAGGGTCACATGCTGACACGTGATGATTCCTGAGTTCTTTAAAATAACAGAATTAAATTCTGGTCAAATGCTTTATCAGGGGGTCACGTGACAACACGTGATGGGTTCTTAAAAATCTATGAATTAATAGAATTAAATTCTAATTAAGAGGGAATCAAAAATCCTAATTAGAAAAATATTTCTCTAAATCTTTCCAAACAAAAAAGATGGTGCTCTGTAAAATAGAGCACCGTTGGATTAAAAATCCAATGGTGATTAAAAATCACCAATTTATGGAAAGATTTTATACAAGGAAAGATTTCCCTGAAATTTGCCAGGAATAAAAGATAAAATATCTTTTGCATTAAAAATCCAATGGTGGATAAAATTCACTAGATGATCTAAAAGATCATGTTGGTTACAAAAAAACAATTAAAATCTTTAAATGAAAGATTGACAAAACAAATTGATTCTTTTCTTTCTCCTATAAATAGGAGCCAAGAAGAGAAGAGAAGGGATCTACTTTTTTGGGGAGATAAGAAAAAAAAAGGAGGAGAATTTAATTCTCAAGAGAGAGAAAAAAAGATCTCTTCAGAGAAAAGAAACCCTAGGTGAGAAAGGGGAAAGAGATCTAAGTTCCATAAAACAAAGAGAATTTAATTCTCAATTTCAGAGTTTAACTCTTCTGAATAAGAACTTAGTTCTTCCTTTGGTTGAAAATCTGCAGAAGCAGATCTCCCCACAAGTTGAGAATTTTATTCTCATCGGGGAGATTCTGCCATGCAGATCCAAAACTTAGAGGGAGAATTGAGTTTTAGGAATTTAATTCCCACAAATTCAAAAGAATTTAATTCCTCCAAAACAGAACTAGGATTTAACCCTATATGAGAATTTAATTCTCCCAAATTCATAGGAATTTAATTCCTCCAAAACAGAACTAGGGTTTAACCCTACATAAGAATTTAATTCTTCTATATACATAGGAATTTAATTCCTCTAAAACAGAATTAGGGTTTAACCCTACAGAGAATTTAATTCTTAAAACAAGAGACTTAAAGCTCTCCATGCACGTAAAGAACTTGGTCACGTGGTAACACGTGACCCACATTCTCAATGAGCAGAAAATAGAGAACAAAACTAGGTCACGCACTCCCACGTGACCCTTAAACAGACTCCCTAAAATGAGAAGAAAAAAGCTTGGAGGCAATGCCTCCCGTGCTCACACGTGACCCTCATAAATGATGAGAACAAAGCCAAAGGCAGTACTGGTTTTGGGTGCCCTCACGTGTCCCCACGTGACCCCTTAATAAACACTTTAATAATCAATACATGGCTACCCATCACGTGCCAACATGTGATGGCCTGAAGACTAAAAGTGTTTAACACTTGTAGGGTGTTTTTCGTTACCCCCATTGAGATGGGAATACGCGTGCGCTTGTCAGTCGCATTACAGATTCCCTCTGCCTAGGGTTGGCTGGGGTTTAATGATGTGGGGATCCGAATCTCCGGCAGCCGCGGACTAAGCTGCCGTTAATTACCACTCGCCTTTGGGGCGAGGGAACCACCGATTAACGGGTTAAACTGGTCATGCGAACTCAATGTGCAGTGTACGTGTGCGTTGTTTTAAAAGGGGGTTTGGATATATCGGGAGCCACGGAGAGTGTTGTAGAGTATGTGTATGTATACATATGTATACATATGTATATATATATACATGTATATATATATATAAAGGGGGGAAAGACATCCAAAGGATGCGTGGGGCCAGCGCTTTGAGCGCAAGAGCGCTAGCGCGCCACGTGTTGGCATGTGGGCGCTTTGCGCTTGAGCGCAAGCGCGCCACGTGTCGGCACGCAGGCTTTTTGCGCTAGAGCGCAGGGCTCTGGAGCGCAAGCGCGCCACATGTCGGCATGTGGGCGCTTTGCGCTTGAGCGCTAGGCGCTTGAGCGCAAGCGCGCCACGTGTCGGCACGTAGGCGCTTTGCGCTTGAGCGCAGGGCGCTGGGGCGCAAGAGCGCCACGTGTCGGCATGTGGGCGCTTTGCGCTTGAGCGCTGGGCACTTGAGCACAAGCGCGCCACGTGTCGGCACTTGGGCGCTTTGCGCTTAAGCGCAGGGCGCTGGAGCGCAAGCGCGCCACGTGTCGGCATGTGGGCGCTTTGCGCTTGGGCGCTTGGCGCTGGAGAGCAAGCGCGCCACGTGTCGGCACGTGGGCACTTTGCGCTTGAGCGCTGGGCGCTTGAGCGCAAGAGCGCCATGTGTCGGCACGTGAGCGCTTTGCGCTTGAGCGCAGGGCGCTGAAGCGCAAGCGCGCCACGTGTCGGCACTGGGCGCTTGGCGCTTGGGCGCCGGCGAGAAAAAGGGGGCTTTTAGTCCCAGAACCAGAAGCTATGCTTCAGAAAGGAAATATTTATTATTATTATTATTATTATTATTATTATTATTATATATATAGAGAGAGAGAGAGTTAAACTCCTAGGATGTTTTGAAGCTGATGTAGGGCTTCTCCCCTTGAGCCCTAGTTCTTCCCCAAAGTGGGGTTTCTGGAGATGAGTCTCCTTCTTCTTCCTTTGTTTGGCCGGATCTTGAAGATCAAGAGATGTGAGATTTTAAAGATCTCTTCTTTTTAAGATCTAATGACAGATCCAAGTTCCCCTTTATGGGTTTTGTGATGGAAAACTATTTAGTTTTGGAAAAGGAAGAGTAAAACTCTTGATTTAATTCAAAAGGAATGAGAAGGTTTAGAACCTTGGAGAAGGAGCAGGAAGCACAAACTCTTGGTTTTTTTGAGAGAATGAAAAGTGTTACTTTATTCATCATCATGCTGCTTTTTATAGGCTTATATATTTACATATAGCCCCTTGGGCTTCACAAATGACATTTTGCCTATCCCATGGCTCGTGTGCCATTTCATTTTTACACATAAGCCATGGGCTTACAAAATATTGGCTTTATGCCCATTTTGCATACATTCATGTATAAAAAGATTACATAAAATTTATTTATTACATGATTTTGTTGTTGGCATGGCGAGGCTAGCCGCGTGCTTAGGCCCACCTAGCTTGGGGGTTGACCTTGACTTTGACTCGGACAACCGGGGTGCAAATTTTTACCCCAACAAATTGCCCCCATCAATAAATGCACACCGCACATTTGAGTTGTGTGCATGAAATTGATGGATGTTGAAACTGGACTTCGAGGTGGAACATCATTCCCGGGGCAGAGCATCATCCCTGGGAGCATGATTCCCGGGAATCGGAGCATCATTCCAATGAGCGGAGCATGATTCCAGGGGTTCGGAGTATCATTCCGAAGAGCGGAGCATCATTCCAGGGTTCGGAGCATCATTCCGAAGAGCGGAGCATCATTCCAGGGTTCGGAGCATCATTCCGAAGAGCGGAGCATGATTCCAAAGGGTCGGAGCATCATTCCGAAGAGCGGAGCATGATTCCAGGGGATCGGAGCATCATTCCGATGAGCGGAGCATAATTCCAAGGATCGGAGCATCATTCGAAGCGCGAAGCATAATTCCAAGGTCGGAGCATCATTCCGAAGAGCGGCATACATTCTGACCGAAGCATAATTTCGATGCAGAGGTTGATTCCCAGGCGAAGCATAATTCTGACAGGGAAGGCAAAAACTCCGAGGCAAAGCATGATTTCGACACGGGGTACATTCTGAGACGGAGCATGATTCCGACGCAGAGCTTGCTGGTTGACTTGATCCGAGGCGGAGCATAATTCCGGCAGGAAGGCAGATACACCGAGGCGAAGCATGATTCGATACGGGGTGCACATTCTGAGACGAAGCATGATTCCGACGCAGAGCTTGCTGGTTGACTTGATTCCGAGGCGGAGCATAATTCCGACGAGGAGGTCGTTGGTTGATTCCGAGCCGAAGCATAATTCCGACAGGGAAGGCAGATACACCGAGGAGAAGCAACATTTTGACACGGGGTGCATTCTGAGACGAAGCATAATTCCGACGCAGAGCTTGCTGGTTGACTTGATTCCGAGGCGGAGCATAATTTCGACGAGGAGGTCGTTGGTTGATTCCGAGCCGAAGCATAATTCGATAGGGAAGGCAGATACACCAAGGCGAATCATGATTTCGACACGGGGTGCACATTCTGAGACGAAGCATGATTCCGACTCAGAGCTTGTTGGTTGATTTAATTCCGAGGCGGAGCATAATTCCGGCAGGGAATGTAGATATCCCGAGGCGAAGCATGATTTCGACACAGGGTAAATTCTGGGACGGAGCATGATTCCGCCGTAGAGGTTGTTGGTTTGATTTGATTTGGGTTGACATCAGCATCGCCACACTGGAATATGGAACCAGGAGCGAATCATCATTTGTCATGAGAGGATTTGGGAATTGGTTTTTGGGTTTTTTTATGTTTGGCATCAGCATCGCTACACTTGAATATGGTACCAGGAGCGAATCATCATTTGCGCTTGTTTATCAGAAAGCGATGGCATAGAAGACAGGTTTTAAGTCCCTATCACCTAAGACTTTTCAATTTTGTGAGCCGTAAGGGTCTCACAAAGCATTTTCTCCTTACGGGTCCTAAGGATCCTGTAAGTGCATTTTCTCCTTAGGAGTCGTGGGGACTCCTAAGTGTGTTGCTCCTTTGTGAGTCGTAAGGATCTCAAGCGGGGATTTTCTCCTCACAAAGTCGAGAGGACTTTTTGAGTGTATTTCATCTCTTTTTCATGAGTTTGTGCCCTTTCGGGTTTTCACAAACTCGTTGGCAGTCCTGCTGTTTTTACTCACGGAGCCCTTTCGGGTTTTCATCCGTGCCCATTTTGCTTGTGGACATACCATTTTTTAAATATTTTTTTATTTTTTTCATTTATTTTTTCTTTATTTTGGTGGGACTTTGAATGTGGTCTCACCGGTAGGACTTGGGAGAGATTGGGGTTGTTTTACGCCCGTGGATTGTATACGGTTTTGCAGGATGTATAATCCAGACCGTAGGGCCGGAAGGTTTTCGAGATTTTGTTGGCGTCAGCATCGCTGCACGGGAATATGGTACCATGAGCGACTCATCATTCGCCATTTAGGGATTGGAATTTGGAATTTGGTTGGCATCTGCATCGCTGTACTGGAATATGGTACCAGGAGCGACTCATCATTCGCCACTTGGGGATTGGGGAGCGATGGCTTAGGAGACAGGTTTAGATCCCTATCCCCTAAGGCTTTCAATTTTATGGGCCGTGAGGGTCCCATAAAAGCATTTTCTCCCTACGGGTCGTAAGGATCTCGTAGGTGTATTTTCTCCTTAGGAGTCGTGAGGACCCCCAAGTGTGTTCTTCCTTTGTGAGTCGTAAGTATCCCACAAAGGTTTGTTCTCCTCATGTATCGTGAGGACACATGAGTGGGTCTTCTTAATGGAGCATAATTCCGAAGGCAGAAACCAGCCGCGTAACTGGTGATTGTGTTGTGGTGGGGCATGGGTATGATGAGAATTATTTGAGCCCGTGGATTGTATACGGCAGTCAATTTGGGAACTAACCGTAGGGCCGGTGTATTTTGGAAATTTGAATTTTGGTTGGCGTCTGCATCGCTGCACTGGAATATGGTACCAGGAGCGACTCATCATTCGCCGTTGTTTTTTTTTTACCGCGATTGCTCTATCATTTCAGCTTTTCTTATCGCGAAGGTCATGATTGCCCTATCGTTTCGGCTATTTATTCGCGATTGCCCCATCATTTCGGCTATTCTTTATTTTTCTTTTATTTACACATTTTTTTGTTTATTTATATTTTTTTTACATTCCCAGTTTAACAACTTAGAGGTCGACTGTTCCCAGTTTAATGACGTGGTGGTCGACTGTTCCCAGTTTAATGACATGGTGGTCGACTGTTTTCATAGAAAGGCAGATGTCTGAGAGAATGAGTTTCACGAAGAACTTCGGTCTCCATTTGTATGAAATTGGCGGTCGCAGCTGGACTGTTTGTTAATACGCCTTTAGACAGTTCTATCTCTCTTGCCTTGTATTGCTTTTCGACCCAATCTTTGAAGACGAAGCAGTCCTCAATGGCATGACCTATCACTCTGTGATAAGGGCAGTATTTGGGGTCGTCAGTCATATTCGCTTCCTGCGGTCTTTTTGACTCTGGAAGTTGTAGACCGTTCTTCTGGGCGTCTTTGAATATTTTACGGATTTTGTCCCTTCTGAAGGAATAGACCTTATCTAGCTTCTCTTTCAGTGGAGATTCTCCTCCCTCTCCGAACACTGGCTTCCGAGGCTGGTTAGCACCAGTCCCGCTTATCCCTCGCTTATTTCGGTTAGCCGAAGTGTTGAAAGACTCAGAATCGTCGGGATTTCCGCCTTTGCGATTATTGTCCTTTCGGTTTCTCCAGGACCTATTGTTATTTTGGGAGTCAGAGGAGGACTCCTGCTTTGAGCGTTCCAACATCTGGACTTTCCTGGTCAGCTCTTGGAATGTTTTGAGACCCGCGGTGCATAGAAACGGGGCCATCCAATTGTTGAGATTTCCGACGAGGAGACTGACAGATTGGTCCTGCTCTATAGGTGGTTCGCATTTGACAGTGAGATTGCGCCATCGGGTTATAAAATCCGTGCTGCTTTCATTGTTCTTAGGCTTGGTCCTTACGAGTTCGGCAATGGTGATCTTATCGCTGACGCTCATGAACTTTTGTCGAAACAAAGATTCCATTTGGACGAAAGTAGTAACGGAGCCATCCGGTATGCTCGCGAACCAGTCGAAAGCAACATCGGTCAAGCTATTAACGAACTGGCGGAGGAGAAGCGCATCGTTGCCCCCAGTATTCCCGTATGAGGCTTTGAAATGGGCGATGTGCTGATTCGCATTTCCCGTCCCATCGAATCTTCCGAATTTAGGGATGACATAGCCGCTAGGAAACTTTACCAGATCATATTGAGCAGGATATGGTCTCCAGCTACTGCTAACATCTTTCTGCGCTTCAGCTTCGGCTACCAATGTTTTGACTTTGTTGGCAACCAAATCCATGATTTGATCTTGAATTAGCGGGCTACTGTCATCGGTATCCAAGACATTTCCCGAGATAGGATGCGACTGATTTTCATGCGGTTCACCCACTTTTGGATTTGAGGGAATAGGCGTCGGCTGTGTTGGGACACCGTTTCCCGGGTCACGAGCATAGCTCTGCGCTTGATTGGGCGGATGAGAGGCAAGTCGGGCCGTGAGCTGCAAGACGACGCTCGTCAAGTCGTCAATTTTGGAGTAAAGTTTGGCCATCTCCTTGTCTTTGCTTCTAAGCTGTTTTCGGAGCTCTTAGAGAAGTTGCTGCTCTGCATTCTTGGGATGGAAGATTGGCTCCTCTTCACTTTCCGAGCCCGACTCCTCATGGACTGAAGGGTCTTTCTGCCTATCATCCTCATCGAGAGAGTTTTCATCATCCAGCGGAGGCGGCTGTTCTTTAGAAGCGGCAACCACATTCAAGCCAGATTGGATTTGAGATGTGGTGGCCCCATCCTTCCTCTTACTGCGCGTGCCCACCATGTAGACAGTGTGGACCACATATCTAGCCATTTCCTCGTCTTTGGCGGGGTAACCCTATTCCTCGAACCTCATGAGGTTCAGCCTAGCAGGAGCCCTAGCCCTTTTGTTGACTCTATATCTGAGCCTTTTCTGCCTTAGCTTCTCAATTTTAAGGGCTTGGCGGGCATCTGTTTCCTGGGAAGCCACTGTGAGTCGATTAGCGGGAAGCTTAGAGAAGACACCCGATCGAGCAGTTGTCAGGGGCACCGCCGAAGCTTGCTCAAGACGCCTTGTTGCTTTGTTGGTGTTGATGGCCTTGCCCCCAGCTGGGGCCAAGGAGAGTCGTTCAAACACTGACTTGTGTTTGAGTTGGGGTGCCTTCGAGACCACCACATTTGGCCTCTTGCCTTTCGAGACCGGTTTGTCTGTCACCGGGGCTTGAGGAAATAGGATAGCGTTAGCTGACACGAACAGAATAGAGCCGAATGGTAGCGGCGGCTCTTCCCATTGTCGCCCAAGACTGGCCGGGAGGACCGTCCTGGAGTCTATCTTCATCGTGTAGGAGACGGGAGCTGTGCTGAGAGCTGAGATTGCCCTTGGAGACATGTTGTTGCGTCCGAGGATTGCAGTCGAAACTCGTTAACCTGCAAATAGAAGCATGGTTTCAGTACAGGAAATCAATGTATATGTTGATTGAGTTCGCATGGATGTTTAACCCGAAATATGGGAGGAGAAATTAAGTCCCACCGGGCGTGCCAGGATCTGTAGGGTGTTTTTCGTCACCCCATTGAGATGGGAATACGCGCGCGTTTGTCAGGCGCATTACAGATTCCCCCTGCCTAGGGTAGGCTGGGGTTTAATGATTGTGGGGATCCGAATCTCCGGCAGCCGCGGACTAAGCTGCCGTTAATTACCCCTCGCATTTGGGGCGAGGGAACCTCCGATTAACGGGTTAAACTGGTCATGCGAACTCAATGTGCAGTGTACGTGTGCGTTGTTTTAAAAGGGGGGTTTAGATATATCGGGAGCCACGGAGAGTGTTGTAAAGTATGTGTATGTGTACATATGTATACATATGTGTATATATACATATATATATATATAAAGAGGGGAAAAGACATCCAAAGAATGCGTGGGGCCAGCGCTTTGAGCGCATGAGTGCTAGCGCGCCATGTGTCGGCATGTGGGCGCTTTGCGCTTGAGCGTTGGGCGCTTGAGCGCAAGCGCGCCACGTGTCGGCACGTGGGCGCTTTACGCTTGAGCACAGGGCGCTAGAGCGCAAGCGCGCCACGTGTCGGCATGTGGGCGCTTTGCGTTCGAGCGCTAGGCGCTTGAGCGCGAGTGCGCCACGTGTCGGCATGTGGGCGCTTTGCGCTGGAGCGCGGGGCGCTGGAGCGCCAGCGTGCCACGTGTCGGCACGTGGGTGCTTTGCGCTGGAGCGCGGGGCGCTGGAGCGCCAGCGCGTCACGTGTCGGCACGTGGGCGCTTTGCGCTGGAGCGCGGGGCGCTGGAGCGCGGGGCGCTGGAGCGCCAGCGCGCCACGTGTCGGTACGTGGGTGCTTTGCGCTGGAGCGCCAGCGCGCCACATGTCGGCACGTGGGCGCTTTGCGCTCGAGCGTGGGGCGCTGGAGCGCCGCGCGCCACGTGTCGGCACGTGGGCTCTTGGCGCTTGGGCGCCGGCGAGAAAAAGGGGGCTTTTAGTCCCAGAACAAGAAGCTATGCTTCAGAAAGGAAATATTTATTTTATATATATGTATATATATGGAGTTAAACTCCTAGGATGTTTTGAAGCTGATGAAGGGCTTCTCCCCTTGAGCACTAGTTCTTCCCCAAAGTGGGGTTTCTGGAGATCAGTCTCCTTCTTCTTCCTTTGTTTGGCCGGATCTTGAAGATCAAGAGATGTGAGATTTTAAAGATCTCTTCTTTTTAAGATCAAATGACAGATCCAAGTTCCCCTTTATGGGTTTTGTGGTGGAAAACTATTTAGTTTTGGAAAAGGAAGAGTAAAACTCTTGATTTAATTCAAAAGGAATGAGAAGGTTTAGAACCTTGGAGAATGAGCAGGAAGCACAAACCCTAGGTTTTTTTGAGAGAATGAAAGTGTTACTTTATTCATCATCATGTTGCCTTTTATAGGCTTACATATTTACATATAGCCCCTTGGGCTTCACAAAATGACATTTTGCCTATCCCATGGCTCATGTGCCATTTCATTTTTACACATAAGCCATGGGCGTACAAAATATTGGCTTTATGCCCATTTTGCATACATTCATGTATAAAAAATTACATAAAAATTATTTATTACATGATTTTGTTGTTGGAATGGGGAGGTTGGCCGCGGGCTTGGGCCCACCAAGCTTGGGGGTTGACCTTGACTTTGACTCGGTCAACCAGGGTGCAAATTTTTACCCCAACAACACTTATTTAAATATTCTGATAATAAAATAAAGGAGGTTTCGCCCCATCTTCAGGCGCCACACGTGACCCCACGTGACCCCTTCTTTTCTAGTGTTTAACACTATTTTGAGCATTTTTTCTCCAGTGTTTAACACTGTTTTAAATATATCACATGAGGACACGTGACCGCCAGATGTCCTTTAGTGTTTAACACTATTTTCAAATCAGCTTAGCCCAAATTGGCTAAGTTTTCCAGAGGCAAATCTCCCCTTCGAATGAGCCTTAAAATCTAGAACTATAATGTTTAAGTGCTCAGCCAAAGACAAAATGTTCTCAGAGCCCTCAAACTCTTGTTTAGCATTGCTAAATAATGAGGGGTTGAATCCAGACAAATCCTCAACACCCCAACAAAGGGCCAACATTTCAAACTTAATTGGACTTAGCCCAAATTGGCCATAAGTCCTCAATTCCAATTTAACTGAGCCAATGTGCTCGTAACCTAATTAATTGATCTTAGTTCCAAATTGGACTACAGATCTCCCAATCAACTTTGGTTCAAGGGTACATCTCTGAACTCCTCCGATATTTGTCGTTGTAATCCTTCAACGTCTTCAGAGAGGTGACGGGTCCCGATAACCAATCATTCTATGGATTGTGGGGTCCTTAAACTCATGGACTATGATGTCCTTAAACTTTATAGACTATGACGTCTTTAAACTACGGACTGTGGGGTCCCTTTAAACCCAAGGACTATGATGTCCTTAACCTCGGACTGTGGGTTCCCTTTAAACCCACGGACTATGATGTCCTTAACCTTGGACCACCATGTCCTTAAACTGGTAATCGACCGCAAAGTCCCTAAACTAGGACAATAGAGTCCAAATGCTCTTTTGTTGGATCTAAATGATCCTGTTATGTAGATCTTAGTCTAAAATTAGACTAACGTATCCTTAACAAATGGTTAAGTTGACCTTAGTCTAAAATCAGACTAACGTGTCCTTAACAAACTGTTAAGTTGATCTTAGTCTAAAATTAGATTAACGTATCCTTAACAAATGTTTAAGTTGATCTTAGTCTCAAATGAGACTAACGTATCCTTAAACCCAACCCAAACCCAAATCTAAGAAGATACGGATTTGGACTAATCCACACCCTACGGGCGACAACATAAATTAGTCTTCGTATACAATCCATGGGCAACCAAAAATAAAATAAACACACACGACACGAAGTGACCACCTGGAGAAGGAGAAAGTGGTTTCCGCGATGCGGTAGCATAATTAACTGCAGAGGCTTGCGCCTGCAGGGAAGAGCATCCCCACAATCAAAACCCCTTCAAATGAGGGGGAATCTGACGAAGTCTGCTACATCGGCCGCATCCATTTAATCCTTTGATACATGGTGTCATAAATCAACTTGGCATCTTCGGAGAGGTGGACGGATAGCACCAATTAGCAACTGCCCCCAAATTCAGGCAAGATGGACCTACACAGTCGCGTCTCTGCATTTCGGAGGAGAACAGGGTCCCCATGCTTATCTGGTATATATGGGTATACCGGATAATACATGGGGCATTACATTCTCCCCCACTTAGAATAATGGTTCGTCCTCGAACCACAGACTTACTATTGAGGAACCGGCTCTGATACCATTCTGTCACACCCCACCCCCAATACAGAGAGTATTGTCTGCTCTGGACAAAGTCGCACGGTTTTGTCCTTCGGGGCGAACTGGTCCCGACCAGGGGCCACTTCCCAGAAGGTCACCCATCCCTGGACTTCCCTGGCCCAAGCACGCTTAACTACGGAGTTCTCAAACTCATGTAGTGCCAGTTCACTTAAAAGGCGTCTCTGTATTGAAGAGTGGTATCAGTCCATTTATAGTACAGATCTGTCCTCTTTCGGAATGTATTTCGATGATTCCCCATTGTTTTACAGTGGGTCCCCATTCCTATCTGGTATATATGGGTATACCGGATAATACATGGGGCATTACAAGAAGGATATTGAGGACGAGGTGGATCGGCTCCTCGCCGCCGACTTCATTCGGAATGTGCCCTATTTGGAGTGGCTAGCGAATGTAGTCCTAGTCAAGAAGTCAAGCGGGAAGTGGCGTATGTGCGTCGACTTCACCGACCTTAACAAGGCGTGCCCCAAGGACAACTATCCCCTACCTCGGATAGACCAGCTCGTAAGTCCACGAGCTATTAAGCTTCACGAATGCCTTCTCCGGCTACAATCAATCCGTATGAATCCGGCAGACGAAGACCTTACCGCATTCACAACGGACCGGGGTTATACTGCTACAAGATGATGCCCTTCGGCCTTAAGAACGCCGGAGCTACGTACCAACGGTTGGTCAACCGCATGTTCAAGCTACAGATCAGCAGGAACATGGAAGTTTACGTCGACGATATGCTCGTCAAATCGGTCTCGTCGACCAACCACTCTAAGGACCTGGGCGAGGCCTTTGAGGTACTCCGCAAGTTCAATATGAAGCTAAACCCCACCAAGTGCGCATTCGAGGTCACCGGGGGAAAGTTTCTCGGTTTCATGGTCACCCACCGTGGGATCGAGGCCAACCCAGAAAAAATCGATGATATCCTCAACATGACCACGCCCAAGACTAACGTCGAGATCATGCGGCTAACCGGGCGGGTAGCTACTCTGAGCCGCTTCATGCCGTGGTCTGGGGAAAAGTGTCTCCCATTGTTCAAAGCTCTAAGGAAAATTCCCAGGTTCGAGTGGTCAGAAGAGTGCTAGACCGCCTTCGACCAGTTAAAGAGGCACCTTGCGACGCCGCCGCTGCTCACCCGACTGATCGAAGGGGACGAGCTATCGCTGTATTTGGCGGTATCCGACCAAGCGGCAGGCTCAATGCTCGTCCGGGAGGTCGACGGAGTGAAGAGGCTGGTATACTACGTGAGCCACGTCTTCAAAGATGCAGAGACGAGGTATCCGGCCATAGGGAAGATCGCCCTGGCCCTTATTGTGGCCTCAAGGAAGATACGGCGCTACTTCCAAGCGGACACTATCCTCGTTCTCACCGAGCGCCCGCTAGGGGCTATCCTCGACTCACCCGAATCCTCGGGCCGCCTAGAGAAGTGGAGGTAGGAGCTGTCCCAGTTTGACATAAAATACTGCCCGAGGCAGGCCATCAAAGCACAAGCCCTGGTCGACTTTATCGTCGAGTGCACCATCCCCAGCAAGGAACCGGAGCTCACGCCGACCCTCACGGATCGACACCCGATCGTGGGGAGACCCAACTCGTTCCCTGAATGGGTCATCTACGTCGACGGGTCCTCAACCGAGGAAGGTTGTGGTGCCGGCCTTATCATCCAGGGCCCGAACGAGGCAGAAATGGAATATTCCCTAAAGCTCGGATTCAAGACTTCAAACAACGCGGCAGAAGGGGCCCTACTAGCTGGACTTCGCATGGACTCCGGGCTGGGGCTAAAGACAATTCGAATCTGCAGTGACTCAGCCCTAGTCGTTGGCCAAGTGACCGGCCACTTCGACGCCCGGGAACCCCTAATGGTGAAATATTTGGCCGAGGTAAGAAAACTTCGGAAGAACTTCGACGAAGTCCAGATAGAACAAATACCCAGACAGCTCAATCCCTAAGCCGATGCTATGAACAAGCTGGCCTCATCCTACTCGGCCAACAACAAGCGGTCAATCCTCTTCGAAACCTTGCCATGGCCCAGCGTGGAAGACGGGGCGATAGTACTCCATGTGTACACAGCGCAGGAAGACGACAAAGACTGGAGGAAGCCCCTCGTGGAATTCCTAAGGGATAGAGCGCTCCCAGAAGATCGGGGAGCCACCCGCTGCCTCCGGGACAAAGCCTGTCACTTCGTCTGGAGCAATGAGAACCTTTACAAGAAATCCTTCACTCAGCCCTTGCTCCGGTGCGTCGACCCCCATGAAGCTGACTACGTCCTCCATGAAAGACATGAAAGGGTCGACGGTGCACACCAAGGGACCCGAACCTTAATCCAGAAGGCATTGCTCCAGGGATACTACTGTCCAACTATTCACGAGGATGCCCAGAGACTCGTCAGGAGATCCAAAAGCTGCCAACTCCACGGAAGCATACCTCGCCTCCCGGCCACCGAGCTGACCGTGGTGACCTTCCCGTGATTGTTCGCCCAGTGGGGATTGGACATGATAGGCCAGTTCCCTACCGGCGCGGGTGGGCACAAATATGTTCTCGTCGCGGTAGATTACTTCACGAAGTGGATCGAAGCCGTCCCCATCAGAAAACCGGACGCCGCCACGACCATCAAGTTCCTGCAGGACAACCTGATACTCCGGTTCGGCATCCCGAGATGTATCATCACCGACCACGGGACGAACTTCGAGAACGAGAAGGTGAAGGATTTCTGCAACGAATATCATGTCCTCATGAAGTTCTCCGCGGTCGCACACCCCCAATGCAACGGGCAGGCCGAGGTCGCTAACTGGGACGTCCTCAGGGGTCTCCGGACCCGCTTGGAGGGACGCCAAGACAATTGGGTCGAGAAATTGCCCTGGGTCTTATGGGCCTTGCGCACGTCAAAGAAGACCCCTACCGAGGAAACCCCTTTCAGCCTCTGCTACGGGACCGAGTCGATGGTCCCAGCGGAAATCGGGCTACCCAGTCACCGGGTCGAACACTTCGACGACGAAGTAAACACCATGGCACTGCGTACCAACCTGGATATCTTGCTGGAGAAACGGGACCGGGCTCAAATTAGGGATGCCGCCTATCAGCAGCAAACTGTCCGATACTACAATGCGCGATTCAAGCGTCGCTCCTTCAAGACCGGAGACCCAGTCTAACGGCGAAACGAGCTGGTCGATCAAGGCAGGCTGCATAAGTTCTCCCCAAAATGGGACGGTCCTTTCCTCGTCTCCGAAGTACTTCCCGACGGAACCTACCGCTTACAGGACGCGGACGGCCGCAAGTTTCTACGGCCTTACAACGCTGAGAAGCTTAAGTTGTACCGATGAAATGGATACCTACGAGTGTGTACCTCTCCTTTCTCAAAGGCAATGTAATTTTTTCTAAAAAGTTCTTTCTACTTAAATAATAATAGGGGAACGCTAAAGCATTGCAAAAAGAGGAATCTTATTAATTCAAAAAGGTACTTTGGGCTCCTCAGCCTTACAAAAAGGGGGGTTACAAAAGAGGTGGAATGGGATCGAGGAAGTACTCCTGGTGATACTCAGAGTGGATCTCCATCAAACGGATACCTACGAGTGCGGACCTGGGACGCGACGGAAGCACCCGACTCACCGCCCGCTGAGCCTTGACCCACGATGTACTTTATCTTGAAACATTCAAGGATTAGAAGTAAGGATCGGTTGTGCCTGGCCTTCGAGATGAGGCCGAACAGGAAGATCTAATGCACCTTGTCGAGCACCTCGTCCAGAAACTCCTCGGTGAAAAGGTTTTCCAGCCCCGGAGACCTCCTCCAGATCGCGTACATCAGGAGCTGGAGCAAGGACGACCGCCGAGGAAGGAGACGTACGAAGTGATCCTCGAGGCGCCGAACCACTCTCCGGCACCCCTCCTCTGACAGCGATTGGTCGTACAAGGAGACATCACCAAGGGTGATAATTTCTTCGATCAAATACACGCGCCCAGTCATCTCGAAAGTAAGCGGTGCCAAAGGAACTGCCATCTCCTCCCCTACTTATAGATTCAAGCAGAATCTTCCAGGACCCAGATTCTTGGGAATGCCAGCGTGAATCTTGGGAATCGCAGCAACTACCCCAATGCCACGCCGCCACGTGGCGAAACTGGCATGACATTCCAAAATGCTTCGCGTCCCCTTCGCGATCACGACACGTATCACTCGCGACTGTCCATCTTCCTAAAGCTCTCACGAAGAGGCAGCCCTGAAGCTACCCTGCTCGTCTATCCCTGGCTGGTAGCTTCCCTACCCCACAGTGCCAGGGATCGAAGCCCTCATCAAGAGGCATCCCTGCAGCTCCCTGCTCGGCTATCCCTGGCTGGTAGCTTCCCTACCCCACAACGCCAGGGATCCAAGCCCTCACCAAGAGGCAGCCCTGCACCTATCCTGCTCGGCTATCTCTGGCTGGTAGCTTCCCTACCCCACAGCGCTAGGGATCGAAGCCCTCATCAAGAGGCAGCCCTACAGCTACCCTGCTCGGCTATCCCTGGCTGGTAGCTTCCCCACCCCACAATGCCAGGGATAGAAGCCCTCACCAAGAGGCAGCCCTGCAGCTACCCTGCTCGGCTATCCCTGGCTGGTAGCTTCCCTACCCCACAGCGCCAGGGATCGAAGCCCTCATCAAGAGGCAGCCCCGCAGCTACCCTGCTCGGCTATCCCTGGCTGATAGCTTCTCTACCCCCACAACGCCAGGGATCAAAACTGTAACATTTCGGAAAATTAAGAATATTTAAATTTATATTTTTTTGTTATAAAAATAATGAAATTGATAAGTTTACGAAAATGATATCGCTTATGAATTTGGGTATCGGAATCATATCCGAAAAATGTAATTATTTTGATAAATATGAATAAGTGGGTGATATAAAAAAAATGATATTTTAATTATATTATCATGACATTGTATTTGTCATTAAGCTAATAATAGTTAAGTAAGAGATTTATCATTTCATATCTTTTTTGTTATATGAATTTGGATTTTTCAATATGAAGGGTTATCTTTATTTTTACATTCCTTTAAAGTTATGATTGGTATAACATATGCTAGGTTATACCCTTATAACACCTTACCCTCACCACACTCTCCTCCCTCCACCTCCTCCTTGCATGAAACCCCACCTCATTTCATGTGTGACACCTCCTCCTTCTTCCCTTTACACCACCACCTTGCACTTTCCACCTCCTCCTTTCTCTACTACAAACCATCACTCTTTTCCTTATCTTACCCCATTGTTCATTCATAAGATCAGAAGTTTAAAGAAAAGGAAGAGAAAGAAAATATTAAGAACTAACAAAAGAAAACAAGAATGAGTAAAAAGAAGAGATAAATGCTAAGGCTTCACCATCACCCTCTAGCTAGGACCTTGAGCTTGTGCATCTTAGAGGAAGCTTTTCCAGTGATCTTGTTGTAGGTATAATCCTTGAACCCTGTATGATTCTAGTTCTGAAACTGCTTTACATTAGAAATCGAATATCGTAATATCGTATTTTGATAATCTTAGCCTCTGTTTAAATCTGCTCTAGTTTAGTTGATAAATAAAGTAATCAAAAAACTAAATAATCTTATAGACTAGACCTAGAATAACCCATAGGAATACGAGCCCACTAGCTCGGATTTTGGCCGGCGACCATCAAGGAAAATCCGATCTCGCCGGACCGTTATGGGAATTGGATGTTTTGGGTTTTTGGGGTATCTCTCTGTAGATGTTTAGGTATGTTTGGTATTGTTTAAATAAGTTAAATGTTCAGTAGGTTAAATCTGTAAGCTAATATCAGATTGGGGTAAAATTCTATTTACGATACGTAGCATGTTTAGTTGTGCAATATCGTAAACTAGGATTTTGTGATAATTTAACTACAGAAAGTGTATCTAGAACTAATAGGTATAATCACTAGAAAAACCAGCAAGATCAAAAGTATAATGAGATCAATAGGAAACACCAGTTGAAACCAGAGCCCCAAACTCCTAAATTAATCCTGCGACACTCACCAAAATTCCAGCGACGCCGGCCATCTTATGGCCTTTGGTGCTGATTCTTCTTCTGTAAGTTTGAGTTGGTATGTTACAAGTCTCTATATTGTTTGTGTTGTCTAAATAATTACACGGTAAAATCTGGAAATGTTTTAGTAATGGTTTTATCAAATTTCAGATATTTACGATACGGAGTTTTCGTATTTTGATGTTGCAGCTGAACCGTTGACGTTTATACGTTAACGACAAAATTATATTGATGTTTTTGGGTTAAATGTGCTGTAGGTTCTAACCTACGGGCGTTTAGCTTGTTGTTTTGATTTTCGATGTGATATTTACATCAATGCGATTTAAATACGAATATAGGTACGATTGGAGGATTCCGAGATGGAGTTGGCGATGTAGCAGCATGGATTCAACGAGCTTTTAAGTTGGTGAGTAGATTTACATCTATTGGGAAAGTTGGGTGGATGGCGTATAGCACCCCGCAACCTTACAAATAGTATTAAGATATCTAGTTAGTTTAGTGTTTATTCAAGTTATTTATATAGTATCGTATATAGTATGTCCTTCAATTTTATACAGTTTCATGCATAGTTATAGATGAGATACAGTGATACGATATGGATATGGTTTGATGGATTTGTACGAGGGATCATGCCATACTTGTGATGATACAGATACGGTGATACGATATGGATATGGTTTGATGGATTTGTACAAGAGATCACGCTAGACTTGAGATAATACATATACAGTGATATGATGAGATATAATACAAGGATTTATACGTAGTGGAAATGATGAACTTTGTATGCCGAATAACGGCCAAATTATCCTTTGACTCGTAGAGTTAGGTTATATTCTGTTTTAGGATGTAATACTTATGTGAGCTATATTCTTTTAATAACTATGATTCGTTTGTCTTTTAAATAAAAATACTAGGATGCGTGCCAGTTTCTAAAATGAATATCTATTTTAAATCTAGGGCAGCTTTCTTATTTCAAACTTAACGTTTCGATCATTTCTAAAGATAAGGGTATAGCTCATAGCAAATAATTACAATAGTTACGTGTAAATTACTTTACATGTTTGCATTATATTATCCATATTATACGTTTCTACGTTACGCACACTCTGATAGAACACTGCACAACTACCAATGAGTACTATGCTGCACAAGCACATGAATGTATGTTACACTGCACTTTATTGGTACTGCCATGTCACTGTAGAACCGTGTTGTTATATATGTATTGAAATAATTAGATTGTTACACCGTAGAACACTTGCACAAATACTAATGATTGCCATGATGCACGAGCACAGACGCGCTTGCTATACTACACGTCATTAGTAGTACCATGATACAGTAGAATTAAAATATTTGTTTGTGTGATATAATTACGTAGGCTTCTTTATTCCCGTTGTAAAGTACGAATATTAGTACTATAGATGCTGTATTTGATTCTTATGGATTTTTTTTGGATATTTTACTCCTGATGATATATATCGGTGGTATGGGACAATGTTATATATGTATATGTATAATATATCATCAATACAATCTATGCAAGTTTCTTATTCCTCACTTGATATTTTGATATGATGAGTTAAACTTCCACCATGAGTTTTGTGTTTTATGATTTCATTCTGAACCGAGTTGGGGTCATACAGTTACGGATTTACGAATTTATCCAGACTGAGTTGGTGGCCATACAGTTGGATACATGGTGGACCCGGTCGGGGCCGAGGGGCAGGATAGCCGCATTATAGGCGGGAAGCCTAACGAGAATACTCGATTCCTGAGATAGAAATGAGCACGGCAGATATCCAGGGGATACTGACCGGGATTCGAATGAGCACGGCAGATATCCAGAGGATACTGACCGGGGTTCGATTGGGCATGGCGGATATCCAGGGGATACTGATCGTAACCAGGATATCGGTTGGCGATCATCTATTGAGGTGGTGTCGACGATATCTGTATTTACGTGTCGATGATGGACACGAGAGATTTCGGATTTCGATGTCGATGCTAGACATCTATCTATATATATATATTGATATTGATATGATCATTATCATGAGGTATACAGTTAGCTATTATTAGTGGATTCAACCAGGACTGATCCGGAGGACAGTACCTGCATATATTTGTACAGACATTCATATAAAAAAAAGGATTCAATTACGAACTATAGATTCATGATTTTGACTCATATGACATTGAGATATTATACTTGGGATTGCATGATTGTTAGTATTGCACATATGCAGATCATATAATATATTGGTACAAATTATGATGGGACTATACTTATGACCTAGGTATCGTCATGCATTCGATTTCTACCTTTAGATGTACTTTTATTCACTGAGTTGGCAACTCATCCCCATTGTGCCACAGTTTCTTGCAGGTTTTACCGCTTGGATTATCAGCGGCTTGGGTACACATTCTTTTCGGGGATTGATTAGTAAGTGGGTTATTATTGTATCATACTCACTCTTGATTATTCATATATTCTTGTATCTAGTGGAAACTCCATCAACTTAGAAGTGGTATATTATGGACTTAGAAGCAAGACTTAGACTTCAAGTGTGGTGATGTCGCACTCTTTGGAGTCGATTGCTGATTTAGATTGTTGGTTGCTCCATCGTTTGGACGTGGAGACTAGCTTCCATTGGGATGCTATTTTATTATGGTGTATCGGGTTTTTCTAAAAATGTAAAGGAAGTGATGTCAAGTTTCAAAACGTCATAATTGCTTTTCAACATACTTAGTTAAATTTAGATGTTATTTTAAATTGATTTTTCGGATGATTTTTTAAGCCTCACCTACAATATTTTCAAAAAGGGTTTAGATTCCGGGTTTCGGCTTACTTGGATTGCGTCGATGTCTTTGGATATCATGTGATTTAAGTGCCGGTCACGTGCCACATTTGGGCCGTGACAAAAACCCTCGCCAAGAGGCATCGGGAAGAAACTCTGCTCAGCCATCCTTAAGCACAAAAAACCCTCACCAAGAGGCACCGGGCAGCAACCCTGCTCGGCCATCCTTAGTAGGCTACTTACGGCCCCTCCCGTACTAAGGATGAAAAGCTCTCTATAAAGACAACCGGGCCCGCCCTTGCTCGGTTATCCCTGGCTGGTAGCTCCCTACCCCAACAAACTAGGGATCAAAGCCCTTGCCAAGAGGCAACCGGACCCGCCCTTCCTCGTTTATCCCTGGCTGGAAGCTCCCTACCAAACCAGGGATCAAAGCCCTCGCCAAGAGGCACTGGGCAGTAACCCTGCTTGGCCCGTCCTTAAGGATCAAAGCCCTCACCAAGAGGCACCGAGAAGCTACCCTGCTCGGCCATCCTTAGTAGGCCACTCACGGCCCCTCCCGCGCTAAAGACCAAAGCCCTCGCCAAGAGGCACCGAGCAGCTACCCTGCTCAGCCCCATCCTTAGTAGGCCACTCACGGCCCCTCCCGCGCTAAGGATCAAATCCCTCGCCAAGAGGCACCGAGCAGCTACCCTGCTCGGCCCCATCCTTAGTAGGCCACTCATGGCCCCTCCTACGCTAAGGATCAAAGCCCTCGCCAAGAGGCACCGAGCAGCTACCCTGCTCGGCCCTTTCCTTAGTAGGACACTAACGGCCCCTCCCGGGCTAAGGATCAAAAGCCCTCGAAAGAGGCAACTGGTCCCACCCTTGATCGGTTATCCCTGGCCGGTGGCTCCCTACCCCAACACACCAGGGATCAAAGCCCTCGTTAAGAGGCACCGAGTAGCTACCCTGCTCGGTCGATCACCAGCATTCCTCTCCAAGCTTCCCACGCTAAGGAACATGACCTCACCAAGAGGCATCCGGTTCTACGTCTATGAAATCTCCACCTCGATTTCGGGGAAATGGAGATACCGTCTCCGGACCGATCTTTGTGCACTCAGCAAATGAACAGATTTAACTCGATGTGTGAATTCTAGACAAAGAACCGACATAAAATGAAGGCAGCACTGCAAAAATACGAGTGTTTACCGACAAAGGAAAATACAAGCACAAACACTACTTCAAAAACAAAAATCTTTATTCACAAAGCAAAAAGTCTTTACAAGGGTATTGTGGGCTTCCCAGCCTTACAAAATGCCCGGAGGCTTACAAAAGAGAGAGGGGGGAAAAGCCAAGAAGTTCAGGCCGCGAGCCCGGCCTAGGCCTCGCTTCCCTCATCACTGTCGACCGGGGGCATGACCACTGAAAGTGGGACCCGAGCTCGAAGCTCACCGTCGGCAAACTCTGGAAGCTGCTCCTTGACGGCATCAAGAGCTTTGTTCCATGTAATGGCGGAGGCCTCGCAGAGGTCAACGTAAAACTGGTCCGACCCCTTGTAATCGGCCACCGCCTTTCTAGCCCGGATCTCGAAAACCTCCACCGCTTGAAGCGCCGCCTCAGCATCCCGCCTGCTGGCATCCCTCGCCCTCTTCATGGCGGCAAAGCGGTCTACCAGTTCCACCAACTTCGCCTCGATGGCTTGGTGGGACTCGCTCAAACGGCGATAGGACTCCTGGCACTTTGAAACGGCGAGCTCCGCAGCTTCCAACCGGGCTCCAAGGACCGCCGTCCTCTCCCTCTCTAGACGTAGCTCGAGTCGCAGACCCTCGTCCTCCGAAGAAGACTCTTCTGCTGACCTCGCAGCATGAATAACCCCCTCGGCCTCCATACGAGTAACAAGGGCGCAGTGCCGAAAGACCTGGCGAAAAACACCAGAGAGACTTAGGGACACCCGAACTAAGGAAAGAACGCTTGAAATAACACATGAGGGAGTACATTCCTGAACCGCCTCGTGTGCAATAGCCGCAATTTGGGCCCTCATGGTCCCCTGCGGCATCCGGCCCTCAGCCGACTCTTCCATACCAGCAAGAAGACTGGCAGCAATGGAAAGCCCCGACGGGACCACGAAGTGGGCATCCCCCTCCTGCAAGGGAATCCCCTCCGGAATCTCCGTCGGCGGCGTGCGAGAGACCGTCCTCTTCCTCTTAAGAGGAACCCCATCTTCGTCCTCTCCTGCATCCCTTGTCTGGGGCTTGGGAACCCATGGGCACCTTTGGCCGCCGCCGGAACAATCGTCGAGGGCTCGTGACGAGGCAGATGGCCCCGCCGTCAGAGGCACATCTGGCGTGGGGCCCGGGATAGCCAGAGGCACGGCCACACCACCGGCCTCCCCCCAGGACCGAGCGCCGACGGCACCAAGAGCCCTGGTTTGATCCATCAATCCTGCCAAAAAGGGAAGAGGCTCAACTCAGAAGGAGAAGAAGAAGGAGAGAGGAAAAGAAAACATTTAGCCTGATGGAGAAGTCCTCGGAAACGCAGAAATCCGACCTAAGAGGAGATCACCGAGCTTACAAGATCAAGAGTGAGGGAAATATGAAGAGAGATGGGCCCTGAAGCGGACCCTACCCCTATTTATAGCCACCGGCGTCCTCCGCCAACGGCGACAGTCGATTCCTGCCGAAACAACTCTTCGCATTCGACGACCACGATCGCTCCACCTGTCGCACGCATATTGGCCGGATCCCATCAGACGCCCGAGGTCTGCGGCCCGTCGCGTCAGCCAACCAGTGCCCGGCACATGGTCTGTCGCTTCAGCAAAAGTACGCGCGATCCGGCGCACCCTCTTTAATGCAGAGATCTCTCCTTGATTCGCTAACATCATCCAGAAAATACAACAGATTACCCGGGGAAACGCCTGACGATATCTTCGAAAGGAAGCTCACCTCGGGTGACCCGGCAGACCGCTCTCGACCCGACCTGTCTGCTGGTCAGGACGAGAGTGGGGGGTTAATGATGATGCTCGATATCGGTGATCTCCCAGATCGTGACACGTGGCAGATGACGTGTCCCGGGGCTTACAAGAAAGACCTACAGTGGCCGACCAGACCACTCCTGTGCCCGTCCCACGAACAAACGTTGGCTCACCTCCGAGACCCCAGCACAATTAGCCTCCTTGGCCTCACAGCTCGTCCCCGAACTATCACAAACCCGAGCCTCCTCAGCCCTCTCAGCTCGCCTCCGGGCTCGAGCAGAACCTAGATACCTCGGCTCTCTCGCTCGTCGGTGAGCTCTCCTGCCGAGGTCATCTTCCTCGGTCTTATCGACCGACCAACGACACCGTTCACAGGCACAACCGCCATCCCACGAATCTGTAAGTGCACGGCGGCGCCCCGGCCGTCGATCCGAGGCCGCGGAAACGAAAAAACTTTGCAAACTAGCAAACCGGCACCACCACGCACTTTTATCCCGGATCGGGCCATTAACCTAGAAAACTAAAAGATGGGTGAAGAGATACACCAAGCGATCCGTGTCCTTCGGTCTTCGTCTCCACTCCGATCTCCCGCGGAATCTCCGTCCGTCACCACCTCTTCGGAAAAGGCACCACGTAACCAAATACTTTTACGGGCTCCCACCTATGGACCGAGGCAACTCGAGCGCGAAGTTGGCTAGCCGACGCGTCCAAGATTTGTTGTAGATGTACTGTAGTAGGCTATGTCTCTTTGGGGTTTTTGGAAGTTGCCATGATGGAGGTGGAGAAAGAACTTTGGAGAGACTTGTGAACTTTGATACAAAAATGAGAATAAGAATAATTTCCATACCACAAATGAAAAACCTCATTCTCCTATAAGAAATGTGGCCGGCCCCTCTTAGGATAGAATGAGGAGAGAGAGAGCAAGCAATTTACCAATAAGTGAAGATAATGATCAAAATAATCTCACATCAAAAATCCTCTCAAACTCCAACTCAATCCTATCATAATAAATGCAAGTGATGAGATTAAAATGGAATCTCATGATGATAGAATCCACAATCACAATAAACCCCTCCACAATAAGTTATTTGCACAACTGCAAATAACCCCCTCCATCGGAAAGTCCGGCCGCGAAAGAACAAAGGAAAACCGGCCGGAACGGAATGCAAACTGGCAACTTCAGAAAACTGATCCCGTAATAAATTACAGGAAAACCCCACTACTGCATATACATGCCCGCATTTGTATTCCCACTGAACACAAATGCAAAGAGATAAAATCTACACTGTCAAATACTAGGATCCGGCTTAAGCCAAAGCCGGCTAGTAAAAACCGTCCGATCACGATCCGTGCAATACCACACGTATCTGATCGAACCCTGCCATATCTTCATACGGCCTCTACAGCGTTTCGCCCGAAACCTGAGTAACTGTGTGTGGTGGACTCTAAAGACTCGTCAATAGTATGGTTGTGGATTTAACCACTAGCACGTCAGAGGTATTAGCCATACGTGACGAGCTACCAGCTATTGACCAAAAGGGACGTCGATGAGCGAACTCATCCTGACACCCTACTGAGCCTGTCAGTGACAATATCCGTACAGTCCGGTCCGTTCGTCTATGAGCATCGTATGGCGGGCCTAGGGGGTTGGTAAAAGTCAGACCCCCAAAAGCGGTACAAGTCGTGTCGGAGTGTAGCCCAGAACACCCTGAGATACTACTGGAATACCTACCAGTAAATCTTCTGCCTTGGCCAAGGACTTTTCATGTACTGGCTCTCCTAGACACAGCGCGACCTCACCCCCAATACCGGGAGAGACGAACCCCTACAGATCCGCTCACTGCCTCCATGTGTCTCGGGACTGTACCCAACTAAAACCTGTTTGCACGACTCCTTTGAGCCGTGGTAGGGTAGCAATCAAAGCACAGTGGGAACTCACACGAGACAAATGACGATCTCAGGTCGATGAACTAACCTGTACACATGTCACCAGGGAACTGCTATCTGACGTCAGGTATAATACCAACCAGCAGGTTCCCGGCGAGTCCTGTCCGGTGTACTCATAACCCAATGAGCACCTGTATATATCTTAGGTGAACCAACTGACACCAGTGGCTTGTGAGACCGGCCACCGCCCCTCGTCGGGGTCTCGACTGTATACACTAGTCTACTCTGGAGAATCGATTCCCTGTCTCGAAACTCCCACGACTAGGGACCTTTTAAGGATGTGCTTATAGACCCCAGCTCCCACGTATATGATCGCCCTCATACTGCTGGTAGTCAAGCAAGAATCCTATGGGCTCTATCAACATGTAATAGCGACTCGTAAGGTCACCTAAAGCAGTACACGATGATAAAGATAAACCAGATAGCATACTATCATCTTGAGTAAGACTGTCCTACTGGACAGGTCCTTCCTCAATCATTGCAATCACGTGCCTGTGATCCAATAATTGACTCTGAGGGTACTATCTCCAACAATCTCCCACTTGCACTCAAGGCTAATTATTGCGATGTCGCATACTCACAGCTCGTGTGATACCGAACACCCAACTCCTCTACTAGTCAGTCTTACAAAGCTCGTTTGCGAAAATATTGCGTTCGAGGAATAGCCTCAGTGAGTGGATCCGCTCTGATGTTTCTTTCTATGTCTCTCTTTATCTCAAGTTCGCGGAGAAAGCCATCTCCCGAAATGAGCAATACCTGTCTCAGAATGTGTCTGGATATCTGATGGGACCTAGCTCATAAGTGAACTCCAAATCCAAACTTCTTAAACTGTATCGTCAACTGAACTTAATCAGTATCCTGCGCCATGCCTTCCCTCAGTATCCACCTGGACCACCTGTCCAAAATACTGCCCCTCATCAGAGGGAAAACTATAACTCTGACAGCCACTCTACCATCTAGGTCACCTTGGAAGCCTGGAATGGTAACTGACTCCCGAAGGAGAATGCCGTTATCATATCCCTAGAACATCCACTTATATTCTAAAACCGCTTCCGATCGTTTCTCCAAAATTGGATTAATATCAACTTATTGCATCTACTTGCAAAAACAACATCTGGTGTGGTACTTGACATCTCATGATTGACTCAATTGCCTAAGCAAGTGATCTGCCAATCATGCACATCCCTCTCCCCTTTAGTCTGTAAGACACCTTTAGAGAGGGTGACTCCATTACCTACAGGTACACCACCATGTCAGGAGTCGTCCATTCTAAATACTCATAGAATGCTGTCTAAGTACCCTGATTGGGAAACCATCTAAATCTAGATCTAAAACCATAGATCTAGTAACTAGAATGTACGATATAAGATCCAATTCCTATGTGGAGAAACTACTGTGTGACAACCAAAGTATAACCGACCGTAGTATAGGAATATCACTTCCTACTCTGTGTATGTCATCCAAATACCAGGACATCACACCCTACTACCTTCTTAACAGATCCATCCCCGAATTCTGATGAAGTCAAACCTATGACTATCACATCAGAAATAGATGATCTATCTCCTGCTATATCTGCTTTAGTCTATAAATAGACATAAGCCACTTGTCCACCATGCTTCCGCCGCTCCCACTGACTACGACAACCCTCTGGCAGAGTCATATACACGTGCACTTCTAAAGCTAGTTTAGAACGACGCTATACTCATCCTCCTGCCGGGTCTCACAGTCTGGAACAACAGCAATGGCAAGTCTGGGTAAACAAGAACCTCCCTGTCACCGTCCTTGAGCATACCGAAGTACCTCTCGAGTGTCTGAGGTTACCCACTTTATCTGCGGAGTGGCCAATGGAATGTCAAACCAGATTGAATCTTTAGGTTCTTATCAAATCTTTAGTAATCGTTTGCGGTTCTGGAATCACTTCCAGTTCTACCATACTCCTACTACTGTTTTCTGAAAAAATCCATTTCTATTAAAACTGTGGCGAGTCAAGAACAATATCACTATTGATCTTCCAGATGGTAGAAAGTCAACCCTCGTCATAGCCCGGGTCAACCCACAAACAGCCATTACAAAAACGTGCCTTGAGTTGTCTAGTGTCTGGTTTTAAGCATAAGCTGGACAACTCCCCGTACCTTAACAATGTCAAGATATGAACCGTTCTATATCCACTATAGAAACAGAGGCACTGATTTAATTGAACCAGATTCAAATCATGCAGTTGTCTCTAGTGCATGTCAACTAAATGGAAGGAGGCCGATCAACGTTACTCAACTTAGGAGTACTTCCAATTATGAGTAACCTGAAAGAGAAGCAAGTTCTCTTAATCATTACTATCAACTGAATACCATACAAAAGTATCTACATCTTCGATCACCTTGAAAAATCCCGATACTTGCAATACCTGGTTCTCTACTTTAATCTTATACTTATAACTTCTCAAAACTTGGACCCTGCGTTTCTACGAAACACCTATCTAAGAACTAGAGAAGTCACAAGTAAACAGAATATAGTACAAGTACCTACCCCTCTGTCCTAATGGACACTGGACAATATACAATACTCTGTATAAGTCCCCTGAGTCTAATAACTCAATCCCTGTGTGTCGTAGGTTGAAAACTGTACTATGGTTATGAAGAATTACACCGTTGTTTAATACTTCTTACCTAACCATCCACTGATATAGGTAAATGTCATAGACATAATTTCAAAAAGTTATATCTCACTCTATAAAACTAGACGTACAGATATATCAATTTGAAATTGGTGCATAACAACGGATATTCAAAACCAAATATTTGACATCCGGCAAACAGCCCAGGTGACTTCCTCAAATATCACCAATTACAACGAATTCCGATATAATGAGGATGATCACCTAATTCCCAATAACTTACTCCCACTCATCATCTGTAAAACCATACAGATGTGAGAATCATACCTGGTAAATACATACCCTAGAGCAAGTGTCTAATTAGGAAATCAGTTTTCTTTTAACAGTACACAGTGAAACTGAAACATTGAAATGTTTCGATGGGGTATCCCGGTATTCCTAGTAATGCATCTTCCATTATCCGGATTCACAACTATAACCGTATAATTCTTTGCCATCTCTCCAAATCCCTTTATATGTCTTTAGTCATTACCTTCTGTACACCCCTTTAGGCCAAATGGTTTTCTTCCTTCCCTACCGTTCGGCACCATCCTATAGTTTGGAAGAAGACTATCCAATAAGCATAATGGGTGTACTGTCCTAATCCTAGGAGCACTCGCAATGCGAGAGAAGGTGAAGATAAAAGACAACCGAATAAACCTTATTCCTATTTCTCCTGAACCAGAATCCATCCCCGAACTGCAACAAGTTCCTTTCGAGTTCGTATATAACCATACGATGGAATATCCAATAAACTGTGGATCTTCATAGTGATACGGAGTGTCCTGGAGAAATACAAAGGTGATTTAGGATTGGAGGAGAAATATTTGGTTTGGTCGTGAATAGCAGTCGCAATTTACTTTGCCCTCTTACTAATCCCTTTCTTTGTCTTTACATAATACCTTCTGTACACCACCGTTAGGCTAATTAGTTTTCTTCATTCCCCACCGTTCGGTACCAGCCTAAGGTTTGGAAGAAGACTATCCAATTTGCGTAACAGGTGTACTATCTTCTAAACCAAGGAGTACTCGCAACCTGAGAGAAGGTAAAAGGAAAAGACAACTGAATAGTCCTATTCGTTTTCTCCAGAACCGGAAACCATCCTCGAATTCCTTCGAGTTCGTATATAACCATACGATGGTTTTGTCCAATGGAAGTGGACGTTCGTAGTAATACGGGATGTCGTGGAGAAAAGGGTAAAAGTAGGAGTGGCAATGAGGTTTGCAACTCTGACAATCCAAAAGCCAGTGTTAAGAAGGTTCGGTCAACTTGGTCACTGAGTCATAGTCTAGGGTCGGGTCAATGGTCGCTGCCAAAGAGAGAGTGAAAAGAAACACTCAGCGTGCACTCTAGCTTAGATCAGAATGGTTATCACTTTATCTAATCTGGAAACCTCCCACTATAATGTCAAATTCTTCCCCAAACCTGAAAGAAGAATTAGTCGGGATCACCCGAGGAGTAAACCAACTCATCAGTGGGAATCGGGATCCAACTATCATCGCATGATAACGTGACGGAATCCGCTCACGTTATCACACTCCAGAAGGTATGCGCATATCTGGCAAGTTTCAGTTTCTTTAGAAACTCCCGATGTGATTTTTGCCCCATGCTCTTATGACCTTGACGAAGGTTAACAAATCATAAGTCACATGTCAAGTTCTACCCGTCATTGTCCAGGTTAATTTGAACCCACCCATACAAGCCCTTGACGAAGGTCAACAAGGCTATACGACTGTCCCAAACCAACGCATCTATCTATGCAGCAGAAAGGTAACAAGCAGCTACCATACACTATGCCTTGACGAAGGTCAATAAACATAGCATGAATACTACGTGCTACCCGTCTGAAACGACGGAGGGCTACGAATGGTTTCTGGCGAAAACCTTTAACGTAATGAACTTGATATAATTGAAGGAACCGGATAGCTTTATAAAAATATAGTGACGAAAACCTTTACTAAAGAGGTCACTCCCGGTGAAGGGATCTCAGCTCTTTCCCCGTAGAATGAGGTGCAGGATATTCCAACTGAATACCACGATGCAAAGCAAAAGTAATCGGCTATAGTGAAGTTATTGCCCTGAGGCAAACTTCTGTCCAAGGGGTCACTCCCGGTGAAGGGATCTCGGCCCTTGCCTCGTCGACTGAGGAGCAGGATATTCCAACTGAATACCACGATGCAAAACAAAAGAGAACGCCCTTGCAATAACAGCTTTTGAAAAAGTGTTCCAACAACATCAGAATAGGTTTGTTTAGCTTGCATTGATCCGAATCAACGCGGTCCCATCAATTGATCACACCACAAAAAAACGAAAATAATGATGTACGTATATGCCATCCGCATTCGCCACTGGGTCCCGTCATCACCCGTTAGGTTACTTAACTAACGACAGAGCGGGGACTGGACTAGAGCGGATGCAAAACATATACAACATCTACTAGTATATATATCAATATATAATATTTCGCTCAAGGCGTGATAAAATGCAACATTACAGAAATGTACAGCATCACAGAACAATACAGATATCTGGGATCCCTGGGTTTCATAGAGCCGCTACTGAAACCCGACGTTCCCCTGGTCGTGTGGATAGCCTGTGCAATGAAATCCTAGACCCCTACGGGCGCGGCAAGTTACCCGCCAAAACCTGAAGTGGGGCAGCCCCCTTCAGCAACGTGAATGGACCACCCAGCACTTCACAGAATCCGGTAACTTGGGCACCCCTCCTGGGTCAACCTGTACCCCCTACGAGTGCGGCGAATAGCCCACCAATTCTAGAGTGAAGCCCCCTCCGTCTCAATGCCATGAGATGCGGGCTCGTTGCCCTCTAGAACCCGGATATCCGTGCACCCCTCCGCGGGGTAATCCTAGTACAGAAAGTAAAATATACATACAACGGGTACATCGACCTCGACCCGGTCGTGTCCCAAAAGAATAATACAAACAGGTAGTGACGGCAGTCCACATGTCGGACGCTCGCCCCGCAATATCAGATGTACATATAAAACAAAACTGTACTAATATTGCATCCAGGCTATCCACACGACCGATCCGCAACATCACAGCACAACACAGAACATCAACGTGAATGTCACATTCGCAAATCCGTCTAAAAGGGTTATAGCAGATAGACTGGATTTACCGATCGAATGACATTCACGGTCGCAGATATAATGTAAATACTGTGAACTAACATGTTTAAACTTTTCGATCGATCAAATTTATCGAAGTGGGCCCCAAGCAGTACTGTAGCTCTCACAGAAAAACTGGGCCCAAAAAGAATATCCCAAAATCCCTATTTCTAACCCATAAGCCTACTGGAAAACTTTGGTACAATGAGGACACTTTCCCACCGCGGAACCACGGCCAAACCAGGGGTTTGGCCGCGTTTCCGCGGTCGTACTAAAGAATCACTGCATCGAATTTTCCCAGAATTCTTAGAATTTCCTGCATGTGTTTCTGCAATGACCTGAAAAAATTTTAGAGCTGAAAAAATTTCGACAAAAACATGATGCAAGAAATATACTGTTTTTGGGAATTTTGTTCGATCGAGTTCTAAACATACTAGAGCAAGCTAGAAAAGATTAACGGCGTGGCTCTGATACCAATGTAAGTGCACGGCGGCGCCCCGGCCGTCGATCCGACGCCGGAAACGCGGAAACGAAAAAACTTTGCAAACTAGCAAACCGGCACCACCGCGCACTTTTATCCCGGATCGGACCATTAACCTAGCTACTAGCAAACTAAAAGATGGGTGAAGAGATACACCAAGCAATCCGTGTCCTTCAGTCTTCGTCTCCACTCCGATCTCCCTCGGAATCTCCGTCCGTCACCACCTCGTCGGAAAGGGCACCACATAGCCAAATACTTTTACGGGCTCCCACCTCTGGATCGAGGCAACTCAGGCGCGAAGTTGGCTAGCCGACGCGTCCAATATTTGCTGTAGATGTAGTGTAGTAGGCTATGACTCTTTGGGGTTTTTGGAAGTTGCCATGATGGAGGTGGAGAAAGAACTTTGGAGAGACTTGTGAACTTTGATACAAAAATGAGAATAAAAATAATTTCCATACCACAAATGAAAAACCTCATTCTCCCATAAGAAATGTGGTCGGACCCTCTTAGGATAGAATGAGGAGAGAGAGAGCAAGCAATTTTAGCAATAAGTGAAGATAATGATCAAAATAATCTCACATCAAAAATCCTCTCAAACTCCAACTCAATCCTATCATAATAAATGCAAGTGATGAGATTAAAATGGAATCTCATGATGATAGAAGCCACAATCACAATAAACCCCTCCACAATAAGTTATTTGCACAACTGCAAATAACCCCCTCCATCGGAAAGTCCGGCCGCTAAAGAACAAAGGAAAACCGGCCGGAACGGAATGCAAACTGGCAACTTCAGAAAACTGATCCCGTAATAAATTACAGGAAAACCCCACTACTGCATATACATGCCCGCATTTGTATTCCCACCGAACACAAATGCAAAGAGACAAAATCTACACTGTCAAATACTAAGATCCGGCTTAAGCCAAAACCGGCTAGTAAAAACCGTACGATCACGATCCGTGCAATAACGCACGTATCTGATCGAACCCTGCCATATCTTCATACGGCCTCTACAGCGTTTCGCCCGAAACCTGAGTAACTGTGTATGGTGGACTCTAAACACTCGTTAATACTATGGCTGTGGATTTAAGTACTAGCACGTCAGAGGTATTAGCCATACGTGACGGGCTACCAGCTATTGACCAAAAGGGACGTCAATGAGCGAACTCATCCTGACACCCTACTGAGCCTGTCAGTGACAATATCCGTACAGTCCGGTCCATTCATCTATGAGCATCGCATGGCGGACCTAGGGGGTTGGTAAAATTCAGACCCCCAAAAGCGGTACAAGTCGTGTCGGAGTGTAGCCCAGAACACCCTGAGATACTACTGGAATACCTACCAGTAAATCTCCTGCCTTGGCCAAGGACTTTTCATGTACTGGCTCTCCTAGACACAGTGCAACCTTACCCCCAATACCGGGAGAGACGAACCCCTGCAGATCCGCTCACTGCCTCCATGTGGCTCGGGACTGTACCCAACTAAAACCTGTTTGCACGACTCCTTTGAGCCGTGGTAGGGTAGTAATCAAAGCACAGTGGGAACTCACACGAGACAAATGACGATCTCAGGTCGATGAACTAACCTGTACACATGTCACCAGGGAACTGCTATCTGACGTCAGGTATAATACCAACCAGCAGGTTCCCGACGAGTCCTGTCCGGTATACTCATAACCCAATGAGCGTCTGTATACATCTTAGGTGTACCAACTGACACCGGTGGCTTGTGAGACCGGCAACCGCCCCTCGTCGGGGTCTCGACTGTATACACTAGTCTACTCTAGAGAATCGATGCCCTGTCTCGAAACTCTCATGACTAGGGACCTTTTAAGGATGTGCTTATAGACCCTAGCTCCCATGTATATGATCGCCCTCATACTGCTGGTAGTCAAGCAAGAATCCTAGGGGCTCTATCAACGTGTAATAGCGACTCGTAAGGTCACCTAAAGCAGTACACGATGATAATGATAAACCAGATAGCATACTATCATCTTGAGTAAGACTGTCCTTCTGGGACAGGTCCTCCCTCAATCATTGCATTCACGTGCCTGTGATCCAATAATTGACTCTGAGGGCACTATCTCCAACAGAATATCTCTATGCGTGAGATTTCCGCCGGCTACATCCCGCGTTCCATGCCATCACAATCCCCCATTAACGAGCCTGTCTAGCCATTAATGAGAGATTCCGCTCATCACGCGGGCGTGACGTCAGGAGCGTAATGGCCGGCGTGATTCTCACGCCTGCCCTGCCTACTGCCACCACTATATAAACCCTTTCTTCAGACGGTCCAAGTAAGTCATTTTCACTCCACGAAGCCGTTACTCTGCTCGGATCTCTAGTCTAACTTGACGGTCGGAGGGTCCTCGGTGGTACAACCACCCCGTGACTTCCTTGTAGGTAGCTCGGCAACCACAACCTCAAGCCCATTGAGATCCATACGCTTCAGGAGCGACAGCCTCCAGATCCAATCTCAGCCACCTATCGCCGCCATCAGCAGATCAACGGAAGGTAACATCTTAGCGCGATCCAGGTCGCGTCCGCTTTTGATAATCAAAAGAAGTTGTGGAGGCTGCTGCCAGATTTGGGCAGGTTAATTTTTTTCCAACCAAAATTTGGGCGATATTTTGAATATTTTAATTTTTAATTTTTATATCACAAAATATAATTGCACTAATGACTGTAACCTTTGGTACAAAACTCCCTAGTTATTTTTTTTTAAAATTTTTTAAGGATTGTCAATGTATATGCATCTAAAATAATATTATTAATCTGGTTTTAAAATGTACATTTAAATATACTCATAATAATAGGCCAGCTGCATATATAATATCGATTTCTTAATATATTTGATTATTCATAAGATATTAAATATGCATGCATATTTGTCCGTCAAATTAATATTTAGAGGAGTTGTATCAAACTCATTTTTCTCAAACATAACAAGTATGCTCACATTTTTGTTTTGTTTCAAATTTATTTTGTTACATGTCCCAGGATATCTATATTCATCTCTTCAATTATTCCCTTAGCATCCATATATGATTTTGTTAACTGCAAATATGAATTTTTATTTCCGAAGAATATTCATATCGCTCACACCCAATATCTCCTATTGATGATGCTTATCTCCCAGATCATGACACATGGCAGATGACGTGTCCTAGGGCATGCAAGAAAGGACCTACAGTGGCCGACCAGACCACTCCTGTGCTCGTCCCACAAACAATCGCAGGCTCACCTACGAGCCCCCAGCATAATTGGCCTCCTCGGCCTCACAGCTCGTCCCCGTGCTACCACGGAACCAAGATATCTCGGCTCCCCCGCTTGTCCGCGAGCTCTCCCGCCGAGGTCATCTTACTCGGTCTCATCGACCGACCAACGGAACTACTCATAAATGCAACCGCCATCCCGTGAATCTCGCCATTCACGAGATATCCGCCGGCCACATCCCACGTTCCACGCCATCACGATCCCCCATTAACGAGCCTGTCTCGCCATTAATGGGAGATCCCACTCATCACGCGGGCGTTGTAAGTCGATGTAGTACACCCCAGTACTTATGGGGAGGCGGAATTTTCAAAAACTATCAAGTTTAAACAACGAACATCGACTAACCGCTTGAATCGAAGCTAAACTCTAAAAAACCGTATTCTATGAGTTTCTTTTCATAAGTGATTAGGGATTATACCTAATGAAACCGGTCCTTCTTCTTTACGTCCTCTTTTGTTCTCCTCGGCCTTCTCTAGGTAGTAGACGATCCACCCGAGAGCGAAACTCCAAGCTAAACCTCTAACTTGAGGTAACTAATCAACTTTGATTGCTAATCAAAGATGAGAGGATGATATAGAGTGAAGGTTATGGATTGTTTAGTCTAACTAATCCTTTGATCTCAACACATGAGGATTAAGGATTAGGGTTAGAAGATGAGAGCTTGAGGAGAGAGAATGTGTGATATGATAATGAGAGAAGAGAGAGAGTGTATCATAATATTATGAAGCATTCTTATTATCAAATAATCAATAAAGGAAATGAATAAGCATGCTTCACAAAATATCTTGTGATGATTCATTAACATGAGTCATTAAGCAATAAATGTGCATTAATGAAGTGAATGAATCACCACTATGACTCACTCTCTTTCCAAAACAAACCTCCTTAGTCACATCTTCTAGAAGCTTCTCGAGTAATTACGAGAACGCCCCTCCGATCCGTAAAAATACGGAAAAACTTTAGACTGTAAAAATCCAATAACCGGATACCAGTAACTGGCTTAAACCAAAGCCGACTGGTAAAAACTGTCCGAAAGTCGTACGCGCGTAAACGCACGTATGCGTCCGAACCCTTTGTCGCAAAACCATGCAACCTCTATATCGTTTCGCCTGGAGTAGGAAACTCTCTGTGTGGGACTCTAGAGACTCGACTATTACGCTGGCAGTGGGTTTAACCACAGACCGCAAGCGGCACTAGCTGTACGTAACGGTCCCCAGGTAGTTGTCGATAAGAAGGCCGATGAGTAAACCCATCCGAACTCCTACTGAGTCTGATGTGACAATCTCCATACAGTCCGGTCCGTTCGTCCATGACTATCGCATATCGGGCCTAGGGGGGCGGCAAGCGTCAGTCCCCTAATAGCGGTATAAGTCGTGTCGGAGTGAAGCCCATTACACCCTGAGAAACTGCTGGAACCTACCAGCAAATCTCGCTTGCCCTGGCCAGGGACTTTGCGTAATGGCTCTCTGACACAGCACGATATCTACTCCCAATACCGGGAGGGACGAATCCTGTCTAACCGCCACTGCCTCCAAGTGCTCGGGACTGCACCCAACTGCCACCTGTTTGCACGACTCCTTTGAGCCGTGGTAGGGTAGCAATCTAAGAACAGTGGGACACACTCGAGGCGAAGTAGCAGTGTCAAGTCTGCGGACTACGCTGTACTCATGTCACCTGGGAACTGTTTACTGACGACTGGTATCAAACCAACCAACAGTTCCCTGTGAGTCCTGTCCGGTGTACCCGTAACCTAACGAGCACCTGTATACTATCTCCAGTACGACGTACTGATGGCTGTGGGACAGACCATCTCCCCAACTGGGATGAGAAGCGTACACACTAGTCTACTCCGGAGTATCGATGCTCTGTCTCGATAATCCAACGACCAGGGACCTGAATAAGGATGTGCTTGTAGACTACCCAGCCCCCACTAGTGTGACTGCCATCACAACGCTGGTAGCCAAGCAAGATCCTAAGAGCTCTATCAATACGTACACTCACATATTAAGATAGAAAAACCAAGTAGCATACTACCATGTTTAGCAAGACTGTTATATACATGTGAATATCCCAAGCTTCCATTAAGTAATATACAAGCTAGTATGATACAGTAATGGCCTTCTAGGGCATAAACACTAACAATCTCCCACTTGCACTAGGGCCATGTACTGGCATATCGTAGACCAATGATCTCGAGCAGCCTCTCGAACTGAATCTGAGGAAGGGCCTTTGTGAATGGATCAGCAATGTTCTCTTCTGAAGCAACTCTCCGAACCTCGATCTCCTGACGATCAATGATCTCCCTGATCAGGTGATACCGCCTCAAGATGTGTCTGGACTTCTGATGGGACCTTGGTTCCTTCGCTAAAGCTATAGCTCCGTTGTTGTCGCAATACAGAGGTATTGGATCAACTATGGTAGGAACCACCTGAAGTTCTGTTAGGAACTTCTTCATCCAGACTGCTTCTTTTGCGGCATCGCAAGCAGCTATATACTCCGCTTCCATCGTCGAGTCAGCAACGGTGTCCTGCTTGGAGCTCTTCCAGCACACCGCCCCTCCATTGAGGGTAAAGACATAACCCGACATGGACTTGGAATCGTCCTTATCACTCTGGAAGCCGGAATCAGCAAAGGCCTCCAACCTGAGGTCTTTTCCGCCGTAAACCAAGAACATCTCCTTAGTCCTCCTCAGGTACTTGAGAATGTTCTTTACTGCTATCCATTGTTTCTCCCCTGGGTTTGACTGATACCGGCTTACCACGCTCAGTGCATAAGCTACATCTGGTCTGGTACACAACATCGCATACATTATAGAGCCTACCGCAGAAGCGTAGGGTATAATAGACATGCGTTCCCTTTCCAAATCAGTCTTGGGAGACATCTCTTTGGAGAGGGTGATTCCGTGACAAGCCGGTAGATTACCGCGCTTAGAATCTTCCATACTGAATCTTTTCAGTACAGTGTCGATATACCTGGACTGCGAAAGTCCCAACATCCTCTTGGATCTATCACGATAGATCCGGATCCCCAGAATGTAAGAGGCATCACCCAGGTCTTTCATGGAGAACCTGTGTGACAAGAATCCTTTGACAGATTGTAGCATAGGAATGTCATTTCCTATCAATAGAATGTCATCCACGTACAAGACGAGGAATACGACACTTCTGGCCACGACTTTACTATATATGCACGGTTCATCTGGATTTTTGATAAAGTCATATTCTTTGACTGTCTCATCAAAACAGATGTTCCAACTCCGCGATGCCTGCTTTAGTCCATAAATGGACTTAAGCAGCTTGCATACTTTCCCGCTGCTCCCACTCTGATTGAAACCCTCTGGCTGATCCATATAGACGCTCTCTTCTAAATTTCCATTCAGAAAAGCCGTCTTTACGTCCATCTGCCAGATTTCATAATCATGGAAGGCAGCAATAGCAAGAAGGACCCGAATGGATTTGAGCATAGCCACTGGAGAAAAGGTTTCGTCATAGTCCAAACCAGGTCTTTGACGAAAACCCTTTGCAACAAGTCTAGCCTTATAGGTTTCCACCTGTCCATCTACACCAATCTTTTTCTTGAAGATCCATTTGCATCCTATGGGTTTTACCCCATCTGGAGCAAAGTCCAAAGTCCATACTTTGTTGGTGTACATGGACTCCATTTCGGTCCGCATTGCATCTAGCCATCGTACCGAGTCGCCGCTCTGGATGGCCTTCTGGAAGTCAGTAGGTTCATCATCATCTATGATGCAATCCTCTCTATCCCCGTCTATGAGAAAACCGTAGTATCTCTCAGGCGGACGAGACGGCCTACTACTCCTGCGGAGGGGTGCGGGAATGTTCAGTTCTTCTTGAACCTCTGGTTCTACCAAAATTTCAGTAGCAGCTTGTGGTTCTGGAATTTCTTCCAGTTCTATTTCGCTCCCACTAATTTCCTTTTCTAAAAACTGATTTTCCAGAAAATGGGCATTACGAGAAACAAAAACCTTTTGTTCCTCTGCGTAATAGAAATAATATCCCTTGGAGTTCTTTGGATATCCCACAAACATACATTTTACTGATCGTGCCTCGAGCTTGTCCACATGCTGCTTTTTAACAAAAGCTGGACATCCCCAAATCTTCATATGCTGAAGATGGGGTTTCTTCCCAGTCCACATCTGATATGGAGTGGTAGGCACAGTCTTGGTAGGAGCTCTGTTCAGAAGATATGCCGCTGATTCAAGCGCATAACCCCAGAAAGATCGCGGTAACTCAGCATTACTCATCATGGATCGTACCATATCCAATAGGGTTCGATTCCGTCTCTCCGATACACCGTTATGCTGTGGAGTGTACGGAGGAGTAAGCTGAGAGAGAATTCCTTTCTCTTTTAGGTAACCTAGGAACTCGGCACTTAAGTATTCTCCACCTCGATCAGATCTAAGTGTCTTTATACTTTTGCCGGTTTGGTTTTCTACTTCATTCTTATACTCTTGGAATTTCTCAAAAGCCTCGGATTTATGTTTCATCAGATAAATGAATCCGTATCTTGAGTAATCATCCGTGAAAGTAATGAAATAGGAAAAACCACCTCTCGCATGTGTAGACATTGGACCGCATACATCACTGTGTATGAGTCCTAAGAGCTCGCTCGCTCTTACTCCTTGTCCAGTGAATGGAGTCTTTGTCATCTTTCCTTTGAGACAGGATTGACAAGTGTCATAGGTTTGATATTCGAACGTGTCCAAATATCCTTCTCTATGCAACTTAGTCAACCTTCTCTCATTGATGTGACCCAGTCTACAATGCCATAAGAAAGCTTTATTTAAATCTGGAGACTTTCTTTTTAGTGTGTTCTGGACATTGAAAATTTGGAGTTGGTTTAACACATATATGCCGTTATTTAGAGTACCGGACCCAATCAAACCATGATTAAGGTGGATGTTGACAACATCTCTTACAAACGTGAAATCATAACCTTTATTTGATAACAAGGAAACTGATATGATATTACACGTTAAGCTGGGTACAAAATAACAGTTATGTAAAACCAAAATGTGTCCACTCGTCAATCCTAGGTGATAATCCCCGACGGACGCAGCTCCCACGCTAGCTCCGTTAGCAACCCTGAGGATCATATCACCTTCCTTCAGCACTCTACGGTTTCTCAGTGCCTGCAAAGAATTGCAAATATGAGATCCTGATCCGGTATCCAATACCCAGGAAGTAGAGTTGATCGACAGACAATTCTCAATTACAAACACACCTGAAGTCGAAGCCACAGCTTGCTTCGGTTCCTGGTTCTTGGCGTTCCACGCCTTGCAATCCTTCTTCCAGTGCCCTTTCCTGTGACAATGGAAGCACTCATCCAGGCCAACTACCGGTGCTGTAAACTTTTTCTTTCCCTTCTTTCCCACCTTACTAACACCTCCTCTAGGTCTGGGTGCGGCCTTCTTCTTCCTTCCTTTGGCCCTAGCCTTGGACCCGGAAGAAGATGAACCGCCAACAAACATAGCGGGTGTTTCCCTTGCCTTCTGCAAGGTGCCCTCTGCACTCCTTAACATGTTCAGGAGTTCCGCAAGTTCAACTTCTTTTCCTTGAAGATTGAAGTTGAGGATAAACTGGGCGTAGGTGGGAGGAAGGGACTGGAGAACAAGGTCTGTATAGAGCTCATTATCCAAAGTTGTCCCAAGGTCTGCGAGCTCTTCTATATAGCCAATCATCTGTAGGACATGTTCACCTACTGATGACCCGACAGCCAACCTCGCTCGAAACAATTTCTTTGAGGTCTCGTATCTTGCTATACGAGATTGCTCTCCATAAAGTTCCTTTGTATGGAGAAATATGCCATCTAAGGACATATCCTCGTGCCTCCTCTGATGTTCATTGTTCATCGAGGCAAGCACGATGCACTTGGCTCTCGCGCAATCTAAATCCCAGGTTTTGCGGATTTCCTTATCCGCATCACTGGATTTGGGACCAGGGACAGCAGGTGCTGTAGCGGTGAGGATGTACCCCAATTTGTCGTAGGTCAAGGCCATCTTGACATTCCGCAGCCAATCTTTATAGTTTGGCCCCGTCAGTATATTTTTCTCTAAAATTAACTTAAGTCCAGTCATTTTCAGGGTCGCTGCAATTAGGAGAGAGAGAAGAAAACTCTTTAGCATGATGCTCTTGCAAGTTTAGAGTGGTTTTTAGTTTATCTAAACTGGATGGCTCCCACTGTTTCTCGAATCCTTCCTCAAACCATAAAAGAAGAATTAGCCAAGACTATTCTCACCGTACAATACTTGCTTAACCGTTCAGCCAGGCCGGTGTCGATACTTCGAGGGAGGTTTTCCAACGCTTTCGCGAAGTTCCTTAATTAAATAACCTCTTTTCTCTGGGGGCGTAACCCCGCTGACACTTTTCTGGACACCTACTAGGTTTATAGCATTGATCGTTAAGCGACGAATATCCTGATAAGTAGCATATACTCACAGTAGGATCGGGATCCAAATATCATCGTATGATAATGTTGAAGGAATCCTACCAACATTCATCAAACTCCAAATGGTATGCATCTCTTTGCAAATTTCAGTTTCTTTAGAAATTCCCGATATAAGTTTTTGCCCCATGCTCTTATGACCTTGGCTTTGGTCAAAATGTCATAAGTCACATGTCAAGTTCTACCCGTCATTATCTTGTCAATTTGAACCCATCCGTATATACCCCTGACTTTGGTCAAATGATAATACGACTGTCCCAAACTAACTCATCTATCTTATGCAACAAATGAAAACCCAGTAGCTACCAAACACTATGCCTTGACTTTGGCCAAAATGCATAGCTTGAATACTACTGAATACCCAAATGAAACGACGGAGGGCTACGACTGGTTTTGGCGAAACCATAAACGTAGTGAACTTGATATAACCGAAGGAACCTGATAGCTTTTAAAAGGAGTGGTTAAAGCTCCGCATTTAAAAATATCTGTTTTAAAAAATAACCGAGTGGTTTCTTTTAAATTGTTCCAACGATTTGAACTTTGGTTTGTTTTACTTTGCATTATAGATAATGCGTCCCATCATTAACCTATCATTGCAGAAAACAACGAAAATATAACGTCCTCTTATGCCATCCGCATTCGCCACGGGGTCCCGTCATCACCCGTTAGGTTACTTAACTAACGACAGAGCGGGGGCTGGGCTAGCGCGGGTGTAAAACATAAGTGACGTCTAAATAGCTATAATAAATATAGATATTTTATATTCGTCTGACGCAATGATATTCATTCCAGAACACAGATAAACAATATTGGATTTGCAAGCAATCTGTATTTCTTTTAAGCCTGCAAGAAAAGACAGATTACACAGTTGTGATGAATAGCCGTTTACCCCACCCTCGACCCCTACGGGTACGGCAAACTACCCACCCGGCAGTCTGTGTACCCCACCTTGGGTCAGTCCTAGGAGCAAAAACAGTAAAATGAAATAATACAACGGTGGCTACGACCGCAACCTGGAAGTGCCCCGCGAAAATAATATTACAACAAATTACATTTACAACAAATGAATTAATCAATAACCCATTGCAAACCCCGGCTATACACCACAACAGTCCAATACAGTTTATATGCACAAACAGATATAACCATTTCAGAAATGTGCAACCCCCTGCCAACCGACATACTAGCAGTTGGGGGAGGTTTACGAACACATTAAACAATCACAGATATAATCCAATACGCAAATACTGTACAATTCGATCGAATAAACAACATCAATATTGCTCTAAAATCTGCTCTGTTAAACAGTAACCTGAGCAATAATTAAATATTCCAGAAAACCCCAAATGTCACAGGGGACCCACACAAGAAAGACGAGTCCATGACTCGGCCAAAGCGCCGCGGAAGCGCGGCGGATCCCACCGATCCGCCGCGCTTCCGCGGCCGAGTTGCCGATTCATGGGCTCGAATTTCTTGGGTGTTCTCCTGGACTCCTTTCTAGCTCTCTGAACACACCAGAAAAATTTTAGGACTTCATTTTAAGTTCGACAGAAACTAAACAGAATTAGGGTTTTCCGGCTTCGTTTTTTCGTTCGAAATTCGTACAAATTTGCGATTAAGTTATTTAGTGTTTAGCGAGGCTCTGATACCACTGTAAGTCGATGTAGTACACCCCAGTACTTATGGGGAGGCGGAATTTTCAAAAACTATCAAGTTTAAACAACGAACATCGACTAACCGCTTGAATCGAAGCTAAACTCTAAAAAACCGTATTCTATGAGTTTCTTTTCATAAGTGATTAGGGATTATACCTAATGAAACCGGTCCTTCTTCTTTACGTCCTCCTTGGTTCTCCTCGGCCTTCTCTAGGTAGTAGACGATCCACCCGAGAGCGAAACTCCAAGCTAAACCTCTAACTTGAGGTAACTAATCAACTTTGATTGCTAATCAAAGATGAGAGGATGATATAGAGTGAAGGTTATGGATTGTTTAGTCTAACTAATCCTTTGATCTCAACACATGAGGATTAAGGATTAGGGTTAGAAGATGAGAGCTTGAGGAGAGAGAATGTGTGATATGATAATGAGAGAAGAGAGAGAGTGTATCATAATATTATGAAGCATTCTTATTATCAAATAATCAATAAAGGAAATGAATAAGCATGCTTCACAAAATATCTTGTGATGATTCATTAACATGAGTCATTAAGCAATAAATGTGCATTAATGAAGTGAATGAATCACCACTATGACTCACTCTCTTTCCAAAACAAACCTCCTTAGTCACATCTTCTAGAAGCTTCTCGAGTAATTACGAGAACGCCCCTCCGATCCGTAAAAATACGGAAAAACTTTAGACTGTAAAAATCCAATAACCGGATACCAGTAACTGGCTTAAACCAAAGCCGACTGGTAAAAACTGTCCGAAAGTCGTACGCGCGTAAACGCACGTATGCGCCCGAACCCTTTGTCGCAAAACCATGCAACCTCTATATCGTTTCGCCTGGAGTAGGAAACTCTCTGTGTGGGACTCTAGAGACTCGACTATTACGCTGGCAGTGGGTTTAACCACAGACCGCAAGCGGCACTAGCTGTACGTAACGGTCCCCAGGTAGTTGTCGATAAGAAGGCCGATGAGTAAACCCATCCGAACTCCTACTGAGTCTGATGTGACAATCTCCATACAGTCCGGTCCGTTCGTCCATGACTATCGCATATCGGGCCTAGGGGGGCGGCAAGCGTCAGTCCCCTAATAGCGGTATAAGTCGTGTCGGAGTGAAGCCCATTACACCCTGAGAAACTGCTGGAACCTACCAGCAAATCTCGCTTGCCCTGGCCAGGGACTTTGCGTAATGGCTCTCTGACACAGCACGATATCTACTCCCAATACCGGGAGGGACGAATCCTGTCTAACCGCCACTGCCTCCAAGTGCTCGGGACTGCACCCAACTGCCACCTGTTTGCACGACTCCTTTGAGCCGTGGTAGGGTAGCAATCTAAGAACAGTGGGACACACTCGAGGCGAAGTAGCAGTGTCAAGTCTGCGGACTACGCTGTACTCATGTCACCTGGGAACTGTTTACTGACGACTGGTATCAAACCAACCAACAGTTCCCTGTGAGTCCTGTTCGGTGTACTCGTAACCTAACGAGCACCTGTATACTATCTCCAGTACGACGTACTGATGGCTGTGGGACAGACCATCTCCCCAACTGGGATGAGAAGCGTACACACTAGTCTACTCCGGAGTATCGATGCTCTGTCTCGATAATCCAACGACCAGGGACCTGAATAAGGATGTGCTTGTAGACTACCCAGCCCCCACTAGTGTGACTGCCATCACAACGCTGGTAGCCAAGCAAGATCCTAAGAGCTCTATCAATACGTACACTCACATATTAAGATAGAAAAACTAAGTAGCATACTACCATGTTTAGCAAGACTGTTATATACATGTGAATATCCCAAGCTTCCATTAAGTAATATACAAGCTAGTATGATACAGTAATGGCCTTCTAGGGCATAAACACTAACAATCTCCCACTTGCACTAGGGCCATGTACTGGCATATCGTAGACCAATGATCTCGAGCAGCCTCTCGAACTGAATCTGAGGAAGGGCCTTTGTGAATGGATCAGCAATGTTCTCTTCTGAAGCAACTCTCCGAACCTCGATCTCCTGACGATCAATGATCTCCCTGATCAGGTGATACCGCCTCAAGATGTGTCTGGACTTCTGATGGGACCTTGGTTCCTTCGCTAAAGCTATAGCTCCGTTGTTGTCGCAATACAGAGGTATTGGATCAACTATGGTAGGAACCACCTGAAGTTCTGTTAGGAACTTCTTCATCCAGACTGCTTCTTTTGCGGCATCGCAAGCAGCTATATACTCCGCTTCCATCGTCGAGTCAGCAACGGTGTCCTGCTTGGAGCTCTTCCAGCACACCGCCCCTCCATTGAGGGTAAAGACATAACCCGACATGGACTTGGAATCGTCCTTATCACTCTGGAAGCCGGAATCAGCAAAGGCCTCCAACCTGAGGTCTTTTCCGCCGTAAACCAAGAACATCTCCTTAGTCCTCCTCAGGTACTTGAGAATGTTCTTTACTGCTATCCATTGTTTCTCCCCTGGGTTTGACTGATACCGGCTTACCACGCTCAGTGCATAAGCTACATCTGGTCTGGTACACAACATCGCATACATTATAGAGCCTACCGCAGAAGCGTAGGGTATAATAGACATGCGTTCCCTTTCCAAATCAGTCTTGGGAGACATCTCTTTGGAGAGGGTGATTCCGTGACAAGCCGGTAGATTACCGCGCTTAGAATCTTCCATACTGAATCTTTTCAGTACAGTGTCGATATACCTGGACTGCGAAAGTCCCAACATCCTCTTGGATCTATCACGATAGATCCGGATCCCCAGAATGTAAGAGGCATCACCCAGGTCTTTCATGGAGAACCTGTGTGACAAGAATCCTTCGACAGATTGTAGCATAGGAATGTCATTTCCTATCAATAGAATGTCATCCACGTACAAGACGAGGAATACGACACTTCTGGCCACGACTTTACTATATATGCACGGTTCATCTGGATTTTTGATAAAGTCATATTCTTTGACTGTCTCATCAAAACAGATGTTCCAACTCCGCGATGCCTGCTTTAGTCCATAAATGGACTTAAGCAGCTTGCATACTTTCCCGCTGCTCCCACTCTGATTGAAACCCTCTGGCTGATCCATATAGACGCTCTCTTCTAAATTTCCATTCAGAAAAGCCGTCTTTACGTCCATCTGCCAGATTTCATAATCATGGAAGGCAGCAATAGCAAGAAGGACCCGAATGGATTTGAGCATAGCCACTGGAGAAAAGGTTTCGTCATAGTCCAAACCAGGTCTTTGACGAAAACCCTTTGCAACAAGTCTAGCCTTATAGGTTTCCACCTGTCCATCTACACCAATCTTTTTCTTGAAGATCCATTTGCATCCTATGGGTTTTACCCCATCTGGAGCAAAGTCCAAAGTCCATACTTTGTTGGTGTACATGGACTCCATTTCGGTCCGCATTGCATCTAGCCATCGTACCGAGTCGCCGCTCTGGATGGCCTGCTGGAAGTCAGTAGGTTCATCATCATCTATGATGCAATCCTCTCTATCCCCGTCTATGAGAAAACCGTAGTATCTCTCAGGCGGACGAGACGGCCTACTACTCCTGCGGAGGGGTGCGGGAATGTTCAGTTCTTCTTGAACCTCTGGTTCTACCAAAATTTCAGTAGCAGCTTGTGGTTCTGGAATTTCTTCCAGTTCTATTTCGCTCCCACTAATTTCCTTTTCTAAAAACTGATTTTCCAGAAAATGGGCATTACGAGAAACAAAAACCTTTTGTTCCTCTGCGTAATAGAAATAATATCCCTTGGAGTTCTTTGGATATCCCACAAACATACATTTTACTGATCGTGCCTCGAGCTTGTCCACATGCTGCTTTTTAACAAAAGCTGGACATCCCCAAATCTTCATATGCTGAAGATGGGGTTTCTTCCCAGTCCACATCTGATATGGAGTGGTAGGCACAGTCTTGGTAGGAGCTCTGTTCAGAAGATATGCCGCTGATTCAAGCGCATAACCCCAGAAAGATCGCGGTAACTCAGCATTACTCATCATGGATCGTACCATATCCAATAGGGTTCGATTCCGTCTCTCCGATACACCGTTATGCTGTGGAGTGTACGGAGGAGTAAGCTGAGAGAGAATTCCTTTCTCTTTTAGGTAACCTAGGAACTCGGCACTTAAGTATTCTCCACCTCGATCAGATCTAAGTGTCTTTATACTTTTGCCGGTTTGGTTTTCTACTTCATTCTTATACTCTTGGAATTTCTCAAAAGCCTCGGATTTATGTTTCATCAGATAAATGAATCCGTATCTTGAGTAATCATCCGTGAAAGTAATGAAATAGGAAAAACCACCTCTCGCATGTGTAGACATTGGACCGCATACATCACTGTGTATGAGTCCTAAGAGCTCGCTCGCTCTTACTCCTTGTCCAGTGAATGGAGTCTTTGTCATCTTTCCTTTGAGACAGGATTGACAAGTGTCATAGGTTTGATATTCGAACGTGTCCAAATATCCTTCTCTATGCAACTTAGTCAACCTTCTCTCATTGATGTGACCCAGTCTACAATGCCATAAGAAAGCTTTATTTAAATCTGGAGACTTTCTTTTTAGTGTGTTCTGGACATTGAAAATTTGGAGTTGGTTTAACACATATATGCCGTTATTTAGAGTATCGGACCCAATCAAACCATGATTAAGGTGGATGTTGACAACATCTCTTACAAACGTGAAATCATAACCTTTATTTGATAACAAGGAAACTGATATGATATTACACGTTAAGCTGGGTACAAAATAACAGTTATGTAAAACCAAAATGTGTCCACTCGTCAATCCTAGGTGATAATCCCCGACGGACGCAGCTCCCACGCTAGCTCCGTTAGCAACCCTGAGGATCATATCACCTTCCTTCAGCACTCTACGGTTTCTCAGTGCCTGCAAAGAATTGCAAATATGAGATCCTGATCCGGTATCCAATACCCAGGAAGTAGAGTTGATCGACAGACAATTCTCAATTACAAACACACCTGAAGTCGAAGCCACAGCTTGCTTCGGTTCCTGGTTCTTGGCGTTCCACGCCTTGCAATCCTTCTTCCAGTGCCCTTTCCTGTGACAATGGAAGCACTCATCCAGGCCAACTACCGGTGCTGTAAACTTTTTCTTTCCCTTCTTTCCCACCTTACTAACACCTCCTCTAGGTCTGGGTGCGGCCTTCTTCTTCCTTCCTTTGGCCCTAGCCTTGGACCCGGAAGAAGATGAACCGCCAACAAACATAGCGGGTGTTTCCCTTGCCTTCTGCAAGGTGCCCTCTGCACTCCTTAACATGTTCAGGAGTTCCGCAAGTTCAACTTCTTTTCCTTGAAGATTGAAGTTGAGGATAAACTGGGCGTAGGTGGGAGGAAGGGACTGGAGAACAAGGTCTGTATAGAGCTCATTATCCAAAGTTGTCCCAAGGTCTGCGAGCTCTTCTATATAGCCAATCATCTGTAGGACATGTTCACCTACTGATGACCCGACAGCCAACCTCGCTCGAAACAATTTCTTTGAGGTCTCGTATCTTGCTATACGAGATTGCTCTCCATAAAGTTCCTTTGTATGGAGAAATATGCCATCTAAGGACATATCCTCGTGCCTCCTCTGATGTTCATTGTTCATCGAGGCAAGCACGATGCACTTGGCTCTCGCGCAATCTAAATCCCAGGTTTTGCGGATTTCCTTATCCGCATCACTGGATTTGGGACCAGGGACAGCAGGTGCTGTAGCGGTGAGGATGTACCCCAATTTGTCGTAGGTCAAGGCCATCTTGACATTCCGCAGCCAATCTTTATAGTTTGGCCCCGTCAGTATATTTTTCTCTAAAATTAACTTAAGTCCAGTCATTTTCAGGGTCGCTGCAATTAGGAGAGAGAGAAGAAAACTCTTTAGCATGATGCTCTTGCAAGTTTAGAGTGGTTTTTAGTTTATCTAAACTGGATGGCTCCCACTGTTTCTCGAATCCTTCCTCAAACCATAAAAGAAGAATTAGCCAAGACTATTCTCACCGTATAATACTTGCTTAACCGTTCAGCCAGGCCGGTGTCGATACTTCGAGGGAGGTTTTCCAACGCTTTCGCGAAGTTCCTTAATTAAATAACCTCTTTTCTCTGGGGGCGTAACCCCGCTGACACTTTTCTGGACACCTACTAGGTTTATAGCATTGATCGTTAAGCGACGAATATCCTGATAAGTAGCATATACTCACAGTAGGATCGGGATCCAAATATCATCGTATGATAATGTTGAAGGAATCCTACCAACATTCATCAAACTCCAAATGGTATGCATCTCTTTGCAAATTTCAGTTTCTTTAGAAATTCCCGATATAAGTTTTTGCCCCATGCTCTTATGACCTTGGCTTTGGTCAAAATGTCATAAGTCACATGTCAAGTTCTACCCGTCATTATCTTGTCAATTTGAACCCATCCGTATATACCCCTGACTTTGGTCAAATGATAATACGACTGTCCCAAACTAACTCATCTATCTTATGCAACAAATGAAAACCCAGTAGCTACCAAACACTATGCCTTGACTTTGGCCAAAATGCATAGCTTGAATACTACTGAATACCCAAATGAAACGACGGAGGGCTACGACTGGTTTTGGCGAAACCATAAACGTAGTGAACTTGATATAACCGAAGGAACCTGATAGCTTTTAAAAGGAGTGGTTAAAGCTCCGCATTTAAAAATATCTGTTTTAAAAAATAACCGAGTGGTTTCTTTTAAATTGTTCCAACGATTTGAACTTTGGTTTGTTTTACTTTGCATTATAGATAATGCGTCCCATCATTAACCTATCATTGCAGAAAACAACGAAAATATAACGTCCTCTTATGCCATCCGCATTCGCCACGGGGTCCCGTCATCACCCGTTAGGTTACTTAACTAACGACAGAGCGGGGGCTGGGCTAGCGCGGGTGTAAAACATAAGTGACGTCTAAATAGCTATAATAAATATAGATATTTTACATTCGTCTGACGCAATGATATTCATTCCAGAACACAGATAAACAATATTGGATTTGCAAGCAATCTGTATTTCTTTTGAGCCTGCAAGAAAAGACAGATTACACAGTTGTGATGAATAGCCGTTTACCCCACCCTCGACCCCTACGGGTACGGCAAACTACCCACCCGGCAGTCTGTGTACCCCACCTTGGGTCAGTCCTAGGAGCAAAAACAGTAAAATGAAATAATACAACGGTGGCTACGACCGCAACCTGGAAGTGCCCCGCGAAAATAATATTACAACAAATTACATTTACAACAAATGAATTAATCAATAACCCATTGCAAACCCCGGCTATACACCACAACAGTCCAATACAGTTTATATGCACAAACAGATATAACCATTTCAGAAATGTGCAACCCCCTGCCAACCGACATACTAGCAGTTGGGGGAGGTTTACGAACACATTAAACAATCACAGATATAATCCAATACGCAAATACTGTACAATTCGATCGAATAAACAACATCAATATTGCTCTAAAATCTGCTCTGTTAAACAGTAACCTGAGCAATAATTAAATATTCCAGAAAACCCCAAATGTCACAGGGGACCCACACAAGAAAGACGAGTCCATGACTCGGCCAAAGCGCCGCGGAAGCGCGGCGGATCCCACCGATCCGCCGCGCTTCCGCGGCCGAGTTGCCGATTCATGGGCTCGAATTTCTTGGGTGTTCTCCTGGACTCCTTTCTAGCTCTCTGAACACCCCAGAAAAATTTTAGGACTTCATTTTAAGTTCGACAGAAACTAAACAGAATTAGGGTTTTCCGGCTTCGTTTTTTCGTTCGAAATTCGTACAAATTTGCGATTAAGTTATTTAGTGTTTAGCGAGGCTCTGATACCACTGTAAGTCGATGTAGTACACCCCAGTACTTATGGGGAGGCGGAATTTTCAAAAACTATCAAGTTTAAACAACGAACATCGACTAACCGCTTGAATCGAAGCTAAACTCTAAAAAACCGTATTCTATGAGTTTCTTTTCATAAGTGATTAGGGATTATACCTAATGAAACCGGTCCTTCTTCTTTACGTCCTCCTTGGTTCTCCTCGGCCTTCTCTAGGTAGTAGACGATCCACCCGAGAGCGAAACTCCAAGCTAAACCTCTAACTTGAGGTAACTAATCAACTTTGATTGCTAATCAAAGATGAGAGGATGATATAGAGTGAAGGTTATGGATTGTTTAGTCTAACTAATCCTTTGATCTCAACACATGAGGATTAAGGATTAGGGTTAGAAGATGAGAGCTTGAGGAGAGAGAATGTGTGATATGATAATGAGAGAAGAGAGAGAGTGTATCATAATATTATGAAGCATTCTTATTATCAAATAATCAATAAAGGAAATGAATAAGCATGCTTCACAAAATATCTTGTGATGATTCATTAACATGAGTCATTAAGCAATAAATGTGCATTAATGAAGTGAATGAATCACCACTATGACTCACTCTCTTTCCAAAACAAACCTCCTTAGTCACATCTTCTAGAAGCTTCTCGAGTAATTACGAGAACGCCCCTCCGATCCGTAAAAATACGGAAAAACTTTAGACTGTAAAAATCCAATAACCGGATACCAGTAACTGGCTTAAACCAAAGCCGACTGGTAAAAACTGTCCGAAAGTCGTACGCGCGTAAACGCACGTATGCGCCCGAACCCTTTGTCGCAAAACCATGCAACCTCTATATCGTTTCGCCTGGAGTAGGAAACTCTCTGTGTGGGACTCTAGAGACTCGACTATTACGCTGGCAGTGGGTTTAACCACAGACCGCAAGCGGCACTAGCTGTACGTAACGGTCCCCAGGTAGTTGTCGATAAGAAGGCCGATGAGTAAACCCATCCGAACTCCTACTGAGTCTGATGTGACAATCTCCATACAGTCCGGTCCGTTCGTCCATGACTATCGCATATCGGGCCTAGGGGGGCGGCAAGCGTCAGTCCCCTAATAGCGGTATAAGTCGTGTCGGAGTGAAGCCCATTACACCCTGAGAAACTGCTGGAACCTACCAGCAAATCTCGCTTGCCCTGGCCAGGGACTTTGCGTAATGGCTCTCTGACACAGCACGATATCTACTCCCAATACCGGGAGGGACGAATCCTGTCTAACCGCCACTGCCTCCAAGTGCTCGGGACTGCACCCAACTGCCACCTGTTTGCACGACTCCTTTGAGCCGTGGTAGGGTAGCAATCTAAGAACAGTGGGACACACTCGAGGCGAAGTAGCAGTGTCAAGTCTGCGGACTACGCTGTACTCATGTCACCTGGGAACTGTTTACTGACGACTGGTATCAAACCAACCAACAGTTCCCTGTGAGTCCTGTCCGGTGTACTCGTAACCTAACGAGCACCTGTATACTATCTCCAGTACGACGTACTGATGGCTGTGGGACAGACCATCTCCCCAACTGGGATGAGAAGCGTACACACTAGTCTACTCCGGAGTATCGATGCTCTGTCTCGATAATCCAACGACCAGGGACCTGAATAAGGATGTGCTTGTAGACTACCCAGCCCCCACTAGTGTGACTGCCATCACAACGCTGGTAGCCAAGCAAGATCCTAAGAGCTCTATCAATACGTACACTCACATATTAAGATAGAAAAACTAAGTAGCATACTACCATGTTTAGCAAGACTGTTATATACATGTGAATATCCCAAGCTTCCATTAAGTAATATACAAGCTAGTATGATACAGTAATGGCCTTCTAGGGCATAAACACTAACAATCTCCCACTTGCACTAGGGCCATGTACTGGCATATCGTAGACCAATGATCTCGAGCAGCCTCTCGAACTGAATCTAAGGAAGGGCCTTTGTGAATGGATCAGCAATGTTCTCTTCTGAAGCAACTCTCCGAACCTCGATCTCCTGACGATCAATGATCTCCCTGATCAGGTGATACCGCCTCAAGATGTGTCTGGACTTCTGATGGGACCTTGGTTCCTTCGCTAAAGCTATAGCTCCGTTGTTGTCGCAATACAGAGGTATTGGATCAACTATGGTAGGAACCACCTGAAGTTCTGTTAGGAACTTCTTCATCCAGACTGCTTCTTTTGCGGCATCGCAAGCAGCTATATACTCCGCTTCCATCGTCGAGTCAGCAACGGTGTCCTGCTTGGAGCTCTTCCAGCACACCGCCCCTCCATTGAGGGTAAAGACATAACCCGACATGGACTTGGAATCGTCCTTATCACTCTGGAAGCCGGAATCAGCAAAGGCCTCCAACCTGAGGTCTTTTCCGCCGTAAACCAAGAACATCTCCTTAGTCCTCCTCAGGTACTTGAGAATGTTCTTTACTGCTATCCAGTGTTTCTCCCCTGGGTTTGACTGATACCGGCTTACCACGCTCAGTGCATAAGCTACATCTGGTCTGGTACACAACATCGCATACATTATAGAGCCTACCGCAGAAGCGTAGGGTATAATAGACATGCGTTCCCTTTCCAAATCAGTCTTGGGAGACATCTCTTTGGAGAGGGTGATTCCGTGACAAGCCGGTAGATTACCGCGCTTAGAATCTTCCATACTGAATCTTTTCAGTACAGTGTCGATATACCTGGACTGCGAAAGTCCCAACATCCTCTTGGATCTATCACGATAGATCCGGATCCCCAGAATGTAAGAGGCATCACCCAGGTCTTTCATGGAGAACCTGTGTGACAAGAATCCTTTGACAGATTGTAGCATAGGAATGTCATTTCCTATCAATAGAATGTCATCCACGTACAAGACGAGGAATACGACACTTCTGGCCACGACTTTACTATATATGCACGGTTCATCTGGATTTTTGATAAAGTCATATTCTTTGACTGTCTCATCAAAACAGATGTTCCAACTCCGCGATGCCTGCTTTAGTCCATAAATGGACTTAAGCAGCTTGCATACTTTCCCGCTGCTCCCACTCTGATTGAAACCCTCTGGCTGATCCATATAGACGCTCTCTTCTAAATTTCCATTCAGAAAAGCCGTCTTTACGTCCATCTGCCAGATTTCATAATCATGGAAGGCAGCAATAGCAAGAAGGACCCGAATGGATTTGAGCATAGCCACTGGAGAAAAGGTTTCGTCATAGTCCAAACCAGGTCTTTGACGAAAACCCTTTGCAACAAGTCTAGCCTTATAGGTTTCCACCTGTCCATCTACACCAATCTTTTTCTTGAAGATCCATTTGCATCCTATGGGTTTTACCCCATCTGGAGCAAAGTCCAAAGTCCATACTTTGTTGGTGTACATGGACTCCATTTCGGTCCGCATTGCATCTAGCCATCGTACCGAGTCGCCGCTCTGGATGGCCTGCTGGAAGTCAGTAGGTTCATCATCATCTATGATGCAATCCTCTCTATCCCCGTCTATGAGAAAACCGTAGTATCTCTCAGGCGGACGAGACGGCCTACTACTCCTGCGGAGGGGTGCGGGAATGTTCAGTTCTTCTTGAACCTCTGGTTCTACCAAAATTTCAGTAGCAGCTTGTGGTTCTGGAATTTCTTCCAGTTCTATTTCGCTCCCACTAATTTCCTTTTCTAAAAACTGATTTTCCAGAAAATGGGCATTACGAGAAACAAAAACCTTTTGTTCCTCTGCGTAATAGAAATAATATCCCTTGGAGTTATTTGGATATCCCACAAACATACATTTTACTGATCGTGCCTCGAGCTTGTCCACATGCTGCTTTTTAACAAAAGCTGGACATCCCCAAATCTTCATATGCTGAAGATGGGGTTTCTTCCCAGTCCACATCTGATATGGAGTGGTAGGCACAGTCTTGGTAGGAGCTCTGTTCAGAAGATATGCCGCTGATTCAAGCGCATAACCCCAGAAAGATCGCGGTAACTCAGCATTACTCATCATGGATCGTACCATATCCAATAGGGTTCGATTCCGTCTCTCCGATACACCGTTATGCTGTGGAGTGTACGGAGGAGTAAGCTGAGAGAGAATTCCTTTCTCTTTTAGGTTACCTAGGAACTCGGCACTTAAGTATTCTCCACCTCGATCAGATCTAAGTGTCTTTATACTTTTGCCGGTTTGGTTTTCTACTTCATTCTTATACTCTTGGAATTTCTCAAAAGCCTCGGATTTATGTTTCATCAGATAAATGAATCCGTATCTTGAGTAATCATCCGTGAAAGTAATGAAATAGGAAAAACCACCTCTCGCATGTGTAGACATTGGACCGCATACATCACTGTGTATGAGTCCTAAGAGCTCGCTCGCTCTTACTCCTTGTCCAGTGAATGGAGTCTTTGTCATCTTTCCTTTGAGACAGGATTGACAAGTGTCATAGGTTTGATATTCGAACGTGTCCAAATATCCTTCTCTATGCAACTTAGTCAACCTTCTCTCATTGATGTGACCCAGTCTACAATGCCATAAGAAAGCTTTATTTAAATCTGGAGACTTTCTTTTTAGTGTGTTCTGGACATTGAAAATTTGGAGTTGGTTTAACACATATATGCCGTTATTTAGAGTACCGGACCCAATCAAACCATGATTAAGGTGGATGTTGACAACATCTCTTACAAACGTGAAATCATAACCTTTATTTGATAACAAGGAAACTGATATGATATTACACGTTAAGCTGGGTACAAAATAACAGTTATGTAAAACCAAAATGTGTCCACTCGTCAATCCTAGGTGATAATCCCCGACGGACGCAGCTCCCACGCTAGCTCCGTTAGCAACCCTGAGGATCATATCACCTTCCTTCAGCACTCTACGGTTTCTCAGTGCCTGCAAAGAATTGCAAATATGAGATCCTGATCCGGTATCCAATACCCAGGAAGTAGAGTTGATCGACAGACAATTCTCAATTACAAACACACCTGAAGTCGAAGCCACAGCTTGCTTCGGTTCCTGGTTCTTGGCGTTCCACGCCTTGCAATCCTTCTTCCAGTGCCCTTTCCTGTGACAATGGAAGCACTCATCCAGGCCAACTACCGGTGCTGTAAACTTTTTCTTTCCCTTCTTTCCCACCTTACTAACACCTCCTCTAGGTCTGGGTGCGGCCTTCTTCTTCCTTCCTTTGGCCCTAGCCTTGGACCCGGAAGAAGATGAACCGCCAACAAACATAGCGGGTGTTTCCCTTGCCTTCTGCAAGGTGCCCTCTGCACTCCTTAACATGTTCAGGAGTTCCGCAAGTTCAACTTCTTTTCCTTGAAGATTGAAGTTGAGGATAAACTGGGCGTAGGTGGGAGGAAGGGACTGGAGAACAAGGTCTGTATAGAGCTCATTATCCAAAGTTGTCCCAAGGTCTGCGAGCTCTTCTATATAGCCAATCATCTGTAGGACATGTTCACCTACTGATGACCCGACAGCCAACCTCGCTCGAAACAATTTCTTTGAGGTCTCGTATCTTGCTATACGAGATTGCTCTCCATAAAGTTCCTTTGTATGGAGAAATATGCCATCTAAGGACATATCCTCGTGCCTCCTCTGATGTTCATTGTTCATCGAGGCAAGCACGATGCACTTGGCTCTCGCGCAATCTAAATCCCAGGTTTTGCGGATTTCCTTATCCGCATCACTGGATTTGGGACCAGGGACAGCAGGTGCTGTAGCGGTGAGGATGTACCCCAATTTGTCGTAGGTCAAGGCCATCTTGACATTCCGCAGCCAATCTTTATAGTTTGGCCCCGTCAGTATATTTTTCTCTAAAATTAACTTAAGTCCAGTCATTTTCAGGGTCGCTGCAATTAGGAGAGAGAGAAGAAAACTCTTTAGCATGATGCTCTTGCAAGTTTAGAGTGGTTTTTAGTTTATCTAAACTGGATGGCTCCCACTGTTTCTCGAATCCTTCCTCAAACCATAAAAGAAGAATTAGCCAAGACTATTCTCACCGTATAATACTTGCTTAACCGTTCAGCCAGGCCGGTGTCGATACTTCGAGGGAGGTTTTCCAACGCTTTCGCGAAGTTCCTTAATTAAATAACCTCTTTTCTCTGGGGGCGTAACCCCGCTGACACTTTTCTGGACACCTACTAGGTTTATAGCATTGATCGTTAAGCGACGAATATCCTGATAAGTAGCATATACTCACAGTAGGATCGGGATCCAAATATCATCGTATGATAATGTTGAAGGAATCCTACCAACATTCATCAAACTCCAAATGGTATGCATCTCTTTGCAAATTTCAGTTTCTTTAGAAATTCCCGATATAAGTTTTTGCCCCATGCTCTTATGACCTTGGCTTTGGTCAAAATGTCATAAGTCACATGTCAAGTTCTACCCGTCATTATCTTGTCAATTTGAACCCATCCGTATATACCCCTGACTTTGGTCAAATGATAATACGACTGTCCCAAACTAACTCATCTATCTTATGCAACAAATGAAAACCCAGTAGCTACCAAACACTATGCCTTGACTTTGGCCAAAATGCATAGCTTGAATACTACTGAATACCCAAATGAAACGACGGAGGGCTACGACTGGTTTTGGCGAAACCATAAACGTAGTGAACTTGATATAACCGAAGGAACCTGATAGCTTTTAAAAGGAGTGGTTAAAGCTCCGCATTTAAAAATATCTGTTTTAAAAAATAACCGAGTGGTTTCTTTTAAATTGTTCCAACGATTTGAACTTTGGTTTGTTTTACTTTGCAATATAGATAATGCGTCCCATCATTAACCTATCATTGCAGAAAACAACGAAAATATAACGTCCTCTTATGCCATCCGCATTCGCCACGGGGTCCCGTCATCACCCGTTAGGTTACTTAACTAACGACAGAGCGGGGGCTGGGCTAGCGCGGGTGTAAAACATAAGTGACGTCTAAATAGCTATAATAAATATAGATATTTTACATTCGTCTGACGCAATGATATTCATTCCAGAACACAGATAAACAATATTGGATTTGCAAGCAATCTGTATTTCTTTTGAGCCTGCAAGAAAAGACAGATTACACAGTTGTGATGAATAGCCGTTTACCCCACCCTCGACCCCTACGGGTACGGCAAACTACCCACCCGGCAGTCTGTGTACCCCACCTTGGGTCAGTCCTAGGAGCAAAAACAGTAAAATGAAATAATACAACGGTGGCTACGACCGCAACCTGGAAGTGCCCCGCGAAAATAATATTACAACAAATTACATTTACAACAAATGAATTAATCAATAACCCATTGCAAACCCCGGCTATACACCACAACAGTCCAATACAGTTTATATGCACAAACAGATATAACCATTTCAGAAATGTGCAACCCCCTGCCAACCGACATACTAGCAGTTGGGGGAGGTTTACGAACACATTAAACAATCACAGATATAATCCAATACGCAAATACTGTACAATTCGATCGAATAAACAACATCAATATTGCTCTAAAATCTGCTCTGTTAAACAGTAACCTGAGCAATAATTAAATATTCCAGAAAACCCCAAATGTCACAGGGGACCCACACAAGAAAGACGAGTCCATGACTCGGCCAAAGCGCCGCGGAAGCGCGGCGGATCCCACCGATCCGCCGCGCTTCCGCGGCCGAGTTGCCGATTCATGGGCTCGAATTTCTTGGGTGTTCTCCTGGACTCCTTTCTAGCTCTCTGAACACACCAGAAAAATTTTAGGACTTCATTTTAAGTTCGACAGAAACTAAACAGAATTAGGGTTTTCCGGCTTCGTTTTTTCGTTCGAAATTCGTACAAATTTGCGATTAAGTTATTTAGTGTTTAGCGAGGCTCTGATACCACTGTAAGTCGATGTAGTACACCCCAGTACTTATGGGGAGGCGGAATTTTCAAAAACTATCAAGTTTAAACAACGAACATCGACTAACCGCTTGAATCGAAGCTAAACTCTAAAAAACCGTATTCTATGAGTTTCTTTTCATAAGTGATTAGGGATTATACCTAATGAAACCGGTCCTTCTTCTTTACGTCCTCCTTGGTTCTCCTCGGCCTTCTCTAGGTAGTAGACGATCCACCCGAGAGCGAAACTCCAAGCTAAACCTCTAACTTGAGGTAACTAATCAACTTTGATTGCTAATCAAAGATGAGAGGATGATATAGAGTGAAGGTTATGGATTGTTTAGTCTAACTAATCCTTTGATCTCAACACATGAGGATTAAGGATTAGGGTTAGAAGATGAGAGCTTGAGGAGAGAGAATGTGTGATATGATAATGAGAGAAGAGAGAGAGTGTATCATAATATTATGAAGCATTCTTATTATCAAATAATCAATAAAGGAAATGAATAAGCATGCTTCACAAAATATCTTGTGATGATTCATTAACATGAGTCATTAAGCAATAAATGTGCATTAATGAAGTGAATGAATCACCACTATGACTCACTCTCTTTCCAAAACAAACCTCCTTAGTCACATCTTCTAGAAGCTTCTCGAGTAATTACGAGAACGCCCCTCCGATCCGTAAAAATACGGAAAAACTTTAGACTGTAAAAATCCAATAACCGGATACCAGTAACTGGCTTAAACCAAAGCCGACTGGTAAAAACTGTCCGAAAGTCGTACGCGCGTAAACGCACGTATGCGTCCGAACCCTTTGTCGCAAAACCATGCAACCTCTATATCGTTTCGCCTGGAGTAGGAAACTCTCTGTGTGGGACTCTAGAGACTCGACTATTACGCTGGCAGTGGGTTTAACCACAGACCGCAAGCGGCACTAGCTGTACGTAACGGTCCCCAGGTAGTTGTCGATAAGAAGGCCGATGAGTAAACCCATCCGAACTCCTACTGAGTCTGATGTGACAATCTCCATACAGTCCGGTCCGTTCGTCCATGACTATCGCATATCGGGCCTAGGGGGGCGGCAAGCGTCAGTCCCCTAATAGCGGTATAAGTCGTGTCGGAGTGAAGCCCATTACACCCTGAGAAACTGCTGGAACCTACCAGCAAATCTCGCTTGCCCTGGCCAGGGACTTTGCGTAATGGCTCTCTGACACAGCACGATATCTACTCCCAATACCGGGAGGGACGAATCCTGTCTAACCGCCACTGCCTCCAAGTGCTCGGGACTGCACCCAACTGCCACCTGTTTGCACGACTCCTTTGAGCCGTGGTAGGGTAGCAATCTAAGAACAGTGGGACACACTCGAGGCGAAGTAGCAGTGTCAAGTCTGCGGACTACGCTGTACTCATGTCACCTGGGAACTGTTTACTGACGACTGGTATCAAACCAACCAACAGTTCCCTGTGAGTCCTGTCCGGTGTACCCGTAACCTAACGAGCACCTGTATACTATCTCCAGTACGACGTACTGATGGCTGTGGGACAGACCATCTCCCCAACTGGGATGAGAAGCGTACACACTAGTCTACTCCGGAGTATCGATGCTCTGTCTCGATAATCCAACGACCAGGGACCTGAATAAGGATGTGCTTGTAGACTACCCAGCCCCCACTAGTGTGACTGCCATCACAACGCTGGTAGCCAAGCAAGATCCTAAGAGCTCTATCAATACGTACACTCACATATTAAGATAGAAAAACCAAGTAGCATACTACCATGTTTAGCAAGACTGTTATATACATGTGAATATCCCAAGCTTCCATTAAGTAATATACAAGCTAGTATGATACAGTAATGGCCTTCTAGGGCATAAACACTAACAGGCGTGACGTCGGGAGCGTAACGGCCGGCGTGATTCTCGCGCCTGCCCTGCCTGCTGCCACCGCTATAAAGACCCCTTCTTCAGACGGTCCAAGTAATCCATTTTTACTCCACTAAGCCGTTACTCTTCTTGAATTTCCTCTCTAACTTGACCGTCGGAGGGTCCTCGGTGGTACAACCATCCTGGGACTTCCTTGCAGGTTGCTTGGCGCAGACAGCCTCAAACCCATTGAGATCCACACGCTTCAGGAGCCAGCCTCTAGATCAAATCTCAGTCGTCCATCGCCGCCATCAGTAGATCAACGGAAGGTAACATCTTGACGCGCGAATCCGACCCGCGTCAGCTGGCGCCGTCTGTGGGAAACCTTGATTCCACAAAAACAAAAGTTCATCTTCCGATCTTAATCTAATAGAGAGCGATCATCACGACGATCCCAGCACCAGCCGCCGCCTCTCCCTCAACGGAGGCGCGGAAGAACCTCCTCCGCCGAATGCAATCAACGCCCTTGCCGGCCGGATAGACCGACTCGCGTCTGTCGTGGAGGCGCTCATCCGCTTCCAAACGGCAAGGAAAGATCCCTAGGTCGCCGGTCCTCTGCCTCGGGACCAGGACCCCTACCGAGGAAGATAAGGCTCCGCTCGTGCAGGCACGGCCGATCTTCTCCTCACCATTTCCAACAGCCGCAGGTCCCCCGGGCCGACGTGTTCAATAACCCGGTGGGCACCGCATCGTTTTGCCCCGAGGTCTCACGCCAGACAGTTTCGCCCCGAGTCTCGTCGCACCCCTGTCCATCCCGAGACGGTAGTGGTCAGCTCGCCTGTTCGCAGGCATAACCTGCACCCCCTCCCTCGACGGGGTCGCGCACGCGAGACTCTCCCCGGCCGCTCAAAAACAACCCTACTGGGGGCGTGAGGAACCTCACCGAAAAGAACCGAGGCTCGTCAAAAATCATGGTCATGGCGGCGGGGGGTACGTCAAGTACCTATGAGACTCAGCACCCCACGCCAGCCCCGGAGGCCAACAGCCGTCTGAGGAAGAAGGCCAGGGAGACCGAGCCGATCACTTTTGACGACGGGGACTTTCACGGCATATCCCTGCCCCACAACGACCCCCTAGTGATTATGGCTCGGGTCTATCAATACGAGGTGCACAGGATCCTGGTCGACTCGGGAAGCTCGGCAGACATTCTCTTCCACAACTACTTTCTGCGCATGGGGCTCACCGCGGCAGACCTGATACCGGCCTCCCATATCCTTTCAGGATTTACCAACCACTCCATTCCGGCGGAAGGGGTGATCACCCTGCAGTTCAACATCGGGGAGCCCGGCCGTACGCGGACAGTACCGGTAGAGTTCATCATAGCGAAAATTCCGTCGGCCTACAACATCCTCCTCGGCCGCCCCATGCTGAACTCCCTCCGGGCCCAGATCTCGACCTACCACCTGGCGATGAAGATCCTTCTCGACCAGGGCGGGATAGGTCGTGTCTATGAAGACCAGCGAATTGCAAAGGTTTGCTTCACCACATCATCTTCATCAGAGAGGCCGGTCGATGACGTCGAAGGTTAGGGTGACATCAAGAGCTCTTTAGACACTTGAGACGAGCAAAAAGAGGTCCGAGATACCCCGGTGGAGCCTCTGACAGAGGTCCCCCTCGTAGAAGGGGACGACGAAAAACTCGTTCAGATCGGGTCGCTTCTGACTAGAACTCAACGAGATGACCTGGTTCATTTCCTCATAAACAACTTCGACGTGTTTGCTTGGGCGCCTGCTGACATGCCTGGGATCGACCCCAAAGTTATATCTCACAAGCTCGGGGTAGATCCTACGGTCCGACCCATCAGACAGAAGAAGCGAAGCTTCGTCCCGGTCAAACAGAAGGCTATCGAGGACGAGGTAGATCGGCTCCTCGCCGCCAACTTCATTCGGAATGTGCCCTATTCGGAGTGGTTAGCGAACGTAGTCCTGGTCGAGAAGTCAAGAGGGAAGTAGCGCATGTGCGTCGACTTCACCGATCTCAACAAGGCCTGCCCCAAAGACAGCTACCCCCTACCTCGGATAGATTAGCTCGTTGATAGCTCAGCGGGCCACAAGCTATTGATCTTCATGGATGCCTTCCTTGGCTACAATCAGATCCGTATGAATCCAGCAGACGAAGATCTCACCGCATTCACAATGGACCGGGGGTATACTGCTATAAGGTGATGCCCTTCAGCCTCAAGAACGCCGGGGCTATGTACCAATGGTTGGTCAACCGCATGTTCAAGCCACAGATCGGAAGAAACATGGAAGTTTACGTCGACGATATGCTCGTCAAATCAGTCTCGTCAACCGACCACGCCAAGGACCTGGGCGAGGCCTTCGAGGTACTCTGCAAGTTCAAGATGAAGCTAAACCCCGCCAAATGCGCATTCGGGGTCACCGGGGGAAAGTTCCTCGGTTTCATGGTCACCCACCGTGGGATCGATGCTAACCCGGAAAAAATTGACGCTATCCTCAACATGACCGCGCCCAAGACCAACGTCAAGATCATGCGACTGACGGGGCGGGTAGCCTCTCTGAGCCGCTTCATGTCGAGGTCTGGGGAAAAGTGCATCCCATTCTTCAAAGCCCTAAGGAAAATCCCGAGGTTCGAGTGGTCAGAAGAGTGCCAGACCGCCTTTGACCAATTAAAAAGGCACCTTGCGACGCCGTCGCTGCTCACCCGACCAGTTGAAGGAGACGAGCTGTCACTTTATCTGGCGGTATCCGACCAAGCAGCGGGCTCAGTGCTTGTTCGAGAGGCCGACGGAACGCAGAAGCCAGTGTACTACGTGAGCCACGTCTTCAAAGATGCATAAACGAGGTACCCAGCCATAGAGAAGATTGTCTTGGCACTCGTTGTGGCCTCAAGGAAGCTGTGGCACTACTTCCAAGCGCACACTATCCTCGTTCTCACCGAGCGCCCGCTGGGGGCTATCCTCGCCTCACCCGAATCCTCGGGCCGCTTAGAGAAGTGGAGGTGGGAGCTGTCCCAATTTGACATAAAATATCACCCGAGGAAGGCCATCAAAGCACAAGCCCTGGTCGATTTTATCGTCGAATGCACCATCCCCAGTAAGGAACCGGAGCCCACGACGACCCTCTCGGATCAACACCCGATCGTAGGGAGACCCGACTCGGTCCCTGAGTGGGTCATCTACGTTGACAGGTATTCAACCGAAGAAGGCTGTGGTGTCGGCCTCATCATTCGGGGCCCGAACGAGGCAGGAATGGAGTACTCTCTAAAACTCGGGTTCAAGGCCTCAAACAACGCGGCAGAGTACGAGGCCCTGCTGGCTGGACTACGCATGGCCTCCGGGCTGGGGCTGAAAACAATTCGAATCCACAGTGACTCAGCCCTAGTCGTCGGCCAAGTGACTGGCCGCTTCGAGGCTCGGGAACCTCTAATGGTAAAGTATCTAGCCGAGGTAAGAAAACTTCGGAAGAACTTCGATAAAGTCCAGGTAGAGCAGATACCCAGGTAGTTCAATGCCCAAGCCGACGCCCTGAGCAAGCTAGCTTCATCCTACTCGGCCAACAACAAGCGATCTATCCTCTTCGAGACCTTGCCGCGGCCCAGCGTGGAAGACGGGGCGACAATACTTCATATATATACGGTGCAGGAAGATGACCAAGACTGGAGGAAGCCCCTCGTGGAATTACTAAGGGATGGTACGCTCCCGGAAGATCGGGAAGCAGCCCGCCGTCTCCGAGCCAAAGCCCGTCACTTCGTATGGAGCAATGGGAACCTTTACAAGAAGTCCTTCACTCTGCCCCTGCTCCGGTGCGTCGACCCCCACGAAGCCGACTACGTCCTCCGGGAAATCCATGAAGGGGTCGGCGGCGCACACCAAGGGGCCCGCACCTTGATCCAGAAGGCCTTGCTCCAAGGGTACTACTGGCCACTATCCACCAAGACGCCCGGAAGTGTTAGTGTATATGCCCTAGGGGCCATTATTGTATCATACTTGTATGTATATTAGTTAATGGAAGCTTGGGATATTCACAGTTGTATATACAGTCTTGCTAAAAATGGTAGTATGCTACTTGGTTTGTGTCTATTTTAAAATGTGCATATGTTTCGTGTAACGTATCACTTAAACATATTAGTAGAGCCCATAGGATCTTTGCTTGATTACCAGCGTTGTGATGGCAGTCACACTAGTGGGGGCTGGGTAGTCTATAAGCAACATCCTATACTTGTCCCTAGTCGTAGGATTATCCAGACTGGGCATCGATACTCCAGAGTAGACCAGTGTGTACGCTTCTTATCCCAGTTGGGGAGATGGTCTGTCCCACAGCCATCAGTACGTCGTACTGGAGATAGTATACAGGTGCTCGTTAGGTTACGGGTACACCGGACAGGACTCGCAGGGGAACTGTTGGATGGTATTATACCCGTCATCAGTTAACAGTTCCCAGGTGACATGAGTACAGAATAGTCCGCAGACTTGACACTGCTACTTTGCCTCGAGTGTGTCCCACTGTTCTTAGATTACTACCCTACCACGGCTCAAAGGAGTCGTGCAAACAGGTAGCAGTTGGGTGCAGTCCCGAGCTCTTGGAGGCAGTGGCGGTTAGAAAAGATTCGTCTCTCCAGGTATTGGGAGTTGATATCGCGCTGTGTCAGAGAGCCATTACGCAAAGTCCCTGGCCAGGGAAAGCGAGATTTACTGGTAGGTTCCAGTAGTTTCTCAGGGTGTAATGGGCTACGCTCCGACACGATTTATACCTCTATTAAGGGACTGACACATGCCGCCCCCTAGGCTCGATATGCGATAGTCTTAGACGAACAGACCGGACTGTACGGAGATTGTCACATCAGACTCGGTAGGAGTTCGAATGGGTTTCCTCATCGGCCTTCTTATCGACATCTACCTGGGGACCGTTACATACAGCTAGTGCCGCTTGCGTTCTGTGGTTAAACCCACTGCCAGCGTAGTGTCGAGTCTTTAGAGTCTCACACAGAGAGTTTCCCTGCTCCAGGCGAAAAGATATAGAGGTCGTATGGTTTTACGACAATGGTTCGGACGCATACGTGTTTAAACGCACGTGCGACGTTCGGACAGGTTTTACTAGCCGGCTTTGGTTTAAGCCAGATTCTAGTATCGGGTTATTGGATTTATGCAGTCTAAAGTTTTTACGTGTTTTAACGGATTGGAGGGGCGTTCTCATAATTTTCCGGGAAGCTTCTAGAAGCATGGTGACTTGGGGGTTAAGGTGGCATATGCATTAATTGGATTAATGAGTCATGTAGTGATTCATACATTGAGTTAATGATTCATTTAATGTTTTATATGACTCATGTGATGAATCACTTAGTGTATTAATGAAACATGGTGATAATTCATTATTTGTTATTTACTTAATATTATCATATGTTTCATATATACACAAATGATTTCATTCATCCAAAAGGATTTTTATCATCACCTTCTCTCTCCTCGTGCTCTCTCATTCTTGAAACCCTAACCCTAACCTCTCATGTGTTGAGATCAAGGGTTAGGTAGACTAATACATCCATAACCTCACTCTATATCCCCTAGGTAGCTTAGATTAGCACTTTGAGCAACTTAGTTATCTCAAGTTAGAGATCAAGCTTGGAGAAGGAGCTCTCGGGTGGATCGTCTTTGACTCGAGGAGGCCGTTGAGGTGCCGATGTTCCAAAGAGCCTACGAGGAGTGGAGGACAGCGATGAAGACCCGAAGAACAAGTAACATGAGGTGTAACTTCGAATCCGAGTAGTTAAACCTCTCGTAGTTTGCTAGTAACGGTTTAGACACGATTCATGCGCTCAAGTCCATGTTACGAAGCTTTGATAATCGTTTTTCATATATTCCGCCTCCCCGCAACTTCGTGGGGTGCGTGACATGGACTTACAAGAAGATCGTCAGGAGATGCAAAAGCTGCCAACTCTACGGAAGTATACCTCACCTTCCGGCTACCGAGCTGACCGTCCTAACCTCCCCGTGGCCGTTCTCCCAGTGGGGATTGGACATGATAGGCCAGTTCCCTACCAGTGCGGGCGGGCATAAATATATCCTCGTCGCAGTGGATTACTTTACAAAGTGGATCAAGTCCGTCCCTATCAAGAAACCAAATGCCGCTACGACCATCAAGTTCCTGCAGAACAACCTGATACTCCGGTTCGGCATCCCGAGGTGTATCATCACCGACCACGGGACAAACTTCGAAAATGAGAAAGTGAAGGAGTTCTGCAACGAGTACCATATCTTCATGATGTTTGCCGCGGTTGCACATCCATAATGCAACGGACAGGTCGAAGTCGCCAACCGGGACGTCCTCCGAGGTCTCCGAACCCGTCTAGAAGGACGCCAAGGCAGTTGGGTCAAGGAATTGCCCCGGGTCCTATAGGCCCTGCGCACATCAAAGAAGACCCCCACTGGGGAAACCCCTTTCAGCCTCTGCTACGGGACCGAGGCAATGGTCCCAGTGGAGATCGGGCTACCCAGTCACCGGGTTGAACACTTCGATGACGAAGCAAACACTACGGCCCTGTGTACCAACCTAGACATCTTGCTGGAGAAACGAGACCGGGCTCAAATCAGGGTTGCCGCCTATCAGCAACAAACTGCCCGATATTACAATGCGCGGGTCAAGCGTCGCTTCTTTAAGACCGGAGATCTGGTCCTACGGCGAAATGAGTTCGTTGATCAAAGAAGGCTGCATAAGCTTTCCCCAAAATGGGACGGTCCTTTCCTCGTCTCCGAGGTACTTCCCGGTGGAGCCTACTGCTTATAGGACACGGACGGGCGCAAGTTTCCGCGGCCTTACAACGCCGAGAAGCTCAAGCTGTACCAGTGAAATCAATACCTACGAGTGTGTACCTCTCCTTTCACAAAGACAATGTAATTTTTTCTAAAAAGTCCTTTCCATTCAAATAACAAGAAGGGAACGTTAGAGCATTGCAAAAAGAGGAGTTCTGTCTTTGTGATCAAAGCCCTCGCTAAGAGGAAGCCGGGCAGCTTCACTACTCGGTCAATCCTTAGCAGGACTCCCATGGCCCCTCCAGCGCTAAAGATCGAAGCCCTCACAAAGAGGCAGCCAAGCGGCTACCCCGCTCGGCTATCCCTGGCTAGTAGCTCCCCTACCCCACAACGCCAGGAATTAAAGCCCTCACAAAGAGGCAGCCGAGCGGCTTCACTGGTCGGCTATCCCTGGCTAGTAGCTCCCCTACCACGCAACGCCAGGAATCAAAGCCCTCGCCAAGAGGCAATCGACCAGCTTCACTGCTCGGTCGATCCTTAGCAACATCCCATGGCCCCTCCAGCGCTAAGGATCTAAGCCCTCACGAAGAGGCAGCCGAACGGCTTCACTGCTCGGCTATCCCTGGCTGGTAGCTCCCCTACCACGCAACGCCAGGGATCAAAGCCCTCTCCAAGAGGCAACCGGGTAGCTTCATTGCTTGGTCAGTCCTTAGCAGGCCTCCCATGGCCCCTCCAGCGCTAAGGATCGAAGCCCTCACGAAGAGGCAGCCGAGCGGCTACCCCGCTCGACTATCCCTGGCTGGTAGCTCCCCTACCCCACAATGCTAGGGATCAAAGCCCTAACGAAGAGGCAGCCGAGCGGCTTCACTGGTCGGCTATCCCTGGCTGGTAGCTCCCCCACCACGCAACCCCAGGGATCAAAACCCTCGCCAAGAGGCAACCAAGCAGCTTCACTGCTCAGTCGATCCTTAGCAGGCCTCCTACGGCTCCTCCAGCGCTAAGGATCTAAGCCCTCACTAAGAGGCAGCCGAGCGGCTACCCTGCTCGGCTATCCTTGGCTGGTAGCTCCCCTACCCCACAACGCCAGGGATCTAAGCCCTCACGAAGAGGCAGCCGAGCGGCTACCCCGCTCGGCTATCCCTGGCCGATAGCTCCCCTACCACGCAACACCAGGGATCTAAGCCCTCACCAAGAGGCAGCCGAGCGGCTACCCTGCTCGGCTATCCCTTACCGGTAGCTTCCCTACCCCACAATGCCAGGGATCAAAGCCTTCGCTAAGAGGCACCGGGCAGCAACCCTGCTCGGCCATCCTTAAGGATCAAAGTCCTCGCCAAGAGGCACCGGGCAGCAACCCTGCTCGGCCATCCTTAGTAGGCCTCTTACGGCCCCTCCCGCGCTAAGGATAAAAAGCCCTCGCAAGAGGCAACCGGGCCCGCCCTTGCTCGGTTATCCCTGGCTGGTAGCTCCCCTACCCTAAAACGCCAGGGATCAAAACCCTCGCCAAGAGACACCGGGCAGCAACCCTGCCCGGCCCATCCTTAAGGATCAAAGCCCTCACCAAGAGGCACTAGGAAGCAACCCTGCTCGGCCATCCTTAGTAGGCCTCTTAAGGCCCCTCCCGCACTAAGGATAAAAAGCCCTCGAAAGAGGCAATCGGGCCCGTCCTTGCTCGGTTATCCTTGGCTAGTAGCTCCCTACCCCAACACACCAGGGATCAAAGCCCTCACCATGAAGCATCGAGCAGCTACCCTTCGTGGCCCGTCCTTAGTAGGCCACTTACGGCCCCTCCCGCATTAAGGATAAAAAGCCCCTCGCAAGAGGCAACCGGGCCCGCCCTTACTCGGTTATCCCTTGCTGGTATCTCCCTACCCTAACACACCAGGGATCAAACCCCTCACCATGAGGCTCCGGGAAGCTACCCTGCTCGACCCGTCCTTGGTAGGCCACTTACGGCCCCTCCCACGCTAAGGAACATGACCTCACCACGAGACATCCGGTCTGTCTACGTCTGAGCGATCTCCATATCGATTTCGGTGCCATAGAGATACCGTCTTTGCACACTGGGCAAATGAACAGATTCAACTCAATGCGTAATCGGTCGATGAAGAATCGACATAACACAAAGGCAGTACTATACAACCACAAGTGTTTACCGACAAAGGAAAATACGCGCGCAAATACTACCGCAAAAATTCTTTATTCATAAAGCCAAAAGTCTTTATAAGGGTATTGTGGGCTCCCCAGCCTTATCAAATTACCCAGAGGCTTACAAAGAGAGAGGAAGAAAAGCCAAAAAGTTCAAGTCGCAAGCACCGCCGAGACCGCGCCTCTCTCATCACCGTCGGCCGGAGGCATAACCAGCGAAAGTGGGACTCCAGCACGGATCTCACCATCGGAAAACTCTGGAAAACTGCTCCTTGACGGCATCAAGAGCTTTGTTCCATGCAATGGCGGAGGCCTTGCCGAGGTTGACGTAGAACTGGTCCGACCCCTTGTAATTGGTCACCGCCTTCCTAGCCCGAATCTTGGCAACCTCCGTCGCCTGAAGAGCCGCCTCGGCATCCTGCCTACTGGCATCCCTCGCCCTCTTCATAGCGGCAAAGCGATCGGCCAGTTCCATCAACTTCGCCTCGACGACTCGGTGGGACTCACTTAGGTGGTGATAGGACTCCCGGCACCTTGAGACGACAAGTTCCGCGGTGGCCGATCGGGCTTCCAAGATAGCCATCCTCTCCCTCTCCAGACGCAGCTTAAGTCGCAGGTCCTCGGCCTCCGAAGAAGACTCTCCCGCTGGCCTTGAATCAGGGAGGGCCCCCTCGGCCTCCATGCGGGTGACGAGGGCGCAGCGCTGAAGGACCTGACGAAAAACGTCAAAGAGACCTAAAGACCCTCGAGCTAAAGAATGGACGCTCAAAACGACACAGGAAGGAGTACGTACATGCACTGTCTCCTGGGCTATAGCCTCCATTTAGGCCCTCAGGGCCCCCCGCGGAATCTTGCACCCGGCCGGCTCTTCCATACCAGCAAGCAGGCCTGGCAGCAACGGAAAGCCCAGACGGGACAACGAAATGGACGTACTCCTACTGCATAGGAATCCCCCCAGGATTCTCCGACGACGGCGCACGAGAGACTGTCCTCTTCCTCTTAAGAGGAACCCCGTCTTCGTCCTCTCATGCATCCCTCGTCTGGGGCTCGGGAACCTATGGAGGCCTTTGGTCGCCACCGGGACAATCATCGGGAGCTCGTGATGAGGCAGATGGTCCCGCCATCGGCGGCGCATTTGGTGCTGGGCTCGGGTCAGCCGAAGGCACGGCCGCACCGCCGGTCCCCATCCGGGACAGAGCGCCGAGAGCACCAAGAGTCCTACATCGATCCATTTGCCCTGCCAAAGGAAGAGGTAGACTCGACTCAGAAGGAGAAGAAGTAGAAAAAGAAAAGGAAGACATCTAACCTAATGAAGAGAAGTCCTCGGTAACGCGGAGATCCGACCAAATAAGGAGAGCGCCGAGCTAACAAGACCAAAGACGAGGAGATTATGAAGAGGAATAGGCCCTCACGTGGACCCCACCCTACTATTGCCATCGGCGTTCTCATCAAACGGCGACAGTCATTTCCCACCGAAACGGTTCAGTACACTCGACGGCCACGATCGCTCCACCTGTTGCATGCATATTAACATATCCCCTCAGACGCCAGAGGTCTGCGGCCCGTCGCGTCAGCCAGCCAGCGCCCGACACGTGGACTGTCGCTTCAGTAAACGTACACACAATCTGGCGCACCCTCTTTAATGCAAAGATCTCTCCCCTGATCCGCTGGCGTCATCCAGAAAATACAACAAGTTACCGGGGGACACGCCCGACGATATCTTCGAAAGGAGCTCACCTCGGGTGACCCGGCAGACCACTCTCGACCCGACCCGTCAGCTGGTCGAGATGAGAGTGGGGGGCTAATGATGATGCTCGATATCGGTGGTCTCCCAGATCATGACACGTGGCAGATGACATGTCCCAGGTCATGAAAGAAAGGACCTACAGTGGCCGACCAGACCACTCCTGTACCCGTCCCACAAACAAGCGCTGGCTCACCTCCAAGCCCCCAGCACAATTGGCCTCCTCGGCCTCACAGCTCGTTCCCGGGCTACCACGGAACCAAGATACCTCGGCTCTCCCGCTCGTCCGCGAGCTCTCCCGCTCGTCCGCGAGCTCTCCCGCTGAGGTCATCTTCCTCGGTCTCATCGACCAACCAACGGCACCGCTCACAGGCGCAACCGCCATCCCACGAATCTCGCCATGCGCGAGATATCCGCCGGCCACATCCCACGTTCCACGCCATCACGATCCCCCATTAACGAGCATGCCTCGCCATTAATGGGAGATCCCGCTCATCACGCGGGCATGACGTCGGGAGCGTAACGGCCGGCGTGATTCTCGCGCCTGCCCTGCCTGCTACCACCGCTATAAAGACCCCTTCTTCAGACGGTCCAAGTAAGCCATTTTTACTCCACTAAGCCGTTACTCTGCTCGGATTTTCTCTCTAGCTTGACCGTCGGAGGTTCCTCGGTGGTACAAGCGTCTCGGGACTTCCTTGCAGGTAGCTCGGCGCAGACAGCCTCAAACCCGTTGAGATCCACACGCTTCAAGAGCCAGCCTCCAGATCAAATCTCAGCCGTCAATCGCCGCCATCAGCAGATCAACTGAAGGTAATATCTTGACGCACATCTTGACGCGCAGATCCGACCCGCGTCAGCTATCCTAATGCATGGCCCCAATAGAACTTATTATTTATCGTTGATGGAGGTCCTTTACGGGTCTCCGTCAGATGTTGTCTTCCGTTGATCTCCCGGTGGATTTTGGTGGTGATCTTCTGTTGCGTGTGGATCTCAATGGGTTTTGAGGAGATTGGTGATTTGAGGAGTTTAGCGCTGAGTACCTGCAAAGAAGTCCCGGGGTGGTTTCGTACCACCAAGGACCCTCCGACGATCAAGTTAGTGCTAGATCCGAGCAGAGTAACGGCTAAGTGGAATAAAAATGGCTTACTTGACCTCTCTGTGATGGGGGTTTATATAGCGACGGCAGCACGCGACAGCAGGCGCGAGAATCTCGCCTGCAGTTACGCTCCCGACGTCACGCCCGCGTAAAACGCGGATCGCCCATTAATGGGGATTGTGACAGCGTGGAACGTGGGACGTTGCTGGCGGAGAATCTGCGTGTGGCGAGATTTGCGGAGCGGCGGTTATGCCTGTGAGTGGTGGAGTTGGTTGGCCAGAGGGACCGGGGAAGACGACCTCGGCTGGGGAGCTCGGAGATGAGCAAGAGGGCCGAGGGGTCTTTGTCCTGTGGCAGCTCGGGGCGAGCTAAGGGGCTGAGGAGGCCAATTTGCAAGGGGGCCCAAGGAGGGCCAGCTTGTGCTTGCAGGTCGGGTATAAGGGTGGCCTGATTGGCCTCTGTGGGCCCTTTCTTCTGGGTCTTGGGACATGTCATCTGCCACGTGTCCTTTGCTCAACTAGGGCAAGGGTATAAGGTTAGAGGACAATGTTGGCTTAACACCTTTCGCCACATAAAATTCATCCGTGTCCTTGCTAATATTGAGCATCATCATTAGCCCCCCACTCTTGTCCCGACCAGCTAGCGGGTCGGGTCAGGAGTGGACTGCCAGGCCGCCCGGGGTAAGCTCCCTCCTAAAGTTTCGTCGGGACGCGTCCCCGGGTTTTCAGCTGTCTTTTCTGCCAGCGAATTAGGGCGAGATCTCTGCATTTAAGAAAGGTGCGCCGGTTCGTGCATCCTACCACTGAAGCGATGGTCCACGTGTCAAGCATCGGTTGGCCGACGTGACGTGTGCAGACCTGTGGTGTCTGATGGGGCGTGGCCCAGTGCGGGGACGACAAGTGGAACAATCGGTCATCGAGTTGACTTCGATCACCTGCAGCGTCTGTTGGACAGGAGGATGCCTGCTGGGGATGACCGAGAAGGGAAGCTGCCCGGTTGATCTTGGCGAGGGCCTTGATCCCTGGCGTTGCGAGTAGGGTAGCTACCGGCCGGGGATAGCCGAGCAGGGAAGCCGCTCGGCTGCCTCTAAGGAGGACTTTGATCCTTGACTTTGTTGGGTAGGAAGCTACCCGCTGGGATGCACCGAGCAGAAAGGGGCTCGGCGGCTTGGCGAAGAGGGCTTCAGATCCTCAGCGTCTGATGGGCAGGAGGATGCCCGTTGGGGATGTGCCGAGCAAGAAGGATCTCGGCGGCCTCACGATGAGGGCTTCAGACCCTCAGCGTCTGATGGGCGGGAGGATGCCCGCTGGGAATGCGCTGAGCAGGAAGGATCTCGGCGGCCTCATGGTGAAGGCTTCAGATCCTCAGCGTCTGATGGGCAGGAGGATGCCCGCTGGGGATGCGCCGAGCAGAAGGAACTCGGCGGCCTCGCGGTGAGGGCTTGATATTCTCAGCGTCTGATGGGCAGGAGGATGCCCGCTTCGGATGCGCCGAGCGAGAAGGATCTCGGCGGCCTCGTGGTGAGGGCTTGAGATTGTAATACCCGGTTCTTTTATAGGCCAATAGCTGTATTTTTATTAAATAGGGGTCACTTACAAATTTACCTAATTGTATTTATAATTATTTTATCCTAATTCTCTTATTCTACTTTCCCCATCTTAAATCCATTTTTCCTAAAACTAATTCTAATGCTCAAACCTTTTTATTTTTCCCTAAACTAACCCAAAACCCTATTATCTATTTCCTTTATATTTTTCCAATCCTTAATCCCGAGCCAGGCCCACCTTTTTCCTTCCCAATCAATTTAAATCCATAGAATCCGGCCCATCTCATTTTTCCTCTATTCTCTTTAATTGGCCGGTCCACTCCCCTTATCTCTAATTAAATCAAATAAATTAAACAAACTCCCTTCCCTAACAGCTCAGCCCACTTCCCATTCCTTTATTAAAATTTAATTAAATTCCCTTTTTAAATCCCCAGCCCGTTTCCCTTTAAAATTAAACCAAGCCCAAAAAGAAATAATAAAAACAATTCAATTAATTTAAATCCCAAACTTTACCTCGGCCCAGCCCGTTTCCCCCAGCGCGCCCGCCAACCCGATCCGACCCACTCCTTTAACCTCCTTCTTCCCCTAACGTTCTAAACATTTTCCCGCCCATTCCCTTTATCGCGAACCCACGTCCCCGAGCTCCCCACGTCGCCCCTTGTGCCCATGTCGCCGCGCTCGTCGCCCACGCCGTGCACCCCTCGCGAGCCCCCTCGACCTCTCCTCGCCTCGAACCTATCTCTCTCTCTTTCTAAACTCACTCACACACACACACTCTCTCTCTCTCTCTCTGAGCTCTCTCTCTCTCGTCCCCCTAACTGAACCATCTCCGGCCGCCTCCCTCACCTCGTCTGCATCCGCCCCATCCTCAAGCCGCACCCGAGCTTTCCCCCTTGCTGCCGGCGGCCACCCAACCGCAACTTCGACCACCTTTGCCTCGCCAGCAACCTCCACCATCGCCTCCTTTGTCTTCATATCCCCTCGACTTCCTCTTCCCGATCCTCCTCCTTCGCAATCTCCTCCAGCAACCCGACAGCCCGCACCTCCGCCTTCGATCTCCAGCGCCTCCTCCAGTCGCGCCCCCGAGCGCCATCTCCTTCTTGCCGAGACCTCCCTCGCCTGCACTATCCTCCACCCTCACCCTTGCATCGTCGGCCACCATCACGCCAACTGAAGTTTCTCGCCGTCGAGCCCCCTACAAACTCCAGCGACCACCGCCATCAACCGCAACCCCAGCAACACCGAGCCTCCAATTCCGATAAGCTCGAGCGAAGATCGAGACTTTTGTCACTGTTGTTCCGTGACGGAATCGTCATTGCTGTGCCGTGCGTGTGTCGCGTCGTGCCATTGCCGCTGCCGTGCGTCGCCAAAACGTCTCCAGGAAAGTACCCTACTTGTTGCATGCTATATTATACCCGTTACATTTCATAATACTATAAATTCTACGTGAAACCTTATATGACATAACTGTTCGATGCAAAATCCGAATGAAAACCTTCACTTAATTTGACGGAACTTAATTGCATATTCTGTCCCGTGTAGCAATGAGCACTGTGTAGAAATTTTACTGGAAAATACAATTGTTAATGGCTTAAACGAACACCCCCAATTACACCCGTAATAATTAGGAATTTCCCGCACCTGAAAATTGTTAAAATCACCATAAATTATGTACATATCGAAATGAGGCGTTCGAGGGCCTAAATCGAAGCCGACTTGACGAACTGTAACCCTATGCAAGTTTTTGCTTGTTTCTGTACTGAAATTATGACGAGAATTGGTTCGGAGACCGGCTCTGGACTGCAGTCCAGAGCGACTCTGGTTATTGTTTTCTGTCCTGTAATGTTTACTACCTTGCTGCCTGAACTCGTATGTTGCGGAACCCTACACCTTATTAAATATGAACCTGTTAGCTAAATAACACAAGTGATTCCACACCTTTGTATTGTTGTTTACTATTTAAACTGCAATTTAAAATATCGGGACGTATAGCAGTCCCAAATAGAAACAGAACCGATACCCTAGTGTTGAACAGTGCATAACTTCTGACGTAGAGACGCGATTGAGAATCCTTATGGTGTGTTAGAAACCTCATTTATATCCCTAAATTTCATTCATCTGTAGCGTCACTAAATTCTGATCTCAATTAGGATTAAAATGCGTTACGAAACGGACTTCCGATTCTGAAACCGGATTTCCAGCAGTGGACGCTTAAAATGAAATGGCCATATCTAGTGATCCTGAAACCCGATTGACGTGAAACTAAATTTGCTGGATAGATAATCAAACATACCACTTATCCCCTATTCATTGCTTCGCTAAATTTGGCATGTATGTTTTATGATAAATTATGCAAGTGGCAGGATACCGACTTATGACATCTTAATCATGCCTTAAATACTGTTTTCTCATCACATCATATATATGTCATTGCATTGGTAACCTAGTGATCATGTGCATTACTCAGTGTTAGGTATTAGTGGCGATTGTGGCAAGTAGGATAGTGTTTGTGCATGAATGGATAAGTGAAAAGTGACATGTACTTGTACACAATCAGTAGACCTTATCGATTTATTGCATTGTCGACATCTGTGGAATGCGTATAAGTGTGACTATAGGTAGTATGGGACACTTATGGAAGCACTTGTATGGGTGTCACGGGTAAGGCACCAAACACTTTCCATTGATCTTGGGTATCAGTCGAGATATGCTTGATGGAGACCCCGTCTTCAGTTCTCGCGTAGACTCGTCATGGACCGGCTGGTATTTGAGTCTATGGTTGGCGTTTGATGTAGACCACGGGGCATGGGGTAGTTTGAGTGTGAGTTCAACAGAATCTCGGGAGTCCCATGCCGTCATATATATATGGAGATATATGGAGATTTACAAGGTTATCACTGATTATTACCGTGCGTTTTATTTGGGCCCGTGGTCCCTTTTCCTTGGGTTCTATCCTTGGGTTGGGGATACTCACGAGTGGTTGACTCTCACACTTGGACAAACGATAGGCTTAGTGACCTGTACAGTGAGACATAGAGACTGATAGGGATAGTGACAATGACATGCATTGCTTACTGAGTCGACACACCAGACATGCTATTTTACTGATTTACCGTTCACCTGCTCTATTAAACACCCGCATTGGCTACTTCATGTTCACATCTTTACTATCTTCGTTTACTGTTATATATCCATTATTACTGTACGAGTTACCACTTGCACCTATATACATATTGCTATCGTTTCGCTCTGACGACCTGAGTATGCATGCTCAGAGTGAGAAGTGGATCTAGCTTGGACCAGGACCAGACGTGCATCACGGACATCTTGATCAGCTATCCAGAGCTATACTCTTTTGATCTCCATCAGGTTAGTTCCTTGTATCTGTTTTCTCTTAGTTACTACATTTCTCATTACCTGTGCATTGTTTACTGATTTCCACGTAAAGCTAGAAGTCGAAGTGTGACTACGGCAGGATATTTCCTTGACCGTAGAAGCATGGCTGGCCTTTTCAACCCCTCGCATTCCGTACTTTGGGAAGCGGGGTGTGACAGAGATCCTCAGCGTCTGATGGGCAGGAGGATGCCCACTGGGGATGCGCCGAGCGAGAATGATCTAGGCGGCCTCATGGTGAGGGCTTGAGATCCTCAGCGTCTGATGGGCAGGAGGATGCCCGCTGGGGATGCGCCGAGCGAGAAGGATCTCGGCGGGCTCAGATGAAGGCTTCGATCCTCAGTGTGAGACGGGTCATGAGAGGCCTGCTGAGGATGGCCGAACAGGGTAGCTGCTCGATGCCTCTTGGCGAGGGCTTGGATCCCTGGCGTCGCGGGTAGGGACCTACCAGCCGGGGATGACCGAGCAGGGTAGCTGCTCGGTGCCTCTTGGCGAGGGCTTTGATCCTTAGCATTGGAGGGGCTGTAAGAAGCCCACTAAGGATAACCGGGAAGTGAAGCTGCGCGGTTGCCTCTTGGCGAGGGCTTTGATCTCTGGCGTTGCGAGTAGGGAAGCTACCGGCCAGGGATAGCCGAGCAGGGAAGCCACTCGGCTGTCTCTAAGGAGGACTTTGATCCTTGTCTTTGTTGGGTAGGAAGCTACCAGCTGGGATGCGCCGAGCAGAAAGGGGCTCGGCGGCTTCGCGAAGAGGGCTTCAGATCCTCAGCGTCTGATGGGTAGGAGGATGCCCGTTGGGGATGCGCCGAGCAAGAAGGATCTCGGCGGCCTCGCGATGAGGGCTTCAGACCCTCAGCGTCTGATAGGCAGGAGGATGCCCGCTGGGGATGCGCCGAGCAGGAAGGATCTCGGCAGCCTCGTGGTGAGGGCAAGAGATCCTCAGCGTCTGATGGGCAAGAGGATGCCCGCTGGGGATGCGCCGAGCGAGAAGGATCTCGGTGTCCTCGTGGTGAGGGCTTGAGATCCTCAGCGTCTGATGGGCAGGAGGATGCCCGCTGGGGATGCGCCAGGCGAGAAGGATCTCGGCGGCCTCAGATGAAGGCTTCGATCCTCAGTGTGAGAGGGTTCATAAGAGGCCTGCTGAGGATGGCCGAACAGGGTAGCTACTCGGTGCCTCTTGGCGAGGGCTTGGATCCCTGGAGTCGCGGGTAGGGACCTACCAGCCGGGGATGACCGAGCAGGGTAGCTGCTCGGTGCCTCTTGGCGAGGGCTTGGATCCCTGGCGTCGCGGGTAGGGACCTACCATCCGGGGATGACCGAGCAGGATAGCTGCTCGGTGCCTCTTGGCGAGGGCTTGGATCCCTGGCGTCGCGGGTAGGGACCTACCAGCCGGGGATGACCGAGCAGGGTAGCTGCTTGGTGCCTCTTGGCGAAGGCTTTGATCCTTAGCGTTGGAGGGGCTGTAAGAAGCCCACTAAGGATGACCGGGCAGTGAAGTTGCACGGTTGCCTCTTGGCGAAGGCTTTGATCTCTGGCGTCGTGGGTAGGCAACTACCAGCCTAGGATGACCGAGCGAAGTAGCCGCCCGGATGCCTCTTGTGAGGGCTTCGATCCCTGGTGTCATGGGTAGGGAGCTACTAGCCGGAGAGGACCGAGTAGGGTAGCTTCTCGGTTGCCTCTTGCGAGGGCTTTGATCCTTCAGGATGGGGACTGAGCAGGGTTACTGTCCAGTGCCTCTTGGCGAGGACTTTGATCCCTGTCGGTTGTGGTGGGAAGCTACCAGCCGGGGATAGCCGGGCAAGGACTCGACCGCCTCTGTGAGGACTTTGGTCCTTGGCGTGAGAGGGGCTGTAAGAAGCCTACCAAGGACCCTTGGCCGGGCAGGGTTACTGCCCGGTGCCTCTTGGCGAGGGCTTTTGTCCTGAAGGATAACCGAGCAAGGGATCCTCGGGCTCGACTGCCTCTGGGAGGGCTTTCTGATCCCTGGCATTGCGGTAGGGAAGCTACCCGCCAGGGATAGCCGAGTGAGGGTCGGGCTCGACTGGCTCTGGGAGACTTTCTGATCCCTGGCGTTTCGGTAGGGAAGCTATCCGCTAGGGATAGACAAGCGAGGGTCGGGCTCGACTGCCTCTGGGAGCACTTTCTGATCCCTGGCGTTGTGGTAGGGAAGCTACCCGCCAGGGATAGCCGAGCGAGGGTCGGGCTCGACTACCTCTGGGAGGACTTTTTGATCCCAGGCGTTGCGGTAGGGAAGCTACCCGCCAGGGATAACCGAGCAGGGTAGCTGCTGGGTTGTGTTGGGACGGCCTAGCACCTCGTCAAGGGTTCGGTGGCATCACACATGCCATAATCAAAATTTTGGAGGTGCTAAGCTAGCCCGACGAGAATCGAAACTAGAAGTTTTAGGGATTTATACAAATAAACATCACATGCAATTGTAAAATTATTACTAAGAGGAAAGATTACAACCTTTGTAGATCTTCCTCGGTGACTCCTTGGCACTATGAGAGTTTGGTACGGATCGATGGTAGCCTCCCTTGTCCACGATGATCCACCCGAAGTCCCTTCGCCCAAAGCTCCTTACCTTACTTGTTTCGCAAACGAAGTAGAGTAAACACCCTACACAAATCGGCTAGAGGTGTGTAGTATGATGATGTGGTTTATGTTCTTCAATTGAAATCCTTTCTTTTATCAACTTTCACTCAAGTAAGAAATCAAGAGAGGAAGAAGAAGATAATGGTGGCTTGAATTGAGCTTTCTATCATATCACATATGATAACTAGTTTTCACACCCTTGTTGTTTTCACTCTTGTGTGTTTTTTGTACATTGTTTCATATCACATATGAAGCTATTTATAGTGTTGAGAAAGGAATAAACATCTTTATTCCACCTCCACTATAATTATGGTTGCAAAATTCTTTTCATAAAGAATTAAGCATGGGTGGAAATTCTTTTCATTAAGTTAAGTAAAGGATACCCACTAAAGAATAAAGGAGCATGTGTATGTTTTCTTTTCATTAACTTAAAATGAAAAGATATAATGGAGCATGTGAAGGTATTCTTTACATTAACTTAAAATGATAAATACAAATTAAAAGCTTCAATATAAGTCTTATATTGCCACCATTCTTGTATCAACAACCATGATACTATGTATGCATGTATGTGTTCATGCACATCATCATGTGCATGCATGCATGCATACAAAAGGATTTACTTAAAGAATTTATCTAAATGTAATTAGTTAAATCAACACTTGATTTACCAAACCGGTCATATCACATACGATCCGTCAAATAGAAAATGCCCGATTAATATACGTTATCACATAACCGTATTTAAGCGGGTCCCGCGCATATCTCATATGCACACCACATCGTTTTGCCTGAGCCAGGAAACTTCATTGTGGGACTCTAAGACTCGTCAATACGCCGGCAGTAGATGATGATCATATCAAACATCTACAAGCCGCAAGAGGTCAGCTAAACATAACGGCCACCCGGGTATTGAAGCGATCAGAAGAAAACCAGCGAAGCTGTAAAAACTCCCGTCGAGCCAACTGGCAACACTTACCGTACAGTCCGGTCTCTTCGTCAGATATGCTGCATATCAAGTCTAGGGATGGTATCGTCGACCCCAGTAACTCAATAAGTCATGCTGGTGTATGGCTCATAACAGATCGAGAAACTACTGATAACTCTTATCAGTAAATCTCAGCAGCCCTGGCCAGGGACTTCATGTTATAGCCAATCGAGCATAGCACAACATCAACCCCCAATACCGGGAGAGACGAAACCCCTCCTATCGCTCATTGCCTCCATGCGCCTCGGGACTGTACCCAAAGACCACCTGTTTGCACGACTCAGTAGAGCCGTGGTAGGGTGGAGATCAAAGTATAGTGGGAGGACACACAAGACTCTATGACGATCTCGGGTCTACAGACTAACCTGTACCAGTGTTCCTAGAGAACTGCTATCCGACGATAGATATAATACCACATAGGAGTTCTCGGCGAGTCCGTTCAGTGTACCCAGTCTCCACTGAGCACCCGCATACAATCTTTGGTGTCTCCTCACCAGATGGATATGGGATCATCCATCGCCCATCATATAGGACAAGAATAGTATACGCTAGTCTACTCTGGAATATCGATGCCCTGTCTCGATATACCCTCGACTAGGAACAGTTCAAGGATATGCTTATAGACTACATGTGCCCCGCTAGTATGATCCGCATCATAATCACAGTAGTCAAGCAAATATCCTTTGGGCTTTATCAACATGTGTAAATGATTAAATCTACATGTACAGATAAAGTAAACCAGATAGCGTACTATCATTTTGAGCAAGAAATTCATCTATCTCCATAGATAATATGTCCAAGTTTCCACTATCCATATAATGGCCTTTAGGGCATACATATTACTAACAATCTCCCACTTGCACTAAGGCCGGTTATTGGCGTATCTCATACCCAACATTTCAAACAGTCGCTCATGCTGCGACTGTGGAAGTGCCTTGGTGAATGGATCCGCTGTGTTATCCTTTGTATCTACTCTCCGAATCTCGATCTCCTGGCGATCTACTATCTCCCGGATCAGATGATATCTCCTTAGGATGTGTCTAGATTTCTGATGGGACCTTGGTTCTTTTGCTAATGCTATAGCTCCATTATTATCACAATACAATGGTATTGGATCAACAATGGTTGGAACTACTCCTAGTTCCGCAATGAACTTCTTCATCCAGACGGCTTCCTTAGCAGCATCACTTGCAGCAATATACTCAGCTTCCATCGTGGAGTCTGCAACGGTGTCCTGTTTGGAACTCTTCCAACTAACCGCTCCTCCATTTAGGGTAAATACAAACCCTGAGATTGATTTACTGTCATCCTTGTCACTTTGGAAGCTTGAATCGGTAAAGGCCTCCATCTGGAGATCCCCATTACCATACACCAAGAACAATTCTTTGGTCCTTCGCAAGTACTTAAGAATGTTCTTCACTGCTATCCAATGTTTCTCCCCTGGGTTGGATTGATACCTGCTTACTACAGCCAGTGCATAAGCTACATCAGGGCGAGTACACAACATCGCATACATTATAGATCCCACGGCTGAAGCGTAGGGTATAACGCTCATGCGAGCTCTCTCTTCATCAGTCTTCGGACAGAAGTCCTTAGAGAGAGTGATTCCATGACTAGCAGGCAAGGCACCACGCTTGGAATCTTCCATACTAAACCTCTTTAGAATGGTGTCTATGTACTTTGATTGGGACAGTCCCAATAACCTCTTGGATCTATCTCTATAGATCCTAATGCCCAAAATGCGCGAGGCATCACCCAGGTCCTTCATGGAGAACCTTTGTGATAAGAATAGTTTGACCGATTGTAGCATAGGAACATCATTTCCTATCAGGAGAATGTCATCAACGTACAATACGAGGAATGTGACAGTACTCCCTACAATCTTCTTATAAATACATGGTTCATCTTCATTTCTGACAAAATCAAACTCTTTGATTGTATCATCAAAGCAGATGTTCCAGCTCCTTGAGGCCTGCTTTAATCCATAAATGGATTTAAGCAATCTACATGCTTTCCCGCTGCTCCCACTATCAATGAAGCCCTCTGGCTGATCCATAAAAACACATTCTTCTAAATCACCATTTAGAAATGCAGTTTTCACGTCCATCTGCCAGATTTCATAATCATAGTGAGCAGCAATAGCAAGTAGGATCCTAATGGATTTAAGCATTGCTACCGGAGAGAAAGTTTCATCATAGTCCAAGCCTGGTCTTTGACGAAAACCTTTCGCTACAAGCCTTGCTTTATAGGTCTCCACCTGTCCATCTACACCAATCTTTCTCTTAAAGATCCATTTGCACCCAACGGGTTTTATCCCAGAAGGTGCAACGTCCAAAGTCCATACTTTGTTGGTGTACATTGACTCCATTTCAGATCTCATTGCTTCCAGCCATTTCACTGAGTCACTACTCATGATAGCTTGCTGAAAACTAGTAGGGTCATCATCATCCATGATGCAATCTTCTCTATCACCATCTATGAGAAACCCATAGTATCTCTCTGGTGGGTGAGAAGTTCTACTAGACCTCCTGAGTGGCTGAGGTTCTTGAAGTTCTACTGCAACATCAGTTTCAACCAATTCCTCCTGAGTAATTTGTGTTTCAAGAACCTCTTCTAGTTCTACCACCTTGCCATTAGTACTTTCCGTAAAGAACTCATTTTCCAAAAATGTGGCATGCTGAGCAACAAACATCTTTTGTTCCTCTTTGTGGTAGAATAGATATCCATACGAATGTTTTGGATACCCCACAAATTTACACATAACCGATCGTGTCTCGAGTTTGTCTGGATTCTGCTTTTTAACAAAAGCTGGACAACCCCAAATCCTAAACCTTTTAAGAGATGGTCTCTTTCCATTCCACATCTCATATGGAGTGGTAGACACGGTCTTGGTTGGCACCCTGTTCAATAGATACATTGCTGTCTCCAATGCATGTCCCCAAAAGGAAAGCGGTAACTCAGCATCACACATCATGGATCGTACCATATCCAATAGGGTACGATTCCTCCGTTCTGACACACCATTGTGCTGCGGTGTGTAAGGAGGAGTGAGCTGAGAGAGAATCCCATTCTCTTTTAAGAAGTCTAGAAACTCTGTACTTAAATACTCTCCACCTCGATCCGATCGAAGTTTCTTGATGCTCAAGCCTGTTTGCTTCTCTACTTCAAGTTTATACTCTTTGAATTTCTCAAAAGCTTCAGATTTGTGCTTTAACAAAAACACGTGTCCGAATCTTGAGAAATCATCAGTAAAAGTGATGAAGTATGAAAAACCACCTCTTGCAAGTGTAGACATTGGTCCGCATACATCACTATGTATGAGGCTTAAGAGTTCACCAGCTCTCTCTCCGTGTCCACTAAACGGAGTTTTGGTCATTTTACCTTTGATACAAGACTGGCAAGTCGCATAAGATTTATATTCAAATGGATTTAAATATCCATCTTTATGTAGCTTGTTTAGACTTGTTTCGTTAATATGACCAAGTCTACAATGCCAAAGAAAAGCTTCATTTATATCTGAAAACTTTCTTTTACTAGTATGTTGTATATTGAAAACTGTGTGTTGGTTCAGGATGTAAATACCGTTATTTAATGTACCAAACCCAATCAACTCTTGATTCAGGTTAATGTTCATAACATTATTTTGCAACATAAAATGATATCCTTCATTGTCCAACAAAGAAACGGATATAATATTACATAACATACTTGGTACAAAATAACACGGGTTCAAAACCAAAATACTTCCTGAAGGCAACCCTAGATGATACTCTCCCACGGATACAGCATGTATATTGGAACCATTTCCAACCCGCAGAGTATGATCTCCAACTTTTAAAACTCTACTATTTCTCAATCCCTGCATACAATTGCAGATGTGAGAACCAGAACCGGTATCCAATACCCAGGATGCAGAGTTTAAAGAAAAACAGTTTTCAGTTACAAACACACCTGAAGTGGAAGCATCAGCATGCTTCTTCTTTTTGAGATCAGCAAGGTATGCAGCACAGTTCCGTTTCCAGTGTCCTGACTTTTTACAGTAAAAACATTCTCCTTTTCCACTTCCCACAGCCCCGGCTTTGTCTTTCCCCTTCGCCTTTCTAACTCCACCTGTCTGTTTGATGGACTTCTTCTTTTTCTTTCCCTTGGCCTTAGCTTTTGGGAATGAAGAGGAAGATGGCCCAGCAAGCAGAGCGGGAGTCCTTGCCATTTTCAATGTGTTCTCTGCACTTCTCAACATATTGAGAAGTTCAGGCAATGATTTCTCCAAACCATTCATATTGAAATTTACTATGAACGGAGCAAAAGCAGGGGGGAGAGACTGTAGAACAATATCCGTATACTGCTCATTATCCATAGTCCATCCCAGTCCCTCAAGTTCTTCAATAAGACCAATCATTTTCAAAACATGGTCTCCAACTGATGCACCAGCGGCCATTCGCATCTGAAACAGCTTTCTAGATGCCTCGTATTTTAAAGTACGTGATTGCTCTTCATACAACTCCTTTGTGTGAAGAAAGATGGATTGCACATCCATATTCTCGTGTTGCTTCTGATGGACATTGTCCATAGAAGCGAGCGCGAGGCACTTGGCCGTGTTGCAGTCATTTTCCCAAGTTTTTCGGATCTCCCTATCCGCGAAAGATGATTCAGGTCCTGGGACGGGTGGGGCTTCAGTATTGAGGACATATGATACCTTATCATATGAAAGTGCAATGTTCAAGTTCCTCAACCATTCTTTATAGTTTGGTCCTGTCAGTTTATTTTTCTCAAGTAGAAGCTTAAGTCCTGACATCTGTAATTGTCATTCGGAGAGAGAAAAGGATATACTTAGCGAATTGCTCTTTCAAAGAATTAGATTGGTTATTATTTTATCTAATCGATATCTCCCACTGCTTTTATCAAATTTTCTTTCAAAACCTGAAAAGAAAACTAGCCAGGAAGGTTTTACACTTGAAACTCTCCTAGAAGTAACATTTACTTACAGTGAGATCGAGATCCAACTATCACATAGATGGTATGCAATCTCATTGCAAATTTCAACTCTTGAAATTCCCGATATGGTTTTTACCCCTGGTCACTTATGACCTTGGCTATGGTCAACATATCATAAGTACTAGTCAAATTATACCCGTCATTTCGTGATTAACTAGACCCACCCATATGACCCTTGACTATGATCAACATAATCACATGAATGTCCTAACTAATCGCATCATATGCTTTGTAGGAAGACATCACTTAGCTACCGTACACTACGCCTCGGCTATGGTCGACATACGTAGCATGAATACTAAGTACTCTGCTTCCTAAAATGACGGAGGGTTGCGGATAGTTTTTAAGAAAACCTTTAACGCTTTGAACTTGATCTCGTTGTAGAATCAAACGGTTAAGAAAAGGAGTGGCTTAAGCTCCGCATATTCTTGAAACTTGCATTTTTCATAAAAAGCCGAGTTGGTTTCAAATCTGATTCTACAACATCATTAGGTTTCTTTTCTTTACATTAATCTCATTAATGTGATCCCATCATCTAAGTTCCTAAGCCATCACAGAATAGAACGTATACTTATACCATCCGCATTCGCCACAGTGTCCCGTTATGCACCGTTAGGTTACTTAACTAACGGCATAGCGGGGCGGGACTAGCGCGGGTGTAAAATATAAGCAACGTTTATTATATATCATATATATAATAATAATCCATTCGTCTCAGATACTAAGTAATCACATTACAGAATATCAACAGCAGAAGCATATAAAAGGATATCTAGGACGTCCGTATTTTGTATCGAGCCAACAATAGAAAATACGGATTCCACGGTCGTGATGAATAGCCAATCCCACACCCTTAGACCCCTACGAGAGCGGCAAGTGATCCCGCCAATTCTAGAGTTTAGGAGACCCGGTCTCGACTCCTCGAGATGGCCTCCCACTGAACCCTAGAACCCGGTCACTTGTGCTCCCCTCCTTGGGTCTATCCTAATGCGGAAAAGTAAATAATATACAATTGATTTTACATGAATGAAAAATAAAACTCTCATCTCACATAAAAAAAACCCCGGCTATTCAATCGCGACAATCCTGCTCATCATATCTCAGCAACACATAATATCTCATATCATCAACGTAAGTAAGTATGCGTATCCTGATTGTCGTTGACGTATAGCAACGAAAACGGCGATATACCACATACTACACTTACGGTCGCAGAAAATAAAATGAAAAACTACAACATTTGGAATCCACAATTACCTTAGACATCATAAATACGAAATATCACATACTTCGTATTTCATGCCTAACTATATGAATTCCACATATTGTATCACATTTCAGATAAATAGACAATGTTAAACTCTTCGATCGAATAAACAAACACCCTAGATTTCCCAAACTGCACAACATTTAAGCCGAGTTCAAAAGTTTCTAGAACATGCCACAGCCCCTTATGGACCAACCGTAGAAGGGTCAAACCAACGCCTCACATGTGGCAACGCTAAACTACCACAAACCCTAAGGTTCGGTGATAGTTTTGACGGTCACATAATCGAGTTATGGTTATGTTCTTCTAGAGTGTCCACAAATACGCTTGCATGTTTTTCGAAGATTTCGAACTAGGGAAAAAATCCAACACTTGGAATTTTTCCAATACGGGAAAAAACTGTGTTTCTAATATTCGTTCAAACATTTCAACACGTTCTAAAAATCTGAAAATCTGAACGAAGTTAAACCTTTCCAATCGAATCACCAAATCCAATTTATCTCCAGAAAACTCAACAGTTGAGTATGTTTTTAAATATTCCAGAGGCATGTACTAATTAAATCAGGTATTCTGCAATAAAATTTTTTCATGATGCTACAGTACGGCCGCTAAAGCGCCGCCAAAACCATGTTTTGGCCGCCCTTCCGCGGAGCTTTAGAGTGATCGTTCGAAAATTTTTACATGGTAATTCTTAGATTTGCCTGCTGATTGTTTTAGGACCTTTAAATTTGGAAAAATCCAATTTTCAAAAATTTTCCAGAAAGCTGTCAAAATTAGAGTTTCGTGGTTCGATCGGACTTTTAATTTCGCCTACGCATCGCCTAAAGCTCTAGCCTGGCTCTGATACCACTGTTGGGACGGCCTAGCACCTCGTCAAGGGTTCGGTGGCATCACACATGCCATAATCAAAATTTTGGAGGTGCTAAGCTAGCCCGACGAGAATCGAAACTAGAAGTTTTAGGGATTTATACAAATAAACATCACATGCAATTGTAAAATTATTACTAAGAGGAAAGATTACAACCTTTGTAGATCTTCCTCGGTGACTCCTTGGCACTATGAGAGTTTGGTACGGATCGATGGTAGCCTCCCTTGTCCACGATGATCCACCCGAAGTCCCTTCGCCCAAAGCTCTTTACCTTACTTGTTTCGCAAACGAAGTAGAGTAAACACCCTACACAAATCGGCTAGAGGTGTGTAGTATGATGATGTGGTTTATATTCTTCAATTGAAATCCTTTCTTTTATCAACTTTCACTCAAGTAAGAAATCAAGAGAGGAAGAAGAAGATAATGGTGGCTTGAATTGAGCTTTCTATCATATCACATATGATAACTAGTTTTCACACCCTTGTTGTTTTCACTCTTGTGTGTTTTTTGTACATTGTTCCATATCACATATGAAGCTATTTATAGTGTTGAGAAAGGAATAAACATCTTTATTCCACCTCCACTATAATTATGGTTGCAAAATTCTTTTCATAAAGAATTAAGCATGGGTGGAAATTCTTTTCATTAAGTTAAGTAAAGGATACCCACTAAAGAATAAAGGAGCATGTGTATGTTTTCTTTTCATTAACTTAAAATGAAAAGATATAATGGAGCATGTGAAGGTATTCTTTACATTAACTTAAAATGATAAATACAAATTAAAAGCTTCAATATAAGTCTTATATTGCCATCATTCTTGTATCAACAACCATGATACTATGTATACATGTATGTGTTCATGCACATCATCATGTGCATGCATGCATGCATACAAAAGGATTTACTTAAAGAATTTATCTAAATGTAATTAGTTAAATCAACACTTGATTTACCAAACCGGTCATATCACATACGATCCGTCAAATAGAAAATACCCGATTAATATACGTTATCACATAACCGTATTTAAGCGGGTCCCGCGCATATCTCATATGCACACCACATCGTTTTGCCTGAGCCAGGAAACTTCATTGTGGGACTCTAAGACTCGTCAATACGCCGGCAGTAGATGATGATCATATCAAACATCTACAAGCCGCAAGAGGTCAGCTAAACATAACGGCCACCCGGGTATTGAAGCGATCAGAAGAAAACCAGCGAAGCTGTAAAAACTCCCGTCGAGCCAACTGGCAACACTTACCGTACAGTCCGGTCTCTTCGTCAGATATGCTGCATATCAAGTCTAGGGATGGTATCGTCGACCCCAGTAACTCAATAAGTCATGCTGGTGTATGGCTCATAACAGATCGAGAAACTACTGATAACTCTTATCAGTAAATCTCAGCAGCCCTGGCCAGGGACTTCATGTTATAGCCAATCGAGCATAGCACAACATCAACCCCCAATACCGGGAGAGACGAAACCCCTCCTCGCTCATTGCCTCCATGCGCCTCGGGACTGTACCCAAAGACCACCTGTTTGCACGACTCAGTAGAGCCGTGGTAGGGTGGAGATCAAAGTATAGTGGGAGGACACACAAGACTCTATGACGATCTCGGGTCTACAGACTAACCTGTACCAGTGTTCCTAGAGAACTGCTATCCGACGATAGATATAATACCACATAGGAGTTCTCGGCGAGTCCGTTCAGTGTACCCAGTCTCCACTGAGCACCCGCATACAATCTTTGGTGTCTCCTCACCAGATGGATATGGGATCATCCATCGCCCATCATATGGGACAAGAATAGTATACGCTAGTCTACTCTGGAATATCGATGCCCTGTCTCGATATACCCTCGACTAGGAACAGTTCAAGGATATGCTTATAGACTACATGTGCCCCGCTAGTATGATCCACATCATAATCACAGTAGTCAAGCAAATATCCTTTGGGCTTTATCAACATGTGTAAATGATTAAATCTACATGTACAGATAAAGTAAACCAGATAGCGTACTATCATTTTGAGCAAGAAATTCATCTATCTCCATAGATAATATGTCCAAGTTTCCACTATCCATATAATGGCCTTTAGGGCATACATATTACTAACAGGTTGCCTCTTGGCGAGGGCTTTCATCCCTGGCATTGCGAGTAGGGAAGCTACCGGCCAGGGATAGCTGAGCAGAGAAGCTGCTCGGCTGTCTCTACGGAGGACTTTGATCCCTGGCGTTGCGAGTAGGGAAGCTACCGGCCAGGGATAACCGAGCAGGGTAGCTGCTCGGCTGATTCTTCATGAGGTTTCGCCCGACCATCCATTTGCAGGTATGGGGAACAGGAACGGTCACGGTGAACGTGCGCGTAGCACGCGCATCGATTGTGCGGGGAGGCAAAGCGCCAAGGTCGCGTCGTTTCGATTCCGCCAGAGGAGGCTCAAAGATCGCCCAGCGGACGAGTATCGGCCCATGAGATCTGTGGCCATGGGACGTATCCTGCCGGTGGTCAGCCGTGCCGACAAGGGCAGAGTCTTCTGGAGGCGGGGGGCGGCGATCTGGGGCCCTTGCCTGGCCGTTTGGACTTTAATAGGTCTATCGGCCGGCGAGGGCGTTGATGACGGTCGCCGGAGGAGGCTCATCCGCGCCTCCGATGAGGGGGAGGCGGCGGCTGGTACCTGGATCTTCAGGGTGATCGCACGCCATGTGGACGGAGATCGGAAGGCCAACTTTTGTTTTTGTGGAATTTCGTTTCCCACAGACGGCGCCGGCTGATGGAGGACCTTTTCGGGTCTCCGTCAGATGTTGTCTTCCGTTGATCTCCCGGTGGATTTGGGTGGTGATCTTCTGTTGCGTGTGGATCTCAATTGGTTTTGAGGAGACTGGTGATTTGAGGAGTTTAGCGTCGAATACCTGCAAAAAAGTCCCGGGGTGATTTGGTACCATCGAGGACCCTCCGACGATCAAGTTAGTGCTAGATCCGAGCAGAGTAACGACTAAGTGGAATAAAAATGGCTTACTCGACCCCTCTGTGATGGGGGTTTATATAGCGGCGGTAGCACGCAGCAGCAGGCGCGAGAATCTCGCCGGCAGTTACGCTCCCGACGTCACGCCTGCGTAAAAAGCGGATCGCTCATTAATGGGGATTGTGATGGCGTGGAACGTGGGACGTTGCTGGCGGAGAATCTGCGCGTGCCGAGATTTGCAGAACGGCGGTTACGCCTGTGAGCGGTGGAGTTGGTCGGTCGGAGGGATCGAGAAAGACGGCCTCGGCTGGGGAGCTCGGAGACGAGCAAGAGGGCCGAGGGGTCTTGGTCCTGTGGCAGCTCGGGACGAGCTGAGGGGCCGAGGAGGCCAATTTGCAGGGGGCCCCAAGGATGGCCAGCTTGTGCTTGCAGGTCGGGTACAAGGGTGTCCTGGTCGGCCTTTGTGGGCCCTTTCTTCTAGGTCTTGGAACATGTCATCTGCCACATGTCCTTTGCTCAACTAGGGCAAGAGTATCAAGGTTAGGGGACAATGTTGGCTTAACACCTTTCGCCACATAAACATCATCCGGTGTCCTTGCTGATATTGAGCATCATCGGTCGTCTTCCAAGATACAAAGCAAATCAAAGAAGTGAAATTCATTTTTATGATACTCGCATCAAAATATCTTTAGTGATGGATCGTACAGTTCTTGCCTCTAATGGCACCGAAAATTCCAAGAATTCAGTAACATTTAAAAATGTTTAATGAAACCTTCCCACAGCACTGCCCAGTCACGAACCATCATCATCATCGTCCATACCATGAATAGAATCCATCGTGGGCCCCATCCCCCGCCCACAGCTTCCTTCATCCCCAGCCTCCAGTTTTAGGGCCCGTTCTTGGGAGAATCAGAGGGCCACTGCGGCTAGCGGCGCCCTTAGCTCAACGCTTGACCACTGAGCGGCGCCCTTCACTCAACACTCGTCCGCTTCCTGTTCAGGGGAGCTGCAAGAATGGTGGAAACCGCTGCAGTGGGAACCTCTCGTGTGCCATTCTCCCCAAATTTTTTTATTTTTTATTTTTAATTCAGGGGCAACTGTGAATTTTTTTTTTTGTAATTTACATTAAAAATTATTATGGCTACAAAATTATGGTTTTAGATTATTCAAACACCCCACAGTAATAAACCATGGTTTTTATACTGCTCTTCCGAACACATCTCAAATTATAATATGGTAAAAAATTCTTGATTTCATACCGTCCAACTGAACCGAACTTTCATCTCCTTCTCCTCCTAGATACCACAGTCCAGGCTGGCACCAACTTAATGAATGATCAACCCCACCCCCACCCCACCCCACCCAAACTTAAATTACTTATTTTCAGCCCACATCTCATCAATTATAGGAGCTCACAAGATTCAAAGCAAAATTATACATGTATAAAATAGGTTAGTTTTTTGTTCCTAGCTAGTTTAAGCTGGGTGTGTTTCTGTTCTTTTTTTTCCTTCTCTTTTTTATATCTTATAGTTTTGTTAAAGGTTTTTTTGGAGTATTTTACCATCGTTTAATCAAAAAAAATAATTGCATGACATAGACTAAAACTCTATATACAGTGACATAAATTATTACACCGAGCTAAGATTTAAAGGGGGAAAAAACTGAATAAAAACATCGCCAAAACTGTATTGGTCTCTAAATCTACCACTCATGCAGAAAGCTCCAGCCCTAGACTAACATGACATGCGTCCCCGTCATCGCCCCATGCACACCTGGTTTCGGGCTCGGCGCTAAGGGGTCGAGAAACCCGACCCGCATGCTCGAACCCAAGCGTGAGGTCAAGCTCCACTTCACTCTCCTCAGTTGGCTCCGGCTCGCCATGGCTCACGTGCGAGGCCTCGACGGTCTCCACCGAAGCCATGCTCTCCCCATGCTCGCTCACGTGGCACCCGCTCGATCGGTCCGAGTCGGGTTCGATCTCGGGCACGACCCGTTTGGCGCCCGACCTCTTGAACCGGGTCCGGGTCTTGTGGAGCCTGTGCAGCTCCGCGCCGGGCTGGGACTCGGGGTGGTCCCTGCTGACGTGGCGGATGTCGTAGGCCTTGAGCGGTGGCACGGGGGTAATTGCAGCGGTCTCCAAGGACAGTTGCGTAATCGGCGCCCCTTTCAGCACAGCCTCGACCGCAGACTGGCAAAGCTGCCAGTTGCCGGACCACAACAAACCGACCGAGCCGTAGATCGGGTTCACGATCCGACCGCAGGCTTCGTATAGCAACGACTGAAATATTGCTGATGAAAAAGAAATAAAATCGCAAATTTCAGTAAAGTAACTATTTGATCATAATTATGATTTGGAGATATTAATTAATGATCAGTTGGCGTACGTACCAGGACGGAGGTGGTCAGAGCCGGCGTTTATCAGGTCGATCAGACCGGCTCGTCCGTAGAACTTGGCTAAGAAGACGGTGGCGTGAGCCTGTGATTCGGGGGACTTGATCCACTGCAGACAAGGGCGGATGCTGCAGGTGTCGCTGCAGCCCTTGCGGAGGACCCTGCAGCCGTTGCAACTCATCCTCATGGCTATATATATGTATTCAATTGGTGTATGTATTATGATTTTTGGGAGTGAGAAGGAAGGAGGATTAATGTTGGGGAAAAGGAGAGGGAATGGGAGGGGGGTATTTAAGTTGGGGTTGGGGGCGCGGGGGGTGGGGGAGGGGGGAAGAGAAAGAGGGGAGCCGTGGGTTTGTATGAGGGGATGGCCAGCGGTTTCTGAAATGTGGGAAAGCGGATTTGGAGTTTTGGGTTTAAAAAATTGCGGGCGAAATGGATTTTACTAATTAAATAAATGCTACACCCAGCTTATTGGATGGGAATTTATGAATGTGCCCTCGGAACAGCTTACTAATTACTTAATAAACCAAGTGAAAAGGATAATTTATTAGGTTCAGTGTCAGGCCAAGTTCAAACTCATTTATTTTTGGCCCGTATAAGGCTTGTTATGATGCTCAAGAACGGTAATTAACTAGATCGTGACACATGGCGGATGACGTGTCACACGCGTAAACTAATTAGGTCCCTGAGGGCCACGGAGGAGGGGTCAGTGTGCTACAGTGGGGGCTTCCCTCCAGCCCTGTCTCCAAAGTTGTACCCCATTCCTTGCCCCCGAGCACCTCAGCAGCCAAGCCAAGTGTCCCTTTGCTCTACTCCGAGCAGGACGGGCCCGAGCCTCCTCGGCCCTTCCGGCTCGTCTCCGAGCAACCATAGGACCAAGATGCCTCGGCCCTCCCGCTCGTTCCCGAGCTCCCCCGCCGAGGCCATCTTCCTCGGTCCCTCCTACCGACCAACTCCACCACTCACAGGCGTAACCGTCGTTCCGCAAATCTCGCCATGCGTGGATTCTCCGCCGGCAACATCCCACGTTCCACGCCACCACGATCCCCATTAACGAGCGATCCGCTTATTACGCGGGCGTGACGTCGGGAGCGTAACTGCCGGCGAGATTCTCACGCCTACTACTGCGTGCTGCCGCCACTATATAAATCCCCATCATAGAGGGGTCAAGTAAGCCATTTTTATTCCACTTAGCCGTTACTCTGCTCGGATCTCGTGCTAACTCGATCGTCGGAGGGTCCTCGGTGGTACCAAACCACCCCGGGACTTCTTTGCAGGCACTCGGCGTAAACTCCTCAAAACCACCAATATCCTCAAAACCCATTGAGACGCATACGCAACAGGAGATTACCTCCAAGATCCACCGGGAGATCGACGAAAGACAACATCTGATGGAGACCCGAAAAGGACCTCCATCAGTTGGCGTCGTCTGTGGGAAAACAAAACTCCACAAAAACAAAAGTTGGCCTTCCGATCTACATCCACATGGCGTCCGATCACCCTGAAGATCCAGGTACCAGCCGCCGCCTCCCCCTCATCGAAGGCGCGGATGAACCTCCTCCGGCGACCGTCATCAACGCCCTTGCCGGCCGAATAGACCGACTAAAGTCCAAACGTCCAGGCCAGGGCCCCAGACCGCCGCTCCTCCGCCTCCAGAAGACTCTGCCCTTGTCGGCACGGCTGACCACCGGCAGGCTACGTCCTATGGCCACAGATCTCACGGGCCGATACTCGTCCGCTAGGCGATCATTGAGCCTCCTCTGGCGGAATCGAAACGACACGACTCTGGCGCTTCGCCTCCCCACGCAATCGATGCGCGTGCTACACGCACGTTCACCGCGACCGTTCCTGTTCCCCATACCTGCAACTGGATGGTCGGGCGAAACCTCATGAAGATTCAGCCGAGCAGCTACCCTGCTCGTTTATCCCTGGCCGGTAGCTTCCCCACTCGCAACGCCAGGGATCAAAGCCCTCGCCAAGAGGCAACCGCGCGGCTTCACTGCCCGGTTATCCTTAGCAGGCCTCCTTGTAAGTGCACGGCGACGCCCCGGCCGTCAATCCGACGCCGGAATGCGGAAGCGGTGAAAAACTTTAATTTTGCGGACTTAGCAAACCGGCACCACCGCGCACTAAACATCCGGATCGTAACCATTAACAAGTCTAAGCTACTAACAAGATAGGGAAGAGAAGTATACCGACAGATCCGAGTCCTCCGGTCTTCTCGTCGTCGTCCCGATCTCCTGCGGAATGTCCCGTCTCCTCCTCGTCGCCGGAAGTGCACCACATCGCCTACTTCTTTTACGGGCTCCCACCTCAATGCCGAGGCAACTCGGGCACGAAGCCGGCTACTCGACGTGCCCAAGATTTGCTGTAGAATGTGTGAGGAACCATGTCTCACTTTTTGGGGTTTGTGGAATTGCCATTGGTGGAGGAAAAGAGAGCTTGGAGAGAGGTGGGAAAAATGTAGCATGCAAAGAATGAGTGTAACATTTTTCTCTCCCTCTCATGAAAAATGAATCCCATCCCATTCCATAGGAATGGCCGGCCCCCCCTCACCCATGTGTGATTGGAGAGAGAAAAAGTAAGGTCAAGGGGGTGGGTGGAAGCAATGATGAAAAGAGATGATGAGAGAGCAAAACCCAACACTCCAAAAGCCAATCATAACCTACAATGGTCAAGCCATCATCATAAAGCTAGAAGTCAAAGGATGTGCTCCATCATGAAACCATCATGATACAAATATATGCAAAGAACACCTCCACAAATACTTATTTGCAACAATGCAAATAAGCCCTCCTCCACCAATCTTCGGCCAATGAACGATACAAAGGAAATTGGCCGAAACGGAAAGCAAACTGGCAACTCCACAAAACTGGTCCCGTAATAAATTACGGGAAAACCCCGATACTGTGCATACACACCCGCATCTGTATTTCGACCGAAATACAAAATGCAATGAGACAAAATCTCCACTGTACTATACTAGAATCCGGCTTATACCAAAACCGGCTAGTAATATCTGTTCGATCCTGATCCGTGCAATACCGCACGTATCTGATCAAACCCTGCCATATAACCATACGACCTATAGTACAAACTGTCAGATCCTGATCCGTGCAATACCGCACGTATCTGATCGGACCTTACCATATCTCCATACGGCCTCTACAACTTTTCGTCCGAAAGCTGAGTAACTGAATGTGGGGGACTCTAAAGACTCGTCAACACCTTGGTTGTGGATTTAACCACTAGCACGTCAGAGGTATAAGCCAATACGTAACGGGCTACCAGGTACTGAGAAAAAGGGACGTCTGTGAGCGAACTCAGCCCGACAACCCTACTGAGCCTGTCAGTGACAATATCCGTACAGTCCGGTCCGTTCGTCTATGAGCATCGCATGGCGGGCCTAGGGGGTTGGTAAAAGTCAGACCCCCAAAAGCGGTACAAGTCGTGTCGGAGTGTAGCCCAGAACACCCTGAGATACTACTGGAATACCTACCAGTAAATCTCCTTGCCTCGGCCGAGGGCTTCGTGTAATGGCTCTCCTAGACACAGCACGACCTCACCCCCAATACCGGGAGAGACGAACCCCTGAAGATGCGCTCACTGCCTCCATGTGGCTCGGGACTGTACCCAACTAAAACCTGTTTGCACGACTCCTTTGAGCCGTGGTAGGGTAGTAATCAAAGTACAGTGGGAACTCACACAAGACAAATGACGATCCCCAGGTCGATGAACTAACCTGCACACATGTCACCAGGGAACTGCCATCTGACGTCTGGTATATGACCAACTGGCATGTTCCCGGCGAGTCCTGTCCGGTGTACTCATAACCCAATGAGCACCTGTATACATCTTAGGTGATCCAACTGACACCAGTGGCTTGTGAGACCGGCCACCGCCCCTCGTCGGGGTCTCGACTGTATACACTAGTCTACTATGGAGTATCGATGCCCTGTCTCGAAACTCACACGACTAGGGACCATTTCAGGATATGCTTATAGACCCCAGCTCCCACTTATATGATCGCCCTCATACTGCTGGTGGTCAAGCAAGAATCCTAGGGGCTCTATCAACGTGTAATAGCGACGTGTCAGGTCACCTAAAACAGTACACGATGATAAAGGTAAACCAGATAGCATACTATCATCTCGAGTAAGACTGTCCTACCGGGATAGGTCCTCCATCAATCATTGCAATCACGTACCTGTGATCCAATAATTGACTCTGAGGGCATTATCTCCAACACTCCTAAGGCCCCTCCAACGCTAAGGATCAAAGTTCTCCTTAGAGACAGCCGAGCAGCTTCTCTGCTTAGCTATCCCTGGCTAGTAGCGTCCCTACTCACAACGCTAGGGATTAAAGCCCTCGCCAAGAGGCAACCCAGCAACTACCCTGCTCGGTTATCCGTGGCGGGTAGCTTCCCTACCGCAACACCAAGGATCAGAAAGTCATCCCAGAGGCAGTCGAGCCCGACCCTCGCTCGGCTATCCTTGGCGGGTAGCTTCCCTACCGCAACGCCAGGGATCAGAAAATCCTCCCCGAGGCAGTCGAGCCCGACCCTCGCTCGGCTATCCATGGCGGGTAGCTTCCCTACCGCAACGCCAGGGATCAGAAAGTTTCCCCAGAGGCAGTTGAGCCTGACCCTCGCTCGGCTATCCCTGGCGGGTAGCTTCCCTACCGCAACGCTAGGGATCAGAAAGCCCTCCCAGAGGCATTCGAGCCCGAGGATCCCTCGCTCGGCTATCCTTCAGGACAAAAGCCCTTGCCAAGAGGCACCGGGCAGTAACCCTGCCCGGCCAAGGGTCCTTGGTAGGCTTCTTACATCCCCCCCCCGCGCCAAGGACCAAAGTCCTCCCAGAGGCAGTCGAGTCTTTGTTCGGCTATCCCTGGTTGGTAGCTTCCTACCACAACCGACAGTGATCAAAGTCCTCGCCAAGAGGCACTGGGCAGTAACCCTGCTCGGTCCCCGTCCTGAAGGATCAAAGCCCTCGTAAGAGGCAACTGAGCAGCTACCCTGCTCGGTCATCTCCGGCTGGTAGCTCCCTACCCATGATGCCAGGGATCGAAGCTCTCGCAAGAGGCATCCGAGCGGCTACCCCGCTCGGTCATCCCAGGCTGGTAGTTGCCTACCCAGGACGCCAGAGATCAAAGCCCTCGCCAAGAGGCAACCACGCAACTTCACTGTCCGGTCATCCTTAGTGGGCTTCTTGCAGCTTTCCCAACGCTAAGGATCAAAGCCCTCGCAAGAGGCAATCGAGAAGCTACCCTGCTCGGTCATCTCTGGCTGGTAGCTCCCTACCCATGACGCCAGGGATCGAAGCCCTCGCAAGAGGTATCCGAGCGGCTACCTCGCTCGGTTATCCCAGGCCGGTAGTTGCCTACCCATGACGCCAGAGATCAAAGCCCTCGCCAAGAGGCAACCACGCAGCTTCACTGCTCGATCATCCCTAGTGGGCTTCTTACAGCCCCTCCAAAGCCAAGGATCAAAAGCCCTCACGAAGAGGCAGCCCTGCAGCTATCCTGCTCGGCGCATCCCCAGCGGGCATCCTCCTGCCTATCAGACGCTGAAGATCTCAATCCCTCATCGCGAGGCCACCGAGTTCCTTCCTGCTCGGCGCATCCCCAGCGGGCATCCTCCTGCCCATCAGGCGCTGAGGATCTCAAGCCCTCATCGCGAGGCCGCCGAGTTCCTTCCTGCTCGGCGCATCCCAGCGGGCATTCTCCTGCCCGTCGGACGCTGAGGATCTGGAGCCCTCACCGTGAGGCCACCGAGTTCCTTCCTGCTCGGCGCATCCACAGCGGGCATCTTCCTGCCCATCAGACGCTGAGGATCTCAAGCCCTCATCACGAGGCCGCCGAGTTCCTTCCTGCTCGACGCAGCCCAGCGGGCATCCTTCCGCCCATCAGATGCTAAGGATCTGGAGCCCTCATCGCGAGCCCGCCGAGTTCCTTCCTGCTCGGCGCATCCCAGCGGGCATCCTCCCGCCCATCAGATGCTGAGGATCTGGAGCCCTCATCGCGAGCCCGCCGAGTTCCTTCCTGCCCGGCGCATCCCCAGCGGGCATCCTCCTGCCCATCAGACGCTGAGCATCTCAAGCCCTCATCGCGAGGCCGACGAGTTCCTTCCTGCTCGGCGCATCCCCAGTGGGCATCCTCTTGCCCATCAGACGCTGAGGATCTGGAGCCCTCACCGTGAGGCCGCCGAGTTCCTTCCTGCTCGGCGCATCCCCAGCGGGCATCCTCCTGCCCATCAGACGCTGAGGATCTCAAGCCCTCATCGTGAGGCCGCCGAGTCCCCTCCTGTTCGGCGCATCCCCAGCGGACGTCCTCCTGCCCATCAGACGCTGAGGATCTGAAGCCCTCTTCGCGAGGCCGCCGAGTCCTTTCCTTCTCGGCGCATCCCCAGCGGGTAACTTCCTACCCTACAAAGACACGAATCCAAGACCCACCGAATAAACTCATACTCGACGCGCGACAACAAGAACGCCGTTTCGTACTCAGACAATCCACCACGAGGAATTACCAGCGCCAAACCGCACAAAGAGAACCAAGCAGTCCACTCTCGGCCCGACCCACGAAATAGATCGGAACGAGAGTGGGGGGCTAATGATGATGCTCAAGAACGGTAATTCCCTAGATCGTGACACATGGCGGATGACGTGTCACACGCGTGAACCAATTAGGCCCCTGAGGGCCATGGAGGGAGGGCCAGTGTGCTACAGTGGGGGCTTCCCTCCAACCCTGTCTTCAAAGTTGTACCCCACTCCTTGCCCCCGAGCACCTCAGCAGCCAAGCCAAGTGTCCCTTTGCTCTACTCCGAGCAGGACGGGCCCGAGCCTCCTCGGCCCTTCCGGCTCTTCTCCGAGCAACCACAGGACCAAGATGCCTCGGCCCTCCCGCTCGTTCCCGAGCTCCCCCGCCGAGGCCATCTTCCTCGGTCCCTCCGACCGACCAACTCCACCGCTCACAGGCGTAACGGCCGCTCCGCAAATCACTCCATGCGCAGATTCTCCTCCGGCAAACATCCCACGTTCCACTCCATTACGATCCCCATTAACGGGCAATCCGCTTATTACGCGGGCGTAACGTCGGGAGCGTAACTGCCGGCAAGATTCTCGCGTCTGCTACTGCGTGCTGCCGCCACTATATAAACCCCCATCACAGAGGGGTCAAGTAAGCCATTTTTATTCCACTTAGCCGTTATTCTGCTCGGATCTCGTGCTAACTTGATCGTCGGAGGGTCCTCGGTGGTACCAAACCACCCCGGGACTTCTTTGCAGGCACTCGGCGTAAACTCCTCAAAACCACCAATCTCTTCAAAACCTATTGAGACCCACACGCAACAGGAGATCACCTCCAAGATCCATCGGAAGATCGACGGAAGACAACATCTGATGGAGACCCGAAAAGGACCTCCATCAACTTGGCTTAGTACATCACCAACTAAGTCAGGTTGGTTAAAGTTTGGTTTTTCTAACCTCAACTTCACTTCATAATTGGCAGCTAGGGCTGTCAACTGAGTCATGTTGGACCCCGAACCGGTCTGCTCCCGCTCGAATCGGCGTTTATAGAAACTGATCGTCAAAACTGTCCCTACTCTAAATTGGACAGGTTTTAAGTAAATTAATTTTTAAGTCGGGTAGGTTTTTAAAGATTATTGTCCTAAAGTAAACCTCCCGACCTGAAACACCTCTTGCTACTCGTGTTTGTCCTCACCCGACCGAATCCAACTGAACTTACATGTATGGCTGTGATGTTTTGTAATTGGTTATGTAACTTTATTAAACGCTAACTCTATTTTTACAATTCTTGAATTTGAAGTTTTAATCTGAAGATTGATCTGAAAAGTTGTAATTGCATTGCCTTTCAAACTTATATAATTTGTCTACAATTTTGTTTATTTATTTAGGTTTATGGTTGAGTTCGTCTCATATATACGCCAAGTTTTATATGGAAAATCTTGAATTCTTCCGACCCCCGATTATCCCGCCTAAACTATTAAGCTCAAGCCCGAACAAAAGCTTAGCAATACCAATCGGTTGCGGGTAAGGGTTAAAATTTGATTCCAACAGATTGGCATGAAAGGGTTCAAAAACACATCGGGCTTATTGACACTAGTAAAATAATGGGTTGCCCCTACGGATAATATCATCCGTAGGGGCAATAAAAGTTTGGCCCTACGGATTAATACGTAGGGCAAAGTGGTTGCCCCTACGGTCGTTCAATATTTATTTAAAAATTATTAAATCTTAAAGTGTTTTTTGCCCCTACGGTGGCGCAAACCAAGTACCTACGGGTATATCCGTAGGGACAACTAAATAGCGATTTAAGTAATCGTTCCCTACGCTGATTATTTCTTATTTCCTTTAATTTACGCGCGAACCCAAATCCCCAAACCTTGACGACGTTCCCGCCGATCGCCGTTCTCGTCATCGCCAGCGCCGGCCGAATCGTCGTCGCAACCGCCTGCAGTGATCTCGTCGTCGCCACCGCCGGCCGAATCGTCGTCGCCACCGCCTGCAGTGATCTCGTCGTCGCCACCGCCCTCGTCGTCGCCGATTGCGTCTCCGTCGTCTCCTCCACCGCCTAGCCTACAGGTTAGTTAAACATTATTTTAATGATGTTAGGGTAGCGATGAGGGTTATGGTTAGGTATCGGTTGTGGTTAGGGTTAGGATTAGGGTTAGCAGGGTACGGGTTCGATCGGTTGGGGTTCGACTGGTGTTGGGGTTAGGGTTAGGGTTAGGGTTCGGTTGGGGTTTGGTGTTGGGGTTGGGGTTCGGCTGGGGCTGGGTTGGGGTTAGGGTTTGGTGTTGGGTTGGGGTTCGGCTGCGGCTGGGTTGGGGTTAGGGTTTGGTGTTGGGTTGGGGTTCGGCTGGGGCTGGGTTGGGGTTAGGGTTAGGCCGGGTTAGGGTTTGGTGTTGGGTTGGGGTTCGGCTGGGGCTGGGTTAGGCTTAAAAAGGTGAAATTTTAGGGGATTGATCTGGAAAATAGTGAAAGTCGATACTGTTTATTTGTGAATAACACAGTCCATGATTTTTATATGAGAAAATGGTCCATGAAAGTCTATGGGATTTATCTAAAAAACGCTGAAAGTTCATGTATTTATTTGTAAACAACAAAATTCATGGTATTTATCTGGAAAACGTTGGAGGTCAATGGTATGTATTTGTAAACAACAAAATCTATGAAAATTATGTGAAACGTTAAAACTTCATGGTATTTATTTGTAACAAACAAAGTCTATGGTATTTGTTTGATAAATATTGAAAGACCATGACATTTATATGTAATGGGTCAAAGTCATTTGGGTTATGTCAATCTTATTGGCGATACTTTCTTTTTGTGCATATCCAAAAACTTTGAAAGTTCTTGGTACCTATTAGAAAATATAAAGGGTTTTGTAGTGAAATGAAAGAATTGGATTTAGAAAAACCGTGTGTAACTTTTAGAAATTCTATACACTCAAGTATATAGAAAAGGGTTAATTGCGGATACAGCCTATGTACTATGGGGATCAAGCACTTATAACCTCTGAAGTATAATAATAAGCACTTTTGTTTGTTTTTCATTAGTGATTAATTTTTAGTTTGCTATTTATTCTTTTTCAGTATGGATACTTGATAGAATTATAATTGCTTTATTATTGTTTGCCTTTTTCCTTTTGTGTAGAAAATATATCCATTGTGTCATATGGACACTATTAATTTCACATCGATTCAAGGGAAAAATTGAGGAAGATTGTGTTTGTTATATCAAAAACCTTTCTGTTGAACCCAACAGGTGAAACTTTAGAGTTGTTATAGATAGCTCTACATGTTTAATGCATGTACCATTGTTAAGAGAGTGCAAGGTGGAGAACAATAATTTGTTTCAACGGCACGTTTTTCAAGTTATAACCAATATATGATACTCGATGATAATATGAAACCTTCATATTCCCATCGATACCCATATATGAAACTAAAAGCGCCACTTAGTTCCCGTCTATCGGTTAACATACGTGCGATGCTCGTCGTGACCTAGAACTATACGAAGGTTGTTAAATATCGGACAGTATAGCTCGATACTAACAACCGTCGTATAGTCTACGCGACGAGAAAATTCAATCGTATGGTAACCCATAGATTTGTCCCGTGTGGACAAGTTAAGAATGTATAAAGTAAACGCCTTCATTCACTTGTGTTTTCATCCGTTTCGAGATATTTCGTCGGTACCTTTCCGCTGGTTCTCCGTGTACAAAGATAGATTAGATGTTCATTTCAACGTTGTTTCACAGCTTTGAAATGATTATCTATTCTATTACAGTGTACTCGGAGAACAGCGGGGAGGTGCTGCCGAAATTTACTCGAAACGGTTGAAAGCACAAGTGATGGGCGTTCGCTCTATACACTCTTAATGGGATAGAAGCCTACCCCCGACAGCCGGAACACATACATACAAACGCATAATCAGAGAGCGACTCGAGATGTTCGGGTTAAAACCAATATATGATACTCGATGATGATATGAAACCTTCATATTCCCATCGATACCCGTATATGAAACTAAAAGCGCCACTTAGTCCCCGTCTATCGGTTAACATACGTGCGATGCTCGTCGTGACCTAGAACTATACGAAGGTTGTTAAATATCGGACAGTATAGCTCGATACTAACAACCGTCGTATAGTCTACGCGACGAGAAAATTCAATCGTATGGTAACCCATAGATTTGTCCCGTGTGGACAAGTTAAGAATGTATAAAGCAAACGCCTTCATTCACTTGTGTTTTCATCCGTTTCGAGATATTTCGTCGGTACCTTTCCGCTGGTTCTCCGTGTACAAAGATAGATTAGATGTTCATTTCAACGTTGTTTCTCAGCTTTAAAATGATTATCTATTCTATTACAGTGTACTCGGAGAACAGCGGGGAGGTGCTGCCGAAATTTACTCGAAACGGTTGAAAGCACAAGTGATGGGCGTTCGCTCTATACATTCTTAATGGGATAGAAGCCTACCCCCGACAGCCGGAACACATACATACAAACGCATAATCAGAGAGCGACTCGAAATGTTCGGGTTAAAACCAATATATGATAATATGAAACCTTCATATTCCCATCGATACCCATATATGAAACTAAAAGCGCCACTTAGTCCCCGTCTATCGGTCAACATAACGTGCGATAATTTATTCTTTTCAACGACAAACGCACACACAAAGCATATACATGAATTTTCTTCTTTGTCAGTAACTATCCCGTTCTTATATTTCTCAATATAGTCAGCATAACCTACAATTTATATGTTATTCAGTCTAACATGGCCCATGAGTACTTCAGAGTTAAGGACTGGATGTATGTGGATTGGAAACAACGTATGCAATCTAAGTTTGTCGCAGGAGTTGCTGCTTTCCTTGAATTTGCACGAGCACATAATAAGATCATAATAGAGAAGATTCTTTGTCCGTGTTATAGATGTGGCAATAAGTACTGGCGGAAGGTAGAATTGGCAGAGCTTCATATTGTAAAATATGGGTTTACTAGACTTTATTCAATTTGGAAATATCACGGGGAAGGAGAAGAATGCAGTACTGCGGTAGAAGAAGGAGAACACGATAATGCGGCAGGAGAAGAAGAAGAATTCGGTAATACGGCAGGATACGGAAATTTATTTCCATCAGAAGAAATGGAGGATATGGTAGAGGCTGCCCTAGGTGAATCTATTCGTACCGAAGATGACATTCCTTCCGGTCAAGGACCGCGTGCGGATAAATATGAAAATTTCATGAATGATGCTAGGAAACCAATTTATGAGAATGCGAAGTATTCCACCCTCTCATGGTTCGTCCAACTTTTCCAAATTAAGTGCCTAAATGGATGGAGCAACAAGTCATTCACAATGCTTCTTTCGTTCTTGAAAGATTCTATGCCTCCGGGAAATAATGTGCCCGAAAGCTGGTACGAAGCCCAGAAAATGATGTCTGATTTGGGTCTAAAGTGCGAGAAGATTCAAGCATGTCCTAAAAATTGCGTGTTGTACCGGAAAGAGAATTCAGATTTGAAAGAGTGTCCAACATGCGGAGAGGCCAGGTATAAGCCGAAAGATTCTGATAAGAAGCCTGATATACCTGTGAAGATAGCACGATATTTTCCCATAACACAGAGGCTACAGAGGCTATTTAGGTGCAAGAAAACAGCCGAGGCAATGATTTGGCATCACCGTGCTCCTCCAAGCGAAAATGGAAAAATGAGCCATCCAAGAGATTCACCGGCATGGAAGGATTTCGATAGGAGGCACGCAATATTCAGTAGCGATCCTCGCAATGTCCGGCTCGGACTGGCTGCCGATGGCTTCTGCCCATTCAACTATATGGCTGGAAGTCACAGTACATGGCCCGTTGTAATGATAATTTATAATCTGTCGCCTTGGTTGGCTATGGACCAATCATACTTTATGATGCCTCTTCTTATCGACGGACCAAACTCACCGGGGAACAATATCGACGTCTATCTCCGACCTCTGATTGAGGAGCTGAAAACTTTGTTCATTGATGGTGTAGAGACATATGATTCAAACACAAATACAACCTTCATACTGCGTGCGGCTTTAATGTGGACAATTAATGACTTTCCTGCGTATGGAATGCTTTCAGGTTGGTCCGTACATGGTCACAAAGCATGTCCTCATTGCCATGAACACACAACATCAAAATTTTTGAATTTTAGCAGGAAGGTTTGTTATTGCGGCCATCGACGTTTTCTGCCTCCAGACCATCCCTATAGGTTAGACACGGTTCACTTTGATGGTCATCAGGAGCTTCTTGGGCCTCCATCCCCATTGTCCGGAGAGGACGTGACTGCTAAATGGGATGGTTACAATAACGTGACCTTCGGGATGGATCCGACGAGACAGGTCAAACCACAATATTGGAACAAGTTAAGCATTTTCTTCGAGCTTCCGTACTGGTCTACAAATTCAGTGCGTCATTGTCTGGACGTCATGCATATAGAGAAGGGAGTATCAGAGCACATACTTAACTTGCTTCTGTGTAAAGACGGGAAATCGAAAGACAACATGAATGCCCGGATGGATCTACAAGAGTGGGGAATAAGAAGTGAACTGCACCCTAAACCGGTAGCGGGTAAACCGGGCAAGTTTGTACTTCCCAATGCCGCTTATCATATGTCACAACCGGAGAAGAAAAGATTCCTGCAGGTGTTGCATGATTTGAAAGTCCCCACAGGCTTCTCAGGATCATTCAGCAAGAAAATAAAAATTGTGAAGGGCAAGATCGATGGGCTGAAAAGTCATGACCACCATGTTATCGTGGAGCACCTTCTTCCATTAGCCCTCAGGACTTCTCTCCCCGACTCGGTTGGTCTGGTAATCAACGACCTATGTTGTTTTTTCAGGGAGTTGTGTGCTAAAACGCTGGAGGTTGCGACGCTGGATAAACTAGAAAATTCTATTGCGTTGATACTTTGCAAGTTTGAGCGTATTTTCCCACCGTCATTCTTCGATATCATAATACACTTGACGGTTCATCTTGCAACTGAGGCGAAATTAGCCGGACCGGTACAATATCGATGGATGTATCCCGTCGAGAGGTACGTTAAATTTTTCGTTTCGCGCAATTTATAAATTTATTTTTGTCATGTATGCCCGTGTTTATTTATTCAACATATTCTCATTAGGTACCTTTACACTCTTAAGAAGTATATACGCAATAAAAATCGACCAGAGGGTTCTATCATGCAAGGTTATCTTCTTGATGAAGCAACCACATTTTGTTCCCGCTATCTGGACGAGAACATTGAGACAAGGCTTAACCGACCACGAAGAATTCAAGACGGGCCATATGGTAAAGCCGAGTATAAGAGGGTAGACACTATGTTTATCAACAAGATATACCGGTTTATCTTGCTTAATTGCGTATGTCTTGAACAAATTAGAGAGTAAGTTCTTTTGGATTAATTGTTATATCTGTGTTTGTGTATGAAATGACATAATATTAATGTCACAATTATTTGTCGAAAACAGAACTCATTTTAACGAGGTACGTGAGGGGCATCCTGATTGGAACGAAGAGCGTTTGGAAAAATACCATCAGGATAATTTTTGTGATTGGGTCACAGAGCATGTAAGTTATTCGAATTACATTTTATTGCTATCGGTTTTAATCTAAACTTGTATCGTTATGTATTTATCGTAAAATTTGTTTTGTTAGATCCACGATCCGAACTTGTCTGCATCATTTGAGAGTGATTCAAGATGTTTAGCTCAATTTCCTAGTATGGAAGTTGCACATTACAAAGGATTTGGTGTCCTTGGATACAAATTCGAAGTTAAGGACATAGAAACATCTAGAATCACTCAGAACAGTGGGATTGCGACGGTAGGATCGGACGGTGTGATTTACTATGGGTACTTAAATTGTATACTCGGCATCCACTATCCCGGACGATCAGAACCCTTTTATATATTCCACTGTACTTGGTACGATCCGCGAACCGATACAGACAAGTGGAGAAGCAGTCTTGGGACCTGGAAAGATGAATATGGATTGACAAGTGTGAACACACTTCGATTTTACGGTCAGGACGATCCGTTTATCTTTCCGAACCAAGCGTTCCAAGTATACTACTCACAGTGCTTGAAGCATCCGGGGTGGAGTGTTGTATGTCGATGGAAACCTAGAGATGTCTACGATGTCCCAGAATACGAGGACAGCGATGAGGACGAAGAAGAGAGAAGGCTTAAAGTGCTCCGACCGTCTGTTTCGAAGGACGGGTTGTCTTCGACCGATCATGAAGTTACGTGGGTTAGAAATGACATCGACGATGAAATCCAAGTAGATATGTATGATGCGCCCACGAAACGAAAAAGGTTATCAGTAATGTTATATTATTACTTCACATTTTACGCTCTAGATCATATATAGTCAATACTTTTAATGATTGTCTAATGCGTCCACGAACCGTTTATCTAGATTTGATGACGATGTCGGGAGCAGCGAGGGGCGGCAGGAGCTCCAGCCGCGGCAGAGGCAGAGGCAGAGGCAGAGCGGTTCTGCCGCCCGGAGAGCTCCGTAGGGAGCTTCAGAGGGCCGGTCTTGCACCCAGATCGGAGACCCCTTCGGATGCCTCCTTCCGTGTTGATTTGGCCACACCTCCAGGTATACTGCACGCATATCCATTTTGAATGTAATATTACAGATATTCATGCATGTTTATGTAAAAATTACTTATATTGTCAATGTTTGATTGTCTAGTTGTTGGTGATGCGTCCACATCTGGGACAGAGGCCACCCCCGCTCCTCCAGGTATGTTTATATATCATATAGTGTATGTATATTGATTTAGAATGCTATATCATAAATATACACATTCCTTTTGCTCTTACTTAGCAATTTTTATTATTGTCTAGCTGTAGGTGGTGACACCACCGCACATGCGGGTATGTTTATATGTCCTATAGTGCATGCATATTGATTTAGAACGTTATATTATTGATCTACACATTCTTTTTGCAATTACTTATAAAATCTATTTTTAATTGTCTAATTATAGGTGGTGCGTCCACACCTTCCACAGGGGCCACTCCTGCCGCTTCCATACCCTCCGCATCGTCTGCAGGTTAGTATGAATAAATTTAAAATATTTATTTATTTTACATATGCTCTATAGAATAAATATGAACTTCATGGAGATTTAGCGTCGATGTTTATTTTACAGTTGGAGGGGATGCGTCCGGGACCCCGGTTGTTCCTCACCGGAGGAACTATCGTCCCGCTCGTGCTGCTGCTCGGGCCCAGGCTCGTGCGCTATTCACCGGAGGTATATATCACACTTGAATTCTTAATACAACTTTGTCTTATTATTGATTGTCTTGATATTTCGTGCAGACGCAGGGCCTCTCCACCCCCAGAGGGGGACTCGAGGCCCGAATCAGTCCCATAGGCTGAGGCCTGATAGAGCTAGGGGGGAGGCAGCATTCCCCCTATTTTTTACCCTTGACTATCGCTATACCGGTCCTCATGCCGAGAGGTTCGGCCGGTATTTGGGGGACGAGAGCCGGATCGTGAAGAACTATCCACTTCACGTTGAGTGGGGCGAGCAGCACCAGCGCTCATTCGCCCTCTTCTTTGAACAGGCTCAGGTATGTATTAATATATATTTTCATTTGATCTATCCAATATATTTATTATTAACACTTGCAATCTAATAACAATGTTTTTTTGTATTTTCAGTTGGATTACGATTTTCAGCCTGTAGCCGACCCTGATCACCCGGGGAGGGTGCTCGACCTTCATGCTCTGTACAATGGCCTGATGAAGAACATGCAGGCCAAGATCCGATACAACAGGAATGAGCTGAAGGCCGACTGCTACTCCCTGTGGATAGCGACCCCCGAGGCAGAGAGAGCGGCCCTCCTATCTACTCCGGCGTTTGCGAGAGTCGACGTAGAGACATGGCCTATATTGTGCGCTTATTTCGACTCCGAACGCAAACGAGTATGTATTTTAAATTTAATTCATTATTTATGATATAATTTATTTCTTTGTGTTTCTTAATTAGAAAACTAAATGTTAATGCGTTGTGCAGAAACAGGCCGCTCAGAATACGGAGAACAGGAAGTCGGCGAAGAGGGGTCGCCCCACTTACACAGGTGGCTCGAGGAACATTACTCGAGCCATGGAGTTATCGGTAAATTAAGAGTTATTCTCTAATATTCTGCAATATTAAGAGTTATTCTCTAACATTTCTAATATTAAGAGTTACTTTCTAATATTGCAGACAGCTCGGACCGTGGCGTCAGGTGGTACACCGAGCGTGCTGTCCGCATATCTTGCCGTCCACGGCACCTCGACAGATCCCGCCACGGGCGAGCTTCGATGTCCCGACGTCGCTACCCAGGAGTACTGCGTAAGTGTTAATATTTTTTCTACCCAAATTTGAAATTTTAGTTTTGGAAGGTTCAAGTTTAAATTTTATACTTATACTTTACTGCTTAATGTGGGTGTAGGAGCGGGTGGTTGAGCAGGCCCAGGCCTCGGGGATCGATTTTACCGGACAGAACGATCCGAGGCTGCTGACCCCAGTTCTGGACGCCGCACACGGAGGGCACCACGGAGGTTGGGAGAGAGGCCGGGGATTGGGCCCCAGCAGGGCCCATATGAGGTTGGACTCCACCCCGGCGGTTACTTCCTCCGTCTCCAGTGGCCGGCATGTCCATCAGGAACTGGATAGCTTGAGGGCCACCGTTCAGGAGTTGAAGGAGATGCTGGTATGTATACTACTTTATAGTAAAATATCATTTCATATTATATACATATCAACATATCCATAATTAGTACGTAGCTTGAGCTTATTTGGTTTTAGAATTAAGTTTGATTAATCATACATACATATGTAATTAAAATAAACAACGCTTTTCCAAACTAGATATCCAAACAGGGTTTCGAAATAACTTAATAATGAAACGAATTCGAATAATACACAGTTCTTACACGTTTCTTACACACGTTATGTCCAGACGCGACAGGGTAGATCGGCCGAGCCTCCACATGCATCTCCTTCGGCTGCGGCTCCGCAAGCCACTACATCGGCTGCGGTACCGCAGACAGCTCCTGTAGCTCCACCGCCCACTCAGACTCCCGCAGCCGCGGCTCCGCAAGCGACTACCTCGACGGCGGCTGCGCAGACCACAACGCCAGCTCCACATGCCGCTCAGACTCCCTTATCTGTAGCATTGGAGAGTGTATTTACCGAGGAGCAGGCGCGCGTTATTTTAACGTTATTCGGAGGTGGAGCTGGACCGAACTAGGGTAGATTTTTGGTTTTTATTTTTTGAAACATGTATTTATTTATATCACATTGTACTACATTTTGAAACGATATTGATATTGGTTTGAATTTATATCATATTCAGTTTTTGGGTTTCTTTTGTATATTATATATATGCGTGGGATGTGATTATGAATACTGCAATATATGATTTGATTGATGTATATAGTATTGTGCACAGGGCGGGAAAAAATCCAGCAGCCCTTTTTAAAAAAAAATACAGACAAACTGTACCTACGGATTAATCCGTAGGTATATATGTTGCCCCTACGGCGTTAGCCGTAGGGGCAAACTATCAGGAAACCTGATATTTTCCCACCTGATATCAGTGCAGGGTGTTGGGGATGCCCCTACGGATATGTACGTAGGGGCCACTGTTTATCCCCTACGTATATAACCGTAGGGGCAAAATATCAGGTTATCCTGATATTTTCCCCCCGATCTCAGTGCAGTGTGTTGGGAGTGGCCCCTACGGATATATTTGTAGGGGCTACTTTATATCCCCTACGGCTGTAGCCGTAGGGGAACTAATAGGACCTACGGATATAGCCGTAGGTACAGACAATATATTCAAAAAAAAAAATTAAATATATGATTTTATTACCCCTACGGGGTACTGCGTAGGGGCTATAGCACCTACTGAGTTATCCGTAGGGGCATAAATTTATCCGTAGGGGCACGTTCGGGGCCTCAACTTGCACCTGCGGCCTTTGCACCTACGGGGTATTTTTTCGCCCCTACGTATATATCCGTAGGGGCAGTGAGTTGCCCCTACGGATAAATCCGTAGGGGCAACCCATATTTGTAGTAGTGTGACAGTCCAAAATCCATTCACCATGACCCGTGAACACCCTTATAATCGATAGCTCTACTATTAAATGATCCAAGATCATAACTGAACAAACAAACTTGACCCGATATATTTTATGAGAGTTTGGCTCGTTAACACAAACGTCGGTTCGATTCAAAAGAAGATCATCAAATAAGCGTTTGCCGAACATACAATTAATCTCCAATCTAAACAAGCAAGTTAACGTGACAAACTCAAAACTATTATCCTTATAGTTGCTTTCTCAAAATTAAGAAGTTTAAGCACCCAAAGGTTTTAATTAAACAAGTGCCAATTATTATCTTTCCCCTAAAAATTGGAACAAAAGGATAATATAAATAAATAATAGTAATATAAGATTGACATGAACTTGAAGGATGGTTAAGTAATTTGAGGAAGAGAAAGCATGATAAGGGATGCATAGAAAAGGCTGGAGAAAAGGACAAGAAAAGCATGCAAGAGGATCCAAAACCAAGGAGAATAGAAGCAGGGCGCGTGGCAAGCACGTTTCAGAGCCAATGCCCCGCTCGTACGTATCGCCACATCTCATGAAAACCTCTCCCTTTCTCTCTCAATCTCTTCACTGCTCCCTGTTTCGTGGAATGGGCAGCATCACAACCAATGGCAAAATTGTAATTTATTGGTGGTTTCATTCTCATCACTCACATCTGTGGGCGCACTACGTACTAAAAACCAGCGGTTCATGTTCTCTCTCTCTTTCCGTGCTTATCTAAAACTTCATCTCTTCTGTCTCAATCGTACACGTTTTTCACCTCCTTTGTCGATTAACTTACGTCAAATAGTAAACCCTCCAAGGTTCCTTGTCGTCAGCTAGCTCAAGTGTTGGTGATGATGCTCGATATCGGTGATCTCCCAAATCATGATACGTGGCAGATGACGTGATAGTGCTCGATATTGGCGATCCTCAAGATCATAACACTTGGCAGGTGACATGTCCCAGAACTCAGATGAAAGGGCCCGCAGGTCCCGACCAGGCCACCCCGCGCCCGACCTGCAAGCACAAGCTGGCCCCCCTCGGGGCCCCTGCAAATTGGCCTCATCGGCCCCTCAGCTCGCCCCGAGCTGCCACCAGACCAAGACCCCTCGGCCTCCTTGCTCGTCCCGAGCTTCCGGCCAAGGTCGTCTTCCTCGGCCCTCCGACCAACTCCACCGCTCACAGGCGTAACCGCCGCTCCGCGAATCTCGCCATGCGCAGATTTTACGCCAGCAACATCCCACGTTCCACGCCATCAATCCCCATTAATGGGCGATCCGCTTTCTACGCGGGCGTGACGTCGGGGAGCGTAACCGCCGGCGAGACTCTCGCGCCCGCTGCTGCGTGCTCCACTGCTATATAAACCACCATCACAGAGGGGTCAGGTAAGCCATCTTTTACATTTTTATGCCGTTACTCTGCTCGGATCTCATCACTAACTTGAGCGTCGGAGGGTCCTTGGTGGTACCAAACCATCCCGGGACTTCTTTGCAGGTACTTGGAAACAACTCTCTCACCTCACCTCTTCCTCCAACAACCCACCGAGACCCAAGCGCAACGAAGGATAATCAGCTAAGTTCACCGCGAGATCAACGGATGACAACATCTGACGGAGGCCCGAAAAGGAGCTCCATCAGTTGGCGCCGTATGTGGGAACATAACTCCACAAAATACAAAGTTGGCCTTCCTATCTCCACCCTCATGGCAGACGACCATCCTGGAGATCCCGGGTACCAGCCGCCGTCTTCCACTCACTGAAGGCGGGGATGAACCTCCTCCCATGACCGTCATCAACGTCATCGCAGGCCGGATAGATCGCCTGCAATCCCTCATGGAGGCCCTCGTCCGCGTCCAAACGGCCGCGCCCGGGCCCAGGCCCCAGATCGCCGCTCCACCGCCTCCAGAAGGTTCTGTCCCTGTCTGGACGGCCGACCACCAACAGGCTGCGTCCCCTGGCCGCCGGCCTCTCGAACCGGCGCTCCCTGAGGCTTGCTGGGCGCCCTAGGGCTCCACACCAAGATCCGCCGCCAGGACGCCTCGCCTCGAGCTTTCTCGTGACCCTTATCCCCCTGAGGAGATGTCAATCACCTAGCCTATCCACGGGTGTGGTCGACCCCACCACCATCGGCGGGGCCGCACAGAAGGGGTCCACCCCGGCGATGATTAGTAGAGATTTTATCACCAAAAATATTTTACCGCAATCAGAAACGGCGTCGCTTTGCAGCTAGCCGGTGAGTACAGGTCGGTCCATAAGGATGTGTAATTTTCCTAAGTGTTCTTACGAGCTAATTCCAATGGTTGTTTGGTCTTTTAATTGAATCTAAAAACTAAGTTGTATGATGATCAAGAAACTTGCTAGGATTAGGTCTAAGGTGAGTTTAATAAGATTAAAATTCACACCTCTTTCAACGCCCTCAATTAAATCTTTTTAGAAGTTATAACAATTATTAGTAAAGGAGATTAGGATGATTGGGAAAAAACAAAGTTTCTTCCTCTAGATCCTTGTCCGTCCTTTCCTAATCATTGTTATAACCTTCATGGAAGTCATGCATGTCTTGTCCTTTATACTACGGTTTCACCATTACCTCATGGGTAGGGTGCCGTAGGGAGCGGATCATGCATGCGTGCATGAAGTTCTAGTTATCACAAATTATTGGGCTTGAAAGAGAAGAGAGATATTCATCTCTCAATCCCTCCCTTATTCCTAACCCTAACAAGCGAGGAAATTACTCGCTCATTAGGGGATCTATTAAAAACAACATTTTAAGATTACTTACCTACTGCAGTTTAAGAGATACTACACTAGATTAAATTAGGGCTAAGGAAGGATTTATCTACGGCAAGAATTAAATTAGAATACTACTGCAGAAAATAAAAGATAACTTACAAGAATGATGCTCTTAATCTTCCAAAGAATCTGAATTTTATTTATTGAAAAGAGGCATTCTCAATACAATCTTTAGAATACAATTTTATAGGAAAATAGAGAAATTAGGGTTACAGGACTCGCACATGTGCAATTACAAATATACCCCCGAAAAATCCCAACAAAAACACCGACGCACCGCCAGAAGAAATATGCACCGACACGTGCGTCTGATGGCCGCGGAACCGCGGCATGGGTGGGGGTGGGGCCGCGGTTCCGCTGCCCATTGGTTGGATCATTGACTGCAATTTTGTGGGCTTCTTCTTGATACTTTGGGCTTTCTATTTATCTAGTTCTTTACTCCATTTGACTTCTGGGTCTTCTCCAGATCTTCAGTGAAAACTTGTAATGATCTTTTAACCGTTCACTTTGACATTTTGGACCTTGCATTGCCTTGTACAATTGTGAATTTTTCTTTGTCTAGGCTTGACTAGATTCCTTATACTTGTGTGTCAAAAGTCCATCTTTGTATCATCTTTTGTCTTTTCCACTGTCTTCGCTCCAAGAACCTGTATCCTGTAATATGTAGCAGACATGCGTCAAAAGCACCTGTTTATTTATAAAATGCATAAGAATGGGGAATATAAAATGCAATATTATGATATGAACAAATACCCCCAAACTTATCTTTTGCTCTTCCTCGAGCAAACTCATTATTTTATTCTCGATAAAACCTAACCGCACTTTCGCAGGGAAACGCGATTGCACTGAGCTCGTGCAACAAGCCATTAAATCTCTAGGTGTCCCTAGTAGGAGGAGTATTGTCTCCTGAAGGTTTTCAGCGGATACTACCCACAAAATCCTATCAATTAAGCCCACTGACTTTAATTCTCCAATTAGGTTTTCTAACAAAAAATTCTATTATCATTGACTCATAAATTACCCCACCCATATTCTTCACACTTCCTCATCATTTAACTTAAGATTATATATGTTCGATAGACTCACTCAGCTTTCGGCATTTCTTAAGTTTTCCTTCTAAGGTTCTATCTCCACTTGGGAATTTTTCTACCAACTCTACTAAAGATACAAGTTCTATTCTTCGTTCCTTTCTCTTATCTCAACTCTAATCATATATCCCCACGTGTGTGTATAAATCACCCCTACACTTGGAAATTCAAATCAAGCAGTCATACTCTTGTCCGTTGTCCAAAGCACTTATTAATTGGTGAATTTTTAAATGAATTTTGCTTACACATCCTTCATGCGACCGTTAATACTTCTTGAGGTACCAACGACCGATTACAAGATGTGTTTGCACATTAAAGCATACTTCCTAGTCTTGCAACACCCAAGGCTTTAGAAGTGACTCCCAAACCAGTTGGTCTAAGGCACTAGGTGATGAAGCACCCTTGCTAAATATTTTTCTAGTTTTGCAGCTTTAAGTAATCACAAAAACCAGTGTCCATTTTTTTCTTTTCTTTATTCACCTTTTTTTTTTTTCTTCGTACTAAGGACTTTAGACAAGAGCATTTTAAGGTCTCTTCTACTATTCCAAGTTTCAAGGTGCGTGATTGTGCAATTTGTAGGGTATACATTTTCAGAATATAGACTTAAGCTAGGATTTATTTTTCAAACTTATACTCTAATAAGAATATCAATATTTTTCCTTTATTTCAACTTAGCCCAAAAAGTGAACTCAAAATTTGCCTAGTTCTAAATAAATTACAAAGACATATACTTTCTACCGTTAATCTTTAAAGAAGGTTATTTTTAGGGTTTTTAATTTACTAGGTCTAAGATCTAGTTGTTCCTAGCCAGTTAACCTATCTGTCAAACTCAAGTTAAATATGGTCAAAATTGAATACAATAATTTATATAATTTTTGAAATTTTCAATTTTTTATGGGTTTTCAAAATAAGTATGCAAATGAAAAAATATACATATGAATGCGAAGGAAAAAGACGTACCGAGCATATTCCCAAACTTGAACTGGACAGTGTCCTCACTGTCGTGCTGCACCAAGAGGGTCGATAATGTCGGCAATGTCCTGCTTATTAATATATTTACAAATGATACACCCCCCAACCTTATTTGAAATAAAGTTTTGGAAAATTGATTGGAAATTCAGGGGTGAAAGTGGAGGAAAATCAATCAGTGTAAATCGGCTCCTGCAAAAACAGGAGCTCCTCCGAATGGTCCGGCGTGAGGAACGGTTTCAATCGATGTCCATTAACCTTGAATAAAGTACCGTCCTCAGAATTTTCAAGATCGACAGCACCGTGCGGATAAACGGTGTGGACAACAAATGGTCCTTTCCATCTAGAACGGAGCTTGTCTAGGTGATAATGTAACCGAGTGTCATAGAGTAAAACCTGTTGACCAGGTTCAAAAGTTTTTCGCAAAAGGTGTTTATCATGGAACACCTTAGTTCGGTTTTTGACAATTACGGCATTATCATACGCCTCATCCCGCAGCTCTTTTAGTTCATTTAATTGTAGCTTTCGGTTGCTGCCAGCATCTCCTAAAGATAAATTCAGCTCTTTGATAGCCCAAAATGCCTTGTGCTCAATCTCTACTGGGAGGTGGCAAGCCTTCCCGTAAACAAGCCGGTATGGAGACATACCCAGATCAGTCTTGTATGCAGTACAAAAAGCGCATAGTGCATCGATCAGTTTAAGTGACCAATCCTTACGGTTTTTAGAAACCGTTTTCTCCAAGATTTTCTTTATTTGTCGATTTGAAATCTCGGCCTGCCCACATGTTTGGGGATGGTATGGCGTTGACAACTTGTGGGCTATAGAATATTTGAGCATTAAGGACTCAAAAGTCCTATTGCAAAAGTGAGAACCATTATCACTTATGATCGCTCGAGGGTGCCCAAATCGAGAAAAGATATATTCTTTAAGAAATCGAACGACAACCTTATTGTTATTCGTTCGGCTAGGCACAGCCTCGACCCACTTTGAAACGTAGTCAACAGCCAACAGAATATAAACATTCCCAAAAGAATTGGGAAATGGTCCCATGAAGTCTATACCCCAAACATCAAAAAACATCGACAACCAGAATTGGTTGGAGCGGCATTTCGTTTCTCCGCGATATCCGGCCCAAGTGTTGGCACCGGGAGTATGTCTTGCAGTATTCATATGCATCTTTGAAAAGTCGTGGCCAATAGAAACCACACTGCAAGATTTTTTCGGCTGTCTTCTTTGGGCCAAAGTGCCCGCCACATGCTTGATCGTGGTAATAAGACAGCACACTCTTAAACTCGTTTTCTGGTACACACCGACGAATGATTTGGTCGGAACAGTATTTAGAAAGATAAGGTTTATCCCAGTAAAAATGCTTAGCTTGGGATAAGAATCGAAGTTTATCCTGTTTCGACCAATCGTTAGGTATCAAGCCAGTGGCTAAGTAGTTTACTATATCAGCGAACCATGGTTCGCAAGAAACGGTCAAGAGTTGCTCATCAGGAAAAGCATCAGTGATAGGAAGTTCAAGTGTGGGCGAAGAAGGAAGTCGTGAAAGGTGATCGGCCACTACATTTTCACCTCCTTTTTTGTCCCTTATGACAAGGTCAAACTCTTGTAGCAGGAGGATCCAACGTATTAGCCTTGATTTTGCATCCTTCTTCGCAAAAAGGTGGCGAAGAGCTGAATGATCCGTATACACAATAACTGGAGAGCCGATTAAATAAGGCCGAAATTTTTCAAGTGCAAACACAACTGCTAAAAACTCTTTTTCTGTTGTTGTGTAGTTTAGTTAGGCCTCATTTAATGTACGGCTAGCGTAATAAATCATGTGCGGCATCTTGTTAATGTGCTGTCCAAGGACAGCACCAATGGCAAAATCTGATGCGTCGCACATAATTTCGAAAGGTTGCGTCCAGTCTGGAGATGAAAGAATGGGCGCAGAAATGAGAAAGTGTTTCAAAGACTCGAATGCTTCAATGCAAGTTGAGGCGAAATCAAATGTTGTGTCCTTGGCCAATAAGAGAGTTAAGGGTCTAACAATCTTGCTAAAGTCCTTGATGAACCGTCTATAAAATCCGGCATGGCCAAGGAAAACTCGGATGTCTTTAACGCATTTAGGAGGAGGAAGATTAGAGATGACTTCAAGTTTGGCTCTATCAAGCTCTATGCCGTTTTGCGAGATGACATGTCCTAAGACAATGCCCTCTCGTACCATAAAATGACACTTCTCCCAATTCAAAGTCAGGTTCTTATCCCTACAGCGGTTAAGAACAGCGTCAAGATGTCGTAAACACTCGTCGAAGGAGTCACCAAAAATGGAGAAATCATCCATAAAGATCTCCAAGAACTTTTCAACCATGTCTGAAAAAATCCCCATCAGACACCGCTGAAATGTAGTGGGAGCATTGCATAACCCAAAGGGCATGCGACGATAAGCAAAAGTGCCAAAGGGACAAGTAAATGTAGTCTTGTCTTGATCCTCTTTGGCTATGGGGACTTGGTTATAACCGGAATAGCCATCTAAAAAGCAGTAGAACTCGTGCCCCGCCAATCGTTCTAGCATTTGGTCAATGAATGGTATGGAAAGTGGTCCTTTCTTGTCGCGGCATTCAGTTTTCTATAGTCGATACAAACTCGCTACCCCGTTTGGGTGCGAGTGGGAATTAACTCATTTGCCTCATTGGTAATGACCGTGATGCCCGATTTCTTTGGCACGACATGAATGGGGCTAACCCATTGGCTATCCGAGATAGGGTAGATGATACCACTATCAAGACATTTAACAATCTCCTTCTTAACTGCCTCTTTCATAATGGGGTTGAGGCGTCTTTGTGGATCCCTTGCCGGCTTGGCATCATCCATCAAGTGTATATGATGTTCAACAATGAGGGGACTAATCCCCTTGATGTCCGCCATAGACCAGCCAAAAGCTTGCCGATTATTTTCTAAGACCATTAAAAGGGACTTCTCTTGCTCAAGAGCTAGAGAGGCCGATATGATAACGGGTAAGGTCTCATTATCACCTAGATAAGCATATTTTATGTGCGATGGCAAAAGCTTTAGTTCGAGTTTAGGAGGTGAAACAATAGATGGTAACAATGGAGTAACAATTTCAAACTCGAAGGATTCCTTCAAAGGTTCAAATCGAGTGTACGCAACCGAGTCAGATGGTTCAACTAACTCATCCGAAAAAGCGAACGACTCAAGCTCGGGTGGTGAGTCTTTAGATTCGTCTACAAAGGTGAAACACTCATAATCGTTGTCCGCAGTGAAAGCTATGTCGGATTCTAGAAGGAACACACTAGTGGCGTCAACATTGCTGTGATCGAACAAATTTTTTTCGAACTCACAGTCCTCCTCCACGATCTCATTGATCGAGCAAACATCAAGTACGCTAGCATTAGGCTTGGCAGGCTGATTTCCCAACTTAAAGATGTTGAGTTCAATTGTCATATTGCCAAAAGATAGATTCATTGAACCGTTACGATAATTGATCACTGCGTTAGAAGTCGCTAGGAATGGTCGACCAAGTATCACCGGAATTTGACTCCGGGGGTTAGCGACAGGTTGTGTATCCATAACAATAAAGTCTACGAGAAAAATGAAATCCCCAACTCTAATTAACACATCCTCCAACTCTCCCCTAGGGTGGGTGATTGATCGATCGGCCATTTGGAGAGTGCAGTGAGTGGGCTTAAGCTCTCCAACGCCTAATTGCTCGTACACAGAATAAGGTAGCAAATTGACACTAGCACCAAGATCTAATAGTGCTCTATTGATATTTTTGTCCCTAATTGTTATCGAAATAGTAGGACAACCGGGGTCCTTTTTCTTTGGAGGTAAAGAATTTACAATAGCATCACTAATAGCACTAGCCACAAAAACTTTCTTTGGTACTTGTGACTTCCTCTTTTTGGTGCATAAGTCCTTTAAAATTTTTGCATATGAAGGAACTTATTGGATTGCATCCAAAAGAGGGATATATATGCTGACCTGTTTGAACAACTCTACAATTTTCTCCATCTGTGGAGTTGGTTTATTGGATCTCAACCGGTTTGGAAAAAGTACATTTTGAAAGGTTGTTGAGTCCAATTTTTGCGGATCAGATTGTTGAGTTGGAACGGAACCCCGTGTAGATGTGTTCGTGTTGTGAGAAGTGGGTCCGTTCGAGCTAGAAGAAGTAGAGCCGTGTGAAGGATGGAGAATAGTCTTTAACGAAGAAGAAGAAGGTGAAGAAGATGAAGAAGAAGAACCACCGGCAGGGGTGTCATGGTTAATACCCACATTGTTTTGCAACACCTTCCCGGATCTCAACGTGGTCACAGCATTTACGTTATGATTTTGCTGTTGATATGCAGCATGTGCGTGACCTGGATTGGGCAGTGGTTGAGATGTGAGCTTTCCTTTTTCTCACTCGCTCAATGCCGCATTGAGTTGTGCAATTTGTGCCTCGATAGATTTGATGCTTTGATCGTGTGAGGTACTGTTTTGCACCAAAGATTGAATAGAAGTCTCCAATCTTGCTGTAGATTGTGTAGATTGCTTTAGAAACGCATCTAGACTTCTTTCGAGCGAAGTAACCTTGTCATTATTAGGTTGAACAAAATTGTTTGGCTGGTAAGAATTGTTAGGCACAAAATTGTTCACTTGATTAGGGTAAGGTTGCTGTTAAAATTGAGTTTGTGGAGGTGCTTGTTGTTGTTGTGGAGGAGGAGGCCTTTGAAAATTGTTATTTCCTTAGAATTGTTGATTTTGGTTCCAAGCCAAATTTGGGTGACTCCTCCATCCCGGATTGTATGTCGAAGAGTATATATCATTTCTCTGTCGTTGCTGGTAGGCAGCATTGACTTGATCATATCCTTGAGTAGATGCATTGTAAGGACACTCTTCGGTAAGATGTGATGGATCCGCACAACAAGCACAAACAGTTCGTGGAGGCACAACTGGGGCAGGAGAAGACGATGAGATTTTGGTCTCTATCGCTTCTAGCTTTTTTATAAGAGCGGCCATCTCGGCCTTCATAGCAATCGACATCTCTACTTGATGTATGCCTGCCCTAGATTGACCACTAGAAGAAGATGATGTGGTCTTGGTGCTCTCCCACTGAATTTTTTGTTCACTAAGGTCCTCAAGAAACTGCTATGCTTCCTCACTAGATTTGGAGAGAAAGTGACCTTGACAGATAGTTTCTAGCAACTGCTTCGTTGCCGAGTTCAATCCCTCGTATAATCTTTGGTAAAGTTGCCAACTTTCGATCCCATGATGAGGGCATTGCATATGTAGGTCTTTAAATCTCTCAAAACACTTCCAAAATGGTTCGGAAGGAAGCTGTGAAAATTGTATAATCTCATTATGGATTCTAGCAGTTTTGTGATGAGGATAGAACTTTTTAAGAAAGGATTTCACAAACTCGTCCCAATTTCTAATGGAATGTGATGCTGTGCTGTACAGCCACTTCTCGGCTAAGTCACATAAGGTGAAAGGAATGACCCTTAGCCTTATAGCGTCATCACTTAATTGGGTTGTTTTCATCATAGCGCAAACGTTTTGGAATTTATTGATAAAAATATAAGCATCTTCTGATTCCAAACCGTGAAATTTTGGCAGCATATTGATGAAATGTGGTTTTATTTCAAAATTGTCCCCATTTGCCGGTGGGGGTGAAAGACAGGTAGGTAAAGAAGTGCGGACAGGGTAGAAGAGATCCTGGAGCGCAACTCGTGCGGGCGCTTCAACAGGCGGTTGATTCGGGTTATTCGTACCTAACGGAGGTGGAATCATTCCCGTCGGTAAGGTATCGTTGGGATTGTATCCCGTCATGCCTTCGGAAAAAGAATTTGAAGGTGGAGATAAGGAAGTGGACGGAATTTCGACTTCGGTGTTGAAAGGTATGTCGGTCGGTATTAACGAAACACGGACTAATCGGGCGCTTGTGTCCCTAGTACAAAGTGACAATACACTAAAGGGTAGTGTAGTCAGAAAAAAAATGAAAGACAGAATGTGGTGGTAAGATAACGTCAATGAAAGGAAGTGGTGCAAGTGAGTTGCAAGATTTCTTTAGCAACAAGTTGCAAGTTTTGAAAAGATTTTTCTTTTTCTTTTTTTTTAATGTGAGATTTTTGCAAAAAATTTTTGACAAGAGACTTGTGACACAAATACGATCAACCACACATGCACAATCAGGCCTAGATCTAGGGTCACCTAGGTCAGCTAGACAGCTCCTAACTAGGGTTAGAAATAGGACCTCAAACTGCCTCTTCACTGCCAATTGCGGCCAGATAAGTGCCAGGTAAGTGGGAGGCTCCCCGCTACAAGTAGCGGTCCTAATTAAGTAACCACTTTCCTTTACACACTTGCCTAGACACCGCAAAGTCAGTTAGGATAAACGGTCGATGCCTATATCTAGTCCTTTGCCCTATTGAGCTCGAAGTCCTTAGGGCTGAGTCTAGTATTTTTTAATTTAGAGTGGTCGATGCAAATGCTTTAAGTGCTTTCTTGGGTCCTGGGAAGGGTGATGAAATCCCCACCGAATCTGAGTTTGGTCAATAGCCCCTTAAAGTCCGATTAAATTATGCAAAACAGTAAATTCACTTGATTTTGCAATTTTTTTAAGCGCGGCGCAAAGAAACCTGCAGAAAATCTGTTATTAAGAAGGGGAGAGAAAATTTTTAGCGCAAAGAAGTCCTGCAGAAAATTTCGCAAAAGGATATATGGAGGTTGGCAGGGGGGGAAGAAACAAACCGAGCAAATTTCGATGGCTGATGTGGCAGACGCACCGCGGTTCCGCGGTTCTTGGCGCAGATAAGCCGCGGAATCGCGGTCAGGTAGAGGGATCGTTTCCTGAGAAAAATTCTGCCGCTCCTTTGTTCCAATACTCCTCTGTTCTGATATACCACTTTCTGTTTTGCCCTCTGTAAATTTCCAGATCCGAGATTCTTAGCTGTTCCTGCAAGATTCAAACGATAAACCCTTCAAACAGATAAAAATTGATAAAATCTTTTACTTTTTCTATTTTCAGATTTTTATAATTTATTGGTTTATATCAACCCGAAATTACACAAATGAAATTTTACGCCATCCCCGGAAACGGCGCCATTTGATTAGTAGAGATTTTATCACCAAAAATATTTTACCGCAATCAGAAACGGCGTCGCTTTGCAGCTAGCCGGTGAGTACAGGTCGGTCCACAGGGATGTGTAATTTTCCTAAGTGTTCTTACGAGCTAATTCCAATGGTTGTTTGGTCTTTTAATTGAATCTAAAAACTAAGTTGTACGATGATCAAGAAACTTGCTAGGATTAGGTCTAAGGTGAGTTTGATAAGATTAAAATTCATACCTCTTTCAATGCCCTCAATTAAATCTTTTTAGAAGTTATAACAATTATTAGTAAAGGGGATTAGGATGATTGGGAAGAAACGAAGTTTCTTCCTCTAGATCCTTGTCCGTCCTTTCCTAATCATTGTTATAACCTTCATGGAAGTCATGTATGTCTGGTCCTTTATACTACGGTTTCACCGTTATCTCGTGGGTAGGGTGCCGTAGGGAGCGGATCATGCATGCGTGCATGAAGTTCTAGTTATCACAAATTATTGGGCTTGAAAGAGATGAGAGATATTCATCTCTCAATCCCTCCCTTATTCCTAAGCCTAACAAGCGAGGAAATTACTCGCTCATTAGGGGATCTATTAAAAACAACATTTTAAGATTACATACCTACTGCAGTTTAAGAGATACTACACTAGATTAAACTAGGGCAAAGGAAGGATTTATCTACGGCAAGAATTAAATTAGAATACTACTGCAGAAAATAAAAGATAACTTACAAGAATGATGCTCTTAATCTTCCAAAGAATCTGAATTTTATTTATTGAAAAGAGGCATCCTCAATACAATCTTTAGAATACAATTTTATAGGAAAATAGGGAAATTAGGGTTACAGGACTCGCACATGTGCAATTACAAATATACCCCCGAAAAATCCCAACAAAAACACCGACGCACCGCCAGAAGAAATATGCACCGACATGTGCGTCTGATGGCCGCGGAACAGCGGCATGGGTGAGGGTGGGGCCGCGGTTCCGCAGCCCATTGGTCGGATCATTGACTGCAATTTTGTGGGCTTCTTCTTGATGCTTTGGGCTTTCTATTTATCTAGTTCTTTTCTCCATTTGACTTCTGGGTCTTCTCCAGATCTTTAGTGAAAACTTGTAATAATCTTTTAACCGTTCACTTTGACATTTTGGACCTTGCATTGCCTTGTACAATTGTGAATTGTTCTTCGTCTAGGCTTGACTAGAATCCTTCTACTTGTGTGTCAAAAGTCCCTCTTTTGTATCATCTTTTGTCTTTTTCACTGTCTTCGCTCCAAGAACCTGTATCCTGTAATATGTAGCAGACATGCGTCAAAAACACCTGTTTATTTATAAAACGCATAAGAATGGGGAATATAAAATGCAATATTATGATATGAACATGCGACTCAAGAGCAACCTCACCCCGGAACCTGAGGCATCTCATTGAGAAGAACCGGGGCCGCTCCCAGACGCAGGTCACCTGCAGCGGGGGCCAGGGATCCCGAGGCGCCGATTCCTTACGGTACCACGGTCGGCTCGACGCCCTCGAGAAGAAGATCGAGGGCATGTGCCGAGAAGCTCACCTCTCAAGCGACGGAGCTAAGTACGCCTCCGACTCGCTCACGAAGCCGTTCACCGAGGAACTGCTCGCCGTGCACGTCTCCTCGTGTAACAAGCCCCCAAAGGTCTCTCTGTTTGACGGGAAAACCGACCCGAAAGACCACTTGGACGCTTTCACTGTGGGGATGAGCTTCCAGGATCACTCCGACGCCGCCCAGTGCAGAGCCTTCCCGGCCACCCTCATCCGCGCAGGTCGGGACTGGTTCCGGGGGCTCGAGCCCCGCTAGATTTCGACCTTCGATGAGCTGGCTACTCAGTTCCTCGGCCATTTCGTGGGGAACCGTCGACAGAAGCGCACGGTCGACTACCTTTTCATGGTTAAGAGTAGGGACAAGGAAACGTTCAAGGCCTACATTACCCATTTCTACAACGCCCTTCTCGAGGTGCCTGAGCACCCGGACGAAACCGTCATAACGGCGCTCAGATCTGGCCTGAGGCACAAGGAATAGTTACGCTCCTTCGCGCTGGCGCAACCTAAGACCATGGCCGAGGTCAAGGCGTGGACCGAGCGCGAGGTCCAGCTGGAATCCGAGGTGAATGCTAGCCTTCCCCGGGCAGAACGACCCAACCAGAAGAGGAGGGCTTGGGAGGAGAGGCCGGAGAGTCAGCAGCCCTACCACCCTAACTTCCAGGAGTATACCCCGCACAACGTCTCCCTCGCGGTGTTGCTGGAGGAGGCCCAGAACGAGGGGTTCTTCAAGTTCCCTCTGATCCCGCGTCGGGCCGAAAAGCGGACCCGGGGCCCCTACTGTGCTTTCCACCGGGTACTGGGCCACTCCACGGTGGATTGCAAGCAACTTAGGGACTACATCGAAGAGCTCATCCGATCCGGGCATCTCTCTGCATACCTGAAGGACAAACGGCAGGCCGACCGCGAGCAAGAGCAGCCTCGCCCTCCTACCGACCTGATAATCGGTCAGATCATGCTCGTTTCAGCAGACGGCCAGCCCGGAACTCGGGGAACCGGGAGCCCTGTGCCGAGCACGGGGGCCAGCGGTCCTTCAAGGAGCTCGGCCCGAGCCAATAAAGTCATCTACTAGCCCGTACCTTTCCTTTAAAGCAATGTAAATTCTTCCTAGGATCTATTGTTAATTTAATAAAGATCAATGGAGCATTGCGAAAAAGAAAGAAAAGGTTTGTTTATTCAAAAGGTATTATGGGCTCCTCAACCATACAAGCAAAAAGAAAAGAAAATTACAATAGTGGGGGAAGGGGATGCAGCGAGCACTGCTCATGGTACTCGGTAAAAATCTCCGCCAACTGGGGCCTCGCAAGTTCTAGCCTCTGTCCCCGGTTCCCCCCACGGGCATCGACCCCGAGCCTCAGCTTGTAGCATTCACGAATGAGCGCCTCCGAGCGGGCCAGCCAGTTTGCGAAGATTAAGCCGAAATGCCTCAAAGACCGAAGCTTGCCAACGGCCTCATCAAAGAGCAGCTCAGACAGGGGGTTGTAAAGCCCCGGCGATGCCCTCCAGATGGAGTACATCAGCAGCTGCAGTAAGGAGGAGTGTCTGGGGAGCAGCCGGCCAAAATAGTCCTCAATGCTCTAGTAGACCAGCTGCACCGTGTCCTCGGTGCAGTACGGGTCGTAAAGGTATATGTCTTCAAAGTGGACGGTGTAGGGAATGGTAAATGGGAAGTCCTGCATTCTCGGCGATCTGTTTATGAAGGGTGAAGGACCAGTATTCCTTCAGCCTTATATAGCCCACTGTGCAACCCAACAGTTGCCCGCTTTCACCCAGGGGGTCGCCGCCACGCGGCAGCCATCGAGCCTTCTCCGGTGAAGTCGAAGCGGTGAGCCCTTAGCGCTTCGCCTCCCCCCGCGTTCAATGAACTGGCTACGAGTGCCGTCACCCCGACCGTTCCTATTCCCCGCACCAACAGCAGGACGGGCGGGTACACCTCATCAAAGATTCAACCCAGCAGCTACCCTGCTCAGTCGTCCCCAGCGGGCAGCTTCCTTGCCGCAACGCCGGGGATCAAAAAGCCCCCTAGAGGCAGTCGAGCCCGAGGTTCCTTCGGTCGGCTATCCCCAGCGGGCAGCTTCCCTGCCCCGACGCCGGGGATCAAAAAGCCCTCCCAGAGGCAGTCGAGCCCGAGGTTCCCTCGCTCGGCTATCCCCAGCAGGCAGCTTCCCTGCCACAACGTCGGGGATCAAAAAGCCCTCTCAGAGGCAGTCGAGCCCGAGGTTCCCTCGCTCGGCTATCCCCAGCGGGCAGCTTCCCTTCCACAACGTCGGGGATTGAAAAGCCTTCTTAGAGGCAGTCGAGCCCGAGGTTCCCTCACTCGGCTATCTTTCAGGACAAAAGCCCTCACCAAGAGGCACCGGGCAGTAACCCTGCCCGGCCAAGGGTCCTTGATAGGCTTCTTACAGCCTTATAGCTCTTCCCGCACCAGGGACCAAAGTCCTCCCAGAGGCAGTCGGGTCCTCGCTCGGCTATCCCCGGCTGGTAGCTTCCTACCACAACCGACAGGGATCAAAGTCCTCGCCAAGAGGCACTGGGTAGTAACCCTGCTCGGTCCCCGTCCTAAAGGATCAAAGCCCTCGCAAGAGGCAACCGAGCAGCTACCCTGCCCGGTAAAAACTCCGGCTAGTAGCTCCCTACCCGCGACGCCAGGATAGAAGCGGCTGCCCCGCTCGTTCATCCCAGGCTGGTAGTTGCCTACCCGCGACGCCAGAGGTCAAAGCCCTCGCCCAGAGGCCGCCGCACAGCTCCGCTGCCCGGACATCCTTAGTGGGCTTCTTACATCCCCTCAAACGCTAAAGACCCAAGCCCTCGCAAGAGGCAACCGAGCAGCTGCCCTGCTCGGCCACCCTTGGTGGGCAATTCCCCTACCACCGCGCCAGGAAGCATAAAGCCTTTTCAAGAGGTGACGGGGCAGCTACCCTGCCCAGTCACCCCCGGATGGTGACCAATACTCGGAATCAGAGATGCTCTGTGGCCGCGGAGGACCCGAGACCCTAGTGACAGGCGTCAGGTCTGTCAAAGTCCAAACGATCTTCCCTCGACTCCGGGGCCCAGGCAGATACCTCCTCAGAAGTGCTCGTCGGCAAGTGATTGCAGACAACTCGATGGACGATCGCTAGATAGTTGGCCAACCTGACTTAAAAGCATAATGGTACATGCAAAAAATATTCCACGAGCATTCTTCACAAACAGATGGCAGGACGCAATTCTATGGAACTGAGAAAAACTTTATTACTACTGCCAAAGTCAAAAGTTTTTTTACAAAAGGTATTTTTTGGGCTCCCCAGCCTTACAAAATTCAAAAGAAAAACAAAATGAAGATATAAGAACGGGGGCTCTACACCTCGGGGCCGGGCGTGACCTCGAGGTCCTTGACTTCCACCACTTAGGGCGCTGGGTCCTCGCCCACCTCCTCGCCGGGAGCCTCTTCCCCTTGCTCGTCGGCGCCCACGAGGGGGAACTCAGCCCGGAGATCCGCGTTGTTGAACCCCGGCATCCGAGACTTGACGGCATTGAGGGCGTCGTGCCAAATGCGGGTCGTGGCCATGGCCAAGTCTTCATAAAAATCCTTCGACCCCTCATAGCTCGCCACGGCCCTCGATTCAGCCGACTTAAAGGCCTCGACCGCCGCCCCCAGCTCCTTTCAGAGGGCCTTCACCGTCCTCTTCAGGTTGCCGGCGAGCACCTAGGAGTCCTCGAGCTTGCCCTCGGCGATAACGGTGGCCTCACGATGCCGGGCGACCTCCCTTTTCCCGGCAACCACCTCGCCCTCCAAAGCGGCGATCCTCGCCGCCATCGCCTCCTGCTCTCGCCTGGAGCTCTCTTGTAACGCGGAGAGCTGGCCTGCGGCCTCCACCACCAGGGCTACCACCTCGGTCTCTATGCGAAGGGCGAGGGCCATGTGCTGGAGAACCTAGGAAGACATAAAAAAGATCATAGAAATGAAGGAGGCACCAAATCTCACAATGCACTGGGGCTTACCTGCATGGACTCCTGGGTGATCGACGCCAGGTGAGCCCTGAGGGTTCCCCCTGGAACCCGACCCCTGGCCGAGGTCTCTATTTCGTGTAGGAGGATGTCCGCGACCGACAGCCCCGACGGCACCGCGACCCGGAGCCCCCTTCCTCCACTACGGTCGGCGAAGACCGGTCCCGGGAAGGTCTCCGGGAACTCCTCTTGAGCGGCTCCGAAGGGGAGCCAATCTCCTCTTCCGAGGCCGTGTCCTCCAGGATCAGGGCCCGCTTCCGACCCGATGCTCTGCTGGGGTCCGGGGAGGGATCCTTCGCCGAGAGTCCTCGGGGCGCCACCACCGGGGCGGTAGGAGTCGGGGCGGGCTGCTCCCGAGAAGAGCTGGCGCCCCCGGCCCTGGTAGGCTGCCTCGGCTGGCGCATAGAATCTCGGAGGGAGCCAAAGTCCATAGATCCTGCACGAAACAAACACCCAACTAATCAGCAACACGAGTAAAATATAAAACCCAGAAAGCAAGCCTAACTTACTGACGAACTTGACGGGGCTAAGCCCAGCCCAGCTCAAGACCCTCTCGGATAACAGCACGTCATGTCGAGGGATGGGCTCCCACGACGCCACTCTTACCGCGGCGGGGTCGTCGGACAGGTTCCCCGGAAGACACTTCTCCCTCGACCATTTGGTGGACACTGGATAGTCCTCGCCCTCGGGAGGGGAAACGAAGAAAAATTTCTTTTTCCAATCATGAATGGAGGAGGGCAAGGCCACGACCCCGGTCCCGGCAGCGACCCCGGGCCATTTCCTAAAAGTAAAGTAAACCCATCTCGGGTCGCCAGCTCGACCGCCAGGGTGACTCTTGAAAATGAAGGACGAATCAAGAAGGGAATGACTGAAAGGAACCGCCTGCAGCCTCAGGCGGATCAAGAACCCAAGGAGAATCCTCTACGCGTTCGGCACTAACTGGCTGGGGGCCAAACCAAAGAAATTCAGAGCGGCGATGACCTCAGGAGAGAAGGGCAGGCGCATTCCGCCCCAAAAAGCTTCCAAATACAGGGCAATCTCCCTGCCCCGTACCTGGTCTGCCCTCTCTCCCTCCTCATCCAGACGGAGCGTGTAGCGCGGGGGAATGTGGAAGCGAGCCCGAGCGTTGGCGAGATCTTCCTCATGCCTCACCCAGCGCGAGGTGCTGGGGGCTACATCTGCCCCCTCTTCCCTGGAGGCGGCCCTCGCCTAACGACCCCGGGGAGAGGGCCCAGCACCTGATCCCCGAGGAGACTCAGACACATCTAAAGGAACCCTAGCATCTACTCCTACAACGTCTACTGATTCTACAGGGGAAGACATCTAACCCGGGAAAAGAAATTCTTGAAAGGTTGAAAATGAAAGAGGGGAGACGAGCGCCGAGCAGCTGAGGCTTGAGAGAGGAAAATATGAAAGAGTAAGGGCCCTAGGGCGGAACCTACCCATATTTATTGCCGCATACGGCCTCATCCAACGGCATCCATCGTCTCCCGCCGAAACGGCTCCTCGCGCCCAGCGGCTCCGATCGTTCCACGTGGCAGCCCAGTGCTTGACCGCGTCCCATCAGACGCCACAGACCCGCGCACGTCGCATCGGCTAATTGATGCTCAACACATGGACCGTCGCTTCGACCGTAGAGTGTACGAACCGGCGCACCTTCTTTAAATGCAAAGATCTCATCTTGATTCGCTAGCGGAAAAGTCAACCGACGGCCCGAGGACTCGTCTCGACAAAACTCTAGAAGGGATCTCACATCGGGAGGCCCGGAAGTCCACTCCTGACCCGACCACTAGCTGGTCAGGACAAGAGTGGGGGGCTAATGATAGTGCTCGATATTGGTGATCCCTAAGATCATGATACGTGGCGGGTGACATGTCCTAGAACTCAGAAGAAAGGGCCCGTAGGGACCGACCAGGCCACTCCGCGCCCGACCTGGAAGCACAAGCTGGTCCCCCTCGGGGCCCCTGCAAATTGGCTTCCTCGGCCCCTCAGCTCGCCCTGAGCTGCCAACAGACCAAGACCCCTCGGCCTCCTCGCTCGTCCCTGAGCTCCCGGCCGAGGCCGTCTTCCTCGGCCCTCCGACCAACTCCACCGCTCACAGGCGTAACCGCCGCTCCGCGAATCTGGCCATGCGCAGATTTTACGCCAGCAACATGCCATGTTCCACGCCATCAATCCCCATTAATGGGCGATCCGCTTTCTACGCGGACGTGACGTCGGGGGGCGTAACCGCCGGCGAGACTCTCGCGCCCGCTGCTGCGTGCTCCACCGCTATATAAACCCCCATCACAGAGGGGTCAGGTAAGCCATCGTTTACACTTTTATGTCGTTACTCTGCTCGGATCTCATCACTAACTTGAGCGTCGGAGGGTCCTTGGTGGTACCAAACCACTCCGGAACTTCTTTGCAGGTACTCGGCAACAACTCTCTCACCTCACCTCTTCCTCTAAAAACCCACTGAGACCCACGCGCAATGAAGGATAATCAGCTGAGTTCACCGCGAGATCAACGGAAGACAACATCTGACGGAGGCCCGAAAAGGAGCTCCATCATGACGTGTCACAGGGCTTACAAGAAAGGATCTACAGTGGCCGACCAGACCACTCCTGTGCCCGTCATAAAAGCAAACGCGGGCTCACCTCCTCGGCCTACCAGCTCTTCTCCGGGCTACCACAAAAACAAGATACCTCGGCTCTCCCGCTCGTCCGCGAGCTCTCCCGCCGAGGTCATCTTCCTCGGTCTCATCGACCGACCAACGGCACCGCTCACAGGCGTAACCACCATCCCGCGAATCTCGCCATGCGCGAGATATCTGCCGGCCACATCCCACGTTCCACGCCATCACGATCCCCATTAACGGGCCTGTCTCGCCATTAACGGGAGATCCCATTCATCACGCGGGCGTGATGTCGGGAGCGTAACTGCCGGTGTGATTCTCGCGCCTGCCCTGCCTGTTGCCATCGCTATATAAAACCCCTTCTTCAGACGGTTCAAGTAAGCCATTTTTGCTCCACTAAGCTGTTACTCTGCTCGGATCCCTAGTCTAACTTAACCGTTGGAGGGTCCTTGGTAGTACAACCACCCCGGGACTTCCTTGCAGGTAGCTCGGCAACCACAACTTCAAACCCATTGAGATCCACATGCTTCAGGAGCGACAGCCTCCAGATCCAACCTCAGCCACCCATCGCCGCCATCTGCAGATAAACGGAAGGTAACATCTTGGCGCAATCCAGGTCGCGTCAGCCGGCGCCGTCTGTAGGAACTCTTTGATTCCACAAAAACAAAAGTTCATTTTCCGATCTCAATCCAATGGCGAGCGATCATCACGAAGATCCAAGCACTAGCCGCCGCCTCCCCCTCAATGGAGGCGCGGAAGAACCTCCTCCGCTGAATGCCATCAACGCCCTCGCCGGCCGGATAGAACGACTCGCGTCTGTCGTGGAGGCGCTCATCCGTGTCCAAATGGCATGGCAAGTTCCCCAGGTCGCCGCTCCTCCGCCTCGAGACCGGGACCCCTATAGGGGAAGAGAAGACTCCGCACGCATCGACATTGCCGACCACCGCCTCGCTACGTCCCATGGCCGCAGATCTCCTTGGCCAGTACCTTCTACAACTTGCTGGGCACCCCACAGTTCAACACCGAGGTCCGTCGCCCTTAGATCCTTCGCGCACCTGTCCCTCCCGAGGAGATGTCAGCCAGCTCGCCTTTTACCAGGCATGACCGACACCCCCTCCCTCGACGGGGGCGCGCGGACGGGATTCACCACGGCGGCTCGAATACTACCTCGCCGGGGGATCTAAGGAACCTCATTAAGAGGAACCAGGGCTGCGGCCAGACACAGGCCTCCAACAGCAGAGGCCAGGGATCGGAATGTGCCGAGTCTTCGGGATACCGCATTCGACTCGACGCCCTCGAGAAGAAGATTGAGGGTATGCATCAGGAAGGCCACCGATTGAGCGACGGGGCTAAGTACGCCGCCGACTCGCTCACCAAACTATTCACCGAGGAGATGCTCGCTGTCCACGTCTCCTCTCGCAACAAGCCCCCAAAGGTCTCCCTCTTCGACGGCAAATTTGACCCGGAGGACCATTTGGATGCGTTCATCGCAGGGATGAGCTTCCAAGACAACTCCGACGCCGCCCAGTGCCGAGCTTCCTGGCCACTCTTATCCGCTCTGGAAAAGACTGGTTCCGAGGACTTGAGCCACGCTCAATCTCAACTTTCGACGATCTGGCCACCCAATTCCTCAGTCACTTCGTCGGAAACAGGCGAAAAAAACGCACAGTAGACCACCTTTTCACGATCAAGAGCGGGGACAAATAGACGTTCAAAGCATACGTCACCCGCTTCTACAACGCCCTTCTCGAGGTCCTAGAGCACCGGGATGAGACGGTCATCACGGCACTGAGGTCTGGTCTTAGGCACAAGGAGTGGTTATGCTCCTTTGCATTAGTGCAAATTAAGACCATGTCCGAGGTAAAGTCCTGGACCGAGTGCGAGGTCCAGCTCGAATCCGAGGTAAACGCAAATCTCCCCCGGGCAGAGCAAACCAACCAAAAAAAGAGGGTAAGAGAAGAGAGAAGGGGACCTGAGCGGCAAAAGCCATATCTCCCAAAGTTCCAGGAGTACACACCGCTCAACGTCTCTCAGATAGAGCTACTAGAAGAGGCTAAGGGCGAAGGGTTCTTCAAGCTCCCCCCGATCTCGCGAATGGCCTCAAAGCGAACCCGGGGCCCCTACTGCGGTTTCCACAGGTCGCTAGGACAGTCCACAGAGAGCTATAAGCAGCTCCGAGACTACATCGAGGAGCTCATCCGTTCGGGGCACCTCACAGCGTACCTGAGGGACAAGCGGCAAGCCGACCGCGAGCAGGAGCAGCGTCCCCCTCCCGTCGAGCTGACCATCAGCCAGGTCATGGTAGTGTCGGTAGAGGACACGTCTGGTACCCATGAAGCTCGGTACCCTATGCCGGGCATAGATACAAACAGATATCCGGGGGGCTCAAGCTGCACGAATAAGAACATCTACTAGCATGTATTCTCTTTTCAGAGCAATGCACATCTTTCTTGAGAGCTTTTGTTTATATAATAAAGGGATCAATAAAGCATTGCAGAAAAGAAAATGAATCTTATTCATTCAAAAGGTATTATAGGCTCCTCAGCTGTACATAAAAAAAATTTATTACAACATCGGGGGAATGAGATGCAGAGAGCACTGCTCGTGGTACTCCGAGGATATTTCCGCCAGCCGCGCCCTTGCGGCGTCCAACCTCTCCCTTCGATGACTCCTGCTAGCATCGGCATCGTGCCTCAATTGGTAGCACTCAAGAACGAGCGCCTCCGAGCGATTTAGCCGGCTCACAGAGATCAGGCCGAAACGCCTCAGAGACCTTAACTTGCCAACGGCCTCGTCTTTTAGCTGCTCGGATAAGGGGTTGTAGAGCCCCGGTGACGACCTCCAGATGGAGTACATCACCAGCTGAAGTAGGGAGGAGCGCCGGGGGAGCAATTGGCCGAAATGATCCTCGATCCGGCATATCACCAACTGCACCGTGTCTTCAGTACAGTACTGATCGTAGAGGTACGTCCTTGAAGTTTATGATATCGGGGATGGTGAAAAGGAAGTCTTCCATTCTTGCGTTTTAGTTGTGAGGAAGGGAGTAATCAACAATCTCTCCATTTTATAACCCACAACGCTCCCGGAGTTCAACGGCCACCTGTTTTACTCGCAACTGTGCCGCCACGCGGCAAACATCGCGCCGCTCGATGTGAAATTGAAACGACGCGGCTCTGGTGCTTTTCCTCCTCCACACGTTCGTGGCACGTGTCGGTAGCGACCGTCCCTCTTCCCAAAGTCCTCACCAAGAGGCAGCCGAGCGGCTACCCTGCTCGGCTATCCTTGGCCGATAGCTCCCCTACCACACAACGCCAGGGATCAAAGCCCTTGCCAAGAGGCACCGAGCGGCTACACTGCTTGGTCCATCCTTAGTGGGTCACTTACGGCCCCTCCAGCGCCAAGGATCTAAGCCCTCGCTAAGAGGCAGCCGAGCGGCTACCCTGCTCGGCTATCCCCGGCAGGTAGCTTCCCTACCCCACAACGCCAGGGATCAAAGACCTTACTAAGAGGTAGCCGAGCGACTACCCCGCTCGGCTATCCCCGGCCGGTAGCTTCCCTACCCCACGACTCCAGGGATCAAAGCCCTCACTAAGAGGCAGCCGAGCGGCTACCCCACTTGGCTATCCCTGGCCGGTATCTTGCCTACCCCACGATGACAGGGATCTAAGCCCTCGCCAAGAGGCAACTGAGCAGCTTCACTGCTCGGTTCTTCCTTAGCTGGCCTCCCACGGCCCCTCCAGCGCTAAGGATCTAGGCCCTTACTAAGAGGCAGCCGAGCGACTACCCTACTCGGCTATCCCTGGCTGGTACCTCCCCTACCACACAACGCCAGGGATCAAAGCCCTCGTCAAGAAGCAGCCCAGCAGCTACCCGGCTCGGCTATCCCTGACTGGTAGATCCCCTATCACACAACGCCATGGATCAAAGCCCTCGCCAAGAGGCAGCTTGCAGCTACCCTGCTTGGCTATCCCCGGCAGGTAGCTCCTCTACCACACAACGCCAGGGATCAAAGCCCTTCCCAAGAGGCAGCCGAGCGGCTACCCTGCTCGGCTATCCCTGGCTGGTAGCTTTCCTACCCTACAATGCCAGGGATCTAAGCCCTTGCCAAGAGGCACCGGGAAGCAACCCTGTTCGGCCATCCTTAAGAACCAAAAGCCCTCGCCAAGAGGCACCGGGCAGTAGCCCTGCTCGGCCCATCCTCAGTAGGCCCCTTACGGCCCCTCCCGTGCTAAGAATCAAAAACCCTCGTAAGAGGAAACCGGGCCCGCCCTTGCTCGGTTATCCCTGGATGGTAGCTCCCTACCCCAACACACCAGGGATCGAAGCCCTCGCCAAGAGTCACCGGGCAGTAACCCTGCTCGGTCCGTCCTTAAGGATCAAAAGCCCTCGCAAGAGGCAACCGGGCCCGCCCTTGCTCGGTTATCCCTGGCTGGTAGCTCCCTACCCCAACAAACCAGGGATCAAAGCCCTCGCCAAGAGGCACCGGGCAGCTACCCTGCTCGGTCCGTCCTTAGTAGGCCCCTTACGACCCCTCCGTTCTAAGGATCAAAAGCCTTCGAAAGAGGCAACCGGGCCCGCCCTTGCTCGATTATCCATGGCTGGTAGCTCCCTACCCCAACAAACCAAGGATCAAAGCCCTCGCCAAGACGAACCGGGCAGTAATACTGCTCGGTCCATCCTTAGTAGGCCCCTCCCGCGTTAAGGATCAAAAGCCCTCGCAAGAGGCAATCGGGCAACCCCTTGCTCGGTTATCCCTGGCTGGTAGCTCCCTACCCCAACACACCAGGGATCAAAGCACTCGCCAAGAGGCTTCGAGTAGCTACCCTGCTCGGCCCCATCCTTAGTAGGCCACTTACAGCCCCTACCGCGCTAAGGATCCAAGCTTCTCAAGAGGAAGCTGAGCGGCTACCCTGCTCGGCTATCCCCTGTTGGAAATTCACTACCTTACAACTCTAGAGATCGAAGCCCTCACATAGAGGCACCGGACAGCTACACTGCTCGGTCTATCATCAGCATGCCCATCCGAGCCTTCCATGCTAAGGAACATGACATCACCAAGAAGCATCAGGTTATATGTCTAAGCGATCTTCACCTCGACTTCGGGGCCATGGAGATACCATCTTCCCGCCGGTCTTCGCACACTTGGCAAATGATCAGGTTCAATCCGACACGTGATCGCTAGACAAAGAACCGACATAAAATGAAAGCAGTACTGCGCAAATACAAGTGTTTACCGACAAAGGGAAATACAAGCACAAACACTACTGCAAAAACAAAAATATTTATTCACAAAGAAAAAAGTATTTACAAGGATATTGTGGGCTCCTCAGCCTTACAAAATGCCCGGAGGCCTACAAAATCCCCGATGTGACAAAAAGAAGAAAAAACAGGAAGACAAGGGCTTCAGGCCTCAAGGCCAGGCGCAACCCCGGGAAGCTCAGCGCCCACCATAGGAGCATCGGCCTCGCCCTTGCCGGGTATCTCTTCCTCGACCTCATCCCCGGGGCCATCCCCCTGCTCGTCATCCCCGCAAGGATATTCGGCTCGGAGCTCTTCATCAGCGAACTCCGGCATCCGAGCCTTGACGGCGTCGAGGGCCTCGTGCCAGATGGTGGTGGTTGCCGAGGCTAGGACGATGTAGAACTGTTCCGACTTTTGGAAGTTCTCCACCGCTTTCGCCGCTCTGAGGTCGGCTCGCTTCGCCGCCTCTACCGCAGCCTCCAACTCCTTCCGGAGGGTGCTCGCTGATTTCTTCATGGTGCCGACGAGCACCTTGGAGTCCTGAAGCTTGGCCTCGGCAGCCTGGGCGGCCTCGCGGAACTTGGAAGCCTCTTTCTTTAAGGCCGCCACCTCCTGCTTCGCAGACGTAAGTCCGCGGTAGCATCCCGGCCGTCTAACAGACGCCAAATGCGGAACAAATTTTTTTACAACTGGCGCTATCGCGTACTATAACCCGGATCTGCCATTAAAGATAAACTAACAAACTACAAAGTGGATAGAAGAGTTATACCGAACGATCCGAGTCCTTCGGTCTTCAACCATCATCCCACGCTTTGTTGCGGCTGCTCCGATCTCCTCGATCTCCAGTCTTCTCGTCCAGGTGGCACTACGTCGACGGATCTTTAAACGGGCTCCCGCCTTTGAACCAAGGCAACTTGATCATCAAGTTTGCTAAAAGAGATGACCAAGATTGATGTAGAGAAAGAGTAGAACACTTTGTGTCGTTACGTCCAAAGCTATGGACGAACGGTTAATGAAGTTTCCTTTTGGAATCGGGTGATAAGAATTTGAGCTATATGAAATTTCCATATACAAATCTATCATAATCTTTTCCCTAGTGAGTGTATGTGAGAAGAGGAGGGGAGGGTCGGCCATATATAGAGGATGAGGGAGGTGAGTGTAGGAGAGGAGGGGTGACCATTACCATGAATGAAAGAATGAGTCATGATACACCTTGTATGAACACAATTAAAGCAAAGGATGAATCATCAACTAAGTCACCAAAACCATTAATGCAATAATCAATGCACTAATGACTCACAAGCCTAGTCACCATCCTAGTCATCATCTAGAAGCTTCCACACTCATCTTAAGAAAAGATAAATCCGTATTAAACCGAATGTTTAATACGGCTGATAGAAAACTGGAAACTGGTAACTTACAAAAGTGATCCTGAAACGAATTTCAGGATAACCCCGTATCAGTAAAAACATACCCGCATTTGTATTACGACCGAATACAAATGCAACTGAGACAAAGATATTATATCTACACAGTATAATACTCGGATCCGGCTTAAACCAAAGCCGACCAGTATTATCTGCCCGAAATATGACACGTGCGAAAACGCACGTGCATTTTCCGAACCTTGCCATAAAACCATACGGCCTCTACAACGTTTCGCCCTAACTTGGGAAAATGTCTGTGGGGGACTCTAATGACTCATCAACACACTGGCACTGGGTATAACCACTAGCACGTCAGAGGTACAGGCTGTACGTAACGGTTACCTATGTATTGATTGGAAGGGAAGCTGACGAGCGAACTCATCCATAAACCCTACTGAGCCTAACAGTGACAATATACATACAGTCCGGTCCGTTCGTCTATGAGTATCGCATATTAGCCTAGGGGCTGGTAACGTCAGACCCACAATAGCAGTATAAGTCGTGTCAGAGAGTGGCCCAGAACACCCTGAGATACTACTGGAGTGCCTACCAGTAAATCTCCTGCCTCGGCCGAGGGCTTTGTGTAATGGCTCTCCTAGACACAGCGCGATCTCACCCCCAATACCGGGAGAGACGAATCCCCTGCCGATCCGCTCACTTGCCTCCATGTGGCTCGGGACTGTACCCAAAAAAGACCTGTTTGCACGACTCCTTTGAGCCGTGGTAGGGTAGAAATCAAAGCACAATGGGAACTCACACGAGACAAATGACGACCTCAGGTCGATGAACTAACCTGTACACATGTCACCAGGGAACTACTATCTGACGATATGTATAATACCAACTAGCAGGTTCCCGGCGAGTCCTGTCCGGTGTACTCATAACCTTATGAGCACCTGCATACATGTTAGGTGATCCTACTGACACCAATGGCTTGTAAGACCGGCCATCGCCCCTCTTCGGGGTCTCGACTGTATACACTAGTCTACTCTGGAGTATCAATGCCCTGTCTCGAAACTCCCATGACTAGGGACATTTTAAGGATGTGCTTACAGACCCCAGCTCCCACGTATATGATCGCCATCATACTGCTGGTAGTCAAGCAAGAATCGTATGGGATCTATCATCATGCAATAGTGAACTAAAGCATGTATACGATGATAAAGACAAAGCAGATAGCATACTATCATCTCGAGCAAGACTATCATATCGGTATAGGTCCTGCTTCAATCATCGTAATCACGTACCTACGATCCAATAATTGACTTTGAGGGCACTATCTCCAACAGCAGCCGCCGCCTACTGCTTCGCCACCGCCGCCTCCCGCTTCCCGGCCGCCACCTCGCGCTCAAGGGCAGCGACCCTCGCCATCGCCGCCTCCAGCTCCCGATTTGAGCTCTCCTCCAGCGAGGAGAGCTCGCCCGCAGCTCGCATCGCCGAGGCTATTTCATCCTCCTCCATCCGTACGGCGAGAGCGACGTGCTGGAGGACCTGAAGATATCAGAGAGGGGGGTCAGGAAAAAAAGGGAGCACCAAATCTCGTGAATGATGAGAGGCAAAGTGAAAAACCGAGTGGAGTAAGAGCACTAACCTGCACGACCTCTTAGGCGATGGATGCCATTTGCGCCTTCCCCCAGGGACCTTGCCTCCGGCCGACCTCTCCATGTCGGACAGCAAGCTGCCAGCGATGGAGAGCCCCGAGGGCAGCTCAAAGCGGAGCACCCCCTTGTCCACTAAGATTGAGGAGACTGGGGTCCGTGGGACTGCGCGGGGGAACCTCTTCAGGGCAGACGGCGGAGGGCTGGTCTCTACCTCCGAAGCCGGGGCCTCCTGCCCCCGAACCCGCTTTTGGCTCGGCGCCTTGCTGGGCTCTGGGGTGCGATCCGTGCTCGAGCCCTCGGGCAGGACGACTGCTGGGGGAGCTGGGATCGACGTCTGACGAGAAGAGCTGGCCCCTCCATCCTTCGACCCCTTCTTCGGAGCAGCTCGAAGGTAGCTCAGGACCATGGTTTCTGCACAAGGCAAGGTATAATGAAGTTAGGAACACAAGCAAAAATGAAAATAAATGCAAGCCTAACAGAACGCCTACGAGCTCCTAACTTACTGACGAACTGGGAGGGGCTAAGCCCGACCCAACTAAGGGCCCGCTCAGAAAGCAGCACGTCAGCTCGGGGAATGGGCTCCCACTCCACCACTCTCACAGCGTCGGGGTTGTTGGACGGGCTTCCCCGCCGGAACCTATCCATGGACCACTGGGTGGGCACAGGCCAGTCCTCACCTCTGGCGGCCCAACGAAGAAAAACTTCTTCTTCCAATCGTGGATGGAAGAAGGCAGGGAAACGACACCCGACCCGGGTGCACTCCTCATTCGTTTCCTAAAGGAGAGATAAACCAACCTCTGGTCGCCCGTGCGGGTGCCAGGGTGGCTTTTGTAAACAAGAGAGGAGGTAAGGATGGACAAACCGAAAGGAATCATCTGCAACTTCAAGTGGACCAGGAACCCAAGGAGAATCCTCTATGAGTTCGGCACTGGCTGGTCTGGGGCTAGCCCAAAGTAATTTAGCGCCCTAACAATCTCGGGAGAGAAGGGCAGGCACATTCCGGCCCAAAAGGATTCCACCTACAAGGAAATCTCTTTACCCCGTATCTGATCCGCCCTTTCTCCTTCCTCGGCCAAACGTAGTGTGTAGCCGGACGGGATATAGAAACGAGCCCGAGCGGTAGCAAGCTCGTCCTCGTACCTCACCAAGGATGGCACGCCAGGGGCGTCCGCCACCTCCACTCTGGCATCCGCCCCTGACACGTGACCCCGGGAAGAAGATCTGACCCTAACACCCCGGGAAGGCTCCGACTCGGCGGAGGGATCCCTAGAATCTATCCTGACGACATCTACAAACCCCTCAAAGGAAGACATCTAACCTGATAGAGAAGACCTTAGAAACGCAGAAATCCGACCTAAAAGGAGAGCGCCGAGCTTACAAGATCAAGAGTGAGGGAAATATGGAGAGAGATGGGCCCTGAAGCGGACCCCACCTCTATTTATAGCCACCAGCGTCCTCATCCCACGGCGACAGTCGACTCCTGCCAAAACGACCCTTCGCATTCGACGACCACGATCGCTCCACCGTCGCATGCGCATTGGCTGTATCCCATAAGATGCCAGAGGTCTGTGGCCCGTCACGTCAGCCAACCAGCGCCCGACACGTGGGCTGTCGCTTCTGTTAGTGTATATGCCCTAGAGGCCATTACTGTATCATACTAGTATGTATATTACTTAATGGAAGCTTGGGATATTCACCTTGTATATACAATCTTGCTCAAAATAGTAGTATGCTACTTGGTTTATTTCTACTTCAATGTGTACATGTGTTTATTTTTGTATATCGCCTATACACATTAGTGGAGCCCTTAGGATCTTTGCTTGATTACCAGCGATGTGATGGCCGTCACACTAGTGGGGCTGGGTAATCTATAAGCACATCCTTATGCAGGTCCCTGGTCGCAGGACTATCGAGACAGGGCATCGATACTCCGGAGTAGACCAGCGCATGCGCTTCTCATCCCAGTGTGGGAGACGGTCTGTCCCACAGCCGTCAGTACGTCGTACTTGAGATAGTATGCGGGTGCTCGTTAGGCTACGGGTACACTGGACAGGACTCGTCGGGAAATGACTAGTTGGTATTATGCCTATCGTCAGTTATCAGTTCCCAGGTGACATGAGTACAGCTTAGTCCGCTGACTTGACACTGTCACTTCGCCTCGGGTGTGTTCCCACTGTATTTTGATCACTACCCTACCACGGCTCAAAGGAGTCGTGTAAACAGGTGGTGGTTGGGTGCAGTCCCGAAGCACTTGGAGGCAGTGACGGTTAGACAGGATTCATCTCTCCCGGTATTGGGGGTTGACATCGCGCTGTGTCTAGGAGAGCCATTACACGAGTAGTCCCTGGCCAGGGCAAACGAGATATACTGGTAGGCTTCCAGTGTTATCTCAGGGTGTTTTGGGCTTCACTCCGGCACGACTTGTACCGCTATTGGGGGACTGACGTTTACCGCCCCCTAGGCCCGCCATGCGATGTATCAGACGAACAGACCGGACTGTACGGAGAATGTCACACTCAGGCTCAGTAGGAGTTCAGATGGGTTTCGCCTCGTCGGTCTTCTTGTCGGCATTACCTGGGGACCGTTACGCACAGCTAGTGCCGCTTGCGGTCTGTGGTTAAACCCACTGCCAGCGTAGTGTCGAGTCTTTAGAGTCCCACACAGAAAGCTTTTCGCCTTTAGGCAAAAGAGTAGAGGTCGCATGGTATTGCGACAGGTCGCATGGTTTTGCGACAGGGTGCGGTCACATCCGTGCACTTGTGCACGTACAGTGTCCGGACAGTTTACACTAGCGGGCTTTGGTTTAAGCCAGATCCTAGTGTACCTTATGGTATTGGATTTATCCAGTTTGCATTCGTGTTTCTCGGAACGCGGATGCGGGTGTGTATGCACAGTTGACAGGGAGGCACAGACAGCGGATTCTCATTAGGGTTGTTGACAGTTGACCGTTGACTTTTTGACTTTTTGCTCAACCCTAATGAGAATATGATATGTGATTAACTATTATATTAATTAAGTATTATGGTGACTTGGTTGTTGACTTTGTTGACTTGTTGACTTTTGTTAACTTGTTGACTTTGTTGACCGGTTGACTAGGCTTGACTAGTTGACCATCATGATAACCATGGCTATCATTTCATGCCAAGGACTTTTACTTGCTTGCTCATTTGAGTAAAATGAGTGCATGACATGATAATGTTATGGTTGCTTCAACCATCACATAAGAATTTTATTGATATGATGAGTTATGATTACTTTGGATTATGAGAGGGTGAGAGACAAAAGAGAGCCTCATTCTTTCTTGCTCATTCTCTCTCTTGTTCTTGAGCTCTCCATTTTTGCTCTCACTCTCATCCTCTTGCTCCCTCTCTTGACTCTATGGTTCATATCTCTCATGTGTTGAGAATCAAGAACCATAGATAAAATCCCATTCTAAATCTTCTCTACTCGTTCTAGTTCACTAGGTTTAGCAAACCAAGTGAACTAGTTTCTTCAAAGAACGAAGAAGGAGCTAAAGGTTGGAGCTTTCAAGTGGATCTATCTTCGGCGTACGGAGACGACGAGAAGGAGCCATCGGACCACCATCGGAGCTTGAAGACGAAGGAGTTCAAGACAAGCTAGGTATAACCCCCTAACCGAGTAGCTAGAAACTCTTAGTTAGGATGTTAGATAGATGTTTAACCAAGATCCGGGTTATAGGTCCATGTTACCACCTCCGTAAAAATTGTTATTTACCAAATTCCGCATTCCCGAAAGTACCGGGAGAGGTAGCATGGACTTACAGTGGTATCAGAGCCTAGTTAAACTCTATCTAGCATGTTAGCAAGTAACTAGAAAATCGATCAACGAAAAAGTCCCGAAACGAACCCCGGAATTTTAAACTTTCCGTCGATTTTAAAAGTGCTGGAAAACTTTTTTGAAAAACACCAAAAATCGACTCAGGCTTTTTTAAAGAAACTACAAAAATTTGGGCCCCTGACTCGATCAAAGCGCCGCGGTTCCGCGGCGGGAGCACGCTCCCGCCGCGGAAACGCTGCCGAGTTGACTCGGTCAGGGGTTTTCTTTTCTGCAGTTTGCTCATGGGGGTATTTTGGGATTTTTAGAATATATATTTTCTGCCCAGATTTTCCAGAACGAAAATTTCCTTTTTGGGGTCCCGAAAATCCGTATTTTTTGATCGAACTTCTAAAAGACTTAAGCTAACGGGTTTTCTGTAATGTGATATTTGTATTGAACGTCTATTAATCGCTATATGTCGATTAGTGGGGGTTATACAAATCTGTGATCTGTAATGTTGCTGGAATGTGTATATAAATATGTTGGATTGTCGCGGGTGAATAGCCGGGGGTTGTGAGACGAGAGTTTTCTTGTCTTGCAATTCATGTAAATTTGTAAATTGATGTAATAATTATTTGTATGGCTGCACAACCGGGTCGGGGTTGTAGCCGTCATCGTATAATTTCTTTTTACTGTTTTTGCTCCTAGGATAGACCCATGGAGGGGTACACAAACTACCTGGTATGCCGAAGTGTCGAGTGGCCTACTCATGGAGATGAGGGAGGTTGCCACGCTTCGGGTACTTGGCGGGTAGTTTGCCGCACCCGTAGGGGTCTTGGGTGGGGTATTGGCTATTCACCGCGACCGTGTAATCTGTTTTTGTTACAGGCTCGTACAAATTACAGATTCCTAGTATATCCAATGTATTTATCTGTGATCTGAAATGTTTATCATTGCAGTATATCTATATATGATATTATTTAGGCGTTGCTTATGTTTTACAGACGCGCTAGCCCAGCCCCCGCTCTGTCGTTAGTTAAGTAACCTAACGGGTAATGACGGGGCCCAGTGACGAATGCGAATGGCATAAGCGTACGTCATATTTTGGTTGTTTTCTGCAATGGTAGGATTAAATGATGGGACGCATTAAAAGAACTAATGCAAGAATATCACGCATTAAAAGAACTAATGCAAGATAATAAACCAAGTTAAAGTCGTTGGAACACTTTTTAAAAACCACTCGGTTCTTTTCAAAACCAACTTTTAAATGCGGAGCTTGAGCCACTCCTTTTAAAAGCTATCTCGTTCCATCGACCAAATCAAGTTCACTACGTTCACGGTTTTGCCAAAACCATTCGTAGCCCTCCGTCGTTTCGTATGAATATTCAATAGTATTCAAGCTGTGTTTGTTGACCTTCGTCAAGGCATAGTGATTGGTAGCTGTTGGGTATTCATATGTAGCATAGATAGATGCGTTGGTTTGGGACATTCGCATTACCTTGTTGACCTTCGTCAAGGGTATATACGGGTGGATTCAAATTAACCTGGATAATGACGGGCAGAACTTGACATGTGACTTATGATTTGTTGACCTTCGTCAAGGTCATAAGAGCATGGGGCAAAAATCCACATCGGGAGTTTCATAAGTACTGAAACTTGCTAGATTTGCATACCATTTGGAGTGTGATGATTCTGGTAGGATTCCTTCAGTTTCGTCACGCGATGATATTTGGATCCCGATCCTACTGTGAGTATATGCTACTCCTCGGGAAATTTCTCGCTAAACAATCAATGCTATAAACCTAGTAGGTGCCTAGAAAGGTGTTAGCGGGGCTACGCCCCCAGGGAAAAGAGGTTCTCTAATTAAGGAACTTCTCGAAAGCGTTGGAAAACCTCCCTCGAAGTACCGACACCAGCCTGGCCGAACGGTTAAGCAAGTATTGTACGGTGGGATTGATCCTGACTAATTCTTCCTTTATGGTTTGAGGAGGGATTCGAGAAACAGTGGGAGCCATCCTGTTTAGACAAACTAAAAACCACTCTAAACTTGCAAGAGCATCATGCTGAGTGTTTTCCTCTTCTCTCCAAATTGCAGCGACCAATCAACATGACTGGACTTAAGTTACTCCTAGATAAAAACAAACTGACAGGGCCAAACTACAAAGATTGGCTCAGGAATGTCAAGATAGCAATCACTTATGACAAGCTGGGGTATCTTCTTACCACCAAAGCTCCCCCTGTCCCTGGTCCAACTTCCAGTGTCGCGGATAAGGAAATCCGCAAGACTTGGGAGATTGATAGCGCGAAGGCCAAGTGCCTCCTGCTTGCCTCGATGGACAACGAACATCAGAGGAGGCATGAGAATATGGACATGGAATCCATATTGCTCCATACAAAAGAACTGTATGGAGAGCAATCTCGTATCGCAAGATACGAAGCGTCGAAAAAGTTATTCTCGACAAGAATGGCCGTCGGATCATCAGTAGCCGAGCACGTGCTAAAGATGATCGGCTACATTGAGGAGCTCGCTGACCTAGGGATCACATTGGAGAGTGAGCTATATACGGATATAGTTCTCCAGTCCCTTCCTTCCACTTACGCCCAGTTTATACTGAACTTCAACCTACAAGAAAAAGAGGTTGAACTTTCAGAGCTCCTCAACATGCTGAGGAGCGCAGAGGGCACCCTACAGAAAGGTAGGGATACATCCACTTTGTTTGTAGGAGGATCATCTTCTTCTAGGTCCAAGGCGAAAGCCAAGGGAAAGAAGAAGAAGGCCCCCGCCAAACCAATGGGCGGTGTTAGTAAAGTGGATACGAAGGGAAAAGCAAAAGCAACAAAGTTAGCGGGAAAGCTTGTGGATAAGGAAGAATGCTTCTATTGTCATAAGAAAGGACACTGGAAGAATGATTGCAGGGCCTGGAAGGCCAGAACACAGGAATTGAAGCAGGTTGCAGCTTCAGCTTCAGGTGTGTATGTTATTGAAAACTGTCTTTCAATAAACTCTACTTCCTGGGTATTGGATACCGGATCAGGATCTCATATCTGTAATTCTTTGCAGGCGTTGAGAAACCGTAGTGTTTTGAAAGCAGGTGACATGACCCTCAGAGTTGCGAACGGAGCTATCATGGATGCTAAAGCCGTGGGGGACTATCACCTGGGAATGTCAGATGGACATGTTTTGGTTTTGCGTAATTGCTTTTTTGTACCCAACGCAACTTGTAATATCATTTCTGTATGTTTAGTTTCTAAAGAAGGTTATGAATTTGCGTTTGTAAGTAATGTTGTAAACATTCACCTTAATCAAGTTTTGATTGGGTCAGGTACTTTGAGTAATGGTATATACGTGTTAAACCAACCACAGATTTTTAATGTCCAGAATACACACAAAAGAAAGTCTCCAGAAATAAATCAGACTTTCTTATGGCATTGTAGATTGGGTCACATCAATGAGAGAAGGTTGACGAAGTTACATACAGAAGGGTATTTGAATGCGTTCGAATATCGGTCGTATACCACTTGTCAATCCTGTCTAAAAGGAAAGATGACAAAGACTCTGTTTACTGGACATGGAGTAAGAGCGAGCGACCTCTTGGGACTCGTACACAGTGACGTGTGCGGTCCAATGTCTACACATGCCCGAAGCGGACATTCTTACTTCATTACTTTTACGGATGACTTCTCAAGGTACGGTTATGTCTTCTTAATGAAACATAAGTCCGAGGCCTTTGGAAAATTCCAGGAGTATAAGAATGAAGTAGAGAAACAGACCGGCAAAAGTAATAAGATTCTAAGATCGGATCGAGGTGGAGAATACTTAAGTGCCGAATTCCTGAATTACTTAAAAGAGAATGGTATTCTCTCTCAGCTTACTCCTCCATACACTCCGCAACATAACGGTGTATCGGAGAGACGGAACCGAACCCTATTGGATATGGTTCGGTCCATGATGAGTAACGCTGAGTTACCGCGATCATTCTGGGGATATGCGCTAGAAGCAGCTGCGTATCTCTTGAACAAGGCTCCCACCAAGACTGTGCCTACCACCCCATATGAGATGTGGACTGGGAAGAAACCCTGTCTTAAGTATCTTAAGGTATGGGGATGTCCAGCTTTTGTAAAAAAGCAGCATGCGGACAAACTTGAGGCACGTTCAGTACAGTGTAAGTTTGTGGGATACCCAAGGAACTCCAGGGGGTATCTTTTCTATTCCGCTGAGGAACAAAAGGTTTTTGTTTCTCAGCATGCCCGCTTCTTGGAAACTGAGTTTTTGGAAACCCAGATAAGTGGGAGCACAATAGAACTGGAAGAAGTTCCAGAACCACAGACTGTTACTGAAAGCTTAGTGGAACCAGAAGGTTCAACAGAACAGGACATTCCTACGCCGCTCCGCAGGAGTAGTAGGCAGTCTCATCCGCCCGAGAGATACTGCGGTTTTCTCATAGACGGGGATAGAGAGGATTGCATTATAGATTATGATGAGCCTACTAGCTTCCAGCAGGCCATTCAGAGCGTTGACTCAGTGAAATGGCTGGATGCAATGCGGACCGAAATGGAGTCCATGTACACCAACAAGGTATGGACGTTGGACATTGCTCCAGACGGGGTAAAACCCGTAGGATGCAAGTGGATCTTCAAAAGGAAGATTGGTGTAGATGGACAGGTTGAGACCTATAAAGCTAGGCTGGTAGCAAAGGGTTTTCGTCAAAGACCTGGCTTGGACTATGACGAAACCTTTTCTCCAGTAGCCATGCTGAAATCCATTCGGATCCTTCTTGCCATTGCTGCCTTCCACGATTATGAGATCTGGCAAATGGACGTAAAGACAGCTTTTCTAAATGGAAATTTAGAGGAGTGTGTCTATATGGACCAGCCAGAGGGTTTCATTCAGAGTGGGAGCAGCGGAAAGGTGTGCAAGTTGCTTAAGTCCATCTATGGACTAAAGCAGGCATCGCGGAGTTGGAACATCTGCTTTGATGAGACGGTCAAAGAATTTGGCTTTATCAAAATCCAGATGAACCATGCATCTATAGTATATTTGTAGCGAGAACTGTAGTATTCCTCGTTTTATACGTGGATGACATTCTCTTAATAGGAAATGACATTCCTATGCTACAATCTGTCAAGGGGTTCTTGTCACACAGGTTCTCCATGAAAGACCTGGGTGATGCCTCGTACATTCTGGGTATCCGGATCTACCGTGACAGATCCAAGAGGATATTAGGACTTTCACAGTCCAGGTACATCGACACCATACTGAAGAGATTCAGTATGGAAGATTCCAAGCGCGGTAACCTACCGGCTTGTCACGGGATCACCCTCTCTAAAGAGATGTCTCCCAAGACTGATTTGGAGAGGGATCGCATGTCTATTATACCCTACGCTTCTGCGGTAGGCTCTATAATGTATGCGATGTTGTGTACCAGACCGGATGTAGCTTATGCACTGAGTGTGGTAAGCCGGTATCAGTCAAACCCTGGGGAGAAACATTGGATAGCGGTAAAGAACATTCTCAAGTACATGAGAAGGACTAAGGAGATGTTCTTGGTGTATGGCGGAAAGGACCTCCAGATCGAGGCCTTTGCTGACTCCAGCTTCCAGAGTGACAAGGATGATTCCAAGTCCATGTCGGGTTTTGTCTTCACCCTCAATGGAGGGGCGGTGTGTTGGAAGAGTTCCAAACAGGAAACCGTTGCAGACTCGACGATGGAAGCGGAATACATCGCTGCATCTGATGCCGCAAAAGAAGCTGTCTGGATGAGGAAGTTCTTGAAAGAACTTCAGGTGGTTCCGTCCATTGTTGATCCAATACCTCTGTATTGCGACAACAACGGGGCTATAGCTTTAGCGAAGGAACCCAGGTCCCATCAGAGATCCAGGCACATCTTGAGGCGGTATCACCTGATCAGGGAGATCGTGGATCGCCAAGAGATCGAGGTTCGGAGAGTCGCTTCAGAAGACAACACTGCAGATCCATTCACCAAGGCCCTACCCCAGACTCATTTCGAGCGGCTGATCGAGATGATAGGTCTTCGATACGCCAGTACATGGCCTTAGTGCAAGTGGGAGATTGTTAGTGTATATGCCCTAGAGGCCATTACTGTATCATACTAGTATGCATATTACTTAATGGAAGCTTGGGATATTCACCTTGTATATACAATCTTGCTCAAAATAGTAGTATGCTACTTGGTTTATTTCTACTTCAATGTGTACATGTGTTTATTTTTGTATATCGCCTATACACATTAGTGGAGCCCTTAGGATCTTTGCTTGATTACCAGCGATGTGATGGCCGTCACACTAGTGGGGCTGGGTAATCTATAAGCACATCCTTATGCAGGTCCCTGGTCGCAGGACTATCGAGACAGGGCATCGATACTCCGGAGTAGACCAGCGCATGCGCTTCTCATCGGTCTGTCCCACAGCCGTCAGTACGTCGTACTTGAGATAGTATGCGGGTGCTCGTTAGGCTACGGGTACACTGGACAGGACTCGTCGGGAACTGACTAGTTGGTATTATGCCTATCGTCAGTTATCAGTTCCCAGGTGACATGAGTACAGCTTAGTCCGCTGACTTGACACTGTCACTTCGTCTCGGGTGTGTTCCCACTGTATTTTGATCACTACCCTACCACGGCTCAAAGGAGTCGTGCAAACAGGTGGTGGTTGGGTGCAGTCCCGAAGCACTTGGAGGCAGTGACGGTTAGACAGGATTCGTCTCTCCCGGTATTGGGGGTTGACATCGCACTGTGTCTAGGAGAGCCATTACACGAGTAGTCCCTGGCCAGGGCAAACGAGATATACTGGTAGGCTTCCAGTGTTATCTCAGGGTGTTTTGGGCTTCACTTCGGCACGACTTGTACCGCTATTGGGGGACTGACGTTTACCGCCCCCTAGGCCCGCCATGCGATGTATCAGACGAACAGACCGGACTGTACGGAGAATGTCACACTCAGGCTCAGTAGGAGTTCAGATGGGTTTCGCCTCGTCGGTCTTCTTGTCGGCATTACCTGGGGACCGTTACGCACAGCTAGTGCCGCTTGCGGTCTGTGGTTAAACCCACTGCCAGCGTAGTGTCGAGTCTTTAGAGTCCCACACAGAAAGCTTTTCGCCTTTAGGCAAAAGAGTAGAGGTCGCATGGTATTGCGACAGGTCGCATGGTTTTGCGACAGGGTGCGGTCACATCCGTGCACTTGTGCACGTACAGTGTCCGGACAGTTTACACTAGCGGGCTTTGGTTTAAGCCAGATCCTAGTGTACCTTATGGGATTGGATTTATCCAGTTTGCATTCGTGTTCCTCGGAACGCGGATGCGGGTGTGTATGCACAGTTGACAGGGAGGCACAGACAGCGGATTCTCATTAGGGTTGTTGACAGTTGACCGTTGAATTTTTGACTTTTTGCTCAACCCTAATGAGAATATGATATGTGATTAACTATTATATTAATTAAGTATTATGGTGACTTGGTTGTTGACTTTGTTGACTTGTTGACTTTGTTGACCGGTTGACTAGGCTTGACTAGTTGACCATCATGATAACCATGGCTATCATTTCATGCCAAAGACTTTTACTTGCTTGCTCATTTGAGTAAAATGAGTGCATGACATGATAATGTTATGGTTGCTTCAACCATCACATAAGACTTTTATTGATATGATGAGTTATGATTACTTTGGATTATGAGAGGGTGAGAGACAAAAGAGAGCCTCATTCTTTCTTGCTCATTCTCTCTCTTGTTCTTGAGCTCTCCATTTTTGCTCTCACTCTCATCCTCTTGCTCCCTCTCTTGACTCTATGGTTCATATCTCTCATGTGTTGAGAATTAAGAACCATAGATAAAATCCCATTCTAAATCTTCTCTACTCATTCTAGTTCACTAGGTTTAGCAAACCAAGTGAACTAGTTTCTTCAAAGAACGAAGAAGGAGCTAAAGGTTGGAGCTTTCAAGTGGATCTATCTTCGGCGTACGGAGACGACGAGAAGGAGCCATCGGACCGCCATCGGAGCTTGAAGACGAAGGAGTTCAAGACAAGCTAGGTATAACCCCCTAACCGAGTAGCTAGAAACTCTTAGTTAGGATGTTAGATAGATGTTTAACCAAGATCCGGGTTATAGGTCCATATTACCACCTCCGTAAAAATTGTTATTTACCAAATTCCGCATTCCCGAAAGTACCGGGAGAGGTAGCATGGACTTACAGCTTCAGCAAAAGTACACACGATCCGGCGCACCCTCTTTAATGCAAAGATCTTACCATGATTCGCTGGCATCACCCAGAAAATACAACAGATTACCCGGGGACACGCCCGACGATATCTTCGAAAAGGAGCTCATCTCGGGTGGCCCGACAGACCACTCTCGACCCGACCCGTTAGCTGATCGGAATGAGAGTGTGTGTGTGTGTGTGGGGGGGGGGTAACGATGATGCTCGATATCGATGATCTCCCAGATCATGACACGTGGCAGATGATGTGTCCCAGGGCTCCCAAGAAAGGACCTACAGTGGCCAACCAGACCACTCCTGTGCCCGTCCTACAATCAAACGCGGGCTCACCTCCGAGCCCCTGCACAATTGGCCTCCTCGGCCTACCAGCTCGTCACCGGGCTACCACAGAACTAAGATATCTCGGCTCTCCCACTCGTTCGCGAGCTCTCCCGTCGAGGTCATCTTCCTCGGTCTCATCGACCGACCAACGACACCGCTCACAGGCGCAACCACCATCCCGTGAATCTCGCCATGCGTGAGATATTCGCCGGCCACATCCCACATTCCACGCCATCACGATCCCCATTAATGAGCCTGTTTCACCATTAATGGGAGATCCCGCTCATCACGCGGGCGTGACGTCGGGAGCATAACTGCCGGCGTGATTCTCGCGCCTGCCCTGACTGTTGCTACCGCTATATAAACCCCTTCTTCAGACGGTTCAAGTAAGCCATTTTTACTCCACTAAGACGTTACTCTGCTCGGATCCCTAGTCTAACTTGACCGTTGGAGGGTCCTTGGTGGTACAACCACCCTGGGACTTCCTTGCAGGTAACTCGGCAACTACAACCTCAAACCCATTGAGATCCACATGCTTTAGGAGCGACAGCCTCCAGATTCAACCTCAGCCACCCATCGCCGCCATCAGCAGATCAACGGAAGGTAACATCTTCGCGCGATCAAGGTCGCGTCAGCTAGATAAATTTAGCTTACAACCAAAGCTTAAAGGCTTCAAACCTATTTTTTTCTTCTTAGGATTAAAGGAAGTCCAGAGCCTCTGGGTGTATTAAAGAAAATTTAATGAAAGTACAAAAGATCCTTTACATACAACTACTGAAACATGGGAAATAAACCCCATATATATATATGTATGTATGTATGTATGTATAGAAAAGTGGTCTTTTGAGGAATTTCGTCAGGTGGCGTCAAAAAACTACACACCCTATTTTATTCGACGATTGGAACCCATCATCATCATCTTTATCATTTAAGACGCGGACACACCAAATTTCATGTGATTCCACCACTTTTTCACTGTTGAAATTAGTAATGTAAAAAGTTCCATTGTCTGTAAACCGTTGATTTTTCACCCACTATATCAATGGTGAAAAAATAATGGAATCACATGAAATTTGGTGTATCCACGTCTTATAAAATAAAGATGATGACGATGTGTACTGATTGTCGAAAAAAATAGTGTAGGGGTGTATTTTTTCGACGTTATAAAAGGAAATTCCCTCCTAAGACGTCTTTCCTCAATATATATATATATATATATATATATATATATATATATATATATATATATAATGGAGGAAAGAGACCATATAAGCAATTTTCTTTCATGGCGTCGCAAAAATATATCCTTCCTTATTTTTTCTGATTCATTTAAGACGTGTGTATACCAAATTCATGTGATTCAACAACTTTTTCATTGTTGATTTGATAGGTTCAAAATTAACGGTTTGCCGACAACATAACTTTTTACATTGCTAAATCAACGGTGAAAAAGTTGTAGAATCACATGAAATTTGGTGTACCCACATCTTAGATGATAACGATGAAGATGATGAGTGCCGATCGCCAGAAAGAGTGAGCGAGGCTATACTTTTTCGTCGCCATAAAAGGAAATTCCCTCTTATGGCATTTTTCCACCGTTATTCTCTCTCTCTTTCTCTCTCTCTCTATATAAAGAAAGCGCGCACACACACACACACACTCTCTATATATAAAGAAAGCAATCAGCCGGGAATCAGCCGGGGGTTGATAGACAATCATCCACCAATCAAGGAGAAAAACAATAACAAACATCGTTGGGCACGCCTACTCATCATCTTCCTAATGTCGCTCTCGGTCCTTCTTTATTGTAGGGTCATCGTAATATTGTGCTTGTGTCGTAACTGTTCTCCCCCTGGAATATGAGCCAATGAGATATTGCTCTTTTATGCACCCAAGCTGAAGCCTACTTATCCAGAATAAGTTACTCTCTCCGTCCCTTTTTACTTGTCATTTGGAAAGAGAAAAGTGTCTCATTTTACTTGACGTTTTTAGAATAACGAGAAAATCATTAATAATAAAGATATCAATAAATGATACGATACCAAAAATAGCCTAGAAAATTAATTCCTGATATTAAAAGGCAGAAATGATATGATTTTTTTAGTGATGACGTGGCGGTAGATTAATTGCTGATATTAAGAAAATGATAATATTTTCCTTAATCGGTATGTATTTCTCTAAAATGATAAGTAAAAAGGAATGGAGGGAGTATTATTTCAGTCCAACATCTATGACATTTTATAATGTATTAGTTTTATCATTAAAGATCCTATCATTTCGTTCATTCCTAATTAACACGAAAATTGCTGAAACCAAAATGTCTCACAAAAGTAAATCTATTTTCTTAATGTTACTATTTCTTCGGGATTCCTAAGTGTTCGAAGATATCTATACGCAGCGGAAATCAAAAACCTTTATTTTAGAGTATATTAAAAAAGACCATCCAATAAATACCAAATAATACGAAAAGAACATACCAATAAAAAATCACAAGAATTATCCAGATTCGGCGCAACTAGCATATAATCCTGCAAATCGCGACGAAAACTTCCGCTATGAGAAAGAATTATAAGAGATTACACCGATTTCTCCCCCTCCTTTATAAAGAAATACCCTCTTTAACAAAACCCCTCTCTATCTTGGGACCGTACTTGACCGTCTCTCCCACTCTAATCAAACCATACATTATTAGAGAATTATGGATTCACCAGAAAACCTTAGATAACTCCTTCTATTTATAAGATCAATAAATACTAGTAGATAAATCCATATTTAAACTAGATATAAATATGAATTTAATCTAAAGATTAGTTTAAAATATAAATTAAAGAGATTAGATTTAAATCGTAACTAATCCTTAACTAATCCAAATTTAACAATCTCCACCTTGATCTAAATACGCCATAATCGTTTCACTTTCTCAACACCTAGGAACTCCGTTCTCGTCGTCTTGTGCCGAATGCATCTCAACAATCTACTAGGAAAAATATGAACTTAGACCGGCACAATCTCAGTAACGACCCGAAATATTAGCTCGTGACCAGCACTTGAATCATGCCACGTCTACAGGCGTAACGGAATTCAAGTAAGCTGAAACCCAGAAATCTAAACCTTTTTAAGAAAATAAAGGAGGTGGAGTTTTTGAAATAAAGGTATAATAAAATCAAGTGTGCTTAATGCATAGAAAGAAACATGAATGATGCAAATGAAATTTTCTAGTTTGAAAGCATGTTCGTCTTTTGAAAAATTTTGGCAGCACCTCCTTTGTATATTTTGATCCAAAACCACAAATACATAATAAGAATAATGGCATCCCCAAGCAGGAGCTAGCTCTTAGCCAACTGGCGGATCACAACCACGCAAGATAATATAAATAAGTATATGACGCCCACCGGCGAAGTTCACCACAAAAAGACAATGAAAAGAGCAAGATATAACCTCAAAGGGAAATAAAACCCATCGCTCAAATCTCGCAACTACAAGTCTCACTAAGTCTCATCACTTATACAAATACAACTTTCGATTGATTGATGGAGTTAACTAGATACAATATGAAATATAATACAAGAGTGGGTACGATACAATGTCCCACCTACCAATACAAAACACCCAAATAAAGGTATGTGCCAGCGAATACGCTCCTGATCCAAGCGGTCAACCTGCAAGAACTGTGGCACAACGGGGGTGAGTTGCCAACTCGTGAATAGAAATATATCTAAAAGTAGAAATCGAATAAACAACGACTCCTAGGTCAACTACATCATACAGGTAATACTATGATATCTAGGGTGACCGGGTCGTATATGTGCCAACAAGGTAGTCACTACCTATGTGCATGTGGATAACATCCAACAGTAATAATCAATGCATGCGGATATGTGGATCTCGTCCACCCATAAATCAATATCTATAAGCATGAGCAAAATCTCCGATAGTAGAATCGGTGTATGTATGTATGTATGTATGTGGGTCTAATCCACGCGTCAACCACTGACGCAACAATAACATGCATGTAAATATCATGAAAGAGCATGCATGAAAGTATGAGGATATATATATCAACGGTGTCCCTCCCGACGCATCTAAATCATGGAACCTGAGTGCCTAGTATCGACACTCGAAAACATCATGAAAAACGTGCCCAGCATCGGCACGTAAATCCTCATATATCTCAGGCGCCACATCCTCAGATCGGCCCTCAGGCGACGCACTCCCTGGTCGGCCCTCATATTTATCTCGCTACTCCGGTCGGTATCCTCCGGATATCCGCCGAGTCTACGTACTATCACCGGTAGGTAGTGCTCCCCCTGCCGGGCTCACCGTCTAACATATACGAGTCTTCTTGCCCCGGGGTACCTCACCGGGTCCACTATGTACCCGCAGACGGTGCCTACCACTCCTCGAATCGGGTTTCACATGCCACTCTCAGTACCGAGAAAACACATGGTGGACGCACTGAAATATCATATCAAGAGAAACCGGGTTTTTAAAACAACACATAATCTCATTTGAAATATCCACGGTTCTCAAATCCAGAAATCTCATGAAAACAGCATATCTCAATGCGTAACATAATAGAGCATGATGTATGCGAAACGTAAAAAGAAATGCGAGCATATCGGTGTATCATGCAATATGGAATAGTGATATGACATATTAAGGGGAAAACCGCTCTTTTAAGATGATTCTAGTTTTTAAAATATAACTTGCGGTTCCCAATTTCCCAATAAAACCAGTTATCTATATAGGTACAATATGAATATGCACAAGTATAGATGTACCATGTATGTGTGCACAAATATGAATATACAATTTGTATGTGTACAAGTATGAATGTATCAATATATATGTGCACGAATATGGATATACAAATGTGTATATCCGCAAATATGAATATAGCAATATATATGTCATGATGCAGCAACCCTACTGTGTAGTGACATGACAATTATCGATGATGAAGTGTGTAAGCCGGCAAATATGTGTACGTGTAATATACGCATCATCGATAATGGTACATGTGTACTATCACAGGTATCTGCGATGTCATAATAATATCATGAATGCAGCAAGTAAATCATCAGCTAACAGTTATAAAGTATACATAACTATCATATGTCCGAGTCGGTGAATCTATCAATCGGCCCAATAACATCGCGTACGGTATAATATCCATCGTACGGCAACCTCTAGTCAATGGTAAGGATCAATCATCAAGTCAACTCATCACGCACGGAATATCATCGTGCGGCGGCATTAAGCTAATATGGATCCTATCATCCTATAAGAAAAATGAGGGCACGGCCTATCATCCACGATTCACAACATTCCATATATATATAACCCTACATACCTATGTCCCGAGTCGCATCTGCAATAATCTCATATCAGGGGACCGGCAGGGTATAAATCATCTCGATCGACTCGCATCCGTATACCATCATATCATATCATCATCTCATAATATCATCAAATTCGCCTTGTATTTTCTCATCGCATTTATGTCTCATATCATGTCAAGTTTACATAAACATGCTATCTATACTAAGTAATAGTATATAATCTAACAAACACACCCGAACCATACAATCAGATTTTTAAAGAAGTGAATCGTAGGTTTTGAAACGGGGGTTACGGTGTTTTTAAAGAAAAAATATCATTTGAAAATCCGTAACATCCCTCAAGATATACATTTAAAATATACATACGATTCTTTGGTTTAGAAAAAGGTATGGTTCGGATGACGCATCTACATCAACTATTTAGTCCTACAGAACCCTTAAGCGGTAATATCGCTAAACGTCATCCTAGGGTATTAGTAGTAGCATATCACACTTAACTATCCACTAGTTTCTAATATGACTACATAGCTATATATATTCTAACCCTAGTTTCCTAATCTAGGTTCCCTAACCATACTCTATAAATCGGTTTTTTCCATCAAAAGTTGCGGGGGTGCCATACGCCATCCACCCGACTTCCCCGGTAGATATAGATCTACTCACCTGTCTTCGCTCGCCCAAATCGATGACGTCACGCTTCTTCACTTCGGAATCCATGCGAGGGTACCTACAATAATAACAATCGCAATACGTATTAAAAATCGAGGCAGAAAACCGATACGGGGCACGGCGTGCTCATAGGTTAGAACCTATGGCCTAAACGTGCAAATCAATCAAACAACCCCTGTTGTCGATGTACGAACACCAGACAACCAAATACAAATCCAAATATCAAGAAAGTGCATTTAAAAATACGGAAAACATCGCCTAAAACACACCAAAATGCTTCCAGATTTTCCCCAGATGACAATTAGCCAAAACTGCATATAGGAGGGGTCTAATTTAGTGCAAAATGAGCCCTGGAACAAAAATGGACCCATTCCCTTCTACTCTGGCCGCAAATTGCGGCCAGAATGATTAAATCTACGGCCGGGGATTTGAGTTTGGGGCTCGGGTCTTGGTGGTAGCTTCCTAGGTGCCTGCACGACTCACTGTCAGCTCAATTTTATTTCTACCGTCCCCCGGTTGCTCCAGATTCCAAAATACCTTCACAGATCACACATTTATCCGACGTCGGGTTTCTAAATCCGTGTTTTGGGGTTTCTAGGGTCTGGTCCAGGTCACTAAACAGCACTTAAGTTTAGTTAAGCGCTACTAGGCATCACCCAATTCAAACCAACACTCAATTCCTCATTAGGGTTTCCCAATGTCCACTAATCTTCACAAAACGATATCTAAACATAATATCTCACAAAAATAATCTAAAGGGAAGAAATTATAGCTCATCTAGTCCACTCTAGGCAGCACTAACTTCCCAACGTCGTCAAAATCCTATTTTGCTCGGTCCATCGTGTAGAGGTTGAAGAGGGGATTATTTTTTGTGACGGGTGTGTAGGGTTTTGGGGATTTATTGGAGATAGATCTAGGGATTTTTGGTGGAGGTTTGTGGGGTTGAGGAGATGAAGGAGAGAAGAAGAAAAAAAGATGGGGCAATGAATGGGCAGCAGCCCCCTTCCCTCTCTCACTAATTCACACTCTCTTTCTCTCTCCAAAGCTCACCTAACCTAATCATTATGTCTCCTTGACTTTTTCCTTTTTCCTTTTCTTACCAAAAACCATTATATAAAGCCCAAATGAAATGAAACATGTAACGAAATGAAATATGACATGGTGCACTAACCATGGAAATTGTAAAAACGCGGATTTGGCTTAATCGCGATTAGCAGTGCACTAATCGGGTTTTTTTTATCAAAACTGCACAGAATAAATTTTAAAAATGCCAAATCCTTTAATTATATATTTAAATGAATAAATCATTTTAATTTCTATTTATTTCACAATTATTTATATATATTTGTACCCTTTTTTGAAAACCCCAATTTCGCAAATCGGCAGTTTTCGGGAAAAATATTATTTTAATATTAAATTCCCAAAAATAATATTTTATATTTTCTGAAATGTTACAATCTTCCCCCCTTAAATAAATTCGGTCCCCGAATTTAAATTTAAAGCTCCAAAATCTAAAACATTTCAATAATCGGCTCAAACCACGGGGCTCCGAAATCATGGAAATCGTTGAAATAACACAGCGCGTCAAGTGCGCATGAAAACGAGTAAAAACTCAAAACTGAACTCCGTCAAGCGTCACGCAAATCATCGGATTTGCACGCATATCCTCGGAGTTACGAATAGAGATACAGATATCGAAATCCACTACTGAAATCCAATATACACTAGTCAAATACTATAATACGTGTATAGTACGCATCCTTGAAAACTCCAAAATCTGAATAAAACACATGCAAAATCTTTCCTAAATCGCCGCGGGAATGCGTAACCCCCGGCATAACTGACGGACGCTCATTTTAAAATAATAATATATGTCCACATATGTTTTCTTAAATACACGTTCCGTCGTTTTCAAAACATCCCAAAAGGTTTTCCTTTATAAACGTTCGTGTCGCTCACGGAAACTTAAGAAAATAGCGAGACTATAGCTCCTCTTGAAAACCCTTTGGTAATCGTTTAATGCATGCAATGCACTCAGGTACTATCCTCAGATCAGTCCTGATTGGCTATAACACAATATAGTGCCCAACATGAAAACAAAGTGCTCATAAGCAAAATCAGCCTCAAAAGACGTATCCAATAATCTGCGTCTGGTGCGTATGGCAATCAAATCCAAATACAGGTGCTATAATACACACAAGAAAAACTAAGTGCAATGGGTGTGCACAAAACATCTGTCCAGTGCAACGGGTGTGCACGACAACAACATCAAGTGCATCTAAAGTGCACAAAAATCTCAATCCAGTGCATTTGGTGTTCACAGAATCGCATCTCATATCATGCGCCCAACATGCGTGAAAATCCAACCAAAACGCGTCGGGTCCGTAAAAGCATATAGTGCAGTAACATGCACGAAGACGAACGAAAAGTGCCAACGCGCACGAAAATACAAATCTGGTAAAACGAATGCTCAAGGATATAAATCGGGTGCAACCTAGGTATGGGGTATAAATCCAGTGCGACAACGCATAAATACCCGTCCGGTGCAACAAATGCAGAATGCAATCTAGTGCATAAAATACAAATACAGTGCATCCAGTGCACGAAATACAAATACAGTGCATCCAGTGCACGTAATACAAATACAGTGCGTCTAGTGCACGAAATACCGATCAATAACTGAAATGCATAAACAACAAACGTGTGCAGCTGCGGGCACAAGACGCATATCAATGCACTACGAGCACATATAAGCTATACCAAGTGCAAAAATCAAATCATCCGTATGAAATCCATGAAATCATAGACATGTGCAACCAAGGCACAAAACCGATATCAAGTGCGATAAACATGCACAAATCAAAAACCAATACCATGGTGTATAAAAACATATCTCAAGTGCAATAACTATGCACGAAATGTAAATACTCAGTAGGTGCAACCATGGTGCACGAAATCAATATCAGGAAACTCGTCATCAAAACTCAAATCCAAGCGATATAAGCGTGATACTCAGATCACAACGCAAATCGTGATAAAGGACATCGAGGTACACCTCCTACAATGTCGAGAAATAAATCGGTGCGCCTAGAAACTGGCAGAACAAGAACATCCACTTGCCTCTTGCTCACGGTCTGGAATGCTCGGTCTCTGGGTCCTTATCTTCTCTGCGGATTACCAATCTCGCAATCTATCGGCTCATCGGCCTTGTCAGGTGTGCTAACGGGGACGATTCTGTTCTGACACTTCTCTGGTCATCTCTCGGTCAATCATCATGACCCCTCATAAAGCAGCACGTCACTGGCGTCGGACTCTGGCTCTCTGAATACAAGTGACACCTCTGATCCTCGGTGCAAATCTCATTGCAGCAGTGTCCTGGAAGGAATCCTGCTCAAGGTCTCTTCCAATCTCGCCTATGCCGAACTGTACGGAGGCTTGTACTCTTATATAATCTTTTCTCGTTTTTTGGACATCTGCATGTGCCGCACATATTTCCTCGGAAACTGGTCGTATCCCAATGCCTCAATAAGCATATCAGGTCTCTGATCTCGACGGGGAGTAATAACAGCTCGTCAGCGTCTCGCACGAACTTCTGGTTCCACTCGTCTTTATCATATCTCACTATGACGTCACGCCATGCTATCTGCGCACTGCGACTGTTCTCGGCCACGGCCAACCCGAGGTCTCTCACACGGACTCGAAGTCACGAACTCGGTATCTTCATCACTCGATAGAAGATATCTGGCCAAACACGTCCTCAGAAACTCGTCCCAACCATCGGAGGAATACTCAATGTTCGTCCGTCCTCGATCAACTCACAACGCATCTGGGTGAGGTCTTCTATCTGAACCTGGTCAACTATCTCGTCGATGATGCCGAACCCTGGCCTTCTGGGTGTGCGCAAAATGACCACTCCTGGTCCAGGTCTTCTCGTATAGTATTCCAGAAAGGTCCTGTCGAGGTCTCTCTCAAATCTCATTTCTGCCGAGTTGCCCGGAAGTTTTTATCTTTTCTATATCTGTTTCTTGTTCCGGAACGACTGCATACTCCTCGCGACTCCTTTTGGAAGGTATATCCATATACTACGCCTCTGCACGCGTATCACATCTCTGATATCAGCGGAGTGGAACGTCACCTCATCAAATTCTCGTGCGAACTCTTTACTTCACTCGGCTTTAATATCGACTGATTCGGACTCGCCTTCTCGTGGCTGTAAGGACTGCGCATCCAATGGCTCTGCTCGTATCTGGAGTCTCCCAAGCAATGTATCCCATCACAAGATATCCGAATGATGTCGAACCATCCGATCGATATGTCAAAACCTCATAATCCCTCAAGAGATCAACATCTTGGGTACAATTTAATAGTATCGAGTACATGCCACAACATCAGTGATCCAGCCGTAGAAGGGCAAACCCAAGCCTCACTAATGGCGTCGTGGAACTGCCGTAAACCTTAAGGTTCAAAGGCTTTCACACGGTCATTATGTCGAGTTAGGGTTTCATTTTTCTAGAGGGTCCATAGAATTGCTTGTACGTCTTTCCGAATACTTTAAACTTGGAATATGGTTTCCTGACATTCGATCGTCTCTATCGACTCTCAACGAATCTGCGTGAAGTCATCTCTAGCTCGAATCAATCTATCTGATGACCTCGCATTGGGTAGCGAACGAACCACATGTCCTAGTCCTTCACCCTTGGGTGGCTAGCGACCTTCCATCATATCTCTAAGTATATACTTATGCTGCAATAGCTCCAACCTCTGGGCGATACCTCGTCATTTGCAGCAACAACTGGCTCATTCGTCTGTACGCTGAACAGTGCCTCAATCCTCCAGGAAAGGCGATACATTGGCGGTCATCTCTAAATCGGTCTGCTCTAGATCCGAGTAAGACTCTCCACACTGGAAATCTTCAACTCAACTGGGCCTGCTCCGGCGCATCAATCTGACGAATCACCTTCGTCTCTCAAATCGGGGTAGACTAGCTATCATCTGTCTCATATCTGCCTGGAAGCTCCGGCGATCTCAGCTCGTAAGCTCCGGAAGTGACATTCTATCAATCTCAGCAATAGCTGGGTCATCTGTCTGCACGGTAGGCGACATCATAATCTCTGAGGTATGCTGTACATCAACAGTCCTCTTTCAACTGGCAGCTCTAGCAATGGCTCGATCATTCGGTGTAAGACCAAGCACTCGCCTCCACAAGAGGTCACAACAAAATACTAACTCGAGACGTTCTCATGTCACCAGAAAACACAATGTTCAGCCCTCATACCAAACGAGCTCGCCCTGACCGCAACACTAGCAGCAGCTCAAACTGCGCTCAAACAATGATGACAGGAACCTCAATCGAGTATCGAAGAGAGCAGATCAATGGCAAGAAAGAAAACAACAGATCCAAAATGGATAAATGATCATAAGAAGGAACAACATCAATGAAAGTATGATCATGGAACTAATAGAATAAATGATCTCCAATGGATGTATAATCATGGATACAAGAGAATCACTGGTCTCAAAAATATGTACATCCCAAGGTTTCTTAAGTGGAGTATCGTATCGTAAATATGCCGCGGAACATACGTACGGTACGTCACTCTACTCAAGCTACCTACTCCATCAATCAGGGACAGCCTATGAAACGAAAGTTCGGGTCTAATACCCCCCGTTCAAGTCTAAGTTCCGTAAGGTCAAGCCTAGGTTCCGAAATACATAACCGCCCTAGACTCTGCATAGTCATACATAGACTCGAACAAAGGTTAAACCTAGCGCTCTGATACCAACTTTGTCATGACCCGAAATATTAGCTCGTGACCAGCACTTGAATCACGCCACGTCTAAAGGCGTAACGGAAATCAAGTAAGCTGAAACCCAGAAATCTAAACTTTTTTAAGAAAATAAAGGAGGTGGAGTTTTTGAAATAAAGGTATAATAAGATCAAGTGTGCTTAATGCATAGAAAGAAACATGAATGACGCAAATGAAATTTTCTAGTTTGAAAGCATGTTCGTCTTTTGAAAATTTTTGGCAGTACCGCCTTTGTATATTTTGATCCAAAACCACAAATACATAGTAAGAATAATGGAATCCCCAAGCGTGAGCTAGCTCTTCGCCAACCGGCGGATCACAACCACGCAAGATAATATAAATAAGTATACGACGCCCACCGGCGAAGTTCACCACAAAAAGACAATGAAAAGAGCAAGATATAACCCCAAAGGGAAAATAAAACCCATCGCTCAAATCTCGCAAGTACAAGTCTCACTAAGTCTCATCACTTATACATATACAACTTTCGATTGATTGATGGAGTTAACTAGATACAATATGAAATATAATACAAGAGTGGGTACGATACAATGTCCCACCTACCAATGCAAAACACCCAAATAAAGCTGTGTGCCAGCGAATCCGCTACTGATCCAAGCGGTCAACCTGCAAGAACTATGGCACAACGGGGGTGAGTTGCCAACTCGTGAATAGAAATATATCTACAAGTAGAAATCGAATAAACAACGACTCCTAGGTCAACTACATCATACATGTAATACTATGATATCTAGGGTGACCGGGTCGTATATGTGCCAACAAGGTAGTCACTACCTATGTGCATGTGGATAACATCCAACAGTAATAATCAATGCATGCGGATATGTGGATCTCGTCCACCCATAAATCTATATCTATAAGCATGTGTAAAATCTCCGATAGTAGAATCGGTGTATGTATGTATGTATGTGGGTCTAATCCATGCGTCAACCACTGACGCAACAATAACATGCATGTAAATATCATGAAAGAGCGCGCATGAAAGTATGAGAATATATATATCAACGGTGTCCCTCCCGACACATCTAAATCATGGAACCTGAGTGCCTAGCATCGACACTCGAAAACATCATGAAAACCGTGCCCAGCATCGGCACGTAAATCCTCATATATCTCATGCGCCACATCCTCAGATCGGCCCTCAGGCGCCGCACTCCCTGGTCGGCCCTCATATCCGAACTTTGTCATGACCCGAAATATTATCTCGTGACCAGCACTTGAATCACGCCACGTCTAAAGGCGTAACAGAATTCAAGTAAGCTGAAACCCAGAAATCTAAACCTTTTTAAGAAAATAAAGGAGGTGGAGTTTTTGAAATAAAGGCATAATAAAATCAAGTGTGCTTAATGCATAGAAAGAAACATGAATGATGCAAATGAAATTTTCTAGTTTGAAAGCATGTTCGTCTTTTGAAAAATTTTGGCAGCACCTCCTTTGTATATTTTGATCCAAAACTACAAATACATAATAAGAATAATGGCATCCCCAAGCGGGAGCTAGCTCTTCGCCAACCGGCGGATCACAACCACGCAAGATAATATAAATAAGTATACGACGCCCACCGGCGAAGTTCACCACAAAAAGACAATGAAAAGAGCAAGATATAACCCAAAGGAAAAATAAAACCCATCGCTCAAATCTCGCAACTACAAGTCTCACTAAGTCTCATCACTTATACAAATACAACTTTCGATTGATTGATGGAGTTAAGTAGATACAATATGAAATATAATACAAGAGTGGGTACGATACAATGTCCCACCTACCAATGCAAAACACCCAAATAAAGCTGTGTGCCAGCGAATCCGCTGCTGATCCAAGCGGTCAACCTGTAAGAACTGTGGCACAACGGGGGTGAGTTGTCGACTCGTGAATAGAAATATATCTACAAGTAGAAATCGAATAAACAACGACTCTTAGGTCAACTACATCATACAGGTAATACTATGATATCTAGGGTGACCGGGTCGTATATGTGCTAACAAGGTAGTCACTACCTATGTGCATGTGGATAACATCCAACAGTAATAATCAATGCATGCGGATATGTGGATCTCGTCCACCCATAAATCAATATCTATAAGCATGTGCAAAATCTCTGATAGTAGAATCGGTGTATGTATGTATGTATGTGGGTCTAATCCACGCGTCAACCACTGACGCAACAATAACATGCATGTAAATATCATGAAAGAGCGTGCATGAAAGTATGGGGATATATATATCAACGGTGTCCCTCCCGACACATTTAAATCATGGAACCTGAGTGCCTAGCATCGACACTCGAAAACATCATGAAAACCGTGCCCAGCATCGGCACGTAAATCCTCATATATCTCAGGCGCCACATCCTCAGATCGGCCCTTAGGCGCCGCACTCCCTAGTCGGCCCTTATATCCATCTCGCTACTCCGGTCGGTATTCTCCGGATAACCGCCGAGTCTACATACTTTCACCGGTAGGTAGTACTCCCCCTGCCGGGCTCACCGTCTAACATATACGAGTCTTCTTGCTCCGGGGTACCTCACCGGGTCCACCATGTACCCGTAGAAGGTGCCTACCACTCCTCGAATCGAGTTTGACATGCCACTCTCAGAACCGAGAAAACACATGGTGGACGCACTGAAATATCATATCAAGAGAAACCGGGTTTTTAAAACAACACATAATCCCATTTGAAATATCCACGGTTCTCAAATCCAGAAATCTCATGAAAACAGCATATCTCAATGCGTAACATAATAGAGCATGATGTATGCGACATGTAAAAAAAAATGCGAGCATATCCATGTATCATGCAATATGGAATAGTGATATGACATATTAAGGGGAAAACCGCTCTTTTAAGATGATTCCAGTTTTTAAAATATAACTTGCGGTTCCTAATTTCCCAATAAAACCAGTTATCTATATAGGTATAATATGAATATGCACAAGTATAGATGTACCATGTATGTGTGCACAAATATGAATATACAATGTGTATGTGTACAAGTATGAATGTATCAATATATATGTGCACGAATATGGATATACAAATGTGTATATCCGCAAATATGAATGTAGCAATATATATGTCATGATGCAGCAACCCTACTGTGTAGTGACATGGCAATTATCGATGATGAAGTGTGTGAGCCGGCAAATATGTGTATGTGTAACATACGCATCATCGATAATGGTACAGGTGTACTATCACAGGTATATGCGATGCCATAATAATATCATGAATGTAACAAGTAAATCGTCAGCTAACAGTTATAAGGTATACATAACTATCATATTTCCGAGTCGGTGAATCTATAAATCGGCATCTAGCCCAATAACATCGCGTACGGTATAATATCCATCGTACAACAACCTCTAGTCAAGGGTAAGGATCAATCATCAAGTCAACTCATCACGCATGGAATATCATCGTGCGGCGGCATTAAGCTAATAGGGATCCTATCATTCTATAAGAAAAATGAGGGTACGGCCTACTATCACATACTGCCTATCATCCACGATTCACAACATTCCATATATATATAACCCTATATACCTATGTCCCGGGTCGCATCTGCAATAATCTCATATCAGGGGACCGACAGGGTATAAATCATCTCGATCGACTCGCATCCGTATACCATCATATCATATCATCATCTCATCATATCATCAAATTCGCCTTGTATTCTTTCATCGCATTTATGTCTCATATCATGTCAAGTTTACATAAACATGCTATCTATACTAAGTAATAGTATATAATCTAACAAACACACCCGAACCATACAATCAGATTTTTAAAGAAGTGAATCGTAGGTTTTGAAACGGGGGTTACGGTGTTTTTAAAGAAAAGATATCATTTGAAAATCCGTAACATCCCTCAAAATATACATTTAAAAGATACATACGAATCTTTGGTTTAGAAAAATTTATGGTTCGGATGACGCATCTACATCAACTATCTAGTCCTACAGAACCCTTAAGCGGTAATATAGCTAAACGTCATCCTAGGGTAGTAGTAGTAGCATATCACACTTAACTATCCACTAGTTTCTAATATGACTACATAGCTATATATATTCTAACCCTAGTTTCCTAATCTAGGTTCCCTAACCATACTCTATAAATCGGTTTTTTCCATCAAAAGTTGCGGGGGTGCTATACGCCATCCACCCGACTTCCCCGGTAGATATAAATCTACTCACCTGTCTTCGCTCGCCCAAATCGATGACGCCACGCTTCTTCTCCTCGGAATCCATGCGAGGGTACCTACAATAATAACAATCGCAATACGTATTAAAAATCGAGGCAGAAAATCGATACGGCGCACTGTGTGCTCATATGTTAGAACCTATGGCCTAAACGTGCAAATCAATCAAACAACCCCTGTTGTCGATGTACGAACACCCGATAACCAAATACAAATCCAAATATCAAGAAAGTGCATTTAAAAATACGGAAAATATCGCCTAAAACACACCAAAATGCTTCCAGATTTTTCCCAGATGACAATTAGCCAAAACTGCATATAGGAGGGGTCTAATTTAGTGCAAAACGAGCCCTGGAACAAAAATGGACCCATTCCCTTCTACCCTGGCCGCAAATTGCGGCCAGAATGATTAAATCTGCGGCCGGGGATTTGAGTTAGGGGCTCGGGTCTTGGTGGTAGCTTCCTAGGTGCCTGCACGACTCACTGTCATCTCAATTTTATTTCTAGTGTCCCCGGGTTGCTCCAGATTCCAAAATACCTTCACAGATCACACATTTATCCGACGTCGGGTTTCTAAATCCGTGTTTTGGGGTTTCTAGGGTCTGGTCCAGGTCACTAAACAGCACTTAAGTTTAGTTAAGCGCTACTAGGCATCACCTAATTCAAACCAACACTCAATTCCTCACTAGGGTTTCCCAATGTCCACTAATCTTCACAAAACGACATCTAAACATGATATCTCATAAAACTAATCTAAAGGGAAGAAATTATACCTCATCTAGTCCACTCTAGGCAGCACTAACTTCCCAACGTCGTCAAAATCCTATTTTGATCGCTCCATCGTGTAGAGATTGAAGAGGGGATTAATTTTTGTGAAGGGTGTGTAGGGTTTTGGGGATTTATTGGAGATAGATCTAGGGATATTTGGTGGAGGTTTGTGGAGTTGAGGAGATGAAGGAGAGAAGAAGAAAAAAAAGATGGGGCAATGAATGGGCAGCAGCCTCCTTCCCTTTCTTACTAATTCACACTCTCTTTCTCTCTCCAAAGCTCACCTAACCTAATCATTATGTCTCCTTGACTTTTTCCTTTTTCTTTTTCTTACCAAAAACCATAATATAAAGCCCAAATGAAATGAAACATGTAACAAAATGAAACATGACATGGTGCAATAACCATGGAAACTGTAAAAACGCGGATTTGGCTTAATCGCGATTAGCAGTGCACTAATCGGGTTTTTTTTTTATCAAAACTGCACAGAATAAATTTTAAAAATGCCAAATCCTTTAATTATATATTTAAATGAATAAATCATTTTAATTTCTATTTATTTCATAATTATTGATATATATTTATACCCTTTTTCGAAAACCCAATTTCGCAAATCGGCAGTTTTCGGGAAAAATATTATTTTAATATTAAATTCCCAAAAATAATATTTTATATTTTCTGAAATGTTACAATTTCGGAAATACATCCGTTGGATTATCTACGGTACCTACCTCCGTAAGAGACATCTCGTTCTTCTCGACCTCCAAGAAGAACACTCACACCTCCTCTAGTTCTCCCAAACCCAACAAACTTTGCAAATCGATGGCCTCCCTAACCGTCTCCATGACGGTTATTAACCATGCCTCTATTGTTGAAATCTTGATACCAACATGAAGCGTCGATCTATCTAGCACTGCATCCGTGCCCAATATGTAATCCGTCGTCGACCTCCATCTATCCCTATCACCAGCGTAATCCATACCTAATGATAATATCGCCGAAAACTTGAAGTGTGCCTCTAAGTGAGAAAACATGGGCCAAGACTTCTTCATCTCATACCGAACTAGAACCCGCTCGATACTTTACTGCAATCGACCCAACTCTCCATCCATGACACTCTCCATTCCACGAATCAAACATGCAGTCTTTTTTCGAACTCTCGATCCTCTTGCCATGGAGACCGGCACGCCCCGCTTCCTACGAAATCATAAATACGGAACATAATTCGGCCAGCCATATTATCTATGGTAAGAAATCATTCTTCCATATTCACATTAAGATTTCTGGCAGTAATCATGCGACACAAAAAAATATACATAATTCTAATACATGTCTAATGCCACAACAAATAATAATAATAGAAATCAAAAGATGGAATAACGGAAGCGTCAAGTTCAAACTGATCCAAATACTAAAGTAGAAAGGTACACGAGTTCTAGTCCCTTGCGGGCTCACAACATAAATCTAAAGAAAGGTCCAGTTCTGGAATAACTAAACAAACTAATAACCTAAAACAGACAAAGATATGCCTCACGGTTCGGATACCTTCTCAAAGTACTCATGATCTTGCGGTTCTAGCAGCAAAGAATCTGGGCCATGCAAAACCCAGACGGAACATCCAATATATTATAATAATAATAACAGCCGGAAATGTGTGTAATATATAAGACTATAATGGAAGCTGATGGAGCAAGAAATAGCATATAATGTATAAGTTAAACATAATATATCAATCATATGTTATGGAATATAATGGCATCAAGTAAAAGGCACAGCCAAAGGCAACATGTGTGGTGTGCCAGGCCAAATAAAAAAAATACCAACATGAATAGGATCGACCATAGCAGGTTGTAATGAGCAAAGCCATAAAAAAAGCAGCAACTTAAAATACCATCACAAAAGGCATCATTAAAAGTGCTCGGTCAACACAAAATTGGGGTGGGGTGGGGGGAAGGGGGAGGGGGATAACCATCACAAATTAGCTGGATGGAAGTTTTAATTTAATTGGATCATCAAAAAACATATGGGATTAGATTGTAAATGATCGGCTCTGATACCATGTAAGGCAATAATGCTAGGGCGGCGGAATACAAAATCAAAATTTTACAAGACTTAACTGAAGGAAATCATACGCGAAAAACAACATCCGATAATTCATATAATATGGAACATAAATACATACCTTTGCAGATCTGAATATCCGCTGGCAAAAGGTCTTTCTCTTGTAGCTAGCACAATCGCAGTAGTCTCCAATCAGATACAAACCCTTGTTTTTGAGGAGAAGATTTAAATAATTCTCAATTAATTTTTTTCTTATAGAAATCTCTTGATTTATGGTCTACCAAAACTATCCTTTTATAGGGTTTTGGTACGATACCTTTTCACTATTTTACAGATGTGGGACTAAATTCCCTAATATGATAACACAACATATTGTGTTATATTATTTCTTCTCTTATTTGTTTTTATTTGCTCTTCTATCTTAAGGATTTGTGGTAGGACCAATTGGGTCTCACTTTGAGAACTGATGATGCTCGATATCTGTGATCTCCCAGATCATGACACGTGGCAGATGACGTGTCCCAGAGCATGCAAGCCCCCTGCACTCCTATGCCCGTCCTACCGACCAACGCTGGCTCACCTCCGAGCCCCCTGCACAACTGGCCTCCTCGGCCTCACAGCTCGTCACCGGGCTACTACGGGACAAAGATACCTCGGCTCTCCCGCTCGTCCGCGAGCTCTCCCGCCGAGGTCATCTTTCTCGGTCTCATCGACCGACCAACGGCACCGCTCACAGGCGCAACCGCCATCCCGCGAATCTCGCCATGCAAGAGATATCCACCGGCCACATCCCATGTTCCACGCCATCACGATCCCCCATTAACGAGCCTGTCTCGCTGATTTGATCTCAAAAACTATCTATTACCGCAATCAAGAACGGCGTCGCTTGTAGCTAGCCGGTGAGTACGGATCGGTCCACAGGGATGTTGTGAATCTCCTAATCGCTCTTACGAGTTAATTCCGAAGGTGGTCGGATTGATTAAATCTAAAAAACTAAATTAATCTATATCTAAGTCTTGCTAGGGTTAGGTCTAGGTTAAGTTTGGAAAGTCTATAAATCTCACCGCTTTCTATAGCCATATGAAGATCTAATTAGGAGTTATGGTAATTATTAATAAAGGGGATAAGAATCGGTTAGAAAGATGGTTTCTTCCTCTAGATTCTTGTCCTTCCTTTATCAATCCTTACACTAACCTCCATGGAAAACCATCACAACCGGGCCTTTATACTACGGTATCATCGCTATCTCGATGGACAGGGTGCCGTAGGGAGCGATATGTGCATGTATGCATAGAGTCCTATGAAAGTATATGACGGCCAAGAAAGGGGATGAGAGATCTTCGTCTCTCAAACCTTCCCAGATCTAACCCTAACAAGTGAGGAGACTACTCACTCATTAGGGAATTGAAGAATATTTATCTAGGACAGAGAATAAAAGATTAACTAGGGCAAGAATAGAAAATTAACATAGGGCAGAAAATAAAGAACTTACAACTTGATGCTCTCCAAAAGAATTCTGAAATTTATTAATGAAGGGAGGCATAGGGAGGCATAGGAAAATACAATGATTTGGGTTCTATTTATAGGAGATAGAAACCCTAGGTTTACAATTGATTCACACGTCTACATTTACCAAAATATCCTTAGGAAGACCTAGTCAAAGTAGACTTCAAGCTTTGGTAAAATTCTATGTCTGGAAATTTTGGAACTGATTCTGGGCTTCTTGGGCTTTTTATTTTTTTGGATCTTTATTCAATTTGGCTTCTCTATTTCTTCCAGATCTCCAGTGGACAATTGCAGTGGACTTTTAGTCGTTTGCTTTGTAATATTGGACCTTGCGTTGCCTTGTACTTTGTGAATTTTATCTTTGATGTAGGCTTAGTCTTCTGTTTGTTGGTCAAAGTCCACTTTTGCATCGTCTTTTCATCGTTTTCACTATTTTCTGTCCAAGAACCTGTAACCTGTAATATGCAGCAGACATGCGTCAAAAGCACCTGTTTATTTATAAAAAGAATAAGAATAGGGAATATAATAATGCAATATTATGGTATGAACAAATACCCCCAAACTTATCTTTTGCTCGTCCTCGAGCAAACTTATTTTTTATTCTCTACAAAAACCTAACCGCACTTTCGCAGGGAAACGCGATTGCACTGAGCTCGTGCAACAAGCCGTTAAACCTCTAGGTGTCCTTAGTAGGAGGAGTGTTGTCTCCTGAGGATTTTCAGCGGATACTACCCACAAAATCCTATCAATTCAGCCCATTAACTTTAATTCTCCAATTAGGTCTTCTAACAAGGAATTCTATTATCGTCGACTCGTAAATTATCCACCCATATTCTTCACACTCCCTTATTATTTAACTTAAGATTATATTTGTTCTATAGACTTACTTAGCTTTCGGCATTTCTTAAGTTTTCCTTCTAGGGATCCATCTCCACTTAGGAATTTCTATCAACTCTACTAAAGATACAAGTTCTATTCTTCACTCCTTTCTCTCATCTAAACTCCAATCACATATCCCCATGTGTGTGTATATATCACCCCTTGTCACGTCCCGAAAGTACGGAACATGACCGGCACTTAGGCTACGAACGTCTCAAGACGTACGTGCTCTAAGTAAGCCGAGCCCAGAAATCCAAACCAAGAAGAGTAGTAGAGTGTAGGAAAACCATCATAAGTCAACCAGCTAGCAACATAATATACAACGCCTAAAGGCGAGGATCACAACAGAAAGGAAACTCCAACAGCATGAAATCCACAGAAATATAACGCGCGACTCTAAGGTCGAAAGAATAAACATCACTGGTCTTTATCTCAAATAAGTACATGTTTGGTTGATGGAACTTCTAGATACAACTGAATATAATATACAATGTAAAATGATGGGTATGATACAAATAACCCACCTACTAGCAAGTCACCTGAAAGAAGCCACGCCCGCAAAGCCGTAACAAAACTCGTACGGCAACACTTGCAGAAAACTAGGGCACAACGGGGGTGAGTTGCCAACTCGTGAGTAGAAAAAGATCTACGAACAGAAAATCGCATGTATGATGCAATCCTAGGTCATACGATCATTATATATAATCCTCAAATATATATATAACCAGCAACTTATAACAATGGCTAGGGTAAATATCTAACCCAAGTATAATCCCATGTGCCCGTGTCAGTGCCCAGGTAGCAATGTATCATATGAATGATGTATGAATGCATGAACCAGAATGCATGTACTGAAGAAAACTGCTTTCATAAATTTGTGAGATTTTTGTATTTTTAAAATAAGGTATCATAATGAAATCAGCATAAAACAGTGCCTAGCATCGGCACAAAACATAAATCTCAATATCTTGATATCTCTGTATCACAATCTCTGTACCTCAATATCTCGAAATCTCAATGTCTCAATCATAAAATCCAGGGCGTCGTCAGTGCAGATCGGCCCCTACCATCCATCTCATGACTACGACGGTATCCTCCGGATATCCAACGTGTCGGGTAAAATCACCGGTCGGTGGTGCTCCCCTGCCAGGCTCAACGCCATCTCCTGCGATCTTCTTGCCCCGGGGTACCGCACCGGGCCCACCATGTACCCGAAATGGTTCATCCGCCTCCTCGAATCGGGTCTTGAAATCCATCAGCAAAACTCATGGTGGACGACTCATACATCATGGGAAAACCGCATTTTTATTTAAAAAGAGGGAAAGCAGTTTATATATGTTTTGCGGTTTTCCTCCAAATCCAGGAAATATCATGGAAATCCGAATCATCAATAGCATGTAAACCATGAATATAAGCATGAGAATCCATGAATGTAGCATATAATGAATAAGAGTATGCATGATGTGACAAGTAATAACTACAATGTCAAGCTGGCGTATAAGGCAATCATACTAATATCATGTCACTACTAGCTAGCAAGCTAAATCAAGCAATAATATTTTCTAAGTGTGCGTGACATGGCAATTACCGATGAAGATGTGTGTGCGCCGGCAAATAAGTGTACGTGGTACATACGCATCATCGGTAATGGTGCTGGTGTCCTAACAGCAGGATATCCATAATGAGATATGAATCACAACAGTATGCGATGCAGAGCAACAATGATAATGTACAGGAGCTGAATACTAAGCACAATGATAGCTAAACTGCATCTAATGTCATAAGAGTCATATAGCTATACCACTATAAGGCTGAGCTAAAGCGAACAGTAGGCAAGGGAAACCGCCTAACCTCTGAGTCGATACATATATATACATACATATATATATATATATATATATATAGTCGGTGATCCCGCCTCGATAATATCATATCCGATAGCATATCTCTTTAATCAGTTATTCCCAAATCAAGAGTGCGGATCAAACATCAATTTATAGCTCGTAAGTAAATCCGTCGTACGACATCCCCAATCTGGGTACAGGTCAATATCACATCCGTCATATCATTCATCTAGTATACTCTTTATCAAGATCATCATCTGGGGTACTGACCTACGTCTAGTGCAATGCTAATGTCATCAATATAATCAAGATCTGACTACTGATCGACAGTCTCGTATAAATCGATATCATCATCACATATCATCACAATGAGTAAATATCGCCGAATGCGGCCTATCATAATTATCTGGTCATATCATATCATATCTCATAACATAATCACATGTCGATCACTTAATATATATGTCACCATTCCTATGGCATCATCATCCCCAAAATCCTCTAAAGCATCAAGACGTATCTTAATTATGAATTTTATCATATCACCGATATCATAATCTCAGATCAAACTCATCGACTCATCTCAATCCCATGTATCATCCTCAAATCCGTATATGAACACGTGGTCCCATACCCATGTGAACACATATCTATATAGAATCCCATAACCACATATGAACAAGGATGTATGCAAGGATGTATGTGTGTATATGTATGTGTAGTGCACCCACTATTCTAGGTTTTCGCGACTCTAAATCATCCAAGTCCACCAATTATCCATCCTAAACATCAAATAATTCCCAAACAACAATAATAATTGTAGGTGTGTATACGCATCCGTATACAGCACCTCGGACTGCGGGGGTGCTATACGCCATCCATCCGACTTCTCCCCGTAGATATAAATCTACTCACCTTTCTTTAAGCGTGCCGGTGCCGATGTCTCCATTTGCATCTCCAACGCTTCGACGCCACGTGGGGTACCTACAAGGATATGACACGCTAAAACACATAAAAACCATATCAGAAGCCAAAAGGGTGCACGCTACGCCCATAGGTAAAAACCTGTGGCCTCGTGTGCAAACGCAGCCAATATTCACTGTCGTTGACGTCCAAACGCCATCCGACAGAACGAATCATCGAATACCAAAAACCCATACGAAAACAAGTCGTAAATCATACGCCAACCCATGAAAATCAACCCAGATTTTACCCTAACTGGAATCAGTCAAAACTAGACCTACCAGGGGCCAAGTTTACATGAAATAGCGCTGTGCAAAACGAGGGGTTTTTCACTTGCTCTGGCCGCAAATTGCGGCTAGGGGGAATTTATCTGCGGCCGGGGGTTTGAGGTGGGGGCTAGGGCTTTGGGTAATGGTTTCTATCTACTTGCATACCTCACTGCCAAGTCAATTTTATCTTAGGGTATCTCGGGTTGTAGCAGATTCCAGAAAGGTTGCAAAATCGATAAAGTCGCTAAAATACGCCAAGTCGAATAACTCTGGTATTTGGGTGAAATCTGGAACAATCTCGGTTCAACTGGTCTCACATACCCCTAATAAGGCTACTCTAACATTCAAAACCATCTCTTGGCCAAATCTCACTCAAAATCCCTAAACTAGCACTAGATCACAAATATAACAGTAAATTTCAGCTATAAAACCAGAACTAGGCAGGATACAAGTTGGGTTGTGAGATTATACCTCAAGGGTCCATAGGATGAAGGAGAAGGGAAGGAGGAAGTGGGCAGTGGGGGAGTGAGTTGCTGCTGCTGTGCTCCTGGTGTTGCTGCTGATGTTGCTATTGCAGCAGCTTGGTGGATGTTTTTCTGGGCTGAAGCTGTTTTTGGGTTGTACTTGCTGCAGCTTGCAACTTGCTTTCTCTTTTTCTTTGCTGCTGTTGTATTGGTGTTGTGTTATTGTGGTTTTGGTGTTGTGGGAATGGTTGTGGTGTGTGGTGGTGTTGTTTGAATGATATTGTTGCAGCTGAAGCAGAATTTGGGGCTGAAGTGCTGATGATTCTACTGCTGCTGCAGCTGAAGTGTTGGGGTGGCTGATGTGATGAAATTGGGGCTGAAAAGTGTTGATGGGAGTGTGTAAGTGTGGGCTATGGTACTAGGGTTGCTGAATTTGTGCTGAGGTTAGGCTGATGTTTTACATCAGCTGCTGTTGCAGCTCATGTGGCTGTTGGTGTGGCTGGTGCAGTTGCTGCTATTTGCAAAGTGGATTCTTGTTGCTGTTGCAGCAGCAACTGCTGTTGCTTTGGGGCTACAGCTGCTGCTGTTGGTTAAAAGAATGATGTTGCTGTAACTGTAGCAGATGTAGGGGCTGTTTGCAATGAGTTTAGGGGCTGCTGATATAGCTGCTGCCGAGTTGCTGATGTTACTGTTGCATATAGCAGCAGCTGATGTGTTGGTAATGGGGGCTGGAGTGTGCTGATGTCTTCATTTAGAGGCATTATCATTTGAGAGGGAGTGAAGAACACAAGGAATAATGAAATGGGATGGATCATGGCACACCCTAGCCACCCCTCTCTCTCTCTCCGAAACAATGCTTACAAGACACAAAGCCATCATGGCTCACTTTCTCCCTACACAAGTCAACCTTAATTTTAACCAATTCTTAACAAAGCTAACCCTTAACTAACCCACTTAATTTAACCAAAAGGTTTAAGCCACCATGGTCATCTAAACATGGTAACCCTAGACTTAACCCAAGTTAACATGCACAAGTGTGTGCAGTCCAGATAAAATTCCGATAAAATTTCCATAAAACGAGATAAAATATTTAAAAGCCATTTTGGTAAACGTTTTACCAAAACTCCATTTTAGAATTTTCCCCATTTATCGGTATTTAATTGTTCCGAAATATTAAAATATTCATTAAAATTGATATTAAATTATGAAAATTCCCAAAAATAATATTTTATTTTTTTGAAATGTTACAGTCTTCCCCCTTTAAAGAAATTTGGTCCCTGAATTTAAATTTAAACCTCCAAATTCTAAAAACATTTCAATAAAATGTCCAAGTCAACGGGGCTCCGAAATCATCAATACATAAAAGGCATCATAGCGCAATACTTGCGCATGAGCAACGAGCAGATAACTCGAAAGCAAACTCCGTCAAGCATTCCGCAATCATCGGAGTTAAGGTGAAAACACGAATGCCAAATCCAAGGCAAAACCGATATGCTATAAATCAGAACTATGCATGTAAATATATGAAGGGAATGCATGCCAAAATTCTTTAAAGTCGATGTACAATGTGCATAACACTGCACAGTGGTGGACGTCTCTATAAGAGAATAGCCATATACGTATATATCTTTTGTTTAATATGCACGATCCACCGTTTTAAGAATAATTTAGAAGGGTTCCCTCGTTTTAAACGTTTCGTGTCATATCGGACACGTATGTAAATAATAAGGCTATAGCTCGCTTTTGGAAATCCCTTTGAAATCTATCAATGCATGCAAAACACACTCAGGTACTGTCATCTGACTAGTCCTGCTCAGTACGAAATCAAATCGCAATATCATAAAAATGTACTGCTCCATAAGTAATCAATCCCAAAGGTGCATATGAAAACCCTGTGCGTCCGGTGCACACGGAAATCAAAGTCCATACATGTGCCAAGAAGGTGCACAGAAACAACATCAAGGTGCAACAGTTGTGCACAAAGCATCTGTTAAGGGTAACGTATGTGCCTGACAGCAAAACAGGTGCATCTGACATGCACGAAAAATCCAGATTTAGTGCATCTGGTGTGCACCAAATCTCATCTCAGAACATGCGCCCAACATGCGCTACAAATCCGGTGCATCCATTATGCACGAAAACATGAAAACCCAATATTAAGTGCCGAACACACGCAAAATCCAATCAGGTGCATAAAGTGCACAAAACAAATATCGAACATCCCAATCAAAATCGAAGTCCAGTGCAACTAAGTGCACAAAATATGAATCACTGCACTGCAACATATGTGAACTATAACGAGTGCAAAACCAAATCGTGTGCGTGCATACGCACAAAATCAACTCAAATGTCTAAACCCCATAAAATCACAAACATCTGAAACCAAGGCACGAAAATGATGCGAAAATCGTAAATACTCAGTAAATGCAACCATGGTGTATGAAAACAAATATCATGAAGCCCAATCATCAAATCAGTCATGCGAATAAATCACCCAAAACATCGAAATCAAGTATGGCGGAATAGTTCCGCTCAAGCACATCCTCTAAGAATCTCTGGCCAACTGTCGTGATCACTCATAGCATGTCTCGTCGACGATTCTGAACTCTGGCCTACTGGTGTGCATATTATGACCATTCCTGGATCCAAGTCTTCTCTGTGGATTACCAATCTTACGATCCATCAGCTCATCGGCCCTGTCAGGTGTGCTAACGGGGACGATTCCGTTTTGGCACTTCTCTGGTCATCTCTCGGTTAATCATCGTGACCACTCGTAAGGCAGCATGCCACTGGTGTCGGCCTCTGGCTCTCCGAATGCACGTGACACACCTGATCCTGGGTGCAAAAATCATTGCAATGATGTCCTGGAAGGAATCCTGCTCAAGGTTTTTCCTGATCTCGCCTATGCCGAACCGTACGAAGGCTGGTACTCTTGATAATCTCTTCTCGCTCAATGGACATCTGCGTCCTCAGCACCACATTCTCTCGGAAATTGTTCGCATCCCAACGCCTTTGTAAGCATATCAGGTTTCTGGTCTCGACGGGAAGTAATGACAACTCGTCAGCGTCTCGCACGAACCTCTTGTCCCGCTTGTCTGTATCATCGTCCACTTCGACGTCACGTCTCTATCTGCGCACTGCAACGTTCTCGGCTACGATCAATCCGACGTCTCTCTCAAATCTCTTTTCTGCCGAATTGCCCGGAAGCCATCATCCTTTACTGGAGCTAATTCTTGTTCTGGAACGGCTGCATACTCATCGCGACTCCTTCTGGAAGGTATATCCAGTACTATGTCTCGGCATGCGCATCGCATCTCTGATGTTGGCGGAGTGGAACGTCATCATATCCAGGTCTTGTACGAACCTCTTACTCCACTTTTCTCTAATGTCGCATGCTTCGGACTCGTCTCGTCGCGGCTGCATGGACTGAACTCCAATGGCTATCCTCATATCTGGAGTCTCCCAATAAATGCATCTCACCACCTAGCATCCGAATTAAGTCGAGCCGTCCGATCGATTCGTCAAAATCTCATAATCCCCCACGAGCTCAATATCTTGGGTACAGTATAATAGTATCGAGTACATACCACAGCATCGGTGGTCCAGCCGTAGAAGGGAAAACTTAAGCCTCACTAATGGCGCCGCAGAACTGCCGCAAACCCTAAGGTTCAAAGGCTTTCATACGGTCATTATGTCGAGTTAGGGTTTCATTCTTCTAGAGGGACCATAGAATTGCCTGCATGTCTTTCCGAATACATTAAATTTGGAATTATAGGTTTCTGACATTCGATCGTCTCTGTCGACTCTCAACGTCTCTGCGTGAAGTCATCTCAGCTGGAATCAATCTATCTGATGACCTCGCATCGGGGTAGCGAACAACCCACATGTCCTAGTCATTCATCCTCGGTGACTAGCGACCTCGATCATCTCTTAGTTCAACTTGTACCATAATAGATCCAACATCTGGGGCGATATCTTGTCATTCGCAGCAATAACTGGCTCACTCGTCTGCACGCCGAACAGTGCTTCAATCATCAGGAGTAAGCAATACTTCAACAGTCAACAAAATCTGGCTGGCCTCTATCAGTGGCTCAATCCTCTGGTGTTGATCTGCACGTCCGAGTAATCTCATACAGCGATCTATCCAACGCTCGTGGCACAAAACACAATCAAAAGACACATCTCTGCAATCGTGTGTCGCCGGAATTATGCCCTGGTTAGTTCTCGTTCGTAACGAGCTCGTGCTGACCGCAACTCTAGCCGTAGCTCTCCCTGCCCGTAATCGTGGCAGCAAAACCATAACTGGTACCGATGAGGCTAGATCAGGAACGAATATGATACTGAACAAAGAAATGTACATCCTAAGGCTTCTTAAGCGGAGTGGCGTATCGTAAATATGCCGCGGATCATACCCACGGTACGACACTCTACTTTAGTCACCTATTCCATCAACCAAGGGTCATCCTACGCTCCGAAGGTAAAACCTAATGCTCTGATACCAACTTTGTCACATCCCGAAAGTACGGAACATGACCGGCACTTAGGCTACGAACGTCTCAAGGAGTACGTGCTCTAAGTAAGCCGAGCCCAGAAATCCAAACCAAGAAGAGTAGTAGAGTGTAGGAAAACCATCATAAGTCAACCAGCTAGCAACATTATATACAACGCCTAAAGGCGAGGATCACAACAAAAAGGAAACTCCAACAACATGAAATCCACAGAAATATAACGCGCGACTCTAAGGTCGAAAGAATAAACATCACTGGTCTCTATCTCAAATAAGTACATGTTTGGTTGATGGAACTTCTAGATACAACTGAATATAATATACAATGATGGGTATGATACAAATAATCCACCTACTAGCAAGTCACCTGAAAGAAGCCGTGCCCGCAAAGCCGTAACAAAACTCGAATGGCAACACCTGCAGGAAACTGGGGCACAACGGGGGTGAGTTGCCAACTCGTGAGTAGAAAAAGATCTACGAATAGAAAATCGCATGTATGACGCAATCCTAGGTCATACGATCATAATATATAATCCTCAAATATATATATATAACCAGCAACCTATAACAATGGCTAGGGTAAATATCTAACCCAAGTATAATCCCATGTGCCCGTGTCAGTGCTCAGGTAGCAATGTATCATATGAATGATGTATGAATGCATGAACCAGAATGAATGTACTGAAGAAAATTGCTTTCATAAATTTGTGAGATTTCTGTATTTTTAAAATGAGGTATCATAATGAAATCAGCATAAAACAGTGCCTAGCATCGGCACAAAACATAAATCTCAATATCTCGATATCTCTGTATCACAATCTCTGTACCTCAATATCTCGAAATCTCAATGTCTCAATCATAAAATCCTGGGCGCCGTCAGTCCAGATCGGCCCCTACCATCCATCTCATGACTACGACGGTATCCTCCGGATATCCGACGTGTCGGGTAAAATCACCGGTCGGTCGTGCTCCCCTGCCAGGCTCAACGCCATCTCCTGCGATCTTCTTGCCCGGGGGTACCGCACCGGGCCCACCATGTACCCGAAACGGTACATCCGCCTCCTCGAATCGGGTCTCGAAATCCATCAGCAAAACTCATGGTGGACGACTCATATATCATGGGAAAACCGCATTTTTATTTAAAAAGAGTGAAAGCAGTTTATATATGTTTTGCGGTTTTCCTCCAAATCCAGGAAATATCATGGAAATCCGAATCATCAATAGCATGTAAACCATGAATATAAGCATGAGAATCCATGAATGCAGCATATAATGAATAACAGTATGCATGATATGACAAGTAATAACTACAATGTCAAGCTGGCGTATAAGGCAATCATACTAATATCATGTCACTACTAGCTAGCAAGCTAAATCAAGCAATAATATTTTCTAAGTGTGCGTGACATGGCAATTACCGATGAAGATGTGTGTGCGCCGGCAAATAAGTGTACGTGGTACATACGCATCATCGGTAATGGTGCTGGTGTCCTAACAGCAGGATATCCATAATGAGATATGAATCACAACAGTATGCGATGCAGAGCAACAATGATAATGTACAGGAGCTGAATACTAAGCACAATGATAGCTAAACTGCATCTAATGTCATAAGAGTCATATAGCTATACAACTATAAGGCTGAGCTAAAGCGAACAGTAGGCAAGGGAAACCTCCTAAGCTCTGAGTCGATACATATATATACATATATATATATAGTCGGTGATCCCGCCTCGATAATATCATATCCAATAGCATATCTCTTTAATCAGTTATTCCCAAATCAAGAGTGCGGATCAAACATCAATTTATAGCTCGTACGTAAATCCGTCGTACGACATCCCCAATCTGGGTACGGGTCAATATCACATCCGTCATATCCTTCATCTAGTATACTCTTTATCAAGATCATCATCTGGGGTACTGACCTACGTCTAGTGCAATGCTAATGTCATCAATATAATCAAGATCTGACTACTGATCGACGGTCTCGTATAAATCGATATCATCATCACATATCATCACAAGGAGTAAATATCGCCGAATGCGGCCTATCATAATTATCTGGTCATATCATATCATATCATATCTCATAATATAATCACATGTCGATCATTTAATATATATGTCACCATTCCTATGGCATCATCATCCCCAAAATCCTCTAAAGCATCAAGACGTATCTTAATTATGAATTTTTATCATATCACCGATATCTTAATCTCAGATCAAACTCATCGACTCATCTCAATCCCATGTATCATCCTCAAATCCGTATATGAACACGTGGTCCCATACCCATATGAACACATATCTATATAGAATCCCATAACCACATATGAACAAGGATGTATGCAAGTATGTATGTGTGTATATGTATGTGTAGTGCACCCACTATTCTAGGTTTTCGCGACTCTAAATCATCCAAGTCCACCAATTATCCATCCTAAACATCAAATAATTCCTAAACAACAATAATAATTGTAGGTGTATATACGCATTCGTATACAGTACCTTGGACTGCGGGGGTGCTATACGCCATCCACCCGACTTCTCCCCGTAGATATAAATCTACTCACCTTTCTTTAAGCGTGCCGGTGCCGATGTCTTCTTTTGCATCTCCAACGCTCCGACGCCACAAGGGGTACCTACAAGGATATGGCACGCTAAAACACATAAAAACCATGTCAGAAGCCAAAATGGTGCACGCTACGCCCATAGGTAAAAACCTGTGGCCTCGTGTGCAAACGCAGCCAATATCCACTGTCGTTGACGTCCAAACGCCACCCGACAGAACGAATCATCGAATACCAAAAACCCATACGAAAACAAGTCGTAAATCATACGCCAACTCATGAAAATCAACCCAGATTTTACCCTAACTGGAATCAGTCAAAACTAGACATACCAGAGGCCAAGTTTACATGAAATAGGGCTGTGCACGCAAAACGAGGGGGTTTTCCTCTGCTCTGGCCGCAAATTGCGGCCAGGGGGAATTTATCTGCGGCCGGGGGTTTGAGGTGGGGGCTAGGGCTTTGGGTAATGGTTTCTATCTACCTGCATACCTCACTGCCAAGTCAATTTTATCTTAGGGTATCTCGGGTTGTAGCAGATTCCAGAAAGGTTGCAAAATCGACAAAGTCGCTAAAATACGCCAAGTCGAATAACTCTGGTATTTGGGTGAAATCTGGAACAATCTCGGTTCAACTGGTCTCACATACCCCTAATAAGGCTACTCTAACATTCAAAACCATCTCTTGGCCAAATCTCACTCAAAATCCCTAAACTAGCACTAGATCACAAATATAACAGTAAATTTCAGCTATAAAACTAGAACTAGGCAGGATACGAGTTGGGTTGTGAGATTATACCTCAAGAGGCCATAGGATGAAGGAGAAGGGAAGGAGGAGGAAGGAGGATGGGGGCAGTGGGGGAGTGAGTTGCAGCTACTGTGCTCCTGGTGTTGCTGCTGATGTTGCTGTTGTAGCAGCTTGGTGGATGTTTTTCTGGGCTGAAGCTGTTTTTGGGTTGTAGTTGTTGCTGCTTGCAACTTGCTTTCTCTTTTTCTTTGCTGCTGTTGTATTGGTGTTGTGTTATTGTGGTTTTGGTGTTGCAGGAATGGTTATGGTGGTGTGGTGGTGTTGTTGAATGATATTGTTGCAGCTGAAGCAGAATTTGGGCCTGAAGTGCTAATGATGCTACTGCCGCTGCAGCTGAAGTGTTGGGGTGGCTGATATGATGAAATTGGGGCTGAAAAGTGTTGATGGGAGTGTGTAAGTGTGGGCTATGGTGCTAGGGCTGCTGAATTTGTGCTAAGGTTAGGCTGATGTTTTACATTAGTTGCTGTTGCAGCTTATGTGGCTGTTGGTGTGGCTGGTGCAGTTGCTGCTATTTGCAAAGTGGATTCTTGTTGATGTTGCAGCAGCAACTGTTGTTGCTTTGGGGTTACAGCTGCTGCTGTTGGTTAAAAGAATGTTGCTGTAGCTGTAGCAGATGTAGGGGGGCTGTTTGCAATGAGTTTAGGGGCTTCTGATACAGTTGCTGCTGAGTTGCTGATGTTACAGTTGCATATAGCAACAGCTGATGTGTTGGTAATGGGGATGGAGTGTGCTGATGTCTTCATTTGGAGGCATGATCATTTGAGAGGGAGTGAAGAACACAAGGAATGATGAAATGGGATGGATCATGGCACACCCTAGCCACCTCTCTCTCTTTCTCCAAAACAATGCTCACAAGACACAAAGCCATCATGGCTCACTTTCTCCCTACACAAGTCAACCTTAATTTTAACCAATTCTTAATAAAGCTAACCCTTAACGAACCCACTTAATTTAACCAAAAGGTTTAAGCCACCATGGTCATCTAAACATGGTAACCCTAGACTTAACCCAAGTTAACATGCACAAGTGTGTGCAGTCCAGATAAAATTCCGATAAAATTTCCATAAAACCAAATAAAATATTTAAAAGCCATTTTGGTAAACTTTTTACCAAAACTCCATTTTAGAATTTTCCCCATTTATCGGTATTTAATTGTACCGAAATATTAAAATGTTCATTAAAATTGATATTAAATTATGAAAATTCCCAAAAATAATATTTTATTTTTTTGAAATGTTACACCCCTACTCTTGGAAATTCAAATCAAGCAATCATACCCTTGTCCGTTTTTCAAAGTACTTATTAATTGGTGAATTTTTAAATGAATTTTGCTACACATCCTTCTTGCGACCGTTAATACTTCTTGAGGTACCAACAACTGATTACAAGATATGTTTGCACTTTAAAGCGTAATTCCTAGTCTTGCAACACCCAAGGCTTTTAGTAGTGACTCCCAAACTAGTTGGTCTAAGGCACTAGGTGATGAAGCACCCTCGCTAAATATTTTTCTATTTTTGCAGCTTTAAGTAATCACAAAAACCAGTGTTCATTTTTTTCTCTTTATTCACATTTTTTCTTTTATTTTCATTGTACTAAGGACTTTAGACAAGAGCATTTCAAGGTCTCTTCTACTATTCCAAGTTTCAAGGTGCGTGATTGTGCAAATTGTAGGGTATACATTTTCAGAATCTAGACTTAAGCTAGGAATTATTTTTCAAACTTATACTCTAATAAAAATATCAATACTTTTCCTTTGCTTCGACTTAGCCCTAGAAGTGAACTCAAAATTTGCCTATTTCTAAATAAACTACAAAGACATATACTCTCTGCCGTTAAACTTTAAGGAAGGTTATTTTTAGGGGTTTTAATTTACTAAGTCTAAGATCTAATTGTTGCTAGCCAGTTAACCTACCTGTCAAACTTTAGTCAAGCAAGCCAAAATTGAATAATTTTTATAATAATTTTTTTTTTGCATTTTTTCAATTTTTATGGGTTTTCAAATATGTATGCAAATGCAAAAATATACATATGAATGCGAAGGAAGAAGACGTACCGAGCATACCCCCAAACTTAAACTTGATAGTGTCCTTACTGTCATGCTATACCAAGAGGGTCAAAATGCCGGCACTCCCCTGTTTATTTATTTATAAATTTTTTTTGAATTTTTTATTGTTTTGAATTTTTTATTTTATTTTTTATAGAAAAAGAAAACAAAAAATATATATACATATATACAACAAGGTTCCCCCCAAACTTAAGCTTGGCCTTACATAAGCCAAAGGTTAGCACTAACCATTCAAAGATCTTATCGAGGTAATGGTAGGGTTGGTGAAAGAATGGGGTGTAGAGGAAAGAAAGGAGAAACACACGAGACCGTGTGGGAAGAAGGGTAGAATATGGTCTCGGTGGAGGAGAAGAATGGAAGAAAGGAGAAGGACGGGTCGCGCGATCTTGAGGGTGTACATCGAGTGAATAAATTAGCGCAATTTGTGATGACCGATGTGTTAAAAGCGATTGCGCTAATCTATCAACCCGTCGAGCAATGGGGTCAAATCCCTCAATATTCGCAAGAAATCATGGGTACGCCGAACTTGGTATTGGAGATGAAAGCGTAACGGTCTCTTGTACGGTCGGAACGATAGGAAGGACGAAAGGGAGTGAATTAGGGATAGTCTCATTCTCACCGTAGTAAACTGTCTCGAACTTAAAAGATTCCATCAATGGTTCGAAACTACTGTAAGCAACCGAGTCTGATGGTTAAACTAACTCATCTGAAAATGTAAAGGACTCAAACTCGGGCGGTGAGTCATCAACATCGTCCGAAAAAGTGAAACACTCGTAAGTGTCGTCGACTGTGAGAACTGTGTCAGATTCAAAGGAAAATTTTTCAAGCTCACAGTCTTCAAGCGTGATATTAGGTGTGGACGGAATGATGGAAAGGAGGGAGGGTGATTTAGTTAAACGTTCAAGAGGATGAATTGGAAAATCCGACACATCAAAGAAAAATGGTTCAACCTCAACATGATCCTCAAAACTCTCCACAATACTATCCTTATAATTCTCCTCAAAATTCAACTCATCCATGCCATAAAATCAAGACGCATATGAGGTTCGGGAGAAACATCTAATGACTTGGGATGATGAATTGGACATAAAATTTCAATCAAATCGACAGGTTCATCATCCGAAATATTCCCGGCGTCTATATCCTCAATCAAGTGAAAATCAATATTTCTTGACACCTCATCAAAAGCATGGATATTTATCGATTTAGGTTCTAGAGTGGAGGTGTAAAGATCAAACTGATTAGGTGCGATTTCACTCGAAAGGGGTTCCTCACAATTTGGCAAATCAAGCACTACAAAGTCGCACAACTCATCATTTTGGACACATGTTTGAAAATTGGAGTTGTTGGATTCAATTGGGTATGGGTAGGTTTGATTTGGAAATCCTCTCACATTCTCACTCTGTCCAACCGCCTCCTCATGCATTGAAAAATTTGAAGCTAGTTGGAAACTAGCTACCGGTTCAGCAGGTTGCATAAGGGCGGCTATGGACGCTTCCACATTCCTAGTCATTTTGTTTGTTACTGCAATATAAGCTTCCAACGACTCTTCCAAACTAGACTTGGGTGGTGAGGGGGTTTCGGTAAAAGATTCGAAATTGTTTGGATATGTGAAACTCCCAAAAGGCTGTGTAGAATCAGGGTCTAGTGAAGGTGGGAAAGTCGGGTAGGACTGGTAGGAAGTGGATGGTTGGACAGGAGTAGGGTCAACATGTGGATAAAAAGGTGAATGGACTTGTTGATCCCTAGAACTAGATGTGTGGAGAGGGGTGAAAGATCGGCTACGAGATTGAGCAATATGCTCAGTAATAGACACCGGTTTAGGAGTTACAGCTGGACTCGAAAAAGTGGTATCAACATATGAAGGTGGTAAAGGTTGACTTGGTTGACACAAAGTGGGTTGTAAAGTAAAACTGTTTCTCCTAGGCGCTTCTATTTGATCTTTCAAAGATATTTTGGGCACGGAGGGATCGTCTTTAAATTGACCGAACAAATTGACGTACGACGCAAAATTAGGTTCGGGATACCAAAGTTCGGCAAGTGATTTATTATGTGGGTTACCCATGTTAGAAGAAAGGGGAAAAAAAGAATGTTTGTTGTGGTGCAATGATTTATTTGCGGCAAAAGTTGGCAAGTTTTCTAATAAATTTTTTTTCTTTTCCTTTTTATCTTTATTTGATTTGTTGCAAAAAGATTTTCTAGAAAAGATATGCAACAGAAAAATATTACTTGCAATCAATTTCTAATTTAAGTGAGGCGCAAAAATCCTGCACAAGATTGTTATTTGGAAAGAGAAAGATTTTTAAAGCGCACAAAATTCTGCAGGGATTTTTCAGAACAAATATATCAGGATGTATAGAGAAGAAACAGAGGAGCTTACAGAAGATTTTTCATGAGCTGTAGACACCAACAGGCCGCGTTTTCGCGGTGTAAACGCATTCCTGCCACGTTTTCGCGGCAGGCTAGTCAGCACGAGGCCCCAAAAAATTTCTGTGACGACGACGTCTCTACAGTGCCGCGTTTCGGCGGTCTGAGCACGGGTTTTGCGGCGGATCCGCGGTCTACTGGATGGATCAGTTCACTAAGTTTTTGCAGTTGCTATGTTGTTGAAATACCCTTCTGTTTTGATCGTTTGTTTGCTGTTTCGATTTCTGAATATTTCCAGATCCGTCTCTGTTTGTAGATCCTGCAAAATTCAAAAAACAAAGTATCCTTTCAAAAAATAACAGATGAAATATTATATATATATATTTTTATGATTTTTCAGATTTTTATGATTTTTTTAATTTTATTAAGATTAACCCGAAATTGCAAAAAGGAAATTTCTACGCTATCCCCGGCAACGGCGCCATTTGGTTGGTCTCAAAAACTATCTATTACCGCAATCAAGAACGGCGTCACTTGTAGCTAGCCGATGAGTACGGGTCGGTCCATAGGGATGTTGTGAATCTCCTAATCGCTCTTACGAGTTAATTCCGAAGGTGGTCGGATTGATTAAATCTAAAATACTAAATTAATCTATATCTAAGTCTTGCTAGGGTTAGGTCTAGGTTAAGTTTGGAAAGTCTATAAATCTCACCGCTTTCTATACCCATATAAAGATCTAATTAGGAGTTATGGTAATTATTAATAAAGGGGATTAGAATCGTTTAGAAAGATGTTTTCTTCCTCTAGATTCTTGTCCTTCCTTTATCAATCATTATCCTAACCTCCATGGAAAACCATCACAACCGGGCCTTTATACTACGTTATCACCGCTACCTCGATGGATAGGGTGCCATTGGGAGCGGTATGTGCATGTATGCATAGAGTCCTATGAAAGTATATGATGGGCAAGAAAGGGGATGAGAGATCTTCGTCTCTCAAACCTTCCCCAGATCTAACCCTAACAAGCGAGGAGACTACTCACTCATTAGGGAATTGAAGAACATTTATCTAGGGAAGAGAATAAAAGATTAACTAGGGCAAGAATAGAAAATTAACCTAGGGCAGAAATAAAGAACTTACAACTTGATGCTCTCCAAAAGAATTCTGAAATTTATTAATGAAGGGAGGCATAGGGAGGCATAGGAAAATACAATGATTTGGGTTCTATTTATAGGAGATAGAAACTCTAGGTTTACAATTGATTCCCACGTCTACATTTACCAAAATATCCTTAGGAAGACCTAGTCAAAGTAGACTTCAAGCTTTGGTAAAATTCTATGTCTGGAAATTTTGGAACTGATTCTGGGCATCTTGGGCTTTTTATTTCTTTGGATCTTTATTCAATTTGTCTTTTCTATTTCTTCCAGATCTCCAGTGAACAATTGCAGTGGACTTTTAGTCGTTTGCTTTGTAATCTTGGATCTTGCGTTGCCTTGTACTTTGTGAATTTTATCTTTGATGTAGGCTTGATCAAGAGTTTTCTGTTTGTTGGTCAAAGTCCACTTTTGCATCGTCTTTTCATCGTTTTCACTATTTTCTGTCCAAGAACCTGTAACCTGTAATATGTAGCAGACATGCGTCAAAAGCACCTGTTTATTTATAAAGAGAATAAGAATGAGGAATATAATAATGCAATATTATGGTATGAACACTCGCCATTAATGGGGATCCCGCTCATCACGCGGGCATGACGTCGGGAGCGTAACGGCCGGCGTGATTCTCGCGCCTACCCTGCCTGCTACCACCGCTATATAAACCCCTTCTTCAGATGGTCCAAGTAAGTCATTTTTACTCCACTAAGTCGTTACTCTGCTCTGATTCCCTCTCTAACTTGACCGTCGGAGGGTCCTCGGTGGTACAACCAGCCCGGGACTTCCTTGCAGGTAGCTCGGCTACCACAACCTCAAATCCATTGAGATCCACATGGTTTAGGAGCCTGCCTCCAGACCAAATCTCAGCCGTCCATCGCCGCCATCAGCGGATCAACGGAAGGTAACATCTTAGCGCGGATCCGCATGCGTCAGCTGGCGCCGTCTGTGGGAAAAATGATTCCACAAAAACAAAAGTTCATCTTCCAATCTTACTCTAATAGCGAGCGATCATCACGATGATCCCAGCACCAACCACCACCTCCCCCTCAACGGAAGCATGGATGAACCTCCTCCGCCGAATGCCATCAACGCCCTTGCCGGCAGGATAGACCGACTCGTGTCTGTTGTGGAGACGCTCATCTATGTCCAAATGGCAGGGCATGTTCCCCAGGTCTCCGCTCCTCCGCCTCGAAACCGGGACCCCTACAGGGGGAGAGAAGACTCCGTACGTGTCGGCACTGCCGACCACCACCTCCCTACATCCTATGGCCGCAGATCTCCCGGGTCGGTACCTTCCGCGACTCGCTGGGCACCCCACAGATCAACACCGAGGTCCATCGCCAGACACCTCGCCTCGAGATCCTTCGCGCACCTGTCCTTCCCGAGGAGATGTCGGTCAGCTCGCCTGTTACCAGGCATGATCGACACCCCCTCCCTCGACGGGGTCGTGCGGACGGGACTCGCCACGGAGGCTCGAAGACTACTTCACCGGGGGATCTAAGGAACCTCATTGAGAGGAATCGAGGCCACGGCCAGGTACATGCCTCCAACAGCAGAGGCCAGGGATCAGAATGTGCCGAGTCGTCGGGGTACCACGTTCGACTCGATGCCCTTGAGAAGAAGATCGAGGGTATGCATCGGGAAGGCCACCGATCGATCGACGGGGCTAAGTACGCCGCCAACTCGCTCACCAAACCATTCACCGAGGGGCTGCCCGTTGTCCACGTCTCCTCTTGCAACAAGCCCCCGAAGATCTCCCTCTTCGACAGTAAATCTGACCCGAAAGACCATTTGGACGCGTTCACCGCGTGAATGAGCTTCCAAGATAACTCCGACGCCGCCTAATGCCGAGCTTTCCCGGCCACTCTCATCCTCGCCGGACGAGACTGGTTCTGAGGACTCGAGCCTTGCTCGATCTCAACTTTCGACGAGCTGGCCACTCAATTCCTCGGCCATTTCGTCGGGAACAAGCGGCAAAAACGCACAGTTGACCACCTCTTCACAATCAAGAGCGGGAACAAGGAGACGTTCAAAGCATACGTCACCCACTTCTACAACGCCCTTCTCGAGGTCACAGAGAACAGGGATGAGACCGTCATCACAACACTTAGGTGTGGTCTTAGGCACAAGGAGTGGTTACGCTCCTTTGCATTAGCGCAACCTAAGACCATGGCCGAGATAAAAGCCTGGACCGAGCGCGAGGTCTAGCTCGAATCTGAGGTGAATGCAAATCACCCCCGGGCAGAGCAAGCCGACCATAAGAAAAGGGCAAGGGAAGAGAGAAGGGGACCTGAGCGGGAAAAGCCCTATCTCTCGAAGTTTTAAGAATACACCCCGCTTAACGTTTCCTAGACAGTGCTACTAGAGGAGGCCAAGGGTGAGGGATTCTTCAAGCTTCCCCCGATCTCGCGAATGGCCTCAAAACGAACCCGGGGCCCCTGCTGCGATTTCTACAGGTCGCTAGGCCACTCCACGGAGAGCTGCAAGCAACTTCGTGACTACATTGAGGAGCTCATCTGTTCGGGGCACCTCGCAGCGTACTTGAGTGGCAAGCGGCAAGCTGACCGCGAGCAGGAGCAGTGTCTTCCTCCCGCCGAGCTGACCATTGGCCAAATCATGGTCATGTCAGCGGAGGATACGTCTGGCACCAACGAAGCTCGGGACCCTCTGTTGGGCGTAGATGCCAATAGACATCCGAGGGGTTCAAGCTGCATGAATAAGAACATCTACTAGCATGTATTTTCTTCCCAAAGCAATGTACACCTTTCTTGAGATAAGAACATCTACTAGCATGTATTTCTTCCCAAAGCAATGTACACCTTTCTTGAGATCTTTTGTTTATATAATAAAGGGACCAATAAAGCATTGCAGAAAAGAAAAAGAATCTTATTCATTCAAAAGGTACTATAGGCTCCTCAGCCGTACAAAAAAAATTATTACAACAGCGGGGGAATGGGGTGCAGAGAGCACTGCTCGTGGTACTCTGACGATATTTCCGCCAGCCGAGCCCTCGCGGTGTCTAACCTCTGCCATCGATGCCCTTCGCTAGCGTCGGCATCGAGCCTCAATTGGTAGTACTCAAGGACGAGCGCCTCCGAGCGGTTTAGCCGGCTCGCAGAGATCAGACCGAAGCGCCTCAGAGACCTTAGTTTGCCAACGGCCTCGTCTTTCAGCTGCTCAGATAAGGGGTTGTAGAGCCCCAGCGACGCCTTCCAAATGGAGTACATCAATAGCTGAAGTAGGGAGGAGCGCCGGGGAGCAATCAGCCGTAATGATCCTCAATACGGCCTATCTCTAACTGCAACGTGTCATCAATATAGTACTGATTGTAGAGGTACACGTCCTCGAAGTTTATGATATCTTGTTGGTGAAAGGGAAGTCCTCCATTCTTGCGTTTCGAGTGTAAGGAAGGGAGTAATCAACACCCCCTCCGTTTTATAGCCCACAACGCCCCCGGAATTCAACGGTCGCCTATTTCACCCACAACTATGCCTCCACGAGGCGGATATCGCGCCGCTCGATGCGAAATTGAAACGATGTAGCTCTGGCGCTTCACCTCCTCCACACGTTCGTGGCACGTGTCACTCGTGACTGTCCATCTTCCCAAAGTCCTCACCAAGAGGCAGCCGAGCGGCTACCTTGCTCAGCTATCCCTGGCCGGTAGCTCCCTACCCCACAACGCCAGGGATCAAAGCCTTCGCCAAGAGGCAACTGAGCAGCTTCACTACTCGGTCCATCCTTAGCGGGCCTCCCACGGCCCCTCCAACGCTAAGGATCTAATCCCTCATGAAGAGGCAGCCGAGCGGCTACCCTGCTCGGCTATCCCTGGCTGGTAGCTTCCTACCACACAACGCCAAGGATCTATGCCCGCGTGAAGAGGCAGCCGAGCGGCTACCCTGCTCGGCTATCTATGGCCGGTAGCTCCCTACCCCATAAAGCTGGGGATCAAAGCCCTCGCTAAGAGGCGACTGAGCAGCTTCACTACTCGGTCAATCCTTAGCAGGCCTTCTACGGCCTCTCCAGCGCTAAGGATCTAAGCCCTCATGAAGAGCCAGCCGGGTGGCTACCCTGCTCGGCTATCCCTGGTTGGTAGCTCCCTACCCACAACGCCAGGGATCAAAGCCCTCGCCAAGAGGGAACTGATCATCTTCACTGCTCGGTCAATCCTTAGCAGGCCTCCCATGGCCTTTCCAGCGCTAAGGATCTAAGTCCTTACGAAGAGGCAGTCGAGCGGCTACCCTGCTCGGCTATCCCTGGCTGGTAGCTCCCTACCCCACAACGCCAGGGATCAAAGCCCTTGCCAAGAGGCAACTGAGTAGCTTCACAGCTCGGTCAATCCTTAGCAAGCCTCCCACGGCCCCTCCAGCGCTAAGGATCTAAGCCCTCACGAAGAGGCAGCCGAGCGGCTACCTTGCTCGGTTATCCCTGGCCGGTAGATCCCTACCCCACAACGCCATGGAACAAAGCCTTCGCCAAGAGGCAACTGAGCATCTTCACTGCTCGGTCCATCTTTAGCGGGCCTCCCATGGCCCCTACAGCGCTAAGGATCTAAGCCCTCACGAAGAGACAGCCAAGCGGCTACCCTGCTCGGCTGTCCCTGGCTGGTACCTCCCTACCCCACAACGCTAGGGATCTAAGCCCTCACCAAGAGGTAGCCGAGTGGCTACTCTGCTCGGCTTTACCTGGCTGGTAGCTCCCTACCCTACAACTCCAGGGATCTAAGCCCTCACCAAGAGGCAACCGAGCGGCTACCCTGCTCAGCTATCCCTGGTCGGTAGCTCGCTAGCACACAATGCCAGGGGTGAAAGCCCTCACCAAGAGGCAGCCGGAAGGCAACCCAGCTCGGCTATCCCTGGCTGGTAGCTCCCTACCCCACAACGCCAGTTATCAAATCCCTCGCCAAGAAGCAACCGAGCAGCTTCACTTCTCGGTCAATCCTTAGCAGGCCTCCCATGGCCCTTCCAGCGCTAAGGATCTAAGCCCTCACGAAGAGGCAGCCGAGCGGCTACCCTGCTCGGTTATCCCTAGCTGGTAGCTCTCTACCACAACACACCAGGGATCAAATCCCTCGCTAAGAGGCACCGGGCAGCAACCCTGCTCGGCCATCCTTAAGGATCAAAGCCCTCGCCAAGAGGCACCGGGCAGCAACCCTGCTCGGCCATCTTTAGTAGGCCTCTTACGGCCCCTCCCGTGCGAAGGATAAAAAGCCCTCGAAAGAGGTAACCGGGTTCGCCCTTGCTCGGTTATCCTTGGATGGTAGCTCCCTACCCCAACACACCAGGGATCAAAGCCCTCGCCAAGAGGCACTAGGCAACAACCTTTCCTGGCCATCCTTAAGTATCAAAGCCCTCGCCAAGAGGCACCGGGCAGCAACCCTGCTCGGCCATCCTTAGTAGGCCTCCCATGGTCTTCCAGCGCTAAGGATCTAAGCCCTCACGAAAAACCAGCCGAGCGGCTACCCTGCTTGGCTATCCCTGGCTGGTAGCTCCCTACCCCACAACGCCAGGGATCAAAGCCCTCGCTGAGAGGTAGCCGAGCGGCTTTACTGCTCGGTCCATCCTTAGCGGGCCTCCCACGGCCCCTCCAGCTCTAAGGATCTAAGTCCTCATGAAGAGGCAGCCGAGCGGCTACCTTGCTCGGCTATCCCTGGCTGGTAGCTCCCTACCCCATAATGCCAGGGATCTAAGCCCTTACCAAGAGGCAGCCGAGCGGCTACCCTGCTGGGCTATCCCTGGCTGGTAGCTCCCTACCCCACAATGCCAGGGATCTAAGCCCTCACCAAGAGGCAGCCGAGCGGCTACCCTGCTTGGCTATCCCTGGCTGGTAGCTCCCTACCCCACAACGCCAGGGATCAAAGCCCTAGCCAAGAAGCAACCGAGCAGCTTCACTGCTCGGTCAATCCTTAGCAGGCCTCCCATGACCCCTCCAGCGCTAAGGATCTAAGCCCTCACGAAGAGGCAGCCGAGCGGCTACCCTGCTCGGCTATCCCTGGCTGGTAGAACACTACCCCACAATGCCAGGGATCTAAGCCCTCACCAAGGGGCAGCCAAATGGCTACCCTGCTCGGCTATCCCTGGCTGGTAGCTCCCTACCCCATAACGCCAGGGATCTAAGTCCTCACCAAGAGGCAGCCGAGCGGATACCCTGCTCGGCTATCGTTGACTGGTAGCTCCGTACCCCACAACGCCAGGGATCAAAACCCTCGCCAAAAGGCAACTTAGCAGCTTCACTGCTCGGTCAATCCTTAGCAGGCCTCTCATGGCCCCTCCAGCGCTAAGGATCTAATCCCTCATGAAGAGGCAGCCGAGCGGCTATCCTGCTCGGCTATCCCTGGCTGGTAGCTCCTTACCCCACAACACCAGAGGTCTAAGCCCTCACCAAGAGGCAGCCGAACGGCTACCATGCTCGGCTATCCCTGGCTGGTAGCTCCCTACCCCAACACACCAGGGATCAAAGCCTTCACCAAGAGGCACCGGGCAGCAACCCTGCTCGGCCATCCTTAAGGATCAAAGCCCTCTCCAAGAGGCACCAGGAAGCAACCCTGCTCGTCCATCCTTAGTAGGCCTCTTACGGCCCCTCCCGCGCTAAGGATAAAAAGCCCTCGAAAGAGGCAACCAGGCCCGCCCTTGCTCGGTTATCCCTGGCTGGTAGCTCCCTACCCCAACACACGAGGGATCAAAGCCCTCGCCAAGAGGCACCGGGCAACGACCCTTCTCGGCCATCCTTAAGGATCAAAGCCCTCGCTAAGAGGCACCGGACAACAACCCTGCTCGGCCATCCTTAGTAGGCCACATACGGCCCCTCCCGCGCTAAGGATCAAAAGCCCTCGAGAGAGGCAACCGGGCCTGCCCTTGCTCGGTTATCCCTGGCTGATAGCTCCCTACCCCAACACCAGGGATCAAAGCCCTCGCCAAAGGCCCCAGACAGCAACCCTGGTTGGCTATCCTTAGTAGGCCACTTACGGCCCCTCCCGCGTTAAGGATAAAAAGCCCTCGAGAGAGGCAACCGGGCACGCCCTTGCTCGGTTATCCCTGGCTGGTAGCTCCCTACCCCAACACAACAGGGATCAAAGCCCTCACCATGAGGCACCGGGCAGCTACCCTGCTCGGCCCGTTCTTGGTAGGACACTCATGGCCCCTCCCACGCTAAGGATCAAAGCCCTCACCAAGGGGCACCAAGCAGCTACCCTGCTCGGCCCCGTCCTTTGCATACCTCTCCGAGCCTCCCATGCTAAGGAACATGACCTCAACATGAGGTATCCGGTCTGTCTACGTCTGAGCGATCTCCATCTCGACTTCGGGGCCACGGAGATACCGTCTTTGCACACTGGGAAAATGAACAGATTCAACTCGACGCGTAATCGCTAGACGAAGAACCGACATAACACAAAGGAAGTATTATGCAACTACAAGTGTTTACCGACAAAGGAAAATACACGTGCAAATACTACCGCAAAAATTCTTTATTCACAAAGCCAAAAGTCTTCACAAGGGTATTGTGGGCTCCCCAGCCTTATCAAATTACTCGGAGGCTTACAAAGAGAGAGGAAGAAAAGCCAAAAAGTTCGAGTCGCAAGCCCGCCTAGACCGCGCCTCCCCCATCACTGTCGGCCGGATGCATGACCACCGAAAGTGGGACTCGAGCACGGAGCTCACCATCGGAAAACTCTGGAAACTGCTCCTTGACGGCATCAAGAGCTTTGTTCTACGTAATGGCGGAGGCCGTGCCGAGGTCGACGTAAAACTGATCCGACCCCTTGTAATCGGTCACCGCCTTCCTAGCCCAAATCATGGCAACCTCCGCCGCCTGAAGTGCCGCCTCGGCATCCCACCTGCTGGCATCCCTCGCCCTCTTCATAGCTGCAAAGCGATCGGCCAGTTCCATCAGCTTCGCCTCGACGACTCGGTGGGATTCACTTAGGTGATGATAGGACTCCCGACACCTTGAGATGGCGAGTTCCGCAGCGGCCGATCGGGCTTCCAAGACAGCCACCGTTTCCCTATCTAGATGCAGCTCAAGTCGTAGGTCCTCTGACACCGAAGAAGACTCTCCCCCAGCCTTGAAGCAGGGAGGGTCCCCTCAGCCTCTATGCGGGTGACGAGGGCGCAGCGCTGAAGGACCTGACGAAAAACATCGAAGAGACCTAAAGACCCTTGAGCTAAAGAAAGGGCGCTCAAAACGATACATGAAGGAGTACATACCTACACCGCCTTCTGAGCTATAGCCGCTATTTGGGCCCTCAGGGTCCTCCACGGAATCTTGCACCCGGCCGACTCTTCCATACCAGCAAGCAGGCCGGCAGCAACGGAAAGCCAAGACGGGAAAACGAAATGGGCGTCCCCCTCCTGCACGGGAATCCCCCCAAGGTTCCCCGACGGTGGCGCACTAGTGACCGTCCTCTTCCTCTTAAGAGGAACCCCGTCTTCGCCCTCTCCTGCATCTCTTGTCTGGGGCTCGGGAACCCATGGACGCCTTTGGCTACCGTCAGGACAATTGTTCATATCAGATTTTTGCATTTTCATACCGCCCAATTTTTGTCACATTGCATATCGGTAGATACTCTTGAGCCGTGTTTGCTAGTCAATTGCAGGATACAGGTTCTCGGTTCTAAAACGGTGAAATTCATCGAAAACACGACAAAATCCGGGTTCCTGCCAACCACAGATAAAACACGGTCTCCGCTCTTCATCCGTATGTTGCCAGATACCAGTTTAGGAAGACAAAATGTCAAATCAATGTCATTCTCATGCACAAGGCTCAATGGTAGCACAAAATCCAAGAGATCTACGCGGAGCTCGAGGCAATCATGACAAAAACATCCACAAAAAGTCCACCTTTCCTCAACAGAAATTCTGGAAGAAATGGGAAAGAATTTTCAGAAAATACATACAACAGACAAGAGGGGACAGAAGACCAGGGAAGTACACAGAAGCCGACACCCTAACTCCACAATAGGGACGCGGATCCGCGGCCAATAGGGGGCATAGGCGGCGGATCCGCGGCCGTACAGTGGAGTCAGGGTATGGTCTTTTGGGGGCAGTTTGGTCTTTTCATCAGGGTTCTGGTGGTTGCCCTAGGTTTTCATTTTCTGGCCTATAAATAGCCCAGAACTTTGTGAAGGAAGGGGTCCATTCTTGTATTTTCATTTTGCTAGGATTAGTTGTCTTTCTTCTTCCTCTTCTCACCTCTTCTCCATTAAACTTGTAAGTGAGCTTGTGAGTGAAGAGTGATGAATAAAGAAGAACCATTTATTACCATGCTTGTCTCTTTGTCTTTTTAATTATTGTAATTTTAATTTGTTAAGTAGTTGTTGTTATTTCCTTGTTGTTTCTTTCTTCTCTCTTTTTCTTTATCCTTAATTCGACAATGATGCTTACGCTCGATCCTCGCCAAGGTGAGGTCGCAAATAGCTAGTCGTATTCTTCTAATCTCCTTCTTTCTATCTTCCTCTTTTGTTTTGTTTTATTTTTCCGTATCATGATGTGTGAGTAGTTCATACTTGTTAGGGTAGGATAAGGGAAGTTTGAGAGAAGGAAATCTCTCTCACTCTTTCCTTGCCCAACAGCTTAAATCGACTTCTGTTAATTTAACCACAATCCGCTCCTTACGGCACCCTATCCTACATGATAGCGGTGATCCCGTAGTGAGACCGGTTGTGGTTAAATTAATCGGAGGTTATGGCTAGGAGCCAAGAACGGACGGACAAGCACCAAAAGGAAGGACTTATGCGTTGGAAAGCCTAGCTTATACTCGCAAGTTCCTTCCTAGTCGTGCTAATCCCCGTTGTTGCCGATTACCGTAACACCGAATTTAAGAGGGGCAACGAAAGATGTGGAGACTCCTAACTCAAACTAACCTAATCCTAACCCTAACAAGCTCTCTTTAAATATCAACTCAACACTTAGATAATCACAAACAAAATCTGAACAACCGGACTTAACTCGTTAAAACACATTGAAAAAGACTCCCATCTCCCTGCGGACGACCCGTACTCAACCGGCTATTTACAAGCGAAACCGTCTTGATTGCGGTATTTAAAACTAAACTTGAACACGCACGTATTCTAACAATCAAATGGCGCCGTTGCCGGGGAGACGGTAGTTTATTTCTTTGTGTAATTTCGGGTTAATTTGTAAGTATAAAAAAAAACGAAAAAAAATATATACTTTGTAAAAAAATCATCTTGTTATTTTTGATTAGCTTTTGTGCAAGTGTGCAGGAAAATACAAGGTTCAAGTTCCGTGGCCAAGACGTTGAAAATACGGAGTTCAAGTACAGTGCCAAAGACGTGGGAAGATAGACCCACATTTTCGCGGCTACACCGCGACGGATCAAAACGGAACAAACGGTCTACTGAACAAATCTGGAGCATATACAGTGAGCAAATCAAGATTTAGCACATCCAGACAAGCAGAGGACACACAACAGAGGACACCCAAATTTTTCAGAGCCCCAATTCCTCAACTTAGCCGCGGATCCGCGGCCTAAGTAGGTGTTTGGCCGCGGAACCGCGGCCATTTAGTGCCTTCAGGGTGCAATTTTTTCTCTGGTGAGTCTCTCTCCTCTCTCCACTCCTCTGAACTCCAATAAATTGTGTTTTCTGCAGCCTTCTTTGCGCAAATTCTTCTCCCCCTTCCAATAAACTGTTCTTGTGCAGGATTCTTTGCGCCGCAAATAAAAATTGTTTGCAGTTGATTTGTTACTGCTTTGCATTTCTTTAATACGGACTTAAGGGGCTTGAAACCAATCCAGATTGGGTGGGGATTTCATCACCCTTCCCAGGACCCCAAAAATCACTAAAGCATATGCATTGTCCATTGTAAATTAAAAAAATACTAGACTTCAGCCTTAAGGACTTCGCGCTCATTAGGAGAAGATAAACCGTGTTTAGAACCTCGCTTAACCGTATATTGTTTACGGGGTGTCTAGGAAAGTGTTAAAGGCGCAACCGCCGAAAGAGAAAGGGTTATTTAATTAAGGAACTTCGCGAAAGCGTTGGACAACCTCCTCTTATCTCTGCACTTACCTGGCCTCGTGATCGGTGTATTTTTAAGCCTGTTTCTCGACACTGTTTAACTTCGACAATCAAGTTCAGGAGCAGGTCTAGTAGACCTAGGTTACCCTAGATCTAGGTGTGATTGTGCATATCTTGTTTGTGATTGCTTAAGCCGTATTTCCGTACATATTTCTGTAAATCTCTTTCTAAAAACAAAAAAAAAAGAAAAAATAAAAAAACTTTTATAAAAACTTGCCCTTTTGTCGCTAAATCCATTTTCACCCACCACCCATCGCCTTTCTCCGTTGACGTTTTCTTAACCTCACCTTCTCCGCTTTGACTATACTAAACTCGTTTAGTGTATGTCCGCTTGGACTCGGGACACTAGCCCCCGTCTAGTCCGCGTTACGTTAGTCACGACCGACTACGCGATCGACTCCGAAGTCGATACTCCGTCCACTCCTCTTTCACCCCTTCCTTTGCCGGCCAACTCCGACGTTGACCGGAATTCTGTTCATACATCCTCACCTTCACCTTCACCTTCACCAACCTCTTCTTCCGCGATGTCGGGATTTAATCCGAACATCTCTTTGACCACCGCTGGATTGGCTCCACCTCCTACGGAGACCAATATCCCACCACCTCCGCCTGTTGTAGCGCCGCAGCGAATCGCGCTCCAGGATCGTTTCTACCCCACCCGTTCTGCACTTCCCACCTGCCTTTCTCTTCCTCCGGCCAATGGGGACAACTTTGAAATTAAGCCCCATTTCATCAACATGCTTCCACGTTTTCATGGGCTTGAATCTGAAGATGCCTATATCTTCATCAATAAATTTCAAAACGTCTGTGCTATGATGAAAACAACCCAGCTGTCGGACGATGCTATACGTCTACGGGTCATTCCGTTCACTTTATGCGATCTCGCTGAAAAATGGCTGTATTGCACCGCTTCCCACTCAATCACCAGCTGGGACGAGTTTGTTAAAGCGTTTCTGAAAAAATTCTATCCAAATCATAAGACCGCAAGAATTCGAAATGAAATCAACCAATTCTCCCAGCTTCCTTCTGAACCCTTCTGGAAGTGCTTTGACCGATACAAAGAACTTCTTGTTCAGTGTCCTCACCACGGTATAGAGAAATGGCAGCTCTGCCAAACCTTATACGAGGGACTGAACCTAGCAACGAAGCAGTTGCTGGAAACCATCTGTCAGGGCCACTTCCTATCGAAATCTGACGAGGAAGCGTGGCAGTTCTTTGACGATCTTGCGGAGCAAACGCTACAGTGGGAGAGCACCAGACCGACTTCTTCTTCTTCTACCTCCACTTCTACCGGTCAGTCTAGGGTAGGAATCCACCAACTTGACGTCTCTATTGCGATGAAAGCTGAAATGGCTGCTATAACAAGAAAGCTTGAAGCAATAGAGAGCAAATTTTCTGCTCCTACTCCTGCCCCTGTTCTCCCCCTTCGTACCATCTGCGCTTGTTGTTCCGATCCTTCCTACTTGACCGAAGAGTGTCCTTACAATCCACCCTCGCAAGGACAGGATCAGGTTAATGCTGCCTTCCAGCAAAGACCGAGGAATGATCCATACTCTTCCACCTACAATCCCGGTTGGAGGAACCACCCCAATTTCGCCTGGAATCAGAATCAGAATCAATTCCACGGCAACAATTTCCAAAGGGCCCCTCCGCCGCAACAACAAGCGCAACAACAAACTCAGTATCAGCAGCCCTTCCAACCCCAACCTTTCCAAAACCAGACGAACAACTTTGCACCCAACAACTCTTTTCCACCAAACAACTTTGTTCCGTCGAACAACGATAAGGTTTCCTCGCTCGAGCGAAGTCTGGAGGCGTTAAACAATCAACTCAATCCACCGCCAACATCCAGTCTTCGATTCAATCTTTAGTGCAACACACCGCCGCACACGGGCAAAGCATCAAGACCATCGAGGCCCAGATTGCACAGCTGAATGCGGCCTTAAGCGAGCGAGAGAAGGGGAAGCTCCCGTCCCAGCCACTTCCAAATCCCGGTCACCCACATAATGCACATGTTGCTCTTGAAAAACAAAACCATAATGTGAGTGTCGTGACCACACTGAGATCGGGAAGGATGCTGCAAAACAACACCGGCACACGAATCAACAATGACACCCCGGCCGCCGCTTCTTCTTCTTCTTCTTCTTCTCCTTCTTCTTCGTCTTCCGAGCCTATTCTCCGTTCTTCAACAGGCTCTCCTTCCTCTTCTTCTGCTCTGAACGGGCCCACTTCTCACTCCACAAAAACACCTATTCTGGGATCCGTTCCAACTCCAAAATCTCCTCCTCCAGCATTAGACTCAACTAATTTTCAAAATGTTCCATTTCCAAACCGGTTGAGGTCTAACAAACAAAATCCTCAAATGGAGAAGATTCTGGAGTTATTCAAGCAAGTTAACATTAACATTCCTCTTTTAGATGCTGTCCAACAAGTCCCGTCCTACGCGAAAATCTTAAAGGACTTGTGCACGAAAAAGAGGAAGTCTCAGGTACCCAAGAAAGTTTTCTTGGCTAGTGCTGTGAGTGATGCCCTTACCCAATCTTTACCACAAAAACGGAAGGACCCTGGCTGTCCTATGATTTCAATTACTATTGGGGATAAGAACATCAACCGCGCACTATTAGATCTTGGTGCCAGTGTTAACCTGCTTCTGTATTCAGTATACGAGCAATTAGGCGTCGGAGAGCTGAAACCCACACACTGCACTCTCCAAATGGCCGACCGATCAATCACCCATCCTAGGGGTGAGCTAGAGGATGTGTTGATAAAAGTCGGGGACTTCATATTCCCTGTTGAATTCATTGTATTAGATACACGGCCTGTAGCTAACCCCCGGAATCAAATTCCGGTGATACTCGGTCGCCCATTTCTCGCAACCTCAAATGCTGTGATCAATTGTCGCAACGGTTCGATGAACCTCTCTTTTGGAAATATGACGATTGAACTCAATATTTTTAGGTTGGGGAATCAGCCCGCCGAACCTAATGCTCATATACTGGACGTCTGCTCGATCCAGGAGATCACCCCAGAAGAGTGTGAATTCGAGGAGTTTCTGTTTGATCACGATAATCTTGACGCCACTAGTGCGTTTCTCTTCGAACCTGCTGCTGTTTCTGCGCCCGACAACGACTACGAGTGTTTCACGTTCTTGAACGATCTTAGCCGCGCACAACCCGAGTTTGAATCTTTCGACTTTTCGGATGAGTTACCTGAACCATCCAACTCGGTTGCTTACACTCGCTTTGAACCTTTGCTGGAGTCCTTTGAGTTCGAGACCTTTGCACCAGTCTTGGCTTCCATCATTTCACCTCCAACGCTCGAACTCAAGCCGTTGCCGTCTCACCTTAAGTATGCTTACTTAGGTGAGAACGAGACCCTCCCTGTCATCATCTCGGCTTCTCTAGCTCCCGAGCAAGAGAAAGCCCTTCTCGCGGTCTTGCACAGCAACAGGCAAGCTTTTGGCTGGTCCATGGCGGACATCAAGGGGATTAGTCCCCTCATCATTGAGCATCACATTCATCTGATGGATGATGCCAAACCAGCCCGGGATCCACAAAGACGTCTTAATCCAGTCATGAAGGAGGCTGTGAAGAAGGAGATCGTCAAATGTCTAGATAGTGGTATCATTTACCCTATCTCTGATAGCCAGTGGGTTAGCCCCATTCACGTTGTCCCCAAGAAGTCGGGCATCACGGTCATCACTAATGAGGCGAATGAGTTAATCCCTACTCGCACCCAAACTGGGTGGCGAGTTTGCATTGATTACAGAAAACTCAACGCCGCAATGCGGAAAGACCACTTTCCGCTACCTTTCATTGACCAGATACTGGAACGATTGGCCGGACACGAGTACTACTGCTTTCTTGATGGCTACTCCGGCTATAATCAAATTCCCATCGCCGAAAAAGACCAGGACAAGACCACTTTCACTTGTCCTTTCGGCACGTTTGCATATCGACGCATGCCCTTTGGGTTATGCAATGCGCCCGCTACCTTCTAACGGTGTATGATGGGAATTTTCTCGGACATGGTGGAAAAATTTCTGGAGATTTTCATGGATGACTTCTCCATCTTCGGCGATTCCTTCAACGAGTGTTTGCTGCATCTTGACGCTGTCCTTACCCGATGTAAGGACAAGAATCTCACTTTGAACTGGGAGAAATGCCACTTCATGGTACGCGAAGGTATTGTCTTAGGACATATCATCTCGCAAAATGGCATAGAGGTCGACAAAGCAAAGATTGAGGTCATTTCCAATCTGCCTCCTCCCCGATGCGTCAGAGATATCCGAGCCTTCCTTGGCCATGCCGGTTTCTATAGACGGTTTATCAAAGACTTTAGCAAGATTGCTAGGCCCTTGACGCTTTTGCTGGCCAAGGACACGCCTTTCGACTTCAACTCGAGCTGTGTGACTGCATTCGAGTCACTGAAACGCTCACTCACTTCTGCTCCCGTTCTTTCTTCACCTGACTGGACGCACCCATTCGAGATTATGTGCGATGCATTCGACTTTGCCATCGGTGCTGTCCTTGGACAGCACATCAACAAGATGCAGCACGTAATCTATTACGCGAGCCGAACCCTGAACGACGCCCAACTCAATTATACAACAACTGAGAAGGAATTCTTGGCTGTTGTATTTGCTTTAGAAAAGTTCAGGCCCTACCTCATCGGCTCTCCAGTCATTGTCTACACGGACCATTCAGCTCTGCGCCATCTTTTTGCGAAGAAAGATGCCAAATCTCGGTTAATACGTTGGATCCTCTTGCTTCAAGAGTTTGACCTTGTCATTAAGGACAAACGAGGATGTAAAAACGTAGTTGCCGACCATCTCTCACGACTTCCTTCTTCGCCTTCGCTTCCAATTCCGATCAACGACGTTTTCCCGGATGAACAGCTCTTGACAGTATATTGCGAATCCTGGTTCGCAGATACTGTGAACTATTTGGCCACAGGATTACTACCGACTGAATGGTCAAGTCAGGACAGACTTCGTTTCTTATCCCAAGTAAAACACTTTTACTGGGACGAACCCTACTTGTTCAAGTACTGTCCAGACCAGATTATTCATCGGTGTGTCTCTGATGAGGAATTCAAGAGTGTGCTGTCATTTTGCCACGATCAAGCGTGTGGCAGGCATTTTGGGCCCAGAAAGACAGCTGAGAAGATCTTGCAATGTGGTTTCTACTGGCCACAGCTTTTCAAAGACGCTCATGACTATTGCAAGACTTGCTCCCGGTGCCAACACATGGGCCGGATATCCCGGAGGAACGAGATGCCGCTCCAACCGATCTTGGTTGTGGAGATTTTCGATGTTTGGGGGATAGATTTCATGGGGCCGTTTCCTAGCTCTTTTGGGAACTTGTACATTCTTCTAACTGTTGATTACGTCTCTAAATGGGTCGAGGCTATGCCCAACCGGACTAACGACAACAAGGTTGTCGTTAGGTTCCTTAAAAAAAACATTTTCTCCCGCTTTGGCTACCCCCGAGCGATCATTAGAGACAATGGAAGTCATTTCTGCAATAAAACTTTCGAAGCCTTAATGCGGAAATACTCCATTAATCATAAGCTTTCTACGCCCTACCACCCCCAAACCTGCGGGCAGGCCGAAGTTTCCAATCGGCAGATCAAGCAGATACTAGAGAAGACGGTTTCCAAGAACCGTAAGGATTGGTCGCTGAAACTCACTGATGCCCTTTGGGCATTTAGAACCGCTTATAAGACCGACCTTGGCATGTCTCCCTATCGGCTTGTGTACGGAAAAGCCTGCCACCTTCCCGTCGAAATAGAGCATCGCGCATTTTGGGCGATAAAGGACCTGAATCTGTCTCTTGAGGATGCGGGCAGCCATCGGAAGCTGCAGCTGAACGAACTATGCGAGCTTAGGGATGAGGCTTACGATAACGCGGTTGTCGTTAAGAATCGAACGAAGGTGGTTCACGATAAACACCTTTTGCGCAAAACCTTCGTACCTGGTCAGCAGGTACTGCTTTACGACACCCGACTTCACTTCCATCCAGGAAAGCTCAGATCTCGCTGGAAAGGGCCGTATTTTGTGCGGAATGTGTATCCGCAGGGCGTTGTGGATTTGGAAAATCCAAAGGACGGTTCACTCTTCAAGGTAAACGGACACCGATGCAAACCGTACCTTAGCGCCGATCCAACAGAAGAGCTCCTGTTCTTACAGGAGCCGGTTTACCCTGAATGATCTTCCTCTGCCTACCTCCAAACTTCGGTTATCCAGCCAAGAACAGCGGACACTGTTCCAAATAAGTTTGGGGGTATGTACAAACCATTTTGTATATATTTGTGTATATTCTTTTTCTTTTCTTTAAAAACAAAAACAAATAAAAATTTGTGTATCACTAACCGACAATTTTAAACCTTCCAACTACTCTCTTCATGCAACGACAGTGAGGACACTGTCCAGTTTAAGTTTGGGGGTACGCTCGGTACGCATTTCTTACCTTCGCATTCATATGTATATTTTGCATTTGCATATTAATATCCATAAAATCCATAAAAATTTGAAAATTTTCTAAAAAAATATAAAAACTTTTTTGTCAAGTTAGCTTGTGGAAGAACACTGATTCAACATTCGACGGTTTTTGTTTGAAAAAATAGGAATAACTAGATCTTATGTTTGGATTTTGAAAACCTGAAAGATAACTCTCCTTTGAAGTTAACTATAGCTGATATACGTCTTTACATCACACTACACGTGTCGTAAGATTTTGGGAATTAGATGACAAGTCTTTCATGTTTAAACTTTTAAACAGATAAATGATTTTCTGAGGATCAAATAGGTTTGTTCTGAAATAAGTAATGTCAAGAATAGTTTATGAAGTAAAGCGAATATGAAGGAATGTTATTGATGCCGTAATTGGAGCTAAGTCTGAAAAATAACCCATCTAAAACTTGATTGGAATGATTTCACACCAAACCCACTAAACACGTCTTTTATCCAAAAAAATATTTGAACTACCGGTTATATCTCCGTTTGTATTAAATCATCTGATTTTCACGACACACTGTCTTTTGTTTTTGGACCTAGGTAACTTGAGTAATTAAGTCCGCTGGGGTGTTTCTACACCTAATGCCCTAAAACCAACTGGTTTGGGTGCATTGGCCCAAAGCTCGCTAAGAAGCCTAGAAAGTCCAGTTTAAAACAAAGTCAAGCAAGTGTTCTCTCCGAGTTAAAATTCCTAACGGTTCTTTGTGTGAGAATAATCTTGATAAAAGACAGGCTTTTATAAAAATTTTAGCGGAGATATGAAGGTTTTATTCTATGATAAAGACTAGTTCACGTTCACAGAGGTGTGTATGAAATGAAAACAAGAAAAAGGTGGAGTGAAAAATACGACTTAGTTTCCTGTTATGGAAAATAGAAATTCTGAAGTTGAAACCTTACTGGAAAACGAAACTTGAAAAATGCTTAACTCTTTATAAAACTTATGTGATCCTTTTAAAATTGTTATCTGGGCTTTATTGTGCGACATGATGACTTTATTCGACCTTTCGGGAACTTAACGACACTATTTGCACTGCACGTAAAGACATATAAAATCTGTAGTTAAATAAGAAGCGAGGTGTGAAAAATAAAGGTTCGATAGTCTAGACTTAGGATTATAGAATTGTTATTTTCTAAAACAAAACTTTAGGGTTTGAATCTTAGTTATTTTGCAAAACCAACTTGACCGGATTTTGTGGGTAGTATCCGCTGAAAACTCTCAGGAGACAACACTCCTCCTACTAGGGACACCTAGAGGTTTAACGGCTTGTTGCACATGCTCAGTGCAATCGCGTTCCCTGCGAAAGTGAGGTTAGGAAATTTTTTGTGAATAAATGGGCTTTGCTCGGGACGAGCAAATGATAAGTTTGGGGGTATTTGTTCATATGAGATTTTTGCATTTTCATACCGCCCAATTTTTGTCACATTGCATATCGGTAGATACTCTTGAGCCGTGTTTGCTAGTCAATTGCAGGATACAGGTTCTCGGTTCTAAAACGGTGAAATTCATGAAAAACACGACAAAATCCGGGTTCCTGCCAACCACAGATAAAACACGGTCTCCGCTCTTCATCCGTATGTTGCCAGATACCAGTTTAGGAAGACAAAATGTCAAATCAATGTCATTCTCATGCACAAGGCTCAATGGTAGCACAAAATCCAAGAGATCTACGCGGAGCTCGAGGCAATCATGACAAAAACATCCACAAAAAGTCCACCTTTCCTCAACAGAAATTCTGGAAGAAATGGGAAAGAATTTTCAGAAAATACATACAACAGATAAGAGGGGACAGAAGACCAGGGAAGTACACAGAAGCCCACACCCTAACTCCACAATAGGGGCGCGGATCCGCGGCCAATAGGGGGCATAGGCGGCGGATCCGCGGCCGTACAGTGGAGTCAGGGTATGGTCTTTTGGGGGCAGTTTGGTCTTTTCATCAGGGTTCTGGTGGTTGCCCTAGGTTTTCATTTTCTGGCCTATAAATAGCCCAGAACTTTGTGAAGGAAGGGGTCCATTCTTGTATTTTCATTTTGCTAGGATTAGTTGTGTTTCTTCTTCCTCTTCTCACCTCTTCTCCATTAAACTTGTAAGTGAGCTTGTGAGTGAAGAGTGATGAATAAAGAAGAACCATTTATTACCATGCTTGTCTCTTTGTCTTTTTAATTATTGTAATTTTAATTTGTTAAGTAGTTGTTGTTATTTCCTTGTTGTTTCTTTCTTCTCTCTTTTTCTTTATCCTTAATTCGACAATGATGCTTACGCTCGATCCTCGCCAAGATGAGGTCGCAAATAGCTAGTCGTATTCTTCTAATCTCTTTCTTTCTATCATCCTCTTTTGTTTTGTTTTATTTTTCCGTATCATGATGTGTGAGTAGTTCATACTTGTTAGGGTAGGATAAGGGAAGTTTGAGAGAAGGAAATCTCTCTCACTCTTTCCTTGCCCAACAGCTTAAATCGACTCCTGTTAATTTAACCACAATCCGCTCCTTACGGCACCCTATCCTACATGATAGCGGTGATCCCGTAGTGAGATCGGTTGTGGTTAAATTTACCGGAGGTTATGGCTAAGAGCCAAGAACGGACGGACAAGCACCAAAAGGAAGGACTTATGCGTTGGAAAGCCTAGCTTATACTCGCAAGTTCCTTCCTAGTCGTGCTAATCCCCGTTGTTGCCGATTACCGTAACACCGATATTAAGAGGGGCAACGAAAGATGTGGAGACTCCTAACTCAAACTAACCTAATCCTAACCCTAACAAGCTCGCTTTAAATATCAACTCAACACTTAGATAATCACAAACAAAATCTGAACAACCGGACTTAACTCGTTAAAACACATTGAAAAAGACTCCCATCTCCCTGCGGACGACCCGTACTCAACCGGCTAGCTACAAGCGAAACCGTCTTGATTGCGGTATTTAAAACTAAACTTGAACACGCACGTATTCTAACAATCAACAATCATCGGGAGATCGTGGCGAGGCAGATGGCCCCGCCCGCGGCGGCACATTTGGTGCTGGGCTCGGGTCAGCCGAAGGCACAGCTGCATCGCCGGCCCCCATCCGGGACTGAGCGCCAAGAGCACCAAGATTCCTAGATCAATCCATTTGCCCTGCCAAAGGGAGAGGTAGACTCGACTCAGAAGGAAAAGAAGCAGAAGAAAGAAAGGAAGACATCTAACCTGATGAAGAGGGGTCCTCGGGAACGCGGAGATCCGACCTAAAAAGGAGAACACCGAGCTAACAAGACCAAAGACGAGGAGATTATGAAGACGAATGGGCCCTCACGTGGACCCCACCTCTACTTATTGCCACCGGCATTCTCCCGCCGAAACAGTTCAGTACACTCAACGGCCACGATCGCTCCACCTGTTGCATGCACATTGGCATATCCCCTTAGACGCCAGAGGTCTACGACCTGTCGTGTCAGCCAACCAGCGCCCAACACGTGGTCTTTCACTTCAGCAAAAGTACGCCCGATCCGGCACACCCCCTTTAATGCAAAGATCTCGCCCTGATTCGCTGGCATCATCCAGAAAATACAACAGATTACCTGGGGATACGCCGGAAGATATCTTCGAAAAGGAGCTCACCTCGGATGACCCGGCAAACCACTCTCGACCCAACCCGTCAGCTGGTTGGGACGAGAGTGGGGGGATAATGATGATGCTCGATATCGGTGATCTCCCAGATCATGACACGTGGCAGATGACGTGTCCCATAGCATGAAAGCCCCCTGTACTCCTATGCCTGTCCTACCGACCAACGCTGGCTCACCTCTGAGCCCCCTGCACAACTGGCCTCCTCGGCCTCACAGCTCGTCTCCGGGCTACCACGGGACGAAGATACCTCGGCTCTTCTGCTCTTTCGCGAGCTCTCCCGCCAAGGTCATCTTCCTCGGTCTCATCGACCGACCAATGGCACCGCTCACAGGCGCAACCTCCATGCTAAGAATCTCGCCATGCGCGAGATATCCACCAGCCACATCCCACGTTCCACGCTATCATGATCCCCCATTAACGAGCCTGTCCTGCTATTAATGGGGATCCCGCTCATCATGCGGGAGTGACGTCGGGAGCGTAACGGCCGGCGTGATTCTCGTGCCTGTCCTTCCTGCCGCCACAACTATATAAACCCCTTCTTCAGACGGTCCAAGTAAGCCATTTTTACCCCACTAAGTCGTTACTCTGCTCGGATTCCCTCTCTAACTTGACCGTCGGAGGGTCCTCGGTGGTACAACCACCCCGGAACTTCCCTGCAGGTAGCTCGGCAACCACAACCTCAAACCCATTGAGATCCACATGCTTCAGGAGCCTGCCTCCAGACTAAATCTCAGCCGTCCATCGCCGCCATCAGCGGATCAACCGAAGGTAACATCTTAGCGCGGATCCGCACGCGTCAAGAACCAATTGTCAATCTCAATTAATTCCAAATTAATCAATTGACAAATTTAATTTAACAATAAAACTGCTATCAAGTCAATTGTTCATAAAAGTTCTTCTTAATACGAGAGAATAATTAATATTAATTTACATGTAATCCCTTCCAATATCAAGTTACTTTTCTTTACATACTTTATCTGAGTAGGATAAAATTATCTAATTGCTCAAAACCCAAATCTTCAATTACCCATGAACACAATAAATTCATTTCAAAAATAAATATAATAATATAATTTTGAAAAATAACAATTTCCAAAATATCTGCAGGATTTGACGCTTTCATGAGATTGAACAGAAAACTTATTCTCATCAATATGAGAATGTCATATCCTCTCTAGACATCCATAGTTTTTGTAAATACATTCAAGCAGCCCAATATTTCAGGTTTCTTGTTTCTGTCTGAGCGACAAGATTTACTATCATATCAAAGTTTACTTGTCAACAAATCGAAAACTACAATATCATCAAGTTAAAAGGATTATGTAACAGTTTGAATTCTCCATATCTATAGGTGATACATCGTAGAGAACTCAAACAAGATCTTGTACTACACATATCATTATATGCGCTCGTGACATACACCTGGAGAATCTTCATTCTCGGTAATTGAGACACACTACCACATCTCACATGTCGGTGTTGTTGGATATAGTGCCCTCAGAGTCAATTATTGGATCACAGGAACGTGATTGCAATGATTGAGGGAGGACCTATGCCGGTAGGACAGTCTTACTCGAGATGATAGTATGCTATCTGGTTTATCTTTATCATCGTGTACTGCTTTAGGTGACCTTACAGGTCACTATTGCATGTTGATAGAGCACTTAGGATTCTTGCTTGACGGCCAGCAGTATGATGGCGATCATATACGTGGGAGCTGGGGTCTATAAGAATATCCTTAAAAGGTCCCTAGTCGTGGGAGTTTCGAAACTGGGCATCGATACTCCATTAGTAGACTAGTGTATACAGTCAAGACCCCAATGAGGGGCGGTGGCCGGTGTCACAAGCCATTGGTGTCAGTTGGTTCACCTATTATACCTGACGTCAGATAGCAGTTCCTTGGTGACATGTGTACAGGTTAGTTCATCGACCTGAGATCGTCATTTGTCTTCTGTGAGTTCCCATTGTGCTTTGATTAATACCCTACCACGGCTCAAAGGAGTCGTGCAAACAGGTTTTAGTTAGGTACAGTCCCGAGCCATATGGAGGCAGTGAGCGGATCGGCAGGGGTTTCGTCTCTCCCAGTATTGGGGGAAGTCCTTGGCCATGGCAGGAGATTTACTGGTAGGTATTCCAGTAGTATCTCAGGGTGTTCTGGGCTACACTCCGACACGACTTGTACCGCTTTTGGGGGTCTGAATTTTACCAACCCCTTAGGCCCGCCATGCGATGCTCATAGACGAACGAACCGGACTGTACGGATATTGTCACTGACAGGCTCAGTAGGGTGTCAGAATGAGTTCGCTCATCGACCTACCTTTTGGTCAATACCTGGTGGCCCGTTACGTACGGCTAGTACCTCTGACGTGCTAGTGGTTAAATCCACAGCCAAAGTACTGACGAGTCTTTAGAGTCCCCGACAGACAGTTTTCAAGTTTCGGGCGAAACGTTGTAGAGGCCGTATGATATATGGCAGGATTCGATCATATACGTGCAATAGTGCACGGATTATGATCGGGCGGATCATACTAGTGGGCTTTGGTTTAAGCCGGATCCTAGTATTAGATTTGTTGGATTGCTTTAGTCTCATCGCATTCGCATTCGGTCGGAATGCGGATGCAGGTATGTATATACAGGTGAGGGGTATCCTTGTGATCCGTCAAGAGTTTACTTTAGATGGTGCCGTATCTTTTTATTGTTGCAAACATTTGTATTAATGTTTGCATATGGAAATTATGAGCTAGAAATCATCAGTTTGTGCATTTAATGTGACATAGACTTCATAGGTTACTCATGGTCTCATTTCTTGTGCAAATGCCGCTTTATTTGATGGATTTGAGTGTTTAAATGAGAAGGTGAGAGAGAAGGGCTGCCATATGATAGAGTTTGGTCTTGTATTTTTGATAACACTCTCTCTTTTTATCATAAGAACTCAAGAGAGAAAAGGCTTCTTCTTCTTCTTCCTCCTCTAGCTCACAACCTCCATTAATGGCATTATCTCTAACCTCCATCCATACACTCTCATATGATGAGAATCAATGGATGCTTGAGACAAAGTTGTCACACACATTCTCTACATCTCCTTGGACACGTCGGCTAGCTAACTTCGTGCCTGAGTTGCTTCGGACGAAGCGGGAGCCCATAAAAAGACTCGAAGATGTGGTGCCCTTTCCGACGAGGAGGTCGAGACCAGAGATGCTGCGAGGAGCTTGGGATGGTGGCCAAAGACCGAAGGACACGGATCGATCGGTATAGCTTTCCAACCCTTTCTCTAGTTGCTAGTTGTAGGTTAATGGTTCGATCCGGATTTATAGTATACGATAGCGCCAGTTTCAAGTTTTGAAAAAGTTTTCGTTTCCGCATTTGGCCTCGGACAGACGGCCGGGGCGCTACCGTAGACTTATATGGTATCAGAGCCACGCCATTAACCTTTACTAGCTTGCTCTAACGTGTTTAGAACTTCGATCGAACGAAATTTTCCAAAACTGCATTTCCAATCATGAAGTTTCTGTAGAATTTTTTTTATCGTCGAAATTTTTTTTTGAGTATTGCAGAAAATCAGCCAGGCTTTTCTAAGAACACTGCAAAAATTTCTAAGCATGATTGCACTGTAGCGCCGAGGAACCGCGACCGTACCCACGTTTTGGCCGCAGTTCCGCCGCCGTACTGTAGCAACACATCATAAAATTTTCTATAGTCTTCTCTGTATTGGAAATGGGGTTTCTGGTATTTTTTGTTTGGGCCCAGATTTGTTTGAGTACTGGGAATTGTGCTTGGGGCCTACTTCGGGAAATTTTGTTGATCGAAAATTTTAAACATGTTAGTTCACAGTATTTACATTATATCTGCGACCGTGAATGTCATTTGACCAGTAAATCTTGTCTAATTTCTATAGTTCTTTTAGACGGATTTGCGAACGTGGCATTCACGTTGATGTTCTGTGTTGTGCTGTGATGTTGCGGATTTGTCGTGGTGGATAGCCTGGATGCAATGGTAGTACAGTTTGGTTGTATTTGTACATTTGATATTGCGGGGCGAGCGTCTGACATGTAGACTTCCGTCACTGCCTGTTTGTATATTATTCTTTTGGGGCACGACCGGGCTGAGGTCGATGTACCCGTTGTATATTTTTACTTTCTGTACTAGGATTACCTCGTGGTGGGGTGCATGGATAGCCGGGTTCTAGAGGGCAACGGGCCTGTATCTCAAGGCTTTGAGACAGAGGGGGCTTCACTCTAGAATTGGCGGGCTATTCGCCGCACTCGTAGGGGGTACAGGTTGACCCATTGAGGGGTTCTCAAGTTACCGGATTCGGTGAAGTGCTGGGTGGTCCATTCACGTTGTTAAGAGGGCTGCCTCGCTTTAGGTTTTGGCGGGCGCCTGTAGGGGTCTAGGATTTCATTGCACAGGCTACCCACACGACCAGGGGAACGTCGGGTTTCAGTAGCGGCTCTATGAAACCCGGGGATCCCAGATTATCTGTATTGTTCTGTGATGCTTATTACATTTCTGTGATGTTGCATTTTATCACGCCTTGAGCGAATATTATATATTGATATATATACTAGTAGATGTTGTATATATTTTACACCCGCGCTAGTCCAGTCCCCGCTGTGTCGTTAGTTAAGTAACCTAACGGGTGATGACGGGACCCAGTGGCGAATGCGGATGGCATATACGTACATCATATTTTCGTTCTTTTGTGGTGTGATTAATTAATGGGAATACATTGATTCGGATCAATGCAAGCTAAACAAACCTATTCTGATATTGTTGGAACATTTTTCAAAAAGCTGTTATTGTAAGGACGCTTTCTTTTGTTTTGCACAGTGGTATTCGGTCGTGAATATCCAGCACCTCAGTCGACGAAGCAAGGGCCGAGATCCCTTCAACGGGAGTGACCCTTTGGACAGAAGTTTGCGTCAGGGTAATAACTTCACTATAGTCGATTACTTCTTGCTTTGCATCATGGTATTCAGCTGGAATATCCTGCACCTCATTCTACGGGGAAAGAGCTGAGATCCCTTCGCCGGGAGTGACCTCTTTAGCAAAAGGTTTTCGCCACTATATATTTATAAAAAGTTATGCAGTTCCTTCAACGATATCAAGTTCATTACGTTAAAGGTTTTTTGCCAAAAACCAGCTGTAGCCCTCCGTTATTTCTTACATGTATTACTTAGTATTCGTGCTGCATTTGTTGACTGTGTCAAGGCGTAGTGTGCGGTAGCTAAGTAGTGTTTGTTTGTGGCATATTAATGCGATTGGTTAGGTCAGTCGTGCGGCCTTGTTGACTGTGTCAAGGGATCGTACGGGTGGGTTTAATGCAATCCAGGATAATGACGGGTTGAACTTGACTAGGACTCTTTGATTTGTTGACTGTGTCAAGGTCACTTGGGTCCTAGGGGTAAAAACACACATCGGGAGTTTCTAAAGAAACTGAAACTTTCCAGATATGCGCATACCATCTGGAGTGTGATAACGTGAGTGGATTCCATCACGTTATCATGCGATGATAGTTGGATCCGGATTCCCACTGATGAGTTGGTTTACTCCTCGGGTGATCCAGACTAATTCTTTTTTCAGGTTTGGAGGAGAATTTGAGGTTACAGTGGGAGGTTTCCTGATCAGATAAATTGGTAACCATTCTGATCTAGGTTAGAGTGCACGAAGAGTGTTTCTTTTCTCTCTCTCTTTGGCAGCGACCATGACCCGACCCTTGACTATGACTCAGTGACCAAGTTACCAGAACCTTCTTACATCACTGGCTTTTGGATTGTCTGAGTTGCACACCACATTGCCACTCCTACTTTTACCATTTTCTACAGAACACCACGTATTACTACAAACGTCCACTTCCATTGGATAAAACCATCGTATGGTTATATACGAACTCGAAGGATCTTGTTCCAGATTCGAGGATGGTTTCTGGTTCTGGAGAAAATGAATAGGACTATTCAGTTGTCTTTTCCTTTTACCTTCTCTCAGGTTGCGAGTGCTCCTTGGATTTGGACGGTACACCTATTACGCTAATTGGATAGTTTTCTTCCAAACCATAGGCAGGTGCCGAACGGTAGGGAATGAAGAAAACCAATTAGCCTAACGATGGTGTACAGAAGGTAATAAGTTAAGACAAATAAAGGGATTAGTAAGAGGGCGAAGTAAATTGCGACTGTTATTCACGACCAAACCAAGTATTTCATCGCCACTCCTACTTCACCTTTGTATTTCTCCGGAATACCCCGTATTACTACGAAGATCCACAGTTTATTAGATACTCCATCATATGGTTATATACGAACTCAAAGGAACTTGTTCCAGTTCGGGGATGGATTCTGGTTTAGGAGAAATAGGATAAAGGTTTTATTCAGTTGTCTCTTATCTTCACCTTCTCTCAGGTTACGAGTGCTCCTAGGATTAGGGGAGTACACCTATTATGCTTATTGGATAGTCTTCTTCCAAACCATACGCTGGTGCCGAACGGTAGGGCAGGAAGAAAACCATTTAGCCTAAGAGGGCGTACAGAAGGTAATGACTAAAGACATATAAAGGGATTTGGAGAGATGGCAAAGAAATATACGGTTACAGTTGTGAATCTGATAATGGAAGATGCATTACTAGGAATACCCGGATACCCCTTCGAAACATTTACATATTTCAGTTTCACTGTGTACTGTTAAAAGAAAACTGATTTCCCAATTAGTCCTTGCTCCGGGGTATGTATTTACCAGGTTTGATTCTCATATCTGTATGGTTTTACAGATGATGAGTGGGAGTAAGTTATTGGGAATTGGGTGATCATCCTCATTATATCGGGATTAGTTGTAATTGGTGATATTTGAGGAAATCGCCTGGGTTGTTTGCCAGACGACAAATATTTGGTTTTGAATATCCGTTGTTATGCACCAACTTCAAATTGATATATCTGTACGTTTATTTTTATAAAGTGAGATATAACTTTTTGAAATTATGTCCATGACATTTACCTATATCAGTGGATGGTTAGGTAAGGAGCATTAAACAACGGTGTAATTCTTCTTAACCATAAGTACAGTTTTCAACCTACGACACATAGGGAATGAGTTATTGGACTCAAGGGACTTATACAGAGTATTGTATGTTGTCCAGTGTCCATTAGGACAGAGGGGTTGGTACTCGTACTATATTCTATTTACTTATGACTTCTCTAGTTCTTAGACATGTGTTTCATAGAAATACAAGGTCCAAGTTTTGAGAAGTTATAGGTATATGAATAAAGTAGAGTACTAGGTATTGCAAGTATCAGGATTCTTCAAGGTGATCGAAGATGTAGATACTTGTGTCTGGTATTCAGTTGATAGTAATGATTAAGAGAACTTGCTTCTCTTCAGGTTACTCATAATTGGAAGCTCTCCTAAGTTGAGTAATGCTGACCGGCCTCTCTCCATTTAGTTGATATGCACTGGAGACAGCTACATGATTTGAATATGGTTCCAATTAAATCAGTGCCTCTTTTTCTATATTGGATATAGAATAGTTCATATCTTAACAATGTTAAGGTACGGGGAGTTGTCCAGCTTATGCTTAAAACCAGACTCTGGATAACTCAAGGCACGTTTCTATAATGGCTGTTTGTGGGTTGACCCGGGCTATGACGAGGGTTGACTTTCTATCATCTGGAAGATCAATAGTGATATTGTTCTTGACTCGCCACAGTTTTAGTAAAATGGATTTTTTCAGAAAACAGTAGTGGGTGTATGGTAGAACTGGAACTGATTCCAGAACCGCAAACGATTACTGAAAATTTGATAAGAACCTAAAGATTCAATCTGGTTTGACATTCCATTGGCCACTCAGCAGATATGGTGGGTAACCTCAGGCACCCGAGTGGTACTCAGGTAGCCTCAAGGACTGTGACAGGGAGGTTCTTGTTAACCCAGATTTAACACTACTGTTGTTCCAGGCTATGAGACCCGGCAGGAGGATGAGTATAGCGTCGTTCTAAACTAGCTTTAGAAGTGCACGTGTATTTGACTCTGCCAGAGGGTTGTCGTAGTCAGTGGGAGCAGCGGAAGCATAGTGGACAAGTAGCTTATGTCTATTTATGGACTAAAGCAGATATAGCGGAGATAGATCATCTATTTCTGATGTGACAGTCATAGGTTTGACTTCATCAGAATAGGGGATGGATCTGTTAAGAAGGTAGTAGGGTGTGATGTCCTGGTATTTGGATGACATACACAGAGTAGGAGGTGAAATTCCTATACTACAATCGGTTATACTTTGGTTGTCACACAGTGGTTTCTCCACATAGGATATGGATATTATATCAGATATTCTGGTTACTAGATCTATGGTTTTAGATCTAGATTTGGGTAGTTTCCCAATCTGGGTACTTAGACAGCATTCTAAAGGTGTTTAGAATGGACGGCTCCTGGCACGGTAGTGTACCTGCAGGTAATGGAGTCACCCTCTCTAAAAGTGTCTTACAGACTAAAGGGGAGAGGGATGTGCATGATTGGCAGATCACTTGCTTAGGCAATTGAGTCAATCATGAGATGTCAAGTACCACACCAGACATTGTTTTTGCACTAGATGCAATAAGTTGATATTAATCCTATCCTGGAGAAACGTTCGGAAGCAGTGTTAGAACATAAGTGAATGTTATAGGGATATGATAACGACAGCCTCTTTCCGGGGACGGTTATCATTCCAGGCTTCCAAGGTGACCTGGATGACAGAGTTATAGTTTTCCCTCTGACGAGGGGCAGTATTTTGGACAGGTGGTCCAAGCGGATACTGAGGGAGGTGTGGCGCAGGATACTGATTAAGTTCAGTTGACGATACTGTCTAAGAAGTTTGGATTTGGAGTTCATTTATGAAATAGGTCCCATCAGATATCCTGACATATTCTAAGACATGTATTGCTCATTTCGGGAGATGGCTTTCTCCGCGAACTTGAGATAAAGAGAGACATAGAAAGAAACATCGTGGCAGATCCACTTACTGAGGCTATTCCTCGAACGCAGTAGTTTCACAACCGGGCTTTGTGAGACTGATTAGTAGAGGAGTTGGGTGTTCGGTATCGCACGGGCTGTGAGTATGCGACATCGCAATAATTAGCCTTGCGTGCAAGTGGGAGATTGTTGGATATAGTGCCCTAAGAGTCAATTATTGGATCACGGCATGTGATTGCAATGATTGAGTGAGGACCTATGCCGGTAGGACAGTCTTACTCGAGATGATAGTATGCTATCTGGTTTATCTTTATAAACGTGTACTTCTTTAGGTGACCTTACAGGTCACTATTGCGCGTTGATAGAGTCCTTAGGATTCTTGCTTGACGGCCAGCAGTATGATGACGATCATATACGTGGGAGCTGGGGTCTATAAGCATATCCTTAAAAGGTCCCTAGTCGTGGGAGTTTCGAGACAGGGCATCGATACTCCATTAGTAGACTAGTGTATACAGTCGAGACCCCGACGAGGGGCGGTGGCCGGTCTCACAAGCCATTGGTGTCAGTTGGTTCACCTAAGATGTATACAGGTGCTCATTGGGTTATGAGCACACTGGACAGGACTCGCCGGGAGCATGCTAGTCGGTATTATACCTGACGTCAGATAGACGTTCCCTGGTGACATGTGTACAGGTTAGTTCATCGACCTGAGATCGTCATTTGTCTCGTGTGAGTTCCCACTGTGCATTGATTACTACCCTACCACCGCTCAAAGGAGTCATGCAAACAGGTTTTAGTTGGGTACAGTCCCGAGCCACATGGAAGCAGTGAGCGGATCGGCAGGGGTTTCGTCTCTCCCGGTATTGGGGGTGAGATCGCGCTGTGTCTAGGAGAGCCATTACACGAAGTCCTTGGACAAGGCAGGAGATTTACTGGTAGGTATTCCTGTAGTATCTCACGGTGTTCTGGGCTACACTCCGACACGACTTGTACCGCTTTTGGGGGTCTGACTTTTACTAACCCCCTAGGCCCGCAATGCGATGCTCATAGACGAACGGGCCAGACTGTACGGATATTGTTACTGACAGGCTCAGTAGGGTGTCAGGATGAGTTCGCTCATCGACCTCCCTTTTGGTCAAAACCTGGTGGCCCGTTACGTACGGCTAGTACCTCTGACGTGCTAGTGGTTAAATCTACAGCAAAAATATTTACGAGTCTTTAGAGTCCCCCACAGACAGTTTTCAAGTTTCGGGCGAAACGTTGTAGAGGCCGTATGATATATGGCAGGGTTCGATCATATACGTGCAGTAGTGCACGGATCATGATCGGACGGATCATACTAGTGGGCTTTGGTTTAAGCCGGATCCTAGTATTAGATTTGTTGGATTACTTTAGTCTCATCGCATTCGCATTCGGTTGGAATGCGGATGCAGGTATGTATATACAGGTGAGGGGTATCCTTGTGATCCGTCATGAGTTTACTTTAGATGTTGCCGTATCTTTTTATTGTTGCAAACATTTGGATTAATGTTTGCATATGGTAATTATGAGCTAGAAATCATCATTTTGTGCATTTAATGTGGCATGTGCAAGGTTAGTGTCAAGACCCGAAAGTACGGAACGTGACTGGCACTTAGATTACGAGACGTCTAAAGGCGTACCGTAACCTAAGTCAGCCAAAGCCCAGAAAAATCTAAACCAAAATCAAAAGCGAGTGAAGGAAAACCTTTAATGAAAACGATTTTTCAAATCAATTAAGTTGCATAGAATCCCTTTTTAAAAACATCATAAATTTCTGAAAATTTCGGCAGAGTCTCCCCTGTATTTTCTATCCCCCAAAATGGGTACAACAAGATAATAAACCTGTAATCATAAAAAATGGCATCCCCAAGCGGGAGCTAGCTCTTCGCCCAAGGCGGATCACAACCACATGCAATATAATAGCAATATCAAGAAAAGAGCATGAAAGAAACGCAAAATATCCGAAAACACAACGCCGGCTCAAGTGAGCTCGACCCAAAAGAACCACAAATATACAAGTCTCTCAGTCTCATCACTAGGTCACATATACAATATAAAGTGGTAGATGGAGAATACTAGATACAATGATAAAGCAAAAGAAATAAAGTGTGCTCGCAACCCACCTACGGGCGATGTCGCTAGTCTGCTCAAAAAGAGCTGATAATAAGATAGCCCGCCGCTACAAGACTGACGGGTCCGACCTGCAAGACACTGTGGCACAACGGGGGTGAGTTGCCAGCTCGTGAGTAAATATAACATCTAATAAGGTAATCGTAAGAATGCACGCAATGCACCACAACATGCATGTCTATATGTGATATAATATCTCTAGTATGCATGAACAGGTATGCAATGTCATTATTAAGCCTATAAGTGTTTTAAATGCTAAGGGTATTGAATTCTTAACTTTAGAACATGAATATCTGTATAATAGCTAAATACCATCAAGAAATCATCTGACAACCCGTGTCAAGCATCGACACCAAATAGGAATCATATCTGTCTCAATATCGGGCTCCGTCAGTCCGGATCGGCCCATATCATAAATCTCACGACAAAGGTCGGTATCCTCCGGATATCCGCCGCGCCAGACATCACCGGTAGGTAGTCTTCCCCTGCCAGGCTCATCGTCTACAACTCGATCTTCTTGCCCCGGGGTACCATACCGGGCCCACCATGTAGCCGAGACGGTTCATCCACTCCTCGAATCGGGTCTCGAAATCCAACAGAAAACATGAAAACTCATGGTGGACGACACATACATCACGAGAAAACCGCAACTTTGTTTTGAAAATAATAAATATAAGGTTTTGTTAAATTTTTGCGGTTTTCCCCAAAATCCAGAAATCGAAGCAATACTGAAATCCTCAAGAAAATCATAATGTCCACATGTTATATATGATAAATGTCTATGATATCAATGTGTATGATGTGAATTTTGGCTAGAGTTCTATGTAAATATGATGATGATGCGAGATATATGCATGCGATGCAGTTTCATATATCAAGTATGAATGCAGGTGACGATATTAAGATAAACAGGTTCTATAGTGCACATGGCATAGCAATTACCAAAGGCGTGTGTGTCACATGAATAGTGCGCGTGCAACAAATGCCCATGGTAAGGTGTTCGTGTCCTACGAAATGATATCGCATAAGTATAGATGAATGTCCATGCGATCTAATATACTGTTCGCTACAAGGGTATGCAGTGTACATGAATGGATAAGCTAGCTAACAATATAAATCTTGCAAAAAGTAGGGTAATCCTAACTAGGGGGCGCATCGCGCCATCCAGACGATTCCCCCATAGATGAATACATCTATTCACCTGAAATCTCCGCTAATCCGATCCGGCCACCGCCTTGCCTTTCCGCGCCGTGTCCGATGTTTTCCCGACCGATCCTATATTTGCACAATATCAAGCATAAGATTACAAAACCTAACACAATGTAAGTCACAACATACAATTATCCACGCTCTCGAATTAATCATAGCATGCACTCGGTGTGCGGAAAAACGCACGAAAATCGCTAATCGTTAACTAGAATCGTCATTTCGGGGAAATCGAAAAAACTAAAATCTGGCTAGACAAAACCCCGCGTTCGCGCACTGTAATAGTCCTATACGAAGCTAATTATATCGCTAACATAACGCAATTTGATCGCATTCTAATTTTTGAAAAAATCTAGTAAGCAATTTGCTTACCGATTCGATACAAACATCGCCATTTTGTCGATTTAGGGAGCATAACACTACACAATTAACCACTCCAATCAATTAGATAACAAAACCCTAACTTAATCCAACCACCATGCTACAAACCCTAATTTTAAAATCAAATCCTTCTCTTGATTTTCCTAAACAAACATTTACTACTAAACTAATGCTTCAAATTTCAATTCTAGCATATTTAAACTACAAGTTAACAAAAAGATTAGAATCTTCACCTCACAAGCTTGAATCCTAGCTTGATCAAGTCACCAAGAAGCCTCCTTTCATCAAGTTTTTGAACTAATTTGGGTTGAAGAGAGAGTGGATTAGGGTTTAGTGTTGAATGGAGATGGAAATTTGTGAATTTTGTATGAATTTTGACATGAAAAATGAAGCAAAATGAAGTGAGAAGAGAGGGGATTTTCTGCAGTGAGCTCGGCCAGCAGGTGAGGGAAGGAGTTGTGGAGAAATTTGGAGAAGTTTCTATGTCAATAAACATCATATGTTATCATTTAATGCTTTCACATCAACAATTTACAAAAAAAAACCTCATTTTACATCATTTTTCCATTAAATTTCCAACCCTAAAACCAAAAGTTTGCAAGACATGATATAATTTTATTAACACCATATTTTAGCTTATAAAGATTCCTAATTATGAAATTTACCTAATTAAATTTGTATTTATCCCTAATTTAATGTATTTAAAAAGGCTTAAAATAATAAAAAAATAATTAATTACGAATTTTTTTTTATTTAACTAGAAAATTATAAGTGACATTTTAGTGACAAAGTTATAGTAATATCTTATCTAAATTTTGTATAATTAGGTCTACAATGAAAAATACATATTTTGACTTTTTACGGAAAAAGCCGAAAAATTAGCCGATTACCGAAAAACTGCCTAAACGATTTTCGAAGGGTTACAATCTTCCCCCCTTAAAGAAATTCGGTCCCCGAATTTAGAATTTAACTACGCGTACCTTCAAAAAGATGGGGATATCTATTCCTCATCTCGACCTCGGTCTCCCAGGTGACCTCCTCGCTGTTTGGGCCACGCCAAAGGACCTTGACGGACGATATAACGTTCGACCTCAATTTCTTCACCTGCCGATCCAAAATGACCACCGGCTGCTCGGTGAAAGAAAGATCATGCTCTAGCTGGATCGTCTGGTGCTGAATCGCCTGGGAAGGATCATGAAGGTACTTGCGGAGCATCGAGACATGGAATACGGGGTGAACATCGGGTAAGCTAGGCGGAAGAGCTAACCGATAAGCGACTGGACCAACACGCTCTAGGATCTCGAAAGGACCAACATATCTAGGACTCAGTTTCTCTTTCCGCCCAAATCTCATCACACCTTTCATCGGAGAGACCTTCAGGAAAACATGATCGCCAAAAGCGAACTCGAGTCGGCGACGGCGCCTGTCAGCATAAGATTTCTGCCTGCTCTGTGCCGCTCTCATCCTGTCCCGAATCAGCTGTATCTTCTCGGTCGTCTCCTGTACGATCTGAGGCCCCAAAATACTGCTCTCCCTAAGCTCTGTCCAACATACAGGCGATCGACATCTCTTCCTATATAAAGCCTCGAAAGGTGCCATCTGAATCGTCTCCTGGAAGCTATTATTGTAGGAAAACTCGATCAAAGGCAAATGACGATCCCAGCTACCACCGAAATCTAAAACACAAGCTCTGAGCATGTCCTCAGGAGTCTGAATAGTACGCTCCGACTGACCGTCAGTCTGCGGATGAAAGGCTGTGCTAAAACTCAATCGGGTGCCCAAGGCTTCCTGGAGTTTCTGCCACAATCGGATGGTAAACTGGGTGCCACGGTCGGACACGATGCAAGTCGGAACACCATGCAGTCGCACTATCTCATCAATATAAACCTGGGCGTACTGAGAAAATCCAAAAGTGGTCTTCACTGGCAGAAAGTGAGCCGCTTTCGTCAGTCGATCCACAATCACCCAAATAGAGTCGTACCCTCAACTGGTCCTGGGTAGATCCACAACGAAGTCCATGGAGAACTGCTCCCACTTCCACTCAGGGATGGGCAAAGGCTGTAACTCGCCGGCTGGCCTCTGGTGCTCGGCCTTGACTTGCTGACAAGTCAGGCATCTGGACACAAAGTCTGTAATATCCTTCTTCATCCCATCCCACCAGTAAACCTCTATCAAATCACGGTACATCTTGGTGGAACCTGGATGCACACTGTATACTGATCTATGTGCCTCCTCGAGAATATCATGCCTCAGTCCCTCTGAATCTGGCACGCACAGTCAAGTCCCAAATCGAAGTATCCCCTGATCATCAATCACGAACTCGGAAACTCTGCCCTGCCGAATCTGCTCAATAATCTCTAATGTACGGGCATTGCCGGACTGTGCCTCGTGGATACAGTCAAGTAACTGTGGGCGTGCTCTGAAATGGGCTAGCTGTCCCCCTGTAGGAGTAAACTCGAACTTCACTCTGCTATCACATAAAACCTGCCAATCCGCCGTCGACTGCATCTGCACTGCGCTCAAACAAGATAAGCTACCTCCGGGCCTCCTACTCAGAGCATCTGCCACCACATTCGCCTTACCCGGATGGTATAAAATCTCGCAGTGATAATCCTTCACCAACTCCATCCAACGGCGCTGTCTCAGGTTCAAATCTCACTGCTGGAAGATATACTTCAAACTCTTGTGGTCAGTGAATATCTGGCACGACTCACCGTATAGGTAATGTCTCCATATCTTAAGTGCAAATACCACTGCATCCATCTCTAAATCATGGGTGGGGTAGTTCTATTCGTGTTTCCTCAGCTGCCGAGAAGCGTACGCGATAACTCTGTCGTGCTGCATCAATACACATCCCAGCCCCACTCTAGAAGCATCACAATATACCACGAACCCGCCTGATCCTGAAGGCAATGCTAACACTGGAGCAGTAGTCAGACGAGTCTTCAACTGCTGGAAGCTATCCTCACATGCCTGGGTCCAATCATAAGGAACCCCCTTCCGGGTCAATCCGGTCAATGGTGCAGCAATGCGGGAGAAATCCTGAACGAAACGTCGATAATAGCCGGCCAGACCTAGAAAGCTGCGATCCTCTGTAACTGATACTGGTCTAGGCCAACACTGAACTGCCTCGATCTTCTTCGGGTCCACGCAAATACCGTCTCTCGTCACCACATGACCCAAGAAGTCGACACTGTCTAACCAGAATGCGCACTTAGAAAATTTGGCGAACATCTGATGCTCCCTCAAAATCTGCAATGTGATACGTAAGTTCTGCTCATGCTCCTCCCGGCTCCGAGAATAAACCAAGATGTCGTCAATGAACACAATAATGAACTGATCGAGATACGGCCTGAATACACGGTTCATCAAATCCATAAATGCTGCCGGGGCATTGGTGAGCCCGAACGACATCACCAAGAACTCATAATGACCATAACGAGTACGGAAGGCAGTCTTCGGAATATCCTCCTTCCGAACCCGCAACTGGTGATAACCTGATCGTAAATCAACCTTCGAGAAAAAACCTGCACCCTGGAGCTGATTAAATAAGTCATCAATGCGGGGTAGGGGATATCTGTTCCGCACAGTAACCCGGTTCAGCTGACGATAATCAATGCATAAACGCATACTTCCGTCCTTCTTCTTAACAAACAGGACGGGAGCACCCCAAGGTGACACACTCGGTCGGATAAGCCCTTTGTCCAGTAAGTCCTGTAACTGATCCTTTAGCTCTCTCAGCTCCGCCGGGGCAATCCGATAAGGCGGTATAGAGATAGGCCCCGTGCCGGGGATCAAGTCAATACAGAACTCAATCTCGCGCTCCGGTGGCAGACCAGGCAGCTCGTCAGGGAATACATCAGGAAACTCTCTCACAACAGGGACCTGGTCCAACGGAACCTATGTGGAGCTAGTATCACAAATATAGGCTAAGAATCCCTGACACCCTTTCCTTAAGAGCTGACCAGCGCGAAGAGAAGAAATCAAGCTGGGAAGGGTAGCGCTACGATCTCCCTGAATAATAAGAACCGGCTCACCAGGAAAACTGAATCTGACTGCCTTTTCACGGCAGTCCACGGATGCATAACAGGTGGCTAGCCAGTCCATACCAAGAAGAACGTCAAAGTCTAGCATATCGAGGAGAATCAAATCAACTGAAGAATCTCTCTCCCCGATACGAACGGAACACGATCGGTACACAAAACGGGCAACAAAAGACTCGCCTACCGGGGTAATAACGACAAGCGGCTGATCTAACGGAGAAGACTCTCGGCCCAACCTCGGTGCAAAATACGTGGAAACATAGGAATGTGTGGATCCTGGATCAAATAATACCCGTGCATCAAAAGAACATACTGGCAGAGTACCTGTCACGACGGCATTGGATGCCTGTGCATCCTGAGGAGTCAACGCGAACACTCGGGCCTGTCCACCACTAATAGCTGGCTGTGCTCTGCCTCTACCTCGGCCTCTGCCTCTGCCTCTGTCGCCTCGTCCTCTCTGAACCGGACCGCCACTCCCACGGCCTCTAGAAGCATCTGGCTGGCGTGGAGCATTATCAGGAGGAGGAAGTAAAGCTCTCTGAGAAGGTGGTGAGGGTGGTAAAGTCACATGCGGGACTGTCGCCGTGCCCTGGCGTCCCATGGTACAGTCTCTGACACGGTGGTACTGACTCCCACACCGAAAACATCCTGGAGACGACTGCTGGGTCTGTGGATATGAACCAAATAACTGACCTCGTCTCAATCCCCTGCCTCCACCATCTCCCGAAAATAATCTATCGTGGTGTCTGCCCATCTGCCGCTGAGCTGGCGTATCAGTACGGATTGTCTTCGGCCCAGAAACGACCGGAGTCTCAGAAATACGTTCCTCCAAAAGCAAGGCTGCATCCATCGCGGCTGCGTATGTATCAAAGTGCTGGGTGCCGATGGCAAGGAATAGCTGTGTATCAAGCCCTCGTACAAACCTCTTTATTCTCTTCTTTTCTGTGTCGAATAGGTACGGAGCATATCGAGACAACTGGGTAAACTGTATATCATACTCCGACACTGTCATCCCAGGAGTCTTGCGCAAAGACTCAAAACTACGGGCTCAAGCATCTCGGACACTTTCCGGAAGAAAACGGGCAAGAAATGCAGATGTAAACTCATCCCAGGTCATAGAAGGCATACCTGCAGCTCGGCCTCTCTCTACTGAGTCGTACCATGTCTGGGCAAGACCCTCCAGGGGAAAACTCGCAAACTCCACCAATCTATCATCAGAACACCTCAACGAACGGCAAATCCGAGCCATCCTATCAAGAAATGCCTGTGGGTCCTCTGTCGCATCTGTACCGGTAAAAGCTGGAGGTCTCAATCTCATGAACTCCTGTAGTGAAACAGGGACAGTCTCCGTAGTAGCAGCAGGAGTGACCATCTGTGCAGCAGGTACGATCGTGGTCTGTGCGGTGGAGGGAACGTCCTCTGATCTCTGTGCCCGGCTGGACTCAACTAAAGATCCCATCATCTGCCGCAACTCTTGCAAGCCGGCCTCTAATCTGGCAATACGATCAGGATAAGGTGGATCGGTATGACCCTGAGGGGTAGGCGTATCCTCCCGCTCGATCCTCGCCTCAGACGGGCCCGCCCGAATCTCATCCCTAGCGGCAGCCCGCTGAGCTCTCGTAGTCTTTGGCGGCATCGAAGCTGGAATAAGAAACAGGACTGATAAGGGCATTGCAATTGAATCAAGGAATGCAAGGAATCAAGAAAGGAAATACAAGCAATTATGTCCTAAGGTTACTTAGGAGGAGTACCGTATCGTAAGTATGCCGCGGATCATACCCACGCCACGCCACTCTGCTTAAGTCACCTACTCCATCTACCAAGGTCGTCCTACACTCAGAAAGGTAAAACCTACGCTCTGATACCAACTTTGTCACGACCCGAAAGTACGGAACGTGACTGACACTTAGATTACGAGACGTCTAAAGGCGTACCGTAACCTAAGTCAGCCAAAGCCCAGAAAAATCTAAACCAAAATCAAAAGCGAGTGAAGGAAAACCTTTAATGAAAACGATTTTTCAAATCAATTAAGTTGCATAGAATCCCTTTTTAAAAACATCATAAATTTCTGAAAATTTCGGCAGAGTCTCCCCTGTATTTTCTATCCCCCAAAATGGGTACAACAAGATAATAAACTTGTAATCATAAAAAATGGCATCCCCAAGCGGGAGCTAGCTCTTCGCCCAAGGCGGATCACAACCACATGCAATATAATAGCAATATCAAGAAAAGAGCATGAAAGAAACGCAAAATATCCGAAAACACAACGCCGGCTCAAGTGAGCTCGACCCAAAAGAACCACAAATATACAAGTCTCTCAGTCTCATCACTAGGTCACATATACAATATAAAGTGGTAGATGGAGAATACTAGATACAATGATAAAGCAAAAGAAATAAAGTGTGCTCGCAACCCACCTACGGGCGATGTGGCGAGTCTGCTCAAAAAGAGCTGATAATAAGATAGCCCGCCGCTACAAGACTGACGGGTCCGACCTGCAAGACACTGTGGCACAACGGGGGTGAGTTGCCAGCTCGTGAGTAAATATAACATCTAATAAGGCAATCGTAAGAATGCACGCAATGCACCACAACATGCATGTCCATATGTGATATAATATCTCTAGTATGCATGCACAGGTATGCAATGTCATTATTAAGCCTTTAAGTGTTTTAAATGCTAAGGGTATTGAATTCTTAACTTTAGAACATGAATATCTGTATAATAGCTAAATACCATCAAGAAATCATCTGACAACCCGTGTCAAGCATTGACACCAAATAGGAATCATATCTGTCTCAATATCGGGCTCCGTCAGTCCGGATCGGCCCATATCATAAATCTCACGACAACGGTCGGTATCCTCCGGATATCCGCCGCGCCAGACATCACCGGTAGGTAGTCTTCCCCTGCCAGGCTCATCGTCTACAACTCGATCTTCTTGCCCCGGGGTACCATACCGGGCCCACCATGTACCCGAGACGGTTCATCCACTCCTCGAATCGGGTCTCGAAATCCAACAGAAAACATGAAAACTCATGGTGGACGGCACATACATCACGAGAAAACCGCAACTTTGTTTTGAAAATGATAAATATAAGGTTTTGTTAAATTTTTGCGGTTTTCCCCAAAATCCAGAAATCGCAGCAATACTGAAATCCTCAAGAAAATCATAATGTCCACATGTTATATATGATAAATGTCTATGATATCAATGTGTATGATGTGAATTTTGGCTAGAGTTCTATGTAAATATGATGATGCTGCGAGATATATGCATGCGATGCAGTTTCATATATCAAGTATGAATGCAGGTGACGATATTAAGATAAACAGGTTCTATAGTGCACGTGGCATGGCAATTACCAAAGGCGTGTGTGTCATATGAATAGTGCGCGTGCAAAAAATGCCCATGGTAAGGTGTTCGTGTCCTACGAAATGATATCGCATAAGTATAGATGAATGTCCATGCGATCTAATATACTGTTCGCTACAAGGGTATGCAGTGTACATGAATGGATAAGCTAGCTAACAATATAAATCTTGCAAAAAGTAGGGTAATCCTAACTAGGGGGCGCATCGCGCCATCCAGACGATTCCCCCATAGATGAATACATCTACTCACCTGAAATCTCCGCTAATCCGATCCGGCCACCGCCTTGCCTTTTCACACCGTGTCCGATGTTTCCCCGACCGATCCTATATTTGCACAATATCAAGCATAAGATTACAAAACCTAACAAAATGCAAGTCACAACATACAATTATCCACGCTCTCGATTTAATCATAGCATGCACTCGATGCGCGGAAAAACGCACGAAAATCGCTAATCGTTAACTAGAATCGTCATTTCGGGGAAATTGACAAAACTGAAATCCGGCTAGACAAAACCCCACGTTCGCGCACTGTAATAGTCCTATACGAAGCTAATTATATCGCTAACATAACGCAATTTGATCGCATTCTAATTTTTGAAAAAATCTAGTATGCAATTTGCTTACCGATTCGATACAAACATCACCATTTTGTCGATTTAGCGAGCATAACACTACACAATTAACCACTCCAATCAATTAGATAACAAAACCCTAACTTAATCCAACCACCATGCTACAAACCCTAATTTTAAAATCAAATCCTTCTCTTGATTTTCCTAAACAAACATTTACTACTAAACTAATGCTTCAAATTTCAATTCTAGCATATTTAAAATACAAGTTAACAAAAAGATTCGAATCTTCACCTCACAAGCTTGAATCCTAGCTTGATCAAGTCACCAAGAAGCCTCATTTCATCAAGTTTTTGAACTAATTTGGGTTGAAGAGAGAGTGGATTAGGGTTTAGTGTTGAATGGAGATGGAAATTTGTGAATTTTGTATGAATTTTGACATGAAAAATGAAGCAAAATGAAGTGAGAAGAGAGGGGATTTTCTGCAGTGAGCTCGGCCTGCAGGTGAGGGAGGGAGTTGTGGAGAAATTTGGAGAAGTTTCTATGTCAATAAACATCATATGTTATCATTTAATACTTTCACATCAACAATTTACAAAAAAAAACCTCATTTTACATCATTTTTCCATTAAATTTCCAACCCTAATACCAAAAGTTTGCAAGACATGATATAATTTTATTAACACCATATTTTAGCTTATAAAGATTCCTAATTATGAAATTTACCTAATTAAATTTGTATTTATCCCTAATTTAATGTATTTAAAAAGGCTTAAAATAATAAAAAAAATAATTAATTACGAATTTTTTTTTAATTTAACTAGAAAATTATAAGTGACATTTTAGTGACAAAATTATAGTAATATCTTATCTAAATTTTGTATAATTAGGTCTACAATGAAAAATACATATTTTGACTTTTTACGGAAAAATCCGAAAAATTAGCCGATTACCGAAAAACTGCCTAAACGATTTTCGAAGGGTTACAGTTAGTGACTCATGATCTCTTTTATTGTGCACATGTCACATTATATGATGGATTTGGGTGATGAATTGATAAGGAGAGAGAGAGGGGCTGCCCTGAGATGGTTGCTAGCTTTTGTATTTTGATATTTCACTCTCACTCTCTTTATCATTCCAACACAAGAAAAGAAAAGAAGAGAAAGCTTCTCCTCCTCCTTCTTCCTCTAGCTCATTTAGCCTAACGATGGTGTGCAGAAGGTAGCGACTAAAGACAAATAAAGGGATTTGGATAGATGGTAATGAAATGTACTGTAACAGTCTTGAATCTGGATAATGGAAGTGGCGTTACTAGGAGTACCCGGATACCCCTTTGAGACATTTTCATGTTTCAGTTTCACTGTGTATTGTTAATAGAAAACTGATTTCCCAATTAGTCCTTACTCCAGGGTATGTATTTACCGGGTTTGATTCTTACATCTTTATGGTTCTACAGATGATGAGTGGTAGTAAGTTATTGGAAATTAGGTGATCATCCTCATTATATCGGGATTCGTTGTAATCGGTGATATTTAAGGAAATCGCCTGGGTTGTTTGCCGGACGATAAATATTTGGTTTTGAATATCCGTTGTAATGCACCAATTTCAAATTGATATATTTGTACGTTTATTTTTATAAAGTGAGATATAACTTTTTGAAATTATGTCCATAACATTTACCTATATCAGTGGATGGTTAGGTAAGGAGTATTAAACAGCGGTGTAATTCTTCTTAACCATAAGTACAGTTTTTCAACCTACGACACACAGGGAATGAGTTATTAGACTCAAGGGACTTATACAGAGTATTGTATGTTGTCCAGTGTCCATTAGGACAAAGGGTTGGTCCTCGTACTATATTCGGTTTACTTATGACTTCTCTAGTTTTTAGACAAGTGTTTCGCATAAACACAAGCTCCAAGTTTTGAGAAGTTATAGGTATATGAATAATGTAGAGAACCAGGTATTGCAAGTATCAGGATTCTTCAAGGTGAACGAAGATGTGGATACTTGTGTATGGTATTCAGTTGATAGTAATGATTATGAGAACTTGCTTCTTGATTGATAAAGAATTCTCGATGTGTAGTATGAAATTGTAAAGAATCACAACCAAAAATTATTTGACCGCAATCAACTACGGTGTCGGATTGTAGATTGTAAGTGAGTGCGGATCGTCCTCAGGGAAAGTGTAATCGTTCGTCTTTTGAATTAGATTAGTTGAAACTTTAATGGAAAGAAAACAAAACAATTCAAGATTTGGAATTGAAGTTCAAGAAAGAGAAAAAACTAGATCTAAGAAAGCATTAAAAGATAGAATCAAGAATTGATCGTTTGATGATTTTTCCAAACCAAATATCAAGAATCGAAATGAGGCTCGTAGGAATCGATCGGATCTATAGATGTGATGTAATCTTACGATGACGTATTCTTATCCTTCGATGAATTGATACTAGATCGATGATGATCGACAAGAATTAGGGATTTCTTGTGAAACTAGGGTTTCATCTCATCCCTTGTTCTTTCATCGATATCATTCATATTCTAGCCTCTAGTAAATTCAAGAAACGATCGTAGATCCCTAATTTCGAGCGATCACAATCAAGAAAGCATCGCAACGAAACTAGGTCATCGATTCTTGAACTTGCTAGGGTTTACAAAACTCGTAGGACTTAAAAATCGTTTAAAGATTTGTTACATCATCATTCTACAATCGTCTCGACTCCTTAACGAGCGGAGTTTCACTCACACATCACAACAAGAGCAACAATTACAAATTGAGATCTAATCATGATGCAAGAATTAAAAGAAAGCAAGATTAAAGAATTTCACCTTTTATTTATATCAACAATTTAGTTACATTCGCTCAAGAACTACAAGAGGAAGAACTTGATCGTCGATTTGGCTTCGCTCGTCTCCGTGGATCGCGGATCGGCTTGGATCACTTGCCCGATTGAAGATCGGCTCGGCTCCTAAAAGGTTGAAGGCTTCTCACTTGATTTGGTACTCAAGATCTTGGATTTGGAGTGGAATTGGGGTTAGGGTTTCGCACAAGCCTTGTCACGAGACTTATGGAAGAAAATGGTGTAGAATGAATCAATGGTTATTGATTATTGATTTATTAGCTATTGATTACCCTTTAACCCTAGGTCTAGGTTCCTATTTATAGATAACTAACCCTAGATCTAGGATTTCAAATTCTAAGTTTCCCTCCTAAAGTTTGTTGAGGAAATTCAAATTTCTCTCCAAAAGTTAGTTAGGGGAGAAGCTTCTAGATGTGATTAGTTAGGAGGGAGCTTCTAGAAGAGGATTAATTAGGAGCTTAATTAGGATTAGCCTTTCTTAATCTTCTTTGCTGATCTGGCAGTAGCTTCGAGAGAGTTATGGAATTTGAAGTGTCACAAAGGACTGTGGGCCCTGAGAAATGAATTGTGCACTAAAAATTCCATGCTGACGTGGCAGAAGGAGCGCGGAACCGCGGCGCAAGCCAGCTCCTGCCGCGGTTCCGCGGCTAACTTGGAGCATTGGGCCTTGGTCTCTCTGGTGCTCCCTTGGGCTGATATATGGGCCTTTGTTTGATATATAGAATTTTATAATTCCTTCTGAATTGCTACCAGATCTGAAATGATTTAGTTGGCGTATTGTTGATTAGCTCTTTTGCTTTTCTTCCGTATTTTCCTGCACAGACTCAAGACAAGTGTTGCGCAAATACAGACATGATGCGATGCCATGAAATGCGGTATTTTCCCTTAAAGTGTCGGTTTAAAAGTCTAACACATGAAATCTGATATTTTGTGACAGATTTGCTAATATGTGGAATATGAATGCCGAACACTTCTAAATGTATGCAAATGTTAGGGAAATTGCCTGCTAAAATATACAATATTTTCGACTGATCAAATACCCCCAAACTTAATTTCGATCGTCTCGAGCGAATGTTTTATTAAAAAGAGAAGGAGAAAATAAAGAAAGAGAAAAACTAACTAGCACACTTTCGTAGGCAACACGATTGCACTGAGCATGTGCAACAAGCCTTTAAACCTCTAGGTGTCCCTAGTAGGAGGAGTGTTGTCTCCTGAGGGTTTTCAGCGGATTGCACCCACAAAATCCAATAATAAAAGAAAGATCATGAATATTACATTTAAAGAAAAGAATTGTAAAAGAAAGACTTTGAAAATTAGGGTTTTCAACTAAGCTAGCTTTTCGGTTGTCATGAGCCCTATCTTAATGGTCATGAAAAGATGTTAGAAATCACGTCCTCCCTCAATAAAACATCGTCTTATTCTTCATTCCTATCTTTATTCCAAACATCGATCATATCACCCTGCGTGTGTGTAAAGAACATCCCTACACCCGGAGAATTCAATTCAAGTTATCATACTCTTGCCCATCAGCCTCAGTACTTTTTGATAAACGAGATTGCTCACACACTTTCATGCGACCGTTAATACTTCTTGAGGTACTAACCGACCGATTACTCCTGTGCTTGCTTGCTTGGTGTATTTTCCTCGTCTTGCACCACCTCAGGCATAGCAGTGACTCCCAGACCAGTTGGCCTTAGGGCACTAGGTGAAGAAGCACCCTTGCTATATATTTTTTATTGTCCTTGGTGATAACAAAACCAGTGTCCATTTTTCTCACCACTTTTCATTTTTTTTATTTCCTTCATACTTTTGGCTTTAAGACAAGAGCATTTCAAGGTATCCTCTACTATCCCAGGCTTCAAGACGTGTGTAAGTGCGAATAGTAGGGTAGCAACGTTCAAAATGTTTGGCTTCCAGAATAGAAACTATTTTTCAGACTTATTTTTATCCTCAGATTAGTGACGTCTTTCATCTTACTAACCCTTGGGACAACGGCTCATAACTACTTATTACTAGTTCGTATAAGAAAACTTCTAATTTTCTTAGTTTTCTTAAATTTTTCTAATCTCATAGATGTAATTTTTCACTATCTAATCTTTCATTATCTTATTTATGTACAAAAATTATTTTTATAGTTTTGAAATTTTTTAAATTTTTATGGGTTTTCAAAAAAATGTTTTGTGCTTATGCAAAGTGATATGCAAATGATGCGAAAATAAGCACAAACCTCCCCCAAACTTGTTTTCAACAGTGTCCTCACTGTTGCCTTCCACTAAATCTCGAAAAACCTGTAAGCTTGGGAGGAATTTATTAGTGGGGACAAAATATTTAAGTGAAGATCCTCCCCCAAACTTATTTTTGGCTCATCATTTTGTAAAAATTTTCTTTTCAAGAGCCAGAAAAAATGCCCCCCAAACTTGAGTTATGCAATGTTAAGCTTTGAAAATCATATGAGGGGGTCAAAAATCAATGGTCGATGCCAAGCTTTGTAAAGACCGAATGTTAACACCAACCATTCAAAATTTTTATCAATGCAGTGCTCTGGTTGGTGGAAGAAGAAGTGTGGAAAGGGTAAGGGGTGGAGTAGAATGTGTGTGCGTCTCATTTTGGAGAGACGATGCAGTGAATGTGATGGATTACTCGCATTCTTTTTACAAGTCAAAAGAAGGGGTGGAGGTTCAATTTCATTGATTGGGAGATGATTCATCTCAACACCCGTGTCATTTAAAAATATGAGTTCATCAGCGAAGATCTCCTCAAAAGTTCCATCCATACCCCGATGAATAATGTCATCACAAAGTGCGGGGTGATCTTCAGACTCTAAAAGCAGTTCATAATCGGTGTTAGTTGTTGACCCGGACAACTCGGTGGAAGAGTCCCTATGTGTATGATACATAGTTGGGTCAAACAATAACGTATGAAAAGAGTCAAGATCGATATCAGGAGGATCATCAAATTCGCTGCTGTCGACATCCATTAAGTCGACAGAACATACCTGAGCAATAGGTTCGGAGGGTACACTTCCCAACTTGTAAATGTTCAGTTCTATTGACCTATTCCCGAAGGATAGGGTCATATAACCATTACGACAGTTGATTATAGCATTAGAAGTGGCCAAAAAGGGGCGACCTAAAATCACCGGAATTTGATTCCGTGGGTTCGCTACAGGCTGTGTATCAATTACAATAAAATCTACCGGGAATATAAATTCTCCGATTTTTATTAACACATCCTCCAGTTCACCCCTAGGTTTGGTGATTGATCGGTCAGCCATCTGGAGAGTGCAATTGGTTGGCTTCAACTCTCCGATCCCTAATTGCTCATAAACTGAGTATGGAATCAAGTTAACACTAGCGCCAAGCTCTAGTAGAGCACGGTTAATGTGTTTTTCCCCAATAGAAACGGAAATAGTAGGATATCCAGGATCCTTACGTTTCCTCGGTAGTTGTTGGGGGAAAGCCGTGTCTATTTTTTTTTCCATGAATATCTTTTTGGGCGCTTGAGTCTTCCTCTTCCTACTGCACAAGTTCTTAAGAGTTTTAGCATAGGACGGAACTTGTTGGATGGCATCTAGGAGAGGGATGTTGGTGTTTACTTGCTTAAAAATGTTCATGATCTTCTCCATATGTGGACTCGGTGTGTTAGCCCTTAACCGATTAGGGTAAGGTGCTTTAGCAATAATCGCTGGGTCCATCATAGGAGAAGGAAGTGGGTATGGAACTGATCCCAGTATAGAAGTGGGGATCGTCCGTGGAGGGGTAAAAGAGGTGGGCTGTAATGGCGAGCCTTTTGGGAAATGGAGAATAGGCTCGGAAGAAGGTGGTAGGGTAGAAGAACTGGGGTCAGAAGTGTGTGTGTGAGGAAAGGTCTCAGCCGGGGTGTTATTGATTGATTTTTCTGTATCATCAAACTCTTCCCCAACGTGATGGTCAAGCACTCTTCCAGATCTCAACATGATCTCATCCACATGATGCGAATAGCCAGAATTAGGTAAAGGTTGAGTTGGAAGTTTCCCTTTCTCTCTTGCACTCATTTCGGCTTTTAATCGTGCAATTTCTTCTTTCATCGATTTGATGTTCTCATTTTGAGAGATAATGATCTTCATCACATTCTCGACGGAAGATTGCAAACTTGCCGTCCCTTGGATGGATTGTTTCATGAAAGTATCCAAGGTTTGTGCTAGTGCAGAGGTGTTATCTGTACCGGTCAATTGCAAAGGACTAGATGGTGGTAAAGTGTTGGCCGGATTTTGAAAGTTTTGTGCTTGGAAGGGGTGCTGACTCAATTGAAGTGGTGGCTGCTGTTGTGGTGGAGGGACCCCTTGGAAATTGTGTTGGGTTGGAACCGTGTTTTGAAATTGGAATTGGTTCCAAGCAAAGTTAGGGTTATTCCTCCAACCCTGATCATATGTGGAGGAAGATGGATCGTTTCTAGGTCTTTGAAATGCGGCATTGGTATGCTCAGGACCTTGAAACGGACATTCTTCCGTCAAGTGAGACGGATCAGAACAGCAACCACATACAGTTTTGGAGAGTGATATTTGACTTAGGGCGGCGGCTAAAAATTTATTTTCCATATTCTCGAGTTTCTTATTGATAGCTGCAATGTCAGCTTTAACTTCTATGGAAATATCATTGCCATCCCTAGATGATTGACTCACACCCTCCCACTGTAAAGATTTTTCAGCGAAATCTTCTAGAAATTTCCAGGCTTCCCCATCATCTTTGGTTATAAAATTGCTTTGACACATGGATTCAAGGGACTGTCTTGTGTATGGAGTAATGCCCTCATAAATGATTCGGCACAGTTCCCATCTCGGGATGCCGTGATGTGGACATTGGACTAACAGATCTTTGAAACTTTCAAGACATTTTGAAAATGTTTCATTTGGAAGCTGGGTGAATTGATAGATTTCGCTACGGATTCGAGCTGTTTTGTGATGTGGGTAGAATTTCTTAAGGAATGCTTTGACGAATTCGTCCCAATTTGAAATGGAATGTGCGGTAGTGTTATATAGCCACTTCTCGGCTAAATCGCACAAAGTGAATGGAAGAAGACGAAGACGCAAAGCATCTACAGAAAGCTGTGAAGTACCCATCATTGCGCATACATTTTCAAATTTCGTGATAAACACGTATGCGTCTTCAGACTCGAGACCGTGAAATTTTGGTAGAAGGTTGATGTATTGGGGTTTTATTTGAAAATTTTCCCCGTTGGCTGGTGGTGTGGAAAGACAAGTGGAAAGTGGGCCTCGTGTAGGATAACATCTCTCTTGGAGAGAGATGCGAGGTGGATTCTGCGCACCAAAGGACGGCGGCAGGGTAGTGGAAAAGAAGTTCGATAGAGGTGGATCCATCGATGTGGGTGTGGTGGTGGGTAAAGAAAAGGTAAGTGTAGAAATACCGACTTTTGGGTCGATGAGGGAAACGCGGACTAACGGGCACTAGAAACCCGTGTCCAGCCTATCTTGCACTAAAAAGGGTTAGTACAAGTGGCAGCGTGAATTTATAATTAGGGGAATGATATGAATGTGGTGTTTGTTTTGAAAATTGATACGGATTTTTTAAAAAAATGATGCAACAAAACTAATGCAACACACAAACCCTAAAATCTAGTGGTCACCTAGGTCCGGCTCTAGACCGCTCCTAACTGCCAAAAGACAAGTAGCGGGATAGAATCCTCCACTGCCTCTTTGTTCCCCTGTGGCCGGATAAGTGCCAGGTAAGTGGGAAGGTACTCCACTACGTAGTAGTGGGCCTAATTAAAAACCACTAGCCTTAGACACACTCGCCTTAGGCACCACAAGAAAACGCGGATAAGCAATGAATTACCCACGGCCTTCTCTTTTCCTAAATGAGCGCGACAGTCCTTAGAGTCATCTCTAGATTTCTTTTAGTTAATGTGGGTCAATGCGGATGCAAGTTTGGTGGTTTTCGGGGCCTAGGAAGGATAATGAACTCCCCACCTAATTTGAATTTGGTCGTGCCCCTTAAATTCTGTATTAATATGCAAACAACCAAAAATCAAAAACACGCACAAATTTTATTTTGCTTTTGCGGCGCAGCGATTTATTTGCAAAGAAACCAGCAACAAAATGTTAATTGGAGCTAAAAAGAGGAGAGAGGAGAAGGTAAGAAGCTTACAGAGGAAAATTGGCACAGAGAGGGCTTCAAATAGCCGCGGAACCGCCGCAGTTTGGGGGCTATTGCCGCGGAATCGCGCCTGTATGTACTGTTCACTCTACCAAATTTCAACAGTAGCTTTCTGTTGAGTTCTACAGCTCTCTGGAAATTTCAGAAAAATTATTCCACAGCTCCAATGATCCCAGATTTCCTCGCAATCAAATCACAAAACACGTATTAGTGTTTTTGCGAATTTTGATCTAAAAATTATAATGGAATAAATTGTTCAACTCAAATTTCAAAATACGAACTATTAGCGCACTTTCCCCGGCAACGGTGCCATTTGATTGATAAAGAATTCTCGATGTGTAGTATGAAATTGTAAAGAATCACAACCAAAATTTATTTGACCGCAATCAACTACGGTGTCGGATTGTAGATTGTAAGTGAGTGCGGATCGTCCTCAGGGAAAGTGTAATCGTTCGTCTTTTGAATTAGATTAGTTGAAACTTTAATGGAAAGAAAACAAAACAATTCAAGATTTGGAATTGAAGTTCAAGAAAGAGAAAAAACTAGATCTAAGAAAGCATTAAAAGATAGAATCAAGAATTGATCGTTTGATGATTTTTCCAAACCAAATATCAAGAATCGAAATGAGGCTCGTAGGAATCGATCGGATCTATAGATGTGATGTAATCTTACGATGACGTATTCTTATCCTTCGATGAATTGATACTAGATCGATGATGATCGACAAGAATTAGGGATTTCTTGTGAAACTAGGGTTTCATCTCATCCCTTGTTCTTTCATCGATATCATTCATATTCTAGCCTCTAGTAAATTCAAGAAACGATCGTAGATCCCTAATTTCGAGCGATCACAATCAAGAAAGCATCGCAACGAAACTAGGTCATCGATTCTTGAACTTGCTAGGGTTTACAAAACTCGTAGGACTTAAAAATCGTTTAAAGATTTGTTACATCATCATTCTACAATCGTCTCAACTCCTTAACGAGCGGAGTTTCACTCACACATCACAACAAGAGCAACAATTACAAATTGAGATCTAATCATGATGCAAGAATTAAAAGAAAGCAAGATTAAAGAATTTCACCTTTTATTTATATCAACATTTTAGTTACATTCGGTTAAGAACTACAAGAGGAAGAACTTGATCGTCGATTTGGCTTCGCTCGTCTCCGTGGATCGCGGATCGGCTTGGATCACTTGCCCGATTGAAGATCGGCTCGGCTCCTAAAAGGTTGAAGGCTTCTCACTTGATTTGGTACTCAAGATCTTGGATTTGGAGTGGAATTAGGGTTAGGGTTTCGCACAAGCCTTGTCACGAGACTTGTGGAAGAAAATGGTGTAGAATGAATCAATGGTTATTGATTATTGATTTATTAGCTATTGATTACCCTTTAACCCTAGGTCTAGGTTCCTATTTATAGATAACTAACCCTAGATCTAGGATTTCAAATTCTAAGTTTCCCTCCTAAAGTTTGTTGAGGAAATTCAAATTTCCCTCCAAAAGTTAGTTAGGGGAGAAGCTTCTAGATGTGATTAGTTAGGAGGGAGCTTCTAGAAGAGGATTAATTAGGAGCTTAATTAGGATTAGCCTTTCTTAATCTTCTTTGCTCATCTGGCAGTAGCTTCGAGAGAGTTATGGAATTTGAAGTGTCACAAAGGACTGTGGCCCTGAGAAATGAATTGTGCACTAAAAATTCCATGCTGACGTGGCAGAAGGAGCGCGGAACCGCGGCGCAAGCCAGCTCCTGCCGCGGTTCCGCGGCTAACTTGGAGCATTGGGCCTTGGTCTCTCTGGTGCTCCCTTAGGCTGATATATGGGCCTTTGTTTGATATATAGAATTTTATAATTCCTTCTGAATTGCTACCAGATCTGAAATGATTTAGTTGGCGTATTGTTGATCAGCTCTTTTGCTTTTCTTCCGTATTTTCCTGCACAGACTCAAGACAAGTGTTGCGCAAATACAGACATGATGCGATGCCATGAAATGCGGTATTTTCCCTTAAAGTGTCGGTTTAAAAGTCTAACACATGAAATCTGATATTTTACGACAGATTTGCTAATATGTAGAATATGAATGCCGAACACTTCTAAATGTATGCAAATGTTAGGAAAATTGCCTGCTAAAATATACAATATTTTCGACTGATCACTTCTCTTTCAGGTTACTCATATCTGGATGTATTCCTAAGTTGAGTAATGCTGATCGACCTCTCTCCATTTAGTTGACATGCACTGGAGACAGCTGCATGATTTGAATCTGGTTCCAATTAAATCAGTGCCTCTGTTTCTATATTGGATATAGAATAGTTCATATCTTGACGATGTTAAGGTACGGGGAGTTGTCCGGTTTATGCTTAAAACCAGACTCTAGATAACTCAAGGCACGTTTCTGTAATGGCTGTTTGTGGGTTGACCCGGGCTATGAAGAGGGTTAAATTTCTACCATCTGGAAGATCAATAGTGATATTGTTCTTGACTCGCCACAGTTTTAATAAAAATGGATTTTTTCAGAAAACAGTAGTGGGAGTATGGTAGAACTGGAAATGATTCCAGAACCGCAAACGATTACTGAAAATTTAATAGGACCTAAAGATTCAATCTGGATTGACATTCCATTGGCCACTCCGCAGATATGGTGTATAACCTCAGGCACTAGAGAGGTACTTCGGTATGCTTAAAGACGGTGACAGGGAGGTTCTTGTTTACTCAGACTTGACATTACTGTTGTTCCAGACTATGAGACCCGGCAGGAGGATGAGTATAGCGTCGTTCTAAACTAGCTTTAGAAGTGCACGTGTATATTATTCTGCCAGAGGGTTGTTATAGTCAGTGGGAGCAGCGGAAGCATGGTGGACAAGAGGATTATGTCCATTTATAGACTAAAACGGTAATAGCGGAGTTAGATCATCTATTTCTGATGTGACAGTCATAGATTTGACTTCATCAGAACAGGGGATGGATCTGTTAAGAAGATAGTAGGGTGTCATGTCCTAGTATTTGGATGACATGCACATAGTAGGAAGTGATATTCATGCACTACGATCGGTTATACTTTAGTTGTCACACAGTGGTTTCTCCACATAGGATATAGATATAATATCAGACATTCTGATTACTACATCTATGGTTTTAGATCTAGATTTGGGTAGTTTCCCAATCTGGGTACTTAGACAACATTCTACAGGTGTTTCAGAATGGACGACTCCTGGCATGGTAGTGTACCTGCAGGTGATGAAGTCACCCTCTCTAAAGGTGTCTTATAGACTAATGAAGAGAGGGATGTGCATGATCGACAGATCACTTGCTAAGGCAATTGAGTTGATCATGAGATGTCAAGTACCACACCAGATGTTGTTTTTGCACGAGATGCAATATGTTGATATTGATCCAGTCCTGGAGAAACGATTGGGAGCAGTTTTAGAACACAAGTGGATGTTCTAGGGATGTGATAACGTCATCCTTCTTCGGGAGACAGTTATCATTCCAGGCTTCCAAGGTGACCTGGATGACAGAGTGACTGTCAGAGTTATAGTTTTCCCTCTGACGAGGGGCAGTGTTTTAGACAGGTGATCCAAGCGGACACTGAGGGAGGCATGACGCAGGATACTGATTATATTCAGTTGACGATACAGTCTAAGAAGTTTGGATTTGGAGTTCATTTATGAACTAGATCCTATCAGATATCCAGACATATTCTAAGACATGTATTGCTCATTTTGGGATATGTCTTTCTCCGCGAACTTGAGATAAAGAGAGACATAGAAAGAAACATTGGGGCGGATCCACTCATTGAGGCTATTCCTCAAACGCAATAGTTTCGTAAACGGGTTTTGTGAGACTGATTAGTAGAGGAGTTGATGTTCGGTATCACATGGGCTGTGAGTATGCAATATCGCAATAATTAGCCTTGAGTGCAAGTAGGAGATTGTTGGATATAGTTCCCTCAGAGTCAATTATTGGATCGTAGGCACGTGATTGCAATGATTGATGCATGACCTATACCGGTAGGACAGTCTTACTTAAGAGGTTTGTATACTATCTGGTTTGTCTTTATCATCGTGTACATGCTTTAGGTGACATTGTAGTTCACTATTACACGTTGATAGAGAATAGTATGCTACTATGATTTGTCTTTATCAGTCGTGTATAGCTTTAGGTGACATGTTCACTATTACACGTTGATAGAGCCTTTAGGATCCTGCTTGACTACCAACAGTATGATGGCGATCATATACGTGAGAGTTGGGTAGTCCATAAGCACATCCTTAAAAGTGGTCCCTAGTCGTGGGAGTTTTGAGACAAGGCATCGATACTCCGGAGTAGACTAGTGTATACAGTCGAGGCCCCGACGAGGGGCGGTGGCCGGTCTCACAAGCCACTGGTGTCAGTTGGTTCACCTAAGATGTATACAGGTGCTCATTGGGTTATGAGTACACCGGACAGGACTCGCCGGGAACATGCTAGTTGGTATTATACCAGACGTCAGATAGCAGTTCCCTGGTGACATGTGTACAGGTTAGTTCATCGACCTGAGCTCGTCATTTGTCTTATGTGAGTTCCCACTGTGCTTTGATTACTACCCTACCACGGCTTAAAGCAGTCGTGCAAACAGGTTTTAGTTGGGTACAGTCCCGAGCCACATGGGGGCAAGTGAGCGGATCGGCAGGGGATTCGTCTCTTCCGGTATTGGGGGTGAGGTCGCGCTGTGTCTAGGAGAGCCATTACACAAAGCCCTCGGCCGAGGCAGAAGATTTACTGGTAGGTATTCCAGTAGTATCTCAGGGTGTTCTGGGCTACACTCCGACATGACTTGTACCGCTTTTGGGGGTCTGACTTTTACCAACCCCGTAGGCCCGCCATGCGATGCTCATAGACGAACGGATCAGACTGTATGGATATTGTCACTGACAGGCTCAGTAGGGTGTCAGGATGAGTTCGCTCATCGACCTCCCTTTTGGTCAATACCTGGTAGCCCGTTACGTACGGCTAATACCTCTTACGTGCTAGTGGTTAAATCCATAACCAAAGTATTGATGAGTCTTTAGAGTCCCCCACAGACAGTTTCTTAAGTTTTGGGCGAAACGTTGTAGAGGCCGTATGATATATGGCAGGGTCCGATCATATACGTGCGGTATTGCACGGATCATGATCGGGCGGATCATACTAGTGGGCTTTGGTTTAAGCCGGATCCTAGTATTAGATTTGTTGGATTGCTTTAGTCTCATTTTATTCGCATTCAGTCGGAATGCGGATGCAGGTATGTATATACAGGTGAGGGGTATCCTTGTGATCCGTCACGAGTTTACTTTAGATGTTGCAGTATCTTTTTATTGTTGCAAACATTTGGATTAATGTTTGTATATGGAAATTATGAGCTAGAAATCATCATTTTGTGCATTTAATGTGACATAGACTTCATGGGTGACTCATGGTCTCATTTCTTGTGCAAATGTCACTTTATTTGATGGATTTGAGTGTTGAAATGAGAAGGAGAGAGAGAGGGGCTGCCATATGATAGAGTTTGGTCTTGTATTTTTGATAACACACTCTCTTTTTATCATAAGAACTAAAGAGAGAAAAAGGCTTCTTCTTCTTCTTCCTCCTCTAGCTCACAACCTCCATTAATGGCATCATCTTTAACCTCCATCCATACACTCTCATGCGATGAGAATCAATGGATGCTCGAGACAAAGTTATCACACACATTCTCTACATCGCATTGGACACGTCGGCTAGCGAACTTCGTGCTCGAGTTGCTTCAGACGAAGTGGTAGCCCGTAAAAAGACTCGAAGATGTGGTGCTCTTTCCGACGAAGATGTCATGACCGGAGATGCCGCGAGGAGTTTGGGATGGTGGCCAAAGACCGAAGGACACGGATCGATCGGTATAGCTTTCCAACCCTTTCTCTAGTTGCTAGTTGTAGGTTAATGGTTCGATCCGGATTTATAGTATATGATAGCGCCAGTTTCAAGTTTTGAAAAAGTTTTCGTTTCCGCATTTTGTTCTCGGACAGATGGCTGGGGCGCTACCGTAGACTTACAGGTGTCATGCATAATAATCTGTTACAACTCTAGCTATCCTATGCTAGTTATAGTTTAAGTACTCGATTTAAGAAATTACTAAATCAAATCATATCTTCATGCAAGTAACACATCATGGTGCATGATCTTATAATATAATTTCTAAGGATATTATAAAAATTATAGATAAATAAGAATACCCATAATATAATTCATTAAATGCAACTATAAAACTTTATTAATATTCACTAATATTACATGAATTCAAATAGTTGTTCAATGACACATATTAACTACTCCAGCGATCTCCCACTTGTTCTCACATCCATTGAGCTATAACTTTAACTCTTATCTTGTTCAAGCGTTTGTCAAAAACCTTTTGAGACAACGGTTTAGTGAATGAGTCAGTCATGTTGTCATGTGTATTCACTTTCTGAATTTCCACATGTTTCTTTTGTTAATATGCCATTTCCTGATGTATACTTTCTATCATCGAGATCGGATTGGAAATCAGAATCTGTATATCTCTTAATACTCAAATTATTTGCATCATAAACTAAGCAGTAATCTTTAGTTATGTAAATCCTTAGTTCCATGTATATATTTCCTGTATTTTTTAATAGAATTTTCCTATTATTTTTGCACATTTTTAAATATTTTTAAATTTTTATTTATTCTATTTATTAACTTTCCTACCCAAACCCTAACTACCCGACCCGAACCCCCATCCTTTTTCTTCTTCTTCTTCTTCTTTCCTTTTCTTTTCCCGCCCTTTTTCCAACGTCTCCTCTCGTTTCCTCCTCTCTCTCCTTCTCGCCAACGGCTCCCTTCCCTCCCGCGCCCGTGCCTGTGAGACCCACTCCACTTATAATGAATTCCCGCCCCAACTAACCTCGAGATCCCAGTGCCGGCCTTCTTTCTCCCCTCAACGTCTCCCTCTCTATCTCTTTCCCTCTCGTTCTCTTTCTTTTTCACTCCTTTCTTCTTTCTAAAAAAACCCGCCTCCTCCACCGACGAGCTCGAGCCCCGCCCATGACCTCATTCCACTATCACTGACCCACCACCTTCCTCTCACCAACTCCACCATCATCTCCTCTCTGAGTACCATCACGAGTCACAACACCCATCGCCACCTCTGCAACCATCACCGCCGACCTATTCTTGTTGCCAGCCTCGTCACCGCTAGGGACCAACACCGCCGCCGCCACGAGCCACTCCTTTTTCTCCTCTGCAACCCCACCGACCTCCATCAACCACTAACTCAACCATTGCCCACCTTGTGCTCCTCACCATGTGACCGCACCGCTCCTTTGTCTATCATCGACGAGTCACCGGCGACCCACCAAACTCCCCAGCTCCTCCTCCTTTAGCTCGAGCCATGCCCTAAGTCTTCCCGAGCTATCGCTGAGCCACTGCCTAAGCTCCGAGGCCAGCCACCATCACCATCATCTCATTGTTGGCCCTAGATCGTCGTTGCTGCCCGTGATCATGCCATGCTCATGCCATTCGTCGCCACGATCGTAGCCAGGTATGTGAAAACCTTCACTTGTTCATCATGCTACTATAAACATTAACCAAAGCAATTTACTATATATATATATATATATATATATATATCATAAACTACTATTGAATTTGTGTGGTGAATCCTAGTGTCATCTTATTGAATGGAGCCCGACTAGGGCCTATTACTGTGTTGATAGCACGTAGAAGTAATATGGCTAATATCTATATTCGTTTGGCTAAAGGAAACATGTGTTTCGATCGATAACCGGATGTCTACCTAAGGTGTTCGATAGGAACCTTAAACAAGAATTTAATTAAAATTGGCGGAACTTTTGATCGTTAAACCCATTTACTGTTCACAGATGTACTGCAGAGATTTGGTTGCAATTTAATACTGTTTCGCCCATAATATGTTGCCCTCGATAACCATTGCGAAATCAGAATTTTCCCGAACATGCTAGACCTTTTAATTCATAATAAATCGTACAAAAATTTGATCATAGCATTCTTAGGCTTTCTATGAAGAGGACTGTATAACCTAAAAATCTACTGTGACTTATACTGAATATCGTGTCTTTAGATAGTGGAAACTGAAGGGATTTGTGGTTCTGGACTGCAGTCTTGAACCAAAATCCCCACGAATACCTGAAATCAAACACCTGCAACTCATCGTCCAAATTTTCAAATGTGCGGAACCCTATATAAATACGTAGGAAATTCAGTTAGCTTTCTATGCGACTGGTTCCAATGAATTGCGCCGCTGGTTGATATTTTTCGCATAATTTATTTCATCGATGTATATGGCTGATTTCTGTAGTTTTTCATGTTGATACCTGAATTTAAGCACCTGCACGTCCCTACATAAAACTGAAAATTGGCGGAGTCCTATATAGTTGCGTATATAATTTAGTTATCTAACCTATGGATCCAGTCTTGTTCAGTTTCACAGTCATTTGGTATTTTGTTATATTTTAGATTACCGACGTGTTCTGCAGTTTCTGCAGTGACATTTCTTTCACCTTCACACTAAACATGAGATATCTTCTAGTATAGAAAGGATATCATAGATCCGTTTGATGTGTGTTGGAAACCTAACAGATAGAACTAGGTTTTATTCAACTGGGGAAGCCCCTAAATCTAAACACAATCTCTAGTAAACCGCACGCGAAGTTGTACTTCCAGTCCTAAAACTGAAATTCCAGCAATTGATCACTAATTTAAAATGATGATAAGTCCCAAACCTGAATTCCTATTGACATGAAACTAATTTTAACGCTTAGATAATCAAGTATATTTCGTACGCCTTTTATATTATTTTGGTCGATTCTATACGTGTGATTTATGGTGAATTTTCCAAGTCATATGGAGTTGGCTGTCATAACTCAGTGAATCTCTGTTCAGTGCATTTCTATCTTATTTTGTGTTTGCTTTATACTTTCTGCATAGTGATCATTTATATTGATACCTAACGACTGATCTGCATTGTCGATATATAAGTGTTAGTGATTGGGTTATGGTAAGTACGATAGTGAACCAGTGATCGAAAGTGATATTGATAAGTGGAAGCGTGATTGAAAGTGAAAGCGATACGTATTTGTTCACAATCTATCTAATATCTGAACATATACTATAACCTGGGGAATGGGGCAATCAAGGTGGAATTGAACTCATATTTAGAGAGGTACAGTGACTTAGAGGATGATCATTCGATATTATACACACACACACACATTAGGTCATGGGCCTAGCGGCACGGCTGCAGGGTTATGTCCCGGACAACAGTGGACCGTAGTCTCGGGCATGCATGAGACCCTTGTTAAACACGAGCATCTTTTCCACCAATTGATTTCATTTGCTTAGTGACTGATAGGTAGTGATATACACATTGCCTGGTTTACTAACATGATACATATATCGTGCTGGGCATATTCAAATGATATTCATTATTCTCATATTTCTGTATTCTGTCACACCTTTCATATTTGATAACATTGTGCGCACATTATATATTTATTGCTATATGTGTCGTCCCGACGACCTGAGTGTGCTTGCTTAGAGGACGAAGTGGATCTAGCCTAGGAGCAGGATCTGCCATTCGAGATCGTGGAGGTTTAGACCGTGACATCAGCGCCATCCCGTTCTTGCTATAAGAGTATTGTTATTTCGTTGGTTAGTTATTTCTTCCATGTAAATAAATGTATCTTGAACTCTTTTATTTTGATGTAATGAAGTCATGAGCCGTGATTTCTTTTACTCTAGTACTGTTTACTGACAACCATGTAATGCTAGAAGCCGAAATATGACTACGGCAGGATTATTCCCTGATCATGGGAGCATGGCTGGCCTAGTCACCCCTCGCATTTTGTATTTTAATAAGTGGGGCATGACATGGTTTTGTTGGTATCAGAGCCAGGTTTGGATGAAATTACAGTTCCGTCGAGGGATCTCTAGATTGAGTTACACCATTGACGTGTGCTTTATTACATTTCTTTTTCACTTTCTAATCCATGTTGAATCATTGTGTATCCCGTGTTTGAATCTGATTTCTTTTGACCATCTTTCAGAAATATGGACTCCTCGGGCCACTCCTCAGGTGCCGGTTCCTACGATCATACCGAAAAGATCCTCAGCACACCGACGACCCTGGCCCAGGCTCAAGAGAGGAAGACCGATCTCCTGGCCGAGGGATTGATGGCGGTACAGGAGACCGCAATTACCGGTCTGGAGAGATCTATGGCTGTTACTGCCTCCCCTGAGAGCGCCCTCGTACCGACTACACAGGCTAGGGTTGGTACCGTTTCGGACTTTAGGAGGCTTCATCCAGTGGTCTTCACGGGATCAGCAAATCCACTTAAGGCTGAGCAACGGCTCATCAAAGCGGAGAACCTTTTAACGGCCGCTTGAGTTCCTGACGATGATAGAGTGAGCGTGGTGAAGATCCAGCTAGAAGACCGTAGAGGAAAGCCGGCTAGAGAAACTTATCAAATGGGACACGTTCTTTACGTGCTTTCTAGATCACTATTTCCCGGCCACTGCCAAGGCTGAAATGTAGGAGAAATTCATCATGTTGAAGCAAAATGGACGCTCAGTGGATTCCTACGCCGCAGAGTTTAACCGGCTGAGTCGCTTCGCACCGTACATGCTAGCCACCGAAGCCGCCAGGGCCAGACAGTTTCAGCAAGGGTTCAATATTGAACTGCAGCAACTTATCGCGTCTCTCGACCTACAGACCTTCGCTTAGGTATTGAACGCTGTCCAAGTACATGAAAGATTGGTGGAGAAGGCCAAGGGCCAACGATCGGTGGATAGGATACCCCACGTAGTTCCAGCACGGGTTACCATTTCTCCCCATGGGGAGATCCCAGTTCACAGGCCGGGTGTTACGTAGATGAAGCATACTTTCTCACCTTAGCAGCCACAACGGAGGGCACTGATTTGCGGTTATTGCTAGAGGCTAAGGCATATGTAGAGATATTATCACAGAGCCAAGGGGAAGTGTCTGATTTGCGGATCCAGCGAGCACAGGGTCAGTGGGTGTCACCAATGATCCGAACTACAGGAAGAGTTTGAACAATAATAGCCATCGTACGACAGTTCAGCTCAGAGGGGTCCACCTCTGGTATCCCAGGGACGATTATTCAATCAGAGGCAAACCGGTACAAGTTGGAACCAGGGGCGGGCCTTCACCCTGTCCGCCGAGCAGGCGGAGACTTCTAGGGAAGTGGTTGCAGGTACTCTCCTTGTTTATTCTGTACCAGCTAGAGTACTTTCTGATTCTAATGCTACGCATTGCTTTATTTCCACACGGTTTATCGACACACACTATATACCTCATGAGCCGTTGACCAAGGGTTGGGAGATACATACAGGTAACAGAATTATTGTGTCTAGCCAAAAGTGTAGGTTATGTCCTGTGGTGGTTTGTAGCAGGGAATTTTATGCAAACCTTCTTTTGATTGAGACTGGAAGCTACTGTTGGATATAGTGCCATCAGAGTCAATTATTGGATCACAGGCACGTGATTGCAATGATTGAGGTATGACCTATACCTGTAGGACAGTCTTACTCAAGATAATAGTATGCTATCTGGTTTATCTTTATCATCTTGTACTGCTTTAGGTGACCTTACAGGTCGCTATTACACATTGATAGAGCCCATAGGATTCTTGCTTGACGGCCTGCAGTATGATGGCGGTCATATACGTGGGAGCTGAGGTCTATAAGCATATCCTTAAAGTGGTCCCTAGTCGTGGGAGTTTTTGAGACAGGGCATCGATACTCCAGAGTAGACAAGTGTATACAGTCAAGACCCCGACGAGGGGCGGTGGCCAGTCTCATAAGCCATTGGTGTCAGTTGGTTCACCTAAGATGTATACAGGTGCTCATTGGGTTATTAGTACACCAAACAGGACTCGCCGGGAACATGCTGGTTGGTATTATATCTGACGTCAGATAGCAGTTCCCTAGTGACATGTGTACAGGTTAGTTCATCGACCTGAGATCGTCATTTGTCTCGTGTGAGTTCCTACTGTGCTTTGATTACTACCATACCACGGCTCAAAAGAGTCATGCAAACAGGTTTTAGTTGGGTACAGTCCTGAGCCACATGGAGGCAGTGAGCGGATCGGCAGGGGTTCGTCTCTCCCGGTATTGCGGGTGAGATCGCGCTGTGTCTAGGAGAGCCATTACACGAAGTCCTTGGTCAAGGCAGGAGATTTACTGGTAGGTATTCCAGTAGTATCTCAGGGTGTTCTGGGCTGCACTCCGACACGACTTGTACCTCTTTTGGGGGTCTGATTTTACCAACCCCCTAGGCCCGCCATGCGATGCTCATAGACGAACGGACCAGACTGTACGGATATTGTCACTGACAGGATCAGTAGGGTCTCAGGATGAGTTCGCTCATCGACCTCCTTTTTGGTCAGTACCTGGTAGCCCGTTACGTACAGCTAGTACCACTGACGTGCTAGTGGTTAAATCCACAACCAAAGTATTGACGAGTTTTTAGAGTGCCCTACAGACTGTTTCTCAAGTTTCGGGCGAAACGTTGTAGAGGCCGTATGATATATGGCAGGGTTCGATCATATACGTGCGGTATTGCATGGATCATGTTCGGACGGATCATACTAGTGGGCTTTGGTTTAAGCCGGATCCTAGTATTAGATTTTTTGGATTACTTTAGTCTCGTCGTATTCGCATTCAGTCGGAATGCGGATGCAGGTATGTATATACAGGTGAGGGGTATCCTTGTGATCTGTCACGAGTTTACTTTAGATTTTGCCGTATCTTTTTATTGTTGCAAACATTTGGATTAATGTTTGTTAATGGAAATTGTGAGCTAGATTTCATCATGACATGCATTAAATGTGACATGGACACATTAGTGACTCATGGTCTCTTTTTATTTGTTAATGTCACGTTATATGATGTTTTTGGGTTGAGATGATGAGAGAGGAGAGAGAGAGGCAGCTAAGGTCATGGGTGAGCTCTCATATTATTCTACTCTCTCTCTCTCACTCTTATGATTCCAACACAAGAAAAGAAAAAGAATAGAAAGCCTTCTCTTCTTCTTCTTCTTCCTCTATCTTACATTCTCAATTAATGGAATCATCTCTAACCTCCATCCATCTCATGGATGCAAGAGACAAAGTGATTACAAACATTCTCTAAAACACCTTGGACATGTCGTCTAGCACACTTCGTGCCCGAGTTGCTTCGGATGAAGCGGGAGCCCGTAAAAATACTCGATGATGTGGTGCCCTTTCCGACGAGGAGATCGAGACCGGAGATGCCGCGAGGAGCTTGGGATGGTGGCCAAAGACCGAAGGACACGAATCGATCGGTATAGCTTTCCAACCCTCTCTCTAGATAGCTTGTTGTAGGTTAATGGTTCGATCTGGGAAAAAGTATACGATAGCGCCAGTTTTAAGTTAAGTAAAAGTTTTCGTTTCCGTATTTTGGCCTCGGACAGACGGCCGGGGCGCTACCGTAGACTTACAGTTACGACGCCATTCTAGGGATGGATTGGTTGAGCACGTTTCATACTGTTATCAACTGCCGAGCTAGGAGTGTGACATTTCGCATTCTTAATCACCCGGAGTTCGTGTTCGTGGGCGGCAGCAAGTTTTTGGAACCGGCTATGTTCCGAGCAATGCCAAAGACCTTGATAGCTATAGAGATAGACGAGGAGCCAGCACCGGAGGTGGTTCGTGAGTTTCTTGATGTATTCCCTGGAGATCTACTTGGTTTACCCCCGCCTCGTGTATTGGGCTTCTCGATCGACCTGATTCCAAGGACGGAGCCGGTTTCCAAGGGTCCTTACAGGATGGCGCCAGTTGAGTTGGCAGAGTTAAAGAAGCAGATAGAAGACCTTCTGGACAAGGGATTTATCCGTCCAAGTGCTTCCCCATGGGGTTCTCCTATGTTACTGGTTAAGAAGAAAGATGGTTCCTTGCGCATGTGTATCGACTACCGGGAGTTGAATCGAGTGACCGTGAAGAACAAGTATCCCATGCCCTGCATCGACGACTTGTTCGGTTAGCTTGGTGGTGCTCGGGTATTTTCTAAACTAGATATTCGGTCAGGGTATCACCAAATCAGGGTTAAGGTAGATGATGTAAGCAAGACGGCTTTCCGAACCCGATATGGCTACTATGAGTTTCTTGTGATGCCGTTCGGTGTTACCAATGCACCGGCCATATTTATGGACTTGATGAATATGGTTTTCTCCAAGTACTTGAATCAGTTTGTTGTCATATTCATCGACGACATTCTCTGTAATATTTCAGAAAATATAAAATATTATTTTTGGAATTTAATATTAAAATAATATATTTCCCGAAAACTGCCCGATTTTCGAAATTGGGGTTTTCGAAAAGGGTATAAATATATACTAATAATTGTAAAATAATTGGGAATTAAAATGATTTATTCATTTAAAAATATATTTAAAGGATTTGTCATTTTTAAGATTTATTATATGCAGTATAAATGAAAACCCGATTAGTGCACTGCCAATTGCGATTAGGCCAAATCCGTGTTTTTACAGTTTTTCATGGCTAGTGCACCATGGCATGTCATATTTTGATTACATGTTGTGTTCTTGTGTTGTTTGGGGGTATTATATGGTTTGGTTTTAAATAAATAAAAAAATGTTAAAAAGATAAAGGGTATAAGGGTAAATATTGAGAGAGAGGGTTAGAATAAGTGAGGAGAGAGAGAGAGAGGGGCTGCCTCATTTCTTTTCCTCCCCATTTCTTTTCATCTTCTTCATCTTCACCTTCCCTCCATCTTCACCCCAAGGTATCATCTCAAAAACTCCATCAAAACCCTAAACCCTTTTCATTAAAGTTGATCCCCTCTTCACCCTTTACACATTGGACCAAGAAAAGTGGGATTTTGATAACATTGGCAAACTAGGGTTTTTCATGAGTTGCATCCATGAGGTATATCTTCTTCCATTTAGTATAGTTTTTAGTTCTTTGTATTCTAGTTAGTTAGAAATGGGTTTAAGATGTGGATTTGTGAACTTGGAAAATTCTAGAGAGGGGTTTGAGTGTTGTGTGGATTGGGGGATGCCAAGTGGCTGTTATAAGACCCTAGAGACCAATTCTTGACCTGGAACAGTGACCAAACCCAAAAACACGAACTTTAGATTCATCGATATCGGCAAATTGTGAAAATTATGAGGTTGTTTAGAGATCTGCTAACACTCGGAGACCTGGAAAATTATTTTGCGAACACAGTGACCCATGCAGGCACCCAGGAAGCTAACCCCAAGACCCGAGACCTAACCCCTTAGTTGAGGCCGCAGATTTATTCTTCCTCGCCGCAATTTGCTACCAGGGTGGGGTGGAACCCCTTCGTGTTTGGTCCATGTCTTGTTCTCCAGTAAACTTGATCCTGTATATGTGCAACTTTGGCTAGTTTGACCTGAGTCAAAATCTGGGGGCACATTAGTGTGATTTTGGATATGTTTTCCGCATTTTGAGATGCTCATTTTTGATATTTGGATTCGTATTTGGTTGTTGGATGTCTGTACATCAACAACAAGGGTTGTTTGGTTGATTTTGTACGCGTAAGCTATAGGTTTTAATCTATGAGCAATGCGCGTGCCGTATTGGATTTTAGAACTTGATTTTAATAGCGTTGCGATATATGTTGTTATTGTAGGTACCTTCACATGGATTCCGAGGCGACGGAGCGTATCGTCATCGACTTCGGCAAGCGAATATCAAGGTGAATGGATCTATATCCACGGGGGAAGTCGGGTGGATGGCGTATAGCACCCCCGCAAATTTTGATGGAAACCGACTTATACATATAGAATATGGTTAAGGAAACCTTATATAGAAAACTATAAATAGAGCTAAAGGATAGTTAGAAGTGATATGATACGACTAATATGCGATGACGGAATTTGAGGATGATGTTTGACGATATTTCCGTTTAGGGTACTATAAGACTAGATAGCCGACGTAAATGTGTCATCCGAACCATACCTATTTCCAAACTGAAGAATCGTATGCATCTTTTAAACAGATACCTTGAGGGAAGTTACGGATTTGCAAATGATATCTTTTCCTTAAAAACACCATAGCCCCGACTTTCAAAACTACGATTCGCATCCTTTAAAAACTGATTGTATGGTTCGGGTGTGTATGTGAGATTTAAATGCGATGAAAAGAGAATACGATTTGGCATATTATATGATGATATGTTGGTATACAGATGCGAATTGACTGAGATGATTGGTACCTTTACCGGTCCCCTGATATGAGTTTGTTTAGGATGTGACCTGAGTCGTAGGTATATAGATATATAAATGTTGTGAATCATGTGTGATATGTCGTACGAGAAGTTAGGTCCGTACCCTCTCGTCTTATAGGTTGATAGGATCCCTGATAGTGTAATGCCACCGTACGATAATTTTCCGTGCGTGATCAGTTTGACTTGATGATTGATCCTTACCCTTGACTAGAGGTTGCCGTCCGATAGATTATACTGTACGCGATGTTGTTAGGCTGGATGATGATTGATAGATTCACCGACTCGGTCATATTAGATACGTGTACCTGTCAACATTTGCATGTGATTTACCTTATGCTACATCCATGTTATTCACATTGCATTACTTATACCTGTACTAGTACACTTGCACCATTATCGATGATGTGTATGTTACACGTATATAGATTTGCCGGCTCACACATTCCATCATCGATAATTGCCATGTCACTACACAGTAGGATTGCTGCATCATGATATGACTCCTCGCATAGTTTACTTGCTATAGTTACATATGCACATTCTATGATGTTGCATTTGACTTGGAGAATTTGGGAACCGTGAGGTATATTTTAAAACTGGATTCATTTAAAACGAGCGGTTTTCCCTCGACATGTTCACATCACTGTTTCATGTTGCATGATATATGGATATACTTACATTTCTGATATATGTCGCATACATCATGCTTTACGATATTACGCATTGAGATATGCTGTTTTCATTAGATTTCTGGATTTGAGAACTCTGGCTATTTCAAAAGAAAGCATGTACTGTTTTAAAAACCCAGTTTCTCTTGATATGATATTTCGGTACGTCCACCATGCGTTTTCTCGGTTCTGAGACGTGTGACATGTGAAACCCGATTCGAGGAGCTGGATGAAGCCGATTGTGGGTACATGGTGGACCCGGTATGGTACCCCGGGGAAAGAAAGGGTTGCTATGCAGTAGACGGTGAGCCTGGCAGAGGGGATACTACCTACCGGTGATAGTATTTGGGCTCGGCGGATATCCGGAGGATACCGACCGGAGTCGAGAGATGATATGGGCCGATCCGGACTGACGGAGCCCGTGGGCCGATCCGGACTGACGGAGCCCGAGAGATATGAGGATTTGCGTGTCGATGCTGGACACGGGTTTCATAATGTTTCGAGTGTCGATGCTGGAAACTCAGGTTCCATGATTTTGAGGTGTCGCGAGGGACACATGTTGATTTATATCCTCATATTTTCATGCATATGCTTTTATGATATTTACATGCATGATGTTGTTGTGTCAGTGGTTGACACGTGGACGAGATCTACATGCATACATATATTGATTATATGGGTGGACGAGATCCACATTTATACATGCATTGATTATACTGTTGGATGTTATCCACATGCTTATAGGCATTGACTACCTTGTTGGCACATATACAGACCCGGTCACCATAAATATCATAGTATTACCTTTATGATATAGTTGACCTAGGAGTCGTTGTTTATTCGATTTCTACTTGTAGATGTTTTTCTACTCACGAGTTTGCAACTCACCCCTGTAGTGCCACAGTTCTTGCAGGTTGACAGCATGGATCCGTAGCGGCATCGCTGACACCTAGCTTCATTTAGGGTGTTTTTCATTGGTAGGTGGGGCATTTGTATTGTACCCACTCTTATATTTATATTTCATATTGTATCTAGTCAACTCCATCAATAAAAAATAGTATTTGTATAAGTAATGAGATTTAGTGAGATTTGTGGTTGCGAGACTTAGAGCGAGGGTATTTCTTTTACTTATAGTTTTGATGCCTTGCTTATTTCTTTACCTTTTATGGTGAACTTCGCCGTTGGGCGTTGTATACATTCTTCTACTGTTTTGCGTAGTTGTGATCCGCCGGTTGGCGAAGAGCTAGCACCCGTTTGGGGATGCCATTATTCTTGTTGTGTATTTGTGGTTTTGGATCAAAATATACAAAGGAGGTGTTGCCAAAAATTTTAAAAGACGAAACATGTTTTCAAACTAGTAAATTTTACTTGCAGCATTCATGTTCCTTTTCTATGCATTAAGAAAACTTGATTTCATTATATCTTTATTTCAAAACATCACCTCCTTTAATTTTTTAAAAAAAGGTTTAGATTTCTGGGTTTCAGGTTACTTGAATTACGTTACGCCTTTAGACGTTGCGTGATTTAAGTGCTGGTCACGAGCTAATATTTCGGGTCGTGAAATTCTCGTCTATTCGATAAGTCGAGAGGAACACGCCGAGCACCTACGAATTGTATTGCAGGTTTTGCGGGAGGAGAAGTGTTCCCTGATAAAATATCAGGAAATTCCCCATTGGGGGATCACGTGCTCACACATGAACAAGGGTCACGTGCTGACACGTGATAGTTTCCTGGGACTCTGTTATAACAGAATTAAATTCTAATCAAGCAGGCAATTAGTGGATTCACGTGCCACCACGTGATGAGCCTTTAAAACCCACCAAAAGGGATTAAAAGATGTAATAAGACACTAAGGAAAAACCCCAATAGGGCATCACGTGTTGACACGTGACCAAGGGTCACGTGCAGACACGTGATGATTCCTTAGCTTTGATTAAAAGGCAGAATTAAATTCTGAATAAAATGTTTAATCAAGAGGGTCATGTGCCTATACGTGACAAGTTCCTAAACTCTTTAATTGATAGAATTAAATTCTATTTCAATGATCAAACATTGGGATCACGTGCAAAAAGTGATGGGCTTTTAATCTTTCTGAACTAATAGAATTAAATTCTAATTAAGTGGGAATCCAGAACCTTAAGTGGAAAAAGATATCTCTAAATCTTTCCAAACAAGAAAATGGTGCTCTGTATAGTGGAGCACTGTTGGATTAAAAATCCAACGGTGATTAAAAATCACCAATTTATGGAAAGATTTTATATAAGGAATGATTTCCGTAAAATTCACCAAGAATAACAGACATAATATATTTTAGATTAAAAATCCAACGGTGAATAAAATTCACTGAGTGATCTAAAAGATCACTTTAGTTATAAAAACAAACAAAATCTTTCAATGAAAGATTCACTAAACAAATTGATTCTTTTCTTTCTCCTATAAATAGGAGCCAAGAGCTAAAGAGAAGGGATCTGGGAATTTTGATTTTCTGGAGAAAAAACAACAACAGAGAGAAAAGATAGGAGAATTTAATTCTAAAGAGAGAAAAGAAATTCTTTTCAGAGAAAAGAAATCCTAGGTGAGAAAGGGGAAAGAGATCTAAGCTCCATAAAATTAAAGAGAATTTAATTCTCAAATCGAAGAGTTTTACTCTTCTGAAAAAGAACTTAGTTCTTCCTTTGGTTGAAGATCTGCAGAAGCAGATCTCCCCATAAGTTGAGAATTTAATTCTCATCGAGGAGATTCTGCACTGCAGATCCAAGACCTAGAGGGAGAATCTGAGTTTAAGGAATTTAATTCCCCCAAATTCATAGGAATTTAATTCCTCCAAATAAAACTAGGATTTAACCCTATATGAGAATTTAATTCTTCCAAATTCACAGGAATTTAATTCCTCCCAAACAGAACTAGGGTTTAACCCTATATGAGAATTTAATTCTCCCAAAATTCACAGGAATTTAATTCTTCCCAAACAGAACTAGGGTTTAACCCTATATGAGAATTTAATTCTCCCAAATTCACAGGAATTTAATTCCTCCAAAACAGAACTAGGGTTTAACCCTATATGAGAATTTAATTCTTCCACATAGATAGGAATTTAATTCCTCTAAAACAGAATTAGGGTTTAACCCTACAGAGAATTTAATTCTTAAAACATGAGACTTAATGCTCTCCATGAACGTAAAGAACTTGGTCATGTGGTAACACGTGACCCCCTATTCTCAATGAACAGAAAAGAGAGAACAAAACTAGGTCACATGTTCCCACGTGACCCTTAAACAGACTCCCCAAAATGAGAAGAAAAAAAGCTTGGAGGCAATGCCTCACGTGTTCACACGTGACCCTCATAAATAAAGGGAACAAAGCCAAAGGCAGAACCATTTTTGGGCCCCCTCACATGTCCCCACGTGACCCCTAATAAACACTTTAACAAGTAATACATAAACGCCCATCATGTGCCAACACGTGATGGCCTGAAGACTAAAAGTGTTTAACACTTATTTCAATATTCTGATAATAAAATAAATGAGGTCTGGCCCCATCTTCAGGCGTCTCACGTGACCCCACGTGACCCTTTCCTTTCTAGTGTTTAACACTAATTTAAGCATTTTGTCTCCAGTGTTTAACACTGTTTTAATTACATCACGTGAGGGCACGTGACCGCCTGATGTCCTCTAGTGTTTAACACTATTTTTAAAACCAGCTTAGCCCAAATTGGCTAAGTTTTCCAGAGGTAAATCTCCCCTTCAAATGGTCCTTAAAATCCAGAGCTATAATGTTTAGTGCTCAGCCAAAGACAAAATGTTATCAGAGCCCTCAAATTCTTGTTTAGCATTGCTAAATAATGAGGGGCTGAACCCAGACAAATGATCAACATGCCAACAAAGGGCCAACATTTCAAACTTAATTGGACTTAGCCCAAATTGGCCATAAGTCCTCAATTCAGATTTAACTGAGCCAATGTGCTCATAATTTAATTAATTGATCTTAGTTCCAAATTAGACTACAGATCTCCCAATCAACTTCGGTTTAAGGGTACATCTCTGAACTCCTCTGATATTTGTCGTTGTAATCCTTCAACGTCTTCAGAGAGGTGACGGGTCCCGACAACCATACATTTCATAAACTATGACGTCTTTAAACTGGACTGTGGGGTTTTTAAACTCATGGACTATGATGTCCTTAACCTCGGACTGTGGGGTCCCTTTAAACCCACGGACTATGATGTCCTTAACCTTGGACCGAGATATCCTTAAACTAACATTGGACCGCAAAGTCCCTAAACTAAACAACAGAGCCCGAATGCTCTCTTTCGGATCTAAATGATCCTATTAAGTTGATCTTAGCCTAAAAATTAGACTAATGTATCCTTAACAAACGTTTAAGTTGATCTTAGTCTCAATTGAGACTAACGTATCCTTAAACCCAACCCCCAAACCCAAATCTATGAAAATACGGATTTGGACTAATCTACGCCCTACGGGTGATGACATAAATTGTCTCCGTATACAATCCACGGGCAACCAAAAACAAAACAAGCACACACGACACGAAGTGACCATTTGGAGAAGGAGAAAGTGGTTACCGCGATGCAGTAGCGTAATTAACTGCAGGGGCTTGCGCCTGCAGGGAAGAGCATCCCCACAATCAAAACCCCCTCAAATGAGGGGGAATCTGACGAAGTCTGCTACATCGGCCGCATCCGTTTAAACCTCCGATAAACGGTGTCATAAATCAATTTGGCATCTTCGGAGATGTGGACGGATAACACCAATGAGCATCTGCCCCCAAATTCAGGCAAGACGGACCTGCGTGGTCGCGTCCCTGTGTTTCGGAGGAAAAACGATTCTGGCATGCCCGGTGGGACCTTTTTGTCTTTCCACTCCACACTTCGTGTGTCGTGTTCGCGAACGAATCGTGGTTTGATATGGTTGCCCTTGGGTTCGAGGTACTAAGATTTGGTGTCTTTCTCCGTTCAGAAAACGAAAGATCAATGGCTTCTACCTGCACAAAATGCTCCAGCTACAACTGCAACTCCCGTTCCACCTCATCAGGAGGTGTAACTTACGGGCCCCTGGAGGCCTCCCTGTTCACGATGCCGGTGGACCAAGTAACTCAGGCCACCACTGGGCTGTTCTTTGGGGCTATGATCTCACCCATGAGCTTCAATGCCCCGATGCTGCCATAAGAAGCCCCAAAGAAGTCGGTCTTTGATCGACTTAACATTATCGCAGCCCCTCTTAACGGGTCACCCAACTCCACTGCCTCAGTTTTTAGCAGACTGGGCCAAAACGCTAACAAGCCCGTGATACCTGAAGCAGCCATCCCTAAGCGGATAGCCATCCCGGTTCAAGCGGACGAAATCATCTCAGAGGCTTCTTCTGACAAGAAGTCAGTCTTCACAAGGTTGGCCATTCCGGCTCCTACTCCAGGCGAAGTCCCCAAAGCTGCTTCCCCTACCCAGAGGTCTGTCTTTGACAGATTGGACGTTGCTTCTCAACGGGCATCGGTCTTTAAGAGGCTGACGCCGGCGACAACCCTTCGCCAACACGTGGAGCATGACGAAGTCACCCCTACAGCTGAGACAATCTCATCCGTACGACATGCTCGACGTCGCCACTATCGCTGAGTAAGGAAGGCTGGAGGCAGCTCCCCTTCTGGACTAACTCCGCCAGCTCCGATGGTGGAAATCAATGCTGCTGTTCCAACTGGGAACAACTTTGAACCGCTTAGGAGGGTTCGCAAGAACTCTCCGACTGTCGTACTGAAGAGATCTCCTCCACCTATGGAGATTACTACAGAAAATAAGATGGAGCAGCCCCCTCAGCGGTTGTCCTCCAAAATTTATAAAGTCTGGCGACAGGTCCAGGAATCGGTGATTAATCAGGGCTACTCTCGCCGGCCAAAGAAGCTCAAAGCTCAGCAAGAAAAGAGCCATCTCGTAGTACCACAGAAGACGTCATCCGTCTGGGTGCTCGCTGCAACGGCCCTCTCGATTTCGACTGCTCACAAGTGAAGGAGGCCAGAGAAAGCCCTCATGAATGCGGCAAACCGCAAGGACGTCGAATCTAAACGCCCCAAGTCCGGCGGCTTGGTAATACATACCGTTTATATGGCTTCCGGAAAAGAAGAAAGCCGTGCTTCCACGGGTCATCGACCGCTTACCCGATCGATAACGAAGGCTCAGGAACAACAACAACAAAAACTTCAGGAGATGCTGACTGCAATGGACGCACTCACTGGGCCAAAAGAAAATCCAGAGACCTCAGAGCAGCGTCGGGAGCAAGAAACTGATGCTGAATTCCTCCGAAGAATGCTCGAGAGGAAAGAAAAAGAGGCCGCGGAGCAGGCAGCCAATATAAAACGAATGGCTTTTTTGTTCTAAGACATGGCCGGGATGATGTTACAACCGGAACCTCCGGCCGAAGACCCCCCGATTATCATTAAAGACGACAGAGGGGAGACATCGAACCCTCCTCAGGCCCTTTCAGCAGCCAAGGAGGAGACTATCTCCAAGGCCGCCCTGGATGATTACATTGCTCAGCAAATACGAGCCCACCAGGCAAACGAAGCGGTTGGACAGGTCGTTAAGACTGGACGAATCAATCCAAGCTGGTATGACCAAATAAGGTACCCGCCGGGATATACGATCCCCAAATTCCACGTATATAAAGGGACGGGGAATCCACATCAGTATGTCGCTCAATTCAGAGCCTTGTGCGGCAACACCGGGGGTGAAGATAAACTTCTGCTCTGCAAGTTTGTTGGTAGCCTGTCGGAGATGGATTTCGAGTGGTATTCTGAACTTCCAAACGACCCTGTCAAGACATTTGCGGAGATGGAACTGCTGTTTACGCAGAGATTTACGAGCGCTAGCGAGCGTACCCCAATTACCGCATTAATTAACGCCTGGGTGAAGCCAGTCGAAACTTAGGTACAATACGCAATACGGTGGCGAAATTTATGGTCAAAATGTGAGCAGTGCATCGAGAAAGCGCCGGCAGTGGGCATGTTCGTGGGCACTCTGGACCCTCAGGCAACTATTTCCCAATTCATGATGTTCTTCAAGCCGACCGCGTTCCAGGCCATGATTGACAAACTGGCCCAAATGGACCAGATGGGTCATAGACCGTCTCCTTCAAAGCCGGAGCCACGGAATGAAAAGGACAAAGGGAAAGCGACCTTCATCACGAATACTCAACAGCAGTCCAGTGGCCCAAACTAACTGATCGTCTAGACGAGAGGCGGCAATTCTATAATGAGAAGATTAAGCGCCCTTATTCATTCCCCTGGGATAAAACGAGGAGATTATTTGAGCTGGCGGTGCGCAACAGACTCATCAATTTGCCGATTCCAAAATGACCATTACAACCTGGTGAGGCTAATAGTCCCAATTATTGCCCCTACCATCAAACAGTAAGCCATCCAATTGAAGATTGCTTCGTCTTTAATGGATGGAACGAAGACCAATACCAACAGGGCAAGTTTGCGCTATCCGAGAATTAGAAGGTGAACCCACCACAGCCACACGCTCCCAAGAAGACAGACACACCGGGGGCATCATGCTCTTTCATATAAGAAGCTCCATGGGAGGTCACTCTTTCAGCCAAAACTAAAAGAATGCTGAAGGATCTCCAAACATGCCCGGCGATCAGGTGGAAGAATCTGCTGGAACCCGAGATTATCAAGGGAATGCTGAAACCGCGCCCAACTCCAAAAATTGGTGGTGATAGTCAAAGTGCTCACACCCAGCCGTCAAAATCTTCGAAGAAGAAGAAGAAATCCAAAAAGCCTGTGAATCCTGGTGATAGGAGCACGGACCTGCAAAAGCTGATTGACGCTCTGGAAGAGTATAACCAGAAGGCGCGGACTCCAGTCACACTCCAAGAATTTTTCAGTCATGTCCTTGAGGACGGAGACGATGGAGAAGACTCGTCGGATGAATCTGAAGATCGCGTAGCAAGTTGCCATGTGATCTCTCACTCGTCAATCAATTATGAAGAAGCGCCTTACACAGAGAAACTGGGGGCTGGTCCTGAGCCGGAACTTTTAGGGCCATCAGACGAAATGATTGATGCATTCCTGGACGAAGTTCTTCTTAAAAGCAAAGCTGCTCGAGAGCGTGAGATGTCCATATTCGAAAAAGCCAAACGCCGGCGATCGGACGAAAGGGTTGAAACACTCCTGTCAGATCAAAGTGCATCCATCGAAAATAAAAGCAGGTTCAAGATGAGGAAGAGATTCGCTAAAGCCATATCGATGGGAATGAAGCTGCCACCCTCCGAAGGGAACGCTCTTGGTGAAGCGGAAACACATCCTAGCTACTGCTTATATCATCGAAAGATTGCGCACCCCACCGAAGAGTGCAACGCTTTTAAAATATGGTGGTAGGGGTATGTTGCTCACCGACAACATTTCAAGCGGATGAAACGCAAAACTCGTCGGGAATAAAGAAATATGACCGAGAAGCATAAAAGAACTACCAGCAACCGTCGCATGGTCAACGCTGGGGGATCGCAAGTTCTCACCTTCGGGAGCGAGTCTGACGAAGAAATGACTCTTTCCCCTCTCTTCAAAGAAGTCGGGAAAAGAGGAAGAACCGAAGAACTGCGAGAACATTCAGCTGAGCAATCGCACGCTGCCTGAAAATAATCTAGGGCCCTCAAACAGTGGGTCAAATAAAAAAGATAAGGGGAAAGAAAAGGCCCCTAAGGATATCATCCTTGATGACCAAGCCCTCGAAGTGCTGACAGCCAAAGACGCGCCAAAGATAAGTAAGGTGGACTACAACGTTCTGGCACACTTGAGAAAGCTACCTTCGCAACTAAGCATTCTCGACGCCCTTCTGCTATCCAAATAGGCGAGAGATTCATTGATTAAGGCACTACAAGAGCTAGAACAATTCCAAGCTTTTCTCGCCGAAGAAAAGATGAAGGACGAGCTGGAAGAAGTGCACACAGCAGATATCTCTTTCGGAAATGAAGATCTCCTCCTTGGGACATGCGAGCATAACCGTCCCTTTTTTGTCTCCGGATAATGTCATGACATTAAGATAGGCAAAATCCTGGTTGACAATGGGTCCTCCGTCAATCTCCTCAACGTGAGAGTGTTGAAGGAAATCTGCACGAGTGTTCAGCACCTCGCTCGTGATAAAATCACCGTCTCCGGATTTGACTCCCAGTCATCACGTATGCTTGGGTCTGTAATATTGACACTACGCTTTAGGCTTCTTGTCATGGACATTAAGTTTCATGTCATTGACGCCAAGACATGCTACAATGCTTTGCTCGGCAGGCCTTAGTTACATGAGTACAACATTATCCCTTCTACACAACATCAGTGTATGAAGTATTTCAAGGATGGTCTCGAGTATACCGTACTGAACCCATTCTCCGTGAACGAAGTCCAAAAATACGAAGATGCAAAATACTTCTTACCAGATTTTGAGGACACGGAAAGATGTCACAAACCGAAGAACAAAGCAATCACCACTATTCCGGTCTTTGGGAGTGATACCGAGGAGGAAGAAGAGATAGTTTATTCGGGGCCGTCCCAACGCAACAACCCGGGACCGTCCACCCTTATGTTGATCTTCGGCAGCGACTCGGAAGATGAGGTCAATGCTATATTTTCCGCTCGGCCATCAATACAAGCCTTTGCTGATGATAATCGGAGTTTGAAAATTACCATGGTTCCACAAGAACTTTACAAAAATCTCGACGCACTTGAAACTTATAGTGTGAAGGAACTGCAAACATTCTACGTCCCTCCCAGGCGAAGAGATGAAAAGACGATCCTATTTGAAGGGTTCCTAGGCACTCTCAAGAGGTCTCACAAGGCATCAACCATGCCAATTTAAAATTTTATAAGTGCCGAGAAACTCTAATACGGATCGTTAACTAGAATTTTAGGCGAAACATTAAACTAGTTAACGACTTATCTAAAAGTGAGAAGCTACAACCTTTGTAGATCCGGTTCTCCACTTCCTTAGCTCCACGTAGACGTCCTCTCGCTGTCCGTCTCGAATCCCGGACTCAAGCATCGGCTTCATCGGAGAAATGGATGGGCAAGGTCGTCGGCTTCGTGCCGAAGATGATCTACGTCGAGGCTTCACAAGATCAAGCTCCAACTTCACCAAGTTGTGAAACTTGTGAAGAAAACACCCTATACTACTTGGCAAGAGGTAGAGGATGAAGAAATAGGAGGTGGGTTCACTTTAGAATTGGATTTCTCACTTGTTTACTCAAGATGCCATTAATGGTGGCTAGTTTTCTTTCTTGATGATGAAGAAGAAGAAGATGAAGATGATTATGATAAGTTATTAAAATGAAAAAGAAAATGAATACTTATCATAATGTAAACCATGGTTAGGTGTAGAGAATTGACTAAGGTTAGATGAATGGTTAGGGTTAAGCATGAAGACAAAATGGTCACTTTGGTCAAAGCTTCATGAAGCTTCAACAAGCTTCAAGAATGAAAGCAACCATTTTGTTTTCTTTTGCCATTTCTTTTTAATCCAAATAAAAAGATAAAAGAATAAATAAAAACCCTAACCATTTACTTAACCAAGGTTTAATTCTTTACACTTAACCAAATGAGCAAGTATCATCAAACATGATACAAACATGTGCACAAAAGTATATCACATATATAACTTGCACATCAAGTGAGAAAATCCATTTAAAGTGAACCAATACTAGTTAATGCAAAGTAATATATCAAATATATAATTATAGATTAAATCATTAAATCAACATTTGATTCAATGATCCGGTCATGTCGCACATAACCGACTAGTATCCAATGTATCGATTTATCGAATCAATGATTCGATAAGTAGGTCATATCGCATACAACCAATCGAAACATTCATCGCGAGAATGAAATGCGGTATCACATACACGCATTATTCTCGGTCCCGCACATATCTCATATGCGCTCCTATTTCATTTCGCTTGAGCCAGGAAACCTCTGTGTAGGACTCTAAAGATTCGTCAATACGCCGGTAGCAGATGATGATCATATCAAGCACCCACAAGCCGCAAGCGGTCTGCTAAACGTAACGGCCACCCGGGTATTAAGCGATCAGAAGATCGACGAGCTAGCCCGCTCACACTCCTGTGAATCCAACCAGTAACACTTACCGTACAGTCCGGTCTGTTCGTCTGATATGTCGCATATCAAGTCTAGGGGTGGTAAACGTCAGACCCCAATAACCGATAAGTCGTGCAGATGTGAGGCTCATAACGGGTCGAGAAACTACTGGTAACACTTACCAGCAAATCTCTGATCAGCCCTGGCCAGGGACTTCCCTGTTACGGCCAATTGAGCACAGCGCAACATGAACCCCCAATACCGGGAGAGACGAAACCCCTCCTATCGCTCATTACCTCTATATGACTCGGGACTATGCCCAAAGACCACCGTTTTGCACGCCCTCATGGACGTGGTAAGGTGGAGATCAAAGCACAGTGGGAATCACACAAGGCTCTATGATGATCTCGGGTCTACAGACTAACCTGCACAAGTGTCACCTGAGAACTGCCATCTGACGTGAGGTATAATACCATCTGGGAGTTCTCGGCGAGTCCGTCCAGTGTACCCAGTCTCCACTGAGCACCCGTACACCATCTCTGATGTCAAACACCAATGGATATGGGATCATCCATCGCCCATCTCATGGGTCGAGAAGCGTATACGCTAGTCTACACTGGTATATCGATGCCCCGTCTCGATACACCCACGACTAGGGACTTTGAAGGATGTACTTATGGACTACCATGTCCCCACTAGTATGATCTGCATCATAGTCCAGGCAGTCAAGTACACATCCTAAGGGCTTTACCAACATGTAACTATAAGACAGTATAAAGAGACTAGTATACATGTTAAGATAAAGAGAAACCAGATAGCATACTATCATATCGAGCAAGAAAGTCATCTCTATATATGTCCAAGCATCCAATATAATATACATCATCTGTGCAATACTGGCCTCTAGGGCATACATACAACTAACACTATTCTACCAATCCACGAAAACCAAAGTGGAGAAAGAAGTTTGGCATGGTGCGGATTCTACACTTGACAGGCTCCAGCCCATCCGTCTGCCTAGATATTACACAGAAGGCTTGAGAAGGCTGTTGAGGCACCAAGGTGTACCCTTCAAACATACCGCTCGACAAGCTCGGTTCTACAACAGGATTTGGGACGTCCCAGGAACTCAGCGAAAGTTGCCCAACGGGAAAATGGAAACGGTCGGGCTTGGATATGTCCAATCAAAGAAACGGGAATGAGTCCGTGGTAGCTACGTCATACATGACTTTGATGAAGAAGGAGACGCCCTGTTAAAAGACGCTGATCCTGAACCAAAATGAGATCCTGCCATCAAAATGCCGAGTCTGTCGTTTGAAGAATGGATGGACAAGCTAACAAGGGAAGTGGGTCAAAAGATCAGGGATGACCATAACCGTGAAATGGCCATTTACGAGAAAGCCAGGACGCAGCGCCTCCTTCAGTAGGCCGCGGAGAATGGCAATGCTCTTCCTTATCAACCCGTCATATAAAAGGCCCAACGCAGAGGCAAAAATAAATTAAAGAGTGGGAAAGGCATTCAACAGCAGCCAAGCAGGTCTAAGAAGCCATGCGAGCAAGAGTCAAGCAGCCGGGATCCGTCCCTTATAAAGAAGTTGGGTCGGGAATATTCTTTTCTCCAAGACAAGACAAGGAAGATATTCGATCTCATCATAAAGCATCAGATGATGACACTCCCGGAGTCCAAACACCCTGAGCAAGAGAACGAGATCTCCCACCCAGACTATTGCTCCTATCACCAAACAATAGGACATCTTCTCGAAGACTGCTTCACCTTCAAGAACTGGGTCGAAGACCAATATCAACAAGGCAGGTTCGCTCTATCCAGCAGCTGGAGGGTAAGCCCGCCACAGAAGCATGAACCGATAGCGACGCGTATAGCGAGAGTAGAACCAGATCAACATCGATCTTGGAAACAATCTTGTACCTGTCACGCGATAACGCTGTCAAAAGAAGAGCCCGAGAATATGGATGACCTCCCCTGGTGTTTCAAAAATGATGATGGCGAGGTGATCTCAGAGTTTCCAACGGCGCCGAAAGAGCTGGAAGATGGGATACGTACTATTGCAGATAACTTCAAGAAAATTTATTTGGGGACGGCAAATGACCCCCGGCCGACGTTCGTCAGTGACCTGTTGTCTGAAGAAAGGGTGGCTACGCTAAAAGACGTGCTCATGCAGCAAAAAGATTGCTTTGCATGGAACTATTCCGAGATGCCAGGACTAGATCCAGAGATTGCTGTAAACAAATTGGCGATATCTTCGGACGTCAAGCCGATCAAACAAGCACCGAGAAGAATGCGGCTCGAGCTTGAGATGAGCATCAATGCCGAGGTCAAGAAGCTGATCGACTACGGCTTCATCCAAGAGGTTCAATACCCTGACTGGATCGCCAATATCGTCCCAGTGATGAAGAAAAATGGGACGGTGCGCATATGTGTGGACTTTCGGGATCTCAATAAAGCCTGCCCGAAGGACGACTTCCCAGTACCAGTCACTGTGCTGATGATAGATAATACATCCACTCACGAAGTTTTCTCCTTCATGGATGGCTCATCAGGATACAATACGATAAAGATGCATCTCGAAGACCAGAAGCATACCGCTTTCCGAACCCCTTTGGGCATATTCTGCTACAAGGTGATGCCTTTCGGTCTAAAGAACGCTGGTGCCACCTATCAGAGGGCTATGACGAAGATTTTCGACGACCTCATACATGAAATCGTTGAATGCTATATCAACGACCTCATGGTTAAAAGCAAATCATACGAGGAACATTTAGAGCATCTGAAGATTGTATTTTAGCACCTTCGGAAATACAACTTGAAGATGAACCCTCTCAAATGCGCGTTCGGAGTTTCCTCGGGCAAATTCCTAGGATTCATCGTATGACATCGAGGCATCGAGATAGACCCGTCGAAGATCAAGGCGATTATGGAAATTCCCCCGCCAAGAACTCTCAAACAGCTACGGTCTCTCCAAGGAAAGCTCGCGTATATCCAGCGATTTATAGCCAATCTCTCTGGCAAGTGCCACCCCTACAGTCACTTAATGAAGAAGGGAACCCCATTCGTCTAGGATCGTAAATGCCAATGCGCACTGGACGAAATCAAGCAATATCTGCAGAATCCTCCTGTACTGGCCACTCCCGTTAAAGGAAAACCTCTCGTCCTGTACACAACAGCCCTTGAAGGTTCTTTAGGCGCGCAGTGGGCATAAGAAAACGACCAAGGCAAAGAGAGAGCCATTTATTATCTGAGTCGAGTTCTCCTGGGGCCAGAAAGCAATTACACTGCCATTGAAAAACACTGCCTGGCGTTGAACTTCGCGATAACGAAGCTCAAACTCTATGCGTTGGCACATGAGGTCCGTCTTATATCAAAGGTAGATCCTCTCAAATATTTGATGTCAAAAGCCATATTAACGGGATGGCTCGCTAAATAGGCTCTGCTCTTGATGGAGTTATCGATAACTTATCGCCCCCTCAAGGCAGTAAAAGGCCAGGCCTTCGCCGACTTCCTCGCTGAGTATCCGATACCCGCCGGCTCTCCCTTGAACCGCTAATTGCCAGACGAACACGCGTTTGACACGATCAAACGGGAGAGAAGAGAGAATGACACCCGGTGTGAACTCTATTTTGACAGAGCATCTTCCATGAAGAAGCGCAAACAAAGCACCCCTATAATCAAATCAGGGGTAGGCCTCATCTTCATGACTCCACAAGAAGGGATAATGCGCTTTGCCTTCTCCTTAACAGAACCGAGAATGAACAATGAAGCCGAATATGAAGCTTTGATAGCAGGTCTCGAGATCGCTATCGGCATGGGAATTGAAAACCTCCTCATATACGGAGACTCCCAACTGGTCGTTAGTCAAGTAAACGGCGACTATCAAACATGCAAGCCAGAGTTGGCAAAGTATGGTGAGAAAGTACAGCAACTGCCGACTCAAATTCCTTCCTATACCTTGGAAAGCATACCGCGTGCGGAAAATAGCAAGGCGGATGCGTTAGCCAAGTTTGCTAAAGAATTGGCCGACGAGAATCTCGATGACGTAAGGATCATTGTGCAGAGCTGTCGGGTTCTTGCACTGGCAGAAATATCCCCAGAATCACCCGAAGAAAAAAGAGAGACCGAGCAAATGGCTCTACAAATAAAAGACCAGGAAAAGGCTAAAGATTGGAGGAAGTCTTTATAGACTACTTCAGATCCCGTCGAACACCTGAAGATGGGTCCTCAAAACATCAGCTCATGAAACGAGCTCTTTCTTTTGTATTCATCAATGATACTTTGTATAAGAGATCGTTTGACTCTTTGTGGCTAAGATGCCTGGGACCTGAAGAGGTAAAGAGAGTCGTCCAAGAAACTCATGATGGACTCTGCGGTTCTCACCAAGCTGGCTCGAAGATGAAGCTGAAGATCAAAAGGATGGGCTACTATTGGCCCACGATGATCCAGGACTGCCTCGAATACGCGAAGTAATGCCACTCGTGCCAGATTCACGGGGACTTTATCCATCAGCATCCAAATCCACTACATCCAACGGTGGCTAGCTGGCCGTTCGAAATGTGGGAAACTGACATAATCAGCCCCATTGAACCAGCATCGTCCAGAGGACATTGATTCATTTTTGCGACAACTGATTACTTCTCCAAATGGGCATAAGCGGTACCGCTGAGGGAAGTGAAGACGGAGAATATCCTCCATTTCTTCAAGACGCACGTCATTTATCGGGTTGGAACTCCGCGACGGATTATCTCCGATAACGGGCCGGCCTACAGAAGCCACAAGATTAGTCGCTTCGCACAATAGCATAACATAGACCGGAGATACTCTTTAGTCTATAATCCTCGAGCTAATGGTCTAGCTGAGGCTTTCAACAAGACCTTGACAAAGATCGTGAAAAAGGCGGTGTCTCGAAATAAGAAGGACTGGCACGAAAGACTGCATGAAGCTCTCTGGGCATATCGAACTATGTTCAAAACTGCCACGAACATGAAGCCGTACACATTGGTATTTGGCGCAGAAGCGGTACTCCTTCTCGAGATAGAGTTACCCTCTCTACAAGTGGCGGTTCACTATGAGCTAACAAAAATGCTCACCTTCGGCTTGAAGAGCTCGACGCCCTTGATGAAACCCGGCTCATGGCGCAACAAAATCTGGAGGCGTATAAAGAAAAGATGACACGCTCATATGAAAGATTGACTAGGCCTAGAACATTTCGCCAAGGTGAACTCGTGCTAGTGGTCAAGAGACCCATGATCCCTAATCATGCCAAACAGGGGAAATTCGAGCCGAACTATGAAGGCCTGTATAATTATAGACAAAGTCTACCAGGGTGGAGCTTACCTACTCATGGACATGCATGGTGAAAGACCTTTCAGGCCAATAAACGGTCGCTTCCTAAAGAAATACTATGCCTGAAGAGTCACGGCTTAGGTCAACGATAGATGACGACGACTATGTCCGCTCGCTATCTTCCTGAGCCCAAACTCTATAAGTAGTAGCCGGCTATCGGACCGAAACATCCTTAAACTAACAATGGACCACTATGTTCTAAAACTGGCTGTTGACCGAGACTTCGATAAACTACTGTGGACTGCAGCATCCCAAGGCTGACACAAAAAAAAATAATAAAATAAAAAAAATAAAAAAAATAAAATGGTATGTCCATAAGCAAATGGGCACGGATGAAAACCCAAAAGGGCTCCGTGAGTAAAAACAGCAGGGTTACCGGCGAGTTTGTGAAAACCCAAAAGGGCGCAATCTCGTTAAAAGACACTTGCAAGGTCCTCTCGACCCCGTGAGGAGAAACCACCTGCGTGAGATCCTTACGACTCATAAGGGAGCAACACACTTAGGGATCATCACGATTCCTAAGGAGAAATTACACTTACGAGATCCTCACGACTCGTTTGGAGAACCCTCGTATAAGACCCTCACGGCTCATACGATTCAAAAGCCTTAAGCTATAAGGATCTGAACCTATTCTTAAGCAGTCATACACCCTGATTTTTCCCTACAAGCGGTTCAATGCTGACCCTTGTATACAATCTACGGGCGCGAATAAACATTTCGCAAACAAAGTCCCATCCGTGACTACGGATATGTTTAGACAGTGAATAGCCCTTATAAGTCCTCTCGACTTATAAGGAGAAAACACTCTTGTAAGATCCTTACGACTTACGAGAAGCCATACACTTTGGAATCCTCACGATTCTTAAGGAGAAAGCGCACTTACGAGATCCTCACGGCTCGTAGGGAGAAATACCTTTATGAGACCCTTACGGCTCGTAAAGTCAAAAGCCTTAGTCGATAGGATCTTAACCCTGTTTGCTAAGCCACCTTTGTTCGACATCGACATAGGCAAATGATGATTCTGTTAGTTATGTATATGCCCTAGAGGCCATTGTTGTACATATGATGTATATTATGATGGATGCTTGGATATATACAGAGAGGACTTTCTTGCTCGTCATGATAGTATGCTATTTGGTTTCACTTTATCCTAACATGTTGACTTGTACAGGTTTACTGTCTTTCTCTCACATGTTGATAAAGCCCTTAGGATCTGTACTCGACTACTGGGACTATGTTGAGATCATACTAGTGTGGCCATAGTAGTCGATGAGTACATCCTATAACTGTTCCTAGTCGAGGGTGTATCGAGACAGGGCATCGATACACCAGAGAAGACTAGCGTATATGCATCTTGACCCATATGATGGGCGATGGATGATCCCATATCCATCGGTGTTTGACATCAAGGATGGTGTACGGGTGCTTAGTGGAGACTGGGTACACTGGACGGACTCTCCGAGAACTCCCAGATGGTGATATACCACACGTCAGATGGCAGTTCTCCGGTGACACTGGTACAACGTAGTCTGTAGACCCGAGATCGTCATAGAGTCTTGTGTGATTCCCACAGTGCTTTGATTTTCACCTTACCACATCCAAGAGGGCGTACAAAACGGTGGCTTTTGGGTAATGTCCCGAATCATATGGAGGCAATGAGCAATAGGAGGGGATTCGTCTCTCCCGGTATTGGGAGTTGATGTTGTGCTGTGTTCGATTGGCTATAACTGGAAGTCCCTTGCCAGGGATGATATAGAGATATACTGGTAAGTGTTACCAGTAGTTTCTCGACCTGTTATGAGCCTCACATCGACACGACTTATCGGTTACTGGGGTCTGACGTATACCACCCCTAGACTTGATATTCGACATATCAGACGAACAGACCGGACTGTACGGGAGTGTTACTGATTGGATTCACAGGAGAACGGACAGGTTAGCTTGTTGATTTTCTGATCGCTCAATACCTGGGTGGCTGTTACGTTTAGCTGACCGCTTGCAGCTTGTGGATGTTTGATATGATCATCACTTGCTACCGGCATATCGACGATTCCTTAGAGTCCTACACAGAGGTTTCTTGGCTCAGGCAAAACGGAGTAGAGTCACATATGTGATATGTGCAGGACCGAGGATAATGCCATATGTGATACCGTATTATATTCTCGCGATATTTAGATATGAACCGGGTCATAGGATCAAGTGTTGATTCGATGAATCGGTACATGAGATATTAGTCGGTTATATTCGATATAGCCGGATCGTCGGATCAAGTGTTGATTCGATGATTTATTGTATAATGATATATATGATATATTGTATTACATTATCTGATATTGGCTCGCTTTATTATTTCATTTTCTCACCGGATTAATACATTGATATATATGCGATATATGTTAAATGTATTATTTTCTTTTGTTGCAAATATATAATATATATGTGATATATATTATTGTGACATGATATGATTTATTATGAAACATGTTTAGGGATGATAAAAAGAGATTAGGGTTTGATTAGGGTTAGCTCCTTCTTGTTCATTCTAGAAGGATTTCCTTTTGTCTTGGTTAAGATATTATGGTTGATACTTATCCATGACTCATTCTTAACCTAACCAAACCCTAGCTCTAGTTTATTCTCTATATAGGTTAAGCCTCTCATCCTTGACCATGGTTCCATAATAAAACATATATTCTTATCTACTATTCATCACAAAAGGAATTATCTCATTATTCTTCATCTTCTTCTCTCTTGAGTTTTTGAAAGAGCTCATAAGTGATTTCTTTTGTGATGAGTTCTTGTGAGAAAATGATATAAAAAGAAAGCATAAATACTACTCCATCATCCTCATCTAATCTAGCCCATTAGATTAGCGTGTTCACCTCAATAGAGTGAGAGAGCTTGAGCTATTACAACTTCGACGTAGATCATCGGAGAAAAGGAATACGACAAGCTATCATGGATCGTTCGAGTTGTGGAACCTCTCTTGAGTCCGGGAGATCGTGGATCGCGGCGAAGGGACTTCTACTCGGAGCTTGTGAAGCGAAGGAGAGGACTACAAACGTTGTAATCCCTCACACTTAGTATTAAAAATGTTATCTTGCATGTTAAACCCTAATAATCTAGCAAAAGATCCCGGTTTTGGGTTGTTCGGCACGTCTAAAATTTTATTCGGGCATGTTTGATACCTTATGAACCCTCATAAGAGTACCTAGGAACCCTATAGTGGTATCAGAGCCTAACTAGAGCATTAGGAGACGTGTATACGAAGTTAAAACTCCGATCGAACCCGATACGACGAAAATGAACCCCTCTCTGGATATTTTTCAAAAATCCGATTTTTTCTGAATTAAAAATACCATAAAAAATCAGCAGGTAAATTCAAGAATTATGGTGAAAAACGATGACGTCATCCCTACAGAGCGCCGTGGAACCGCTGCCGTACCTTGCTTGGGCCGCGGATCCGCGGCACTACTGTTTGATTGGACAGTTATTTTTTCACAGTAATTCCTTTTACTGCTTTTATACTTTCAGGGTATTTTTTATTCTGACTCAAGTGTTGATTATTCTGGGGTTTATTTTGTAATCGTAGATTCGATCGGAATATTTAAATTCGTTATTATTTCCGGATATTTAGAAACTGTTAAAATGTTCGAACGGATATCATTAACTCACTTTTTTCCCGGAACGAAAAACTTTCATGTATTGAATTTTTATCGGGTTTAAATCTTTCGGAAAAATATGCAAGTAACACGGTGGACCCTCTAGAAGACAATAAACCTTAACTCGATTATGTGACCATCTTGAACTGCCTCTAAACCTTAGGGTTTGGGGCAGTACGGCGTGCCACATGTGAGGCGTTGGTTTAACCCTTCTACGGCTGGATCACTGGTACTATGACATATTCTGGGATTATTTGAACTCCGCTCAAGTGTTGAGCTATTTAGGAAATTTTGGGTATTTGATTATCTGTTCGAAAAGTTTAATACTGTCTATTTATCTGGAATGTGATACAATATGTGGAATTCATAGAGTTAGGCATGAAATGTGAAGTATGTGATATTTCGGATTTACGATGTCTAAAGTGATTGTGGATTCCAAATATTGTAGTTTTACAATTTTTTTTCTGTGACCGTAAGTGTAGTATGTAGTTGTATTGCCGGTTTTCGTTGCTATACGTCAATGACGATCGGTGTATGCATACTTACTTACGTTGATGATATGTGATATTATGTGTTGCTGTGATATGTTATATTAGATCGTCGTATTTTGAATAGCCGGGGGTTTTATGTGAGCTGAGGGTTTTTATTTTCATTCATGTAAAATTCATTTGTATGTAATATTCTTTTATTTGGGGAACTTCCGGGATGAGGTTGATGTCACCATTGTATATTATTTACTTTTCCGCATCAGGTAGCCCAAGGAGGGGAGCACAAGTAACCGGGTTCTAGGGTCCAGTGGGAGGCCATCTCGAGGAGTCGAGACCGGGTCTCCTAACCCTAGAATTGGCAGTGTTACTTGCCGCTCTCGTAGGGGTCTTGGGATGTGGGTTTGGCTATTCATCGCGACCGTGGAATCTGTGTTTTATACCGGCTCGTATTGAAAACACGGACGTCCTAGTATATCCAATATTTCATATATGTTCTTCTGCTGCAATGTTCTGTGATGAGATCATATTACTGCCTGAGACGAATGCTTATACTATATATATATATATATATATATATATATATATGCTGATATATAAATATTACAGCTTTCGTTTCTTCTGTGATGCTTAGGAAGCATAAGCTGATGGGATTTTATTAATGAGATTAATAAAAAGAAAAGAAACCTAAAAGATGTTGTAGAATCAAAACTTTATAAAAAGGGTAGCTACAGTTTTGCTTTGCATAGCGGTATATATGATATACCCTTCACCTTATTCGATGAGGAAAGAGCCGAGATCCCTGTACCGGGAGTGACCTCTTTAGCAAAACTGGCAGATGCTACAACTCTCGGTTTGTCTTTTGATTGCTTTTAGAGTTTTGCTTTGAATAGCATTATATATGATATACCCTGCACCTTATTCGATGGGGAAAGAGCCGAGATCCCTTCACCGGGAGTGACCTCTTTAGCAAAACTGATGAAAGCCTAAAAAACACTCCATTTCAAAATTTCACATAATTCTACGACGATATCAAGTTCATTACGCTCATGGTTTTCTGAAAAACCTGCGTAGCCCTCTGTCATTTTAGATAAGTACTACTTAGTATTCGTGCTGCGGTAGTTTGGCCTCCGTCAAGGCGTAGTGTACGGTAGCTAACTAGTGCTTATCTGCTAGCATATGATGCGATTGGATTAGGGTATTCGTACGGCGTAGTTTGGCCTCCGTCAAGGGTCGTACGGGTGGGTTTAATTCAATCAAGAAATGACAGGTTGAACTTGACTAGCGCCCTATGGGTTGTTTGGCCTCCGTCAAGGTCATGGGACGCTAGGGGAAAAAGCATTATCGGGAATTTCAAGTGTTGAAATTTGCAATGAGATTGCATACCTCCTATAAGATAGTTGGATCCCGATACCCACTGCGAGTAAGAGTTACTCCTGGGAGTGTTTTACACAGGACAACTAGCCGATCAAGTAGGTGTCTAGAAAAGTGTTAACGGGGTTACGCCTCTGGGAAAACGAGGTCTACTTTAATTAGGTCCGTGCGAAAGCACGGGGAACCTCCCTCAAGTACCAACACTGATCTGGCTGAAAGATTGACGAAATTGTAGGGTGTAATTAATCCCGGCTAATCTTACCTTTTTGGGTTTGAAGGCAGATTTGATAAAAACAGTGAGAGACATCTTGATTAGATAAGATAATAACGAATCTAATCTTGCAAGAGCATACGCTAAAGTGTTTTCTTCTCTCTCTCTCTAGGTAGCGACCATGTCAGGCCATAATCAAGATAATAATATGGATGTATTGACTGAACCCGCTGATTATACTGAGCAGGGGAACGTTGGACCCGTTCTTTCTTATAAGAGTTATAAGACTGAACAGGGAATAGGAGAATATCTGGATTCTCAAGCCGCCCAAAAGAACATGCATGTTGATGCATCTTCTTCAGGTGTGTTAGTTATTGAGAACTGTTTCTCAGTTCACCCTACGTCCTGGGTATTAGATACCGGATCAGGATCCCCTATATGTAAATTGTTACATGGGCTGCGGAAAGGTAGAGAACTGGGAAAAGGTGATCATTCCGTTCAAGTAAGGAATGGGGCAAATGTTGCAGCCAAAGCAGTTGGCGAATATCACATAGTATTACCAAGTGGTAATACACTGATTCTGAATGAGTGCTATTATATACCGAACATGATGTGCAACATTATATCAGTTTCTTTATTGAGTAAAGAAGGATATAATTTTGTAGTACAGGATAATGTTATGAACATATTCCTAGATAAAAAGTTGATTGCATCAGGATCGTTACATAATGGCATATTCATTCTAAATCAAAATACAGTCCTCAATATACAAAACACACACAAGAGGAAGAGTTCAGAAATGAACGAATCCTTCTTGTGGCATTGTAGACTTGGTTATATCAATGCGACACGATTGGCTAAGTTACATAAAGATGGATATTTGAATCCGTTCGAATTATCATCTTATGATACTTGCCATTCATGTCTCAAAGGAAAAATGACTAAAGCTCCGTTTAGTGGACACGGAGAAAGAGTTACGGAACTCTTAGGACTGGTACATAGTGATGTATGCGGTCCCATGTCTATGCATGCCAGGAACGGTTCTTCCTACTTCATTACATTCACTGACGATCTCTCAAGATTCGGATATGTATTCCTGATGAAACACAAGTCTGAAGTTTTTGAGAAATTCAGAGAATATAAGCACGAAGTAAGGAATCAAATGGGCAAAAATATTAAGATTCTTCGATCTGATCGAGAAGGTGAATACTTAAGCAATGAGTTCCTAGATTATCTAAAAGAGAATGGGATTCTCTCTCAGCTTACTCCTCCTTATACACCACAACACAACGGTGTATCGGAACGAAGAAATCGCACTCTATTAGATATGGTGCGATCTATGATGAGCACTGCTGAGTTACCTATTTCCTTCTGGGGATATACACTGGAGACAGCTGCATACCTATTGAATAGAGTTCCAACCAAATCAGTGCCTACCACTCCATATGAGATATGGAATGGTAAGAGACCATGTCTTAATTTTATTCAGATATGGGGTTGTCCGGCCTATGTTAAAACACAAAATCCGGACAGGCTCGAGGCAAGGTCTGTCCTATGTAAGTTTATCGGATATCCCAAACATTCGCGAGGGTATATCTTCTACCACTCCGAGGAACAAACGGTGTTTGTTTCTCTACATGCCACGTTCTTAGAAAAAGGTTTTCTTATGAAACAGATTAGTGGCATTGAGGTAGAACTGGAAGAAGTTCCAGCAGAACAAACTACAACAGATGATTTGGTAGAACTAGAGGATTCAGTAGTACCTGACGAACCCCAGCCTCTCCGCCGATCTAGCAGGGTTTCTCATCCGCCTGAGAGATACTACGGTTTTCTCATTGATGGTGGAAGCGAGGATTGCATCATGGAAGATGATGACCCAACTAGTTTTGAGCAGGCCATCACGAGTGGTGACTCTGTGAAATGGCTGGATGCAATGCGATCTGAGATGCAATCCATGTACACCAATAAAGTATGGACTTTGGAAAATGCTCCTGAAGGGGTAAAACCCATTGGGAGCAAGTAGATTTTTAAGAAGAAATTTGGTGTAAATGGAAAAGTTGAGACTTTCAAAGCTAGACTTGTAGCAAAGGGTTTTCGTCAATGACCAGGTGTGGATTATGACGAAACTTTTTCTCCAGTGGCTATGCTTAAGTCCATCCGGATCTTACTTGCCATTGCTGCATAACATGACTACGAAATCTGGCAAATGGATGTTAAGACCGCCTTTCTAGACAGTGATTTAGAAGAGTGCGTGTACATGACTCAGCCAGAGGGCTTCATAGATAGTGGGAGCAGCGGAAAGGTGTGCAAGCTGCTTAAATCCATTTATGGGTTAAAGCAAGCATCGCGGAGTTGGAACATCTGTTTCGATGTTGTAGTCAAAGAGTTTGACTTCATCAAAAATATAGATGAACCTTGTATTTATAAGAAGGTGGAAGAGAGTAAGGTTGTCTTCCTCGTATTGTACGTGGATGACATACTCTTGATAGGAAATGATATTCCTATGCTGCAATCAGTCAAGCTCTTCTTATCATAAAGATTCTTAATGAAAGATCTAGGTGATGCCTCCTGCATATTGGGAATCATGATCTATAGAGATAGATCTAAACGGATATTGGGATTGTCCCAATCCAGGTACGTTGACACCATACTAAAGAGGTTTAGTATGGAAGAATCCAAGCGTGGGAACCAACCCACGATCTCTGGACTTACTCTCTCCAAAGAGATGTCTCCCAAGACTGATTTGGAGAGAGCTCGCATGCGAGGGATACAATATGCTTCGGCAGTAGGCTCTATCATGTATGCGATGCTATGTACCAGACCCGATGTAGCATACTCACTAAGTGTAGTGAGTCGGTATCAAGCAGATCCTGGAGAGAGACACTGGACAGCTGTGAAGAACATTCTCAAGTACTTGCGAAGGACTAGAGATATGTTCTTGGTATATGGTAACGGAGAACTCCGGGTGGAGTCCTTTACCGATTCCAGCTTCCAAAGTGATAAGGACGACTCTAAGTCGCACTCGGGATTTGTCTTTACCCTCAATGGAGGGGCGGTATGTTGGAAGAGTTCCAAACAGGATACCGTTGCAGACTCGACGATGGAGGCTGAATACATCGCAGCCAACGATGCTGCCAAAGAGGCTGTCTGGATTAAGAAGTTCATTAGTGAACTTGGTGTGGTTCCATCCATTGAGCATCCAATACCTTTGTATTGCGATAACAATGGAGTTGTGGCTTTGGCCAAGGAACCTAGGTCCCATCAGAAGTCTAGACATATTCTGAGGCGGTATCACCTGACCAGGGAGATAGTTGATCGCCGGGAGATCAAGGTCAGGAGAGTAGATACGAAGGACAACACCGCGGATCCACTCACGAAGGCCATTCCCCAGATACAGTTTGAGAGATTATTCGGGATGCTAGGTATGAGATACCACAGCAGCTGGCCTTAGTGCAAGTGGGAGATTGTTAGTTATGTATATGCCCTAGAGTCCATTGTTGTACATATGATGTATATTATGATGGATGCTTAGATATATACAGAGAGAACTTTCTTACTCGTCATGATAGTATGCTATTTGGTTTCACCTTATCTTAACATGTTGACTTGTACTGGTTTACTGTCTTTCTCTCACATGTTGATAAAGCCCTTAGGATTTGTACTCGACTACTGGGACTATGATGAGATCATACTGGGGGCCATGGTAGTCGATGAGTACATCCTATAACTGTTCCTAGTCGAGGGTGTATCGAGACAGGGCATCGATACACCAGAGTAGACTAGCGTATACGCATCTTGACCCATATGATGGGCGATGGATGATCCTATATCCATCGGTGTTTGACATCAAGGATGGTGTACGGGTACTCAGTGGAGACTTGGTACATTGGACGGACTCTCCGAGAACTCCCAGATGGTGATATACCACACGTCAGATGGCAGTTCTCCGGTGACACTGGTACATCGTAGTCTGTAGACCCGAGATCGTCATAGAGTCTTGTGTGATTCCCACTGTGCTTTGATTTACACCTTACCACGTCCAAGAGGGCGTACAAAATGGTGGCTTTTGGGTACAGTCCCGAATCATATGGAGGCAATGAGCAATAGGAAGGGATTCGTCTCTCCCGGTATAGGGAGTTGATGTTGTGCTGTGTTCGATTGGCTATAACTGGAATTCCCTAGCCAAGGCTGATATAGAGATATACTGGTAGGTGTTACCTGTAGTTTCTCGACCTGTTATGAGCCTCACATCGACACGACTTATCGGTTACTGGGGTCTGACGTATACCACCCCTAGACTTGATATGCGACATATCAGACGAATAGACCGGACTTTACGGGAGTGTTACTGATTGGATTCACAGGAGAACGGACAGGTTAGCTTGTTGATCTTCTGATCGCTCAATACCTGGGTGGCTGTTACGTTTAGCTGACCGCTTGCAGCTTGTGGGTGTTTGATATGATCATCACCTGCTACCGGCGTATTGACGATTCTTTAGAGTCCTACACAGAGCTTTCTTGGCTCAGGCAAAACAGAGTATAGGCATATATGTGATATGTGCAGGACCGAGGATAATGCCATATGTGATACCGTATTATATTCTCGCGATATTTAGATATGAACCGGGTCATCGGATCAAGTGTTGATTCGATGAATCAGTACATGAGATATTAGTCGGTTATATTCGATATAGCCGGATCGTCGGATCAAGTGTTGATTCGATGATTTATTGTATAGTGATATATATGATATATTGTATTACATTATCTGATATTGGCTCGCTTTATTATTTTATTTTCTCACCGGATTAATACATTGATATATATGCGATATATGTTAAATGTATTATTTTCTTTTGTTGCAAATATATAATATATATGTGATATATATTATTGTGACATGATATGATTTATTATGAAACATGTTTAGGGATGATAAAAAGAGATTAGGGTTTGATTAGGGTTAGCTCCTTCTTATTCATTTTAGAAGGATTTCCTTTTGTCTTGGTTAAGATATTATGGTTGATGCTTATCCATGACTCATTCTTAACCTAACCAAACCCTAGCTCTAGTTTATTCTCTACATAGGTTAACCCTCTCATCCTTGACCATGGTTCCATAATAAAACATATATTCTTATCTACTATTCATCACAAAAGGAATTATCTCATTATTCTTCATCTTCTTCTCTCTTGAGTTTTTGAAAGAGATCACAAGTGATTTCTTTTGTGATGAGTTCTTGTGAGAAAATGATATAAAAAGAAAGCATAAATACTACTCCATCATCCTCATCTAATCTAGCCCATTTGATTAGGGTGTTCACCTCATTAGAGCGAGAGAGCTTGAGCTATTACAACTTCGACGTAGATCATCGGAGAAAAGGAATACGACAAGCTATCATGGATCGTTCGAGTTGTGGAGCCTCTCTTGAGTCCGGGAGATCGTGGATCACGGTGAAGTGACTTCTACTCGGATCTTGTGAAGCGAAGGAGCGGACTACAAAGGTTGTAATCCCTCACACTTAGTATTAAAGATGTTATTTTGCATGTTTAACCCTAATAATCTTGCAAAGATCCCGGCTTTGGGTTGTTCGGCACGTCTAAAATTTTATTCGGGCATGTTTGATGCCTTATGAACCCTCACAAGAGTGCCTAGGAACCCTACAGATTCGTTCCTGGAAATATCCCAGTTGTAGCGGTGTTGATGCCGAAATCGGTGTCCAATCCCAAACTCGCAGCGAAAAGCCAGCGAATTACAAATGCGTACGAAATAGCCGAAATGATGGGGCAACTTGCAAATCAGCAAGTAAAAATGTATGCATGCAAAATAGCCGAAATGATTGGGCAGATCGCAATAAAAAGCAGCGAGTAAATAAAACAAATAGCCGAAATGATTGGGCACCGCGAAAAATAGCCGAAATGATTGGGCAATCGCGACCTTTGCGATATAAAAGCTGAAATGATAGAGCATCGCGAAAAGAAATAAAAAACAATTTTGAAATAAATGAAATTTATGCCCTACAGGTGATATCACATCAATCCCTGTATACAATCTAGGGGCGCAAACAAAGAAGGAATCACACCTTCTCTCCTCAGGCTCCATCAGAAGAAGAAGCCAAATCTCAATGGTTCACAGACAGCCTGGAGATCATCTCAATATCCGTCTCATTTCAACAGACACGACATCAACAAATCGGAGCTGCGGAAAAATCCCCAGTTCCATCACTCGACGATGCACAAACTACCGAGAGTCAACCTTTCCTGGTCACGTGGAACACGGCCTATGTCAATCCTAACCCCGTGGGAAACGTCCAGAGCGGAGCCTGTTCCTTGCAGAACACGGCAATGTCAATCAGACCCCGTGGGAAGCATCCAGAGCAAATTCTTGGATACGTGGAACACGGCCTATTTCAATCCTGACCCCATGGAAAACGTCCAGAGCGGAGCCTGGTCCTCGCAAAACACGGCTATATAAATCAGACCCCGTGGGAAGCATCCAAAGCAAATTCCTGGTCACGTAGAACACGGCCTATGTCAATCCTGACCCTGTGGGAAACGTCCAGAGTGGATCCTGGTCCTCGCAGAACACGGCCGATGTCAATCAGACCCCATGGGAAGTATCCAGAGCAAATTCCTGGTCACGTGGAGCACGGCCTATGTCAATCCTGATCCCGTGGGAAGCATCCAGAGCGGAGCCTGGTTCTCGCAGAACACAGCTATGTCAATCAGACCCCGTGGGAAGCATCCAGAGCAAATTCCTAGTCTCGTGGAACACGGCCTATATCAATCCTGACCCCGTAGGAAACATCCAGAGCGGAGACTGGTCCTCGTCGAACACGGCTATGTCAATCAGACCCCGTGGGAATCATCCAGAGCAAATTCCTGGTCACGTAGAACACGGCCTATGTCAATCCTGACCCCGTGGGAAACGTCCAGAGCGGAGCCTGGTCTTCGCAGAACATGGCTATGTCAATCAGACCCCGTGGGAAGCATCCATAGCAAATTCCTGGTTACGTGGAACGCGGCCTATGTCAATTCTGACCCCGTGGGAAACGTCCAGAGCGGATCCTGGTCCTCACAGAATACGGCCTATGTCAGTCAGACCCCGTGGGAAGCATCCAGAGCAAATTCCTGGTCATGTGGAACACGGCCTATGTCAATCTTGACCCTGTGGAAAAACGTCCAGAGCAGAGCCTGGTCCTCGCAGAACACGGCTATGTCGATCAGACCCCGTGGGAAGCATCCAGAGCAAAATTCCTGGTTACGTGGGACACGGCTTATGTCAATCCTGACCCCGTGAGAAACGTCCAGAGCGAATCCTGGTCCTCGCAGAACACGGCTATGTCAATCCTGACTCCATGGGAAGCATCCAGAGCGGAGCCTTGTCCTCGCAGAACACGGCCTATGTCAATCCTGACCCCGTGGGAAGCATCCAGAGCAAATCCTGGTCCAATAGAACACGGCTAAAGTCAATCTTGACCCCGTGGGAAATGGCCAGAGCAACCCCTGACCCCATGAAATGCAGATAATATCAACCTCATCCATCACTTACGGGTCCTCTCGACTCGTAAGGGAGAAAACTCTTTTGGGAGATCCTTACGACTCTCAGAAGAAAACGCACTTAGGAATCATCACGATTCCTAAAGGGAAATTACACCTATGGGATCCTCTCGACCTGTAGGGAGAAAATTCTTTATGAGACCCTCACGACTCATAAAGTTGAAAAGTCTTAGGAGGCAGATCTTAACCCTGAATCCTAAGCCATCGCTGTCCTACGGAGAAATCAAAATAGATTATCCACAAAATGCATTTACTAAAAGGGACACATCATCATGAAGCAAAATATGTCTTTTATTCATGAATCAAAATGAATACAAAGTACAATTTATGAAAGAATAAAAGAAAATATACTCTCATTCAGGAGTATGTACCAAAGAAGAATAAAAAATATATATACAATTCTTCAAGCCGGCGGACGATTCAGTAGATTTGCCAGTTCACCCCTTTTCCGCTGGGCCTCGGCCTCATGATTTATTATTCTCAAAAGACGGGCCTCCGCTTGAGCTTGTTGGGCCTGGTATGAGGCAAGCCAGCTTTCAAGCTCTTTTTCAGTAACCTTATTGGCTTCGACCATTTCACGAATAAAAACGGCGGCCTTATCAATGTCTACCACCTCCTTGATAGCCTCTTGAAGCACCCGCAAAAGTTCATATGCCCTAGTGGTCTTAGCTGTAAGATTGGCTTGAAGCTCCCGCAGCGCTTTGGAAGCCAGCCCCCTTTCCGAAAACTTGCGGCTGAGCCTCTTCTCGCACGATATCATGTTCGCAGCGCACCGCTCAATCAACCCCCGCAAGCTCGCCTTTGCAGCCTTAACCTCCGAAGGAAGACGTGTACACTCAAGACTATATAAACAAGCCTCCATTCGACGACAATACTCAATCTAAAATATGCACAAATCACCTGATATAGGAGGCAATAAGGAAAGTCTCCGATGTATAGCCCATCAAGCATGCATTTGCAACTATATGAATGTTTAAAAAGAAATGATACCCAAAGCACTGATGTGCATGCAACATAACGATAGTGCTCACAATTAAAGAACAGTCTCATGGAAAAATATAAAGCTCATTTACACAAGCAAGACGCACGTACGAATATCCGACAAACATGAAAATTCAACAGAAAGTATGCAACAACCAATTATAAAAAAGAGTACATTGATTTAAACATACTACGCTACCGGGAAAAGGTCACCAAACAAAGGATCAGTGGCACAAGGGTTAGCAAAACAAAATACAAAATTTTCTAACTCCCTCTCTGTCTTCTCCAGCACATCGAAACGACGATTTTCACGAGGAGTGGCTCCCCACCGATTAGCACAATGTCTATCCGCAAAGGCAGACATAATAGCCCGCCGGGCTCTTATCTGGCCCAGCAGATAGACCGAGCAGTCTTTCACAGCCTGACTAATCAGGCACGTCTCATAAAAACACTCGAGCTTGTCTTCGGCCGCGTCAAGGATCGCCAGGGTCATCTCTGATTGGTGAGGAGTGATCTCAGCGAGCACAGCAAGAAGAATCATCCGGAGCCAAGTGGAGCCCATGGGAAGAAGGGATCCCCTACGGATCAGGAGTTCATACGTCACCGCGTCATATTCGGCATCGGTGAGAAGGGGATCCACTAGTCGCCAGCAAAGCGAGGGATCATCTCCTTAATGGGTACCTCCCATGGTTGTCGACGAGCATGGGGGCGGTTGCAAGCTATAGCACTCAGTTGTTCCCTCAAGATAATCACCCTAAGTGGTAAATGGATTTCTCTGTGAAGAAAGAAAGAAAACTATGGTTTCAGGTTATAAAAGGGAGCACTAAATGCTGCGCACGGAAAATATTGCATGGTGGAACTATTTCCAAAGCCCAGAAAAAGGAAGGGCATTGGAAATTAAAGAGGTGGAACTATTTCTAAGGCTCCCTCTCTGCATTCAAAGCCATACACAGAAAAGATTGCATGGGAAATTAAACAACCCCATCAATAGGGCCCCACGAGCAGAGCACGTGAGCACCAATCTTGATATGCAATGAAAAGTAAAATAGTGTCGCACATGAATAATACGTGAGTGGGTACCGATAGGAGATTGAAATCCCCAACAGTGCCTCACATGCCAAACACGTCAGCATGCAACAAAAATATGACAAAATTTCATAAGGAAAGCATGCTAACACGAAAGGGAAAGGAAAGACTTATCATCCATACTTTAAAAAGTTCATACAAAAATAAGAGAAAATGTTACAATGGTAAGACATCAAATCCGGGACACAGATTGAGAAATTCAAAAGTAAGGCCGTCTAAAATATTTCTGGCCTCTCTGGTCATTCTCGTGTGCTTTCTCTCATGCTCGCAAGCGTCGGGATCTTCGCTGATGTCCTCCACTCTTCGATAGGCAGAGAGTATCGCCGCCTGTTGGAAAGCTTGATTCAGGATATCAACAAGATTGTTTATTCTTTTCTTTGAGATTAGGCCTATCAGATACACTGAGTGTACCTTATCTTTCGCATCATCTAAAGCCTTAAGCGGCATGCCTTCATAGAATAAAGGAAGTGCTTCCCACATCGACCTCATAATGAGTCTCAAAAGAGGGAGCGATGAGAGAGCAGTCGACCGGTGTACTTGTTAAAGTGGCTCATGATCTCAGCACACTGAGCGTAGGTGAACTCCTGGTTCTAGCTGCGTCCCAATGCACGAATGTCTCCGTAAGAAATGATCTCGTCAAGATCATACAAATAGGCAGCCATAGTATCTGAAATAAAGATCGGTGAGAATTTAATGGATAAACCAATCAAGAAGAATGCTTGTCTAAATGAACAGTGGATTTCAATCACATTCCCTAAGGAGAAAACCCACTGCAGAACTCTATGCAAATCATGAAGGGTCTCCCTGAAAGCATTTCTATGTGAATAATTTAGTTCTTTAAGGGAATTAAATTCTTTTTGAAAGGAGGAGTTAAACTCCCAGAATACTTTTTCAGAGCTAAAGCTCTTTGGAATGGAATTGAATTTCAGAGAGAAGACATGTATCACCATCGATCCCTGAAGATCAGAGAAGCCTTAAGAGGTTTATTATTTAAAGATTGGACATTATTTTAACTTGGAAAGATGGGTTCTTGTTAAGGGAAAAAACCATTGGTGTGGATTTAAAATCCAAATTCCTATAAGAAGTTCTTCAGCCGTTCAAGATCATTACCTGGAAAAATGAATCTTTTGTTGACAAAGTTAAACTCTGAAAATTTTCGAAACAGAGAACTAAGCTCTCAGAGAGAGAATTAAATTCTCAAGGCAAGAACAAGCAAGGAAGAAGATGGAAAGTTGAGGCGCTTCTAAAGGGACTTCTGCATTTATAGGATGTGATGGGGGACGGTTCATCTCCCCTATCCCCTAGACAGATCCAACGGTCACAAAGGTGACAGCGTTGCACTCGCGTGCCAACACGTGAGAACAACGCTGTGGGGGAATTTATTCCCTGATAAAATATCAGGAAATTCCCCAATGGGGTATCATATGCTCACACATGACCAAGGGTCATGTGCTGACACGTGATGGTTTTCAGGGACTCTGTTATAACAGAATTAAATTCTAATCAAGCAGGCAATTAGTGGAGTCACGTGCCACCACGTGATGGGCCTTTAAAACCCACCAAAAGGGATTAAAAGATGTATTAAGACACTAAGGAAAACCCCCAATGGGGCATCACGTGCTTACACGTGACCAAGGGTCACGTGCTGACACGTGATGATTCCTTAGCTCTGATTAAAAGGCAGAATTAAATTCTGAATAAAATGTTTAATCAAGAGGGTCACGTGCCAGCACGCGACAAGTTCCTAAACTCTTTAATTGATAGAATTAAATTCTATTTCAATCATCAAACATTGGGATCACGTGCCAACACGTGATGGGCTTTTAATCCTTCTGAACTAATAGAATTAAATTCTAATTAAGTGGGAATCCAGAACCTTAACTGGAAAAAGATCTCTCTATATCTTTCCAAACAAGAAGATGGTGCTCTGTAAAGTGCAGCACCGTTGGATTAAAAATCCAATGGTGATTAAAAATCACCAATTTATGGAACGATTTTATACAAGGAAAGATTTCCCTAAAATTCATCAAGAATAACAGACAGAATATCTTTTGGATTAAAAATCCAACGGTGAATAACATTCACTGAGTGATCTAAAAGATCACGTTAGTTACAAAAACAACCAAAATCTTTCAATGAAAGATTCACTAAACAAATTGATTCATTTCTTTCTCCTATAAATAGGATCCAAGAGCAGAAGAGAAAGGATCTGGGAATTTTGATTTTCTGGAGAAAAAACAACAACAGAGAGAAAAGAGAGGAGAATTTAATTCTCAAGAGAGAAAAGAAGTTCTTTTCAGAGAAAAGAAACCCTAGGTGAGAAAGGGGAAAGAGATCTAAGCTCCATAAAATTAAAGAGAATTTAATTCTCAAATCGAAGAGTTTAACTCTTCTGAATAAGAACTTAGTTCTTCCTTTGGTTGAAGAACTGCAGAAGCAGATCTCCCCATAAGTTGAGAATTTAATTCTTATCGGGGAGATTCTGCCATGCAGATCCAAGACCTAGAGGGAGAATCTGAGTTTAAGGAATTTAATTCCCCCAAATTCATAGGAATTTAATTTCTCCAAATAAAACTAGGGTTTAACCCTATATGAGAATTTAATTTTCCCAAATTCACAGGAATTTAATTCCTCCCAAACAGAAGTAGGGTTTAACCTTATATGAGAATTAAATTCTCCCAAATTCAAAGGAATTTAATTCATCCCAAACAGAACTAGGGTTTAACCCTATATGAGAATTTAATTCTCCTAAATTCACAGGAATTTAATTCTTCTAAAACAAAACTAGGGTTTAACCCTATATGAGAATTTAATTCTTCCACATACATAGGAATTTAATTCCTCTAAAACAGAATTAGGGTTTATCCTTACAAAGAATTTAATTCTTAAAACAAGAGAGTTAAAGCTCTCCATGCACGTAAAGAACTTGGTCACGTGGTAACACGTGACCCTCCATTCTTAATGAACAGAAAAGAGAGAACAAAACTAGGTCACGTGTTCCCATGTGACCCTTAAATAGGCTCCCCAAAATGAGAAGAAAAAAAAGCTTGGAGGCAATGCCTCACGTGCTCACACGTGACCCTCATAAATAATAGGAACAAAGCCAAAGGCAGAACCATTTTTGGGCGCCCTCACATGTCCCCACGTGACCCCTAATAAACACTTTAACAAGTAATACATGAACGCCCATCACGTGCCAACACGTGATGGCCTGAAAACTAAAAGTGTTTAACACTTATTTCAATATTCTGATAATAAAATAAAGGAGGTCTGGCCCCATCTTCAGGCGCCTCACGTGAAGCCACGTGACCCCTTCCTTTCTAATGTTTAACACAATTTTGAGCATTTTGTCTCCAGTGTTTAACACTGTTTTAAATACATCACGTGAGGACACGTGACCGCCATATGTCCTTTAGTGTTTAACACTATTTTTAAAACCAGCTTAGCCCAAATTGGCTAAGTTTTCCAGAGGCAAATCTCCCCTTCAAATGGGCCTTAAAATCCAGAGCTATAATGTTTAATGCTCAGCCAAAGAAAAAATGTTATCAAAGCCCTCAAACTCTTGTTTAGAATTGCTAAATAATGAGGGGCTGAACCCCAGACAAATGATCAACAGGCTAACCAAGGGCCAACATTTCAAACTTAATTGGACTTAGCCTAAATTGGCCATAAGTCCTCAATTCAGATTTAACTGAGCCAATGTACTCATAATCTAATTAATTGATCTTAGTTCCAAATTGGACTACAGATCTCCCAATCAACTTTGGTTCAAGGGTACATCTCTGAACTCCTCTGATATTTGTCGTTGTAATCCTTCAACGTCTTCAGAGAGGTGAAGGGTCCCGACAACCATACATTTCATAGACTATGACGTCTTTAAATTGGACCGTGGGGTCCTTAAACTCATGCACTATGATGTCCTTAACCTCGGACTGTGGGGTCCCTTTAAACCCACGGACTATGATGTCCTTAACCTTGGACCGAGATGTCCTCAAACTAACATTGGACTGCAAAGTCCCTAAACTAAACAACAGAGCCCGAATGCTCTCTTGTTGGATCTAAATGATCCCGTTAAGTTGATCTTAGCCTAAAAATTAGACTAATGTATCCTTAACAAATGTTTAAGTTGATCTTAGTCTCAAATGAGACTAACGTATCCTTAAACCCAACCCCCAAACCCAAATCTAAGAAAATACGGATTTTGACTAATCCACGCCCTACGGGCGACGACATAAATTAGTCTCCGTATACAATCAACGGGCAACCAAAAACAAAACAAACACACACGACACGAAGTGACCATCTAGAGAAGGAGAAAGTGGTTACCGCGATGCGGTAGCATAATTAACTGCAGGGGCTTGCGCCTGCAGGGAAGAGCGTCCCCACAATAAAAAAACCTCTTAAATGAGGGGGAATCTGACGAAGTCTGCTACATCGGCCGCATCCGTTTAAACCTCCGATATACGGTGTCATATATCAACTTGGCATCTTCGGAGAGGTGGACGGATGGCACCAATTACAATCTGCCCCCAAATTCAGGAAAGACGGACCTGCGCGGTCGCATCTCTGTGTTTCGGAGGAGAACAAGAAGCTCTATGATAAGCTAAGCAAGTGCGAATTTTGGTTTGACAAGGTGCAATTTCTAGGGCATGTCGTTTCGAGTGACGACATTTCAGTGGATCTGAAGAAAATCGAATCTATCAAAGACTGGCCTACACCGAAATCAGTTGCTAAGATAAGAAGCTTCTTAGGATTGGCTGGGTATTATCGACGGCTTGTCCAAGATTTCGCCAGAGTAGCGGAACCCTTAACGAAGCTCACATGGAAGGAGGTGCCGTATGTTTGGTCAGAGGAGTGCACCCAGGCGTTCGAACGGTTGAAACGGAAGTTCACCATGGTGTTGGCTATAGCGCTCTCAAGTCAATTATTATAGTTGCAGGCACGCAATTTTGATTATTGAGGGAGGACCTATACAGGTAGAACAGTCTTACTCAAACAGATAGTATGCTATCTGATTTGTCTCTGTCATCATATACATGCATTATGTAGTATTACAGATCACTATTACAAGTTGATAGAGCCCATATGATTCTTTCTTGACTACCAGCATTATGATAGCGATCATATACGTAAGAGCTGGGTGGTCTATAAGTACATCCTTAAGTGTCCCTTGTCGAGGGAGTATCAAGACTGGGCATCGATTCTCGGAGTAGACTAGTGTATACTTATTGATACCTCAACGAGGGGCGGTGGTCGGTCTCACAAGCTATTGGTGTCAGTCAGTTACCTAAGATAGTATACAGGTACTCATTGGGTTTTGAGTATACTGGACGGACTCGTCGGGAACATGCTAGTTGGTATTATACCTACTATTAGATAGCAATTTCTAGGTGACATGTGTACAGGTTAGTCTGTCGACCTGAGATCGTCATTTGTCTCATGTGAGTTCCCACTGTGCTTTGATTATTACCTTACCACGGCCCAAAAGAGTCATGCAAACATATTTTAGTTGGGTACAGTCCCGAGCCACATGGAGGCAGTGAGCAGATCGTCGGGAATTCGTCTCTCCTGGTATTGGGGGTTGATGTCATACGGTGCACGGGTGGCCATCACCAGAAAACCTTGGACAAGGTAGAAGAGAATTACTGATTTGGATCAGTAGTTTCTCAGTGGGTGATGGGCTTCATATCGACACGAAATATCGCGTTATTAGGGGTTTGACTTTATCCACCCTTAGACCTGATATGCGATATTCTTAGATGAACAGACCGGACTGTACGGAGATTGTCACGGACAGGCTCAGTAGGGGTTCGGATGAGTTTGCTCGTCGGCCTTTCTTTCGCTCACCTGGGTAGCCGTTACGTACAGCTAGTGCCGCTGACGTGCTTGTGGTTATACCCACTGCTAGCGTATTGACGAGTCTTTAGAGTCCCACAAAGAGGGTTTCCCTGGTTCTGGCGAAACGATGTAGTAGACGTATTGGATACGTGCAGGGTTCCGATCGATCGATTGTACTATGTACCCGGACTTTCGATCGGACAGTTGATAATACTAGCCGGCTCGGGTTTGAGCCGGATTATTAAATCAGGTATTGATTTACTAATTTATGTATATGTATTTTGATTTGTATATTCTAGTATTATGTTCTTTGTGTTATTTTATCTCTTTGTGTATTCGTATTTCGGTACGAATACATGTATGCATACACAGTAGAATGTAATCCGTATTTATACAGAAAACATTCTACAAGGTGGAAACCTCATTTTGGATTTGACCATTTATTATAAATGGATAATGAGGTGGATAATTGAGAGAGGGGAGTATGGTGAGAACCATGCTTGCATAGTGTTCACAAATGAATTGTTAATTCATTTGTGCAAACTATTCATGCATGGGTTGAATATTAAAATGGAAAAATGGTTTTGATAAAACGTTGCTTCATATGTTTTTCACACTTGATGAAAGTGAAAAAGTTGCATGGTTCATTTTTTGGAGATAGCATTCTCCTCACCATTAGCTTCTCTCCCTCTCTAGATTTCTTGAGCTTTCTCCACCTTCATCTTCAACCTCCTCTCTACCCTCTCATGTGTTGAGAATCAAGAGAGGAGGTGAGGTAGAGATACACTTAGAACACTCTACTACATCCTAGGCATTCTAGACTAGCCATCTAGAATTCTTAGTTGCTTCACTTGATCTTTTATGTGGAGCTAGAGCCATGAGCTACATTCCTCGGGTGGATCATCTTCGACGGAGGAAGACCGGCGGCCAAGCTCGATCCAAAGGACCTTAAGGGGCTAAGGGAAATGGTGGAAGACCGAAGGACATGGTTCGTTCGGTATAACACTCTATCACATCCCCTAACATCAAATCTCAATATCTCGGGCTCTGGCAATCCGGACTGGCCCCGGGCTTCGAGATATTGAGATTTGATGATATGGGCCAGTCCGGATTGCCGGAGCCCGAGATATTGAGACATTGAGATATTGGGATATATGTTTTGTGTCGATACTTGACACGGATTCTCTATTGATTTCATTGATGATACTTCGATTTTTATACAGAAATCTCACTGAGATAAGAAAACAGTTTTCTCATTCAAGATGTATTCTGTTTTCATTCTTAATGAATTCGTACATCATTTATGTGATATGTTGCTACCTGAGGCACTGACACGAGCACTTGGTATTCACTTATGTTAGATGATTGCCCATGCCACTATTAGATGTTTCAGGTTATATTACTGCGGATATTATTGTATGACCTAGGAGGGAGTCATACATGCGATTTCTTCTCGGTGATGTTTTCTACCCACGAGTTGGCAACTCACCCCCGTTGTGCCACAGTTTCTTGCAGGTTTTGCCGTATAGGTTTCCTTGGCGGTTTTGCTGGCACACTACTTCATTCCAGGTGATTGCTTGGGTAGGTGGGTTCACATGTATCGTGACCACCGTTATACTTGTATTTATTTTAGTTGTATCTAGTAAACTCTATCAACCAGACTTCTATTATTTGATAGACTTTGAAAACCAGTTGTATATTCTTTCGACCTTAGAGTCGCGTGCTTGTATTACTATGGTTCTTTTCTAGTTTTCTTGAGAATGTTGGTTTCTTTCTGAGTTTTGATCCTCGCCCTTCGGCATTGTATATTATATTGCTTGCGTGATTTTTTCTGCCAATTGGCGAAGAGCTAGTTCCCGCTTGGGGATGCCTTTATTCACTGCTTATGATTATTCTTGTTTGTAGCCATTTGGGGCCAGTTTTTACAAGGGAAACTCTGCCGAAATTTTTGGGAAAAACTTGATGCTTTTAAAGATGCTTACTATGACTTTCATAGTGATTTTATATGTTAACTTTTAAATAATTATTCCTTCACTCTCTTCTTAAATGGTTTAGATTTCTGGGCATTTGGCTTACTTGAATTATGTGGGGTCCTATAGACTTTACATGATTCAAGTGCCAGTCACATGCCATTTCGGGTCGTAACAACAGTAGTTAGACACATTTAGATTGCTAGTGTTCTCCGCCAAAAGACACGACCGGGACGTTGGGACGTCCAGCCTGAATTTTGGGGGCAGATGCTATTTGGGTTTTATCCGTCCACCTCTCTGAATATTCCAAGTTGATTTATGGCACCGTATATCGGAGGTTTAGACAGATGCGGCCGTGGTAGCAGACTTCGTCAGATTCCCCCTCGTTTACTAGGGTTTTTGATTGTGGGGACGCTCTTCCCTGCAGGCGCAAACCCCTGCAGTTAGTTACGCTACCTCATCGCGGTAACCACTTTCTCTTTCTCTAGATGGTCACTTTGTGTCGTGTGTGTTTGTTTTATTTTTGGTTGCCCGTGGATTGTATACGGAGATTAATTTATGTTGTCGCCCGTAGGGCATGGATTAGTCCAAATCCATATTGTCTTAGATTTGGATTTGGGTGGGTTTAAGGATCGTTAATCATGTTTTAGATTAAGATCAACTCAAACGTTTGTTGAGGATACGTTAGTCTAATTTCAAACTAAGATTTTCTCAACAGGATTTTCTTTAGTTTATAGGGACATCGCGGTCCATTGGGTTTAAGGACATCGTAGTCCGTGGAGTTTAAGGACCTCATAGTCCATAAGGTTTAGAGACATCATAGTCTGTATGGTTTAAGATATCGTAGTCTGGTTCAAAGACATCATAGTCTGTAAGGTTTAAAGACATCATAGTCTATGGGGTTTAAAGACATCATAGTTATAGAGTTTCTGGTTGTCGGGGTCCACTACCTCTCTGAAGACGTTGAAGAATTACAACGACACATATCAGAGGTGTGAAGAGATGTACCCTTGAACTAATATTGGTTGGGAGATCTATAGTCAGGTCTGGGACCGAGACCAATTAAAAGGATTGTGAGCACATGGGCTCGGTTAATCTGAATTAGGGACTTGTGGCAATCTTTGGCTCAGTCCACTCATTTTTGAATAAAATATTGAACATTTGTTTGGAATCATTCCACTTAGATTTGAATAAAATGTTGAACATTTGTTTGGGCTCAGCTCTTTTTTGTTCAACAATGCTGAGCATTGATTTGGGTTCTGACACCCCTTTTCCTTTTTGTCTTTTATTGAGTGTTGAACACATTTTACGGTGCAGAGCGCTTTATGTACAGAGCGCTTTAGGTTTCCTCAGCTCCCACATGCGTGGAGCGCTTGGCGCTGAGCGCCAGACTTGGGGTGCTAAAGCTCTTCTTTTAAAATAGCGCTCACGTGAGGAGCGTGTGAGGCGCTGTGCACTGAGCGCCAGAGTTGGAACGCTAAGGCGCTTCTTTTAAAATAGTGGCGCCCACGTGAGGAGCACGTAGAGCGCTTGGCACTGAGTGCCAGACTTGGAGCGCTAATGCGCTTCTTATAAAATAGCGCCCACGTGAGGAGCACGTGGAGCGCTTGGCGCTGAGCGCCAGACTGGGAGCACTAAAGGGCTTCGTTGGCAGTTTTGATCAATTTTGTGCTCTGAGAATTACGTTCTCGTTTATAAGAGACTTTTTCTCGTAGATCTAAGAACTAAGTTCTTCTTTTATGAGGAGATACTATGGTCTCTTCTGTTTTGTGAAAGACTTTGCCTTGTAGATCTGTGATCTAGGAAAAGAACTGAGTTTTTATGATCTGAGAATTAAACTCTCAAATATGGAGGAGATATTATGATCTCTCTTCTTTTATTTACCTTGAAGAAGGTTCTTCTTCTTAGAGCTTATTCTTCTTCTTTTCTTTTCTGAGAGCTTGAAACTTATGGGGAGGTTCTTCTTTTTTTGTATTGAACTTGAAGTTTATGGGGAGGGGTTCTTCTGTACAAGACTTGAAGTCTTGGGTCCTTTATATAGAGGAGGCTGATTTTTTGAATTAGTTAAGAAAATCTATCATCGAGAGATCTCTGATTGATTTGGGGATGTTTCCCACCATTGGATCTTTTGATCCAAGGGCCTCTGTTTTATAGAAGACATTTTTCTTGTTTTTTAACAAGATTGGGAAAATATTTTTCCATACATAACTTATTCTTTATCTTGGTGATTTTTAATCACCATGGGATCTTTGATCCAACGGTGCTCTGATCTACAGAGCACAATCTTTCTTGTTTGGAAAGATTTGAGGAGTATTTTCTCAACGTAATTTTATTCTGGTAATTTGATGATTTATCATCTTCGTTGGATCTTTGATCCAAGGGTTGAGATTTTTTAGTTCTGGCGCTGGCGCTCTCGTGGTTTGCATGTGAGGCGCTGCCTCAAAGTGTTTTGACTCTTAACGCTGGCGCTCTTGGCGCGAGCGCTCTCATGCTTTGCACGTGAGGCGCTGCCTCAGTATCTTTAGCGCTAGCGCTTTTGGCGCAAGCACTCTCGTGCTTTGCATGTGAAGCACTGCCTCAGAGTCTTTTACTCTTACCACTGGCGTTCTTATCAGGCCCTGCCTCAGAGTCTTTGACTCTTAGCGCTGGCGCTCTTATGAGGCACTGCCTCAGTTCAAATTTCAAATTTTGAATAGAGTTTTGCTCTCTGATTGGGGGAAACAAATTCCCCTCACCGTTGCGCTCACGTGGCTCACACATGAGTGCAGCGGTGGCATCCTTTCCACCGTTGGATCAACTTGGAAGATGGATCGACTACCAGCACCTATAAATAGGGCCTTTGGCCCTTGAGATGACTGCTTGTTCATTTTCCCGTTTTCTTGTTATTGAGAATTTAATTGTCCTTCAGAGCTAAGCTCTCCGCCTTAAGAAATTTCTTAAAGTCAAAACTCTGCCCAAATTTGGTAAGGATTGAACTTAATAACAGAGCTTTGCTCTTCTCAGATCGTAGATCTTAAAATGTTTTAGGGTTCTACCCATTAATAAAGCTGTGCTCGTCTTTAAGTCATAGATCTTCAAGATACAATCTTTTTAGGGTGATTTTAACCCATGATCCGGAACACTGTTCATCTTACATGAAGAACTCTTAGAGTTTGTTCATAGATTTTGAAGATCTTGGAGTTTTTACTCTACAAAAGCTTTGGTTTTTTAGGGTTTTGATAGATGATTCCATCGCCTTTACAGAGCATAGCTCTTAAAATTTTTAGGGAATTTTATTCCTCTCATGATTAGAGTTGACAGATGTCACTCTTGTCTGCAGAGCGTTGCTCTCGAGGGAGTTTAACTCCTTGGCCCGAGGGGCCTCTTATTAAATGAGAATACTTTTAGGATTTCCTATTTAATGAATGACTGTCTCCTCAATGATTAGCTGTCATCTTGATTTGGTGGGTCCCTTTCCACTGCATTCCAGTGTGGTACAAATTTCAAATACCAAGTGTTAGAATTTGGACTGTAGCATTGACAGCTAACCCTTGTTCCTTTTCGTGCAGGTACTATTTCTTTCGACACTTCATTCCCCTTCATTCGTCCGGAGAGCGCATTTGCTGACGCGCCCGTAGACCGGGAAGTTTTCGCACTGATCAAAGATCACGACCCGAAGCAAATGTCTCTTCATTTATGGGGGTCATGGTACAATCAAATCATTCGGGGTCGACGCAGCTTCTCTTGTTCGGTGCCTTTGAAGCCCATTTCGGCGATCCATTACGCCGACTCACCCCCCAGTGAACTATTCCGTAGAGGAGGTCAACTGGACCTCAGAGGGTTACCTTCATCCTTCTATGGCCTCGATACCCGTACAACCGCTGATGGCTTTGGATATTTTGGGACGGCGCATATGTCAAGGCAAGTCGTGCCCTTGGGGACAGCCATACATGATAGGCTTGACTGCTTGCCATCCATCCGGATACTTGCAGTGGGCTCGATACATCTTGTCGGCCAGGAAATCACTGCTCCTGAAGCTCGGGTTGTACCCCGCAGTTTATGCTTCTCTCTTCCAGTATTCCACGCCCCCTGTATGGTGGGTCAAAGCTTTCTTGGAACAATGGAATACTTCGACTCACACTTTCCTTCTATCAGATCGGAAAGTTTCAATCTCTTTGGAGGAGTTCATGGAGATCTCCGGGTTACCCGTCAGGGGAGAACATTACGGGGAGCTACTTCCTCCTGACAAGTACATCTTTGCCACCAAATCAGTGGTGATGGGCTTTACCCCGGAGAATGCCATTCAACATCAATTCCCAAGTCTAATTAAGGTGTTGAAAATTTACGAAAGTCTATTTCTCGAATCCGGAGGGCACGAGGTCAGCTTTGCAGATTCCATCGCTCGCTTTCTCCGTCCGGAAGTCTTATCAAAACAAGCTGCAAAATTCGCTAAGCTAGACGACCCATTTGGTTTTTTCTTGAACAGCCAGCCATCAGCAGAAGCAGATCAAAGGAATTTCTTCATCCTGGATACTCCAGTCGTCCCCTTCGCAGAGTTCGCAGCTTCAGACATTGACGAAGAGGCGTTCTTTTTAGGGTTTCCGGGCCTATGGTTAAGCTGGTTTGTGCTCCCAATGCACCCTTGCCATATGAGGCCATCTGTTTTCTACCCGGCTCACCGAATGGTTGTTGGGATGCGAGTGGCCATCGGGGTTGCTGGGCTGGCTCACTTGTATCATGGCCTCAGCTCAGCGACATACACCACTCAGCCGGGGGTGCAGCCTGTAAATTTTTCGCTGCACTTTTTCACTTCGTGGATCGAGCTGCATGTGCTCAACGCTTTTGGAGTCCACAAGCGATCCTGTTTCTACGGCAGATATAACTTTCCTCGGGTAATGTGGCTAGTTGACGCTTCCGCTTTGGAACCGACTCAGCGTGAGGCTTGAGTTCTGGTTCTTCACCCACGTATGGCCAGGGATGGCATGACCTTCGTCGATAAGGTCTTAACCATCAGTAAGGAATCCACAAAACGGTGCAGCCGCTGCATGACATCTTCAAAGACGGGGCTTCTACCTTGAAAGCTCGGGAGATCCTTCATTTATATTCAATCAGGACGGGCTTTTTAGTGTTTAGGCAGAATGATTCGGCGCTGTTTATAAGATACAACCCTCACCGTTTTGCTCAACGGTCTAGTTAAAATCAAGGTGTCCCACTAGAAGCTTTTTTAGCCGAGCCTGTCTCTATGGAGGAGGGTATCCGCAACGCGCTACACTATTTCATGCGGCTGAACACCGGGTCTAACTTCTTTATCAACGAGCTGAGCTGCATTCCGAGAATCTTGAACGCATATGTCCCATGGTACTCGCATGCGACGAGTGCTGTCATTAGGGAAGAAAGGCAGTTACGGCTTGATCGCAAGGATGCAACCCCTGTGGGTAATCTCGCTGTCCCCTTGAAGGAACGGACCATTGTTTGTCATTCTGTAAGGGATGCTGGTATGGTTGCCATCCCGCACGCCTTCCCTGATAAGCCTCTACCCCAACTCCTATATAAGTGGTAGCGGCATCGTCTCCGGAGTCTGGAGTAGGTACGGAGATCGGGACTCGTTGCCCAAAGTTGCCCGCCAAGTGCAAACTCCTGTCATCAGTTGCCGGTGCTCGCTTACAGAAAAAGAAGAAATCGCTCTTTTCTGCTGATGTTGTACTCGGTCAGGAGCCTAATGCTCCCTATAGTGAAGGCTTGTGCGAGTATGGGACCAATGAGGGTTTATTTATCACCCCCGCAGACGATACTAATCTTCAAGCTACCCTTGTGGCTTCCGAGCGACTGGCTCGCGATGAAGCAGCACTGATCACTATCGCACAGTCAGGTAGATTTCAGTTGTATCTTTCCCCGGTTATTATTTTATTATGCTTTTACTGACGCTTTCTTCTTTAACAGGTATCTCTGCCGAAGAGGTCTCGCGGCTTCCCTCAAAATGTTTGAAGAGGAAGAGATGCTCCGTGCTTCTTTGGGCCTTGGTATACTTCGTCTCATTGTGCCTTCATTCCCTTTTTCTTTATTCGTGGTTTGACCCTCTCTTTTATTTTGCTGCAGGGACTACCTTGACTCGGGTTATTCCAAGCGCGGTACCAATCGCGAGTGGTGACGCAACGGCATCATTAGAGCCGGCCACCGCAGCCATGGCTATCCCTAAGTCACCACAAGGGGTCTCGCTAAAGAAGCCAATGATGGACGTCGTAACGGCGCCGAAGGCAGAGCATGGTTAAAATGATGGTATACCCTTGTCGAAAGTCCTGAGGAGGTCAGCTCTCATGGCCTAGGCCGAATGGAAGCGCAGGAGGCGTGCAGCGAAAGAACGTAATGCCGCCATGGCTGTAGGTGCAGGCTTAAGCACCGCTCCCCCTGTCACTATTTCTTTAGAGGATGCTCCGGCTGCCCTGTCTACCGCCCATAGACTGGTTGCGTGCGTGGCTCAGGAAGAAACCGAAAAGTTGCCCGAAGGTAATGTAATGCTGAGTCTTTTTTATTAGAACTTGATCTTCAAATTCTTAAATACCATATCCTGCAGGGCCAAGTCCTGGTGATGAGATGGCAGGTGAGATGACGGCGACCACAGAGCCCGAAGCCGCTACTCTCTCTCGGGAGTCTAGGACTGCCCAAACTGCTGCTCTTTTCCCTTGCGGCTCCCTGATATCGGCGGGCAACACAAGCGTAATGATATCTCTTGTCGAATTAGGCGAGGAAGCCACGGGCACCGAAACTATTCCATTAAAGGAGAGCGAAGAAGCCGCTGCGCCCGGTAATGCTTCCATCCCAGCTTTGGTTGGTGACCCGTCAGGTAAATCCTGAGTCACTGTTCTTTTTATTTCACAATCTCGCTCAGCTTATTCCGACGATGTTTTGTAGGTGTAGCGAATGCTGAGATCGTGCCATCTGAAGCACCTCCGGTCACCGCCATGACAGTTTTTGTTCCATCGCCTTCTCCTATGTCTTCCGAAATGCTAGAAGGTATAGCTTTGTGATTTATCGATCTCATTGTGGGTATCTTCCCCCTGACAGTATATTGTCACAACTTTGCAGGAGCCCTTTTGATCATCTGTATCAGTTGCTGAACCCGCATTTCTCCTTCCAGTCGGAAGTCACTTCTCCCGCTGGTGTTGGTTAGTATATCCTTCAGCTATTGTTTCTTTCTTTTAAGAATAGATGTGCTGTTACTAAGCCTTCCTTGTATTAATTGCAGTGCCACGGATCGGAGGAGGAGGCGAGAGAATAGCCTCGCCTCCGGTACTCCCAACTCTTCTATCATCCACATCCGGTATAGTAGATTCCATCTCTCGTGTATTTACTTTTACCTCCTGAGTCGACATTTGACCATGATTTGTTTTACAGCAGTCGCACTGACTCCATCTCCCTTCGAGTCTCGAATCCAAATGCCTGTAGGGCCTTTTTCTAGACGTCCATCTTCTAAGGGAACTGCGACTAGCCTGCGAATGTTGAGCGAATTCGTTGAAGATTTTGACACCGAGGACCTCGCACTCGCTGCAGATTTTGCTACTGAGGTTAATCCTATGCCGGCGATGCTCGTGAACTTCCATGACGAAGGCGTCGTCGAGTCTTTAGGTAAATTATTGCAGAAAGATCGAGGCCTGCTTGCGTGAGATTGAGCTCAAGTGTCCTGCTCTTGAAGTATCAGCTTTAAACTCCCAGTGGGCTGCGTGGGTTGAGCAAAGTGTTCCTTTCATCCGCCATTTTGAAAGAGAGATGACCTTGAGGCGAAAGGATCATGAAGTAGCTCTAAGTGAATCCGCCCGGTTGCTCACCCAGGTTGAAGCGAACGCTCCGCAGTTGAATGTTGTCTTTGAAAATCTTCAGCGGTGCATTGCGGATGGGTTGACTCTGAGATGGGCGCTTGACTCTGTGGAGCGGGTCGTGCAGGACTGCAAAGCTGTCATGCTGGGAATTGACGAAAAGCTTTCTTCCTGTTTGCAACAGCGGGCCTAAGTCAAAGCGGAGCTGGTCGCGGCGGCTAACCATGAAAAAGAGTTGAGAGGAGTGCATGAGAGACTTGCTGATTTGTTGAGAACGCCTCCTCCACAATAACTGTCTTTGTATCGAGTGAAAATTTGTAATCTATGAATAACATGTATTCATTCATTCATTTTTTTATGATGTATCTTGTATTCAATTGAATTTATGAATAAAAGACACATTTTTTATCTCCTACTATCGCCTTCTTTTCTTTGCTGTGTTGTTGGAATGTGACCTGTAGATGATGAATAACGGTTCATCTTTAACTCTTTGTGGGGGTAGTGATGGCTTAGGAAACAGGTTCAGGTCTGCCGCCTAAGACTTTTCAACTTCATGAGCCATGAGGGTCTCATAAAGACTTTTTCCCTACGAGTCGAGAGGATCTCGTAGGTGTATTTTCTCCTTAGGAGTCGTGAGGATTCCTAAGTGCGTTTTATCTTCAGAGTCGTAAGGATCTTGATTGATATGTATTTTATGTAGTAGTAGTTAACCGCAATCAATAACGGTGTCGCGTGTAGCTAGACCGAGATGAATACGGGTCGTCCTCTGGGAAGCGTTGAATCTTTTAATCTTACTTTATGCGTGTTGAGAAAGAGAGAAGGAAGAATAAAGAATAGTGAAGAATGGTTATAGGATCTAGATCTACGTCAAACACGGATGCAAAATATAGATCTAGATTAACAACGGAGGTAAGTTTAAATGAAAAGGGGGCTAGTAGGGTTCATTAGGATTTAGTTGTTATGGATGATTAATTAAAGATTACTCTTTTTATCTTTTAATAGATTTAAAACTAGATCGACAGTGATGCATGTAGATTAGGGTTTCTGGAAGGAAAAGGGTTCCCACTCTTTACCCCTATCTCGACATGGAACTCCGTTCATATCTAGCCTTTACCAAAACAATAGTTAATCTAATCTCTAGTCGCGGTTGAGACTAGCAATGAATTGGTAGTGCGCCCGATTAGGATATTAACTATTCTTTTGATAAAGTTTATAAACTTTATAGGACGTAAAAAGATTTTAAAGATCTTCATCATCCATTAACCTACCCTAATCCTATGAACCCTAACAAGCGAAGAATTACTCGCGCATGTTGGGAGAAGAAGAGATGGAGAGAGAAATCATATTAAAACTACAAAGTAATAGAATAAGAATAAAACTATCTTTATTAATCAACAAGATCAAGTACACTTTGTTTCCTTAGAAAATGATTACAAAAACCTAGTTTGCTTCTCGATCTCTTCTAAGGAGGTAGATGAACCGTTGATGATCAACCTGGATGCATGAGCCATCTTGGACTTCGTGATCGCGTCGACTTGATGCCTTTTCCAAGAGGCTCTCGGTCCTTATTTATACTCCAAAAGCCAGAACCCTAGCTTCCAAATTTGGAAGAAAGAGGTTAGGATTCAACAGAAAAAATCCCAGCTCACAATTCCTCTGTCACGCGGCGGATCCACGGCCAAATGGTGGGTTTGGCCGCGGATCCGCGGCCAAATAGTAAGCTTGTTGGATTTGGTCTTTTGGGCTTTCATATGTGTGACACGTGGCGATCCTTTGAATCTCAGGAAACTGAAAATCTTCTCGTAGTTGCTGCCAGACTTGATTTCATAGTTTTCTTTCTTAATTAGACAGGTTTGCTTTAACAACTTTGATTCCCTTGATTTTAGCCCTGAAAATTCTGCACAACAACTCCACAAATAATATTAGTAGAGCTTGTTTTATTGAGATATTAATTTCAACATTAAGATTTGGTCAATGATATTTTTGCATACATTTTCCTACCAAATGTTAATTATAATATATCAACACATGAAAAATAGTATTTTTACAGATAAACCCTCATATGTATCATATATTATAATAAACACATTTTCTAGTATAGAAATAGTAGGAAAAATGTAATAACAAATGTGCAGTTTTATCAACTGAACAAATACCCCCAAACTTATCTTTGATCGCCCCGAGCAAACTAGTTTATTCAAGAGAAGGAGAAAAAGAAAGGAGAAAACTAAGCACACTTTCGTAGGCAAACACGATTGCACTGAGCACGTGCAACAAGCCGTTAAACCTCTAGGTGTCTCTAGTAGGAGGAGTGTTGTCTCCCGAGGGTTTTCAACGGATTACACCCAAAAAATCCTATAATAAAAGAGGGATGGTGAAATTTACATATAAAGATAAGAAATATAAAAGAAATACTTTGAAATTTTAGAGTTTCCAACTACACTAGCTTTTTAGTTGTCATGAGCCCTATCTTAATAGTCATGAAAAGATGTTAGAAATCACTTCATCCTTCAATAAAACATCATCTTTATTCTTCATTCCTACCTTTCATCCAAACATCGATCATATACCCCTACGTGTGTGAATAGAACATCCCTACACTCGGAGAATTCAATTCAAGCTATCGTACTCTTGTCCATCTACCTCAGTACTTTTTAATTTGATGAATATTTGGTTGGATTTGCTCGCACATTTTTCATGCGACCGTTAATACTTCTTGAGGTACTAACCGACCGATTACTCATGTGCTTGCTGATTAGTATTTTGCTCGTCTTGCACCACCTAAGGCTTAGCAGTGACTCCCATACCAGTTGGTCTAAGGCATTAGGTGATGAAGCACCCTCGCTATATATTTTTTTATTGCTGCCTTGGTGATAATAAAACCAGTGTTCATTTTTCTGCACCCTTTTATATTTTATTTATTTTTTTATTTCCTTCATACTTTGGCTTTTAGACAAGAGCATTTCAAGGTATCCTCTACTATCCCGAGTTTCAAGACGTGTGTAAGTGCGTACAGTAGGGTATCAACATTCAAATGTTTGGCTTCCAGAATAGGAACTATTTTTCAGACTTATTTTTATTCTCAGATTAGTGGCTTCTTTCATCATAGTAACCCTTGGGACAACAGCTCATAACTACTTATTACTAGTTTGTTTAAGAAAACTTCTAATTTTCTTGGTTTTCTTAAACTATTCCTATCTTTCATATATAATTTTTCACTTTCTACTCTTTTATTATCAAATTTTTTTTGTGCTTATATATAGTATAATGCAAACTTTCGCGTAAATAAGCACAAACCTCCCCCAAACCTGTTTACAACAGTGTCCTCACTGATGTCATCTGTTAAGCTCAAAAACCTGTAGACTTGGGAGGAAAAAAGGGACAAGAAATAATGAAAGTGAAATCCTCCCCCAAACTTCTTTTTGGCTCACAATCTTATAAAAAATTTCTTTCAAGAGCCAAAATATACCCCCCCAAACTTGAGTTAAACAATATTAAGCTTTTTAAAATTATTGAGGGCGGTTAAAGTTATTGGTCAAAGTAAAGCCTTACAAAGACCAAAAGTCAACACCAACCATTCAAAATTTTTCTCGATGAAGCACCAAGGTTGGTGGAAGAATATGTCACCTATTGACGTGAAGAAGTAGGGAGGAGATAAGAGGTGGGATAGAATGTGTTTGCGTCTAATTTTGGAGAGACGCCACAGTGATAGTGATGATGGATTACTCGCATTATCATGATTGTCCAGAAGAAGGGGTGGAGGTTCAAGTTCTTCATCTTGGAGTTGATTCATCTCAACACCCGTGTCTTTTAAAAATGTGAGTTCATCAGCGAAAATTTCCTCAAAGCTTTCATCGATACCCCGAAGAATAATGTCATCAGAAAAAATGGGGTGATCGTCAGACTCTATAAAAAGTTCCTCATCAGCGTTAGATATTGATCCGGACAACTCGGTGGAAGAGTCCGTGTATGTATAATACATGGTTGGGTCAAGCAACAACATATGGAAAGAGTCAGTATCATGAGCTTGATCAAATTCGCTGCTGTCGACATCCATTAATTCGACAGAACACACATGAGCATAGGGTTCGGAGGGTTCACTTCCTAACTTGTAAATGTTAAGCTCAATTGACTTCTTTCCAAAGGATAGGGTCATAGAGCCGTTTCTATAATTGATTACTGCGTTGGAAGTTGCAAAGAAGGGTCGACCGAGTATCACCGGGATTTGATTTCGTAGGTTCGCTACAGGTTGTATATCTATAACGATAAAGTCCACAGGGAATATAAATTCCCCGACTTTGATTAACACATCCTCTAGCTCACCCCTAGGTTGAATGATAGATCGATCAGCCATCTGAAAAGTGCAATGCGCAGGTTTTAACTCTCTGATCCCTAATTGCTCATAAACAGAATACGGAAGCAAGTTAACACTAGCACCTAAATCGAGTAAAGCACGATTGATATTTTTACCTCCAATAGAAATAGAGATGGTAGGACAGCCAGGGTCCTTACGTTTCTTTTGTATTTGCTGGGTAAAAGCTGTGCTAACATTACTCGTCATGAAAACTTTTCTAGGCACTTGTGTTTTTCTCTTCCTAGTACACAAGTCTTTAAGGATTCTTGCATAAGATGTGACTTGTTGAATAACATCTAGGAGAGGAATATTTACGTTAACTTGCTCAAATGTTTCCACAATCTCTCCATTTGCGGGTTAGGTCTGTTGGCCCTTAATCTGTTTGGAAACGGAGCTTGATCAATAAGTTTTGGGTCCAACATTTGTGGAGAAGATTGTGGGGACGGATACGATCCCAAAATTGGAGTGGGAATCGTCTTAGATAGATTTGGCGAAGTGTTCGAGCCTTGGGGAAAACGAAGAATAGGCTCAGATGAAGGTGGGAGACTAGACGAATTAGGGGAAGAAGAAGAAGCTGAGGTATCATTGGTGTCACTAACATCAAATTGCCTACCCACTCGGTTATTCAGCACTTTTCCCGATTTCAACGTAGTAACGGCATTCACATTATGATTTTGTGAGTGGCTAGGATTCGGTAAGGATTGAGATGGGAGTTTCCCTTTCTCTCTCGCACTCATTGCGGCGTTCAACTGTGCAAGTTGGTTTTCTATTGATTTAATACTCTCACCGTCTGAGGCAGAGTCTTTCTTTATGGTATCAATAGAAGATTTCATATCAGCCGACATTTGCGTGGAATGTTTCATAAACAAATCCAAAGTTTGTGCAAGTGAAGAGTTATCAGTACCGGCCAGTTGCTGTGCGGAAGTGTTGGCCGGATTTTGAAAATTTTGTGACTGAAAAAGGTGTTGACTTTGTGGTTGTGGTTGCTGTGGAGGAGGTCTTTGATAATTGCTTTGGAACTGGTTTTGATTTTGGTGTTGGTTTTGGTTCCAAGCAAAGTTAGGATGATTCCTCCATCTTTGATTGTACGTGGAAGAATAAGGATCGTTTCTAGGTCGCTGCTGAAAAGCAGCATTAGTTTGCTCGTGACCTTGAAACGATGCATTCATAGGACATTCTTCCGTCAGGTGTGAAGGATTAGAACAGCAACCACACACGGTCTTAGGAAGCGTGACCTGATTTAGGGAGACTGATGAGAATTTGTTCTCAATAGCATCGAGTTTCTTCTGTATCGCTGCCATTTCGGCTTTTACTGCGATGGAAACATCGAGCTGATGAATACCTCTTCTAGTTGAAGGTGGTCTTACGCTTTCCCACTGTGAAGTGTTTTCAGCGAGATCCTCCAGATATTTCCAAGCTTCGCCATCGTCTTTGAACATGAAATTGCATTGACACATTGTTTCAAGCATCTGCTTGTTGCTGGATTAATGCCCACATATATAATTCGGCACAAATCCCATCTTTGTATTCCATGATGAGGACATTGGACAAGCAGATCCTTGAAACGTTCAAAGCACTTCCAAAATGGTTCGTTGGGAAGCTGGGTGAGCTGGTTGATCTCGCTCCTAATATGGGCGGTCTTATGGTTTGGGTAAAACTTCTTAAGAAATGCTATTACGAATTCATCCCAATTAGTGATAGAGTGTGCGGCAGTATTATAAAGCCATTTTTCTGCCAAGTCACACAGAGTGAATGGGAGAAGACGCAAGCGCATAGCATCCACAGTCAATTGTGAAGTACCCATCATTGCGCATACGTTTTCGAATTTAGTGATGAAAACATACGCGTCGTCAGACTCAGGCCTATGAAATTTGGGCAACAGATTGATGTAGTGGGGTTTATTTTCAAAATTATCCCCGTTAGCTGGTGGAATGGATAGACAAGTAGGAAGGGGACCACGGATAGGATAGCATCTCTCTTGGAGAGAGATGCGCGGTGGATTCTGCGCACCTACGGGCAGTGGAAGCGTGGTGTTATAATCTGATGGAGTACCGTCCATCTCGGTCGATGTGGTGTGTGGTGGGGTAAAAGAAGATGAAGAATTACCGACTTTGGGGTCGATAGCAGGAACGCGGACAAGACGGGCACTAGAATCCCGTGTCTAGACAAGCATGCACTAAGCGGTTTAGCGCAAGTGGCAGCGTGTGTGTGATTTAAAATTGGTCTGTTTTGAAAAAAAAAGTGGGACTCAAGACAAATCGCACAAAAATGCACAAACAACCCTAGAACTAAGGTTACCTAGGTCCAGTTTCTAGACCGCTCCTAGACTTCCAAAGGACAAGCCGTAGGATCAGTCCTCTATCACCTCTTTATTACCCTTATGGCCAGGTAAGTGCCAGGTAAGTTGGAGGTATCCACTACGTCAGTAGTGGGCTTAATTAAGTAACCACTTGCTTTAGACACACTTGCCTAGACACCACAAAAGTAATGCGGATAAGCGATAGATTACCCACGACCTTCCTCTGTCCTTAATGAGCGCGACAGTCCTTAGAGTCTGGTCAAGATATTTTTTAAATTAATGTAGGGTTGATGCAGATGCTCGGTTTGTGATTTGTGGGGCTTAGGAAGGTTGATGAAATCCCCACCTAATCTGGATTTGGTCTTTTGCCCCTTAAAGTCCGTATTAAAATATGCAATACAAAACCAATCACAAAACTCTACAAAAAGATTTTTAAGCGGCGATATTTTGCAAAGAATCCTGCAGAAAAGTTGTTTTATTGGATTTTAAAGGAGAGAGAAAGAGTTGAGAATCTTACCAGAGAAGTTAGGAACCCTAGATCCTCAATCCCGCCGCGCTTCCGCCGCGAATTGGGCTTCTTTGCCGCGGATCCGGCGTGAGAAAGATAGATCAGGTGGTGAAATTTTGCTATGTGGCCTCCTGTACTCCTCTGGATCTTGATGAATGTCTCTGTCTCTCTGTTTCCTCAAGTCTGCGACTCCAGATTCCCTCGCAAAATTCACACAAAAATCGTTAAATATACGATTTGCAGTTTTGTTTTATTTATGATATTGATCGAATAAGAATACAACACAAATAGTAAGAATAAAAAATTACGCATGACTCCCTGAAAATGGTGCCATTTGATTGATCTGTATTTTATGTAGGGTTCTTAGGCACTCTAATGGAGTCTCCCAAGTGATCAAACATGCACAAATAAAAAATTCCTAGTGCCTAGAAAACCTAGAACGGATCGTTGACTAGAAATCTAGGCGAAACAAGCAAGTAAACGGAAATATAGAAATAGGGAAGGGGCTAAAACCTTTGTAGATCCGGTCCACCACTTCCTAAGCTCCACGATGATCTCCCTCCGCTGTCCAAATCGAACTCACGACTCTAGCATTGGCATCATCGAAGAATGGGCGGGCTTGATCGTCGGTTTGATGCCGAAGATGATCTACGTCGAGGCATCACAAGAACAAGCTCCGCCTTCGCCAAGTCAAGAAACTTGTGAAGACAACACACTCTAATACATGGCAAGTAGTAGAGGATGAAGAAATAGGAAGTGGGTAGACTTTAGATTTGGATTTCTCACTTGATTTGGCTAGTTGCCATTGAAGTAGAAAGCTTTTCTTCATGTTGAAGAAGATGAAAAAGTTATGATAAGTTATGAATTATTTGATAAATAAATCAATACTTATCATGACTTCAACCATGGTTTAGTGTAGAGATTTAACCAAGGTTTAGATGAGTGGTTAGGGTTAGAGAAAAGACAAGAATGGTGGACTTAGTCAAGGTTTCAAGAAGTTTCAACTAAAAACAAAATAAGTCCACCATTTATCTTTCTCCTTTTCTTTTCAAATGAAACAAATAAAATAAATAAATAAATAAATGAATAAGTAAATGAAATGATACCCTAACCACTCACTAACCATGGTTCAATACTTTACACAAAACCAAGCAAGAATGTATCATCAAACATGATACAATCATGTGCACAAAATATATCATATATACAATGTGCAATACAAGTGAGCAAATCCGTTTCAAGTGAACCAATACTATTTAATGCAAAGTAATATATCAAATATATAATTATACATTAAATCATTAAATCAACACTTGATTTAACGATCCGGTCATATCGCATATAACAGACTAGTATCCTATGTATCGGCTTATCGAATCAATCCTTGATTCGATAACTAGGTTACATCGCATATAACCAATCGATACATTCATCGCGAGAATGGAATACGATATCACATACACGCATTATTCTCGGTCCCGTACATATCTCATATGCGCTCCTATTTCGTTTCGCTTGAGCTAGGAAACCTCTGTGTAGGACTGTAAAGACTCGTCAATACGCCGGCAGCAGATGATGATCATATCAAACACCCACAAGCCGCAAGCGGTCTGCTAAACGTAACGGCCACCCGGGTATTGAGCGATCAGAAGATCGACGAGCAAGCCCGCTCACACTTCTGTGAATCCAACCGGTAACACTTACCGTATAGTCCGGTCTGTTCGTCTGATATGTCGCATATCTCGCCTAGGGGTGGTAAACGTCAGACCCCAATAGCTCGATAAGTCATGTCGACGTAAGGTCCATAACATTCGTGAAACTACTGATAACTCTTACCAGTATATCACTGCAACCCTGGCCAGGGATTTCCTGTTATGGCCAGTCGAGCATAGCACAACATCAACCCCCAATACCGGGAGAGACGAATCCCCTCCTATCGCTCATTGCCTCCATGTGAATCGGGACTGTACCCAAAAACCACCTGTTTGCACGACTCAGTAGTGCCGTGGTAGGGTGGAAATCAAAGCACAGTGGGAGACACACAAGACTCTATGACGATCTCGGGTCAACAGACTAAGCTGTACCAGTGTCACCAGAGAACTGCCATCTGACGTGAGGTATAATACCATCTGGGAGTTCTCGGCGAGTCAGTTCTCGGCGAGTCCGTTCAGTGTACGCAGTCTCCACTGAGCACCCGCATACCATCTTCGATGTCAAGCACCAATGGATATGGGATCATCCATCGCCCATCGCATGGGTCGAGAAGATATGCGCTAGTCTACTCTGGAATATCGATGCCCCGTCTCGATATTCCCACGACTAGGAACAATGAAGGATGTACTCATTGACTACCCAGGCCCCACTAGTATGATCTGCATCATAGTCCTGGAAGTCGAGTACACATCCTAAAGGCTTTATCAACATGTAATCAGAGAGAGACAGAAAGTATGCATGTTAAGATAAAGAGTAACCAGATAGCGTACTATCATGTCGAGCAAGAAAGTCCTACCTATATATGTCCCAGCATCCACTACAATATACATCCAATGTACAGTAATGGCCTCTAGGGCATACATATAACTATCAATCTCCCACTTGCACTAGGGCCATTTGTAGCAGTGGTCGCAGTATCTAATACTCAACCATCCCATTTGAGTCTCTCTCTGGGAAAAGGCCTTCGTGAGTGGATCCGCCGTGTTGTCCTCTGAGTCTTCTCTCCTAACCTCGATCACCCTGGAGATCAACTATCTCCATGATCAGGTGATGCTGCCTCAGAATTTGTCTGGGTCACTGATGGGACCAAGGTTCCAGGGCCGAAGCCACACTTCCATTGTCATACAATGGCAGGAACCCAGTTCATCTTATGAACCAATATACACCCAAACTTCCTCTTTGGTAGTATCTTCAATAGCGATGTTACCAGCCTTTATCGTCTAGTTTGCCATGGTATCTAGCTTGGAACTCTTCCAACATACCGTCCCTTTACCGAGGGTAAAGACAATGCCTGCGACTGACATTCAGTCGTTTTTATCACCCTGGAACTCTTCCAGTGATTCTCCCCAGGATCGATTGATACCATCTCACTACATCTAGTGAGAATCCTAGCATCCAATTACATCTATCTCATAGATGAAAACTCAGGATTTAGGAGGTATCACTTTGATCCTATTTGGAGAATCCTTGTGATAATAGGAGATTGACCGATCGTAGTATAGGAAACTCTCTTCCTATCAGGAGTATGTTGTCTACGTACAATACGAAGATGACCACCTTACTCTCTACTACCCTTTTGTATATACAAGGTTCGTCTACCATTTTGATGAAGTCAAACACTTTGACTATCACATCAAAACAGACGTTCCAACTCCGCGATGCCTGCTTCATTATGTAAAGCAACTTGCACACGTTTCCGCTGCTCCCACTGTTTACGAAGCCCTCTGGCTAGACGTTCTCTTCTAAATCATTATTTAGAAAAGTAGTCATGGCACCCAACCACCAGATATCGCAGTCATGGTATGTAGCCGTGGCAAGTAGGATCTGGATGGACTTAAGCATATTCCATGGAAAAGGTTTCATCATTATCCGTGCCTGGTCGATGTCGAAAACCTTTAACAAGTCTAGCTTTGAAAGTCTCAACTTTTCCATCTACACCAAGTAATCTTCTTAAGATATGCTTGCTCCTGATGGGGATTTAACCCTTCAGATATAGCAGCTAAAGTCCATACTTTGCTGGTGTACATGGATTCCATCTCAGATCGCTAAGCATCCGCCATTCTTACAGAGTCCCTACTCTCGATGGCCTGCTCGAAACTAGTTGGGTCATCATCTTATGATGCATTCCTCGCTCCTACTGTCATCGAGAAACCGAGGTATCTCTCAGGCGGATGAGGAACCCTACTAGATCGGCGGAGAGGCTGAGGTTCGTCGGGAACTATAGAATCCTTTGGTTCTGTCAAATCATCAACTGCAGTTTTGTATAGCTGGAACCTTTCCAGTTCTACAGAACTGATCCTGCCTCGATCTTGTCCGGATTTTTCTTTAAACATAGGCCGGACAACCCCAAATCTTAACTCGCTTAAGAGATGGGTTCTTCACATACCATATCTCATATGGAGTGGTAGGCACTGATTTGATTCAAACCTAATTCAATAGGTATGCAGCTTCTTAAGTGCATAACCCCAAAAGGAAATAGGTAACTCAGTAATGCTCATCATAGAGCACACCATATCTAATATTGTGCAATTGCTCCGCCCTGATACACCGTTGTGTTGTGGTGTATTCAGAGGAGTAACACTGAGAGAGAATCTAATTCTCCTTTAGAATAGTCCAGGAATTCTATGCACAAGTATTCTCCTCCCTGATCTTATCATAGGACATAATACTTATACCCGTATTTTGGTTCTTTACTTCTAACTTATATTCTGTGAATATCTCAAATGGTTCGGACTTATGTTTCAACAGGAACATATGACTGAATCTTGAGAGATTATCAGAGAATATAATGAAGTATGAAGAACCAGTCCTGGCATGTGTAGACAGGAGACTTTACATACATCATCATGTAACAGTCCCAAGAGTTTACTAACTCTTTCTCTGTTTCTAATAAACAGAGCTATGGTCATCTAATCTTTGTGACATGACTGGCAAGTTTCATAAGATGTAAATTCAAACTAATTTAAATATGCATCTAAAATGTAACTTCAGCCAGTCGGGTCGCATTGATGTGACCTAGTCTACAATGCCTCAAGAAGGATTTGTTCATTTCTGAACTCTTCCTCTTGTGTGTGTTCAGTATACAAGGAACTGTAGTTTGATTTAGAACATCAATGCTTTTAGATAACGTGCCTGAACCGATCAACTTTTGATATATGAAATGTTCAAAACATTATCCATCAATACAAAATTATATCCTTTCTTTACTAAATAAAGAGACTGATATGATTTTGTATATCAGGTTCTGTATCTAATAGCATTTGTTCAGAATCAATGTACTGGTAATACAGGGTGACAGTGACGAACAGACTTGGCTGCAACACTTGCCCCGTTTTCTGCCTCATGAAACTTATCACCCGTTCTCAGTTTTTCTACCCTTTTGTAGCCCTATGTAACAGCTTACATATCTGGGATCCCGATCCGGTATCATATACCCAGGATGCAGAGGATACTGAGAAACAGTTCTTTGTAATGAACACACCCGAAGGAGATGCATCATATGCACTTTCTTCGTTTGGGCGGCATAGGAAATCTGGTATTCCCCTATTTCCTGCTCGGTCTTATAACAATTGTAAGTCGGAGAGCGACCAACGTTCCCCAGCTCAGTATAACAAGCGGGTTCGGTCAATTATCCGTATTATTATCTTGATTAAGGCGTGATATGGTCGCTACCTGGAGAGAGAGAGAAGAAAACACTCTGCGTGCGCTCTTGCAAGATCAAATTGGTTATATATTTTATCTAATCAGGATGGCTCCCACTGTTTTTATCAAATCTTCCTTCAAACCTTAAAAGGAAAGACTAGCCGAGATTAATTACACTCTACAAGTTCGCCAATCTTTCAGCCAGGCCAGTGTCGGTACTTTGAGGGAGGTTCCCCGTGCTTTCGCACGGACCTAATTACTGTAAACCTCGTTTTTCCAGAGGCGTAACCCCGTTGACACCTTTCTAGACGCCTACTTGATCGGCTAATTGCAAAGTGCAAAACTCTCCCAGGAGTAACAATTACTCGCAGTGGGTATCGGGATCTAACTATCACATAGAAGGTATGCAATCTCATTGCAAGTTTCAATACTTGAAACTCCCGATAATGGTTTTTACCCCTAGCACTTATGACCTTAACTATGGTCAACAAATCATAAGTACTAGTCAAGTTCTACCCGTCATTTCGTGATTAATTAGACCCACCCACATGACCCTAAACTAAGGTCAACAAAGTCACGCGACTGTCCTAACTAATCGCATCATATGCGGTGTAGGAAGACATCACTTAGCTACCGTACACTGTGCCTTGACTATGGTCAACAAACACAGCACGAATACTAAGTACTCTACTTCCTAAAATGACGGAGGGTTGTGGCTAGTTTTTGTGAAAACCTTTAACGCTTTGAACTTGATCTCGTTGAGGAATCAAATGGTTTTAAATGGAATGTTTTTGAGGCTTTTCTAGTTTTGCTAAAGGGGTCACTCCCGGTGAAGGGATCGTCGGCCCTTTCCTCGTCGAATGAGGTGCGGGATATATCATATATATCACTGTGCAAAGCGTAAACTATAGAAGCGATCAAAGACAAACCGAGGGTTGTAGCATCTGCCAGTTATTGCTAAAGGAGTCACTCCCGGTGAAGGGATCTCGGTCCTTTCCCTATCGAATAAGGTGCAGGATGTTCTACAAGGAACACCGCGATGCAAAGCAAGAACTGTAGCTACCTGTTTTATTTTGAAATTCGATTCCACAACATCAATTAGGTTTATTTTCTTTCATTAATCTCATTAATGAATATCCCATCATTTAAGTCCACCTAACCATCACAGATAAATATAACGTACGCTTATGCCATCCGCATTCGCCTCGATGTCCCGTCTGCACCGTTAGGTTAGGTAACTAACGCCAGAGCGAGGCAGGGCTAGCGCGGGTGTAAAACATAAGCAACGTCTATATAATATATCATATATACTATATATAATACCTGTCACAGAACATCATATGATCACATCACAGATAAAAACACAGCAGAAGAAACATATGAAATATTGGATATACTAGGACGTCCGAGTTTTCAATACGAGCCAGTATAAAACACGGATTCCACGGTCGTGATGAATAGCCAATCCCACACCCCAAGACCCCTACGAGAGCGGCAAGCAACCCTACCAATTCTAGGGTTAGGAGACCCGGACTCGACTCCTCGAGTTGGTCTCCCACTGGACCCCAGAACCCGGTTACTTGTGCTCCCCTCCTTGGGTCTATCCTAGTGCAGAAAAGTAAATAATATACAATGGGTGACAACTTCCGCAACCTGGAAGTGCCCCAATAAAAGAATATTACATACAAGTTTTTACATGAATGAAAATGAAAAACACTCATCTCACATAAAAACCCCCGGCTATTCAAACACGACGATCCAATATAACATATCCAGCAACACATAACATCACATGTCATCAATGTAAGTAAATATGCGCATCCCAATTGTCGTTGACATATAGCAACGAAACCGGCGACATCACATATTACACTTACGGTCACAGAAAAGAAAGTGTAAAACTACAACAGTTGGAATCCGCAACCTCCTCAGACATCGCATGCCTGACAAATGAATTACTTAGACATCGCATGCCTAACAATTATAAACCCGGCATTTTAGTCTCAAAATCGAAAACACTTTTCAATATCAAGTCGGGCAATTCAACAGGATTCCCGACATTCTGATCGAATGCTCGTCGCAAACTTTAGTAGGCGGCCGCACCCCCCGATGCCGTCGACAAAGTGCACCAAGGCGGAACACCGCTACCGCGAGCACCCGAACGGATGCTTTCGGCGACGGGGTTCTCCTACAGTCACTTGGTCGGGGCTATGGAGTGAGGCTGTCTATTAAGTTTACCCGGCGAGTATCCGCGTACGCTACGTGATTGCGACGGACTTTTGATCACATCAAAATTCCGTGGCAACCGATCAAGTGAGACTAAACTGCTATGTTTATAATATTCATTCCGTTATCTCATAATTTTTTGTGAATTCCAAGTATTGTATCACATTCTGGATAAATAGAAAATGCTAAAATTTTCGATCGAACAATCGAACACCCAAGTTTTCCCGATACAGCTCAACACATGAAATAAGTCTAACAGCATTCAGTTCGTGCCTCAGTACCAACGGTCCAGCCGTAGAAGGGTCAAGCCAACGCCTCACATGTGGCACGCCGTACTGCCCCAAACCCGAAGGTTCAAAGGACAGTTCAAGACGGTCACATAATCGAGTTAAGGTTTGTTGTCTTCTAGAGGGTCCATCGCGTTACTTGCACTACTTAGAACGTCGTTAAACTACGGAAAAATCCAACAATTGGAAATTTCCCGACAGGGGAAAAAGTGGGTATTTATATCCGGTCGAACTTTTTAACATATTCTAAAATTTATCCGGAAAGCCAAATAGACAAAATTTGAAACCCCGATCGAAACACCGAATTCCCAAAACAACTCCAGAAAAATTCAACTCTTGAATAATATTTAAAAATAGCTAGGAAAACCAGCAATATCAATTAGGAGTTACTGTGTAACATTGACTGAAGAATGAGTCCGTACGGCCGCGTATCCGCCGCACGAGACATGCTCCTGCCGCGGAACCGCGGCTGTTTTATGGAATTACGCACTCGTATTTCACAGTTACTCTTAAAATAACCTGCTGATATTTCTGAATATTTTTAATACTGAAAAATCCCTGTTTTTGAAAATTGGACAGAGAGCATGGGTGTGTTAGGATTTCGGGTTCGTTCAGAGTTCAAAATCCGTCTAGACTTCGCCTAAGGCTCTAGCTAGGCTCTGATACCACTGTAGGGTTCCTAGGCACTCTAATGGAGTCTCCCAAGTGATCAAACATGCACAAATCAAAAATTCCTAGTGCCTAGAAAACCTAGAACGGATCGTTGACTAGAAATCTAGGCGAAACAAGCAAGTAAACGGAAATATAGAAATAGGGAAGGGGCTACAACCTTTGTAGATCCGGTCCACCACTTCCTAAGCTCCACGATGATCTCCCTCCGCTGTCCAAATCGAACTCACGACTCTAGCATTGGCATCATCGAAGAATGGGCGGGCTTGATCGTCGGTTCGATGCCGAAGATGATCTACGTCGAGGCATCACAAGAACAAGCCCCGCCTTCGCCAAGTCAAGAAACTTGTGAAGACAACACACTCTAATACATGGCAAGTAGTAGAGGATGAAGAAATAGGAAGTGGGTAGACTTTAGATTTGGATTTCTCACTTGATTTGGCTAGTTGCCATTGAAGTAGAAAGCTTTTCTTCAAGTTGAAGAAGATGAAGAAGTTATGAATTATTTGATAAATAAATCAATACTTATCATGACTTCAACCATGGTTTAGTGTAGAGATTTAACCAAGGTTTAGATGAGTGGTTAGGGTTAGAGAAAAGACAACAATGGTGGACTTAGTCAAGGTTTCAAGAAGTTTCAACTAAAAACAAAATAAGTCCACCATTTATCTTTCTCCTTTTCTTTTCAAATGAAACAAATAAAATAAATAAATAAATAAATGAATAAGCAAATGAAATGATACCCTAACCACTCACTAACCATAGTTCAATACTTTACACAAAACCAAGCAAGAATGTATCATCAAACATGATACAATCATGTGCACAAAATATATCATATATACAATGTGCAATACAAGTGAGCAAATCCGTTTAAAGTGAACCAATACTATTTAATGCAAAGTAATATATCAAATATATAATTATACATTAAATCATTAAATCAACACTTGATTTAACGATCCGGTCATATCGCATATAACCGACTAGTATCCTATGTATCGGCTTATCGAATCAATCCTTGATTCGATAACTAGGTTACATCGCATATAACCAATCGATACATTCATCGCGAGAATGGAATATGGTATCACATACACGCATTATTCTCGGTCCCGCACATATCTCATATGCGCTCCTATTTCGTTTCGCTTGAGCTAGGAAACCTCTGTGTAGGACTCTAAAGACTCGTCAATACGCCGGCAGCAGATGATGATCATATCAAACACCCACAAGCCGCAAGCGGTCTGCTAAACGTAACGGCCACCCGGGTATTGAGCGATCAGAAGATCGACGAGCAAGCCCGCTCACACTCCTGTGAATCCAACCAGTAACATTTACCGTATAGTCCGGACTGTTCGTCTGATATGTCGCATATCTCGCCTAGGGGTGGTAAACGTCAGACCCCAATAGCTCGATAAGTCATGCCGACGTAAGGTCCATAACATTCGTGAAACTACTGATAACTCTTACCAGTATATCACTGCAACCCTGGCCAGGGATTTCCTGTTATGGCCAGTCGAGCATAGCACAACATCAACCCCCAATACCGGGAGAGACGAATCCTCTCCTATCGCTCATTGCCTCTATGTGAATCGGGACTGTACCCAAATACCACCTGTTTGCACGACTCAGTAGAGCCGTGGTAGGGTGGAAATCAAAGCACAGTGGGAGACATACAAGTCTCTATGACGATCTCGGGTCAACAGACTAAGCTGTACCAGTGTCACCAGAGAACTGCCATCTGACGTGAGGTATAATACCATCTGGGAGTTCTCGGCGAGTCCGTTCAGTGTACCCAGTCTCCACTGAGCACCCGCATACCATCTTCGATGTCAAACACCAATGGATATGGGATCATCCATCGCCCATCGCATGGGTCGAGAAGATATGCGCTAGTCTACTCTGGAATATCGATGCCCCGTCTCGATATTCCCACGACTAGGAACAATGAAGGATGTACTCATTGACTACCCAGGCCCCACTAGTATGATCTGCATCATAGTCCAGGAAGTCGAGTACACATCCTAAAGGCTTTATCAACATGTAATCAGAGAGAGACAGAAAGTATGCATGTTAAGATAAAGAGCAACCAGATAGCGTACTATCATGTCGAGCAAGAAAGTCCTACCTATATATGTCCCAGCATCCACTACAATATACATCCAATGTACAGTAATGGCCTCTAGGGCATACATATAACTAACATTTTATGTAGTTATAGTTAACCGTAATCAATAATGGTGTCGCGTGTAGCCAGACCGAGATGAGTACGGGACGTCCTCTGGGAAACGTTGAATCTTTTAATCTTACTTTATGCGTGTTGAGAAAGAGAGAAGGAAGAATAAAGAATAGTGAAGATTGGTTGTAGGATCTAGATCTACGTCAAACACGGATGCAAAATATGGATATAGATTAACTACGGAGGTAAGTTTATATGAAAAGGGGGCTTGTAGGGTTCATTAGGATTTAGTAGTTATGGATGATTAATTAAAGATTACCCATTTTATCCTTTAATAGATTTAAAACTAGATCGACAGTGATGCATGAAGATTAGCGTTTCTGGAGGGAAAAGGGTTCCCACTCTTAACCCCTATCTCGACATGGAACTCCGTTCATCTCTAGTCTTTACCAAAACAACAGTTAATCTAATCTCTAATCGCGGTCGAGACTAGCAATGAATTGGTAGTGCGCCCGATTAGGATGTTAACTATTCTTTTGATAAAGTTTATAAACTTTATAGGACGTAAAAAGAGTTTAAAGATCTTCATCATCCATTAACCTACCCTAATCCTATGAACCCTAACAAGCGAAGAATTACTCGCGCATGTTGGGAAAAGAAGAGATGGAGAGAGAAATCATATTAAAACTATAAAGAAATAGAATAAGAATAAAACTACCTTTATTAATCAACAAGATCAAGTACACTTTGTTTCCTTAGAAAATGATTACAAAAACCTAGTTTGCTTCTCGATCTCTTCTAAGGAGGTAGATGAACCGTTGATGATCAGCTTGGATGCATGAGCCGTCTTGGACTTCGTGATCGCGTCGACTTGATGCCTTTTCCAAGAGGCTCTCGGTCCTTATTTATACTCCAAAAGCCAGAACCCTAGCTTCCAAATTTGGAAGAAAGGGGTTAGGATTCAACAGAAAAAATCCCAGCTCACAATTCCTCTGTCACGCGGCGGATCCGCGGCCAAATGGTGGGTTTGGCCGCGGATCCACGGCCAAATAGTAAGCTTGTTGGATTTGGTCTTTTGGGCTTTCATCTGTGTGACACGTGGCGATCTTTTGAATCTCAGGAAACTGAAAATGTTCTCGCAGTTGCTGCCAGACTTGATTTCATAGTTTGCTTTCTTAATTAGGCAGGTTTGCTTTAACAACTTTGATTCCCTTGATTTTATCCCTGAAAATTCTGCACAATAACTCCACAAGTAATATTAGTAGAGTTTGTTTTATTGAGATATTAATTTCAACATTAAGATTTGGTCAATGATATTTTTGCATATATTTTCCTACCAAATGTTAATTATAATATATCAACACATGAAAAATAGTATTTTTACAGATAAACCCTCATATGTATCATATATTATAATAAACACCTTTTCTAGTATTGAAATAGTAGGAAAAATGTAATAACAAATGTGCTGTTTTATCAACTGAACAGATCTCACAAGAGAATTTTCTCCCTTACAAGTCAAGAGGACACGTAAGTGGTTGGTGGGTTGACTTGTTTCCGAGTCGAAGTGTTGCTCCGATGGGGAGGTCGTTTGCAGACTAGCTTCCGAGACGGAGGTCATTTGCTGACGTATTTTCACGACCGGGTCATTTGTTGACGTATTTCCGCGATGTGGTCATTTGCTGACATATTTCCGCGACGAGGTCATTGGCTGACATATTTCCGAGACGGGGTCATTTGCTGACGTATTTCCGCGACGGGTCACTGGCTCACGTATTTCCGAGACGGGATCATTTGCTGATGTATTTCCAAGACGGGGTCACTGGCTGACGTATTTCCGAGAAGGGGTCATTTGCTGACGTATTTCCGTGACGGGATCACTGGCTGACGTATTTCCGAGATGGGGTCATTTGATGACGTATTTCCGCTATGGGGTCACTGGCTGATGTATTTCCGAGACGGGGTCATTGGATGACGTATTTCCAAGACGGGGTCACTGGCTGACGTATTTCTGCGACGGAGGTTATTGGCTGACGTATTTCCGAGATGGAGTCATTTGCTGACGTATTTCCGCGACGGGCTCATTTGCTGACGCATTTCCGAGGCGGGGTCATTGGATGACGTATTTCCGAGACGGGATCATTGGCTAACGTATTTCCGAGATGGGGTCATTTGCTGACGTATTTTCGCGACGGGGTCACTGGCTGACGTATTTCTGCGACGGAGGTCATTTGCTGACATATTTCCATGACGGGGTCATTTGCTGACGTATTTCCGAGGCGGGGTCATTGGAAGACGTATTTTTGAGTTGGGGTCATTAGATGACGTATTTCCGCGACGGGGTCATTGGCTGATGTATTTTCGCGACGGAGGTCATTGGCTAACGTATTTCCGAGACGCGGTCATTTGCTGACGTATTTCCACGACGGGGTCATTTGCTGACGTATTTCTGCGACGGGGTCATTGGCTGACGTATTTCCGCGACGGAGGTCATTGGCTGACGTATTTTCGAGACGGGGTCATTTGCTGACGTATTTCCGCGACGGGGTCATTTGTTGACGTATTTCCGAGGCGGGGTCCTTGGATGACGTATTTCCGAGACGGGGTCATTGGGTGACGTATTTCCGCGACGGAGGTCATTGGCTGACGTATTCCGCTTTCTGCGGTGTCGGGTTGGCTTTCTCCGCTTTCTGCGGTGTGGGGGCTGACTTTAGGTTGTCTGTGAATCGTGGAGTCTTGGAACTGGGGACTTTGCCGTGGCTCCAATTGGTAGTGTCGCGTCCGTGCGCCGCTGGCATGAGGAGGAACGCCGTTGTTGGTCTTCAGGGATGCAGATATTGCTGTCGAAATCTGACTTTCCCTTTGACAGAGTTTGTTGGGACATGTGGTCCCTTTTTGTTTATAACCTTGGATTGTATACAGGGGTCAGTATGGACTTACCTGCAGGTCAAAAGTTTCATTCTTTCATTTTTTTTATTTCTTTCCGCGATGCTCTATCATTTCAGCTTTTTATATCGCGAAAGTCACGATTGCCCAATCATTTCGGCTATTTTTCATGGTGCCCAATCATTTCATCTATTTTCCTTTTAACTCGCTACTTTTTATTGCGAGTTGCCCAATCATTTCGAATATTTTTGTATAGATATATTTTACTCGCTGATTTGTATTGCGGGTTGCCCAAACATTTCGGCTATTTCATATGCATTTTTTTTCCGAGTATGGAACTCAAGATCTGATACCAATCATAGCATCAGCATCGTTGCGACTGGAATATTGCCAGGAGCGAATCATCATTTGCCGTGAAAGGACTTGGAATTTGATACCCATTTAGGCATCAGCATCGCTACAACTGGGATATTGCCAGGAGCGAATCATCATTTGCCTTTGTCGATTTAAACAAAGATGGCTTAGCAAACAGGGTTAGAATCTTGTCGACTAAGACTTTTGACTTCATGAGCCGTAAGGGTCTCATAAAGATATTTCTCCTTACGAGTCGTGGGGATCTCGTAGGTGCGTTTTCTCCTTAAGAATCGTGAGGATTCTTAAGTGTGTGTTCTCTTATAAGTCATAAGAATCTTACAAGAGTGTTTTCTCCTTATAAGTCGAGAGGGCTTACAAGTTTCGTTCGCTACATGAGGACATCTCGTGCCATTGGTGGAACTTGGTGGGGGAGACGTTTATTTGTGCCCGTGGATTGTATACAGGGGTCAATATGGACTCATTTGTAGGGAAGTCTGGGAAAAGCGATGGCTTAAGAACAAGTTCAGATCTTATGAGCTGTGAGGGTCTCATAAGATGGTTTTCCTTACGAGTCGTGAGGGTCTCATAAGAGGGTCTCGTAAGTTTAATTTCTTATCAGGAATCGTGAGGATCCCTAAGTGTGTTGCTCCCTTATGAGTCGTAAGGATCTCACGCATGTATTTTCTCCTTACAAGATCGAAAGGACCTTGCAAGTGTGCATGAATTTTTTACGAGTCTGCGCCCTTTTTGGTTTTCATAGACTCACCGGTAGCCCTGCTCTTTTTACTCGCGGAGCCCTTTTGGGTTTTCATTCATTCCCATCTTGCTTATGCATGTATCGTTTTTTTACACGAGTATGCGCCCTTTCGGGTTTTCACAAACATCGCCGGTGCCTTCCTGTTTTTACTCACGGAGCCCTTTCGGGTTTTCATCTGTGCCCATCTTGCTTATGGACGTACCGTTTTTTTGCATCAGCCCAAGGATGCTGCGGTTTGTAGTAGTTTTAGAGACGTTTCGGTCCATCGTTAGTTTTAGGACATTGCGGTCCATTGTTAGTTTAGGGACTTTTCGGTCCATAACGATTTTGAGGAAAGTTTTCGCGGGATACTACTTATAGATTTTAGGCTTGGTAAGATAGCGAGCGGACATAGGCGTCGTCATCTATCAATAACCTAGGCCGTGACTCGTCAGGCGTAGTATCTCTTCAGGAACCGGTTGTTTATTGGCCTGAAGGGGTTTTCGCCATGCATATCCATAAGCAAGTAAGCTCCACCTTGGTAGACTTTGTCTATGATGTACGGGACCTTATAGTTCAGCTCGAATTTTCCCCGTTTGGCACGATTGGGGATTATAGGTCTCTTGACCACTAGCATGAGTTCGCCTTAGCGAAATATTCTCGGCTTAGTCAATCTCTTGTAGGGTTACTAGGCACTGTAACAAGGTTCTTCAAGGCATCAAGCATGCCCGATTTAAAATTTAGACGTGCCGAACAACCTAAAGCGAGGATCTTTGCTAGAAAATTATGGTTAAACATGCAAGTAAACAACTTTACTTCTAAGAGTTTGGGATTACAACCTTTGTAGTCCATTCCTTCACTTTTAAAGCTCCGTGTTGAGGTTCCTTCGCTGTGATCGTCGAGTACCCGGACTCTAGAGAGGCTCCATGAAGAGAAAGATGCGATATTGCTTCCGAACTTCAATAACAAAGATGATCTACCTTGAAGAAACTCAAACCCAAGCTCTTACTTTGCTAATCAAGTATTAGAAAAGCAAACACCCTAATCGAAGTGGCAAGAATAGATGATGATGATGAAGTAGAAATTTAGCTCTCATTTGTTTTCTTTATCTTACTTAAAATCATCACATATGAAAAGGCTAGTGAAGCTTTTCATCAAGCAAGAAAGAAGAAGAAGATGATCTCTTTTGTGATGAATAATGAATTGTTATTTTAATTACAATTGCAACCCATGGTTAATAATCAAAGGGCTAACCATTGTAGAGATTTAACTAGGGTAAAGGGTTTGAGTTGGGTTAGAAAATATCTCCAAAATATCAATACATAATAGCTTAGCTTAAAACAAAACAAAAGCTTCTAGAAGCTTCATTAAAGAGCTAACCCAAATCAAACCCTAACTATGTTTAATCTCCACTAATCATGTTGCATTTGTAATCATAACTTGTTACAATATTATGTATCACATATACAATATTTATTGTAACAAAATAAAATAATACAATTAACATATATCGTATATATATCAATATATTACCCGAGTGAGAAAAAGAATCTTTAAGTAAGCTTATATAAGTTAATGTAATTTAATATATCAAATATATAATTATACATTAAATTATCGAATCAACACTTGATCTGATAATCCTGCTATTTCACAAATAACCGACTAATATAATCTGTATCAGTTCATCGAATCAACATTTGATCCGATGACCCGGCTATATCACATATACCCGGCCGATATCTCATATCATGAGAATCTAATACGGTATCACATACACGTATTGTTCTCGGTCCCGCACATATCATATATGTGCTCCTACTCCGTTTTGCCTGAGCCAGGAAACCTCTATGTAGGACTCTAAAGAATCGTCAATACGCCGGCAGTAGGTGATGATCATTTCAAACACCCACAAGCTGCAAACGGTCAGCTAAACGTAACAGCCACCCAGGTACTGAGCAATCAGAAGATCAATAAGCAATCCTGTACATTCTCCCGTGAATCCAACCAGTAACACTCCCGTACAGTCCGGTCTCTTTGTCTGATATGTCGCATAACTCGCCTAGGGGTGGTAAACGTCAGACCCCAGTAGCTTGATAAGTCGTGTCGATATGAGGTCCATAAAAGTTCGAGAAACTACTGATAACACTTACCAGTAAATCTCAGCAACCCTGGCCAGGGATTTCCAGTTATAGCCAATCGAACACAACACAATATCAACTCCCTATACTGGGAGAGACGAAACCCCTCCTATCGCTCTTTGCCTCCATGTGATTCGGGACTGTACCTAAAAGCCACCTTTTTGAACGCCCTCTTGGACGTGGTATGATGGAAATCAAAGCACAGTGGGAATCACACAAGACACTATGACGATCTCGGGTCTACAGACTAACCTGTACCAGTGTCACCAGAGAACTGCCATCCGACGTGAGGTATAATACCATCCGGGAGCTCTCGGCGAGTCCGTCCATTGTACCCAGTCTCCACTGTGCACCCGTATACCTTCTCTGTTGTCAAACACCAATGGATATGGGATCATCCATCGCCCATCATATGGGTCAAGAAGCGCATATGCTAGTTTACTCTGGAGTATCGATGCCCTGTCTCGGCAGTCCCATGACTAGGAACATTTGAAGGATGTACTTGGCGACTACACTATCCCCACTAGTATGATCTGCATCATAGTTCTGGTAGTCAAGTACTCATCCTAAGGGCTTTATCAACATGTGACATAGAGACAATCAGAGTACATGTTAAGATAAAGGGTAACCAGATAGCATACTATCATGTCGAGCAAGAAAGTCCTCCCTATATATGTCCAAGCATCCACTACAATATACAACGTATGTACAGTAATGGCCTCTAGGGCATACATATAACTAACAATCTTCCACTTGCACTAGGGCCATCTGTTTTAGTATCTCATACTCAACCATCCCATAAAAGTCTCTTCTGGGAATTAGGCCTTTGTGAGTGGATCCGCGAAGTTGTCCTCTGTGTCTACTCTCCTAACTCGATCTACCTGGAGATCAACCATCTCCAAGATCAGGCGATACTGCCTAAGAATATGTCTGGATATCTGATGGGACGGGGGTTCCTAGATATAAGCCATAACTCCATTGTCACACAATGGCAGGAACGACGTTCATCTCATGAACTAAAATATATCCAGACTGTCTCTTTGGTAGCAACCTTGGTAACGATGTATCTTTCCTTTAATCGTCTTGTAAGTCACGGTATCTAGCTTGGAACTCTTCCAACATACCGTCCCTCTACTGAGGGTAAAGACAATGCCTGCGACTGACATTCAGTCGTCCTTATCACCCTGGAACCTTTCCAGTGATTCTCCCCAGGATCGAATGATACCATCTCACTACAACTAGTGAGAATCCAAACATCCAATTAGATCTATCTCATAGATCCATAACCCATGATTTGGGAGGTATCACCTTGATCCTATAGAGAATCTTTGTGATTAAGAGGAGATTGACCGAGCGTAGCATAGGAAACTCCTTCCCTATCAAGAGTATGTCATCCACGTACTATACGAGGATCACCACTATACTCCCTACTACCTTTTTGTACATACTTGGTTCATCAAACATTTTGATGAAGTCAAACTCTTTGACCAGCACATCATAACAGACGTTCCAACTCCGCGATGCCTATATAAAACATCTTGCACATATTTCCCCTGCTCTCGCTGTCTACGAAGCCCTCTGGCTATGTACTTATAGACGCTCTCTTCCAAATCTTAGAAAAGTAGTCATGACACCCAACCGCTAGATATCGTAGTCATGGTATGTAGCAGTAGCAAGTAGGATCTGGATGGACTTAAGCATAGCTTTGAAAGTCTCAACTTTTCTATGTATACCAAGTAATCTTCTCAAGATATACTTGCTCCTGATGGGGATTTAACCCTTCAGATAAAGCAACCAAAGTCCATACTGTGTTGGTGTATAAGGATTCCATCTCAGATCGCTAAGCATCCAGCCATTCTTACAGAGTCCCCACTCCTGATGGCCTGCTCGAAACCAGCTGGGTCATCATCCCATGATGCAATCCTTTCTCCCACTGTCATAGAGAAACCGAAGTATCTCTTAGGTTGATGAAGAACCCTACCAGATCGGCGGAGAGCCTGAGGTTCGTTAGAAACTATTGAATCCTCCGGGTTTACCAAATCATCGGCTGCAGTTTGTATAGCTGGAACTCCTTCCAGTTCTACCTCATAACCACTAATTTCTTCACAAGAAATTCCCTTTTTCTCAAAAAGTGGTATTCCGATAAATAAAACATCTTTTGTTCCTCGGTGTGGTAGAAGATATTCCCTTGCGAATGCTTGGGATATCCAACAAACTTCTACAGAACCGACCTTGCCTCGAGCTTGTCTGTATTTTGTTTTTAAACATAGGCCAGAAAACCCCAAATCTTAACATCTTTAAGAGATGAGCTCTTCCCATACCATATCACATATGGAGTGGTAGGCATCTGATTTGGTTGGAACCCTATTCAATAGGTATGGAACTTCTTAAGTGCATAACCCCAAAAGAAAATAGGCAACTCAGTACTCATCATAGAGCACACCATATCACATAGGGTGCGATTGCTCCACCCCGATACACCGACGTGCTGTGGTGTATACGGAGGAGTAATGCTGAGAGAGAATCTCATTCTCTTTTAGAATAGTCCAGGAATTCTGTTCTCAAGTATTATCCTCCTTGAACTCATCAAAGGAAATAATACTTATACCCTTTTTTGGTTCTCTACTTCTAACTTATATTCATTGAATTTCTCAAAAGTTCCAGACTTGTGTTTCAACAGGAATATATATCCGGATCTTGAGAGATAATCAGTGAATGTAATGAAGTACAAAGAACCGGTCATGGCATGTATAGACAGGGGACCTTCATACATCAGCATGTATCAATCCCAAGAGTTCAGTAACTCTTTCTCTGTTTCTAATAAATGAAGCTGTGGTCATCTTATCTTTGTGATATGACTGGCAAGTTTTACAAGATGTAAATCCAAACTAATTTAAATATGCATCTTTATGCAACTTCAGCTAGTCGAGTCGCATTGATATGACCTAGTCTACAATGCCTCAAGAAGGATTCGTTCATTTCTGAACTCTTCCTCTTGTGTGTGTTCTGTACATTAAGAACTGTAGTTTGATTTAGAACGTCTATGCTTTTAGATAACGTGTCTGAATCGATCAACTCTTGATATAGGAAATGTTCAAAACATTATCCTACAATACAAAATTATATCCTTCTTTTCTAATAAAGAAACTGATATGATGTTGTATATCAGATTCGGTATCTAATAACATTCGTTCAGAATCAATGTATTCCAGTAATACAGGGTGATAACTGCCAACAGACTTGGCTGCAACACTTGCATCATTTCCAACTCTTGAAACTTATCACCCGTTCTCAGTTCTCTACCTCTGTATAGCCCATGTGACAAATTACATTTGCGGGATCCTGATCCGATATCACTTACCCAGGACGTAAAGGATACTGAGAAACAGTTCTCGGTAATGAACACACCCGAAGAAGATGCATCAACATGCACTTTCTTCGTTTGGGCAGCACGGGAATTCTGGTAATCCCCTATTTCCTGCTCTGTCTTATAACAATTTTAAGTTGGAGCGGGGCCAACGTTTCTTAGCGCAGTATAACAAGCGGGTTCGGTCAATATATCCGTATTATTATCTTGATTAAGGCGTGATATAGTCTCTACCTGGAGAGAGATAGAAGAAAACACTCAGCGCATGCTCTTGCAAGATTAGATTGGTTATTAATATATCTAATCAGGATGTCTCCCATTGTTTTAGTTAAATCTTCCTTCAAACCATAAAAGGAAAGACTAGCCGGGATTAATTACACTCTACAAGTTCGTCAATCTTTCAGCCGGGCCAGTGCCGGTACTTTGAGGGAGGTTCCCCGTGCTTTCGCACGGACATAATTAAAATAAACCTCGTTTTCCCAGGGGCATAACCCTGTTAACACCTTTCTAAACACCTACTTGATCGGCTAATTGTAATATGTAAAACCCTCCCAGGAGTAACTCTTACTCGCAACGGGTATCGGGATCCAACTATCTCATAGAAGGTATGCAATCTCATTGCAAATTTCAACTCTTGAAATTCCCAATAATATTTTTCCCCTAGCAACTTATGACCTTGGATAAGGTCAACAAATCGTAAGCGCTAGCCAAGTTCAACCCATCATTTCCCGATTGAATTAAACCCACCCGCACGACCCTTAGCTAAGGTCAACAAAGTCGCACGACTACCCTAACTCAATCGCATCATATGCTTATACAGATAAGCACTAATTAGCTACCGCACACTACGCCTTGGCTAAGGTCAACAAACGTAGCATGAATACTAAGTAGTACTTATCTAAAATGACGGAGGGCTACGAAAGGTTTTTAAGAAAACCCTTTGTGTAATGAACTTGATATCGTTGTAGAATCGAGTAATTTTGAATGGAATCTTTTTGAGGCCTTTTCTAGTTTTGCTAAAGAGGTCACTCCCGGTGAAGGGATCTCGGCTCTTTCCTCATCGAATAAGGTGCAGGATATTTCACAAATATCACTATGCAAAGCAAAAGCTATAGAAACAATCAAAAGACAAACCGAGTTTGTAGCATCTTCTAGTTTCGCTAAATAGGTCACTCCCGTTGATGGGATCTCGGCTCTTTCCTTATCGAATAAGGTGTTGGATGTTCTACAAGGAACACCTCTATGCAAAAGAAAGAACTAGAGCTACAAGTTTTTTAGAAAAGTTTCGACAACATCTTTAGGTTTCTTTTAGTTTCATTAATCTCATTAATGAAATCCCATTTTATTATGCTTCACAAGCATCAGATATGAAACGAAATCAACAATATATAATATATATCTCATATATATAATATAAACATTCGTCTCAGGCAGTAATATGATCTCATTACAGAACATTGCAGCAGAAGATAACATATATGAAATATTGGATATACTAGGAGGTCCGTGTTTTAATACGAGCCTGTATAAAGCACGGATTCCATGGTCGCGATGAATAGCCAAACCCACATCCCTAGACCCATACGAGAGCGGCAAGCAACACTGCCAATTCTAGGGTTAGGAGACCCGGTCTCGACTCCTCGAGATGGTCTCCCACTAGACCCTAGAACCCGGTTACTTGTACTCCCCGCCTTGGGTCTACCTAATGCGGAAAAGTAACTAATATACAATGGTGATATCATCCTCATCCCGGAAATGCCCCAATAAAAGAATATTACATACAAATGAATTTTACATGAATGAAAATAAAAACCCTCATCTCACATAAAACCCCCGGCTATTCAAAACGCGACGATCCAATATAACATATCACAGCAACACATAATATCTCATATCATCAACGTAAGAAAGCATGCGTATCCCAATTGTCGTTGATGTATAGCAACGAAGCCGGCGATACACCACATACTACGCTTACGGTCACAAAAATGAAAGTGTAAAACTACTACAGTTGGAATCCGCAACCTCCTTAGACATCTCATGCCTAACCAAATGAATTCCTTAGACATCGCATGCCTAACTATTATAAACCCCGCATTTTATTCTCGATCTCGAAAACACTTTTCAATATCAAGTCGGGCAATTCAACAAGATTCCCGACATCCTGATCGAATGCTCGTCGCAAACTTTAGTAGACGGCCGCACCCCCGGATGTCGTCGACGAAGTGCACTAAGGCGGAACACCGCTGCCGCGAGCACCCGAACGGATTCTTTTGGCGATGGGGTTCTCCTACAGTCACTTGGTCAGGGCTATGGGGCGTAGCTATCTATTAAGTTTACCCGGAGAGTATCCGCGTACGCTACGTGATTACGACGGACTTTTGATCACATCAAAATCCCGTGGCAACCGATCAAATGAGACTAAACTGCTAGATTTATAACATTCAAATTAGTTATCTCATAACTACTTGTGGCTTCCAAATATTGTATCACATTCCAGATAAATAGACAATGTTAAAATTTCCGATCGAATAAACAAACACCCAAGATTTCCCAAATAGCCCAACACTTGAGCGGAGTTCAAAAAGTATCCATCACATGCCACAGTACCGATGGTCCAGCCGTAGAAGGGTCAAACCAACGCCTTACATGTGGCAACGCCGTACTGCCCCAAACCCTAAGGTTTAGAGGCGGTTCAGACGGTCATATAATCGAGTTAAGGTTTGTGTTCTTCTAGAGGGTCCACCGCGTTACTTGCACGACTTAGAACGTTCTTTAACTATGGAAAAATCCAACACTTGGAAATTTTCTGGCTGGGGAAAAAGTGAGTTATTGATATCCGTTCGAACTTTTCAACACGTTCTAAATTACCCAGAAAAACTTAAACGAAGTTAAATTATCCGATCGAATCAACGAATAGAAAAGATCTCCAGAAAACTCAACACTTGAGCAATATCAAAAATTCCCAGAAGTATCTAGAAATACATACGGATGTTGCTGTGAAACATCCAACCGTAATACCCAATAATGGCCGCGGAACCGCCGCGCAAGGCATGGTATTGCCGCGGTTCCGCGGCGGTTTGAGAGGATTAGAGGTTCGTTTTTCAAAGTAATCCTTAGAATTCCCTGCTTAATTTTCTGAGTATTTTTAATACAGAAAAAATCAACATTTTAAAAAATTTCCAGAGAGGGGGTTAAACACGATGTTTCGGGGGTTCGATCGGACTTTTAACTTCGTATACACGTCGCCTAATGCTCTAGCTAGGCTTTGATACAACTGTAGGGTTACTAGGCACTGTCACAAGGTTCTACAAGGCATCAAGCATGCCTGATTTAAAATTTAGACGTGCCGAACAACCTAAAGCGAGGATCTTTGCTAGATAATTAGGGTTAAATATGCAAGTAAACAACTTTACTTCTAAGAGTTTGGGATTACAACCTTTGTAGTCTGTTCCTTCACTTCTAAAGCTCCGTGTTGAGGTCCCTTCGCTGTGATCGTCGAGTACCCGGACTCTAGAGAGGCTCCATGAAGAGAAAGATGCAATATTGCTTCCAATCTTCAATAACAAAGATGATCTACCTTGAAGAAACTTAAACCCAAGCTCTTGCTTTGCTAATCAAACATTAGCAAAGAAAACACCCTAATCTAAGTGGCAAGAATAGATGAGGATGATGAAATAGGAATTTAGATCTCATTTGCTTTCTTTATCTCATTCAATATCATCACATATGAAAAAGCTAGTGAAGCTTTTCATCAAGCAAGAAAGAAGAAGAAGATGATCTCTTTTATGATGAATAATGAATTGTTATTTTAATTACAATTGCAACCCATGGTTAATAATCAAAGGGCTAACCATTGTAAAGATTTAACTAGGGTAAAGGGTTTGGGTTGGGTTAGGAAATATCTCCAAAATATCAACACATAATATTTTAGTTTAAAACAAAACAAAAGCTTCTAGAAGCTTCATGAAAGAGCTAACCCAAATCAAAGCCTAACTATGTTTAATCTCCACTAATCATGTTGCATTTGTAATCATAATTTGTTACAATATTATATATCACATATACAATATTTATTGTAACAAAATAAAATAATACAATTAACATATATCGCATATATATCAATGTATTACCCAAGTGAGAAAAAGAATCTTTAAGTGAGCTTATATTAGTTAATGTAATTTAATATATCAAATATATAATTATACATTAAATTATCGAATCAACACTTGATCCGATAATCCGGCTATTTCACAAATAACCGACTAATATAATCTGTATCAGTTCATCGAATCAACACTTGTTCCGATGACCCGGCTATATCACATATACCCGACCGATATCTCATATCGCGAGAATCTAATATGGTATCACATACAATATTGTTCTCGGTCCCGCACATATCATATATGTGCTCCTACTCCGTTTTGCCTGAGCAGTAGGTGAGGATCATATCAAACACCAACAAGCTGCAAGCGGTCAGCTAAAGGTAATAGCCACCCAGGTATTGAGCAATCAGAAGATCAACAAGCAAGCCTTTATATTCTCCCGTGAATCAAACCAGTAACACTCTCGTACAGTCCTGTCTCTTCGTCTGATATGTCGCATATCTCGCCTAGTGGTGGTAAACGTCAGACCCCAGTAGCTTGATAAGTCATGTTGATATGAGGTCCATAACAGTTCGATAAACTACTGATAACACTTACTAGTAAATCTCAGCAACCCTGGCCAGGAATTTCCAGTTATATCCAATCGAACATAGCGCAACATCAACTCCCGATACCGGGAGAGACGAAACCCCTCCTATCGCTCATTGTCTCCATGTGATTCGGGACTGTTCCCAAAAGCCACCTTTTTGCATGCCCTCTTGGACGTGGTATGATGGAAATCAAAGCACAGTGGGAATCACACAGGACTCTATGACGATCTCGGGTCTACAGACTAACCTATACCAGTGTCACCAGAGAACTGCCATCCGATGTGAGGTATAATACCATCTGGGAGTTCTCGGCGAGTCCGTCCAGTGTACCCAGTCTCCACTGAGCACCCGTATACCTTCTCTAATGTCAAACACCAATGGATATGGGATCATCCATCGCCCATCATATGGGTCAAGAAGCGCATACGCTACTCTGCTCTAGAGTATCGATGCCCTGTCTCGGCACTCCACTAGGAACATTTGAAGGATGTACTTGGCGACTATACTGTCCCCACTAGTATGACCTGCATCATAGTCCTGGTAGTCAAGTACTCATCCTAAGGGCTTTATCACATGTGACATAGAGAGAATCAGAGTACAGGTTAAGATAAAGGGTAACTAGATAGCATATGTTCATATCATAATATTGCATTATTATATTCCTCATTCTTATTCTTTTTACAAATAAACAGGTGCTTTTGATGCATGTCTGCTACATATTACAGGTTACAGGTTCTTGGACAGAAAACAGTGAAAATGATGAAAAGACGATGCAAAAGTGGACTTTGACCAACAAACAGAAGACTCTTGATCAAGCCTATATCAAAGATAAAATTCACAAAGTACAAGGCAATGCAAGGTCCAAGATTACAAAGCGAACGGTCAAAAGCCCACCGCAATTATTCACTGGAGATCTGGAAGAAACATTGAAGCTATTTTAATAAAGAACCAAATAATAAGGAAGCCCAAAGATCCAAGGCCCAATACTTTCTTTTAAAGAGACATAAAATTTTACCAAAGCTTGAAGTCTACTTTGACTAGGTCTTCCTAAGGATATTTTGGTAAATGTAGACATGCAAATCAATTGTAACCTAGGGTTTCCTATTCTTTATAAATAGGAACTCTAACCATTGTATTTTCTTCATGCCTCCTTTCATTAATAAATTTTAGAATTCTTTTGGAGAGCATCGGTGTTTCTTTTCAATTCATGAATTCAGATCTGACAAACCTGCGTTGATGATTGGAGAGATGCATCAGTAAGTAGGTTATTTTCCTTGCAGTAGTTGTAGTTTTTCATATCTGCTCTAGGTAAATTATTTTCTCTCCTTAGTTTAATTTAGTTTAGCTTTTATTAACATGCAATCGATGTTTTCTCTCTTTAATAAAATCATGTCTTTTTTCATCCCCTCAATGAGCGAGTAGTTTCCTCGCTTGTTAGGGTTAGGAATAGGGAAGGATTTGAGAGATGAAGATCTCTCATCTCTTTTCATTGCCAAACTTTTATGAACATTAGAACTCCATGCATACCTTCTTATTCCGCTCCCTACGGCACTCTGCCCTCGAGGTAACGCTGATTCCGTAGTCTAAAGGCCCGGATTTTAAGGTTTTCCATGGAGGTTAGGGTAAAGATTAAGAAAGGAAGGACAAGGATCTAGAGGAAGAATCAATCTTCCCAATCATCCTAATCCCCTTTGTTAAGATTTACCATAACACTAATATGATATCTTTAATTAAAGGCAATGGAAAGAGATATAGATCTTTGTTTACCAAATTTTCCCTAAACCTAATCCTAGCAAGTTTCTAATCCTAGTATCATACAACTTCAATTTTTAGATTTAATAATCAATCCGAACACCCTTCGGAATTAACTCGTTAGCGCGATTAGGAAATTCACAACATCCCTGTGAACCGACCCGTACTCACCGGCTAGCTGCAAAGCGACGCCGTTCTTGATTGCGGTTACAAATATTTTTGATCTATCTTTTAGAAAGCGCAAGCACGCTGAATCAACCAATCAAATGGCGCCGTTGCCGGGGATGGCGTAGAACTTTCCTTTTCGCGATTTCGTGTTAATCAAAATTAAAAAAAAATCATAAAAATCTGAAAAATCTAAAAAATATAAAAATATATCATCTGTTATTTTTGGAAATGGTATCTTTGTGTGAATTTTGCAGGATCTACGCACAAATTCGGATTTGGAAATCTACAGAAAGCGAAACAGCAAATAGACGATCCTATCAACAGAAGATTGCAACAACAGAGAAACAGAAAAAAATTTAGAGGACCGAGTCAACAAGTCAACCGCGCGATCTGGTGCAGCTGCCAAAAAAAAAAAAAAAAACGCCGGCGGCTCTTTCCGGCCGCGGAACCGCCGCGGGACATGCCTTTTGGCCGCGGAACCGCCGCGGCCTGGTAGGTTCAAAAAAAAAAAAAAAAAAAACAGGGTGCAGACTCGCTGTTAAAAGAAAAAAAATCTGTAAGTTTTCTCTCTCCTCTTCTGCAAATCTTGATATATCTTCTGTAAATTTGCCTGCAGGATTTCTTTGCGCTTTAAAAATATTCCTTTCCAAATAACAAATCTTATGCAGGATTCGTTGTGCTATACTTAAAATAATAATTGATTGCAAGTGATCTTTTCTGATTTGCATATCCTTAATCTTTTTGCTAAAATATCTTTCCAAATAAAGAGCAGGAGAAAAAAAAGGAAAGTTTTAATTAGAAAACTTGCAAACTTTGAAATTCACACAAAAAAAAAAATTAGATTTGATTGCATGTGATTTACTGTTTTGCATATCTTTTAATCGGACTCTAAGGGGCTTTTGACCAATTCAGATTGGGTGGGGATTTCATCACCCTTCCCAGGACCCCAGAAATCACATAAAGCATTTGCATTGACCACAATTAATTAAAAAAATATTAGACTCAGACCTAAAAACATCGAGCTCAATAGGAAAAGGACTAGTATAGGCATCGACCGTTTATCCTAACTGACATTGCGGTGTCTAGGCTAGTGGTTATTAATTAGGCCCACTGTAGTGGTGGTTCCTTCCCACTTACCTGGCAGTACTTGCCAGTGAAGAGGCGGTTTGAGGTCCTATTTCTAGCCCTTTGGAACAGTTAGGAGCTGTCTAGCTGACCTAGGTGACCCTAGATCTAGGCCTGATTGTGCATTCTGGTTGATTGCATTTGTGTCTAAGCCCTTTATCGAAAATTTTTGCTAAACAAATAAAAATGAGAGGAAAATTTTTATAAAAAGACTTGCAACTTTTGCCGCAAATAAATCCTTGCACCACCCAACTTTCTTTCTTTTTACCTTTCTTCTTCTAGCATGGGTACCCCACATAAAAAATCACTTGCCGAACTTTGGTATCCTGAACCTAATTTTGCGTCGTTCGGCAATTTGTTCGGTCAATTTAAAGACGATCCCTCCATGCCTAAAAAATCTCTGAAAGATCACATAGAGGAGTCTAGGAGAAACAGTTTGACTTTTCAACCCATTTTGTGTCAACCTAGTCAACCTTCACCACCTACATATGTTGACACCACTTCTTCAAGTCCTTCTGTCACTCTTAGGCCGATGTCCATTGCTGAGCATATTTCTCAATCTCGTAGCCGATCTTTCACCTCTCTCCACACATCTAGTTCTAGGGATCAACAAGACTATTCACCTTTTTATCCACATGTTGACCCTACCCCAGTCCAATCACCCACTTCCTACCAGTCCTACCCGACCTTTCCACCTTCACTAGACACTGCTTCTACACAGCTATTAGGGAGTTTCACATATCCAAACAAATTCGAATCTTTTACCGAAACCCCCTTACCACCCAAGTCTAGTTTAGAAGAGGCGTTGGAGGCGTATATCGCAGCAACAAACAAAATGGTTAGGAATGTGGAAGCGTCCGTGGCCACCCTTATGCAACCTGCTGAACCGGTAGCTAGTTTTCCGCTAGCTCCAAATTTTTCAATGTATGAGGAGGCAGTTGGACAGAGTGAGAATGAGAGAGGATTTTCAAATCAAACCTACCCTTACCCAATTGAAGCCCACAACTCCTGTTTTCCATCGATTGCCCTAAATAGTTCACCGGTTGAAAATAAAAATGAGTTGTGTGATTTTGTAGTGTTTGATTTGCCAGATTGTGAGGAACCCCTTTCGAGTGAAACCGCACCTAATCCTTTCGACCTTCACACTTCCACTCTAGAACCTACATTGATAAACATCCATGCTTTTGAGGAGGTGTCTAAAGAAATTGACTTTCACTTGATTGAGGATATAGACGCCGGGAATATTTCGGATGATGAACCTGTCGATTTAATTGGAATTTTATGTTCAAATCATCATCCCGAGTTATTAAATGTTTCTCCCGAATCTCATATGCGTCTTGATTTTGATGATATTGGCATGGATAAGAAAATTTTTAAGGAAAATATTGAGGAGAATTATGAGGATAGTACTGAGGACAATATTGAGGTTGAACCATTTTCGTTTGATGTGTCGAATTTTCCAATACACCCTCCTAAATCCTTAACTAATACCCTTCCTCACTCACTTCCTTCCGTCCTTCCTATCGTTTCGACTGTGCAAGAGACCGTTACGCTTTCATCTCCAATACCTAGTTCGACGTACCCATGTTTGCTCACGACTCTTGAGGGATTTAATCTCATTTTTTCGCGTGTTGATAGATTAGCACAATCGCTTTTTACACATCGGTCATTACAAATTGTGCTAATCTATACGCTCCATCCACACCCTCAAATTCGTATTCCCACTTTCTTTGGTTCTTCTAATCTTCCTTTAATGATATCGAGTGTTGATGAATCGCAATCCGACATTTTGAGTTCGATAATTTTCAATTGGACCTTCGAGGAAAGTTTCGAAGATATTTTCGCCGACGAACTCGTATTCTTAAATGATATGGATTTTGTGATTAATCAACCTCCACTCGAAGAAGTAGAACCCCTACCATTTCTTCTTCCCCTCCGCCATTCTCCTCCACCGAGACCATATTATCCCTTTCTCTCCACACGGTCTCGTGTGCTTCTCATTTCTTTTCTTTCCACTCCATTCTTTCACCAACTCTACCATTACCACGATAGAATTTTTGAATGGTTGGTGCTAAACTTTGGATTATGTAAGGCCAAGCTTAAGTTTGGGGGGAACCTTTGTATATATGTATATATGTTTTTGTTTTCTTTTCCTCTAAAAAAATAAAAAAAATTCAAAACATTAAAAATAAAAAAAATAATAAACAGGGGAGTGCCGGTATTTTGACCCTCTTGGTTTAGCATGACAGTGAGGACACTGTCAAGTTCAAGTTTGGGGGTATCCTTCGCATTCATTTGTACATATTTTTGCATTTGCATGCTTATTTGAAAACCCATAAAAATTTGAAAAATTTCAAAAATTATAAAAATTAATGTATTCAATTTTGGCTAGTTGACTTGAGTTTGACAAATAGGTTAACTGGGTAGGAATAACTAGATCTTAGACTTAGTAAATTAAAAACCCTAAAGATAACATTCCTTAAAGTTTAACGGTAGAAAATATATGCCTTGTAGTTTATTTAGAAATAGGCAAATTTTGGGTTCACTTCTTGGGCTAAGTCGAAACAAGGGAAGAGTATTGATGTTCTTATTAGAGTATTAGTTTGAAAAATAGTTCCTAGCTTAAGTCTAGATTCTGAAAATGTATACCCTACAATTTGCACAATCACGCACCTTGAAACTTGGAATAGTAGAAGAGACCTTGAAATGCTCTTGTCTAATGTCCTTAGTATGAAAAAGTGTGAATGAATAAAAAAAATGGACACTGGTTTTTGTGATTACTTAAGGCTGCAAAAATAGAAAAATACTTAGCGAGGGTGCTTCATCACCTAGTGCCTTAGACCAACTGGTTTGGGAGTCACTGCTAAAGCCTTGGGTGTTGCAAAGACTAGGAACTATGCTTTAAAGTGCAAACGCATTTTGTAATCGGTCGTTGGTACCTCAAGAAGTATTAATGGTCGCATGAAGAATGTGTAAGCAAATTTCATTTAAATTCACCTACTAAGAAGTGCTTTGGACAAAGGACGAGAGTACGATTGCTTGATTTGAATTTCCAAGTGTAGAGGTGATTTATACACACACGTGGGGATATGTGATTGGAGTTTAGATAAGAGAAAGGAATGAAGAATAGAACTTGTATCTTTAATAGAGTTGATAGAAATTCCTATGTGGAAGTGGAACCCTAGAAGGAAAACTTAGGAAATGCCGAAAGCTAAGTAGATCTGCAAGATATATATAATCTTAAGTTAAATAATGAGGAAGTGCGAAGAATATGGGTGGATAATTTGCGAGTCAAAAGATAATAGAATTCCTTGTTAGAAAACCTAATTGGAGAACAAAAGTCAATGGGCCAAGTTGATAGGATTTTGTGGGTGTAATCCGCTGAAAACCCTCAGGAGACAACACTCCTCCTACTAGGGACACCTAGAGGTTTAACGGCTTGTTGCACGAGCTCAGTGCAATCGCGTTTCCCTGCGAAAGTGCGGTTAGGTTTTTTAGAGAATAAAAATAAGTTTGCTCGAGGACGAGCAAAAGATAAGTTTGGGGGTATTTGTTCATATCATAATATTGCATTATTATATTCCTCATTCTTATTCTTTTTACAAATAAACATGTGCTTTTGATGCATGTCTGCAACATATTACAGGTTACAGGTTCTTGGACAGAAAACAGTGAAAATGATGAAAAGACGATGCAAAAGTGGACTTTGACCAACAAACAGAAGACTCTTGATCAAGCCTATATCAAAGATAAAATTCACAAAGTACAAGGCAATGCAAGGTCCAAGATTACAAAGCGAACGGTCAAAAGCCCACCGCAATTATTCACTGGAGATCTGGAAGAAACATTGAAGCTATTTTAATAAAGAACCCAATAATAAGGAAGCCCAAAGATCCAAGGCCCAATACTTTCTTTTAAAGAGACATAAAATTTTACCAAAGCTTGAAGTCTACTTTGACTAGGTCTTCCTAAGGATATTTTGGTAAATGTAGACATGCAAATCAATTGTAACCTAGGGTTTCCTATTCTTTATAAATAGGAACTCTAACCATTGTATTTTCTTCATGCCTCCTTTCATTAATAAATTTTAGAATTCTTTTGGAGAGCATCGGTGTTTCTTTTCAATTCATGAATTCAGATCTGACAAACCTGCGTTGATGATTGGAGAGATGCATCAGTAAGTAGGTTATTTTCCTTGCAGTAGTTGTAGTTTTTCATATCTGCTCTAGGTAAATTATTTTCTCGCCTTAGTTTAATTTAGTTTAGCTTTTATTAACATGCAATCGATGTTTTCTCTCTTTAATAAAATCATGTCTTTTTTCATCCCCTCAATGAGCGAGTAGTTTCCTCGCTTGTTAGGGTTAGGAATAGGGAAGGATTTGAGAGATGAAGATCTGTCATCTCTTTTCATTGCCAAACTTTTATGAACATTAGAACTCCATGCATACCTTCTTATTCCGCTCCCTACGGCACTCTGCCCTCGAGGTAACGCTGATTCCGTAGTCTAAAGGCCCGGATTTTAAGGTTTTCCATGGAGGTTAGGGTAAAGATTAAGAAAGGAAGGACAAGGATCTAGAGGAAGAATCAATCTTCCAAATCATTATAATCCCCTTTGTTAAGATTTACCATAACACTAATATGATATCTTTAATTAAAGGCAATGGAAAGAGATGTAGATCTTTGTTTACCAAATTTTCCCTAAACCTAATCCTAGGAAGTTTCTAATCCTAGTATCATACAACTTCAATTTTTAGATTTAATAATCAATCCGAACACCCTTCGGAATTAACTCGTTAGCGCGATTAGGAAATTCACAACATCCCTGTGGACCGACCCGTACTCACCGGCTAGCTGCAAAGCGACGCCGTTCTTGATTGCGGTTACAAATATTTTTGATCTATCTTTTAGAAAGCGCAAGCACGCTGAATCAACCAATCAGCATACTATCATGTCGAGCAAGAAAGTCCTCCATATATATGTCCAAGCATCCACTACAATATACAACGTATGTACAGTAATGGCCTCTAGGGCATACATATAACTAACATCTCTCATATGAACGTGTCATTTTTTCTTTGTAAGCCTCTAGGTTTTGCTGCGCCATTAGACGAGTTTCATCGCGGGTGTCAAGCTTCTCAAGTCGAAGATGAGCATTCTCTTCGTCTGTTAGCTCATTGTCACGACCCGAAAGTACGGAACATGACCGGCACTTAAACTACGAACGTCTCAAGGCGTACGTAATCTAAGTAAACTGAAAACCCAGAAATCCAAACCAAGAAAAGTAGTAGAGTGCAGGAAAAACCAACTTAAAGCAAGTAGTTTCAATAGCAGAAGCCGAATTATGCGGTTTTTAAAACACATCGAAAATTTACTGAAAATTTCGGCAGAGTCTTCTTTGTAAATACTGGCCCCCAAACGGGATACAACATGAATATTATACGAAATCAAAAAAAAGGCATCCCCAAGCGGGAGCTAGCTCTTCGTCAATCGACGGTCACAACCACACAAGCAATAATATACAACGCCAACGGCGAGGATCAAAACTCAAAAGGAAACTCAAAACCACCAGAAATATAACGAGCGACTCTAAGGTCGAAAGAATAAACAACACTGGTCTCTATCTCAGTAAATACATGTTTGGTTGATGGAATTTACTAGATACAACGGAATAATATTATACAAGGTAATATGATGGGTACGATACAAGAAAAAACCCACCTACTAGCAAATCACCCGAATGAAACTGAGCCCGCAAAGCCGTAATGAAACCTGTACGGTAAACCTGCAAGAAACTGGGGCACAACGGGGGTGAGTTGCCAACTCGTGAATAGAAAAACATCCACGCACAGAAATCGCATAAATAACACAATCCTAGGTCAATGATCATAATATAACCTCAAAAATGCATATAACATGCAGCCTATAACAATGGCTAGGGTAAATATCTAACCCGAGTGTAAACCCATGTGCCCGTGTCAGTGCCTCAGGTAGCAATATAACATATGAGTGAGGTATGAATGCATGAAAACAGAATACATGTAAATGAAGAAGCTGTTTTCAAAAATTAGTGAGATTTCCCGTGTCTTTTTAAACTGAGGTATCATAAATGAAATCAGTATCAACAGTGTCTAGCATCGACACAAAACATAAATCTCAATGTCTCGAAATATCAATGTCTCAATCTCAATATCTAGGGCGCCGTCAGTCCAGACCGGCCCCTACCATCCATCTCAAGACCACGACGGTATCCTCCGGATATCCGACGCGTCGGGTAATATCACCGGTAGGTAGTGCTCCCCTGCCAGGCTCACATCGTCATCATCACGCGCTTCTTGCCCCGGGGTACCTTACCGGGTCCACCATGTACCCGAAACAGTTCATCCGCCTCCTCGAATCGGGTCTCGAAATCCATCAGCAAGCTCATGGTGGACAACTCATATATCATGGGAAAACCGCACTTTTTATTTTAAGGAGAGAAGGAAGCTTATATAAGTTTTTCGGTTTTCCCCCAAAACCAGAAAATCTCATAGAAATCCGAATCCAATCCTCAATAGCATGTAAACAGTGCATATCGGCATAAAAATCCATGAATGCGGCATAACAATGAATATTAACATGCATGAAGTAACAAGTAATATCTACAATGTCTAATCTAGCATATAAGGCGAGTACACTAATATCATGTCTAAATTATTAGCTAACAACCTATGTCAATGCAATAGTATTTCTAAAGTGTACGTGGCATGACAATTACCGATGAAGATGTGTGTGAGCCGGCAAGTAAGTGTACGCGATACACACGCATCATCGGTAATGGTGCTGGTGTCCTAACAGCATGATATCAATAATGGAGTATGAAACATAATATAAGCATGCGATGCGAAGCGAACCACAATAAAGAGCGGGAGCTGAATACTAGACGCAACTATAACTAATCTGCATTAACCTAATATAAGTTCTACAAATGGTGCCTTTTGAAATAACATGAATCATGGGGTTTTGAAAATAGGGACTACGGTGTTTTTATGAAAAGATACGTCTTTTGAAATATCCGTAGGATCCCTTGGGCTGTCTTTTAAAATACCCACGATTCGTTAGTTTTTGAAATAGGTAAGAATCGAATCTAATCTAACAACTAAACTAAACTAAAGGGCTAAGCTAACCAGCTGGACTACAGGTTAGGAAACCGCCTAACATCTGACTCGATGTATATACATACCTGTATATATATTAGTCGGTGATCCCGCCTCAATGATATCATATCCGATACCATATCTATAATCAGACATCCCAAGTCAATAGTGCGGATCAATCATCAATATATAGCTCGTACGTAAATCCGTCGTACGGCATCCCCAAATCTGGGTACGGGTCAAAGTCACATCAATCACACTATTCATTTGGTATCTTCTTTATCAAATATCATGATTCGGAATAATGTCCTACGTCTAGTACAATATTGATGTCATCTATGTATGCATGCGGGTGTAAGAATTACTACGTCAGAAGACCCGCTAAAACATCATGTCGTATCTCAATACGAACCAAATCACGTCACCGATCTCCTGGCCTCAAGCCCAATCTCATCGACTCATCTCAAATTCCAAATACTATCCTCAAATCCAGTATATGAACACACAGTCCCATACCCATGTGAACACATAAATATATATTCCCATACACGCACATATGAAATAAGGAATGTATGCAAGTATGTATATGTGTGTATGTGTAAGTGTAGTGCACCCACTACCTAAGGTTTCGTAACCATGCACCAATCCAACACCAATATCCATCTAAAATCATCAATAATAAATCCTAACAACATATCATAAATTGTTGTTGTGTATACGCATCCGTATACATCACCACGGACTGCGGGGGTGCTATACGCCATCCACCCGACTTCTCCCCGTAGATATAAATCTACTCACCTGGTCCTCGCTAGCCGGTGCCGACGTCGCCACGGGTTTGCTTGTCGTCTCGAATTCCACATGGGGTACCTACATATCATAACGCACCGTATCGCATTAAAACTAAATTCGAAATCGAAACGGCATACGAAAATCAAATCGGCACGCGTACCACGCGTAGGTCCAAACCTATCGCCTACGCATGCAAGAATAGTCAAACCAACCCTCGATATCGATGTACAAACCTCAAACCATCGAGAAAAATCCAATCACACTCATTTGCACAATTACAAGCACTAATTATAATATAAAATAGCTTACAATTGCCAAAAACCCCAATTTCACTTAAAAAGTCGTTTTTCCGAAAATCTAGCAAGCACAATTCGCCGTTTTTGTACAAAACTTGATGTTTAAATGAATGTAGCGGCCAATATACTTATTAAATATCTTAAATAAGTCATAGAAACAATTTCCGGAATTTAATCTCATTAAATTCCAAAAACCCTAATATTTTAGTTTACAAAATACCATTTTTTAACAATTTCAAAGCAAAAATGCACAAACTACAATTTAGGTTGGATTTCCATGAACTAAAGTGTTAAACTACACTTAATAAAATTAATAATACGATAAAAACCCTAACCATATTTTTAATCTCATATTTCGAATTAAATCAAAAAAACTAGTTTGCAACAAAAATCTTAATTTGGACATTTTTCAAGTAACAACTTTTAATTAACCACTAGATTAGTTTTCTACAAAACTAAATATGTTAATCCACCTCACTAAACCATACACAATCAAACACAACTCATTTCCACAACAAACCCTAACTTGAAATCTTTAATCATGCAATTAAACTCACATAACCCAAATTAACACTTAATTAACTTAGCTTTAAGAAATTAAGTAACAAACTAAGCAAAAAGTTTAGAATTATACCCAAAACATTTGAAGATCCACAAGCATCCATGGCCTTCCAAAATGCTCTCTTTTCACAAGGATCCATGCTATACGGGCTAAGCTAAAATGGGTAGGAGTCGGATTTGGGTTTTGGGATTTTTTGATAGATTTTGGGGCAATTTTTGATGAAGTTTTGAAGAGAAAAGAGAAGGGAAATGGGGGGGGGGGGGCTGTTGCTGCAGTAGGAGAGGGAGGGGTCGGCTGGAATGGGAGGGGGAGAGGAGAGAGAGGGAGGTAGAGAAAGTGGGGGGAGAAAGTCAAGGTCAAAGCAAAGTCAAAAGTCTAACTAATTTATCCATTTTCTTTTCTTTTCTTTCATTTCATTTCCTTTGAAATTCAAGTGGGGAAAAAGATGGTGGCTGCTGAATTCAGCCATGGGGAGATGTGAATGGGGGTGTGTGGGTGTGGGTACAGGTGTGGGGTGATGAAAAATGATAAATACAATACCCCAAACATCCATTTACGCTAAAAAAAAGCCTTTTTTCTTCAATAATTTCTAAACCGCTTTGGCAAATGATTTCATTCCAAAAACCACATGATAAAATTTTATTTAATATTTTATGATGCACAAAATTTGTTTCAACTCATTCCAATTTGTAATTTTCCCTAATTAAATGTATTAGTGACGGCTTAAAATAATAATAAAATAATATTTTTTTTCAGAAAATTTGAAATTTCACCAGCGGCTTAATAAATACCAAATAATAGCAATTACATAGCTAGAATATGTATATTTAATTTTTATAATAAGATATTTGTATTTTGACTTTTTACAGAAAACCCCCTTATTTTACCGATTTTTTTTCGAAATTTCACCGAAACGATTTTCAAAACGTTACAATCTTCCCCCCTTAAAGAAATTCGGTCCCCGAATTTAAATTCAAACTCCCCCAAATACTAAAACATCTAAGAAAACCCATCAAGTCGTCGGGGCTCCGAAATTGTAAATACATAAAACAAATCGTAGCGCAGCGCACGCGCTTGAAAAATGAGCATATAACTCAAATCAAAACTCCGTCAAGCATCCCGCAATCATCGGAGTCATGGAGAAGACATCAATGCCAAATCCAAATCAAAACCAATATGACATAACTCGAAACTATACATGTAAATATCGAATCTATATCTGTAAGTATCTGAAGGAAATGCATGCCAAATCTCTTTAAGTCGTTGTGCAACGCGTATAACACTGCACAGTGGCGGACGTCTATCATAAGAAAATAACTATATACATATATACCTTTGTTTGAAATGTACGTTCCGCCGTTTTGGAAACAATTTAGAAGGGTCTCCTTGTTTTAAACATTTCGTGTCATATCAGACACGTAGGTAAGTACTGAGGCTATAGCTCGCTTTTTGGAAATCCCTTCAATAACTATCAATGCATGCAAAAATATATTCAGGTACTGTCCTCTGACTAGTCCTGCTCAGTACGAAAACACATAGCAATATCATAAAAACGTACTGCTCTATACGAAATCAATCCCGAAATATGCACATGAATGCTACGTGCGTCTGGTGCGCACGGAAATCAAAATCCATGAATGTGCCATACATGCGCACAGAAACAACATCTAAGTGCATCGGGTGTGCACGAAACATCTGTCGTAGGCAACATGTGTGCCTGACAGCAAAATCGGGTGCATCTAACATGCACGAAAAATCTCAATTTAGTGCACCTGGTATGCACCAAAATCACACTTCAAAATATGCGCCCAACTTGCGCGAAAATCCAAATCAGGTGCATCCATCGTGCACGAAATCATGAAATCCAATATCAAGTGCCGAACATGCGCAAAATCAAATCAGGTGCACAAAATAAATATCGAACATCACCATCGAAATCAAAGTCCAATGCATCTAAGTGCACAAAAGGCGTATCACTACACTGCAAGCATATATAAACTATACAGAGTGCAGGAACGAAATCGCGTGCATGCATACGCATAAAACCAACTCAACTGTTTAAAATCGTAAAATCACAAACATATGAAACTAAAGAACGAAAACGATATCAAGTGCAACACTGTGCAAAGATCATAAATCCTCAATCATCAAAACCAGATCATTCGAATAAATCACCCAAAACATCGAAATCAATAATGGCGGCATAGTACCGCTCAAGCGCATCCTCTAAGAATCTCGGGCCAACTGGTGCGGTCACTAATAGGACGTCTCGTCGATGATCATGAACTCTGGCCTGCTGGTTTGCGTAACAATGACCACTCCTGGGTCAAGGTCTTCATTGGGAATTACAAATCTCTCAGTCCCTCGGCTCATCGGCCTTGTCAGGTATGCTTACGGGGATGATCCCGTTCTGGTACGCCTCTTGTCATCTCCCGGTCAATCATCGCGACCACTCGTGAGACAGCATATCACTGGCGTCGGCCTCTGGCTCTCTGAATATACGTAACACATCTGATCCTGGGTGCAAGTATCATTGCAGCAGTGTCCTGGAAGGAATCCTTCTCACGGTCTCTTCCATGCCTCGTCTCTGCCAACTGTCCGGAAGTTGTTGTCCTTTCCTATATCTGCATCTTGCTCTGGAACGACTGCATACTCATCGCGACTCCTTCTGGAAGGTATATCCAAGTACAATGCCTCGGCATGCGCATCGCATCTCTAATGTCGGCGGAGGGGAACGTCATCATATCCAGGTATGTACGAACCTCTTACTCCACTTTTTCTCTAATGTCGACTGCTTCGGACTCGTCCCGTCGTGGCTGCATGGACTGAGCTCCAACGGCTATCCTCGTATCTGGAATCTCCCAAGAAATGCATCTCACCACCTAGCATCCGAATTAAGTCGAGCCATCCAATCGATTCGTCAAAACCTCGTAATCCCCCAAGACCTCAACATCTTGGGTACAGTTTAATAGTATCGAGTACATACCACAACATCGGTGGTCCAGCCGTAGAAGGGCAAACCCAAGCCTCACTAATGGCGCCGCAGAACTGCCGCAAACCCTAAGGTTCAAAGGCTTTCACACGGTCATTAAGTCGAGTTAGGGTTTCATTCTTCTAGAGGGACCATAGAATTGCCTGCATGTCTTTCCGACTACTTTAAACTTGGAATAATAGGTTTCTGACATTCGATCGTCTCTGTCGACTCTCAACGTCTCCACGTTAAGTCGTCTCTAGCTGGAATCAATCTATCTGATGACCTCGCATCGGGGTAGCGAACGAACCACACGTCCTAGTCATTCATCCTCGGTGACTAGCGACATTCTATAATCTCTTAGTACAACTCGTACTGCAATAGCTCCAACATATAGGGCGATATCTCGTCGCTCGCAGCAACAACTGGCTCACTCGTCTGCACGCTGAACAGTGCCTCAATCATCATGAGTAAGCAATACACCAACGGTCATCAAAATCTGGCTGGCCTCTATCATTGGCTCAATCCTCTTGTGTCGATCAGCACATCCGAGTAATCTCATAAAGGCGATCCGCCAAACACTCGTGGCGCGGAAACACAGTAAAAAGATACATCTCTTCAATCGTGTGTCGCCGGAATTTCGCCCTGGTCAGTCCTCGTTCGTGACGAGCTTGTGCTGACCGCAACTCTAGCCGTAGCTCTCCCTGCCGTAACCGTAGCAGCAAAACCAAACTGGTACCGATGAGGCTAGATCGGAATGAATATAATGCTGAGCAAAGAAACGTACATCCTAAGACTTCTTAAGTGGAGTAGCGTATCGTAAATATGCCGCGGAACATACCTATGATACGTCACTCTACTTTAGTCACCTATTCCATCAACCAAGGGTCATCCTACGCTCCGAAGGTAAAACCTAACGCTTTGATACCAACTTTGTCACGACCCGAAAGTACGGAACATGACCGGCACTTAAACTACGAACGTCTCGAGGCGTACGTAATCTAAGTAAACCGAAAACCCAGAAATCCAAACCAAGAAAAGTAGTAGAGTGCAGGAAAAACCAACTTAAAGCAAGTAGTTTCAATAGCATAAGCCGAATTATGCGGTTTTTAAAAAACATCGAAAATTTACTGAAAATTTCGGCAGAGTCTCCTTTGTAAATACTGGCCCCCAAACGGGATACAACATGAATATTATACGAAATCAAAAAAAAAGGCATCCCCAAGCGGGAGCTAGCTCTTCGTCAATTGATGGTCACAACCACACAAGCAATAATATACAACGCCAACGGCGAGGATCAAAACTCAAAAGGAAACTCAAAACCACCAGAAATATAACGAGCGACTCTAAGGTCGAAAGAATAAACAACACTGGTCTCTATCTCAGTAAATACATGTTTGGTTGATGGAATTTACTAGATACAACGGAATAATATTATACAAGGTAATATGATGGGTACGATACAAGAAAAAACCCACCTACTAGCAAATCACCCGAATGAAACTGAGCCCGCAAAGCCGTAATGAAACCTGTACGGCAAACCTGCAAGAAACTGGGGCACAACGGGGGTGAGTTGCCAACTCGTGAATAGAAAAACATCTACGCACAGAAATCGCATAAATAACGCAATCCTAGGTCAATGATCATAATATAACCTCAAAAATGCATATAACATGCAGCCTATAACAATGGCTAGGGTAAATATCTAACCCGAGTGTAAACCCATGTGCCCGTGTCAGTGCCTCAGGTAGCAATATAACATATGAGTGAGGTATGAATGCATGAAAAAAGAATACATGTAAATGAAGAAGCTGTTTTCATAAATTAGTGAGATTTCCCTTGTCTTTTTAAACTGAGGTATCATAAATGAAATCAGTATCAACAGTGTCTAGCCTCTACACAAAACATAAATCTCAATGTCTCGAAATATCAATGTCTCAATCTCAATATCTAGGACGCCGTCAGTCTAGACCGGCCCCTACCATCCATCTCAAGACCACGACGGTATCCTCCGGATATCCGACGCGTCGGGTAATATCACCGGTAGGTTGTGCTCCCCTGCCAGGCTCATATCGTCATCATCACGCGCTTCTTGCCCCGGGGTACCTTACCGGGTCCACCATGTACCCGAAACGGTTCATCCGCCTCCTCGAATCGGGTCTCAAAATCCATCAGCAAACTCATGGTGGACGACTCATACATCATGGGAAAACCGCACTTTTTATTTTAAGGAGAGAAGGAAGCTTATATAAGTTTTGCGGTTTTCCCCCAAAACCAGAAAATCTCATAGAAATCCGAATCCAATCCTCAATAGCATGTAAACAGTGCATATCGGCATAAAAATCCATGAATGCGGCATAACAATGAATATTAACATGCATGAAGTAACAACTAATATCTACAATGTCTAATCTAGCATATAAGGCGAGTACATTAATATCATGTCTAAATTATTAGCTAACAACCTATGTCAATGCAATAGTATTTCTAAAGTGTACGTGGCATGACAATTACCGATGAAGATGTGTGTGAGCCGCAAGTAAGTGTACGTGATACATACGCATCATCGGTAATGGTGCTGGTGTCCTAACTGCATGATATCAATAATGGAGTATGAAACATAATATAAGCATGCGATGCGAAGCGAACCACAATAAAGAGCAGGAGCTGAATACTAGACGCAACTATAACTAATCTGTATTAACCTAATATAAGTCCTACAAATGGTGCCTTTTGAAATAACATGAATCATGGGGTTTTGAAAATAGGGGCTACGGTGTTTTTATGAAAAGATACGTCTTTTGAAATATCCGTAGGATCCCTTAGGCTGTCTTTTAAAATACCCACGATTCGTTAGTTTTTGAAATAGGCAAGAATCGAATCTAATCTAACAACTAAACTAAACTAAAGGGCTAAGCCAACCAGCTGGACTACAGGGAAGGAAACCGCCTAACATCTGAGTCGATGTATATACATACCTGTATATATATTAGTCGGTGATCCCGCCTCAATAATATCATATCTGATACCATATCTATAATCAGACATCCCAAGTCAAGAGTGCGGATCAATCATCAATATATAGCTCGTATGTAAATCCGTCGTACGGCATCCCCAAATCTGGGTACGGGTCAAAGTCACATCAATCACACTATTCATTTGGTATCTTCTTTATCAAATATCATGATCCGGAATAATGTTCTACGTCTAGTACAATATTGATGCCATCTATGTATGCATGCGGGTGTAAGAATTACGACGTCAGAAGACCCGCTAAAACATCATGTCGTATTTCAATACGAACCAAATCACGTCACCGATCTCCTGGCCTCAAGCCCAATCTCATCGACTCATCTCAATTTCCAAATACTATCCTCAAATCCAGTATATGAACACATAGTCCCATACCCATGTGAACACATAAATATATATTCCCATACACGCACATATGAAATAAGGAATGTATGCAAGTATGTATATGTGTGTATGTGTAAGTGTAGTGCACCCACTACCTAAGGTTTCGTAACCATGCACCAATCCAACACCAATATCCATCTAAAATCATCAATAATAAATCCTAACAACATATCATAAATTGTTGGTGTGTATACGCATCCGTATACATCACCACGGACTGCGGGGGTGCTATACGCCATCCACCCGACTTCTCCCCGTAGATATAAATCTACTCACCTGGTCCTCGCTAGCCGGTGCCGACGTCGCCACGTGCTTTCTTGTCGTCTTGAATTCCACATGGGGTACCTACATATCATAACGCACCGTATCGCATTAAAACTAAATTCGAAATCGAAACGGCATACGAAAATCAAATCGGCACGCGTATCACGCGGTCCAAACCTATCGCCTACGCATGCAAGAATAGTCAAACCAACCCTCGATATCGATGTACAAATGTCAAACCATCGAGAAAAATCCAATCACACTCATTTGCACAATTACAAGCACTAATTATAATATAAAATACCTTGCATTTCCCAAAAACCCCAATTTCACTTAAAAAGTCGTTTTTCCGAAAATCTAGCAAGCACAATTCGCCGTTTTTGTACAAAACATGATGTTTAAATGAATGTAGCGGCCAATATACTTATTAAATATCTTAAATAAGTCATAGAAATAATTTCTGGAATTTAATCTCATTAAATTCCAAAAACCCTAATATTCTAGTTTACAAAATACCCTTTTTTAACAATTTCATAGCAAAAATGCACAAACTACAATTTAGGTTGGATTTCCACGAACTAAAGTATTAAACTACACTTAATAAAGTTAGTAATATGATAAAAACCCTAACCATATTTTTAATCTCATATTTCGAATTAAATCAAAAAAACTAGTTTGCAACAAAAAGCTTAATTTGGACATTTTTCAACTAACAACTTGTAATTAACCACTAGATTAGTTTTCTACAAAACTAAATATGTTAATCCACCTCACTAAACCATACACAATCAAACACAACTCATTTCCACAACAAACCCTAACTTAAAATCTTTAACCATGCAATTAAACTCACATAACCCAAATTAACACTTAATTAACTTAGCTTTAAGAAATTAAGTAACAAACTAAGCAAAAAGTTTAGAATTATACCCAAAACATTTGAAGATCCACAAGCATCCATGGCCTTCCAAAATGCTCTCTTTTCACAAGGATCCATGCTATACGGGCTAAGCTAAAATGAGTAGGAGTCGGATTTGGGTTTTGGGATTTTTTTGATGGATTTTGGGGCAATTTTTGATGATGTTTTGAAGAGAAAAGAGAAGGAAAATGGGGGGGGCTGTTGCTGCAGTAGGAGAGGGGGGGTCGGCTGGAATGGGAGGGGGAGAGGAGAGAGAGGGAGGTAGAGAAAGTGGGGGGAGAAAGTCAAGGTCAAAGCAAAGTCAAAAGTCTAACTAATTTATCCATTTTCTTTTCTTTTCTTTCATTTCATTTCCTTTGAAATTCAAGTGGGGAAAAAGATGGTGGCTGCTGAATTCAGCCATGGGGAGAAGTGAATGGGGGTGTGTGGGTGTGGGTACGGGTGTGGAGTGATGAAAAATTATAAATACAATACCCCAAATATCCATTTACGCTAAAAAAAGCCTTTTTTCTTCAATAATTTCTAAACCATTTTGGCAAATGATTTCATTCCAAAAAGCACATGATAAAATTTTATTTAATATTTTATGATGCACAAAATTTGTTTCAACTCATTCCAATTTGTAATTTTCCCTAATTAAATGTATTAGTGACGGCTTAAAATAATAATAAAATAATATTTTTTTTCAGAAAATTTGAAATTTTACCAGCGGCTTAATAAACACCAAATAATTGCAATTGCATAGCTATAATATGTATATTTAATTTTTATAATAAGATATTTGTATTTTGACTTTTTACAGAAAACCCCCTTATTTTACCGATTTTTTTCGAAATTTCACCGAAACGATTTTCAAAACGTTACACTCATAATGAACATACACTCGTAGAGAGTGTAGCTCTATCTCCAAGGTGAGTACTGCTTCAATGCTGAATACCAATGCATACGGCGTCGTGTTTGTGGCTGTTTTGAACGTGGTCCGATAAGCCCAGAGAGCTTCATGCAGTCTCTCGTGCCAGTCCTTTTTACATTTGGACACCGTTTTCTTTATGATCTTTGTCAAGGTTTTGTTGAAAGCCTCAGCTAGACCATTGGCTCGGGGAGTATAGATTGAATAGTATTTCCAGTCTATATTATGCTGCTGTGCAAAGCGGCTGATTTTGTGACTTCTGTAGGCCGGCCCATTATATGAAATAATCCGTCGCGGAGTGCCGAACTGATAGATGACGTGTGTCTTGAAGAAATGAAGGATGTTCTTCGTCTTCCCTTCTCTTAGCGGTACTGCTTCTGCCCACTTGAAGAAATAATCGGTTGTTGCCAATATGAACCGATGTCCTTTGGATGACGCTGGTTCGATGGGCCCAATTATGTCGGTTCCCCACATTTCGAACGGCTAGCTAGCCATCGTTGGGTGTAGCGGGTTTGGATGCTGGTGGATGAAGTCTCCATGAATTTGTCATGAGTGGCACTGAATTGCGTATTCGAGACAATCCTGAATTATCGTGGGCCAATAGTAGCACATCCTTTTGATCTTCAGCTTCATCTTTGTCCTGGCTTGATGAGAACCGCAGAGTCCGTCGTGAGCTTTATGGACGACTCTCCTTGCTTCTTTCGGTCCTAGGCATCTCAGCCACAGAGTGTCGAACGATCTCTTATATAGAGTACCATTGACGAAGGAGAAAGACAGAGCTCGTTTCATGAGCTGATGCCTTGAGGATGCATCTTCCGGCGTTTGACGGGATTTGATGTAGTCTATAAAAACTTCTCTCTAATCCTTACCCTTTTCTTGGTCTCCTATTTGTAGGGCCGTTTGCTTGGTCGCTTCTGTTTCTTCAAACGACCCCGGAGATATTTCCGCTGGTGCAAGAACCCGACGGCTTTGTACAACATCCTTACTTCATCGAGGTTTTCGTCAGCCAGTTCTTTGGCGAGTTTTGCTAATACATCCGCCTTACTATTTTTCGTACGCGGTATGCTTTCTAGGACGTAGGAAGGGATTTGAGTCAGCAATTGTTGCACTCTCTCGCCGTACTTTACCAACTCTGGTTTGCACGTTTGATAGTCGCCGTTTACTTGACTAACGACCAGCTGGGAGTCTCCGTATATAAGAAGATTTTCGATTCCCATGTCGACAGCGATGTCAAGACCTACTATCAAAACTTTATATTCCGCTTCATTGTTTGTCCTCAGCTCTGTTATGGAGAAGGCAAAGCGCATTATCCCTTCTTGTAGAGTCACGAAGATGAGGCCTAACCCAGATTCGATTATGGGGGAGCTGTGCTGTCGCTTCTTTATGGAAGATGCTCCATCGAAATAGAGTTCTCATCGGGTATCACTCCCTCCTTTTTCCCCGTCGATCGTGTCAGACGCGTGTTCGTCTGGCAATTCGCAGTTTAGGGGTGAATCAGCAGGTATCGGATGCTCAGCGAGGAAGTCGGCGATGGCCTAGCCTTTCACTGCCTTGAGCGGTCGGTATGTTATCAAAAATTCCATTAAGAGTAGGGCCCATTTAGGGATCCATCCTGTTAGTATGGCTCTTGATATCAAATACTTGAGAGGAACTACCTTTGATATGAGATGGACCTCATGCGCCAATGCATAATGACGAAGCTTCGTTATAGCGAAGATTAACGTGAGGCAGTGTTTTTCGATAGGGGTGTAGTTGTTTTCTGCCTCCAGGAGAACTCGACTCAAATAGTAGAGGTCTCTCTCTTTCCCTTGGTCGTTCTCCTATGCCCATAGCGCACCTATGGAACCTTCAAGGGCGGTTGTGTATAGGATGAGAGGCTTTCCCTTGACTGGAGCGGTCAGTACCGGTTGGTTCTGCAGGTATTGATTGATTTTGTCACGTGCACTTTGGCATTTCTGAGTCCAGAAGAACGGGGTGCCCTTCTTCATTAGATGGTTGTAGGGACAACATTTGCCGAAGAGATTAACTTGGAGTTTGACAAATGTTTAGGCATCAGTATCGCTACAACTGGGATATTGCCATGAGCGAATCATCATTTACCCATGTCAATTTGGACAAAGAAGGCTTAGTAAACAGAGTTAGGATCCTGTCGACTAAGACTTTCGACTTTACGAGCCGCAAGGGTCTCATAAAGGGTTTTCACCCTACGAGTCGTATAGACCTCGTAGGTGTATTTTCTCCTTAGAAGTCATAAGGACTCCTAAGTGGTGTTTTCTCTTATAAGTCGTAAGGATCTCATAAGAGTGTTTTCTCCTTATAAGTCGAGAGGACCTACAAGTTTTATTCACCATATGGGGACATTTGTTGCCATTTGTAGAACTTGGCAAAGATATATTTATTTGTGTCCATATATTGTATACAAGGGTTATGGACCGCCTGTAGAGAAATTCGAGAAATATGACGTCTTAAGAACAGGTTCAGGTCCCTATATCTTAAGGCTTTTGAATCCTATGAGCTGTGAGGGTCTCACAGGGGATTCTCCTCACAAGTCATGAGGATCTCGTAAGTGCATTTATTTTAACGAGGTTGTGCCCTTCCGGGTTTTCACAAGCTCGCCGGCAGTCCTGCTGTTTTTACTCACGGCGCCCTTTCGGGTTTTCAACCATGCCCGTTTTGCTTGTGGACATACCGTTTTTTTTAAGTGGGGCATTCCACTAGATCGTGGAACCTGTTTATAGGCCCTTTAATATCCTTCTTGTCTTTTGAGAAGAAAGGACCATCCCACTTAGGGATTCTTCCCCCAGTGAGGAATATGCCCCCTGTGTATATCTCGGGAGGAACGAGTATCCACGCCGTCGCTATTTTGGCGATAGGTTTCTTCAGTGCCACTTATTTTTGTTGAGCGTAGGCGACAAATTCCATCTTGCCTCTGCTTTTCACTCGTCATCATCGGGTGAGAAAGGGTCTTGACCCATTTGATCCAATCGAGCCATTTTATCCATGAGTTCTTAGAAGGTCGTCGTCTTGAAGAGAGCTATATACAAGGACGCCTTTGAATTTGGGTCAAGGGTGGCTATAGGCATTCCCATGGCTGCAATTTCATTGATGCGTTGCTTGTATTTGACCAGAGATTTCGCTCTCGGATAACACATTGAACCAAAGTCTCATTCGGTCTAACCCTTTCATTGTCCAGCGCCGTCACGGTAGTATGTTCGTTCTCATTTGCGAATCCCTGATAGAAGAGCATATCCATCTCGTTGAAAGTATTCACGGAGTCATTCAGGAGTTTTGCATATCATTCGAAGGCAATGCACGCCAGACAGCTGACCAACTGTCAGAAGAGAAATATATCATTCTCTCCAGTGTTACCGCACATGGATTTAAATCGTGCGATGTTCTAGTGAGGATTCCCGATTCCTTTGCATATGTGGAGTCGGAAGTATATATTCTGGCGGGTAGTGTATTTGATCGTAGCACGCTGGATACGGTCGACCAGTCTTGATTGGCCTATTTGAGACTTCACTGGCATAGTGAGTTTTGACTTGCTAAGAGATATATGTGTCCCGCTTTGCTTTTGGAATCATTTCCTCTTTATCCGTTGATAAGACTCGTAGAGGATTTAAAACATCACCCTTGTCTTTAAGAGCGACTACCGGCAGTTCACTTGCTTGTGGTTCCGATTGAACCGTCGTTCCGGACATTTGTGCCGCTTCTTCATCTTTCTTTTTGAGAGCGTGATTTAGAAACTCAATATCCAACTCGTCCTCAGTTCTTTCTCCAGGCGTGTCTTTGGGATTTTCCTCAGACGATGGATTAGCGAGTGATGCCTCCTGAGCAAGCATCTCCTGCAGCTTTTCACGTTGCAGTTGAACTTTTGTTAAGGACCGAGTTTGAGGTCCGTGACTAGTAGAAGCTCAAACTTCATCTTTGGAATTCACCACATAGACTATGTGAACTACCATGCCCCCAGGCTTAGGGTGTTTGGAGTTTTTGGCCTTTGGAGTTTGCTTCGGGCACTTGAGCTTTACTGGGCCTCCATTTTTTTTTGAAAAGCCGCTTTGGTTTTGGGAGGAACCGCTGTATCAGGATCCGTCTTTGGATGTGTCCCCTTGTATTTGAAAGAGGATTTGTCAGAATTTGGCTGATGTCTCGGGGAAGAGCCGCGGTTGACGATAGAGACCCTTACCTACTTCCACACTTTATATATAGATGAGGAAAGTTGCTTTAGGGAGCGAACTGGTTTTTGCTCTCGTGGGATATCCATGGGCTGCGGAGATTTCTTCAATATTGCGGTAGGAGAATTTTGTCTGACCCTTCACAACAGTTTGAACTTGTTCCCGGCTGGAACAAAATTCACCACTGGGGTTGAAACAGGACCATACGGAGAACTACCCCCAGCTCATTTTGTATGATGCCGATATCGACGTCGATTATTTCTTACGGCCGGGATTTGATTAGCTTCAGTATTTTGCCGAGCCTACCTCCTATTTCCTTTGTGAGCTTGAATATTCTGCCGCCTGCGTCGACGTTGGTCCTTGGCATGTGGTAGTTGTTTGAGGGCTGATTCCGTCGGCAAAGTTGCTTCTTGGGGAGCCAGCCTGTGGAAGATAGACTTCCTCTGGGCTTCCTCCATCGGTGTTGAGGCACCGAGGGTGGGAGGTGGAAGTATCGACCTAAAGAGAATCCCGTTGATTTCTTGAAGAGCCAGATTGCAAAGATTTGAGGCTGCAAGTGATCCATACTTGACTCCGCCAGATGTGACAGAGCCTGAATTGCAGTGATTGAAAGCAAATGCCATTCTCGAAAAAGACGCAACGCCGACTTCAATATCCCATCACCCAAGGGCAACCATAAACACATATACCGCGATTATTTGATCGTGGAAAAATACGACACATTAAGTGTGGAGTGGAAAGAGGAAAAGGTCCAACCGGGCGTGCCAGAATCTGTTCACCACCGAAAGACACGACCGGGACGTTGGGACGTCCGACCTGAATTTTGGGGGCAGATGTTATTTGGGTTTTATCCGTCCACCTCTTCGAAAATGGCAAGTAGATTTAGGGCATCGTATATCGGAGGTTTAGATAGATGCGGCCATGGTAGCAGACTTCGTCAGATTGCCCCATGTTTACGAGGGGTTTTTGATTGTGGGGACGCTCTTCGTTGCAGGCGGAATCCCCTGTAGTTATTTATGCTACCACATCGCGCTAACCACTTTCTCCTTCTCCAGATGGTCACTTCGTGTCATGTGTGTTTGTTTTATTTTTGGTTGCCCGTGGATTGTATACGGAGACTAATTTATGTTGTCACCCATAGGGCGTGGATTAGTCCAAATCCGTATTGTCTTAGATTTGGGTTTGGGTTGGTTTAAGGATCGGTAATCTTGTTTTAGATTAAGATCAACTCAAACGTTTGTTGATGATACGTTAGTTTAATTCCAAACTAAGATCTACTCAACAGGATTTTCTTTAGTTTATAGGGACATCACAGTCCATCGGGTTTAAAGACATTGTAGTCCTTGGAGTTTAAGGACCTCATAGTCCGTAAGTTTTAGAGACATCGTAGTCTGTATGGTTTAAAGACATCATAGTCTGGTTTAAAGACATTGTAGTCTGTAAGGTTTAAAGACTTCATAGTCTATGGGGTTTAAAGATATCGTAGTCTATAGAGTTTCTGGTTATCGGGACCCGCCACCTCTCTGAAGACGTTGAAGAATTACAACGACACATATCAGAGGTGTGAAGATATATACCCTTGAACCAATATTGGTTAGGAGATCTATAGTCAGGTCTGGGAACGAGACCAATTAAAAGGATTGTGAGCACATGGGCTCGGTTAATCTGAATTAGGGACTTGTGGCCAACTTAGGCTTGTTCATATCAGATTTTTGCATTTTCATACCGCCCAATTTTTATCACATTGCTTATCGGTAGGTACTCTTGAGCCGTGTTTTCTAGTCAATTGCAGGATACAGGTTCTCGGCTCTAAACGGTGAAATTCATGGAAAAAACGACAAAATCCGGGTTCCTGCCAACCACAGATAAAACACGGGTCTCCGCTCTTTATCCGTCTGTTACCACACACCAGTTTAAGAGACAAAATGGAAAATCAATGTCATTTTCATGCACAAGGCTCAATGGAAACACAAGATCCAAGAAAATCTACGTGGAGCTCAAGAAAATCATGACAAAAAAGATCCAAATCCAATCACCTTTGATCAACAGAAATTCTGGAGAAATTGTGAAGAGCTTCTGAGAAAAATCACATACCACACTGAAGTACAAAGAAATCCAGGAAAAACCACAAAATCCGAAGAGCCAACTCCTCCAAAGCGCCGCGGTTCCGCGGCATTAGCACGCTTAGGCCGCGGAACCGCGGCCGTATGGTGGCGGCAAAAGTTGGTATTTCAGGGGTAGTTTTGTCTTTTCATGTAGGGACAGATTTTTCCTTAGGTTTTCAGTTGCCTGCATATAAATAGTCCAGAACTTGCCAAAGCCAAGGGTGCTTAATCTTGTATTTTTTTCTAGGTTTTAGAATACTTGTTCTTCTTCCTCTTCTCATCTCTTCTCCATTGAAAAACTTGTAGTGAGCTTTTGTGAGTGAAGAATGATGAATAAAGAAGTTCCTTTTGTTATTATACTTGTCTTGTTCTTTAGTTAAATTATTTTTGCTTGTAATTTTCATTTGTTAACTTAGTTGTTGTTATTTGTGATTGTTTCTTTCTTTTCTCTTTTACTTTATCCTTAAACAACCATGATGCTTACGCTTGATCCTTGCCGAGGTGAGGTCGCAAATAGCTAGTTGTTATCTTCTAATCTCCTTCTTTTTATTTTCCTCCTTTGTTTTATTTTCTTTTCCGTAATGGGTGAGTAATTTCCATACTTTTTAGGGTAGGATAAGGGAAGTTTGAGAGAAGGAAATCTCTCTCACTCTTTCCTTGCCAAACATCTTAAATCGACTCCCGTTAATTGAACCACAATCTGCTCCTTACGGCACCCTCTCCTACATGATAGCGGTGATTCCGTAGTGAGACCGGTTGTGGTTGAATTAACCGGAGGTTATGGCTAAGAGCCAAGAACGGACGGACAAGCACCAAAAGGAAGAACTAAAGCGTTGGAAAGCCTAGCTTATACTCGCAAGTTCCTTCCTAGTCGTGCTAATCCCCGTTGTTGCCGATTACCGTAACACCGATATTAAGAGTGGCAACGAACGAAGTGAGCGACTCCTAACTCAAACTAACCTAATCCCAACCCTAACAAGCTCTCTTTACACTCATTTTAACACTTAGTTAATCACAAACAAATCTGGAAAATTGGACTTAACTCGTTAAAGCACTTAGAAAAAGATTCCCATCTCCCTGCGGACGACCCGTACTCAACCGGCTTGCTACAAGCGAAACCGTCTTGATAGCGGTAATTAACTAAACTTGAACACGCAGAAACTCTAACAATCAAATGGCGCCGTTGCCGGGGAGACACTAGTTTATTTCTTTGTGTAATTTCGGGTTAACTTGTGAATATAAATCTAACCGAAAAACAAAACAAAAAAATATACGTTGTAAAAAAGCCATCTTGTTATTTTTGATTAGTTTTTGTGCAAGTGTGCAGGATAATACGAAGTTTGAGTTCAGTGCCAAAGACGTGGGAAGATAGACCCATATTTCGCGGCTACACCACGACGGATCAAAACGAAGCAAACGGTCTACTGTAAAAATCTGGAGCAGATACAGTGAGCAAATCAAGATTCAGCAAATCCAGACAAGTAGATGACAACCACAGAAGCACAAACAAAAAAATTGAAGGTCCAATTCCTCTTTCTTGCCGCGGAACCGCTGCCTTAGCACGTGTTTGGCCGCGGAACCGCGGCCATTTGGAGCCATTAGGGTGCCAATTTTTTTGTGAGTTCTTCTTTTCTCCTCCCCACTCCCCTGAACTCCACTGAACTGTGTTTTCTGCAGCATTCTTTGCGCAAACTCTCTTCCCCCTTCCAATAAACTGTTTTTGTGCAGGATTCTTTGCGCCGCGCTAAAAATAAAAATTGTTTGCAGTTGATTTGCTACCGCTTTGCATTCATTAATACGGACTTAAGGGGCTTGAAACCAATTCAGATTGGGTGGGGATTTCATCACCCTTCCCAGGACCCCAGAAATCACAAAAAGCATATGCATTGACCATTGTTAAATTAAAAAATACTAGACTCAGCCCTAAGGATTTTGCGCTCAATAGGACATAGGACTAGTTACAGGCATCGGCCGTTTATCCTATCTGACTTTTGCGGTGTCTAGGCAAGTGTGTCGAAGACAAGTGGTTTTTAATTAAGGAACTTCGCGAAAGCGTTGGAAAACCTCCCACTTACCTGGCATTTACCTGGCCGCAATTGACGGAGAAGAGGCCGTTAGAGGTCCTATTTCTAGCCCTCTGGAACAGTTAGGAGCTGTCTAGCAGACCTAGGTGACCCTAGATCTAGGTGTGATTGTGCATATCTTGTTTATGATTGCTTAAAGCCGTAAGTCCGTACATATTCCTGTAAAGCTCTTTCTAAAAAAAAAAAGAAAAAATCAAAAAAAAAACTTTTAAAAAAACTTGCCCTTTGTCGCCAAACCCATTTTTTTTACCCACCACCCATCGTATTTCTCCATTGACGTTTTCTTACCCTCACCTTCTCCGCTTTGACTATACTAAACTCGTTTAGTGTATGTCCGCTTGGACTCGGGACACTAGCGCCCGCCTAGTCCGCGTTACGTTAGTCGCTACCGACTACGCGATCGACTCAGACGTCGAAACTCCGTCCACGCCTCTTTCACCCCTACCTTTGCCGGCCAACTCCGACGTTGACCGGAATTCTGTTCATACATCTTCACCTTCACCATCACCAACCTCTTCTTCCGCGATGTCAGGATTTAATCCGAACATCTCTTCGACTACCCCTGGATTGGCTCCACCTCCTACGGAGACCAATAACCCACCACCACCGCTTGTTGTAGCGCCGCAGCGAATCGCGCTCCAGGATCGTTTCTATCCTACCCGTTCTGCACTTCCCACCTGCCTTTCTCTTCCACCGGCCAATGGGGATAATTTTGAAATTAAGCCCCACTTCATAAACATGCTTCCACGATTTCATGGGCTTGAATATGAAGATGCCTATATCTTCATCAATAAATTTCAAATCGTTTGTGCCATGATGAAAACTACCCAACTGTCGGACGATGCTATACGGCTACGGGTCATTCCGTTCACCTTATGCGATCTTGCTAAAAAATGGCTGTATAGCACCGCTTCCCACTCCATGACCAGTTGGGACGAGTTTGTTAAAGCGTTTCTCAAAAAATTCTATCCGAATCATAAAGCCGCAAGGATTCGTAATGAAATCAACCAATTCTCTCAGCTTCCTTCCGAACCCTTTTGGAAGTGTTTTGACCGGTATAAAGACCTTCTTGTTCAGTGTCCTCACCACGGTATAGAGAAATGGCAACTTTGCCAAACCTTATACGAGGGCCTGAACCCAGCAACCAAGCAGTTGTTAGAAACCATCTGTCAGGGCCACTTCCTATCGAAATCTGACGAGGAAGCGTGACAATTCTTTGACGACCTTGCGGAGCAAACGCTACAATAGGAGAGAACCAGACCGACTTCTTCTTCTTCTACCTCCACTTCTACCGGTCTGTCTAGGGTAGGAATTCACCAACTTGATGTCTCTATTGCGATGAAAGCTGAAATGGCTGCAATAACGAGAAAGCTTGAAGCGATAGAGAGCAAATTCTCTTCTCCTGCTCCTACCCCTGTTCTTCCCCTTCGTACCATTTGCTCTTGTTGTTCCGATCCTTCTCACTTAACCGAAGAGTGTCCTTACAATCCACCATCGCAAGGACAGGATCAGGTTAATGCTGCATTCCAGCAAAGACCGAGGAATGATCCATACTCTTCCACCTACAATCCCGATTGGAGGAACCATCCTAATTTCGCCTGGAATCAGAATCAGAATCAATTCCAAGGCAACAATTTCCAGAGGCCCCCTCCGCCGCAACAACAAGCGCAACAACAAACTCAACAGCAGTTTCAGCAGCCCTTCCAACCCCAACCTTTTCAAAATCAGATGAACAACTTTGCACCCAACAATTCTTTTCCCGAAAACAATTTTGTTCCGTCGAACAACGATAAGGTTTCCTCGCTCGAACGAAGTCTGGAGGCGTTCGTTAAACAATCGACACAATCCACCGCAAACATCCAGTCTTCCATTCAGTCCTTAGTGCAACACACTGCCTCTCACGGGCAAAGCATCAAGACCATCGAGGCCCAGATTGCACAGCTGAATGCGGCCTTAAGCGAGCGAGAGAAGGGGAAACTCCCGTCCCAGCCACTCCCAAATCCCGGTCACCCACATAATGTACATGTTGCTCTTGAACAACAGAACCATAATGTGAGTGCCGTGACCACATTGAGATCGGGAAGGATGCTGCAAAACAACATTGGCACACGGATCAACGATGACACCCCGGCCGCTGCTTCTTCTTCTTCTTCTTCGTCTTCTGAGCCTATTCTCCGTTCTTCACAAGGCTCTCCTTCCTCTTCTTCTGCTCTGAATGGACCCACTTCTCACTCCACGAAAACACCTGTTCTGGGATCCGTTCCAACTCCACAATCTCCTCCACAAGCATTAGACTCAACCAATTTTAAAAACGTCCCATTTCCAAACCGGTTGAGGTCTAATAAACAAAATCCACAAATGGAGAAGATTCTAGAGTTGTTTAAGCAGGTTAACATTAACATTCCTCTTTTAGATGTTGTCCAACAAGTCCCGTCCTACGCGAAAATCTTAAAGGACTTGTGCACGAGAAAGAGGAAGTCTCAGGTACCCAAGAAAGTTTTCTTGGCTAGTGCTGTGAGTGATGCCCTTACCCAATCTTTACCACAAAAACAGAAGGACCCCGGCTGTCCTACGATTTCTGTTACCATTGGGGATAAGAACATCAACCGCGCACTATTAGATCTTGGTGCCAGTGTTAACCTGCTTCCGTACTCAGTATACGAGCAATTAGGCGTAGGAGAGCTGAAACCCACACACTGCACTCTCCAAATGGCCGACCGATCGATCACCCATCCTAGGGGTGAGCTAGAGGATGTGTTAATCAAAGTCGGGGACTTCATATTCCCTGTTGACTTCATTGTATTAGACACACAGCCTATAGCTAACCCCCGGAATCAAATTCCGGTGATACTCGGTCGCCCATTTCTTGCAATCTCAAATGCTGTGATCAATTGTCGCAATGGTTCGATGAACCTCTCTTTTGGAAACATGACAATTGAACTCAACATTTTTAGGTTGGGGAATCAGCCCTCCGAACCTAATGCTCATATACTGGACGTCTGCTCGATCCAGGAGATCACCGCAGAAGAGTGTGAATTCGAGGAGTTTCTGTTCGAACACGATAACCTTAACGCCACTAGTGCGTTCCTCTTCGAACCTGCTGCTGTTTCTGCGCCCGACAACGACTACGAGTGTTTCACGTTCTCGAACGATCTTAGCCGCTCACAACCCGAGTTTGAATCCTTCGAATTTCCGGAGGAGTTACCTGAACCATCCAGCTCGGTCGCCTACACTCGTTTTGAACCTTTGCTGGAGTCCTTTGAGTTCGAGACCTCTGCACCAATCTTGCCTTCAATCGTTTCACCTCCAATGCTCGAACTCAAGCCTTTGCCGTCTCACCTTAAGTACGCTTACTTAGGTGAGAACGAGACCCTCCCTGTCATCATCTCGGCTTCTCTAGCTCCAGAGCAAGAGAAAGCCCTTCTCGCGGTCTTGCACAGCAACAGGCAAGCTTTTGGCTAGTCCATGGCGGACATCAAGGGGATTAGTCCCCTGATCGTTGAACATCACATTCATCTGATGGATGATGCCAAACCAACCCGGGATCCACAAAGACATCCCAACCCAGTCATGAAAGAAGCTGTGAAGAAGGAGATCGTAAAATGTCTGGATAGTGGTATCATTTACCCTATCTCTGATAGCCAGTGGGTTAGCCCCATTCACGTTGTCCCCAAGAAATCAGGTATAACAGTCATCACTAATGAGGCGAACGAGTTAATCCCTACTCGCACCCAAACTGGGTGGCGAGTATGCATTGATTACAGAAAACTCAACGCCGCAACGCGGAAGGACCACTTTCCGCTACCTTTCATTGACTAAATGCTTGAACGATTGGCCGGACGCGAGTACTACTGCTTTCTTGATGGCTACTCTGGCTATAATCAAATTCCCATCGCCGAAAAAGACCAGGACAAGACCACATTCACTTGTCCTTTCGGCACGTTCGCATATCGACGCATGCCCTTTGGGTTATGCAATGCGCCCGCTACCTTCCAGCGGTGTATGATGGGAATCTTCTCAGACATGGTGGAAAAATTTCTGGAGATTTTCATGGATGATTTCTCCATCTTCGGCGATTCCTTCAACGAGTGTTTGCTGCATCTTGACGCTGTCCTTACCCGATGTAAGGACAAGAATCTCACTTTGAATTGGGAGAAGTGCCACATCATGGTGCGCGAAGGTATTGTCTTAGGACATATCATCTCGCAAAATGGCATAGAGGTAGACAAAGCAAAGATTGAGGTCATTTCCAATCTCCTTCCTCCCCGATGCGTCAGAGATATCCGAGCCTTCCTTGGCCATGCCGGTTTCTATAGATGGTTCATCAAGGACTTTGGCAAGATTGCTAGGCCCTTGACTCTTTTGCTGGCCAAGGATACGCCATTCGACTTCAACTCGAACTGTGTGACTGCATTCGAGTCATTGAAAACCTCACTCACTTCTGCTCCCGTTCTTTCTTCACCTGACTGGACGCACCTATTTGAGATTATGTGCGATGCATCCGACGTTGCCATTGGTGCTGTCCTTGGACAACACATCAACAAGATGCCGCACGTAATCTATTATGCGAGCCGAACCCTGAACGACGCCCAACTCAATTATACAACAACTGAGAAGGAATTCTTAGCTGTTGTATTTGCTTTAGAAAAGTTCAGGCCCTACCTCATCGGCTCTCTAGTCATTGTCTACACTGACCATTCTGCTCTGCGCCATCTTTTTGCGAAGAAAGATGCAAAATCTTGGCTAATTCATTGGATCCTCTTGCTTCAAGAGTTTGACCTTGTCATTAAGGACAAACGAGGATGTGAAAACGTAGTTGCCGACCATCTCTCACGACTTCCTTCTTCGCCTTCGCTTCCAATTCCGATCAATGACGTTTTCCCGGATGAACAGCTCTTGACAGTATCTTGCGAACCCTGGTTCGCAGATATTGTGAACTATTTGGCTACAGGATTACTACCGACTGAATGGTCAAGTCAGGACAGACGTCGCTTCTTATCCCAAGTAAAACACTTTTACTGGGACGAACCCTATCTGTTCAAGTACTGTCCCGACCAGATTATTCGTTGGTGTGTCCCTGACGATGAATTCAAGAGTGTGCTGTCGTTTTGCCACGATCAAGCGTGTGGCGGGCATTTTGGCCCCAGAAAGACAGCTGAGAAGATCTTGCAATGTGGTTCCTACTGGCCACAACTCTTCAAAGACGCTCATGACTATTGCAAGACTTACTCCCGGTGCCAACACATGGGCCGGATATCCCGGAGGAACGAGATGCCGCTCCAACCAATCTTGGTTATGGAGATTTTCGATGTTTGGGGGATAGATTTCATGGGGCCGTTTCCCAGCACTTTCGGGAACTTGTACATCCTTCTCGCTGTTGATTACGTCTCTAAGTGGGTCGAGGCTGTGCCCAGCCGGACTAACGACAACAAGGTTGTCGTTAGGTTTCTTAAAGAAAACATTTTCTCCCGGTTTGGGCACCCCCGAGCGATCATTAGCGACAATGGAAGTCATTTCTGCAACAAGACTTTCGAGGCCTTGATGCGGAAATATTCCATTAATCATAAGCTCTCCACGCCCTACCACCCCCAAACCTGCGGGCAGGCCGAAGTTTCAAATCCGCAAATCAAGCAGATACTGGAGAAGACGGTTTCCAAGAACCGAAAAGATTGGTCGCTGAAACTCACTGATGCCCTTTGGGCATTTCGAACCGCTTATAAGACCGATCTTGGCATGTCTCCCTATCGGCTTGTGTATGGAAAAGCTTGCCACCTACCTGTCGAAATAGAGCATCGCGCATTTTGGGCGATAAAGGAGCTGAATCTGTCTCTTGAAGATGCGGGCAGCCATCGGAAGCTGTAGTTGAACGAATTGAGCGAGCTTAGGGATGAGGCTTACGATAACGCGGTTGTCGTTAAGAATCGAACGAAGGTGTTTCACGATAAACACCTTTTGCGCAGAACCTTCGTACCTGGTCAGAAGGTACTGCTTTACGACACCCGGCTACACTTCCATCCAGGAAAGCTCAGATCTCGCTGGAAAGGGCCGTATTTTGTGCGGAATGTATATCCGCAGGGCACTGTGGATTTGGAGAATCCAAAGGACGGTTCATTTTTCAAAGTGAACGGACACCGACTAAAACCGTACCTTAGCGCCGAACCAACAGAGGAGCTCCTGGTCTTACAGGAGCCGGTTTACCCTGCATAATCTTCCTCTGCCTACCTCCAAACTTCGGTTATCCAGCCAAGAACAAGTGGACACTGTTCCAAATAAGTTTGGGGGTATGTATATACCATTTTGCATATATTTGTGGATATTCTTTTTCCTTTTCTTTTCTTTAAAAACAAAATAAAAAAATAATAAATAAAATTGTGTATCGCTAACCGACAATTTTGACCCTTCAAATGATCTCTTCATGTAATAACAGTGAGGACACTGTCCAGTTTAAGTTTGGGGGTACGCTCGGTTCGCATTTCTAACCTTCGCATTCATATGTATATTTTGCATCTGCATATTAAAATCCATAAAGTCCATAAAAATCAGAAAATTTTCTAAAAACATAAAAACTTTTCTGTCAAGTTAGCTAGTAGGAGAACTCTGATTCAACATTTCGACGGTTTTGTTTGAGAAAATAAAAATAACTAAATCTTATTTTTTAGATTTTGAAAACCTGAAAGATAACTCTCCTTTGAAGTTAATTATAGCTGATATACGTCTTTACATCACACTACACGTGTCGTGAGTTTTTGGGAATTAGATGACAAGTCTTTTATGTCGAAAAACTTTTAAATGGATCAATGATTTTCTGAGGATCAAATAGGTTTGTTCTGAAATAAGTAATATCAAGAATAGTTTATGAAGTAAGTGAATATGAAGGAATGTTATTGATGCCTTAATTAGAACTAAGTCTGAAAAATAACCCATCTGAAACTTGATTGGAATGATTACACACCGAACCCACTAAACACGTCTTTTATCCAAAAAATAATTGAACTGCCGGTTATATCTCCGTTCGTATTAAATCATCATGATTTTTCACGCCAAACTGTCTTTTGTTTTTGGACCTAGGTAACTTGAGTAATTAAGCCCGCTGGGGTGTCTCTACACCTAATGCCTTAAAACCAACTGGTTTGGGTGCATTGGCCCAAAGCTCGCTAAGAAGCCTAGAAAGTCCAGATTAAAACAAAATCAAGCAAGTGTTCTCTCCGAGTTAAAATTCCTAACGGTTCTTTGTGTGAGAATAATCTTGATAAAAGACAGGCTTTTATAAAAAAATTTAGCGGAGATATGAAGGTTTTATTCTATGATAACGACTATTGCACGTTCACAGAGGTGTGTATGAAATGAAAACAAGAAAAAGGTGGAGTGAAAAATAAGACTAGTTTCCTGTTAAGGAAGATAGAAATTCTAAAGTTGAAACTTTACTGGAAAACGAAACTTGAAAAATGCTTAACTCTTTATAAAACTTATGTGATCCTTTCAAAAATTTTATCTGGGCTTTATTGTGTGACATGATCGATCCTTCTGGAAACTTAACGATACTATTTGCACTGCACGTAAAGACATATAAAATCTGTAGTTAAATAAGAAGCGAGGTGTGAAAAATAAAGGTTCGATAGTCTAGACATAGAATAATAGAATTGTTATTTTCTGAAACAAAACCTTAGGGTTTGAATCTTAGTTATTTTACAAAACCAACTTGACCGGATTTTGTGGGTAGTATCCGCTGAAAACCCTCAGGAGACAACACTCCTCCTACTAGGGACACCTAGAGGTTTAACGGCTTGTTGCACATGCTCAGTGCAATCGCGTTCCCTGCGAAACTGAGGTTAGGAAATTTTTTGTGAATAAATTGGCTTTGCTCGGGACGAGCAAATGATAAGTTTGGGGGTATTTGTTCATATCAGATTTTTGCATTTTCATACCGCCCAATTTTTATCACATTGCTTATCGGTAGGTACTCTTGAGCCGTCTTTGCTAGTCAATTGCAGGATACAGGTTCTCGGCTCTAAACGGTGAAATTCATGGAAAAAACGACAAAATCCGGGTTCCTGCCAACCACAGATAAAACACGGGTCTCCGCTCTTTATCCGTATGTTGCCACACACCAGTTTAAGAGACAAAATGGCAAATCAATGTCATTTTCATGCACAAGGCTCAATGGCAACACAATATCCAAGAAAATCTACGCGGAGCTCAAGAAAATCATGACAAAAAAGATCCAAATCCAATCACCTTTGATCAACAGAAATTCTGGAGAAATTGTGAAGAGCTTTTGAGAAAAATCACATACCACACTGAAGTACAAAGAAATCCAGGAAAAACCACAAAATCCGAGGAGCCAACTCCTCCAAAGTGCCGCGGTTCCGCGGCATTAGCACGCTTAGGCCGCGGGACCGCGGCCGTATGGTGGCGGCAGAAGTTGGTATTTCAGGGGTAGTTTTGTCTTTTCATGTAGGGACAGATTTTTGCCCTAGGTTTTCAGTTGCCTGCCTATAAATAGTCTAGAACTTGCCAAAGCCAAGGGTGCTTAATCTTGTATTATTTTTCTAGGTTTTAGAATACTTGTTCTTCTTCCTCTTCTCATCTCTTCTCCATTGAAAAACTTGTAGTGAGCTTTTGTGAGTGAAGAATGATGAATAAAGAAGTTCCTTTTGTTATTATAATTGTCTTGTTCTTTAGTTAAATTATTATTGCTTGTAATTTTCATTTGTTAACTTAGTTGTTGTTATTTGTGATTGTTTCTTTCTTTTCTCTTTTCCTTTATCCTTAAACAACCATGATGCTTACGCTTGATCCTTGCCGAGGTGAGGTCGCAAATAGCTAGTTGTTATCTTCTAATCTCCTTTTTTCTATCTTCCTCCTTTGTTTTATTTTCTTTTCCGTAATGGGTGAGTAATTTCCATACTTGTTAGGGTAGGATAAGGGAAGTTTGAGAGAAGGAAATCTCTCTCACTCTTTCCTTTCCAAACATCTTAAATCGACTCCCGTTAATTGAACCACAATCCGCTCCTTACGGCACCCTCTCCTACATGATAGCGGTGATTCCGTAGTGAGACCGGTTGTGGTTGAATTAACCGGAGGTTATGGCTAAGAGCCAAGAACGGACGGACAAGCACCAAAAAGAAGAACTAAAGCGTTGGAAAGCCTATCTTATACTCGCAAGTTCCTTCCTAGTCATGCTAATCCCCGTTGTTGCCGATTACCATAACACCGATATTAAGAGTGGCAACGAAAGAAGTGAGCGACTCCTAACTCAAACTAACCTAATCCCAACCCTAACAAGCTCTCTTTACACTCATTTTAACACTTAGTTAATCACAAACAAATCTGGAAAATTTGACTTAACTCGTTAAAGCACTTAGAAAAAGATTCCCATCTCCCTGCGGACGACACGTACTCAACCGGCTAGCTACAAGCGAAACCGTCTTCATTGCGGTAATTAACTAAACTTGAACACGCAGAAACTCTAAGATAGAGCCCATGTGAGGAGCACGTGGAGCGCTTTGTCCTGAGCGCTTTATGTTTCCTCAGCGCTCACGTGAGGAGCGCGTGGAGCACCAGACTTGGGGCGCTAAAGCGCTACTTTTTAAAACAACGACCACATGAGGAGCGCATGGAGAACTGGGCACTGAGCGCCAGACTTGGAGCGCTAAGGCGCTTCTTTTAACATAGAGCCCACGTGAGGAGCACGTGGTGCGCTTTGTCCTGAGCACCAGACTTGGAGCGCTAAGGCGCTTCTTATAAAATAGCGCCCACGTGAGGAGCACGTGGAGCGCTTGGCGCTTAGCTCCAGACTGGGAGCACTAAAGCGCTTCTTTTGCTGTTCTGATCAATTCTGTTCTTTGAGAATCAATTTCTTGTTTATAAGAGACTTTGTCTCGTAGATCTAAGAACTAAGTTGTTTTTTTCTGAGGAGATGCTATGGTCTCTTTTATTTTTGTGAAAGACTTTGCCTTGTAGATCTGTGATCTAGGAAAAGAACTAAGTTCTTATGATGTGAGAATTAAACTATCAAATATGGAGGAGATGTTATGATCACTCTTCTTTTATTTACCTTGAAGAAGGTTCTTCTTTTTTTGTATTGAACTTGAAGTTTATTGGGGGGGTTTCTTTTGTACAAGACTCAAAATCTTGGGTCCTTTATATAGGGGAGGCAGATTTGTTGAATCAGTTAAGGAAATCTCTCATTGAGAGATCTCTGATTGATTTGGGCATGTTTCCCACCATTGGATCTTTGATCTAACGGCCTCTGTTTTACAGAAGACATTTTTCTTATTTTTTAACAAGTTTGGGAAAATATTTTCCCATACAAAATTAGAGGTTAGACCCTAAACCATGAACTTTAGATTTGCTGATATCGGGTTTTTGTGGAATTAGTGATGGTATTTAGAGATCAGCTGCTAGCTTGAGACCTTAAAATTATATAGCGATTACTATGAGTCGTGCAGGTGTCCTAGAAGCTACCCTAGAGACCCGAGCCCCAACTCTTTCAACTTGGCCACAGATTTAACCCAATTAGCCGCAATTTTCGGCCTGGGTATGACCAAATTGATTCGTGCTTGGTCCATGGCTCCATTTTCAGTAAATTAGACCTACCCCATATGCAAAATTTGCTAATTTAACCTGAAATAAAATCTGGAGATCTTTTTCTAAGTTGCTGTTTTGATTTTTTGACTTTTTAATGACTTTAGTTTTGGTATTGTGTTTTATCTCGGTCACTTGACGTTTGTACGTCGATATCGGGAGTTCTTTTTATTATTCATGCAGGCATTGACCATAGGTTTTAACCTATGCGTGTTTCGTGTACCGTTTTGGTCCTCGTACACGATTTATGTTTACGATAATATGTGTTTATATATGTAGGCACTCTCATGTGGACTTCGAACAACAAGGAAGAGCGTGGCGCCTTTGATTTCGGCAAGCGAGGATCAAGGTGAGTAGATGTTTATCTACGGGGGAAGTCGGGTGGATGGCGTATAACACCTCCGCAATTTCGTAGTATATGATACGAATATGATATATATATGTGTGTGTTATTGTAAGACGTGAATACTTAGCAAGAAAGGCTTTAGGAGATCATAGGTTAGATTTAGCGTAATTGGAAGAGAGTTCTTTTAGTTTAGTTTTTTAGTCGCGAAACACTAGAGTAAAAGTTGACACACACACACGCACACACGTGATATGATTATGGGTGTGTGTGTGTGTATAGATGTGTTGGTATATATATATATATATATATACATACATATACGTATACACGGTTGATGGGGATATTATATGATACTTGGAGATGAGTCGATATGATCGGGCATGATGCCGTGAGAGTGGATATGTGATTGAGTCATGATATGATATATGACGTGATATTATAGTGGATCGTTGGGCGATGTGTATTCATACATACGATAATATGTGTTGATGATATTGGAATGTACGAGACTTTAGAACACTGCTCCTGACCATGATATTGTTCGATGATGTTACCATATGAATGATGATATATATATGATAGTTGATCCGTACCCTAAATTTTGGGGATGCCGAACGATTGATTTTACCGTATGAGATATAGATATAATGATTGATCCCCACTGTTGACTCGGGGATGTCGTACTATGTATTATACAGTATGTGACGCTATGAGGCTGGATCGTCGACTACTAGGTTTATTGACTCGGGATTTAGGTTGATTTCTTACCCTGTCAGCTAGTTTCTTAGTTTAGTATTTTAGTTGATTAGGTAGATGTTAGACTAGGCTCGAGTCGTACCTACTTTCAAAAACTAACGAATCGTGTGTATTTTCAAAAGACAATCCGAGGGATGCTACAGATTTTCAAAGGACATATCTTTTCTTAAAAACACCGTAGCCCCTATTTTTCTAGAAACCACGATTCGTGCTATTTCAAAACACCAAAACTGTATGACTTGTACATAGATATGTAGATGCTACAACGTTGCGTTTACTACTCATTCTCCGTTATATTCATGTTGTTCTGATCGCATTGTATACTTATACATGTGTTTTCTTTAGTTATTATGAACTCCATCTGTTAGGACACCAGCACCATTACCGATGATACGTATGCTCCACGTACACTTGCTTTCCAGCTCACACACATCATCATCGGTAATTTCCATGTCACGTACACTTTAGAAAACTTTACTTCATTGGTATAACCTGCTTGCTGGTAGTTTCAACATATTATTATTATGCTTGCTCTCATATGCTAGTTTAGATATTGCATTCCTTGCTTAGATATCCCATGCATTTATATATCCATTCTGTTATGAAATATTGTGGGCTTTATGAAATATTGTGGGCTTTATGCCGATATTCACTTCTTATAGACTCTTGAATTTGAGATTTCGGATTTTCTATAAGATTTCTGGATTTGGGCGAAAACCGCAAAACTTTTATAAACTCATTACCTTTTTAAAATGCAAGTTGCGGTTTCTAGTAATATGATGTATGTGTCGTCCACCATGAGTTTTCCTGATTTCTGTTGGTTTTCGAGACCCGATTCGAGGAGTTGGATGAACCGTTTCGGGTACATGGTAGGCCCGATAAGGTACCCTGGGGCAAGAGGCAGTGGCAGACTACCTACCGGTGATGTCTGGCGCGGCGGATATCCGAAGGATACCGACCGTAGTCATGAGATTTGAGGATATGGGCCGATCCGGACTGACGGAGTCCGAGATATTGAGATATTGAGACATTGAGATATTGAGATATACATATATTGTGTCGATGCTTGACACGGATTTTCTATTGATTTCACTGATGATGTTCTAGTTTTATTATACAAGTTTTACTATGATAAAAACACAGATTTTCTTATACCAGATATATCTAGATCTCATGGTTGATTGTTTCATTTATGACGCATTCACACATCAGATATATGACTCATTGCTGCTTAGTGACACTGATACGAGTACATGGTATTACATTTATGTTTAGATGATTACCCTTGCCTCTACTAGATGTTTCAGTGTATATTATGAGTACATTATTGTAAGTCTACGGTAGCGCCCCGGCCGTCAATCCGAGGAAAAATGCGGAAACAAAAACTTTTTACGAAACTGGCGCTAACGCAGACTTTAACCCGGATCATACCATTACCTATACTAGCTATCTACAAGAAGTTAGAATGGCTATACCGATCGATCCGTGTCTTTCGGCCTTTAGCCACCATCCCTAGCTCCTTGCGGCATCTCCGATCTCGCTCGATTTCTGGTCTCCTCGTCGAAAATGGCACCACATCAAGAAGTCTTTTTACGGGCTCCCGCTTCAGACCGAAGCAACTCGGACATGAAGTTTTCTAGCCGACATGTCTAAGGTGATGTAGAGAATGCGTGTGATAACTTTGTCTCAAGCATCCATTGATTCTCAACATATGAGATTGTATGGATGGAGGTTTAAGATGATGCCATTGGTGAAACTTATGAGCTAGAGGAAGAAGAAGAAGAAGTTTTCTTTTCTATTGTGTTGGAATAAAAATGAGAGCACTAGAATGATAATCCAAGAGCAAACCCCAAGCCTATGGCTGCCCTATCTCTCTCTACCTTTCATTTCAACACAATAAACAATCAATGATGTGACATGGCTCCAAAAAAAGAGACTATGAGTTACCAAATTGAACATGCCCCTTCATGATGACTTCCACTCACAATTTCCACCAATATAAACATTAACCTAAATGTTTATGACAATAAAAAAGATATGGCATCAACTAAAGTAAACTCGTGATGGATCACAAGGATACCCCTCACTTGTATATACATACCTGCATCCGCATTCCGACTGAATGCGAATGCAATGAGACTAAAGTAATCTAACAAATCTAATACTAGGATCCGGCTTAAACCAAAGCCCACTAGTATGATCCGTCCGATCATGATCCGTGCACGACTGGACGTATATGATCGAACGATGCCATAAAACCATACGACCTCTATAACGTTTCGCCCGAACTTGGGAAACTATCTGAGGGGGACTCTAAAGACTCGTCAATACGATGGTAGTGGGTTTAACCACAAGCACGTCAGTGGTACTAGCTGTACGTAACGGGTACCCTTGTATTGACCAAAAGGGAGACCGATGAGCGAACTCATCCTGAAATCCTACTGAGCCTGTCAATGACAATATCCGTACAGTCCGGTCCGTTCGTCTATGAGTATCGCATTGTCGGGCCTAGGGGGCTGGTAAACGTCAGACCCCCAAAAGTGGTACAAGTCGTGTCGGAGTGTAGCCCAGAACACCGTGAGATACTACTGCAATATCTATAAGTAAATCACACTTGCCTTGGCTAAGGACTTCGTGTAATGGCTGTAAGTCCATGCTACCTCTCCCGGTACTTTCGGGCATGCGGAATTTGGTGAAAAACAATTTTTCTAGAGGTGGTAACATGGACTCAAAACCGGATCTTTGTTAAACATCTAACTAACAACCTAACTAGGAGTTGTTAACTACTCGGTTAGGGGGTTATACCTTTCTTTCTTGATCTCCTTCGTCTTCAAGCCTCGATGGTTGTCCGGATCGCCTTCACTCCGTCGTCTCCTTGCGCCGAAGATAGATCCACTTCGAAAGCTTCCACCTTTGGCTTCTTCTTCGATCTTTGAAGAAACTAGTTCACTTGGTTTGCTAAACCTTGTGAACTAGAGTGAGTAGAGAAGAGTGTGTTGGGATTTTCTCTATGGTTCTTGGTTCTCAACACATGAGACAAGTGAACCATAGACTAAGAGAGGGAGAGCAAGAGGGAGGAGATGAGAGCTCAAGAACAAGAGAGAGAATGAGAATGATAGAATGAGAGAAGACTTTTCTCTCTTGGCTCTCATAATCCATAACCATCATCACAAAATAGTAATCAAGTATTGTGTGAATGGTTTAAGCTACAATAGCCATATCATTTCATGCACTCATTTCTCACAAGAGAAACAAGCAAGTAAAAAGTCTTTGCCATGAAATGATAGTCATTGTCATCATGATGGTCAATTAGTCCAACCTAGTCAACCGGTCAACAAAGTCAACAAGTCAACAAAGTCAACCCCTCAACAACCATGCCACCACAATACTTAATTAATATTATTGTTAATCATATATCATATTCTCATTAGGGTTGAGCAAAAAGTCAATAGTCAACAGTCAACGGTCAACAACCCTAATGAGAATCCTCTGCCTCTGTCTCTCCGTCAACTGTGCATACACACCCGCATCCGCATTCCGTGGAACACGAATACATACTGGATAAATCCAATCCCAATACGTACACTAGGATCTGTCTTAAACCAATGCCCGCTAGTGTAAACTGTCCGGACACTGTACGTGCATAAGTGCATGGATGTGACCGAACCCTGTCGCAAAACCATGCGACCTGCCGCAAAACCATGCGACCTCTACTCTTTTGCCTAAAGGCGAATAGCTTTCTGTGTGGGACTCTAAAGACTCGACACTACACTGGCAGTGGGTTTAACCATAGACTGCAAGCGGCACTAGCTGTGCGTAACGGTCCCCAGGTAGATGCCGACAAGAAGACTGACGAGGTGAAACCCATCTGAACTCCTACTGAGCCTGAATGTGACATTCTCCGTACAGTCCGGTCAGTTCGTCTGATACATCGCATGGCGGGCCTAGGGGGCAGTAAACGTCAGTCCCCTAATAGCGGTACAAGTCGTGTCGGAGTGAAGCCCAAAACACCCTGAGATAACACTGGAAGCCTACCAGTATATCTCGATTGCCCTGGCCAGGGACTACTCGTGTAATGGCTCTCCTAGACACAGCGCGATGTCAACCCCCAATACCGGGAGAGACGAATCCTGTCTAACCGTCACTGCCTCCAATTGCTTCGGGACTGTACCCAACCACTACCTATTTGCACGACTCCTTTGAGCCGTGGTAGGGTAGTAATCAAAGTGCAGTGAGAACACACTCGAGGTGAAGTGACAGTGTCAATTCAGCGGACTAAGCTGTACTCATGTCACCTGGGAACTGATAACTGACGATAGGTATAATACCAACCGGTCAGTTCCTGACGAGTCCTGTCCAGTGTACTCGTAACCTAACGAGCACCCGTATACTATCTCCAGTACGACGTACTGATGGCTGTGGGACAGACTATCTCCCATACTGGGATGAGAAGTGCATACGCTAGTCTACTCCGGAGTATCGATGCCCTGTCTCGATAGTCCTGCTACTAGGGACCTGTATAAGGATGTGCTTATAGATTACCCAGCCCCCACTAGTGTGACTGCCATCACAACGCTGGTAATCAAGCGAAGATCCTAAGGGCTCCACTAATGTGTATAGGTGATATACTAAAATAAACACATGTACACATTGAAGTAGAAACAAACCAAGTAGCATACTACTATATTGAGCAAGATTTTTTATACAAGGTGAATATCCCAAGCTTCCATTAAGTAATATACAAACTAGTATGATACAATAATGGTCTCTAGGGCATATACACTAACAATCTCCCACTTGCACTAAGGCCATGTAGTGGCGTATCGAAGACCTATCATCTCGATCAGCCGCTCGAACTGAGTCTGGGGCAAGGCCTTGGTGAATGGATCTGCAGTGTTATCTTCTGAAGCGACCCTCCGAACCTCGATCTCCTGGCGATCCACGATCTCCTTGATCAGGTGATACCGCCTCAAGATGTGTCTGGATCTCTGATGGGACCTGGGTTCCTTCGCTAAAGCTATAGCCCCGTTGTTGTCGCAATACAGAGGTATTGGATCAATAATGGACGGAACCACCTGAAGTTCTTTCAAGAACTTCCTTATCCAGACAGCTTCTTTTACGGCATCAGATGCAGCGATGTATTCCGCTTCCATCGTCGAGTCTGCAACGGTTTCCTGTTTAGAACTCTTCCAACACACCGCCCCTCCATTGAGGGTAAAGACAAAACCCGACATGGACTTGGAATCATCCTTGTCATTCTGGAAGCTGGAGTCAGCAAATGCCTCGATCTGGAGGTCTTTTCCGCCATACACCAAGAACATCTCCTTAGCCCTTCTCAGGTACTTGAGAATGTTCTTTACCGCTATCCAGTGTTTCTCCACAGGGTTTGACTGATACCGGCTTACTACACTCAGTGCATAAGCTACATCCGGTCTGGTACACAACATCGCATACATTATAGAGCCTACCGCAGAAGCGTAGGGTATAATAGACATGCGATCCCTCTCCAAATCAGTCTTGGGAGACATCTCTTTAGAGAGGGTGATCCCGTGACAAGCCGGTAGGTTACCGCGCTTGGAATCTTCCATACTGAATCTTTTCAGTATGGTGTCGATGTACCTGGACTATGAAAGTCCTAATATCCTCTTGGATCTATCACGATGGATCCGGATCCCCAGGATGTATGAGGCATCACCCAGGTCTTTCATGGAGAACCTGTGTGACAAGAACCCCTTGACAGATTGTAGCATAGGAATGTCATTTCTTATTAAGAGAATGTCATCCATGTATAAAACGAGGAATACTACAGTTCTCGCTACAAATCTACTATAGATGCATGGTTCATCTGGATTTTTGATAAAGCCAAATTCCTTGACCGTCTCATCAAAACAGATGTTCCAACTCCGCGATGCCTGCTTTAGTCCGTAAATGGACTTAAGCAACTTGCATACCTTTCCGCTGCTCCCACTCTGAATGAAATCCTCTGGCTGGTCCATATAGACACACTCCTCTAAATTTCCATTTAGAAAAGCTGTCTTTACGTCCATCTGCCAAATCTCATAATCGTGGAAGGCAGCAATGGCAAGATGGATCCGAATGGATTTCAGCATAGCTACTGGAGAAAAGGTCTCGTCATAGTCCAAACCAGGTCTTTGACGAAAATCCTTTGCTACCAGTCTAGCTTTATAGGTCTCAACCTGTCCATCTACACCAATCTTCCTTTTGAAGATCCACTTGCATCCTACGGGTTTTACCCCATCTGGAGCAATGTCCAACGTCCATACTTTGTTGGTGTACATGGACTCCATTTCGGTCCGCATTGCATCCAGCCATTTTACCGAATCGACGCTCTGAACGGCTTGCTGGAAGCTAGTTGGCTCATCATAATCTATGATGCAATCCTCTTTATCCCCGTCTATGAGAAAACCGTAGTATCTCTCAGGCGGATGAGACTGCCTACTACTCCTGCGGAGCGGCATAGGAATGTCCTGTTCTTTTGAACCCTCTGGTTCCACTAAGCTTTCAGTAATAGTCAGAGGTTCTGGAAATTCTTCCAGTTCTATTTCGCTCCCACTTGTTTCCTTTTCTAAGAACTGGTGTTCCAGAAAATGGGCATTACGAGAAACAGTGATCTTTTGTTCCTCTGCGTAATAGAAGAGATACCCCCTGGAGTTCTTTGGGTATCCCACAAACTTGCACAGTACTGAGCGTGCCTCGAGCTTGTCCGCATGCTGCTTTTTGACAAAAGTCGGACATCCCCAGATCTTCAGATATTGAAGATAGGGTTTCTTCCCACTCCATATTTCATATGGTGTGGTAGGCACAGTCTTAGTCGGAACTCGGTTCAAAAGGTATGCAGCTGATTCTAGCGCATACCCCCAGAATGATCGCGGTAACTCAGTGTTACTCATCATGGACCGAACCATATCCCATAGGGTTCGGTTCCGTCTCTCCGATAGACCGTTATGTTGCGGAGTGTATGGAGGAGTAAGCTGAGAGAGAATTCCGTTCTCTTTTAAATAATCCAGGAACTCGGCACTCAAGTATTCTCCACCTCGATCTGATCTTAGAATCTTAATACTTTTGCCGGTTTATTTTTCTACTTCATTCTTATATTCCTGGAATTTTCCAAAGGCTTCGGACTTATGTTTCATTAAGAAGACATAACCGTACCATGAGAAGTCATCCGTAAAAGTAATGAAGTAAGAATAACCGCTTCGCGCATGTGTAGACATTGGACCGCACACGTCGCTGTGTACGAGTCCCAAGAGCTCGCTCGCTCTTACTCCGTGTCCAGTGAACGGAGTCTTTGTCATCTTTCCTTTGAGACAGGATTGACAAGTGGCATACGATTGATATTCGAACGGATTCAAATATCCTTCTGTATGTAACTTCGTCAACCTTCTCTCATTGATGTGACCCAGTCTACAATGCCACAAGAAAGTCTGATTAATTTTCGGAGACTTTCTTTTGTGTGTATTCTGGACATTGAAAATCTGTGGCTGGTTTAATACGTATATACCATTGCTCAATGTACCTGACCCAATCAAAACTTGATTAAGGTTAATGTTTACAACATTACTTACAAACGCAAATTCATAACCTTCTTTAGAAACTAATGATACAGAAATGATATTATAAGTTGCGTTGGGTACAAAAAAACAATTACGCAAAACCAAAACATGTCCATCTGACATTCCCCGGTGATAGTCCCCCACGGCCTTAGCATCCATGCTAGCTCCGTTTGCAACTCTGAGGGTCATGTCACCTGTCTTCAAAACCCTACGGTTTCTCAACGCCTGCAAAGAATTACAGATATGAGATCCTGATCCGGTATCCAATACCCAGGAAGTAGAGTTTATTGAAAGACAGTTTTCAATAACATACACACCTGAAGCTGAAGCCGCAACCTGCTTCAATTCCTGTGTCCTGGCTTTCCAAGCCCTGCAATCATTCTTCCAGTGACCTTTCTTATGACAATAGAAGCATTCTTCTTTATCCACAATCTTCCCCGCTTTCTTTGTTGCCTTTGCTTTTCCCTTCGTATCCACTTTACTAACACCGCCCCTTGGTTTGGCGGGGGCTTTCTTCTTCTTTCCCTTGGCTTTCGCCTTGGACCTAGAAGAGGAAGATCCTCCTACAAACAAAGTGGATGTTTCCCTACCTTTCTGTAGGGTGCCCTCTGCACTCCTCAGCATGTTGAGGAGTTCTGAAAGTTCAACTTCTTTTTCTTGTAAGTTGAAGTTCAGTATAAACTGGGCGTAAGTGGAAGGAAGGGACTGGAGAATCAAGTCAGTATAGAGCTCATTCCCCAACGTGGTTCCAAGTTCCGCGAGCTCCTCAATGAAGCCAATCATCTTAAGCACGTGTTCCGCTACCGATGATCCGATGGCCAACCTTGCCGAAAATAACTTCTTCGACACTTCGTATCTTGCGATACGAGATTGCTCTCCATACAGTTCTTTTGTATGGAGAAATATGGATTCAAGGTCCATATTCTCGTGCCTCCTCTGATGATTGTTGTCCATCGAGCCAAGTATGAGGCACTTGGCCTTCGCGTTATCAATCTCCCAGGTCTTACGGATTTCCTTATCTGCGACGCTGGAGGTGGGACTTGGGACAGGGGGAGCTTTGGTGGTAAGAAGATACCCCAGCTTGTCGTAAGTGATTGCCATTTTGACATTCCTGAGCCAATCTTTGTAGTTTGGCCCTGTCAGTATGTTTTCATCTAGAAGTAACTTAAGTCCAGTCATGTCGATTGGTCGCTGCAATTAGGAGAGAGAAGAAGAAACACTCAGCATGATGCTCTTGCAAGTTTAGAGTGGTTTTTAGTTTGTCTAAACAGGATGGCTCCCACTGTTTCTCGAATCCCTCCTCAAACCAAAAAGGAAGAATTAGTCAGGATCAATCTCACCGTACAATATTTGCTTAACCATTCTGCCAGGCTGGTGTCGGTACTTCGAGGGAGGTTTTTCAACGCTTTCGCGAAGTTCCTTAATTTAAGAACCGCTTTTCCCTGGGGGCGTAGCCCCGCTAACACCTTTCTAGACACCTACTTAGTTTATAGCATTGATCGTTAAGTGAGAAATTTTCCAAGGAGTAGCATATACTCACAGTAGGATCGGGATCCAAATATCATCGCATGACGAAACTGAAGGAATCCTACCAGAATCATCACACTCCAAATGGTATGCAACACTAGCAAGTTTCAGTTCTTTTGAAACTCCCGATGTGGATTTTTGCCCCATGCTCTTATGACCTTGGCGTGAGGTCAAAATTTCATAAGTCACATGTCAAGTTCTTCCCATCATTATCCAGGTTAATTTGAACCCACCCGTACATACCCTTGACGTAGGCCAAAATGGTAGTACGACTGTCTCAAACCAACGCATTCTATCTATGCAACAGATAAATATCCGGCAGCTACCAATCACTATGCCTTGGCGTGAGGTCAAAATACATAGCTTGAGTACTACCGAATATTTAACTGAAATGATGGAGGGCTATGGATGGTTTTGGAAAAATCGTGAACGTAGTGAACTTGATATGATCGATGGAACGAGATAGCTTTTAAAAGGAGTGGCTCAAACTCCGCATTTAAAAGTTAGTTTTGAAAAGAACCGAGTGGTTTTTCGAAAGTGTTCCAACGACTTTTACTTGGTTTATTTTCTTGCATTAGTTCTTTTAATACGTGATATTCTTGCATTAGTTCTTTTAATGCGTCCCATCATTTAATCCTACCATTGCAGAAAACAACCAAAATATGACGTACGCTTATGCCATTCGCATTCGCCACGGGGCCCCGTCATTACCCGTTAGGTTACTTAACTAACGACAGAGCGGGGGCTGGGCTAGCGCGGCTGTAAACATAAGCAACGCCTAAATAATATCATATATAGATATATTGCAATGATAGACATTTCAGATCACAGATGAACACATTGGATATACTAGGAACCCGCAATTCGTACGGGCCTGTAACGAAAAGCAGATTACACGGTCGCGGTGAATAGCCAATACCCCACCCAAGACCCCTACGGGTGCGGCAAACTACCCGCCAAGTACCCGAAGCGAAGCAACCTCCCTCATCCCCGTGAGTAGGCCACTCGGCACTTCGGCATACCCGGTAGTTTGTGTACCCCCTCCATGGGTCTATCCTAGGAGCAAAAACAGTAAAAAGAAATTATACAATGACGGCTACAACCCCGACCCGGTTGTGCGGCCATACAAATAATTATTACATCAATTTACAAATTTACATGAATTGAAAGAAAAGAAAACTCTCGTCTCATAACCCCCGGCTATTCACCCGCGACAATCCAATGAATTCATATACATATTCCAGCAACATTACAGATCACAGATTTGTATAACCCCCACTAATCGACATATAGCGATTAGCAAACGTTCAATACAAATGTCACATCACAGAAAAACCCGTCAGCTCAAGTCTTTTAGAAGTTCGATAAAAAATACGGATTTATAGGCCCCAAATACAAAATTTTCGTTCTGGAAAATCTGGGCAGAAAATACATATTCCAAAAATCCCAAAACAACCCCAGAAATACACTGCACCAAAATTGGACCCCGGCCGAGTCAACTCGGCCGCGGAACCGCGGAGGGAGCGTGCTCCCGCCGCGTTTCCGCGGCGCTTTGAACGGTTCGTGGGACCAAATTTGGTGGTTATTCTATAAAAAGCCTAAGCCGATTTTTAAGATGAAATTTATCAACTTTTGAGCAGAATAAAAATCGGCAGAAACTTGGCAATTTTGGGTTCGTTTTGCGACTTTTCTTTGATCGATCTTCTAGCTACTTTGCTAACATGTTAGATAGAGTTTAACTAGGCTCTGATACCACTGTAAGTCCATGCTACCTCTCCCGGTACTTTCGGGCATGCGGAATTTGGTGAAAAACAATTTTTCTAGAGGTGGTAACATGGACTCAAAACCGGATCTTTGTTAAACATCTAACTAACAACCTAACTAGGAGTTGTTAACTACTCGGTTAGGGGGTTATACCTTTATTTCTTGATCTCCTTCGTCTTCAAGCCTCGATGGTTGTCCGGATCGCCTTCACTCCGTCGTCTCCTTGCGCCGAAGATAGATCCACCTCGAAAGCTTCCACCTTTGGCTTCTTCTTCGATCTTTGAAGAAACTAGTTCACTTGGTTTGCTAAACCTTGTGAACTAGAGTGAGTAGAGAAGAGTGTGTTGGGATTTTCTCTATGGTTCTTGGTTCTCAACACATGAGACAAGTGAACCATAGACTAAGAGAGGGAGAGCAAGAGGGAGGAGATGAGAGCTCAAGAACAAGAGAGAGAATGAGAATGAGAGAATGAGAGAAGACTTTTCTCTCTTGGCTCTCATAATCCATAACCATCATCACAAAATAGTAATCAAGTATTGTGTGAATGGTTTAAGCTACAATAGCCATATCATTTCATGCACTCATTTCTCATAAAAGAAACAAGCAAGTAAAAAGTATTTGCCATGAAATGATAGCCATTGTCATATGATGGTCAACTAGTCCAACCTAGTCAACCGGTCAACAAAGTCAACAAGTCAACAAAGTCAACCCCTCAACAACCATGTCACCACAATACTTAATTAATATTATTGTTAATCATATATCATATTCTCATTAGGGTTGAGCAAAAAGTCAATAGTCAACAGTCAACGGTCAACAACCCTAATGAGAATCCTCCGCCTCTGTCTCTCCGTCAACTGTGCATACACACCCGCATCCGCGTTCCGAGGAACACGAATACATACTCGATAAATCCAATCCCAATACGTACACTAGGATCTGGCTTAAACCAAAGCCTGCTAGTGTAAACTGTCCGGACACTGTACGTGCTTAAGTGCACGGATGTGACTGAACCCTGTCGCAAAACCATGCGACCTGCCGCAAAACCATGCGACCTCTACTCTTTTGCCTAAAGGCGAATAGCTTTCTGTGTGGGACTCTAAACACTCGACACTATGCTGGCAGTGGGTTTAACCACAGACCGCAAGCGGCACTAGCTGTGCGTAACGGTCCCTAGGTAGATGCCGACAAGAAGACTGACGAGGTGAAACCCATCTGAACTCCTACTGAGCCTGAATGTGACATTCTCCGTACAGTCCGGTCTGTTCGTCTGATACATCGCATGGCGGGCCTAGGGGGGCGGTAAATGTCAGTCCCCTAATAGCGGTACAAGTCGTGTCGGAGTGAAGCCCAAAACACCCTGAGATAATACTGGAAGCCGACCAGTATATCTCGATTGCCCTGGCCAGGGACTACTCGTGTAATGGCTCTCCTAGATACAGCGCGATGTCAACCCCCAATACCAGGAGAGACGAATCCTGTCTAACTGTCACTGCCTCCAAGTGCTTCGGGACTGTACCCAACCACTACCTGTTTGCACGACTCCTTTGAGCCGTGGTAGGGTAGTAATCAAAGTATAGTGGGAACACACTCGAGGCGAAGTGACAGTGTCAAGTCAGCGGACTAAGCTGTACTCATGTCACCTGGGAACCGATAACTGATGATAGGTATAATACCAACCGGTCCGTTCCCGACGAGTCCTGTCCAGTGTACTCGTAACCTAACGAGCACCCGTATACTATCTCCAGTACGACGTACTGATGGCTGTGGGACAGACCATCTCCCACACTGGGATGAGAAGCGCATACGCTAGTCTACTCCGGAGTATCGATGCCCTGTCTCGATAGTCCTGCGACTAGGGACCTGTATAAGGATGTGCTTATAGATTACCCAGCCCCCACTAGTGTGACTGCCATCACAACGCTGGTAATCAAGCAAAGATCCTAAGGGCTCCACTAATGTGTATAGGTGATATACTAAAATAAACACATGTACACATTGAAGTAGAAACAAACCAAGTAGCATACTACTATATTGAGCAAGATTGTTTATACAAGGTGAATATCCCAAGCTTCCATTAAATAATATACAAACTAGTATGATACAGTAATGGCCTCTAGGGCATATACACTAACAATGGCTCTCCTAGACACAGCGCGATCTCACCCTCAATACCGGGGGAGACGAATGTAGGGTTCCTAGGCAAGCTAATGAGGTCTCAAAAGGCGTCAACCATGCCAATTTCAAATTTTACAAGTGCCGAGAAACCCTAATACGGATTCGTTGACTAGAGTTTAGGCGAAAAGTGAAACTAGTTAACATTTTAACTAAAAGAAAGAGGCTACAACCTTTGTAGATCCGGTTCTCCACTTCCTTAGCTCCACGTAGACGTCCTCTCGCTGTCCATATCGGATCCCGGACTCTAGCATCGGCTTCATCGGAGAAATGGGCTGGCTAGGTCGTCGGCTTCGATGCCGAAGATGATCTACGTCCAGGCAATTCAAGATCAAGCTCCAACTTCACCAAGCAATGAAACTTGTGAAGAAAACACCCTATACTTCTTTGCAAGAGGTAGAGGATGAGGAAATAGGAGGTGGGTTCACTTTAGAATTGGATTTCTCACTCTTTTACTCAAGATACCATTAATGGAGTCAAGCTTTCTTCTTGAAGAAGAAGAAGAAGATGATAGAATATGATAAGTCTCACTTTTAAAAATGAAAATAATATGAATACTTATCATATACTAACCATGGTCATGTGTAGAGAGTAAACTAGGGTTAGGCGAATGGTTAGGTTAAGGGAATAAAACAAAAATGGTCAAGCTTTCAACTCTTCATGAAGCTTCATGAAAGAAACAAAGAAAGCCACCATTTCCTTTTTCTTTTCCAAAATAAATAATAAAAATAAATAAATGAATAAGTAAACAAAACCCTAACCATTCATATAACCATGGTTTAATCTTTACACAAACTCAAGTTTACATGTATCATCAAACATGATACAATCAAGTGCACACAAAAATATATCAAATATACAATGTGCACATCAAGTGAGAAAATCCTTTTAAAGTGAACCAATACTAGTTAATGCAAAGTAATAAATCAAATATATAATTATACATTAAATCATTAAATCAACACTTGATTCAATGATCCGGTCATGTCGCACATAACCGACTAGTATACAATGTATCGACTTATCGAATCTACCTTCGATTCGATAACTAGGTTATATCGCATACAACCAATCGAAACATTCATCGCGAGAATGAAATACGGTATCACATACACGCATTATTCTCGGTCCCGCACATATTTCATATGCGCTCCTATCTCGTTTTGCTTGAGCCAGGAAGCCTCTGCGTAGGACTCTAAAGACTCGTCAATACGCCGGCAGCAGATGATGATCATATCAAGCACCCACAAGCCGCAAGCGGTCTGCTAAACGTAACAACCACCCGGGTATTGAGCGATCAGAAAATCGACGAGCAAGCCCGCTCACACTCCTGTGAATCCAACAAGTAACACTTACCGTACAGTCCGGTCTGTTCGTCTGATATGTCGCATATCAAGTCTAGGGGTGGTAAACGTAAGACCCCAATAACCGATAAGTCATGCCGATGTGAGGCTCATAACGGGTCGAGAAATTTCTGGTAACACTTACCAGCAAATCTCTGATTAGCCCTGGCCAGGGACTTCCCTGTTACGGCCAATCGAGCACAGCGCAACATCAACCCCCAATACCGGGAGAGACGAAACCCCTCCTATCGCTCATTGCCTCCATGTGACTCGGGACCATGCCCAAAAACCACCGTTTTTCATGCCCTCATGGACTTGGTAAGGTGTAGATCAAAGCACAGTGGGAATCACACAAGATTCTATGACGATCTCGGGTCTACAGACTAACCTGCACAAGTGTCACCTGAGAACTGCCATCTGACGTGAGGTATAATACCATCTGGGAGTTCTCGGCGAGTCCGTCCAGTGTACCCAGTCTCCACTGAGCACCCGTATACCATCTCTGATGTCAAACACCAATGGATATGGGATCATCCATCGCCCATCTCATGGAACGAGAAGCGTATATGCTAGTCTACACTGGTATATTGATGCCCCGTCTCGATACACCTACGACTAGGGACCTTGAAGGATGTACTTATGGACTACCATGTCCCCATTAGTATGATCTGCATCATAGTCCAGGTAGTCAAGTACACATCCTAAGGGCTTTACCAACATGTAACTATAAGACAGTTTAAAAAGACTAGTATACATGTTAAGATAAAGAGTAACCAGATAGCATACTATCATATCGAGCAAGAAAGTCATCTCTATATATGTCCAAGCATCCAATATAATATACATCATCTGTACAATACTGGCCTCTAGGGCATACATACAACTTACAATCTTCCACTTGCACTAGGGTCAGCTGCTGTTGTATCGCATACCGAGCATCCCGAAGAGTCTCTCAAACTGTATCTGGGGAATGACCTTCGTGAGTGGATCCGCCGTGTTGTTCTTCGTGTCAACCCTCCTGACCTCGATCTCCCGGCGATCAACTATCTCCCGGATCAGGTGATACCGCCTCAGAATATGCCTGGATCGCTGATGGGACCTGGGTTCCTTGGCCAAAGCCACCGCTCCATTGTTATCGCAATACAAAGGTATTGGATGCTCAATGGATGGAACCACTCCAAGTTCAGTAATGAACTTCTTGATCCAGACAGCCTCTTTAGCAGCATCGTTGGCAGCGATGTATTCAGCATCCATCGTCGAGTCTGCCACGGTTTCCTGCTTGGAACACTTCCAGCTAACCGCCCCTCCGTAAAGGGTAAAGACAAATCCCGACTGCGACTTAGAGTCGTCCTTATCACTCTGGAAGCTCGAATCGGTAAAGGACTCCACTTGGAGTTCTCTGTTACAATACACCAAGAGCATCTCTTTAGTCCTTCGCAAGTACTTTAGAATGCTCTTCACAGCTGTCCAGTGACTCTCTCCAGGATCAGCTTGATACCTACTCACTACGCTTAGTGAGTATGCTACATCGGGTCTGGTACATAGCATCGCGTACATGATAGAGCCTACAGCCGAAGCATAGGGTATCCCTTGCATGCGAGCTCTCTCCAAATCAGTCTTAGGAGACATCTCTTTGGAGAGAGTGACTCCAGAGATCGTGGGCAAGTTCCCACGCTTGGATTCTTCCATACTAAACCTCTTTAGTATGGTGTCAATGTACCTGGATTGGGACAATCCCAATATCCGTTTGGATCTATCTCTATAGATCCTAATTCCCAATATGCAGGAGGCATCACCAAGATCTTTCATTGAGAATCTTTGTGATAAGAAGAGCTTGACCGATTGCAGCATAGGAATATCATTTCCTATCAAGAGTATGTCGTCTACGTACAATACGAGGAAGACAACCTTACTCTCTGCCACCTTCTTGTAAATACAAGGTTCATCTGGGTTTTGACGAAATCAAAGTCTTTGATAAAGACGTCAAAGCAGATGTTCCAACTCCGCGATGCTTGCTTTAATCCATAAATGGATTTAAGCAGCTTGCACACCTTCCTGCTGCTCCCACTGTCTACGAAGCCCTCTGGCTGAGTCATGTACACGCACTCTTCTAAATCTCCATTTAGAAAGACGGTCTTAACATCCATTTACCAGATTTCGTAGTCATGATATGCAGCGATGGCAAGCATGATCTGGATGGATTTAAGCATAGCCACTGGAGAAAAGGTTTCGTCATAGTCCACACCTGGTCTTTGACGAAAACCCTTTGCAACAAGTCTAGCTTTGAAAGTCTCCACTTTCCCATCTACACCAAGTTTTTTCTTGAAGATCCACTTGCTCCCAATGGGTTTTACCCCTTCAGGAGCAACTTCCAAAGTCCATACTTTGTTGGTGTACATAGATTCCATCTCGGACCGCATTGCATCCAGCCATTTCACTGAGTCCCTACTCGTGATGGCCTGCTCGAAGCTAGTTGGGTCATCATCCTCCATGATGCAATCCTCGCTCCCACCATCCATGAGAAAACCGTAGTATCTCTCAGGTTGGCGAGGAACCCTACTAGATCGGCGGAGAGGCTGAGGTTCATTGGGATCTAGTGAATCAACTGGTTCAACCAAATCTTCTGTCGTAGTCTGTATTGCTGGAACCTCTTCCAGTTCTACCTCCTTGCCACTAATCTCTTTTTCAAGAAATTCCTTTTCTAAAAAGGTGGCATGTCGAGAAACAAACACCTTTAGTTCCTCGGTGTGGTAGAAGATATACCCGCACGAATGTTTGGGATATCCAATAAACTTACACAGAATGGACCTTGCCGCGAGTTTGTCAGGATTTTGCGTTTTTACATATGCCGGACAACCCCATATCTTAACATAATTAAGACATGGTCTCTTTCCTTTCCATATCTCATATGGAGTGGTTGGCACGGATTTGGTGGGAACCATATTCAATAGGTCTGCAGCTGTTTCCAGTGCATATCCCCAGAAGGAAATAGGTAACTCAGCTGTGCTCATCATAGAGCGCACCATATCTAATAGGGTGCGGTTCCTCCGTTCTGATACACCGTTGTGCTGTGGTGTATATGGAGGAGTCAGCTGAGAGAGAATCCCATTCTCTTTTAGGAAGTCCAGGAATTCATTGCGTAAGTATTCACCTCCTCGATCAGATCGAAGAATTTTAATACTTTTTCCGGTTTGGTTTTCGACTTCTTGTTTATATTCTCTAAATTTCTCAAAAGCTTCTGATTTGTGTTTCATCAAGAACACATATCCGAATCTAGAGAGATCGTCAGTGAATGTAATGAAGTACGAAGAACCATCCCTAGCATGTGTAGACATGGGACCGTATACATCACTATGTATTAGTCCCAAGAGTTCGATAACTCTTTCTCCGTGTCCCGTAAATGGAGTTTTGGTCATCTTGCCTTTGAGACATGACTGGCAAGTGTCATAAGATGAAAATTCAAACGGATTTAAATATCCATCCTTATGCAACTTAGCTAGTCGTGTCGCATTGATGTGACCCAGTCTACAATGCCACAAGAAGGATTCGTTCAATTCAGAACTCTTCCTCTTGTGTGTGTTTGTTATGCTCAGAACTGTTGATTGATTTAGAACATAAATGCCATTGCACAACGTGCCTGATCCAACCAACTTTTGGTTACGGAAAATGTCCATAACATTGTCCTGTAATACAAAATTATATCCCTCTTTACTCAATAAAGAAACCGATATAATGTTGCATATCAGGTTCGACATGTAATAGCATTCATTCAGAACCAATGTATTACCAGTTGGTAATGCAAGGTGATATTCCTCGACAGTCTTAGCTGCAACAATTGTACCGTTTCCAACTCTAATGTCTTTATCACCTTCTCCAAGTTCTCTAGCTTTCCTAAGCCCATGTAACTGATTACATATATGAGATCCTGACCCGGTATCTAATACCCAGGACGTAGAGCAAATGGAGAAACAGTTCTCTGTAATGAACACACCCGAAGAAAATGCATCAACATGTACTTTCTTCAATCGGGTGGCATGTGAATCCTGGTATTCCCCTATGTCCTATTCATTCCTATAACTCTTATAAGAAAGAACGGAACCAACGTTCCCCAGCACAGTATAACATGCGGGTTCGGTCAATACATCCATATTATTATCTTGATTAGGGCATGACATGGGCACTACTTGGAGAGAGAAGGAAGAAAACAGTTTAGCGTATGCTCTTGCAAGATCAGATTGGTTATTATCTTATCTAATCAGGATGGGTCCCACTGGTTTTTATCAAATCTTCCTTCAAATCCTAAAAGGAAAGACTAGCCGGGATTAATTACACCCTACAACTTCGCCAATCTTTCAGCCAGGCCAGTGTCGGTACTTTGAGGGAGGTTCCCCGTGCTTTCGCACGGACCTAATTAAAGTAAACCTCGTTTTCCCAGAGGCGTAACCCCGTTGACACCTTTCTAGACACCTACTTGATCGGCTAATTGTAATGTGTAAAACTCTCCCAGGAGTAACTCTTACTCGCAGCGGGTATCGGGATCCAACTATCTCATAGAAGGTATGCAATCTCATTGCAAATTTCAACACTTGAAATTCCCGATAATATTTTTCCCCTAGCGTCCTATGACCTTGACGCAGGCCAACAAACCATAGTGCGCTAGTCAAGTTCAACCCGTCATTTTCTGATTGAATTAATCCCACCCGTACGACCCTTGACGCAGGCCAACAAAGTCGCACGACTAACCTAATCCAATCTGCATCACATGCATTAACAGATAAATACTAGTTAGCTACCGCACACTACGCCTTGACGCAGGCCAACAAACGTAGCACGAATACTAAGTATGATTTATCTGAAATGATGGAGGGCTACGTCAGGTTTTTCTGAAAACCTATTGCGTAATGAACTTGATATCGTTGTAGAATCAAGTGAAGTTTTGAAATGGAGTGATTTTGAGGCTTTTCTAGTTTTTGCTAAAGGGGTCACTCCCGGTAAAGGGATCGTCGGTCCTTTCCTCGTCGAATGAGGTGCGGGATATATCATATATATCACTGTGCAAAGCAGAAACTATAGAAGCAATCAAAAGTCAAACCGAGTGCGTAGCATCTGCCAGTTTTTGCTAAAGGGGTCACTCCCGGTGAAGGGATCTCGACCCTTTCCTCATCAAATAAGGTGCAGGGTATATCATATATACCGCTATGCAAAGCAAAACTGTAGCTACCCTTTTTGTTTAAAATTTGATTCTACAACATCTTTTAGGTTTCTTTTCTTTCATTAATCACATTAATGAAGTCCCATCATTTTAAGTCACCTAAACATCACAGATAAATACGACGTACACTTATGCCATCCGCATTCGCCTCGATGTCCCCTCGTGCACCGTTAGGTTAGGTAACTAACGACAGAGCAGGGCAGGGCTAGTGCGGGTGCAAAACATAAGTAACGTCTATATAATATATCATATATACTATATACTGTATCCATCAGAACATATCAAATGATCACATCACAGATATCGCAGCAGAAAAAATCATATGAAATATTGGATATACTAGGACGTCCGTGTTTTTAATACGAGCCAGTATAAAACACGGATTCCACGGTCGTGATGAATAGCCAATCCCACACCCCTAGACCCCTACGAGAGCGGCGAGCAACCCTACCAATTCTAGGGTTAGGAGACCCAGACTCGACTCCTCGAGATGGTCTCCCACTGGACCCTTGTAGCGTCTTGAAAAGTCGTTTTGGTGTTTTCCTGAAAATCGGTGAAAATTCGGTATTTTTCCGAAAACCGTCTTTTTTGTTATTTTGCAGTTTAGGACTAATTATACCTAAAATGGATAGGTAATTGCTTGTTTTTAGTAGCTAATGAGTTACTTATGAAATTCTGGTCTTTTGTGGGTTGGTAGGAGTTGACTAAGACTTTTCCCACACACCCCACACCATCCCCTTCCCTTGTTCTGGCCGAAATTCCAGCAGCCCCCTTCATCTCCTTGATCTTTTCATTTTTCTTCAAAAAATTCATTAAGTTGCTTCAAAAATTCAAGCTAAAACTCACAAATTAAAACCCCATTCTTCATCCCTTTTTCCTTCACCTCTCTTGCTTGGAATCATGGTGCTAGGAGGCCATCATTGAGGCAAATTTCTTCTTGCTAGATCCATAGGTTTGAGGTATAATTTCTACTCTTTTAAATTGTTATGGTTAGAATACTTTAATCTAGTTGCTTAGTGTTAATTTTAGTGTTAATCCTAATCTAGTTTTTTTTAGTTAATGATTGAAAATTAAACTAGGGTTTCTTGAAACCATGTTTTAGTCAATTAAGTCTTTTTAATTAACCTAGTTGTTTACTTAACCAATTTATATGGTTACTTTGCTTAAGTGGCTTCATATTAGGCTAATCTATGTTAAAGTTGTGTGAAATTTTCATTAAGGTTGCTAATTATGAAAATCAAGAAAGGTTTTGTTTATGGAAATTAGGTTTTTAAGCATAGTTAATGGTTTAAAATTAGTGTAATGGCTAGCTAGTGGGTTAGTTTGGATTGTTGTGTTGGATTGTGTTAATTTTCTCGCTAATTGTCGATGTTTGCACCAATTTTGCAAACTTCTAGCTTACTAGGTTTTTATTATATTATTGTAGCGATTTAATTGCGATATCTAGAGTATTTTGTTGGCTTATCCTATGACATTTAGGATGCGTGAGTGCGGATTTTTGAGTAATCGGGTTTTAGTTTTGCCGGACGACCAAATCGGCGATTTTTGCAGTTTTTGCGATTTTCGCGTGTGTTCCGCGCACCTTGTGCACGTTGTACCTAGCTTGTGAACGTTAGTAGTTTCGTTTGGGTTTTGCGTCGTTCTTGATATGTAACCTTATGTTTGGTATTGATGTAAATTCCAGATTCGGTAGCGGAGACGTCAGACGCGGCACGAAAGGGGAAAGCGGTGATTGGACGTGACTAGCTAGGGATTCTGGTGAGTAGATGTAACATCTACGGGGGACTATCGTTGGATGGCGCAAGTCGCCCGATAGTTTTAGTAACTTAAAAGATTCTTAGTGATGTTAGTAATTAGGGGTGTAATACTTATATGATTATTTGCTGCATTCATGCCCTATATTGACATACATATGCGAACCCATTTTATAGGACACCTGCACCATTGCCAGGGTTTTTATATGCAGCACAAGCACTATTCATGCTTACACACACGTCCTGGTAATTGCCATGCCACCACACTAGATAACCTATAATTTGAAACCTTTTACTAATTGATGCTTAAACCTGTGCTATTGCCTTTAATTCCTTAAAATGAAATCGTAGGATTGCCATTCATGTGCATGTACCTCATCATATTATTTGTTCATGCCTAGTCTATTAATCATACATCGTAGCTTAATTATTGATATCATATCCATTCATCACCATTGATATATGCACTTATGAGGATTTCTTGAGATTTTATGATATTTCTGGATTTCGGGGGAAAGCCGCAAAATTTCTAAACTTATTATGTTTTTAAAATATGTAATTGCGGTTTTCTAGTGATGTAAAGTGTCGTCCACCATGAGTTTGCTGTGGTTTTCGAGATCCGTGTCGAGGAGTGGAGGAACCGTCACGGGTACATGGTGGGCCCGGTATGGTATCCCGGGGCAAGATGAATGTGGTGTTGACGTTGAGCTGGCACGGGACGGATTATTACCTACCGGTGACTGTTTGGCACGGCGGATATCCAGAGGATACCGACCGTGGCCGCGAGATGATGAGATTTTGGTATTGAGCTGGGTCAGCCGGATGGCTGAAGCCAGAGACACTATGACATGGATATATGAGATTTGAGATAGTTTTGAGGTGTCGTTGCTGGACACAGGTTCTTGTTGATTCTATTGGTATTGTGCTGGTATTTCAAAAGACATTCTTAAAGGGAAAAACATGATTTCTTATACTTACACATTCAGATCACGAGTTGATTTGCATTGCATTCATACCTGCTAGTATATCCATATCGCATACATACTTGCCATTATGTCCTGCCTTACCTGTATTTAGATGCTAGGATGCTTGTGTGCATGCATTCCATAGCCTGTGTAGATGTTATTTATTACTCACGAGTTGGCAACTCACCCCCGTTGTGCCATAGCCTTTTGCAGGTCCGCTCCTTCAGTACAGTAGCGGCGGGTGCGCTTGCTTCTTTTGCCTCTTTTGCCTGGACTCGAGGTTTTGCTCTTAGGTGGGTTATATTATTATTTTGCACCACCTTGTATATTCTTTGTATCTAGAGTACTCCATCTACTGTATCTACCAGTATTATAATATATTGACCTAGAGATGAGACCGTGAGGTTTGTGGACTTTTATGCTGTATTTTGGGGTCGAGCTCACTTGAGTCGACATGATGTTTTTCTTATGCTTCATTATGATTATTTCGCATGTTGTTGCTTTATATTGCGTGGGATTTGTGACCGTCTTATGGCGAAGAGCTAGCTCCCGCTTGGGGATGCCTTATTTGTTGGATTCATATATATTCTTGTTGTACCCATTTAGGGGGCCAGTATTTACAAAGGAGACTCTGCCGAAATTTTCGGAAAAATTGATATTGTTTTTTAAAAAAGGTTTTCTATGACTTATTTGATAAACTCGCTTTCAATTGATTGGGTTTTCTTCACTCTTTTGCTTATTTGGTTTTGGTTTCTGGGCTTTGGCTTACTTATTTTACGGACGTCTTGAGACGTTTCGTAAACTTAAGTGACAGTCACGTTCCGTACCCTGCGGGTCATGACAAAGTTGGTATCAGAGCGATAGGTTTTACCTTTTTGAGTATAGGATGACCCTTGGTAGATGGAGTAAGTGACTTAAGTAGGGTAACGTAGCGTGTGTATGTCCGCGGCATACTTGCGACACGGTACTCCGCCTAAGTGACTTGAGGATATACTTGCTTGAAATTTCTTCTTCAATTCCGTGTATCCTATAATCCTATTGCACTGTTCTTATTATCCTGTTTCCTGTAGCAGCCACTATGCCGCCGAAGGCTACGAGGGCACAGAGGGCTGCCGCCCGAGAAAAGATTCAAGCTGGCTCGTCTGAGACTAAGACTGAGCAGGGTGGTATGCCTACGCCGCAGGGACAGACCGATCCACCTTCCCCAGGCCGTATGGATAGGCTTGAGACTGGTATGGAGGAGTTGCGACAGATGATGGGGAGTATGCAGGAGCTACGTCAGATGGTAGGATCCCTAGTTGCAGCCAGTCGTACACCGAGGCCGGATGACGTTCCTACTACATCACAGACGACTATGATACCTGCTCCTACTACTACCACCATGGCCATTCCGGTTTCGCTACAGGATTTCATGAGGCTGAGACCTCCAGTATTCACCGGCACCGAGGCAGCGGAGGACCCACAGACGTTCCTTGACAGTTTAGCCAGGATCTGCCGTTCGCTGAGATGTTCGGATGATCGATGGGTAGAGCTTGCGAGTTTCCGACTAGAAGGTCTCACGCAGACATGGTGGGAGTCAGTCTTGAGAGGTCGAGCTGCAGGTCTACCGCCTATGACGTGGGCCGAGTTTACAGCGGTCTTTCTAGCTCGTTTCCTCCCAGAGAGCGTTCGTGACGCCAGAGCTCGTAGCTTCAAGGCCTTAGTCAAGACACCTGGGATGACGGTGTCTGAGTATGACATCCAGTTTACACAGTTATCCCGATATGCTCAGTATTTGGTGGATACCGAAGAGAAGATGGTGAAGAAGTTCGTACAGGGACTTGATGCCCAGCTATATCTTGCCATTGGCGCCCAGCACTACGACACTTATTCAGCTGCTATGGATACGGCATTACGGATGGAGGCACGCATATCACAGACTTCGGCCGTTTTTGGGCCGAAGAGGATTCGCACCGATGTACCGTCTCAGAGGCAGCGCGCCAGATTCTTCCCGAGAGATAGGCCTGGCAGAGGATTTGGACGGGGACAGTTATATGGTTCTTATCCCCAGGGACAGCAGCCGTTGCTAGGGTGTTTTGGTGGCGGGAGTCTGCACCATCTTGTCAGAGACTGTCCGGCGAGACGACAGGGAGCAGCGATAGTTCCGCATGTGACCCTACCACCATCACCACCCCCTCCTCAGAGAGCCCTACTTCCTACCACCGGCGATGCTCCACGCCAGTTAGGTGCACCCAGAGGCCGTGGACACGGCGGTCCTGTTCAGAGAGGACGAGGAGGCAGAGGCCGAGGTCGAGGTCAGCCCGCTATCGGTGGAGGACAGGCCCGAGTATTTGCTTTGACACCGCAGGATGCGCAGGCATCCAATGCCGTTGTGACAGGTACCTTGCCAGTTTGTTCTTTCGACGCACGGGTATTATTTGACCCAGGTTCCACACATTCGTACGTCTCTACACACTTTGCACCGATGTTGGGCCGTGAGTCGTCGTCGTTAGATCATCCGCTTGTTTATGTTACTCCGGTAGGCGAGTCGTTTGTCGCTCGTTTTGTATTTCGTTTGTGTTCCGTTCGTATCGGGGAGAGGGATTCATCAGTTGATTTGATTCTCCTCGATATGTTGGACTTTGATGTGCTTCTGGGCATGGATTAGCTAGCCACTTGTTATGCTTCGGTGGACTGCCGTGAGAAGGCAGTCATATTTAGCTTTCCGGGAGAGCCAGTCCTTGTTATTCAGGGAGACCGCAGCGTCACCCTTCCCAGCTTGATTTCGTCTCTTCGCGCTGGTCAACTCTTGCGGAAGGGATGTCAGGGATTCTTAGCGTTTATTTATGATACTCGAGCTGCAGAGGTTCCGTTGGACCGGGTCCCGGTTGTTTGTGAGTTCCCTGATGTTTTCCCTGATGAGCTACCTGGGCTACCGCCTGAGCGCGATGTTGAGTTCTGCATTGATTTGATTCCCGGCTCGGGGCCTATTTCTATACCGCCTTATCGGATGGCCCCAGCAGAGCTTCGAGAGCTGAAGGATCAGTTGCAGGATTTGTTAGAGAAGGGGCTTATTCGACCTAGTGTTTCTCCGTGGGGTGCTCCGGTCCTATTTGTCAAGAAGAAGGATGGAAGTTTGCGCTTATGCATCGACTACCGTCAGCTGAACAAAGTTACCATTCGGAATAGATATCCGTTGCCACGCATTGATGATTTGTTCGACCAGCTCCACGGCGCGGGTTATTTTTCGAGGATCGACTTGCGATCAGGATACCATCAGCTGCGAGTTCGACAGGAGGATATACCGAGGACAGCTTTCCGCACGCGCTACGGCCACTACGAGTTTTTGGTAATGTCGTTCGGACTCACCAACGCCCCAGCAGCATTCATGGATTTGATGAGCCGTACATTCAGGCCGTATCTTGACTTGTTCATCATCGTGTTTATCGACGATATCTTGGTGTACTCCCGGAGCAGAGAGGAGCACGAGCAGCACTTGCGGTTTACGTTACAGACTCTGAGGGAGCACTAGCTGTTCGCAAAGTTCTCCAAGTGTGCATTCTGGCTGGACAGTGTCGGATTCTTGGGTCACGTGGTTATGAGAGACGGCATTTGTGTGGACCCGAAGAAGATTGAGGCTGTTCAGCAGTGGCCCCGACCTACATCGGTTTGTGAGATCCGTAGTTTTCTAGGCCTGGCGGGCTACTATAGGCGTTTTGTTCAGGACTTCTCCCGTATAGCTGCACCGTTGACCGGTTTGACCCGGAAGGGGGTTCCTTTCGTCTGGACGGAGGAGTGCGAGCGCAGTTTTCAGCAGCTACGGACTCGTTTGACTACGGCGCCGGTATTATCTTTGCCTTCGGGATCAGGCGGATTTGTGGTCTACTGTGATGCTTCGCGAGTGAGATTAGGATGCGTGTTGATGCAGCATGGCCGGGTGATCGCATATGCTTCTCGGCAGTTGAAGAGGCACGAACAGAACTACCCCACTCACGATTTGGAGATGGCTGCAGTGGTCTTTGCACTGAAGATTTGGCGACATTACCTATACGGCGAGTCGTGTCAGATATTCACCGATCATAAGAGCTTAAAGTACATATTTCAGCAGCGAGACCTAAACCTCAGACAGCGTCGTTGGATGGAGTTGGTGAAAGACTACGACTGCGAGATCCTATATCACCCAGGCAAGGCGAATGTGGTGGCAGATGCATTGAGTAGGAGGCCCAGGGGTAGTCTATCCTTTTTACGCGCAGTGCAGAGGCAGTTGTCAGCAGATTGGAAGATGTTATGCGAAAGCCGAGTTGAGTTCGAGTTCACTCAGACAGGGGGACAGCTCGCGCATGTTCGTGCACGCCCACAGTTGCTTGACCGTATATATGAGGCACAGCGCAGTGACGACCGTTGCTCAGAGATCATGGCACAGATGGGACAGGGAAGATTTTCTGAGTTCGTGATTGACGATCAGGGGATTTTACGCTATGGATCTAGACTGTGCGTACCAGATGCTGATGGATTGCGGCGCGACATTCTTGAGGAGGCACACCGATCAGTGTATAGTGTCCACCCCGGTTCCACCAAGATGTACCACGATATGAGAGAGACCTACTGGTGGGACGGGATGAAGAGGGACATTGCGGAGTTTGTATCGAGATGCCTGACTGGCCAGCAAGTCAAGGCCGAGCACCAGAGGCCCGCAGGAGAGCTGCAGCCGTTACCCATTCCGGAGTGGAAATGGGAGCAGATTTCGATGGACATCGTTGTGGGTCTACCCAGGACCAGTCGAGGGTACGACTCCATCTGGGTGATCGTAGATAGATTGACGAAAGCGGCTCACTTCCTGCCAGTGAAGACGACTTTCAGTTTCGCTCAGTATGCCCAGCTTTACATCGACGAGATCGTGCGGTTGCATGGCGTACCGACTTTTATCGTGTCAGATCGAGGCACCCAGTTCACCAGCCGACTTTGGCAGAGACTTCAGGAGGCTTTGGGCACTCGTTTGAGGTTCAGCACAGCATTTCATCCGCAGACCGACAGACAGTCAGAGCGGACCATTCAGACTCTCGAGGACATGCTCAGAGCGTGCGTTTTAGACTTCGGCGGTAGCTGGGATCGTCATTTACCTCTAGTGGAGTTCTCCTACAACAACAGCTTCCAGGATACTATTCAGATGGCACCTTTCGAGGCATTGTATGGGAGGAGATGCAGATCGCCCGTCTGTTGGACAGAGCTCAGCGAGAGCAGCATTTTGGGGCCGCAGCTTGTAGAGGAGACGACAGCGAAGATACAGTTGATCCGAGACCGGATGAGGGCAGCTCAGAGCAGACAGAAATCGTATGCAGACAGGCGCCGTCGCAGGTTAGAGTTCGTAGTTGGCGATCATGTTTTTCTGAGGGTCTCTCCGATGAATGGCGTGATGCGTTTTGGGCAAAAGGGGAAGCTTAGCCCTAGATTCGTAGGTCCCTTCGAGATCCTCGAGTGTGTCGGCTCAGTTGCATATCATTTGGCCCTTCCACCCAGCTTTCCCGATGTTCACCCCGTCTTCCATGTTTTGATGCTCCGCAAGTACCTTCACGACCCTTCGCTTGCGATTCAGCACCCGATAGTCCAGCTAGAGCGCGACCTTTCGTTTGCAGAGCAGCCGGTGGCCATCCTGGATCGGCAGGTGAAGAAGTTGAGATCGAAGATTATACCAACCGTCAAGGTCCTTTGGCGTAGCCCGAGCAGCGAGGAGGTCACCTGGGAGACGGAGGGCGAGATGAGGAAGAAATAACCCCATCTCTTTGAAGGTACGCGTAGCTATATTTTTTAAATTCGGGGACCGAATTTCTTTAAGGGGGGAAGATTGTAGCGTCTTGAAAAGTCGTTTTGGTGTTTTCCTGAAAATCGGTGAAAATTCGGTATTTTTCCGAAAACCGTCTTTTTTGTTATTTTGCAGTTTAGGACTAATTATACCTAAAATGGATAGGTAATTGCTTGTTTTTAGTAACTAATGAGTTACTTATGAAATTTTGGTCTTTTGTGGGTTGGTAGGAGTTGACCAAGACTTTTCCCACACACCCCACACCATCCCCTTCCCTTGTTCTGGCCGAAATTCTAGCAGCCCCCTTCATCTCCTTGATCTTTTCATTTTTCTTCAAAAAATTCATTAAGTTGCTTCAAAAATTCAAGCTAAAACTCACAAATTAAAACCCCATTCTTCATCCCTTTTTCCTTCACCTCTCTTGCTTGGAATCATGGTGCTAGGAGGCCATCATTGAGGCAAATTTCTTCTTGCTAGATCCATAGGTTTGAGGTATAATTTCTACTCTTTTAAATTGTTATGGTTAGAATACTTTAATCTAGTTGCTTAGTGTTAATTTTAGTGTTAATCCTAATCTAGTTTTTTTTAGTTAATGATTGAAAATTAAACTAGGGTTTCTTGAAACCATGTTTTAGTCAATTAAGTCTTTTTAATTAACCTAGTTGTTTACTTAACCAATTTATATGGTTACTTTGCTTAAGTGGCTTCATATTAGGCTAATCTATGTTAAAGTTGTGTGAAATTTTCATTAAGGTTGCTAATTATGGAAATCAAGAACGGTTTTGTTTATGGAAATTAGGTTTTTAAGCATAGTTAATGGTTTAAAATTAGTGTAATGGCTAGCTAGTGGGTTAGTTTGGATTGTTGTGTTGGATTGTGTTAATTTTCTCGCTAATTGTCGATGTGTGCACCAATTTTGCAAACTTCTAGCTTACTAGGTTTGTATTATATTATTGTGGCGATTTAATTGCGATATCTAGAGTATTTTGTTGGCTTATCCAATGACATTTAAGATGCGTGAGTGCGGATTTTTGAGTAATCCGGTTTTAGTTTTGCCGGACGACCAAATCGGCGATTTTTGCAGTTTTTGCGATTTTCGCGTGTGTTCCGCGCACCTTTTGCACGTTGTACCTAGCTTGTGAACGTTAGTAGTTTCGTTTGGGTTTTGCGTCGTTCTTGATATGTAACCTTATGTTTGGTATTGATGTAAATTCTAGATTCGGTCGCGGAGACGTCAGACGCGGCACGAAAGGGGAAAGCGGTGATTGGATGTGACTAGCTAGGGATTCCGGTGAGTAGATGTAACATCTACGGGGGACTATCGTTGGATGGCGCAATTCGCCCGATAGTTTTAGTAACTTAAAAGATTCTTAGTGATGTTAGTAATTAGGGGTGTAATACTTATATGATTATTTGCTGCATTCATGCCCTATATTGACATACATATGCGAACCCATTTTATAGGACACCTGCACCATTTCCAGGGTTTTTATATGCAGCACAAGCACTATTCATGCTTACACACACGCCCTGGTAATTGCCATGCCACCACACTAGATAACCTATAATTTGAAACCTTTGACTAATTGATGCTTAAACCTGTGCTATTGCCTTTAATTCCTTAAAATGAAATCGTAGGATTGCCATTCATGTGCATGTACCTCATCATATTATTTGTTCATGCCTAGTCTATTAATCATACATCGTAGCTTAATTATTGATATCATATCCATTCATCACCATTGATATATGCACTTATGAGGATTTCTTGAGATTTTAGGATATTTCTGGATTTCGGGGGAAAGCCGCAAAATTTCTAAACTTATTATGTTTTTAAAATATGTAATTGCGGTTTTCTAGTGATGTAAAGTGTCGTCCACCATGAGTTTGCTGTGGTTTTCGAGATCCGTGTCGAGGAGTGGAGGAACCGTCACGGGTACATGGTGGGCCCGGTATGGTACCCCAGGGCAGGATGAATGTGGTGTTGACGTTGAGCCTGGAAGGGGACAGATTACCTACCGGTGACTGTTTGGCACGGCGGATATCCAGAGGATACCGACCGTGGCCGCGAGATGATGAGATTTTGGTATTGAGCTGGGTCAGCCGGATGGCTGAGGCCAGAGACACTATGACATGGATATATGAGATTTGAGATAGTTTTGAGGTGTCGTTGATGGACACAGGTTCTTGTTGATTCTATTGGTATTGTGCTGGTATTTCAAAAGACATTCTTAAAGGGAAAAACATGATTTCATATACTTACACATTCAGATCACGAGTTGATTTGCATTGCATTCATACCTGCTAGTATATTCATATCGCATACATACTTGCCATTATGTCCTGCCTTACCTGTATTTAGATGCTAGGATGCTTGTGTGCATGCATTCGATAGCCTGTGTAGATGTTATTTATTACTCACGAGTTGGCAACTCACCCCCGTTGTGCCATAGCCTTTTGCAGGTCCGCTCCGTCTGTACAGTAGCGGCGGGTGCGCTTGCTTCTTTTGCCTCTTTTGCCTGGACTCGAGGTTTTGCTCTTAGGTGGGTTATATTATTATTTTGCACCACCTTGTATATTCTTTGTATCTAGAGTACTCCATCTACTGTATCTACCAGTATTATTGTATATTGACCTAGAGATGAGACTGTGAGGTTTGTGGACTTTTATGCTGTATTTTAGGGTCGAGCTCACTTGAGTCGACATGATGTTTTTCTTATGCTTCATTATGATTATTTCGCATGTTGTTGCTTTATATTGCGTGGGATTTGTGACCGTCTTGTGGCGAAGAGCAAGCTCCCGCTTGGGGATGCCTTATTTGTTGGATTCATATATATTCTTGTTGTACCCATTTTGGGGGCCAGTATTTACAAAGGAGACTCTGCCGAAATTTTCGGAAAAATTGATATTGTTTTTTAAAAAAGGTTTTATATGACTTATTTAATAAACTCGCTTTCAATTGATTGGGTTTTCTTCACTCTTTTGCTTATTTGGTTTTGGTTTCTGGGCTTTGGCTTACTTATTTTACGGACGTCTTGAGACGTTTCGTAAACTTAAGTGCCAGTCACGTTCCGTACCCTGCGGGTCGTGACAACCCTAGAACCCGGTTACTTGTGCTCCCCTCCTTGGGTCTATCCTAATGCGGAAAAGTAAACAATATACATCAACGGTGACATCTTCCGCAACCTGGAAGTGTCCCAATAAAAGAATATTATATACAAGTTTTTACATGAATGAAAATGAAAAACACCCATCTCACATAAAAACCCCCGGCTATTCGAACACGACTATCCAATATAACATATCCAGCAACACATAACATCACATGTCATCAACGTAAGTAAGTATGCGTAACCCAATTGTCGTTGACGTATAGCAACGAAACCGGCGATATCGACATACTACACTTACGGTCACAAAAAAGAAAGTGTAAAAATACAACAGTTGGAATCCGCAACCTCTTTAGACATCCCATGCCTAATCAAATGAAATACTTAGACATCACATGCCTAACAATTATAAACCCCGCATTTTAGTCTCATTATCGAAAACTCTTTTCAATATCAAGTGAGACTAAACCGCTAGATTTATAACATTCATTCAGTTAACTCATAACTGTTTGTGAATTCAAATTATTGTATCCCATTCCGGATAAATAGAAAATATTAAACTTTCCGATCGAACATTCGAACACCCAAGTTTTCCCGAAACCGTTCAACACATGAAATAAGTTCAAAGACATTCACTTCATGCCTCAGTACCAACGGTCCAGCCGTAGAAGGGTCAAGCCAACGCCTCACATGTGGCACGCCGTACTGCCCCAAACCCTAAGGTTCAAAGGGCAGTTCAAGACGGTCACATAATCGAGTTAAGGTTTGTTGTCTTCTAGAGGGACCATCGCGTTACTTGCACTACTTAGAACGTCATTAAACTCCGGAAAAGTCCAACAATTGGAAATTTCCCGGCAGGGGAAAGATTGGGTATTTACATCCGGTCGAACTTTTTAACATATTCTAAAATATCCGGAAAGCCACATAGACAAAATTTGATAATCCGATCGAATCATAGATTCCCAATACAACCCCAGAATGCTCATCTCTTGGGTCATAATAAAAATACCCAGAAAATATAGCATTCAAATATAAGAATTACTGTGCAGAAACCAATAGGAGAAGAGACAAAGTGGCCGCGGAACCGCCGCATTAGCCATGCTAATGCCGCGGTTCCGCCGCACTTTGATGGAATCATGTGATCATACTTCACTGTAATTTTTAGAAATTCCTGCTTAGTTTTCTGCATATTTTTAACTCACTAAAATCCAAATTTTCAGAAAATTTCCAGAGAGCATTTTGGGTTAGGGTTTCGATGTTCGTTCGGATTTCAAACGTCGTCTACACTTCGCCTAAGGCTCTAGCTAGGCTCTGATACCACTGTAGGGTTCCTAGGCACGCTAATGAGGTCTCACAAGGCATCAACCATGACAATTTCAAATTTTACAAGTGCCGAGAAATCCTAATACGGATTCGTTGACCAGAGTTTAGGCGAAAAGTGAAACTAGTTAACATTTTAACTAAAAGAAAGAGGCTACAAGCTTTGTAGATCCGGTTCTCCACTTCCTTAGCTCCACGTAGACGTCCTCTCGCTGTCCATATCGGATCCCGGACTCTAGCATCGGCTTCATCGGAGAAATGGGCGGGCAAGGTCGTCGGCTTCGATGCCGAAGATGATCTACGTCGAGGCAATTCAAGATCAAGCTCCAACTTCACCAAGCAATGAAACTTGTGAAGAAAATACCCTATACTACTTGGCAAGAGGTAGAGGATGAAGAAATAGGAGGTGGGTTCACTTTAGAATTGGATTTCTCACTCTTTTACTCAAGATACCATTAATGGAGTCAAGCTTTCTTCTTGAAGAAGAAGAAGAAGATGATAGAATATGATAAGTCTTCATGAAGCTTCATGAAAGAAACAAAGAAAGCCACCATTTGCATTTTCTTTTCCAAAATAAATAATCAAAATAAATAACTGAATAAGTAAAAAAAACCCTAACCATTCATATAACCATGGTTTAATTTTTACACAATCTCAAGTTTACATGTATCATCAAACATGATACAATCAAGTGCACACAAAAATATATCACATATACAATGTGCACATAAAGTGAGAAAATCCTTTTAAAGTGAACCAATACTAGTTAATGCAAAGTAATATATCAAATATATAATTATACATTAAATCATTCAATCAACACTTGATTCAATGATCCGGTCATGTCGCACATAACCGACTAGTATACAATGTATCGACTTATCGAATCTACCTTCGATTCGATAACTAGGTATATCGCATACAACCAATCGAAACATTCATCGCGAGAATGAAATACGGTATCACATACACGCATTATTCTCGGTCCCGCACATATTTCATATGCGCTCCTATCTCGTTTCGCTTGAGCCAGGAAACCTCTGTGTAGGACTCTGAAGACTCGTCAATACGCCGGCAGTAGATGATGATCATATCAAGCACCCACAAGCCGCAAGCGGTCTGCTAAACGTAACGGCCACCCGGGTATTGAGCGATCAGAAGATCGACGAGCAAACCCGCTCACACTTCTGTGAATCCAAACAGTAACACTTACCGTACAGTCCGGTCTGTTCGTCTGATACGTCGCATATCAAGTCTAGGGGTGGTAAACGTCAGACCCCAATAACCGATAAGTCGTGCCGATGTGAGGCTCATAACTGGTCTAGAAATTACTGGTAACACTTACCAGCAAAACTCTGATCATCCTTGGCCAGGGACTTCCCTGTTACGGCCAATCGAGCACATCGCAACATCAACCCCCAATACCGGGAGAGACGAAACCCCTCCTATCGCTCATTGCCTCCATGTGACTCGGGACCATGCCCAAAAACCACCGTTTTGCACGCCCTCATGGACGTGGTAAGGTGGAGATCAAAGCACAGTGGGAATCACACAAGACTCTATGACGATCTCCGGTCTACAGACTAACCTGCACAAGTGTCACCTGAGAACTGCCATCTGACGTGAGGTATAATACCATCTGGGAGTTCTCGGCGAGTCCGTCCAGTGTACCCAGTCTCTACTGAGCACCCGTATACCATCTCTGATGTCAAACACCAATGGATATGGGATCATCCATCGCCCATCTCATGGGTCGAGAAGCATATACGCTAGTCTACACTGGTATATCGATGCCCCGTCTCGATACACCTACGACTAGGGACCTTGAAGGATGTACTTATGGACTACCATGTCCCCACTAGTATGATCTGCATCATAGTCCAGGTAGTCAAGTACACATCCTAAGGGCTTTACCAACATGTAACTATAAGACAGTTTAAAAAGACTAGTATACATGTTAAGATAAAGAGTAACCAGATAGCATACTATCATATCGAGCAAGAAAGTCATCTCTATATATGTCCACGCATCTAATATAATATACATCATCTGTACAATACTGGCCTCTAGGGCATACATACAACTAACAACGAAACCCCTGTCGATCCGCTCACTGCCTCCATGTGGCTCAGGACTGTACCTAACTAAAACCTGTTTGCACGCTCCTTTGAGCCGTGGTAGGGTAGTAATCAAAGCACAGTGGTAACTCACACAAGACAAATGACAATCTCAGGTCGATGAACTAATCTGTACACATGTCACCAAGGAACTGCTATGTGACGCTAGGTATAATACCAACTAGCATGTTCCCGGCGAGTCCGTCCGGTGTACTCATAACCCGATGAGAACCTGTATACGTCTTAGGTGAACCATCTGACACCAATGACTTGTGAGACCAGCCACCGCCCTTCATCGGGGTCTCGATCATATACACTAGTCTACTATCGGAGTATCGATGCCCAGTCTCGAAACTCCCACGACTAGGGACACTATAAGGATGTGGTTATAGACTACCCAACTCTCATGTATATGATCGCCATCATACTGCTGGTAGTCAAGTAAGAATCCTAAGGGCTCTATCAACGTGTAATAATGACCTGTAATGTCACCTAAAACATGTACACGATGATAAAGATAAACTAGATAGCACACTATCATCTTGAGTAATACTGTCCTACCGGCATGGGTACTCCCTCAATCATTGCAATCACGTGCCTGCGATCCAATAATTGACTTTAAGGGCACTATATCCAACAATCTCCCACTTGCACTCAAGGCTAATTATTGCGATGTCGCATAGTCACAGCCCGTGTGATACCGAACACCCAACTCCTCTACTGATCAGTCTCACAAAGCCCGTTTGTGAAACTATTGCATTCGAGGAATTTCCTTAGTGAGTGGATCCTCTATGATGTTTCTTTCTATGTCTTCTTAATCTTAAGTTCGTGGAGAAATCAATCTCCCGAATTGAGCAATACCTGTCTTAGAATATGTCTGGATATCTGATGGGTCCTTGTTCATAAATGAACTCTAAATCCAGAAAACGTCTTAGACTGTATCGTCAAATGAATTTAATTAGTATCCCGCGCCATGCCTCTCTCAGTACCCGCTTGGATCGCCTGTCCAAACTACTGCCCCTCGTCGAGAGGGAAAACTATAACTCTGATAGTCACTCTGTCAAGCAGGTCACCTTGGAAGCCTGGAATGATAACCGTCTCCCAAAGGAGGCTGTGAATATCATATCCCTAGAACATCTGACTTATGTTCTAAAACTGCTTCCGAACGTTTCTCCAGGATTGGATTAATATCAACTTATTGCATCTAGTGGAAAAACGACATTTGGTGTGGTACTTGACATCTCATGATTGACTCAATTGCCTAAGCAAGTGATATGTCAATCATGCACGCCCCTCTCCTCTTTAGTCTGTAAGACACCTTTAGAGAGGGTGACTCCATCACCTGCAGGTACACCACCATGTTAGGAGTCGTCCAATCTAAAACACCTTTAGAATGCTGTCTAAGTACCCAGATTGGGACACTTCCCAAATCTAGATCTAAAACCATAGATCTAGTAACCAGAATGTCTGATATAATATCCAAGTCATATGTGGAGAAACCATTGTGTGACAACCAAAGTATAACCGATCGTAGTATAGGAATTTCACTTCCTACTATGTGTATGTCATCCAAATACCAGGACATCACACCCTACTATCTTCTTAACAGATCCATCTGCTATTATGATGAAGTCAAAACCTATGACTGTCATATCAAAAATAGATGATCTACCTCCTCTATATCTGCTTTAGTCTTTAAATAGACATAAGCTCCTTGTTCAATATGCTTCCGCTGCTCCCACTGACTATGACAACTCTCTGGCACAGTCATATACATGTGCACTTCTAAAGCTAGTTTAGAACGACGCTATACTCATCCTCCTGCCGGGTCTCATAGTCTGGAAAAGCAGTAATGGCAAGTCTGGGTAAACAAGAACCTCCCTGTCACCGTCCTTGAGGCTACCGGAGTACCTCTCGGGTGCCTGAGGTTACCCACGATATCTGCGGAGTGGCTAATGGAATGTCAATCCAGATTGAATTTTTAGATCCTATCAAATTTTCAGTAATCATTTGCGGTTCTGGAATCACTTCCAGTTCTACCATACTCCCACTACTGTTTTATAAAAAATTCCATTTTACTAAAACTGTGGCGAGTCAAGAACAATATCACTATTGGTCTTCCAGATGGTAGAAAGTCAACCCTCGTCATAGCCCGGGTTAACCCACAAACAGACATTACAGAAACGTGCCTTGAGTTATCCAGAGTCTGGTTTTAAGCATAAGCCAGACAACTCCATATACCTTAACATCACTAAGATATGATCTATTCTATATTTAATATAGAAACAGAGGCACTGATTTAATTGGAACCAGATTCAAATCTTGCAGCTGTCTCCAGTGCATGTCAACTAAATGGAGAGAGCTCGATCAGCATTACTCAACTTAGGAGTGCATCCAAACATGAGTAACCTGAAAGAGAAACAAGTTTCTCAAAAATCATTATTATCAACTGAATACCAAACACAAGTATCTACATCTTCGATCACCTTGACGAATCCTGACACTTGCAACACCTGGTTCTCTACTTTATTCTTATACCTATAACTTCTCAAAACATAGACTTTGTATTTCTACGAAACACATATCTAAAACTAGAGAAGTCATGAGTAAACAGAATATAGTATAAGGACCAACCCCCTGTCCTAATGGATACTTGACAACATACAATACTTTGTATAAGTCCCCTGAGTTAAATAAATCATACTCTGTGCGTCGTAGGTTGAAAACTGTACTATGGTTATGAAGAATTACACCGCTGTTGAATGCTCCTTACCTAACAATCAACTGATATAGGTAAATGTCATAGACATAATTTCAAAAGGTTATCTCACTTTATGAAATAAACGTACAGATATATCAGTTTGAAATTGGTGCATAACAACGGATATATTAATGTTTATGCCCTAGAGTCCATTATTGTATCATACTAGATTGTATATTACTTAATGGAAGCTTGGGATATTCACAGTTGTATTGACAGTCTTGCTAAAAATAGTAGTATGCTGCTTGGTTTGTTTCTACTTTAATATGTGCATATGTCTCTTTTAACATATCGCTTATACATATTAGTAGAGCCCTTAGGATCTTTGCTTGATTACCAACGTTGTGATGGCAGTCACACTAGTGGGGGATGGGTAGTCTATAAGCAACATCCTATACAGGTCCCTGGTCGTAGGATTATCGAGACGGCGCATCGATATTCCGGAGTAGACTGGTGTATACGCTTCTCATCCCAGCTGGGGAGATGGTCTGTCCCACAGCCATCAGTACGTCGTACTAGAGATAGTATGCAGGTGCTCGTTAGGTTACGGGTACACCGGACAGGACACGCTGGGAACTGCAGGTTGGTTCTATACCCATCGTCAGATAGCAGTTCCCAGGTGATATGAGTACCGCTTAGTCCATTGACTTGACACTGCTACTTCGCCTCGGGTGTGTTCCCACTGTACTTAGATTACAACCCTACCACGGCTCAAAGAAGTGGTGCAAACAGGTAGTAGTTGGGTGCAGTCCCGAAGCACTTTGAGGCAGTGGTGGTTAGACAAGATTCGTCTCTCCCGGTATTGGGGGTTGATATCGCGCTGTGTATGGAGAGCCATTACACAAAGTCCCTGGCCAGGGCAAGCGAGATTTACTGGTAAGTTCAAGTAGTTTCTCAAGGTGTAATGGGCTTCACTCCGACATGACTTATACCGCTATTAGGGGTATGACGTTTACCGCCCTCTAGGCCCGATATGCTATAGTCCTAGACGAATAGACCGGACTGTATAGAGATTGTCACATACAGGCTCAGTAGGAGATCGGATGGGTTTTCCTCATCGCCCTTCTTATCGACATCTTCCTAAGGACCGTTACGTACAGCTAGTACCGCTTGTAGCCTGTGGTTAAACCCACTGCCAGCATAGTGTCAAGTCTTTAGAGTCCCACACAGAGAGTTTCCCTACACCGTGCAAAAGGTGTAGAGGCCGTATGGTTTTACGACAGGGTCGTAATCACTTACGTACACTTGTGCACATACTATGATCTGGCAGATAATACTAGCGGGCTTTGGTTTAAGCCAGATTCTAGTATTATACAGATGGATTTATTCAGTCAAAGATTATCCATGTTTTTCGGAAATACGGATGGGAGGGGCAGTCTCGTAATTTTTCGGGAAGCTTCTAGAAGGAGGTGACTCATTTGTGTTTATTTCTTTTTAAATTTAAACTAAATGAGGTGGAGGAGATGAGGTGTAGTTTACATTAAATGCTTAATGACTCATGAGGCAATTCACCCTTAGAATTAAATGAATCATGCTAGATATTATCTTGATATTATCTAGAGAGATATTATTATGCTTCATATTATTCTAGCAGGAGTATTATTCATTTCATTATCACAAAACACTTCTATCTCCTCAAGTCTTCATCTTCTTCCTCAAATCCTAAAAGCTCTCATGAGTTGAGAATCCTAGGGTTTAAAGTGACTAATTAATCCATCTAAATACTCTACACCCTCTAGGACATCTAGATTAGCAAACTAGAAGCCGCAGTTATCTCAGATTTGAGATAGGAGCTCGGACTATAGACTCTCGGGTGGATCGTTTTTGACTCGAGGAGGCCGTTGAGGTTCCTATGTTCCATAGAGCCGACAAGGTGTGGAGGACAGCGATGAAGACCCGAAGGATAAGTAACGTGAGGTATCACTTCTAATCAGAGTAGTTAAACTTCTCGTAGTTTGCTAGTAATGGTTTAGACACGATCCGTGTGCTCAAGTCTGTGTTACGAAGCTTTGATAATTGTTTTTCATATATTCCGCCTCCCCGCGAACACGTGGGGTGCGTAACATGGACTTATAGTGGTATCAGAGCCTACTAAACCTTTACTAGCTTGTTAGCAACTAATTAGAACTTCGATCGTCGGAAAAACACGAAAACTTAACCTCGGATCCCTATAGTTTCTGTCGATTTTAAACTTGTCGAAAATATTATTTCAGAAGTATGAAAATCCACAGCAGGGAATTCTAAGAATACTGGAGAAATACGAGTTGCTAACTCGGTGAGACGACCGTGGAAGCACGGCGGATTGGAGCAATTCGCCGCGGATCCTGGCAGAGTCGACTCCGAGTCGACTCGTATTTACACTGTTTGTCTTATTTTTGGGTGTTCTGTTTTCCTGTATATTTTGTATCTGCCCAGGTTTTTTCATTGCTGGCTTGCATTTGGAGTAGACACGGAAAATGGTTGTCGTTCGTAATTCTAAGTTATTTGCTAATTAGGTTTTATCTGTGATGTTTAATGTGTTCGTAAACCTCCGCTAATTGCTAGTATGTCGGTTAGTTGGGGGTTGCACATTTCTGTAATAGATATTGGTTTATGGATATGAACTTCATTGGATTGTCGTGGATGAATAGCCAGGGATGTGAGATGAGAGTTTTTATCTTTCATTCGATATAAATTGTAATATGTTGTAATATTCTTTTGCGGGGCACATGCGGGTTGAGCTTGTATCCACCGTTGTATTATTTCATTTGCTGTTTTATGCTCCTAGGATAGACCCAAGATGGGGTGCACAAACTACCGGGTACTTTGAAGTGTTTAATGGCCTACTCACGTCGTTAAGGGAGACTGTTTCACTTCTTGTACTAGGCGGGTAGTTTGCCGCACCCGTAGGGGTCTAGGGTGGGATTTGGCTATTCATCACGACCGTGTAATCCGTCTTTTGTTGCAGGCACATACGATACGCTGATTCCTAGAATATCCAATATGTTCATCTGTGATCTGGAATGCCTATTATTGCATTTGACGAATGTACAATATCTATATATGATATCTAGTAGGTATTGCTTATGTTTTGCATCCGCGCTAGCCCAGCCCCCGCTCTGTCGTTAGTTAAGTAACCTAACGGGTTAATGACCGGGCCCAGTGGTGATTGCGGATGGCATAAGCGGACGTTGTATTTTCGTTGTTTTCTGCAATGATAGGATAAATGATGGGACGCATTATTTTAATGCAAAGAAACCAAACCAAAGCTGAATCGTTGGAACAAATTTAAAAGAAACCACTTGATTATTTTAAAAGAGCAGAATTTTTAATTACGGAGCTTTAACCTCTCCTTTTAAAAAGCTATCAGGTTCCTTCGGTTATGTCTAGTTCACTACGTTCACGGTTTCGCCAACACTAGTCGTAGCCCTCTGTCATTTCATATGGATGGTCAGTAGTATTCAAGCTATGTTTGTTGGCCTTCGTCAAGGTATAGTGTTTGGTACCTACTAGGGTATTCATATGTAGCATAGATAGATGCATTGGTTTGGGACTGTCGTATTACTTTGTTGGCCTTCGTCAAGGGTATGTATGGGTGGGTTCAAATTAACAAGGATAATGATGGGAATGACTTGACATCTGACTTATGATTTGTTGTCCTTCGTCAAGGTCATAAGAGCATGGGGCAAAAATCCACATCGGGAGTTTCTAAAGAAACTGAAACTTGCTAGTGTTGCATACCATTTGGAGTTTGATAATGTTGGTAGGATTCCTTCAGCATTATCACATGATGATATTTGGATCCCAATCTTACTGTGAGTATCCGCTACTCATCAGGAGATTCGTCACTTAACGATCAATGCTATAAACCAAGTAGGTGTCTAGAACAGTGTCAGCGGGGCTACGCCTCCAGAGAAAAGAGGTTATTTAATTAAGGAACTTTGTGAAAGCGTCGAAAACCTCCCTCGAAGTAACGACACTAGCCTGGCCGAACGGTTAAGCAAGTATTGTACGGTGAGTTCAGTCCTGACTAATTCTTCTTTTATGGTTTGAGGAAGGATTCGAGAAACAGTGGGAGCCATCCAGTTTAGATAAACTAAAAACCAATCTAAACTTGCAAGAGCATCATGCTAAAGTGTTTTCTTCTCTCTCTCAACTACAGCGACCATGTGACCATTATTAGTGTTTATGCCTTAGAAGGCCATTACGGTATCATACTAGTTTGTATATTACTTAATGGAAGTTTGGGATATTCACAGTTGTATTGACAGTCTTGCTAAAAATGGTAGTATGCTACTTGGTTTGTGTCTACTTTAATATGTGCATATGATTCTTGTAACGTATCGCTTATACATATTAGTAAAGCCCTTAGGATCTTTGCTTGATTACCAGCGTTGTAATGGCAGTCACACTAGTGGGGGCTGGGTAGTTTATAAGCAACATCCTATACAGTCCCTAGTCGTAGGATTATCGAGACAGGGCATCGATACTCCGGAGTAGACTAGTGTGTACGCTTCTCATCCCAGTTGGGGAGATGGTCTGTCCCACAGCCATCAGTACGTCGTACTGGAGATAGCATACAGGTGCTCGTTAGGTTACGGGTATATCGGACAGGACTCGCGGGGAACTGTTGGTTGGTATTATGCCCGTCGTCAGTTAACAGTTCCCAGGTGACATTAGTGAAGCATAGTCCGCAGACTTGACACTGCTACTTCGCCTCGAGTGTGTCCCACTGTTCTTAGATTGATACCCTACCACGGCTCAAAGGAGTCGTGCAAACAGGTAGCAGTTGGGTGCAGTCCCGAGCACTTGGAGGCAGTGGCTGTTAGATAGGATTCGTCTCTCCCGGTATTGGGAGTTGATATCGCGCTGTGTCAGAAAGCCATTACGCAAAGTCCCTGTCCAGGGCAAGCAAGATTTACTGGTAGGTTTTCCAGTAGTTTCTCAAGGTGTAATGGGCTACGCTCCGACACGACTTATACCGCTTTTAGGGGACTGACGCTCCGACACAAAAAGTTTCCTTGCTTCGGGTGAAACGATATAGAGGTCGTATGGTTTTACGACAGGGTTCGGACGCATACGTGTTTTTACGCACGTACGATGTTCGGACAATTTTTACTAGTCGGCTTTGGTTTAAGCCAGATTCTAGTATCGGATTATTGGATTTATATAGTCTAAAGTTTTTTCGTGTTTTCACGGATAGGAGGGGCGTTCTCGTAATTTGTCGGGAAGCTTCTAGAAGGATGATGACTTGGAGGGTAAGGTGGCATTTTCATTTATTGGATTAATGAGTAATGGTGTGATTCATACATGGAGTTAATGATTCATTTATGATTTATATGACTCATATGATGAATCACTATGTGTATTAATGAAACATGATGATATATCATTATTTTTTATTCATTTAATAATATGTTATGTTTCATATATACACAAATGATATCATTTATCCAAAAGGATTCCCATTCTCACCTTCTCTCTCCTCAAGCTCTCTCTCTTCAAACCCTAACCCTACCTCTCATGTATTGAGATTAAGGGTTAGCAAGACTTGGTAATCCATAATCCAACTCTATATCCCCTAGGTTTCTTAGATTAGCACTTTGAGTAACCTAGTTACCTCAAGTTAGAGGTCAAGCTTGGAGTAGGAGCTCTAAGGTGGATCGTCTTTGACTCGAGGAGGCCGTTGAGGTACCGATGTTCCATAGAGCCTGCGAGGTATGGAGGACAGCGATAAAGACCCGAAGGACAAGTAACGTGAGGTATAACTTCGAATCCGAGTAGTTAAACCTTTCGTAGTTTGCTAGTAATGGTTTAGACACGATCCATGTGCTCAAGTCTATGTTACGAAGCTTTGATAATTGTTTTTCATATATTCCGCGTCCCCGCAAGCTCGTGGGGTGCGTGACATGGACTTACAGTGGTATCAGAGCCAACTAAACCTTTTCTACCTTGTTAGCAACTAATTAGTGTTGGAGATAGTGCCCTCAGAGTCAATTATTGGATCACAGGCACGTGATTGCAATGATTGAGGGGAGGACCTGTCCCAGTAGGACAGTCTTACTCGAGATGATAGTATGCTATCTGGTTTATCTCTATCATCGTGTACTACTTTAGGTGACCTTACAGGTCACTATTGCACGTTGATAGAGCCCCTAGGATTCTTGCTTGACTACCGGCAGTATGAGGGCGATCATATACGTGGGAGCTGGTGGTCTATAAGCATATCCTTAAAAGGTCCCTAGTCGTGGGAGTTTCGAGACAGGGCATCGATTCTCCGGAGTAGACTAGTGTATACAGTCGAGACCCCGACGAGGGGCGGTGGCCGGTCTCACAAGCCACTGGTGTCAGTTGGTTCACCTAAGATGTATACAGGTGCTCATTGGGTTATGAGTATACCGGACAGGACTCGCCGGGAACATGCTAGTTGGGTTTATACCAGACATCAGATAGCAGTTCCCTGGTGACATGTGTACATGTTAGTTCATCGACCTGAGATCGTCATTTGTCTCGTGTGAGTTCCCACTGTGCTTTGATTACTACCCTACCACGGCTCAAAGGAGTTGTGCAAACAGGTTTTAGTTGGGTACAGTCCCGAGCCACATGGAGGCAGTGAGCGGATCTGCAGGGGTTCGTCTCTCCCGGTATTGGGGGTGAGGTCGCGCTGTGTCGAGGAGAGCCAGAACATGAAAAGTCCTTGGCCAAGGCAGGATATTTGCTGGTAGGTATTCCAGTAGTATCTCAGGGTGTTCTGGGCTGCACTCCGACACGACTTATACCGCTTTTGGGGGTCTGACTTTTACCAACCCCCTAGGCCCGCCATGCGATGCTCATAGACGAACGAACCGGACTGTACGGATATTGTCACTGACAGGCTCAGTAGGGTGTCAGGATGAGTTCGCTCATCGACGTCCCTTTTGGTCTGTACCTGGTAGCCCGTCACGTATTGGCTTATACCTCTGACGTGCTAGTGGTTAAATCCACAGCTATAGTATTGACGAGTCTTTAGAGTCCACCACACTCAGTTACTCAGGTTTCGGGCGAAACGTTGTAGACGCCGTATGGAGATATGGCAGGGTTCGATCAGATACGTGCGGTATTGCACGGATCGTGATCGGACAGTTTTTATTAGCCGGCTTTGGCTTAAGCCGGATTCTAGTATTAGATAGTGTAGTTTTGTCTCTCTGCATTTGTCTTCAGTGGGAATACAAATGCGGGCATGTATTTGCAGTAGCGGGGTTTTCCTGTAATTTATTACGGGATCGGTTTTCTGAAGTTGCCAGTTTGCATTCCGTTCCGGCCGGTTTTCTTTTTTCCTTCACGGCCGGACTTTCTGATGGAGGGTGTTAATTGCAAGTTTGCAATTAACTTACTAGTGAGGGGCTTTCTTGAATTTGTGGCATTATGATGAGACTTGCATCATGATGAGATCTTATTCTAGTCTTTATCACTTGCTATTCTTTTGATGGATGATGGATGAAATGGTTGTGACCATTATCATTTTAGAAAATTCCTTTTTTCTTTTTCTCCACTTAATTTTTGATCCCACCATTCTTGAGAGGAGGGGCCGGCCACATCCTTGAGGTGAGAGGGAGAGGAATTCATTTTGAAGAGGGAATTGATTCATCTCATTTCATTCTCTTGCTTGCCAAAATTCCAAAGCCCTTTCCATGGTTCATTCTCATTCTTCACCTCTATCTTCCATTGCAACTTCACATATCCAAAAGAGACAAGCATACTACACTATTCTATAGCAAGCCTTGGACGCGTCGGCTAGCCAACTTCGCGCCCGAGTTGCCTCGGTCAAGAGGAGGGAGCCCGTAAAAGATTCCGGCTACGTGGTGCCCTTTCCGACGAGACGATGATGGACGGAGATTCCGCGGGAGATCGGAGTGGAGATGAAGACCGAAGGACACGGATCGTTTGGTATACTTCTCTACTCTTTTCTTGTTTGCTAGTTAGCTAGGTTAATGGCCCGATCCAGATAAAAAGCGCGCGGTGGTGCCGGTTTGCAAAGTTTTTGCAAAGTTATTGTTTCCGTGTTTCCGGTGTCGGATTGACGGCCGCTTACATTGGTATCAGAGCCACACCGTTAACCTACATAGCTTGCTCTAGTGTTTTTACATCCTCGATCGAACAAAAATCCCGAAAACCCGATTTTGTGTGCATGTGTTCTCTGTCGATTTTTTTCAAGCTCAAAAAATTTTTCAGGTGGTTTCAGAAACATGTACAGAGAATTCTAAGAACACGGAAAAAATTTGGTGGGCTGATTCGTTTATACGACCGCGGAACCGCGGCATTAACCCTACTTTGGCCGCGGTTCCGCCGCCGTATTATTGTCTCGTTGCAGCAATTTTTTTCAGTGTGTCCTAGTCTGTAAAATAGGGGTTTTGGGATATTCGTTTTGGGCCCAGATTTTCTGTAAGTGCTACAGTACTGCTTGGGGCCCACTTTGATAAATTTGTTCGTTCGGATATTTTAAACATGCTAGTTCACAGTATTTACATTATATCTGCGACCGTGAATGTCACTCAATCGGTAAATCCAGTCTATCTGCTATAGCCCTTTTAGACGGATTTGCGAACGTGATATTCACGTTGATGTTCTGTGTTTTGCTGTGTTGTTGCGGATCGGTCGTGGGGATAGCCTGGATGCAATGCTAGGACTGTATTGTTGTATTATGTACATTTGATATTGTGGGACGAGCGTCCGACATGTGGACTGCCGTCACTGCTTGTTTGTATTATTCTTTTGGGGCACGACCAGGTTGCGGTCGATGTACCCCTTGTATGTATATTTTACTTTCTGTACTAGGATTACCCCAAGAAAGGGTGCACGGATAGCCGGGTTCTAGAGGGCAACAAGCCCACATCTCATGGCGTTGAGACGGAGGGGGATTGACTCTAGGATTGGCGGGCTATTCGCCGCACTCGTAGGGGGTACAGGTTGACCCAGGAGGGGTACCCAAGTTACCGGATTCCATGAAGTGCTGGGTGGTCCATTCACGTTGCTGAAGGGGGCTGCCTCACTTCAGGTTTTGGCGGGTAACTTGCCGCGCCCGTAGGGGTCTAGGATTTTATTGCACAGGCTATCCACACGACCAGGGGAACGTCGGGTTTCAGTAGCGGCTCTGTGAAACCCGGGGATCCCAGATATCTGTATTGATCTGTGTTGCTATACATTTCTGTATTGTTGCATTTTTTTTTCACACCTTGAGCGAAAATTATATATTATATATATACTAGTAGATGTTGTATATGTTTTTCATCCGCGCTAGTCCAGTCCCCACTCTGTCGTTAGTTAGCTAACCTAACGGGTGATGACGGGACCCAGTGGCGAATGCGGATGGCATATACGTACGTCAGTATATTTTCGTTCTTTGTGGTGTGATCAATTGATAGGACTGCGTTGATTCGGATCAATGCAAGCTAAACAAACCTATTCTGATGTTGTTGGAACACTTTTTCAAAAAGCTGTTATTGCAGCGGCGTTTACTTTTGTTTTGCACAGTGGTATTCGGTAAGGAATATCCTGCTCCTCAGTCGACGAGGCAAGGGCCGAGATCCCTTCACCGGGAGTGACCCCTTGGACAAAAGTTTGCGTCAGGGCAATAACTTCACTATAGCCGATTACTTTTGCTTTGCATCGTGGTATTCAGTTGGAATATCCTGCACCTCATTCTACGGGAAAAGAGCCGAGATCCCTTCACCGGGAGTGACCTCTTTAGCAAAGGTTTTCGTAACTATATTTTTAAAAGCTATCAGTTCCTTCAACGATATCCAGTTCATTACGTTAAAGGTTTTCGCCAGAAACCATTCGTAGCCCTCCGTCGTTTCATATGGATGGTCAATAGTATTCAAGCTGTGTATGTTGGCCAAAGTCAAGGCACAGTGTTTGGTAGCTGTTGGGTATTCATATGCAGCATAGATAGATGCGTTGGTTTGGGACAGTCGTACTGCCATTTTGGCCAAAGTCAAGGGTAGGTACGGGTGGGTTCAAATTAACCAGGAAAATGACGGGTAGAACTTGACATGTGACTTATGATATGTTGGCCAAAGTCAAGGTCATAAGAGCATGGGGTAGAAATCCACATCGGGAGTTTCAAAAGAACTGAAACTTGCCAGATATGCGCATACCTTCTGGAGTGTGATAACGTGACCGGATTCCGTCACGTTATCATGCGATGATAGTTGGATCTCGATTCCCACTGATGAGTTGGTTTACTCCTCGGGTGATCCCGGCTAATTCTTCTTTCAGGTTTGGGGAAGAATTTGACGTTACAGTGGGAGGTTTCCAGATTAGATAAAGTGATAACCATTCTGATCTAGGTTAGAGTGCACGCTGAGTGTTTCTTTTCTCTCTCTCTTTGGCAGCGACTGTAGGGTGTTTTTCGTCACCCCAGTGAGATGGGAATACGCGCGCACTTGTCAGGCATACTACAGATTCCCCCTGCCTAGGGTAGGCCAGGGTTTAATGATTGTGGGGATCCGAATCTCCGGCAGCCGCGGACTAAGCTGCCGTTAATTACCCATCGCCTTTGGGGCGAGGGAACCTCCGATTAACGGGTTAAACTGGTCATGCGAACTCAATGTGCAGTGTGCGTGTGTTTTGAAAGGGGGTTTTGGATATATCAGGAGCCACGCAGAGTTTTTACGGGGGCCCGCTACCCGGATAGCGGGCTGGGGGTCAAGGGGGCTAGCAGCCCCCTTGCGGGGTTCGGGGCAGCGCCCCGGCCCAAAAATTTTTTGGAGAGGGAGAATGTTGCGGAGTATGTGTATGTGTACATTTGTATACAAATGTATGTATATACATATATATATAAATAAAGGGGAAAAGGCATCCAAAGGATGCGTGGGGGCCACGTGTCGGCACGCGGGCGCCTTGCGCACTTGCGCAGGATCGCAAGCGCGCGCGCCACGTGTCGGCGCGCGGGCGCCTTGCGCACTTGCGCAGGTGCGCAAGCGCGCGCGCCACGTGTCGGCACGCGGGCGCCTTGCGCACTTGCGCAGGTGCGCAAGCGCGCGCGCCATGTGTCGGCACGCGGGCGTCTTGCGCACTTGTGCAAGCGCACAGGTGCGCACGCCACGTGTCGGCACGCGGGCGCCTTGCGCACTTGCGCAAGCGCGTAGGTGCGCAAGTGCGCGCGCCACGTGTCGGCACGCTGGCGCCTTGCGCACTTGCGCTGCGCGCCGGAGGGGCACAAGTGGCTTTTAGCCTGAAAAAATTTCTCAGAAGAGAAATCAGAGAGGAGTTGGACTCCTGAATGTGTTTTTCTTCTTTTTTTGACGGTTTAGTGAAAGATGTTCTTCTTCTTCCTCCTCTGTTAGCTGGATCTTGAAGATCAAGAGATGTGGGATTTCAAAATCTTTCTTTTTGAGATCTGATGGAAGATCCAAGTTCCCCTTTGTGGGTTTTGTGGTGGAAAACTATTTAGTTTTGAAAAAGGAAGAGTAAAACTCTTGATTTAATTCAAAAGAAAGAAGAAGCTTTTGGAACCTTGGAGATGGAAGAAAGAGCTCAGCTCTGAGACTTTTTTTTTTGGAGAGAGAAAAAGGTTGTTGAGATATTTCATTATCCTTGCCTTTATAGGCCATACATTTTACACATAGCCCCTTGGGCTTCACAAAATGGCATTTTGCCTATCCCATGGCTCATGTGCCATTTCTTTTTGCACATAAGCCATGGGCTTTACAAAAATTTGGCTTTATGCCTATTTTTCTTACATTTATCCATAAAATAAAATAAAAGAAAATGCAACAAAATTATTTATTACAAAAATTTTATCTTGGCATGGGGGGAGGCCGGCCGCTTCATGTTCGGGCTCGACCCGGGCATGGGCCCACTTGGCTTGGGGTTGACTTGGATTTTGACTTGGTCAACCGGGGTGTAAATTTTTACCCCAACAAATTGCCCCCCATCAATAAATGCACACCACATATGTGGATCGTGTGCATGAAATTGATGGATTTTCTTTCACGTGGAGGCGACTTGATTTGGTTCACACTTCTTGGGAAGCTGGCACTGCCCTTTTTACGACATGGACGGTCGTTGCTTGTCATGTCACCGAGACGGAGTGTCCGTGATAGACGTTTTCCCTAGCCCGGAGTTATCTGGTTCCCGTTTTGTAGGAATCCTGCGCTGCCCTTTTTGCGACTTGGACGGTCGGTGCTGCCCTTTTAGCGACGTGGACGGTCGGTTCTGCCCTTTTTGCGACTTGGACGGTCGATGCTGCCCTTTTAGCAACGTGGACGGTCGGTGCTGCCCTTTTAGCGACGTGGACGGTCGGTGCTGCCCTTTTAGCGACGTGGACGGTCGGTTCTGCCCTTTTTGCGACTTGGACGGTCGGTGCTGCCCTTTTAGCGACGTGGACGGTCGGTGCTGCCCTTTTAGCGACGTGGACGGTCGGTGCTGCCCTTTTAGCGACGTGGATGGTCGGTGCTGCCCTTTTAGCGACTTGGACGGTCGGTGCTTGCCCTTTTAGCGACGTGGACGGTCGGTTCTGCCCTTTTAGCGACTTGGACGGTCGGTGCTTGATTTGACTTGCTCTGCTTCTTGCAGTGTCAGGGGTAGACTTGACTTGCTCCGCTTCTTGCGGTGTCGAGATTGGATTCTGACTTGCTCCGCTTTCTGCGGTGTCGGAGTAGAAGTTGACTTGCTGATTTTGATTTGGGTTGACATCAGCATCGCTATACTGGAATATGGTACCAGGAGCGAATCATCATCTGTCATGGAGAGGATTTTGGGATTTTGGTTTTTGTTTGGTATCTGCATTGCTGCACTGGAATAATGCCAGGAGCAACTCATCATTTGCCCCGAGAGGATTTGGGGATTGGTTGTTTTTTTTGTTTGGCATCTGCATTGCTGCACTGGAATAATGCCAGGAGCAACTCATCATTTGCCCCGAGAGGATTTGGGAGAGATTGGGATTGTTTTACGCCCGTGGATTGTATACGGTTTCGTAGGATGTATGATCCAGACCGTAGGGCCGGAAAAATTTCGGGATTTTGTCGGCGTCTGCATCGCTGCACTGGAATATGGTACCAGGACCGACTCATCATTCGCCATTGGGGTATGGGATTTGGAATTTGGTTAGCGTCTGCATCGCTGCACTGGAATATGGTACCAGGAGCGACTCATCATTCGCCATTTGGGGGTTGGGGAGCGATGGCTTAGGAGACAGGTTTAGATCCCTATCGCCTAAGGATTTTCAATTTTATGGGCCGTGAGGGTCCCATAAAAGCATTTTCTCCCTACGAGTCGTAAGGATCCCGCAGGTGTATTTTCTTCTTAGGAGACTGAGGACTCCTAAGTGTGTTTTTCCTTTATGAGTCGTAAGGATCCCACAAAGGTTTGTTCTCCTCATATATCGTGAGGACACATGAGTGGGTCTTATCAATGGAGCATCATTCCCAAAGCGGAGACCGGCCGCGTAACTGGTGATTACGGTGGGGCATGGGTATGATGAGAATTATTTGAGCCCGTGGATTGTATACGATGGTCAATTTGGGGACCCACCGTAGGGCCGTGAGAGTTTTGAGAAATAGGATTTTGGTTGGCGTCTGCATCGCTGCACTGGAATGTGGTACCAGGAGCGACTCATCATTCGCCGTTTGGGGACTTGGAATTTGGATCTTGTTTGGCATCAGCATTTCTGCACTGGAATAATGCCAGGAGCAACTCATCATTTGCCTCGGGAGGACTTGGGATTTGGGTTTTTGGTCGGCATCAGCACCGCTAACACTGAAGCGAAATGCCAGGAGCGAATCATCATTTGCCGTTGCCTGTTGGGGAACGATGGCTTAGGAGATAGGTTTGGGTCCCTATCACCTAAGGCTTTTCAATTTTATGGGCCGTGAGGGTCCCATAAAGCATTTTCTCCCTACGAGTCGTAAGGATCCCGCAGGTGTATTTTCTCCTTAGGAATCGTGAGGATTCCTAAGTGTGTTGCTCCATTGTGAGTCGTAAGGATCTCACGCAGGGGTTTTCTCCTCACAAGGTCGAGAGGACTTTGCGAGTGTATTGCATCTCTTTTCACGAGTTTGCGCCCTTTCGGGTTTTCACAGACTCGCCGGTAGTCCTGCTATTTTTACTCACGGAGCCCTTTCGGGTTTTCATCCGTGCCCGTTTTGCTTGTGGACATACCGTTTATTTCTTCTTCTTTTTTTTTTTCTTTTTTTTTGCCGCTGGTGGGACTTTAAAAGTAGTCTCACCGGCAGGATTTGGGAGAAATAGGGGTTATTTACGCCCGTGGATTGTATACGGTTTTGCAGGATGTCTGATCCAGACCGTAGGGCTGATGTGCTCAATTCGCCTGCGACTTGGAGCATTCATGTGTAGTATTTCTTGAGATATCGGCCATTGATGGGCGGCATGGGCCTTTCTCCCTCGGCACTTATTAGTTGGTAGGATCCTCCGTCGAACACTTTCTCGATGACGTATGGTCCTTCCCAGTTCGGCTCGAATTTTCCCTTGGCATGTCGATTGGGGATGATCGGTCTTTTGAGGACCAACACCAATTCACCTTTCTTGAAAGTGCGGAGACGGGTTATCTTGTCATAGGCCCGTGACATTTGGGCTCGGTATAAGCTCCAGATTTTGCTGCACCGCGAGCCTCTTTTCTTCGAGGGCATCGAGTTCTTCAAGTCGAAGGAGCACGTTTTCTTCCTCCGTCAACTCATGTTGGACGGCCATTCTTAAGCTTGGAACTTCAACTTCGAGGGGGAGGACCGCCTCCACTCCGAAGAGCAATGAGTATGGAGTGGACTGAGTTGGAGTACGGTGCGTGGTACGATATGCCCACAATGCCTCGTGAAGCTTGAGATTCCAGTCTCTCTTGTTGGCTGAAGCATTTTTCCTCAGAAGCTTGCATAGAGTCTTATTGAAGGCTTCGGCTAGCCCATTGGCTCTTGGATTATAGATGGAGGAATACCTCCAGTCTATCTTGTGCTAAGTAGCGAATCTTGAGACATTGAAGCTCTTGAAAGAAGGCCCGTTGTCAGAAATGATTCTTCTTGGTGTACCGAAGCGGTATAGAATATTATGCTGGAAGAATGTCAGAATATCCTTTGTCTTGACTTCTTTTAGCGGGACAGCTTCAGCCCACCTGGAGAAGTAGTCTGTCGCGGCCAGTATGAACCGGTGGCCTTTAGATGATGGAGGATCAATTGGGCCAACAATGTCGGTGCCCCAAACTTCGAAGGGCCACGACGCCACTGTAGGATGCAATGGGTTGGGATGCTTGTGAATAAAATCACCGTGAATTTGGCAGATATAACATTTCTTTGCATGCTCTCCGCAATCCCGTATCATGGTGGGCCAGTAATACCCAAGCCGTTTGATTTGAAGTCGCATCTTGGGGCCAGATTGGTGAGCACCGCAAACGCCCGAGTGGACATCTTTCATGACCTTTTGGGCTTCGGCCAATGACAGACACCTGAGCCAGAGTTGGTCATATGACCTGTGGTATAACGTGTCATTTACAAACACGTATCGGAGAGCTCTTTTCTTCAGCTGAATCCTCGCAGATTTTTCTTCGGGCAGCTTGTCGTATCGGAGGTACTCTATGAAGGGTTCTCTCCAATCGGGCTCATCTTGGATGATCGAAGCTTCTTCCGCAGGACTGCTCTTCTGTTCCGCGTTTTCCTCTTCTCGTAGAGAGACTGGGGGTAGAATTTGCCGGCTCCTGACTGTGATCAGAATTTCGTCCATTTCAGGATCAGCCAGTTCCTTGGCCAAGCGAGCGAGTACATCAGCCTTTCCGTTCAACGCTCTAGGGACTCTCGTTAGTTCAATATGAGTGAACCGTTTCATGAGTTCCACCACTCGACCTCTGTACCGAGCTAACTCGGGTTTGTATATCTTATAGTCGCCGCTTACTTGGTTGACGACGAGCTGGGAGTCACCGTAAACTCGTAGCCGACGGATTTCCATTTCTATGGCGAGCTCCAAACCAGCTATCAGAGCTTCATACTCAGCTTCATTGTTTGTCCGAGGCTCGGTGAGAGCAAAAGAACGCCGTAGGGTTCCCATTGATGGTGTGATGAATACCAATCCTATCCCTGCTTTTATCTCCGGGACGCTTGATTTACTGGAGGTTCTTATCGATGAGGCCCCATCGAAGTAGAGCTCCCAACATGGCTCGTCATTCTCGAGGTGCAGCACTTGTTCGTCGGGTAACTCACAATTTAGCGGCGACCCTTCTGGTATGGGATGAGCAGCGAGAAAGTCTGCAAGAGCTTGCCCTTTTACTGCTTTCTGAGGAGTGTAAACTATGTCAAACTCAAGTAGCATGACAGCCCATCTTGCCATTCTGCCGGCTAGGCTTGCTTTGGTCATCAAGTGTTTGAGCGGGTCGACCTTGGAGATCAGCATAACCCGATGAGCGAGCAGATAGTGCCTCAGCTTCTTCACAGCGAATATTAGAGCCAGGCATTGCTTTTCGATTGGGGAGTAGTTGTGTTCCGCCCCGACTAGAGTTCGACTGAGGTAGTAGAGGGCATTTTCTTTTCCTTCCTCGTTATTCTGGGCAAGGAGCGCACCGAGTGACTCGTCCAACGCGGCAGTGTAGAGAATCAGTGGTTTATTTGGAATGGGAGCGGCCAACACTGGAGGGTGCAACAAGTATTGTTTGATGCTTTCGAACGCTACTTGACATTCGGCATCCCAGATAAAAGGAGCTCCTTTCTTCATGAGCTTTGAGAAGGGCCTACATCTCCCTGATAAATTTGAGATAAACCTCCGTATATAAGCAAGCTTGCCTTGAAAAGATCTTAGCTGCGTCAGACTCTTCGGAGGGGGCATCTCCATGATGGCCTTTATCTTTGATGGGTCAACTTTGATCCCTGGATGTCGAACTATGAAGCCCAGGAATTTTCCTGATGACACGCCAAAAGCGCACTTCAGAGGATTCATCTTCAGATCGTATTCCCTCAGTCTGGTGAGAACGGTCCTGAGATCTTGGATATGATCGGCCTTAGCTTTAGTCTTGACGACCAGATCATCAACATAGCATTCGACGACTTTATGGATTAGGTCATCAAAGATATTAGTCATCGCCCTTTGATATGTAGCACCTGCGTTCTTTAGTCCGAACGGCATCACCTTGTAGCAATATATTCCGATCGGGGTTCGAAATGCTGTATGCTTCTCATCCTCAGGCGACATCTTGATCTGATTATATCCAGACGAGCCATCCATAAAGGTGAACAACTCGTAATTTGAGGTGTCATCGACCATCATTTCCATGACCGGTAGCGGGAAGTCGTCTTTAGGACATGCCTTGTTGAGGTCCCTGAAATCGACACAAACTCGGATCTGCCCATTTTTCTTCTTCACTGGGACTATGCATGCGATCCAGTCTGCATATTTCTCTTCCCTGATGAAGCCGGCATCGATGAGTTTCTTGGTTTCCTCGATGACCTTTTCTTCCAACTCCCTTCTCATTCTTCGAGGAGCTTGTTTGACTGGCTTAGCATCAGGAGATATAGCCAGCTTATGCACGGCTACCTCAGGGGAAAGGCCAGGCATTTCTTTGTACGTCCACGTGAAGTAGTCGACGAACTCACGCAGCAGGGCAATTATCTGCTCTTTCATTTCCTCTGACAAGAGTGAGCTGATGTAGGTCGGCCTTGGATTATCGGGCGTTCCTAAGTCAATCTCGGTTAGCTCATCAAAGGTTGCTTGTCCGCCATCTTCGAGCTCTTGAGGAGCTTCTTCTGGCTCGGCTATCTCGTCATCATCATTTGATCTTTCGCTGGTCTCACCAACATGGATCATGTAGCACGCTTTGGAATCAGGTTGAATGTAGCCTATGCCCCGTTTATCTGGAATCCGTCCATCGATGAGTGCTCGGACCTGGGGCGGATACCATAGCCCTTCGTAAAACTTTGCTTCGGACTCCGTTTGATATAACCGGCATCCGCACTTCTTAAAGTATTCCCGCATCTCGGGAGCATAGTATCTGGGATTGAGGACGGCTCTTATGCCTCTCTCATAGGGAAGGCACGCGACAGAAAGGTCGTCCGGGTGCACAACGGGGTTTGACCCATAAAACAAGATGGCCTTCTGTCCACTTTTCCTCCCGGGAACGTAGAAAGTTTTCAGCTGGTCCATGGTGGAGATTGATAATGCATTGAGCTCTTTGCACATTTGCTCTGGTACCCTTGTAACGGCTAGGGACCCTTCTGCAACTTCGAAGGTCTCTCGTAGTTTCGCTTGTTGCGTGGGGGTCCAATCTGCACCGCTGTTGCACGACAGGTCCTCCTCCTCTGACTCTTCAGTGTCACTGCCAAGATGAGGGCGGACTTTGCTGCTAGATAGGCCTTCAGTAACAGATTCGTCCGTATCGCTGCCGAAATGAGGGCGAGTTTTGCGAAAGGACGGGCTTCCGGCGTCGGACTCATCAGAGTCGCTGCCGAAATGCGGGCGCACTTGGGTATTTTTGCTTTTGAAAGTGATAGCCGGCGCAGATTTGCTTTTGAGTCTTGGGGCCGTTCTATCCTCGGTCAGTTGTGGCTTGGCATTTTGGTGGTTCGTGAAGTACCGAGAATCTTCATATCGGACTTCCTGCACACCGAACGGCTGGATGTCTCCGTCAATGCGTCTTTCTTCGCCATTTTTAGTGTACTTCATGCATTGATGGAGAGTTGACGGAATGATGCCGTAATCGTGGAGCCACGGCCGCCCCAAGAGAATCTTATAAGACGTGTCGGCGTCGATCACGTATATCTTAGCTTCAGTTTGCAGATCCCCAAATTTGATTGGCAGAGCTATAGACCCCAGAACTTGCTGGCTATTTTGGTTGAAGCCTTGAATGACAATCCTTTCCCTTGACAGGTGCCGGACGTCCATTGACAAACTCTTCAGAGTTCGCAAGTTCATGATGTTCACTGAGGACCCCGGATCAATCAATATGCGATTAATTCGATCTCCGTCACTGTACCCGGTCACGTAAAGCGGCCGATTATGCTCAGCCGTTCCCAGTAGCAAGTCTTCATCCTTAAATGTGACTGCGGCGGAATACAAAGCATGCTGGGCTTCTTTCATGTTAATTTCCGCAAAGTGAACCTGATACCGCTCGGGGTTTTGTAGAGCGTGGATGAGAACATCTCTAAGCTCCTTAGATAGGACCAAGGCGTCGTAGATGCTCAGGAGAGACGGAAGCTTCCGGAGATGCGCCAAGACATTATAGTCCACCGAGGAAGGACTTATGTTTTCATCAGCCGGTTCTCTGCCATCTTCTTCATTAGCGACTTGTTTTTCCTTCCCTTTTGGGGCGTTGCCCTGATTTTGCGGTAGAGCCCTGCCGCTTCTGAGCTGGATTTGATTGGCCTTTGTAGTGAGCTCCTCGTCCTCTTCCGGAAAACAGAGATCATCCTCAGAGTCGCTACCAAGATGGATGGCGTAGCAGGTCACTACTGGAATTTCTTCATTGGAGTCTTCTTCTAACTCCTCCAGAATTTCAGCCGCTTGTACAGGGAAGAACTCCTTCAATTGAATCAATGTTCTTTCCTTTTGCTCATATTCTTCGAGGGAATCGATATACTTTTGAATGGTCGATCTCCCTGCAGGCTCTTTTTCGCGCCGAGCTGCACTTTTCTTCTTCTTGAGCTTCTTGGATTTTGAGCCTGATGGAGCCGCATTGGCAGCTGGACTGGTAGGCTTCTTCTGTCCTTCCCATTCCATCCTGGGTTCTTTCCGAAGTAGCTTTATCATCTTCTTCGTCTTATTAGATATGTGCGTACTCCACGGAGGCCGCGATGAGTCAGTTTCGTTTGTCAGGGCAGCGGGTTCGGCTGTCTGCTCCCAGAAGGCTTTAGCTTTCGTCTGTATAAAGTTGGCGGTTGCAACTTGATTGTTCATCAACACGCTTTTGGACAGCTCGATCTCTCCAGCCTTGTACTGCTTCTCGACCCAATCCTTGAAGATATAGCAATCCTCGATCGCATGGCTCACTACTCGGTGGTACGGGCAATACAGGGGATTGTCGGTCATTTTTGCTTCTTGGGGTCTTTTCGACTCCGGCAGTTGTAGGCCATTGTTCAAGGCATCTTTAAATATCTTGCGGACCTTGTCCTTTCTGAAAGAGTAAACCTTGTTCTTTTTCTCCTCTAGGGAAGGACCATCTCCTCCCAGCAATGGCTTTCGAGACCGGTTGGTTTTGGATTCACCCGCCCTTCGCTTTTCTTCATTGTCGGAGGCATTGAATACATTGGTACTGCTGGAACTCCCGCTTCTACGGTTGTCGTCCCGCTTGCTTTTCTAGGTTTTGTCTCTCTGAGAGTCCGGCGGGGACTCTTGCTTCGAGCGTTCCAACATTTGGACTTTCTTGGTTAGCTCCTGAAACGTCTTGAGGCCCGCTGTACACAAGAAAGGGACCATCCAATTGCTGAGGTTCCCAATGAGAAGGCTGACGGACTGGTCCTGCTCCAGCGGCGGTTCGCACTTAACTGTGAGATTACGCCACCGGGCGATAAAGTCGGTGTTGCTTTCATTCTTCCCCGGCTTGGTCCTCACAAGATCGGCTATAGAGATTTTATCACTGACGCTCATGAACCTTTACCAGAACAGAACTCCATTTGGGCAAAGGTAATGACGGACCCGTCCGGTATACTCGCATACCAGTCGAAGGCGACGCCGGTCAGGCTGTTGACAAACTGACGAAGAAGGAGCGCATCGTTGCCCCCTGTATTTCCGCACGATGCTTTGAAGTGGGCGACGTGCTGGTTTGCATTCCCCGTTCCATCAAATCTTTCGAACTTAGGAATGACGTAGCCGCTTGGGAACTCAATCAGATCGTACTGCGCGGGATATGGCCGCCCACTACTGCCGATTTCTTTCTGAGCTTCAGCTTCGGCTACCAATGTTTTAACCTGCTGGTGACCAAATCCATTATCCGATCCTGTGTTAGCGGGATAGTGCTATCTGGGGCCAAGGCGTCCCCGGAAGCGGAATGTAGCCGGCTTTCATTCGGCTCGACCAGTCTTGGTCCCAAAGGAACAGGCATTGGCTGCCTCGGATTGTCATCACCCGGCTGATTAGTAGCGGCTTGTTCTTGATTAGGAGGCGCTCGAGCAATTTGAGCCGTAAGCTGCATCACCACGTTCGTTAAGTCGTCAATCTTCGAATAGAGCTTGGCCATCTCTTTATCTTTGCTCCTGAGCTGTTTTCGAAGTTCTTGAAGCAGCTCTTACTCCGCAGTCCTAGGGCGGAAAGTCGGCTCTTCCTCGCTGTCCGAGCTTGACTCTACATGGACCGAGGGGTCTACCTGCCTATCATCCTCATCGAGAGGGTTTTCTTCATCCAGCAGGGGCGGCTGTTCTTGGGCGGCGGCAACCACATTCAGGCAAGATTGGGCTTGGGATGTGGTGGCCCCGTCCTTGCTTTTGCTGCGAAGGTTGTCGCTGGGGCGCCCTCCCGCCATATAGACCGTATGGATGATATATTCGGCCGTCTCTCTATCATTGGCAGCTGATTTCACGGCTCGCTGTCTTGACCCCCTTGTTTCGGTAGATGGTAGTCGATTGAAGGCGGCCGGCCTAACCAGGTTCTTGAATGGTGCTGGCGCTTCTTTTCTGGGTTTGCCCCGCTGCTTTCGCACGGCACAGAGTGCTTGATAGACTCTTGAAGAGACAGTGTCATACTTTTTCTGTTGGGGCCGGGACACGTCTCTTTGTGGCACTGTTCGGACCGCTGTCTTCTTGATTCTGGCGGTCATGGCGTTTTTCTGAACCCACTTCAGAGGCTCGAAGGAATTGCTGATTCTTACGTCCGACTCAGCCGTCGTCGCGGGGCAACCTTGCACTTGGAACTTCACACGATTCCATTTGGCCGAAGCCTTGTCCCTCTTGTTGGCTCGATACCTGAGCCGCTTCTGCCTTAACTTTTCTGTTCTAAGCACCTGGCAGACTTCGGCTTTTTGGGAAGATGCCGCAGACCGGTTGATGGAGGGCCTTGGAGATACGCCCGATTGTGCATTTGTTAGAGTCATTGCCTGAGCTCGTCCGCGACATTTGATGTTGCCCTTCGCATCGGAAGTCTTGCCCCCAGCTAAAGCGCCAGGGAGTCATTCAGATAGCGTCTTGAGTTTCGGTTGTGGTTCCTTGGCGATCACGACATTCGGCCTCTTTCCCCTTGAGACCGGCTTGGCCACCTGTTCCACCGGGATCTCTGCCAGATGAGCGCTTCCGGCAGGGTAGATGATGAAAGAGCCAAACTGGCGGGGCGGTTCCTCCCACTGTCGACAGAGGCTTGCGGGGAGAACCACACGAGCGTTGATCTTGACCACGTACGGAATCGGGGTCACGTTGGAAGCTGAATTCGTCTGGGGAGACATTGTCGTTGAAGGTTGATTGCTGCACGGAAAAAAAAACATCATTTCAGTATAGGCAATCGATATGTATATTGATTGAGTTCGTATGAACGTTTAACCCGAAATATGGGAGGAGAGATTGGTCCCACCGGGCGTGCCAGAATCTGTAGGGTGTTTTTCGTCACCCCAGTGAGATGGGAATACGTGCGCGCTTGTCAGGCGTACTACAGATTCCCCCTGCCTAGGGTAGGCCAGGGTTTAATGATTGTGGGGATCCGAATCTCCGGCAGCCGCGGACTAAGCTGCCGTTAATTACCCATCGCCTTTGGGGCGAGGGAACCTCCGATTAACGGGTTAAACTGGTCATGCGAACTCAATGTGCAGTGTGCGTGTGTTTTGGATATATCGGGGGCCCGAAAATTTTTGGGAGGGGGAGAATGTTGCGGAGTATGTGTATGTGTACATTTGTATACAAATGTATGTATATACATATATATATAAATAAAGGGGAAAAGGCATCCAAAGGATGCGCGCGCGCCACGTGTCGGCACGCGGGCGCCTTGCGCACTTGCGCAGGTGCGCAAGCGCGCGCCCCACGTGTCGGCACGCTGGCGTCTTGCGCACTTGCGCAGGTGCGCAAGCGCGCGTGCCACGTGTCGGCACGCGGGCGCCTTGCGCACTTGCGCAAGCGCACAGGCGCGCGCGCCACGTGTCAGCATGCGGGCGCCTTGCGCACTTGCGCAAGCGCGCAGGTGCGCAAGCGCGCGCGCCACGTGTCGGCACGCTGGCGCCTTGCGCACTTGCGCTGCGTGCCGGAGGGGCACAAGTGGCTTTTAGCCTGAAAAAATTTCTCAGAAGAGAAATCAGAGAGGAGTTGGACTCCTGAATGTGTTTTTCTTCTTTTTTTGAGGGTTTAGTGAAAGATGTTCTTCTTCTTCCTCCTCTGTTAGCTGGATCTTGAAGATCAAGAGATGTGGGATTTCAAAATCTTTCTTTTTGAGATCTGATGGAAGATCCAAGTTCCCCTTTGTGGGTTTTGTGGTGGAAAACTATTTAGTTTTGAAAAAGGAAGAGTAAAACTCTTGATTTAATTCAAAAGAAAGAAGAAGCTTTTGGAACCTTGGAGATGGAAGAAAGAGCTCAGCTCTGAGACTTTTTTTTTGGAGAGAGAAAAAGGTTGTTGAGATATTTCATTATCCTTGCCTTTATAGGCCATACATTTTACACATAGCCCCTTGGGCTTCACAAAATGGCATTTTGCCTATCCCATGGCTCATGTGCCATTTCTTTTTGCACATAAGCCATGGGCTTTACAAAAATTTGGCTTTATGCCTATTTTTCTTACATTTATCCATAAAATAAAATAAAAGAAAATGCAACAAAATTATTTATTACAAAAATTTTATCTTGGCATGGGGGGAGGCCGGCCGCTTCATGTTCGGGCTCGACCCGGGCATGGGCCCACTTGGCTTGGGGTTGACTTGGATTTTGACTTGGTCAACCGGGGTGTAAATTTTTACCCCAACAGCGACCATTGACCCGACCCTAGACTATGACTCAATGACCAAGTTGACCGAACCTTCTTAACACTGGCTTTTGGATTGTCAGAGTTGCAAACCTCATTGTCACTCCTACTTTTACCCTTTTTCTCCAGGACACCCCGTATTATTATGACCGTCCACTTCCATTGGACGTAACCATCGTATGGTTATATACGAACTCGAAGGACTTCGAGGATGGTTTCTGGTTCTGGAGAAAACGGATAGGACTATTCAGTTGTCTTTTCTTTTCACCTTCTCTCAGGTTGCGAGTACTCCTTGGTTTAGGAGTAGTACACCTATTACGCAAATTGGATAGTCTTCTTCAAACCTTAAGCTGGAGCCGATCGGTAGGGAATGAAGAAAGCTAATTAGCCTAAACGGTGTACCGAAGGTATTAAGTTCAGACAAAGCAAGGGATTGGTAAGAGGGCAAAGTAAATTGCGACTGCTATTCACGACCAAACCAAGTATTTCTTCGCCAATCCTAAATCACCTTTGTATTTCTCTAGGACACTCCGTATCACTACGAAGATCCCAGTTTATTGGATAATCCATCGTATGGTTATATACGAACTCGAAAAGAACTTGTTCCAGTTCGGGGATGGATCCTGGTTCAGGAGAAATAGGAATAAAGTACATTCAGGTGTCTTTTATCTTCACCTTCTCTCGCGTTGCGAGTGCTCCTAGGACTGGGACAGTACACCCTTTATGCTTATTGGATAGTCTTCTTCCAAACCATAGGCTGGTGCCGAACGGTAGGGAAGGAAGAAAACCATTTGGCCTAAAGGGGTGTAGAGAAGGTAATGACTAAAGACAAATAAAGGGATTTGGAGAGGTGGCAAAGAATTATACGGTTATAGTTGTGAATCTGGATAATGGAAGAGGCATTACTAGGAATACCAGGATACCCCATCGAAACATTTCAATGTTTCAGTTTCACTGTGTACTGTTAAAAGAAAACTGATTTCCCAATTAGACACTTGCTCCAAGGTATGTATTTACCAGGTATGACTCTCACATCTGTATGGTTTTACAGATGATGAGTGGGAGTAAGTTATTGGGAATTAGGTGACCATCCTCATTATATCGGGATTCGTTGTAATTGGTGATATTTGAGGAAGTCACCTAGGTTGTTTGCCGGTCAGCAAATATTTGGTTTTGAATATCCGTTGTTATGCACCAATTTCAATTTGATATATCTGTACGTCTATTTTTATAGAGTGAGATATACCTTTTTGAAATTATGTCTATGACATTTACCTATACCAGTGGATGGTAAGGTAAGGAGCATTGAACAGCGGTGTAACTCTTCTTAACCATAAGTACAGTTTTCAACCTACGACACACAGTGAATGAGTCACTAGACTCAAAGGACTCATACAGAGTATTGTATATTGTCCAGTGTCCATTAGGACAGAGGGGTTGGTCTTCGTACTATATTCAGTTTACTTATGACTTCTCTAGTTCGAAACACAGGGTCTAAGTTTTGAGGAGTTATAGGTATAAGAATAAAGTAGAGAACCAAATATTGCAAGTATCGGGATTCTTTAAGGTGATCGAAGATGTAGATACTTGTATATGGTATTCAGTTGATAGTAATGATTAAGAGAACTTGCTTCTCTTTCAGGTTACTCATAATTGGAAGCACTCGTAAGTTGAGTAACGCTGATCGGCCTCCTTCCATTTAGTAGACATGCACTGGAGACAGCTGCATTTGAATCTGGTTCAATTAAATCAGTGCCTCTGGTTCTATATTGGATATAGTACAGTTCATATCTTAACATTGTTAAGGTATGGGGAGTTATCCAGCTTATGATTAAAACCATACTCTGGATAACTCAAGGCACGTTTCTGTAATGGCTGTTTTTGGGTTGACCCAGGCTATGACGAGGGTTGATTTTCTACCATCTGGAAGATCAATAGTGATATTGTTCTTGACTCGCCACAGTTTTATCAAAAATGGATTTTTTCAGAAAACAGTAGTGGGAGTATGGTAGAACTGGAAGTGATTCCAGAACCGCAAACGATTACTGAAGATTTGATAAGGACCCTAAAGATTCAATATGGATTGACATTCTATTGGCCACTCCGCAGATAAGGTGGGTAACCTCAGGCACTTGAGAGGTACTTCGGTATGCTCAAGGACGGTGGCAGAGAGGTTCTTGTTTACCCAGACTTGCCATTGCTGTTGTTCCAGACTGTGAGACCCGGCAGGAGAATGAGTATAGCGTCGTTCTAAACTGGCTTTAGAAGTGTACGTCTATATGACTCTGCCAAAGGGTTGTCGTAGTCAGTGGGAGCAGCGGAAGCATTGGTGGACAGTTAGCTTATGTCTATTTATAGACTAAAGAAGATATAGCGGAGATAGATCATCTATTTCTGATGTGACAGTCATAGATTTGACTTCATCAGAATAGGGGATGGATCTGTTAAGAAGGTAGTAGGGTGTGATGTCCTGGTATTTGATGACATACACAGAATAGGAAGTGATATTCCTATACTACGATCGGTTATACTTTGGTCGTCACACAGTGGTTTCTCCACATAAGACTTGGATATTATATCAGACATTCTGGTTACTAGATCTATGGTTGTAAATCTAGATTTGGGTGGTTTCCCAATCTGGGTACTTTGACAACATTCTATGAGTATTTAGAATGAACGACTCCTGGCACGGTAGTATACCTGCAGGTGATGGAGTCACCCTTTCTAAAGGTGTCTTACAGACTTAAGGGGAGAGGGATACGCATGATTGACAGGTCACTTGCTTAGGCAATTGAGTCAATCATGAGATGTCAAGTACCACACCAGATGTTGTTCTTGCAGTGAGTGCAATAAGTTGCTATTGATCCAATCCTGGGGAAACAGTCGAAAGTAGTTTTAGAACATAAGTGAATGTTCTAGGGATATGATAACGGCATTCTCCTTCGGGAGACAGTTATCATTCCAGACTTCCAAGGTGACCTGGATGGCAGAGTGGCTGTCAGAGTTATAGTTTTTCTTCTGATGAGGGGCAGTATTTTGGACAGATGGTCGAGGTAGATACTGAGGGAAGGCATGGCGCAGGATACAGATTAAGTTCAGTTGACGACACAGTCTAAGAAGTTTGGATTTGGAGTTCATTTATGAGCTAGGTCCCATCAGACATCCAGACACATTCTAAGACAGGTATTGCTCATTTCGGAACATGGCTTTCTCCGCGAACTTGAGATATAGAGAGACATAGAAAGAAACATCAGAGCGGATCCACTCACTGAGGCTATTCCTCAAACGCAATAGTGTCGCAAACGGGCTTTGTGAGACTGACTAGTAGAGGAGTTGGGGGTTCGGTATCACACGGGCTGTGAGTATGCGACATCGTAATAATTAGCCTTGAGTGCAAGTGGGAGATTGTTGGAGATAGTGCCCTCAGAGTCAATTATTGGATCACAGGCACGTGATTGCAATGATTGAGGGGAGGACCTGTCCCAGTAGGACAGTCTTACTCGAGATGATAGTATGCTATCTGGTTTATCTCTATCATCGTGTACTGCTTTAGGTGACCTTACAGGTCACTATTGCACGTTGATAGAGCCCCTAGGATTCTTGCTTGACTACCGGCAGTATGAGGGCGATCATATACGTGGGAGCTGGTGGTCTATAAGCACATCCTTAAAAGGTCCCTAGTCGTGGGAGTTTCGAGACAGGGCATCGATTCTCCAGAGTAGACTAGTGTATACAGTCGAGACCCCGACGAGGGGCAGTGGCCGGTCTCACAAGCCACTGGTGTCAGTTGGTTCACCTAAGATGTATATAGGTGCTCATTGGGTTATGAGTACACTGGACAGGACTCGCCGGGAACCTGCTAGTTGGGTTTATACCAGACGTCAGATAGCAGTTCCCTGGTGACATGTGTACAGGTTAGTTCATCGACCTGAGATCGTCATTTGTCTCGTGTGAGTTCCCACTGTGCTTTGATTACTACCCTACCACGGCTCAAAGGAGTTGTGCAAACAGGTTTTAGTTGGGTACAGTCCCGAGCCACATGGAGGCAGTGAGCGGATCTGCAGGGGTTCGTCTCTCCCGGTATTGGGGGTGAGGTCGCGCTGTGTCGAGGAGAGCCAGAACATGAAAAGTCCTTGGCCAAGGCAGGAGATTTGCTGGTAGGTATTCCAGTAGTATCTCAGGGTGTTCTGGGATGCACTCCGACACGACTTGTACCGCTTTTGGGGGTCTGACTTTTACCAACCCCCTAGGCCCGCCATGCGATGCTCATAGACGAACGGACCGGACTGTACGGATATTGTCACTGACAGGCTCAGTAGGGTGTCAGGATGAGTTCGCTCATCGACTTCCCTTTTGGTCTGTACCTGGTAGCCCGTCACGTATTGGCTTATACCTTTGACGTGCTAGTGGTTAAATCCACAGCCATAGTATTGATGAGTCTTTAGAGTCCACCACACTCAGTTACTCAGGTTTCGGGCGAAACACTGTAGACGCCGTATGGAGATATGGCAGGGTTCGATCAGATACGTGCGGTATTGCACGGATCGTGATCAGACATTTTTTATTAGCCGGCTTTGGCTTAAGCCGGATCCTAGTATTTGATAGTGTAGTTTTGTCTCTTTGTATTTGTGTTCAGTGGGAATACAAATGCGGGCATGTATTTGCAGTAGCGGGGTTTTCCTGTAATTTATTACGGGATCGGTTTTCTGAAGTTGCCAGTTTGCATTCCGTTCCGGCCGGTTTTCTTTTTTCCTTCACGGCCGGACTTTCTGATGGAGGGTGTTAATTGCAAGTTTGCAATTAACTTACTAGTGAGGGGCTTTCTTGAATTTGTGGCATTATGATGAGACTTGCATCATGATGAGATCCTATTCTAGTCTTTATCACTTGCTATTCTTTTGATGGATGATGGATGAAATGGTTGTGACCATTATCATTTTAGAAAATTCCTTTTTTCTTTTTCTCCACTTAATTTTTGATCCCACCATTCTTGAGAGGAGGGGCCGGCCACATCCTTGAGGTGAGAGGGAGAGGAATTCATTTTGAAGAGGGAATTGATTCATCTCATTTCATTCTCTTGCTTGCCAAAATTCCAAAGCCCTTTCTATGGTTCATTCTTATTCTTCACCTCCATCTTCCATGGCAACTTCACATATCCAAAAGAGACAAGCATACTACACTATTCTATAGCAAGCCTTGGACGCGTCGGCTAGCCAACTTCGCGCCCGAGTTGCCTCGGTCAAGAGACGGGAGCCCGTAAAAGATTCCGGCTACGTGGTGCCCTTTCCGACGAGACGATGATGGACGGAGATTCCGCGGGAGATCGGAGTGGAGATGAAGACCGAAGGACACGGATCGCTTGGTATACTTCTCTACTCTTTTCTTGTTTGCTAGTTAGCTAGGTTAATGGCCCGATCCGGATAAAAAGCGCGCGGTGGTGCCGGTTTACAATGTTTTTGCAAAGTTATTGTTTCCGCATTTCTGGCGTCGGATTGACGGCCGGGGCGCCCCCACGGGCTTACAATTAGAACTTCGATCGTCGGAAAAACGCGAAAACAAAACCTCGGACCCCTCAAGTTTCTGTCAATTTTAAACCTGTCGAAAAAATTATTTGATGTGCCTGAAAATTAACATCAGGGGATTATAAGAATTCTGGGAAAATACGAGGACCTAACTCGGTAAGATGGCCGTGGATCCGCGGCTGATTAGTGCTTTTGGCCGCGGATCCGCTGCCGAGTCAACTCCGAATTGACTCGGATTTGCACAGTAATTCATATTTTTTGGTTTTTTGCTTTCCAGTATATTCTGTTTCTGCCCAGGTTACTTCTGTGCTGGCTTGCATTTAGGGTAGACATGGAAAAGGGTTGTCGATCGATATTCTAAGTTATTTGCTAATCGGGTTTTTATCTGTAATGTTTAATGCGTTCGTAAATCTCCCCTAACTGCTAGTATGTCGGTTGGCAGGGGGTTGCACATTTCTGTAATGATTTTACTGTTTGTGTATATGAACTTGATTGGATCATTGTGATGATTAGCCGGGGTTTGAGATGGGTTTGATATTCATTCATTCGTTGTAAATTGTAATATGATGTAATATTCTTTTGCGGGGCACATCCAGGTTGCGGTTGTAGCCACCGTTGTATTATTTCATTTACTGTTTTTTGCTCCTAGGATAGACCCAAGTTGGGGTACAAAAACTACCGGGTACGTTGAAGTGTTTAGTGGCCTAGTCACGTTGTTGAGGGAGACCGCTTCACTTTGGGTACTTGACGGGTAGTTTGCCGTAGCCGTAGGGGTCTAGGGTGGGGTAATGGCTATTCATCACAACTGTGTAAATTCGTCTTTCGTTGCAGGCTCGAAGGAAACGCGGATTGCTTGTATATCCAATAATGTTCATCAGTGATCTGGAATGCCTATTATTGCGCCTGACGAATGTACAATATCTATATATGATAGCTATTTAGACGTCACTTATGTTTTACACCCGTGCTAGCCCAGCCCCCGCTCTGTCGTTAGCTAAGTAACCTAACGGGTGATGACGGGACCCAGTGGCGAATGCGGATGACATAAGAGGACGTTGTATTTTCTTTGTTTTCTGCAACGATGGGTTAATGATGTGACGCATTATTATAATGCAAAGAAAAAAAACCAAAGATGAATCGTTGGAACAAATTTAAAAGAAACCACTCGGTTATTTTAAAGGAGCAGAATTTTTTAATTGCGGAGCTTTAACCACTCCTTTTAAAAATCTATCAGGTTCCTTCGATTATATCAAGTTCACTACGTTCACGGTTTCACCAAAACCAGTCGTAGCCCTCCGTCATTTCTTATGGATGGTGAGTAGTATTCAAGATATGTTTGTTGTCTTTCATCAAGGCGTAGTGTTTGGTAGCTGCTGGGGTATTCATTTGTTGCATAGATAGATGAGTTGGTTTGGGACAGTAGTATTACCTTGTTGGCTTTCGTCAAGGGTATGTACGGGTGGGTTCAAATTAACAAGATAATGATGGGCAGAACTTGACATGCGACTTATGATTTGTTGGCTTTTGTCAAGGTCATAAGAACATGGGGCAAAAATCCACATCGGGAGTTTCTAAAGAAACTGAAACTTGCTAGTATTGCATACCATTTGGAGTTTGATGAATATTGGTAGGATTCCTTCAACATTATCATACGATGATATTTGGATTCCGATCCTACTGTGAGTATATGCTGCTTATCAGGAGATTCGTCACTTAACGATCAATGCTATAAACCAAGTAGATGTCGAGAAAGGTGTTAGCGTGGCTTCGCCCCCAGAGAAAAGAGGTTATTTAATTAAGGAACTTCACGAAAGCGTTGGAAAACCTCCCTCGAAGTACCGACACCGGCCTGGCTGAACGGTTAAGCAAGTATTGTACGGTGAGATCAGTCCTGGCTAATTCTTCTTTTATGGTTTGAGGAAGGATTCGATAAACAGTGGGAGCCATCCAGTTTAGATAAACTAAAAACCAATCTAAACTTGCAAGAGCATCATGTTAAAGTGTTTTCTTCTCTCTCTCTCATTGCAGCGACCTTGTGACCATGACTAGGTTACATCTAGATAACAAGTTGACTGAATCTAACTTATTTGACTGGCAAAGGTCTGTCCAGATGTCCATTGCCTATGACAAGCTGGACCACCCTATTACTAATCAAAATCCCGCCGTCCCAGGTCCAGTTTCCACCATCGCGGATATAGATATCCGTCAGACAAGGGAAAAGGATAAAGCGAAAGCCAAGTGCCTCGTGTTGGCTTCAGTTGATGGTGTATACCAGAAGCAGCACGAGAAGATGGACTCAGTTTCCATCTTTCTCCATAACAATGATTTATATAGAGAGTAATCTCATATCGCAAGATATGAGACCTCGAACGAATTAATTCAAGTGAAATTGGCTGTCGGGTCATCTGTAGGGGACGACGTCCTTACGATGACTAGCTATATTGATGAGCTCAAGGACCTGGAGACCACGTTGGGAAACAGGTCATATGCTGACTTATTTCCACAGTCCTTACCCTCTACTTACACCCTGAAAGAAACTAGGGAGACACAAGCTCTGCTTAATGGAGGATCTTCTTCTTCTACATCCAGGGAGAAAGCAAAGGGTGAAAAGAAGAAGACCTCTACAAAGCCGATATACGGTGTCAGTAAAGTAGGAGGAAAGAGAAGAGCAAAACTTTCGGGACTTGGTTTAGCTAAAGAGGGATGTTCCTATTGTTATGGGATTGGGCATTGGCAGATGGATTGCAGGGCTTTGGAAGCCAGTTGCCCGGATACGAAGCATGTTGTGGCTTCGGCATCGAGTGTGTTTGTAATAGAGAACTGTTTGTCAATTAACTCTACTTCCTGGGTACTAGATACCGGAGCAGGATCTCATATCTGTAATTCATTACATGCTTTGAGAAACCGTAGAGTTATCTGGGTAGTCGATTTGTCTCTCAGAGATGCAAACGGAATGAGCGTGGACGCTGAATCCGTGGGAGAATATCGCCTAGGTTTGACAAGTGGGAAGATATTGATTCTACGTAACTGTTTGTATGTACCTAGTTGACTTGTAATATCATATCAGTATCCTCATTTTCGAGAGAGGGATAAGATTTTACATTCATAAGCGAAGAAGTTCACATCCACTTAAATCAAGTTCTGATTGGGTCTGGTACATTAGATGACCGTATATACGTATTGAGTCAAACTCAGGTTTTCAATGTCCAGAACACACTTAAAAGAAAGTCTCCAGAAATAAATCAGGCTTTCTTATGGCATTGTAGACTAGGTCACATCAATGAAACACGATTAACTAAGTTACATAGAGAAGGATATTTGAATCCGTTCGAATATCAATCTTATGCTACTTGTGAATCTTGTCTCATGGGAAAGATGACAAAGACTCCGTTTACTGGACACGGAGTAAGAGCGAGCGAGCTCTTGGGACTCGTACACAGTGACGTGTGCGGTCCAATGTCTACACATGCGCGAGGTGGTTATTCCTACTTCATTACTTTTACGGATGATTTCTCTAGGTATGGACATATCTTCTTAATGAAGCATAAATCCGAGGCCTTTAAGAAATTCTAGGAATACAAGAATGAAGTGGAAAACTAAAAAGGCAAAAGTATCAAGACACTGAGATCTGATCGAGGTGGTGAATACTTAAGTGCCGAGTTCCCGGGTTACTTAAAAGAGAATGGAATTCCTTCTCAGCTTACTCCTCCATACACACCACAACACAACGGTGTATCGGAAAGGAGGAATCGAACCCTATTGGATATGGTTCGTTCCATAATGAGTAAGGCTGAGTTACCGCGATCTTTCTGGGGTTATACACTAGAATCAGCTGCATATCTTTTGAACAAGGTTCCAACCAAGACTGTGCCTACCACACCATATCAGATGTGGAGTGGGAAGAAATCCTATCTTCAGTACCTGAAGACATGGGGATGTCCAGCTTTTGTAAAAAAGCAGCACCCGGACAAGCTCGAGGCACGCTCAGTACAGTGTAAGTTTGTGGGATATCCAAAGAACTCCATGGGATATTGTTTCTATTACGCAGAGGAACAAAAGGTTTTTGTTTCTCGTCATGCCCACTTCTTAGAAACTGAATTTTTAGAAAATCAGAAGAGTGGGAGCGCAGTAGAACTGGAAGAAATTCCAGAACCACAAGCTATTACTGAAAGTATGGTAGAACCAGAAGTTTCAGAAGAAAGGAACATACCAGCGCCTATCCATAGAAGTAGTAGGCAGTCTCATCCGCCCGAGAGATACTACGGTTTTATCATAGACGGGGATCGAGAAGATTGCATCATTGATAATGATGACCCTACTAGCTTCCAGTAGCCATTCAGAGCGGCGACTCGGTAAAATGGCTGGATGCAATGCGGATCGAAATGGAGTCCATGTACACTAACAAAGTATGGACTTTGGACTTTGCTCAAGATGGGGTAAAACCCGTAGGATGCAAGTGGATCTTCAGAAAGAAGATTGGTGTAGATGGACAGGTTGAAACCTATAAGGCTAGACTTGTTGCAAAGGGTTTTCGTCAAAGACCTGGTTTGGACTATGACGAAACCTTTTCTCCAGTGTCTATTCTCAAATCCATTCGGGTCCTTCTTGCTATTGCTGCCTTCCACGATTATGAGATCTGGAAGATGGACGTATAGACGGCCTTTCTCAATGGTAATTTGGAAGAGTGCGTCTATATGGATCCGCCAGAGGGATTCATTCAGAGTAGGAGCAGCGGTAAAGTGTGCAAGTTTCTTAAGTCCATTTATGGACTAAAGCAGGCATCGCGGAGTTGGAACATCTGTTTTGATGATACTGTCAAAGAATTCGACTTTATCAAAAATCCAGATGAGCCATGCATATACAGTAAGATTGTAGAGATAGTTGTTGTATTCCTCGTCTTGTACGTGGATGACATTCTCCTAATAGGAAATGATATTCCTATGCTACAGTCAGTCAAAAGATTCTTGTCACAGAAGTTCTCCATGAAGGACCTGGGTGATGCCACCTATATTCTGGGGATCCTGATCTATCGTGATAGATCAAAGAGGATGTTGGGACTTTCGCAGTCCAGGTACATAGACACCATATTGAAAAGATTCAGTATGGAAGATTCTAAGCACGCAACCTACCGGCTTGTTACGGAATCACCCTCTCCAAAGAGATGTCTTCCAAGATTGATTTAGAAAGGGATCGCATGTCGATTATACCGTACGCTTCTGCGGTAGGCTCTATAATGTATGCGATATTATGTACCAGACCAGATGTAGCATACGCATTGAGCATTGTAAGCCGATATCAGGCAAACCGAGGGAAGAAGCACTGGATAGCAGTAAAGAACATTCTCAAGTACCTGAGGAGGACTAAGGAGATGTTCTTGGTGTATGGCGGAAAAGACCTCCAGATCGCGGCCTTTGCCGACTCCAGCTTCCAGAGTGACAAGGATGACTCCAAGTCCATGTCGGGTTATGTCTTTATCCTCAATGGAGGGGCGGTCTGTTGGAAGAGTTCCAAGCAGGAGACCGTTGCTGACTCAACAATGGAAGCGGAGTACATAGCTGCTTGCGATACCGCAAAAGAAGCTGTCTGGATGAAGAAGTTCCTCACAGAACTTCAGGTGGTTCCTACAAGTGTTGGTCCAATACCTATGTATTGCGACAACAACGGCGCTATTGCTTTAGCGAAGGAACCCAGGTCTCATCAGAAGTCCAGACACATCTTATGGCGGTATCACCTGATCAGGGAGATCGTAGATCGCTGGGAGATCGAGGTAAAGAGAGTAGATACAGAGAATAACACTGCTGATCCATTCACAAAGGCTATTCCTCAGACGCAGTTCGAGAGGCTATTCGAGATGATAGGTCTGCGATATGCCAGTACATGGCCCTATGCAAGTGGGAGATTGTTAGTGTTTATGCCCTAGAAGGCCATTACTGTATCATACTAGTTTGTATATTACTTAATGGAAGCTTGGGATATTCACAGTTGTATTGACAGTCTTGCTAAAAATGGTAGTATGCTACTTGATTCGTGTCTACTTTAATATATGCATATGTTTCTTATAACGTATCGTTTATACATATTAGTAGAGCCCTTAGGATCTTTGCTTGATTACCAGCGTTGTGATGGCAGTCACACTAGTGGGGGCTGGGTAGTCTATAAGCAACATCCTATACAGGTCCCTTGTTGTAGGATTATCGAGACAGAGCATCGATACTCCGGAGTAGACTAGTGTGTATGCTTCTCACCCCAGTTGGGGAGATGGTCTGTCTCACAGCCATCAGTACGTCGTACTGGAGATAGTATACAGGTGCTCTTTATGTTACGGGTACACCGGACAGGACTCGCGGGGAACAGTTGGTTGGTATTATACCCGTTGTCAGTTAATATTTCCCAGGTGACATGAGTACAACATAATCCGCAGACTTGACACTGCTACTTCGCCTCGAGTGTGACCCACTGTTCTTAGATTGCTATCCTACCACGGCTCAAAGGAGTCGTGCAAACTGGTAGCAGTTGGGTGCAGTCCCGAGCACTTGGAGGCAGTGGCGGTTAAACATGATCCGTCTCTCCCGGTATTGGGTGTTGATATCGCGCTGTGTCAGAGAGCCATTACGCAAAGTCCCTGGCCAGGGCAAGCGAGATTTACTGGTAGGTTTTCCAGTAGTTTCTCAAGGTGTAATGGGCTACGCTTCGACACGACTTATACCGCTTTTAGGGGACTGACGCTTTCCGCCCCTAGGCCCGATATGCGATAGTCCTAGAAAAACAGACCGGACTGTACGGAGATTTTCACATCAGGCTCAGTAGGAGTTCGGATGGGTTTCCTTATCGGCCTTCTTATCGACATCTACCTGGGGACCGTTACATACAACTAGTGCCACTTACGGTGTGGTTAAACCCACTGCCAGCGTAGTGTCGAGTCTTTAGAGTCCCACACAGAGAGTTTCCCTGCTTTGGGCGAAACGATATAGAGGTCGTATGGTTTTACGATAGGGTTCGGACGCATACGTGTTTTTACGCACGTACGATGTTCAAACAGTTTTTACTAGTCGGCTTTGGTTTAAGCCATATTATAGTATCAGATTATTGGATTTATACAGTCTAAAGTTTTTCCGTATTTTCACGGATAGGATGTGCGTTCTCATAATTTGTCGGGAAGCTTCTAGAAGGATGATGACTTGGAGGGTAAGGTGGCATTTTCATTTATTGCATTAATGAGTCATGGTGTTATTCATACAAGGAGTTAATGATTCATTTATGATTTATATGACTCATGTGATGAATCACTATGTGTATTAATGAAACATGATGATATATCATTATTTGTTATTCATTTAATAATATGTTATGTTTCATATATACACAAATGATATCATTTATCCAAAAGGATTCTCATTCACACCTTCTCTCTCCTCAAGCTCTCTCTCTTCAAACCCTAACTCTACCTCTCATGCGTTAAGATCAAGGGTTAGCAAGACTTGTTAATCTACAATCCAACTCTATATCCCATAGGTTGCTTAGATTAGCACTTTGAGTAACCTAGTTACCTCAAGTTAGAGGTCAAGCTTGGAGTAGGAGCTCTCGGGTGGATCGTCTTTGATTCGAGGAGGCCGTTGAGGTGCCGACATTCCATAGAGCCTACGAGGTGTGGAGGACAGCGATAAAGACCCGAAGGACAAGTAACGTGAGGTATAACTTCGAATCCGAGTAGTTATACCTTTCGTAGTTTGCTAGTAATGGTTTAGACACGATCCGTGTGCTCATGTCCGTGTTACGAAGCTTTGATAATTGTTTTTCATATATTCCGCCTCCCCGCAAGCTCGTGGGGTGCGTGATATGGACTTACAACCATGACTAGGTTACATCTAGATAACTAGTTGACTGAATCTAATTTTTATAACTGACAAAGGTCTGTCCAGATGTGCATTGCCTATGACAAGCTGGACCACCCTATTACTACTCAAGCCCCGCCGTCCCAAGTCCAGTTTGCACCGTCACAGATATGAATATCTGTCAGAAAAGGGAAAAGGATAGTGTGAATGCCAAGAGCCCCGTGTTGGTTTCAGTTGATGGTGTATACCAGAAGCAGCACGAGAAGATGGACTTAGTTTCCATCTTGCTCCATAACAAAGATTTATATGGAGAGCAATCTCGTATCGCAAGATATAAGACCTCGAACGAATTTCTTCAAGCGAGGTTGGGTATCGGTTCATCTGTAAGGGACGACGTCCTTATGATGACTAGCTATATTGATGAGCTCACGGACATGGAGACTACGTTGGGAAAAAGGTCATATGCTGACTTGTTTCCACAGTCCCTACCCTCTACTTACACCCTGAATGAAACCAGGGAGACACCCGCTCTGCTTAATAGGGGACCTTCTTCTTCTGCATCGAGGGCGAAAGCAAAGGGTGAAAAGAGGAAAACCTCCACAAAGCCGATATACGGTGCCAGTTAAGTAGAAGGAAAGAGAAGAGCAAAAGTTTCGGGACTTGGTGTAAAGAAGGATGGATGTTCCTATTGTTATGGGAAGGGGCATTGGAAGAAGGATTGCAGGGCTTTGGAAGCCAGTAGCCAGGATTCGAAGTATGTTGTGGCTTCGGCCTCGGGTGTGTTTGTAATTGAGAACTGTTTGTCAATTAACTCTACTTCCTGGGTACTTGATACCGGATCAGGATCTCATATCTGTAATTCGTTACATGCTTTGAGAAACCGTAGAGTTATCACGGTAGGTGATATGTCTCTCAGAGTTGCGAATGGAATGAGCATGGACGCTGAATCTGTGGGGGAATATCGTCTAGGACTGACAAGTGGGCAGATATTGATTCTACGTAACTGTTTGTATGCACCTAGTTTGACTTGTAATAACATATCAGTGTCCTCACTTTCGAGAGAGGGATATGATTTTAAATTCCTAAGTGATGTGGTTCACATCCACCTAAATCAAGTTCTGATTGGGTCCGGTACATTAGATGACGGTATATACGTATTGAATCAAGCTCAGGTTTTCAATGTCCAGAACACACTTAAAAGAAAGTCTCCGGAAATAAATCAGGCTTTCTTATGGCATTGTAGACTAGGTCACATCAATGAAACACGGTTGACTAAGTTACATAGAGAAGGATATTTGAATCCGTTCGAATATCAATCTTGTGCTATTAGTGAATCTTGTCACATGGGAAAGATGACAAAGAATCTGTTTATTGGACACAGAGTAAGAGCGAGCGAGCTTTTGGGACTCATACACAGCGATGTGTATGGTCCAATGTCTACACATGTACGAGGTGGTTATTCCTACTTTATTACTTTTACGGATGATTTCTCTTTAAGTTAGATGTATGCCCTAGAGGCCATTACTGTACATACGATGTATATTATAGTGGATGCTTGGACATATATAGGGAGGACTTTCTTGCTTAACATGATAGTACGCTATCTGGTTGCTCTTTATCTTAACATGTACTCTGATTGTCTCTATGTTACATGTTGATAAAGCCCTTAAGATGAGTACTTGACTACCAGGACTATGATGCAGATCATACCAGTGAGGAAAATTTAGTCGCCAAGTACATACTTCAAATGTTCCTAGTCGTAGGAGTACCAAGACAGGGCATCGATACTCTAGAGTAGACTAGCGTATGCGCTTCTTGACCCATATGATGGGCAATGGATGATCTCATATCCATTGGTGTTTGACATCAGAGAAGGTATACGGGTGCTCAGTGGAGACTGGGTACACTGGACGGACTCGCCGAGAACTCCCAGATGGTATCATACCTCACGTCAGATGGCAGTTCTCTGGTGACACTGGTACAGAGTAGTCTGTTGACCCGAGATCGTCATAAAGTCTTATGTGATTCCCACTGTGCTTTGATTTCCATCATACCACATCCAAGAGGGCGTGCAAAAAGGTGGCTTTTGGGTACAGACCCGAATCACATAGAGGCAATGAGCGATAGGAGGGGATTCGTCTCTCCCGGTATAGGGAGCTGATGTTGCGCTGTGTTCGATTGGCTATAACTGGAAATCCCTGGCCAGGGTTGCTGAGATTTACTGGTAAGTGTTATCAGTAGTTTCTTGAACTGTTATGGACCTCATATTGACACGACTTATCAAGCTACTGGGGTCTGACGTTTACCACCCCTAAGCGAGATATGCGACATATCAGACGAAGAGACCGGGCTGTACGGGAGTGTTACTGACTGGATTCACAGGTGAATGTACAGGCTTGCTTGTTGATCTTCTGAGCGCTCAATACCTGGGTGGCTGTTACGTTTAGCTGACCGCTTGTAGCTTGTGGGTGTTTGATATGATCATCACCTACTGCCGGCGTATTGACGATTCTTCAGAGTCCTACACAGAGCTTTCTTGGCTCAGGCAAAACGGAGTGGGAGCACATATGTGATATGTGCGGGACCGAGAATGATGTCTGTATGCGATACCGTATTAGATTCTCGCGATATATGAGATCGGCCGGGTATATGTTATATAGCCGGGTCATCGGATCAAGTGTTGATTCGATAAACTGATATAGATTATATTAGTCGGTTATTTATGAAATAGCCGGATTATCGGATCTAGTGTTGATTCGATAATTTAATGTATAATTATATATTTGATATATTAAATTACATTAACAGATATAAGCTCACTAAAAGATTCTTTTTCTCACTCGGGTAATAGATTGATATATATGCGATATATGTTAATTGTATTATTTTATTTTGTTACAATAAATATTGTATATGTGATATATAATATTGTAACATGTTAGGGTCATTAATGCAACATGTTTAGTGGAGATTAAACATGGTTAGGGTTTGATTTCGGTTAAGCTTTTCTAGAAGTTTCTAGAAGCGTTGCTTTTGTTTTAAGCAAAGATATTTGTTAAAGATATTTTGTTGATATTTCCTTAATCCAACCCAAAGCCTTGACCATGGTAAACTCTCTACAATGGTTACTTCTTCTCTCTTGAACCATGGTTGCATTTCTAACCTTACAACAATTCATTATTCATCACAAAGTAAACTTCTTCTTCTTCTTCTTCCTTGATGCAAAAGCTTTCTAGCTTTTTGCTTAGTGATGAAAATGAGTGAGATTAAGAAAACAAATGAGAGCAAAAATCCTACTTCATCATCCTAATCTATCCTAGCCATTTTGATTAGGGTGTTCACTTCATTTAGTGAGTGAGAGCTTGTGTCAATGAAACTTCAAGATAGATCATCTTTGTTATCGAAGATCGGAAGCAAGCTTGCATCTTTCTCTTCGTGGAGCCTCTCGAGAGTCCGCAACATGATGATCGCAGTGAAAGGACCACGACACGGAGCTTATGAAGTGAAGGACCGGACTACAAAGGTTGTAATCCCAAACTCTTAGATGTTAAAGTGTTTAACATGCTTTGTTTCGCCTAATCTCTAGTCTAAGATCTTGGTTTAGGGTTGTTCGGCACGGCTAAATTTTAAATCAGGCATGGTTGATGCCTTATAGACCCTTATGTGTATGCCTAGTAACCCTACAGTGGTATCAGAGCTAAGCTAGAGCTTTAGGCAAAGTCTAGGCGAAATTTAAAGTCCGATCGATCTCGGAATATCCGATTTTAGACCCCTTTCTTGAAAGTTTTCAAAAAGTTGACATTTTTCATATTAAAAATCCTCATAAAATTCAGCTGGTAAACTTATGGACACGTGTGCAAAACGACACCCTAAATCGCTCAAGGCGTCACGGAACAGCGTCCAAACTATGGTATTGGCGGCGGTTCCGCGACAGGTCTTGGGAATTGATGGTTAGTTTTTGCTACAGTTGATCCGTAGGTACTTTTGGCTGTTTCTGGGAATTTTAAATTGTACTCAAATGTTGAGTTTTCTGGGTTATATTGGGAGCTCGTTGATTCGATCAGAAAATTTAATTTCGTTTATTTTTTTCCGGGTAATTTTAGAAACAGTTAAAAAGTTCGAACGGATATCAATAACTCATTTTTTCCCTTGTCTGAAATTTTTTCAAAAGTTGGATTTTTTCTCGAGTTTGAAACTTCCGGAAAATCATGCAAGTAACGCGGTGGACCCTCTAGAAGAACACAAACCTTAACTCGATTATGTGACCATCTGAACCGCCTTTGAACCTTAGGGTTTGGGGCAGTACGGTGTTGCCACATGTGAGGCGTTGGCTTGGCCCTTCTACGGCTGGACCAATGGTACTGTGGCATGTGATGGATATTTTTTGAACTCCGCTCAAGTGTTGAGCTATTTGGGAAATCTTGGGTGTTTGATTATTCGATCGGAAAGTTTAACACTGTCTTTTTATCAAGAATGTGATACAATATTTAGAATCCATAGGTAGTTAAGAGATAAATAATTTGAATGTTATAAATCTAGCAGTTCAGTCTCAGATGATCGGTAGCCACGGAATTTTGATGTGATCAAAAGTCCGTCGCAATCACGAAGCGTACGCGGATACTCGCCGGGTAAACTTAATAGACAGCCACACCCCAAAGCCCCGACCAAGTGACTGTAGGAGAACCCCGTCGCCAAAAGCATCCGTTCGGGTGCTCGCGGCACCGGTGTTCTGCCTTAGTGCACTTCGTCGACGGCATCCGGGGGTGCGGCCGTCTACTAAAGTTTGCGACGAGCATTCGATCAGGATATCGGGAATCTTGTTGAATTGCCCGACTAGATATTGAAAAGAGTTTTCGATAATGAGACTAAAATGCGAGGTTTATAACTGTTAGGCATGCGATGTCTAAGAAATTCATTTGGTTAGGCATGCGATGTCTAAGGAGGTTGTGGATTCCAACTGTTGTAGTTTTATACTTTCTTTTCTGCGACCGTAAGTGTAATATGTGGTGTATCGCCGGTTTCGTTGCTATACATCAACGACAATTGGGATACACATATTTACTTACGTTGATGATATATGATATAATGTGTTGCTGTGATATGTTATATTGGATCGTCGTGTTCTGAATAGCCGGGGGTTTTATGTGAGATGAGAGTTTTTCTTTTTCATTCATGTAAAATTCATTTGTATGTAATATTCTTTTATTGGGGCACTTCCGGGCTGAGGATGATGTCACCATTGTATATTATTTACTTTTCCGCATTAGGTAGACCCAAGGCGGGGAGCAGAAGTAACCGGGTTCTAGGGTCCAGTGGGAGACCATCTCGAGGAGTTGAGACCGGGTCTCCTAACCCTAGAATTGGCAGTGTTGCTTGCCTCTCTCGTGGGGTCTAGGGATGTGGGTTTGGCCATTCATCGCGACCGTGGAATCCGTATTTTATACATGCTCGTATTAAAACACGGACGTCCTAGCATATCCAATATTTCATATATGTTCTTCTGCTGCAATGTTCTGTGATGAGATCATATTACTGCCTGAGATGAATGTTTATATTATATATATGAGATATATGTTATATTGCAGATTTCGTTTCAAATGCGATGCTTGTGAAGTATATTAAAATGGGACTTCATTAATGAGATTATTGAATTAAAAAAAACCTAAAGATGTTGTAGAAACTTGTTTAAAAACTGGTAGCTCTAGTTCTTGCTTTACATAGCGGTGTTCTTTGTAGAACATCCAGCACCTTATTCGATAAGGAAAGAGCCGAGATCCCTTCACCGGGAGTGACCACTTTAGTGAAACTAGCAGATGCTACAAACTCGGTTTTTCTTTTGATTGTTTTTATAGTTTTTTCTTTGCATAGTGATATTTGTGAAATATCCTGCACCTTATTCGATGAGGAAAGAGCCAACGATCCCTTCATCGGGAGTGACCTCTTTAGCAAAACTACAAAAGCCTAAAAAAAACACTCCATTTAAAATCACTCGATTCTACAACGATATCAAGTTCATTACGCAAAGGGTTTTCTTAAAACCCGTCGTAGCCTTCCATCATTTCAGATAAGTACATCATAGTATTCGTACTACGTTTGTTTGTTTTCGTCAAGGCGTAGTGTGCGGTAGCTATTTATGCTTATCTATATAAGCATATGATGCGATTGAGTTAGGGTAGTCGTGCGACTTTGTTGGCTTTCGTCAAGGGTCATGCGGGTGGGTTTAATTCAATCGGGAAATGACGGGTTGAACTTGATTAGTAGCCTGTGGTTTGTTGGCATTTGTCATGGTCATAGGATGCTAGGGGTAAAATATTATTGGGAATTTCAAGTGTTGAAATTTGCAATGAGATTGCATACCTTCTATGAGATAGTTAGATCCCGATACCCGCTATGAGTAAGAGTTACTCCTGGGAGAGTTTTACACATTACAATTAGCCGATCAAGTAGGTGTCTAGAAATGTGTTAACGGGGTTACGTCCCTGGGAAAACGAGCTTTATTTTAATTAGGTCCGTGCGAAAGCGTGGGGAACCTCCCTCAAAGTACCGACACTGGCCTGGCTTAAAGATTGGCGAACTTGAAGGGTGTAATTAATCCTGTCTAGTCTTTCCTTTTAGGTTTTGAAGGAAGATTTGACTAAAACAGTAGGAGATATCCTGATCAGATAAATTGATAACCAATCTAATCTTGTAAAAGCGCACGCTGAGTGTTTTCTTCTCTCTCTCTCCTGGTTACGACTATGTCACGCTTTAATCAAGATAATAATACGGATGTATTGACCGAACCCGCTTGTTATACTGCGCTAGGGAACGTTGGTCCCGCTCCAACTTATAATGGTTATAAGACGGAGCAGGAAATAGGGGATTACCAGAATTCCCGTGCCGCCTGTTTCCCCAATCAGAGCGAAGCTCTGTTTTGAATTTCAAAATTCAAAATTGAAGCAGCGCTTCAGATCCTGCGCGCTGTGCGCTGCACGCCATGTGTCAAAAGCAGACACGCCAGCGTCAGGAGCGCTGAGCCCTAGGCAGTGCACCCCAATCAGAGCAAAGCTCTGTTTTCAAAATTCAAAAATTAAAAAGATGAAGCAACACTTCAGATCGAGTGCTCTGCGCTGCGTGCCACGTGTCTAATACAGGTGCGCTAGCGCAGTTGTGCTGCGCTCTGTGCTGCGCGCCACGTGTCTAACACAGGTGCGCTAGCGCAGTTGCGCTGCGCACCACGTGTCAAGCACGAGTGCGCTAGCGCAGTTGCGTTGCGCTCTGCGCTGCGCACCACGTGTCCAACGTAGGTGTGCCAGCGCTGGAATTAAAAATTCCCACTGTTGGATCAAAGGATCTAATAATGATGATAAATCATTAATTAACCGGAATTAAATTCTGTTAAGGAATGATTTCTCAAAATCTTTCCAAACAAAAAGATTGTGCTTTAAGCACCGCTGGATCAATAATCCAATGGTAAATAATGAATTACCAAAACAAGAACAAATTCTGCATAGAAAGATTTCTCAATATTATTGGAAAACAAGAAGATTATCTTCTGTAAAACAGATGCCTTAGGATCAAAGATCCAACGGTGGGAAATATTCTCAAATCAATCAGAAAAAGATCTCTTCAAATGATTTAAAAAATCATTTGGCCCTATATAAAGGCCCCTAGACTTCAAGTCAGAGGGACAGAAGGGCGATAGAAAAAACCCTCTGCAAACTTTGCGAAGAACTCAAAAAGAAAGAAAGGCAAGCTTTTGAAGAAAGAAGCTCATTTCTTCATCTTTAAAGGTAAAAAAAATTAATTCTTGAACAATAGAGATGAAAACATCTCATAAAAAGAAGAATCCTCTTCTAAAAAAGATCTTAGATCTATAAAAATGACCAAGATCTTTGATTAAACATAAAGGATTAAAAGATCCAATCCTTAAAATAAAAGAAGTATTTTATTTCATTCACAAATCTTTTGATCTATAAAGGCAGAGCCTTTTGATAAGAACAGGAACTTTGGTTCTTGGATCTTGAGGCAAGGCCTCCTTGGAAGAACATAAGTTTGTTCTTTAATCTTAAAATTGATCAAAATGCGCTTTGCGCTACTTGAAAGTGCTTTGCACTCTTGAATTGCGCCTTTGCGCTCCTTGGACCGGCGCTCAGCGCCAAAGTATGCCATGTGTCAACGACAGACACAACTTGCGCTTTACGCTTCTGAAAACAGCGCACCGTGCTCTTGGGTCGGCGCTCAGCGCCAAGCGCGCCATGTGTCACTCACTGGCGCACCCATAAATTGGTGCAGCGCACTCATAAAGTGCAGCGCGCTAACAAACCAGCGCTTACCGCTAAGCGACACGTGTCATCCTTATGTGCGCTAGCGCTATGCGCTCTTTAATTGGCGCAAAGCGCCTGATGTGCCACGTGGCGCGCTATTTGAACACCATTTTGCTCCTAATAAATGCTATGCATTTAATTGCATCCAATGACAGAGCCCAATGCTTGGCATTCTTAAAAGGGCAGAGCCCAACTAAAAGCCTAACAGGCAGAACATAAATAAAACTTTTAAACATTTTTAACTGGACTTAGCCCAATTCTGTCCATAAGTCCTCAATTTAAATTGGACTGAGCACATCTGCTCTCCTAATCAATTTACACCCGGTTCGAGGGTACATCTCTTCACTCGTCTGATATCTGTCGTTGTAATCCTTCAACGTCGTCAGAGAGGTGACGGGTCCCGACAACCACACATTGCTACGGACTGTGGGGTCCTTAAACTCATGGACTATGACGTCCTTAACCTCGACCGTGATGCCTTAAAACTAATATCGGACTGTGAGGTCCTTAAACTCACGGACTATGATGTCCTTAACCTTGACCGTGATGTCTTAAAACTAATATCGGACTGTGAGGTCCTTAAACTCACGGACTATGATGTCCATATCCTTGACCATGATGTCTTAAAACTAACACCGGACTGTGAGGTCCTTAAACTCACGGAATATGATGTCCTTAACCTTGACCGCGATGTCTTAAAACTAACATTGGACTGTAATGTCCTTAAACTAATTATCGACCGCAATGTAATTAAAATAAACAATAGAGCCTAATTGCTCTCTTGTCGGATCTAAACGATCTCGTTAAGTTGATCTTAGTCTAAAATTAGACTAACGTGTCCTTAACAAACTTTTAAGTTGATCTTAGCCTCAAATAAGGCTAACGTATCCTTAAACACAACCCCCCCAAACCCAAATCTAAGAAAGATACAGATTTGGACTAGTCCATGCCCTACGGGTGACAACATAACTTAGTCTCCGTATACAATCCACGGGAAACCGAACACAAAACAAACACCCACGACACGAATGACCATTTGGAGAAGGAGAAAGTTGTTACCGCGATGCGGTAGCGTAATTAACTGCAGGGGCATGCGCCTGCAGGGAAGAGCGTCCCCACAATCAAAAACCCCTCAAACAAGGGGGAATCTGACGAAGTCTGCTACATCGGCCGCATCCGTTTAAACCTTCGATACATGGTGCCATAAATCAACTTGGCATCTTCGGAGAGGTGGACGGATAGCACCAATTAGCATCTGCCCCGAATTTCAGGCAAGACGGACCTGCGAGTTCGCGTCTCTGTGTTCGGCAGGGAACAGATTCTGGCACGCCCGGTGGGTCCTTTTCCTCTTTCCATTCTACACTTCGTGTGTCGTGTTCGCGAACCAATCGCGGTTTGCTAATAGTTGCCTTTGGGTTTCAAGGTACTAAGATTTGGCGTTTTGCTTGGTGCAGAAAGCAAAGGATCAATGGCGTTCACATGCTCAAAGTGTTCCACATGCAACTGCAACCCACGTCCTGCCTCAACTGGGGGCATAGCCTACGGGCCCCAAGCGGCTTCCCTGTTCATGATGCCCGTGGAACAGGTCACTCAAGCAACCACAGGACTGTTTTTCAGGACCATGCTCCCGCCAACGAGCTTCACCGCTCCCATGCCCATACCAGAAGCTCCTAAGAAGTTGGTCTTCAATCGACTTACAGCTACTGCGGCCCCTCTCAACAGGTCATCCAGCACCAGCGCCTCGGTCTTCTCCCGATTGGGCCAAAATTCCTGTGGGCCCACAATGAAGCTTGCAATCCCAGAGAAGGTTATTCTGAAGAGAGTAACCAACCTTGCTCCTAAAGTCGTCAAGGCGGCTTCTCCTGCCAAGGCGTCGGTCTTTACAAGACTGACTGTCCCAACTCCTGTTCCTGCTATTCAAAGGACATCAGTCTTCAACAGGCTGACGCCAGCAACGGCCCCTCACTTGAACAGGGGGCAAGACAAGGCCATCCCCGTCATCGAGCCAACTCCATCAGCTCGACACGCTCGACGTCGCCATTGGCGCCGAGTAAGGAAGGCCGGAGGCAACTCCCCTTCTGGGCTAACCCCACCAGCCCCGACGGCGGAAATTAATGCTGCTGTTCCAACCGAGAACAGCTTCGAGCTGCTGAATAAGGTGCGTAGGAATTCTCCTACCGCCGTACTGAAAAGATGTCCTCCTACGGTGGAGAATGTTGCGGAAGAAAAGCCAGAACAGTCCCCTCAGCGGCTGTCTTCCAAGATCTACAAAGTCTGGCGGCAAGTCCGGAACTCAGTGGTTGATCAAGATTACCCTCACCGACAAAAAAGGGCGAAGGTTCAACAAGAAGAAAGCCATCCTGCCAAGCCACGAAAAGATATCTGGGTGACCACCTCCACGGCCCCCTCAACTTCGACCGCTTACAAGAAGAGAAGGCCGGAGAAGACCCCCGTGCCTGCGACAAACGTCAAAGGCACTGAGCCCAAATGCCCTAAGTCTGGGGGCATGGTGGTGCATACCGTCTACATGGAATCCGGGAAAGAAGTCAGCCGCGCTTCTGCGGGCCACCGACCACTCACCCGATCCATCATAAGAGCTCAGGAACAACAACAGTAGAAGCTTTAGGAGATGCTGACTGCAATGGCCGCACTCACCGGACCAAAAGAAAGCCCGGGGCGTCATCGGAGCAGCGTTATGAACAAGAAACTGATGCTGACTTCCTTCCCAGAGTCCTTGAAAAGAAGGATAAAGAAGTCGCAGAGCAAGCGGCTAATATAAAGCGAATGACACTTCTCTTCCAAGACATGGTCAGGAGGATGATACAGCCGGATCCTCCAGCTGAAGACCCTCCGATCATTATTGAAGATGACAAAGGGGAAACATTGAATCCTCTGCCAGCTCTGTCAACAGCCAAAGAGGAAACGATCTCTAAAGCTGCTCTGGATGATTATATTGCTCAGCAAATAAGAGTTCACCAGGAAAATGAAGTGGCCGGCCAAGTCGTCAAAACTGGGCGACCGTATCCAGGCTGGTATGATCAGATAAAGTACCCGCCGGGATACACGATCCCCAAATTCCACGTGTACAAGGGGACGGGCAATCCTCTCCAGCACGTCGCTCATTTCAGAGCTCTGTACGGCAACACTGGGGGCGATGATAAGCTTTTGCTTCGCCAATTCGTCGGCAGCTTATCGGAGACGGCGTTTGAGTGGTACTCCGAACTTCCAAACTACTCCGTCAAAACTTTCACAGAAATGGAGTTATTGTTCACCCAGCGATTCGCGAGAGCAAGTGAACGCACCTCGATAACAGCATTGATCAATGCAAGGGTAAAGCCGGGAGAAACTTGGGTTCAATACCCAATCCGATGGCGAAATCTGTGGTCAAAGTGTGAATAGCGCATCAAAAAAGCACCGACGGTGGGCATGTTCATGGGCACCCTAGACCCTCATGCAACTATTTCACAGTTCATGATGTTCTTCAAACCGACCACGTTCCTGGCTTTAATCTATAAGCTAGCCCAGATGGATCAAATGGGTCACAGACCGTCTCCCCCGAAGTCGGAACCGCGGAATGACAAGGGTAAAGGGAAGGCGACCTTCGTTGTGAACACCCAACAGCAGCCCAGTGCCCCAAAGCTAGCGGATCAACTGGAGGATAGACGGCGCTATTACAATGAGAAAATGAAGCGTCCTTACTCATTCCCACCAGACAAAACGAAGAGGCTGTTCGAGCTGGCGGTGCGCAACATGCTTATCAACTTACCAAATCCAAGGTGACCATCGGAACCCAGTGAAGTGAATAATCCCAATTATTGCCCTTACCACCAAATGGTAAGCCATCCGATCAAGGATTGCTTCGTCTTTAAAGGATGGATCGATGATCAGTACCTACAAGGCAAGTTTGCGCTGTCTGAGAAGTGGAAAGTAAACCCACCACAACCGCACACTCCTAAGAAGACGGACACACCGGGGGCAACGTGCTCTTTTGTCGAAGAAGCCCCATGGGAGGTCGTTCTTTTGGCCAAAACCAAAAGGATGCTGAATGATCTCCAGACATGCTCGGAGATCAGGTGGAAGAACCCGCTGGAACCCCAGATCATCGAAGGGATGTTGAAGCCACGCCCAACTACAAAGATTAGTGGTGATACCCAAAGTGCTCACACCCAGCCGTCGAAATCTTCGAAAAAGAAGAAGAGATCCAAAAAGCTCGTGAAGCCTGGTGACAAGTGCATGGACCTGCAGAAACAGATCGACGCGCTGGAGGAGTATAATCAGAAGGCGCGGACTCCCATCACGGTCCAAGAGTTCCTCAGCCACGTCCTTGAAGACGGAGATGATGGAGAAGACTTATCTGATGAATCTGAGGATTATATAGCAAGTTACCATGTGATCTCTCACTCGTCTACAGAAGATGAAGAAGCCCTTTACACCAAGAGACTGGGGGCTGGGCCCGAGATGGAACCTCTATGGCCGCCAGACGAAATGATCGACGCCTTCCTGAATGAGATTCATCTGAAAAGTAAAGCCAATCGGGAGCGTGAGATGGCCATATTTGAAAGAGCCAAAAGCCGATGACTGGATGAAAGAGTCGAGGCACTCCCGCCGAATCAAGGAACATTCTTCGCGGATAAAAACAAGTTCAAGATGAGGAAAAGGTTTGCTAAAGCCATATCAATAGGAATGAAGCCGCCACCCTCCGAAGGAAACACTCCCGGTGAAGCAGAGATGCATCCTGGCTACTGCTCATATCATCGAAAGATTTCGCACCCCACCGAACAATGCGATGCTTTTAAAAGATGGTGGCAGGGATATGTTGCTCACCGGCAACATTTTAAGCGGATAAAATGCAAAACTCATCGGGAGCAGAGAAGTACGACCGAGAAGCATAAAAGAACCACCGGTAACTGTCGCATGATTAACACCGGGGGATTGCAGGTTCTCACTTTCGGAAGCGACTCTGACGAAGAGATGGTTCTTGGCCCTCTCTTTAAAGAATCCACCTTGGGGAAGGAGGAAGAACAGAAGGCCTGTGAAAAAATTCAGCTTCGCAATCGCACGCTTCCAGAAAAGAATCTCGGACCCACGTGTAGAAAAGATATGGGAAAAGAAAAGGTCTCTGAGGATATCACCCTGGATGACCAAGTCATGAAAGAGCTGACTGCTAAGGACCCGCTAAAGAAGAACAAGGCGGACTACAACGTTCTGGCACACTTAAGGAAGTTTCCTTCATAGCTCAGCGTTCTCGACGCCCTTTTACTATCCAAAGAAGCGAGGGATTCATTGATCAAGGCGCAACAAGAACCAGAGCAATTCCAAGCTTTTCTCGCTAAAGAAAAGATGAAGGATGAGCTGGAGGAAGTACACACACCCGATATCACCTTCGGCGACGAAGACCTCCTCCTTAGGACGTGCGAGCATAACCGTCCCCTCTATGTCTCAGGGTACTGCCACGATATAAAGATAGGCAAAATCCTGGTCGACAATGGGTCTTCCGTTAATCTCCTCAACGTGCGAGTGTTGAAGGAAATCTGCATGAGCGTCCAGCATCTCGCTCGTGATAAAATCACCATCTCTGGTTTTGACTCCCAGTCATCGCGGACTCTCGGGTCTGTGATATTGACATTACGATTTGGGTTACTTGTCACGGATATTAAATTTCATGTCATTGACGCCAAGACATGCTATAACGCTTTGCTCGGCCGGCCTTGGTTACACAAGTACAACATCATCCCGTCTACACAACATCAGTTTATGAAATACTTTAAGGATGGTCTCGAGTATACCGTAAGGAGAACTGAACCCATTCTTCGTGAATGAAGTCTGCAGGTACGAAGATGCAAAATAATTTTTGCCAAATTTCGAGGACACGGAGAGATGTCACAAACCGGAGAACAAAGCTATCACCACTATTCCAGTCTTCGGGAATGATACTGAAGAAGAGGAAGCGATAGTTTATTTAGGTCCACCCCAGTACAACAAGCCAGGACCGTCCGCTCCTATGTTGATCTTTAGCAGCGACTCAGAAGATGAGGTCCACGCCGTATTCTCTGCTCGGCCTTCAATACAAACCTTAGCTGACGAAGAGCAAAGTTTGCAAGTTGCCATGGTTCCGCCCAAACATCATAAAGAACTAGACACGTTTGATACCTACAGTGTGGAAGAGCTACAAACATTTTACGTCCCTCCCAGGGAAAAAGGTGAACAGGCAATCTTATTCTACCGATCCACGGAAACAAGAGTGGAGAAAGAAATCTGGCACGGCGCGGATTTTACACTTGACAGGCTCCAGCCCATCCGTCTGCCTAGATATTATACAGAAGGCTTGAAAAGGCTGTTGAAGCGCCAAGGGATACCCTTCAAACAGACCGCTCGAAAAGCTAAGTTCTATGACAGGATCTGAAACGTTCCCGGTACACAGCGCAAGTTGCCTAACGGGAGAATGGAAGCGATCGGGCTTGGATATGTTCGGTCCAAGAAATGGGAGCTACTCTACGACTGCCATGTTGTACATGACTTTGATGAAGAAAGTAATGCTCAATGGGAGAAAGCTAACCCTGAACCAGAAAGAGCCCTTGACGTGAAATGCCTAGTCCGTCATTCGAAGAACAAATGGACAAGCTTATAAGGGAGGTGGGTCAAAAAGTTCGAGATGACCATAATCACGAAATGGCCATCTACAGGAAAGCCAGGACTCAGCGCCTTTTTCAATAGGCTGCGAAAGATGAAAATGCCCCTCCCTGTCAACCTGTTGTACAAAAGGCTCGACGCAAAGGCCGAAACAAGTCAAAGAGTGGAAAATGCGTTCGACAGCGACAAAGCAGGACCAAGAAATCACGCGATCGGGAATCGAGCGGTCCAGATTTGTCCCTTATGAAGAAGATGAGTTGAGCATACTCTTTTCCTGAAGACAAGACAAAGAAGATACTCGATCTCGCCATAAGACATCAACTGATTATACTCCCGGAGTCCAAACACCCTGAGCAAGCTAACGAGATCTCTCATCAAGACTATTGCTCTTATCACTGAGCAATAGGAGACCCCCTCGAAGACTACTTCACCTTCAAGAACTGGGTCGAAGATCAATATCAGCTTGGCAAATTCGCTCTATCCAGCAGTTGGAGGGTAACTCCGCCGCAGAAACATGAACCCAAATCCGCGAAAGTAGAACCAGATCAACATCGGTCGTGGAAGCGAGCTCGCACTTTTCATATGATAACACTATCAAAAGAAGAGCCTGAGGATAGGGATGACCTCCCCTGGTGCTTCGAAAACAATGATGACGAGGTGATCTCAGAATTTCCACCGGCGCCAAAAGAACTGGAGGATGGAATACATACTACTGCAGATAACCTCAAGAAAATCGATTTGGGGACGACAAGTGACCCTCGACCGACATTCGTCAGTATGTTGCTGTCTGAGGAAAGGGTAGCTGCACTAAAGAAGTGCTTATGCAGCATAAGGATTGGTTCGCGTGGAACTATTCCGAGATGCCGTGACTAGACACAGAGATTGATGTCCACAAACTGTACATATCCCCGGACGTCAAGCCAATCAATCAAACACCGAGAAGAATGTGGCTCGAGCTTGAGATGAGCATCAACGCCGAGGTCATGAAGCTGATCGACTCTGGTTTCATCCAAGAGGTTCAGTATCCTGACTGGATCGCCAACATTGTCCCAATAATGAAGAAGAATGGGACGGTGCGCATCTGCGTAGACTTTCGGGATCTCAAAAAAGCCTGCCCGAAGGACGATTTCCCAGTACCGGTCACTGAGCAGATGATAGATAACACATCCACTCACGATGTTCTCCTTCATGGACGGCTCATCAGGATATAATCAGATAAAGATGCATCCCGAAGACCAGAAGCACACCGCTTTATGGACCCCTTTGGGTATATTCTGCTACAAGGTGATACCCTTCGGTCTAAAAAACGCCGGTGCCACCTATCAGAGGGCCATGACGAGGATCTTCGATGACCTCATACATGAAATCGTCGAATGTTATATCGACAACCTCGTGGTTAAAAGCAAATAATACGAGGAACATCTCGAACATCTGAAGATCGTATTTCAACGCCTTCGGCAATACAACTTGAAGATGAACCCTCTCAAATGCGCATTCGGAGTTTCCTCGGGCAAATTCCTAGGATTCATTGTCCGACACCGAGGCATCAAGATAGATCCGTCCAAGATCAAGGCGATTATGGAAATGCCTCCGCCAAAGACTCTCAAGCAATTGCGGTCTCTCCAGGGAAAGCTCGCATATATCCGGCGATTTATAGCTAATATTTCAAGGAAATGCCGTCCTTACTGTCACCTGATGAAGAAGGGAACCCCGTTCGTCTGGGATCAAAAATGCCAAAACGCGCTGGACGAAATCAAGCAATACTTGCAGAATCCACCGGTGCTAGCCGCTCCGATTAAGGGAAAGCCTCTCATTCTTTATACAACAGCCCTCGAAGGTTCTTTAGGCGCATTATGGGCACAAGAGAACGACCAAGGGAAAGAAAGAGCTCTCTATTACTTGAGTCGAGTTCTCCTGGGGGCAGAAAGCAATTATTCTCCCATAGAAAAACACTGCCTGGCCTTAATCTTCGCGATAACGAAACTCAGGCAGTATGCATTGGCGCATGAAGTCCGTCTCATATCGAAGGTGGACCCTCTCAAATATTTGATGTCAAAGACCATACTGACGGGGCGACTCACTAAATGGGCCCTGCTCTTGATGGAGTTCTCGATAACTTATCGACCTCTTAAGGAAGTGAAAGGCCAGGCCATCGCCGACTTCCTTGCTGAGCATCCGATACCTGCCGATTCCCCGATGAATTGCGAACTGCCAGATGAACATGCGTTTGATACGATCGACGGTGGTAATAACCAATGGGAACTTTATTTTGATGGAGCGTCTTCCATGAAGAATCGCAAACAGAAAACGCCCATAATCAAATCAGGGGTAGGCCTTATCTTCGTGACCCCACAAGGAGGGATAATGCGCTTTGCTTTCTCTTTAACAGAGTCGAGGACAAACAATGAAGCCGAGTATGAAGCTTTGATAGCAGGCCTCGAGATTGCCATCGACATGGGAATTGAAAACCTCTTTATATACGGAGACTCCCAACTGGTCATTAGTCAAGTAAACGACGACTATCAAACGTGCAAACCAGAGTTGGTAAAGTACGGCGAGAGGGTACAACAACTGCTGACCCAAATACCTTCCTACATCTTGGAAAGCATACCGCTTGCAGAAAATAGCAAAGCGGATGCACTAGCTAAGCTCGCTAAAGAACTGGCCGACGAGAACCTCGATGACGTGAGAATCATCGTGCAAAGCCCTCGGGTTCTTGCACCGGCAGAAATATCTCCGGGGTTGTCCGAAGTGAAATGAGCGACTGAACAAATCGCTATGCAAATAAAAGACCATGAAAAGGCTGAGGATTGGAGAGAAGTCTTTATAGACTACTTCAAATCCCGTCGAACGCCTGAAGATGCGTCCTCAAAACATCAGGTCATGAAGCGAGCCCTATCTTTTGCCTTCGTCAACGATACTCTGTACAAGAGGTCATTTGATTATCTGTGGTTGAGATGTCTGGGACCTGAAGAAGCAAAAAGAGTCATTCAAGAAGTTCACGACGGACTCTGCGGTTCTCACCAGGCTGGCCCTAAGATGAAGTTGAAGATTAAACGGATGGGCTACTACTGGCCCACGATGATCCAGGATTGCCTCGAATATGCGAAGCAATACCACTCATGCAAGATTCATGGGGACTTTTTCCATCAGCATCCAAACCCACTACATCCGACAGTGGCTAGCTGGCTGTTCGAAATGTGGGGGACTGACATAATCGGCCCCATCGTACCGGCATCGTCCAGAGGACATCGTTTCATTTTGGCGACAACTGATTACTTCTCCAAATGGGCAGAACCAGTACTGCTGAGGGAAGTGAAGATGGAGAATATCCTCTATTTCTTCAAGACGCACGTCATTTATCGGTTTGGAACTCCGAGACGGATCATATCCGATAACGGGCCAGCCTACAGAAGCCACAAGATCATCCGCTTCGCACAACAACACAACATAGACTGGAGGTACTCCTCAGTCTATAATCCCCGAGCTAACGGTTTAGCTGAGGCTTTCAACAAAACCTTTACAAAGATCGTGAAAAAGACGGTGTCTCGAAATAAGAAAGTCTGGCACGAGAGAATGCAAGAAGCTCTCTGGGCGTATCGTACTACGTTTAAGACGGTCACGAACACAACGCCGTACGCGTTGGTATTCGGTACAGAAAAGGTACTCCCGCTCGAGATAGAGTTAACCTCTCTACGAGTGGCAGCCCATTATGAGCTAACGGACGAAAAGAATTCTCACCTTCGGCTTGAGGAGATCGATGCCCTTGATGAAACCCGGCTCCTGGCCCAGCAAAATCTGGAGGCTTATAAAGAAAAGATGATGCGCTCTTACGAAAGATTGACTAGGCCGAGGACATTCCGCAAAGGCGAACTCATACTTGTGGTCAAAAGACCTATGATCCCCAATCGCGCCAAGCGGGGAAAATTCGAGCCAAATTATGAAGGCCCGTACATCATAGACAAGGTCTACCAGCGTGGAGCCTATCTACTCATGGACATGCATGGTGTAAGACCTTTCAGGCCAATAAAGGTCGCTTCCTAAAGAAGTACTACGCTTGACGAGTCACGGCCTAGGTCAATGATAGATGACGACGACCATGTCCGCTCGCTATCTTCCTAAGCCCAAACTCTACAAGTAGTAACCGGCTTACTTTACAACGGACCGAAACGTCCTTAAACTAACAGTGGACCGAAACGATCTTAATCTAACCACGGACCACTATGTCCTAAAACTAGCTGTTGACCGAGATGTCAAGAAACTACGTCGGATTGCAGCATCCCAAAGCTGATAAAAAAAGAAAAGAAAGAAGAAAAAGAAGAATAAAAAAAAGAAGAAAACGGTATGTCCATAAGCAAAATGGGCATGGATGAAAATCCGAAAGGGCTCCGTGAGTAAAAACAGCAGAGCTACCGGCGAGTGTTTGTGAAAACCCGAAAGGGCGCAACCTCGTTAAAAAAAGAGAGAATAAAAAAAAGAAAGAAAAAACGGTATGTCCATAAGCAAAATAGGTACGGATGAAAACCTGAAAGGGCTTCATGAGTGAAAACAGCAGGGCAACCGGCGAGTGTTTGTGAAAACCCGAAAGGGCGCAACCTCGTTAAGAGACACTTGCAGGGTCCTCTCGACCTTGTACGGAGAAACCACCTGCGTGAGATCCTTACGACTCACAAGGAAGCAACACACTTAGGAATCCTCACGATTCCTAAGGAGAAAGTACACTTGCGAGATTCTCACGACTCGTAAGGAGAATCCTCTTATGAGACCCTCACGGCTCATAAGATTTGAAAATCTTAAGCTACAGAGACCAGAACCTGTTCTTAAGCAACTCCCACAACCTCCGATACTGCCCTACAAGCGATGCAACACGGAACCTTGTATACAATCTACGGGCGCGAATAAATATTTCCCTAACCAAGTCCCATCCGTGACTAGGGACATGTTCGCACGGTGAACAACCCTTGTGAGTCCTCTCGACTTATAAGGAGAAAACACTCTTGCAAGGTCCTTACGACTTACAAGAGATCATACACTTGGGAGTCCTCACGACTCCTAAGGAGAAAACGCACCTACGAGATCCTCCCGACTCGCAAGGAGAAATACCTTTATAGGACCCTTACGGCTCTTGAAGTCAAAAGCCTTAGTCGACAGGATCCTAACCCTGTTCGCTAAGCCACCTTTGTTCGATATCGACGAAGGCAAATGATGATTCGCTCTAGGAAATATCCCAGTTGTAGCGATGCTGATTCCAAAATCGGTGTCTAATCCCAAGCTTGCAGCAAAAAGCCAGCAGGCCACACATGCATACGAAATAGCCGAAATGATGGGGAAACTTGCAACAAAATCAGCAAGTAAAAATGTATGCATGCGAAATAGCCGAAATGATTGGGCAACTCGAAATAAAAAGCAACGAGTAAAAATAAAATAAATAGCCGAAATGATTGGGCACCGTGAAAAATAGCTGAAATGATTGGGCAACCGCGACCTTCGCGATATAAAAGCTGAAATGATAGTGCATCGCGGAAAGAATTGAAAGATAAAAATGAAATTTATGCCCTACAGGTGATATCACATCGATCCTTGTATACAATCCAGGGGCGCAAACGAAGAGGGAGTCACACTCCTCTTTCCCAGGTTGCATCAGAAGAAGAAGCCAAATCTCAACGGTTCACAGATAGCCTAGAGATCATCTCAACATTCGTCCCATTGCAGCAGACACAACATCAAGCGAAGCGGAACAGTGGCAACTCCCAGTTCCAAGACTCGGCGGTGTACAGATGACCGAGAGTTAAACCCCTACTCTATGAAATGCGGATAAAGTCAACCCTTCCTGGCTACGTAGAACGCGGATTATGTCACTTCTGACCCCGTGGAAAACGTCCAGAGCGGATCCTGGTCTTCGCAGAGCACGACAATGAACCCGTGTGAAGCATCCAGAGTGGAGCCTGGTCCTCGCAGAACACGGCAGTGAACCCGTGGGAAGCATCCAGAGAAAAATTCCTGGTCACGTGGAACGCACATAACGTTAGTTCCGACCCCGTGGAAAACATCCAGAGCGGATCCTGGTCCTCGCAGAGCATGGCAATGTACCCGTGTGAAGCATCCAGAGCGGAGCCTAGTCCTCGCCGAACACGGCAGTGAACCCGTGGGAAGCATCTAGAGCAAAATTCCTGGTCACATGGAACGCTGATAACGTCAGTTCTGACCCCGTGGAAAACGTCCAGAGCGGAGCCTGGTCCTCGCTGAACACGGCAGTGAACCCATGGGATGCATCCAGAGCAAAATTCCTGGTCACGTGGATCGCGGATAATGTCACTCCTGACCCCATGGAAGACGTCCAGAGCGGATCCTGGTCCTCGCAGAGCATGGCAATGAACCCGTGTGAAGCATCCAGAGCAGAGCCTGGTCCTCGCCGAACATGGCAGTGAACCCGTGGGAAGCATACAGAGCAAAATTCCTGGTCATGTGGAACGCGGATAATGTCACTTCTGACCCCGTGGAAAACGTCCAGAACGGATCCTGGTCCTTGCAGAGCACGACAGTGAACCCGTGTGAAGCATCCAGAGCGGAGCCTAGACTTCTCCAAACACGACAGTGGACCCGTGGGATGCATCTAGAGCAAAATTCCTGGTCACGTGGAACGCGGATAATGTCACTTCTGACCCCGTGGAAAACGTCCAGAGTGGATCCTGGTTCTCGCAAAGCACGGCAGTGAACCCGTATGAAGCATCCAGTGCGGAGCCTAGTCCTCTCCGAACACGGCAGTGAACCCGTGGGAAGCATCTAGAGAAAAATTCCTGGTCACGTGGAACGCGGATAACGTCACGTCTGACCCCGTGGAAAACGTCCAGAGCGGATCCTGGTCCTCGCAGAGCACGGCAATGAACCCATGTGAAGCATCCAGAGCGGAGCCTAGTCCTCACCGAACATGGCAGTGAACCCATGGGAAGCATCTAGAGCAAAATTCCTGGTCAAGTGGAACGCGGATAACGTCACTTCTGACCTCGTGGAAAACGTCCCGAACGGATCCTGGTCCTCGCAGAGCACGACAATGAACCCATGTGAAGCATCCAGAGCAGAGCCTGGTCCTCACCAAACACGGCAGTGAACCCGTGGGAAGCATCCAGAGCAAACATCGGACCGTGAGGTCCTTAAACTCACGGACTATGATGTCCTTAACCTCGACCGTGATGTCTTAAAACTAACGATCAACCGCAATAATTTTAAACTAATTTTCACCTTGGTTCAAGGGTACATCTCGTCACTCCTTTGATATTTGTCATTGTAATTTCTCAACGTCTTCAAAGAGGCGTTCGGTCCCGGCAACCATGCGTAACATTGGACTGTGGAGTCCTTAAATCCATAGACTATGACGTCCTTAACCTCGACCGTGACGTCTTAAAACTAACATTGGACTGTGGATTCCTTAAATCCACGGACTATGATGTCCTTAACCTCGACCGCGATGTCTTAAAACTAACATTGGACTGTGGAGTCCTTACATCCACAGACTATGATGTCCTTAACCTCGATCTTGATGTCTTAAAACTAACATTGGACTGTGGAGTCCTTAAATCCACGGACTATGATGTCCTTAACCTCGACCGCGATATCTTAAAACTAACATCGGACTGTGAGGTCCTTAAACTCACGGACTATGATGTCCTTAACCTCGACCGTGATGTTTTAAAACTAACGATCAACCGCAATAATTTTAAACTAATTTTCACCTTGGTTCAAGGGTACATCTCGTCACTCCTCTGATATTTGTCGTTGTAATTCCTCAACGTCTTCAAAGAGGCAATGGGTTCCGGCAACCACGCGTAACATTGGACTGTGGAGTCCTTAAATCCATGGACTATGATGTCCTTAACCTTGACCGTGATGTCTTAAAACTAACATTAGACTGTGGAGTCCTTAAAATCCATGGACTATGATGTCCTTAACCTCGACCGTGATGTCTTAAAACTAACATTGGACTGTGGAGTCCTTAAATCCACGGACTATGACGTCCTTAACCTCGTCCGTGATGTCTTAAAACTAACATTGGACTGTGGAGTCCTTAAATACACGGACTATGATGTCCTTAACCTTGACTGCGATGTCTTAAAACTAACATTAAACTATGGAGTCCTTAAATCCACGGACTATGATGTCCTTAACCTCGACCGTGATGTCTTAAAACTAACATTGGACTGTGGAGTCCTTAAATGCACGGACTATGATGTCCTTAACCTCGACCGCGATGTCTTAAAACTAACATCGGACTGTGAGGTCCTTAAACTCACGGACTATGATGTCCTTAACCTCGACCGTGATGTTTTAAAACTAACATTGGACTGTGAGGTCCTTAAACTCACGGACTATGATGTCCTTAACCTCGACCGCGATGTCTTTAAACTACGGTACCCTGGAAAACATCCAGAGCGGAGCCTGGCCCTCGCCAAACACGGCAATGAACCCGTGGGAAGCATCCAGAGCAACCCCTGACTCCGTGAAATGGGGATAAGGACAACTTCACCCATCACTTGCAGGTCCACACGACTCGTAAGGAAGAAAATTCTCTTGTGAGATCCTTACGACTCTCAAGAGAAAACGCCCTTGGGAATCCTCACGATTCTTAAGGAAAAGTTACACTTACGGGATCCTCTCGACCCGTAGAGAGAAAATTCTTTATGAGACCCTCACGGCTCATAAAGTTGAAAAGTCTTAGGTGACAGATCCTAACCCTGTTTTCTAAGCCATCACCACTCTACAAAGAATCCAAGACTGACAGTTATATACTTGCTAAAATCATATGGCAACAATACAGTAAAGAGAAGAAAGCAATAGTATAACAAAAGGAATGTGTTCATTCATGAACTCAATTGAATACAAGGTACATCATATAAAGGAATAAAAAAAATATACACATTAATCAGAGATTACAAGTGTATGGTCGATACGAAGGAAGCTACTGAGAAGGAAGCGTTTTCAACAAGTCCGCGAGCTGCTCTCGCACTTCCTTCAGTGCCTTCTCGTGATCAGCCGTCGCGGCTAGCTCCGCTTTGATTTGAGTCCTTTGCTGCAAGCATGATGAAATTTTCTCATCAATTTCCCGTTGGGCAGCTTCGCGACTCTGCGTAACCCGCTCGATAGAGTTGAGCTTCCGTCTTAATACGAGCCCGTCCGCAATACATTGCTGCAAGGTATCAAAGACGACTCTCAGTTGCGTGACATTCGCTTCGACCTGGGCACGCAACTGGATAGACTCAGCGGAAGCCTCCTCGCTTTCCTTCCGCCTCAAGGCCGCTTCCTATTCGAAATGGCGGAGGAAAGACGCACTTTGCTCGACCCTTGCGGCCCGCTTGGAGTTCAAAGATTGAGACTCATGGGCAAGACGCATAAGTTCAAGCTGATGCAGACAAGCCTCGATCTTCTTGTAGCGACTAACCCAAGACTCGACGATGCCTTCACTATGGAAATTTACAAGCGTCGCCAGCATCGGGTTGACCTCGGCAGCAAAATCTGCGGCAGATGTAGGAGTTTCCGCGTCAAGCTCTTCGACATATTCGCTCAACATGCGTAGACTCGTCACAGCACCCTTTGAGGATGGACGTCTCGAGAAGGGGCCCGCCGGCATCATAATTAGGGATTCGAAAGAGGCCGGAGTCGAAACAACTACTACAAAACAAGTCATAATCAGATGACGGGTTTAAAGATATAAGAGATTTATGAACAAAGGAGTTAACTATACCCGTTGCAGCAGGTGGCAAAGCCGGGAGGACCGGTGGCGCAACTGATCTCTCATCTCCTCCTTAAATCTGTAGCACTGTGATCAAGGCAAAGAAGGCTCAGAAATGATTTCGTGGTCAGAAAAAGAAAGAGCAATAAATGAAAACTGTATTCACCAGCGCCACTGGATGAAGCAACCTCCGACGGGAAGGAGAAATAGAGATGCAGCACCTGGTACAGGTGGTCGAAAAGCGTTCCTGCAAAAACGCAATAACGTGATGTCAGTACTTGAATTATACAGCCAAGAGACAAGACTGAGGGGTCGCAAATCCATACCTTCCAGCATCTGCGACGGTACGAGAGAAGGCAGAGAGGTGGTTACCGTCAGGGCGGTGACTGATGGCGTTGTCTCAAGTAGTTCCACATCTGCAGCCGGCATTAGAGCCATGGTGAGGGCGTCACTTGATTCAACAACGGTGTCCCCCTCCTCCATCGGGACGGTCTCACCCTCGACGCTTCGTCCCCTGACTCCACAGGAGCCGTCGTCACACTTGTGACGCCAGGAGACGGTAAAGAACCATAAGCGGGGAGTGCGATGATCGGGACGGTGCCCGGCTCTTGAGAACGAGCAGCCATCTCGGGCCCAGCAATCGGACCCGTTTCGCTTGCCACTACCTCGGGCTCAGTGATCGCAACTGTTTTATCCACCGTTTCCTTAGGATGGGCTGTGGTAGCCATCTCATCAACTGCTGCCTCAGGCTCGGCCGTAGTAGCCGTCTCATCCCCCGCCACCACACGCTCGGCAGTGGTAGCTATCTTGTGCGTAGCAGTCGCCACTGTCTCGTCAGCTACTATCTCGGGCTCGGCAATTACGGTTACGTCACCTACCGTCACCCCGGGTTCAGCAGATACCTCCTCCACCGCCCCCTCAAGCTCGACGGTCACAGCCGCTCCGTTAGTAAGGCTCGGCCCTGCAGGATAAAATATAAAAGAAATGATGGTGTAAAGCTTTGACAACGAAGCCTCAAAACACATAACCTGAAGTTGATTTACCGTTGGCCTCCCGAGTTGCTCGTGCCGCCTGTCTATGAGCAGTAGACAAGGCAACCGGGAACTCCTCTGAAGGAGTAGCAGCGGGAGTAACGGCGCTTGAACCTGCCCCCGCAACCAAAGCAGCACTACGTTCCCTTGCTGCGCGCCTCGGCGCTTCCTTTTGTCCCGGGCCGTCACAACAGACCTTTTAGAAGCCTCCTTCAGCAAGGCGTCGTCGTCCGCACTCAAGGTTGCCTCCAGAGCCGTCAAGGCTTCCATCATCGGTTTTTTGAGCAATGCCCCCTTCGGCAGTACCGAAGAGGCCGAGACTTCGGTGGCTGGCCCGGGAAGAGTCTCCACATCACCTTGCGGGACCGGCGTCGTGGTCCCTACGATAAGTTAAAGAAAGGTTTAGATTGTCTGTAAAAAGGAGAATGAAGACTCAACGAACCGAAACATACCAATGCCGAATAGAGCGCGATTCCTCTCCTACTCCTCGAAAGTCCTAGGGGAAGCCGCCAGAGCATCTTCGGTAGTAAAGCCTATTACAAAAGGAAGAATGCCAGTCAAGACGTGATAATAAAAATAAAGATATAACGCAATGACAAAAGTGAGACTAATATTTACTTGATTGCACAAGGGCGGCTATTTCCGCTTGCTGTCGCGCGAGTCGCTCAGAAGCAGCAATAGCGGCATCGAGATCAGTGTCTGCTGGCTCTATGAAGATACCCTCATTGGTTCCATACTCACTTAGGCTTTCGGTAAGAGGAGCCTGAGGCTCTAGGTCGAGTACGGCATCAAGGGAGAGGACCGACTTCTTCTTCCGTGCGCGAGTTCCGGTCGCAGCCAGAACCAACTTGCGCTTCATGGGCACTTTAGGCCGGCGAGTCCCGATATCCGAGCCCACACCAGATTTAGGGGAAGCTACGTTCACCGTCTCCACGAGAGCATAGGGCACCGTAGGCACATTCACCGTCTATACAGGAACATGAGGCAATCCACGCGTGGGGCTTAGCGCGCGTGGAGGCTCAACTGCAGCAACCACTATTAGCGGAGGGGGTACAGCGATCCGTCATTTCAAAGGGACTTTACGATCACTAGCAGGAGGTGAACTTTTGAGATAAAGCAGCAAACGCCTTTCTTCCTTAATAACGGTGCCCGTCGAATGCCAGTACCATGCCATATATGTATTAAGGACCCGTAGGACACAACGCGGCTCGCTGATAAAAAAGTGAGAGCCCGTATTCAGACGCATGAAGTGATGCAGCCACCCCGCATCCCCTCTTCAGTGGCAGTAGGTTCCAGCAAGAAAGCCTCCAACGACACTCCTTGATTATAGCTCAATTGTTGGGCAAAGCGATGCGGGTTATATCTCATGAAGAGCGCCACATCATTTTGTTTAAACACCAGGAAGCCCGGTCTGATATAATATAAATGGAGGGTCTCCCGAGCTGTCAGAACAGAGGCCCCATCTTTGAAAATGTCCTGTAATAACCGCACTGTTGTGGTAGATGCCTTTCCGATGGTTAACACCTTGTCGGTTATGGTCATCCCGTCTCCAACTGTGCGGGGAAGAAGGAGCAAACCTCTGGCGTCCCATGGCGACGGATTTACGATTGAGGCGCCGACCAATCGCATAATCCGAGGGAAGCTGCACCTGTCATTGAATGAAGGCCTTTTATGGATGCCAAAAACGCCAAGTGCATGTAGCTCGAGCCATGACATAAAGTAATGCATCGAAAGGATCGCATGCGGTACTCCAGGTTCAATAGCATCCGCTGCTTGACTAAGGCCGCAATACAGATGGGCTAAGCCGGCGACCTCGACAGCCACTTTTACCCCAATAGTCATCCGGTGAGCCGGGTAAAAGTCAGATGGCCTCATACGGCGAAGGTGCATCGGGAGCGCGAACCAACTCAACCATAGCCCAAGAAATCCCAAAAAGAATGCTTCCTCATCCATCCCAGGGACTATAATTTCCGCAAAAGGAACAACCGGGGAGTTAGGAAGGAAGAAACTCTTCTGATCTACCTCCGTCGCTGGCAGATTGTCCAAACCTAAACCGAAAGGGTCATCGGGCATGGCGAATTTAGCAGCTTCCAGGGAGAAAACTTTCGGGTGAAGAAAGTGAGCGATGAAATCCTCAAAACTAACCCCGCGACTCCCAGATTCGAGAAAAAGGCGCCCGTAGATATTCAACACTTTGATCAGACTGGGAAACTGGTGTTGAACAACATTCGCTGGAGTAAGGCCCATTATCAGTGGCTTGGCACCGAAGATATATTCGTCCGTAGGAAGCAGCTCCTCATAATGCTCCCTTATGACCGGTAAGCCAGAAACTTCTGTAAACTCCTCTAAAGAGATTGACACTTCCCGGTCCAGTGTGAGGAAGGTGTGAGTAGGGATATTCCACTGCTCCAAAAAATCCTTAACCCACCAGGTGGGAAGCATAGGGTATTGGAAGAGAGAAGCATAAACAGCGGTATACAATCCAAGCCTCATCAACTGCGACTTCTTCGCTGACAGAATGTAGCGGGCCCATTGCAGATAACCAATCGGATGACGGGGAATCAGGCCTATGTTATATGGTTGCCCCCACGGCCGCGTTTCTCCTTGACAAATACGGCGTCCCAAGGTATCTAAAACTATGGGAGGCTGAACGGGAATCGAAGCTATAGCAGGTTGAAGAAGTCCTTCTGAAGTCTAATTGACCATCTCTACGGCGTAGTTCACCGGGGATGAGTTGCCGTAATGGATCGCCGTGATAGGCTCCGAAAGCACCGCGCATGAAAAGCTTTGTCGACCCCTGATAATCTGATTGTACCATGATCCCCAAAGGTGAAGATTCTTATGTTCCGGATCACGGTCTCTGATCAAAGCTAGGACCTCCCGGCCTACGGGTGCTCCAGGGAATCCTCCCTCTGAACGAACGAATGGGAATGAATCATCGAAAGACATGTTGCCTGCAAAAAAAGGGGGACGGAATTCAACTGTCAGTATTGTAATTTTTGATTTCTGACACTTGGTACTTTAAAAATTTATACCACACTGCAATGTAGTGGAAAAGGGGACCAAAAGGGGACCCACAAATTCCAGATGACAATGCATCAATTACTAAAACAGCCGCATCATTGGATGAGACTGGCAATTAATGAGGAAATCCTCAAAGAGTATTCTCATTGAATGAGAAATCCCTCGGGAGAAGGAGAAAATCTCCCTTTCAAAGCAAAGCTCTATAACAGAGTGACACTTGTCAAACTCTGGTCATGGAGGGATAAAATTCCTTAGAAAGCTTAGCTCTGTAATCATGCTGGAAAATCCATCAAGGATTATCAAAATTAATGCTTGAGAATTAAAATTCTGAGATCTTAAAGATCCATGAAGAAACTTTCAAGAGTTCTTCGTAAAAAAAAACCAAAAGATCTACGGGTTGTCAAAAGAGCAGAGCTCTGATTCATGGGATAAGAAACCCTAAGAAAAGATCTATTTAGATCTATGGGTTCATGAGAGCAAAGTTCTACTGGTGAAACCCTAAAAGGGTTTTCTTTAGATCAAAGATCTATGAAAAGCAAGGCTCTGTTAATGGGTAAGAACCCTAATTTGTTAAAATTAAAATTTCTAAATTTTACCTAAGGGTTTTAACTCTTGAAAGTTCTTAACAAAAGAGCTGCGCTATGAATGAAAATTCTCAAGGAGAAGATGATAATCATCTTAAGGACCAAAGGACCTATTTATAGGCACTGAACCGCCTCTTCAACTTCTGAGTTGATCCAGGGGCTCAGATGCTGTCACCGCTGCACTCACGTGTGCGCCGCATAGGCGCAACGGTAGGGAAGCATTTGTTTCCCCAATCAGAGCAAAGCTCTGTTTTGAATTTCAAAATTCAAATTTGAAGCAGCGCTTCAGATCCTGAGCGCTGTGCGCTGCGCGCCACGTGTCAAAAGCAGACACGCCAGCGCCAGGAGCGCTGAGCCCTAGGCAGTGCACCCCAATCAGAGCGAAGCTCTGTTTTCAAAATTCAAAAATAAAAAAGATGAAGCAACGCTTCAGATCCAGTGCTCTGCGCTGCGTGCCACGTGTCTAACACAGGTGCGCTAGCGCAGTTGCGCTGCGCTCTGCGCTGCGCGCCACGTGTCAAGCATGAGTGCTCTAGCGCAGTTGCGCTGCGCACCACGTGTCCAACGTTGGTGCGCCAGTGCTGGAATTAAAAATTCCTACCCTTGGATCAAAGGATCTAATAATGATGATAAATCATTAATTAACCAAAATTAAATTCTGTTAAGGAAAGATTTCTCAAAATCTTTCCAAACAACAAGATTGTGCTTAAGCACCGCTGGATCAATGATCCAATGGTAAATAATGAATTACCAAAACAAGAACAAATTCTGCATAGAAAGATTTCTCAATCTTATTGAAAAAAAAGAAGATTATCTTCTGTAAAACAGAAGCCTTAGGATCAAAGATCCAACGGTGGGAAATATTCCCAAATCAATCAGAAAAAGATCTCTTCAAATGATTTAATAAATCATTTGGCCCTATATAAAGGCCCCTAGACTTCAAGTCAGAGGGACAGAAGGGCGATAGAAAAAACCCTCTGCAAACTTTGAGAAGAACTCAAAAAGAAAGAAAGGCAAGCCTTCGAAGAAAGAAATCATTTCTTCATCTTTAAAGGTAAAAACAATTAATTCTTGAACAATAGAGATGAAAAAATCTCATAAAAAGAAGAATCCTCTTCTAAAAAAGATCTTAGATCTATAAAAAAGATCATGATCTTTGATTAAACATAAAGGATTAAAAGATCCAATCGTTAAAATAAAAGAAGTACTTTACTTCATTCACAGATCTTTTGATCTATAAAGGCAGAGCATATTGATAAGAATAGGAACTTTGGTTCTTGGATCTTGAGGCAAGGCCTCCTTGGAAGAACATAAGTTTGTTCTTTAATCTTAAAATTGATCAAAATGCGCTTTGTGCTACTGGAAAGTGCTTTGCACTCTTGAACTGTGCCTTTGCGCATTTTGGATTGGCGCTCAGCGCCAAAGCATGCTATGTGTCAAACACAGACACAGCTTGCGCTTTGCGCTTTTGAAAACAGCGCACTGCGCTCTTGGGTCGGCGCTCAGCGCCAAGCGCGCCATGTGTCACTCACTGACGCACCCATAAATTGGCGCAGTGCACTCATAAAGCATAGCGCGCTAACAAACCAGCGCTTAGCGCCAAGCGACACGTATCATCCTTATGTGCGCTAGCGCAATGCGCTCTTTAATTGCCGCAAAGCGCCTGACGAGCCACGTGACGCACTATATGAACACCATTCTGCTCCTAATAAATGTTATGTATTTAATTGCATCCAATGACAGAGCCGAATGCTTGGCATTCCTAAAAGGGCAGAGCCCAAATAAAGGCCTAACAGGCAGAACATAAATAAAAACGTTAAACATTTTTAACTGGACTTAGCCCAATTCTGGACGTAAGTCCTCAATTTAAATTGAACTGAGCACATCTGCTCTCCCAATCAATTTACACCCGTTCGAGAGTACATCTCTTCACTCCTCTGATATCTGTCGTTGTAATCCTTCAATGTCGTCAGAGAAGTGACGGGTCCCGACAACCACACATTGCTACGGACTGTGGGGTCCTTAAACTCATGGAATATGACATCCTTAATCTCGACCGTGATGTCTTAAAACTAATATCGGACTGTGAGGTCCTTAAACTCACGAACTATGATGTCCTTAACCTTGACCGTGATTTCTTAAAACTAACACCGGACTGTGAGGTCCTTCAACTCACGGACTATGATGTCCTTAACCTTGACCGCGGTGTCTTACAACTAACGTTGGACCGTAATGTCCTTAAACTAAACAATAGAGCCCAATTGCTCTCTTGTCGGATCTAAACGATCCCATTAAGTTGAGCTTAGTCTAAAATTAGAGTAACGTGTCCTTAACAAACGTTTATGTTGATCTTAGCCTCAAATAAGGCTAACGTATCCTTAAACACAACCCCCCAAACCTAAATCTAAGAAAGATACGGATTTGGACTAGTCCACGCCCTACGGGCGACAACATAACTTAGTCTCCGTATACAATCCACGGGCAACCGAACACAAAACAAACACCCATGACACGAAGTGACCATCTAGAGAAGGAGAAAGTTGTTACCGCAATGCGGTAACGTAATTAATTGCAGCGGCTTGCGCCTACAGGGAAGAGCGTCCCCACAATCAAAACCCCTCAAACGAGGGGGAATCTGACAAAGTCTGCTACATCGGCCGCATCCGTTTAAACCTTCGATACATGGTGCCATAAATCAACTTGGCATCTTCGGAGAGATGGATGGATAGCACCAATTAGCATCTGCCCCGAATTTCAGGCAAGACGGACCTGCGAAGTCGCGTCTCTGTGTCCGGCGGGGAACACCGCCCAAACGAAGAAAGTGCATGCTGATGCATCTTCTTCGGGTGTGTTCATTACATAGAACTGTTTCTCAATATCCTTTACGTCCTGGGTATTTGATACCGGATCAGGATCCCACATATGTAATTTGTTACATGGGCTACAGATAGGTAGAGAACTGAGAACGGGTGATAAGTTCCAAGAGTTGGAAATGATGCAAGTGTTGCAGCCAAGTCTGTTGGTAGTTATCACCCTGTATTACCAGAATACATTGATTCTGAATGAATATTATTAGATACCGAACCTGATATACAACATCATATCAATCTCTTTATTAGTAAAGAAGGATATAATTTTGTATTGTTGGATAATGTTTTGAACATTTCCTATATCAAGAGTTGATCGGTTCAGGTACGTTATCTAAAAGCATAGACGTTCTAAATCAAACCACAGTTCTTAGTATACGGAACACACACAAGTGGAAGAGTTCAGAAATGAACGGATCCTTCTTGAGATATTGTAGACTAGGTCATATCAATGCGACCCGACTAGCTGAAGTTACATTTAGATGTATATTCAAATTGGTTTGAATTTACATCTTGTGAAACTTGCCGGTCATATCACAAAGATAAAATGACCACAGCTCTGTTTATTGGAAACAGAGAAAGAGTTAGTGAAATCTTGGGATTGATACAAGATGATGTATGTAAGGTCCCCTGTCTACACATGTCAAGACCGGTTCTTTGTACTTTATTATATTCACTAATGATCTTTCAAGATTCGCACATGTGTTCCTGTTGAAACACAAGCCCAAAGCTTTTGAGATATTCACAGAATATAAGTTAGAAGTAGAGAACCAAAAACGGGTATAAGTATTATGTCCTTTGATGAGATCAAGGAGGAGAATACTTGAGTACGGGATTCCTGGACTATTCCAAAGGAGAATGAGATTCTCTCTCAGCATTACTCCTCCGAATACACCACAGCACATCGGTGTATCGGGGCGAAGCAGTCGCACCCTATTTGATATGGTGCGATCTATGATGGGTACTACTGAGTTTCCTATTTCCTTTCGGGAGTTATGCACTTGAGAAGCTGCATTCCTATTGAATAGGGTTCAAATCAAATCAGTTGTCTACCACTTCATATGTGATATGGAATGGGAAGAGCCCATATCTTAAGTTTGTTAAGATTTGGGGTTGTCCAGCCTATGTCTAAAAGCATAATCCGGACAAGCTCATGGCAAAGTCAGTTCTGTGGAAGTTTGTTGGATATCCCAAGCATTCGTAAGGGAATATCTTCTACCTTATCGAGGAACAAAAGATGTTTTGTTTCTCAGCATGCCACCTTTGTGAAAGGGAATTTCTTTTGAAGATATTAGTAGTAATGAGGTAGAACTGGAAGGAGTTCCAACTATACGAACTGCAGCTGATGATTTGGTAGAACCGGAGCATTCAATAGTTTCCAACGAACCTTAGCCTCTCCGCCGATCTAGTAGGGTTCCTCACCCACCTGAGAGGTACTTCAGTTTCTCTATGACAGTGGGAGCGAGGATTGCATCATCAGATGATGACCCAACTAGTTTCAAGCTGGCCATCAGGAGTGGGACTCTGTGAGAATGGCTGGATGCTTAGCGATCTGAGATGGAATCCTTATAAACCAATAAAGTATGGACTTTGGTTGCTTTATCTGAAGGGTTAAATCCCCATCAGGAGCAAGTATATCTTGAGAAGATTACTTGGTGTACATGGAAAAGTTGAGACTTTCAAAGCTATGCTTAAGTCCATTCAGATCCTACTTGCCACGGCTACATACCATGACTACGATATCTGGCGGTTGGGTGTCATGACTGCTTTTCTAAATGTTGATTTGGAAGAGAGCGTCTATAAGTACAAAGCCAGAGGGCTTCGTAGACAGTGGAAGCAGCGGAAACGTGTGCAAGATGTTTTATGTGATAAATCAGGCATCGCGGAGTTGGAACATCTGTTTTGATGTAGTAGTCAAAGAGTTTGACTTCATCAAAATGGTAGATAAACCTTGTACATACAAAAAGGTAGTAGGGAGTATGGTGGTGATCCTCGTAGAGTACATGGATGACATATTCTTGATAGGGAAGGAGTTTCCTATGCTACGCTCGGTCAATCTCCGCTTATCATAAGTATTCTCCATATAGGATCAAAGTGATACCTCTTAAATCCTGGTTTTTGATCTATGAGATAGATCTAATTGGATGTTAGGATTCTCACTAGTTGTAGTGAGATGGTATCAATCGATCCTGGGGAGAATAACTGGAAACGGTTCCAGGGTGATAAGGACGACTGAATGTCAGTCACAGGCATTGTCATTACCCTCAGTAGAGGGACGGTATGTTGGAAGAGCTCCAAGCTAGATACCGTGATTTACTAGATGATTAAAGGCAAGATACATCGTTACCAAGGATGCTACCAAAGAGGCAGTCTGGATATATAAGTTCATGAGATGAACTTCGTTCCTACCATTGTGTGACAATGGAGTCTTATGACAAGGAACCCCCGTCCCATCAGAGATCCAGATATAATTCTTTGGAAGTATCACCTGATCATGGAGATGGTTAATCTCCAGGAAGATCGAGGTTAGGAGAGTAGACATAGAGAACAACAGCGCGGATCCACTGACAAAGGCATTTTTTTCCCAGTAGAGACTTTTATGGGATGGTTGAGTATGAGATACTTCAACCATAGCTAATTGTTGGGTATATGGTACCACAACAGATGGCCCTAGTGCAAGTGGGAGATTGTTTGTTATATGTATACCCTAGAGGCCATTACTGTACATACGATGTATATTGTAGTGGATGCTTGGACATATATAGGGAGGACTTTCTTGCTCGACATGATAGTACGCTATCTGGTTGCTCTTTATCTTAAAATGTACTCTGATTGTCTCTATGTTACATGTTGATAAAGCCCTCAGGATGAGTACTTGACTACCAGGACTATGATGCGGATCATACTAGTGAGGACAGTGTAGTCGCCAAGTACATCCTTCAAATGTTCCTAGTCGTTGGAGTACCGAGACAGGGGATCGATACTCCAGAGTAGACTAGCGTATGCGCTTCTTGACCCATATGATGGGCGATGGATGATCTCATATCCATTGGTGTTTGACATCAGAGAAGGTATACGGGTGCTCAGTGGAGACTGGGTACACTGGACGGACTCGTCCAGAACTCCCAGATAGTATTATACCTCACGTCAGATGGCAGTTCTCTAGTGACACTGGTACAGAGTAGTCTGTTGACCCGAGATCGTCATAGAGTCTTGTGTGATTCCCACTGTGCTTTGATTTCCATCATACCACATCCAAGAGGGCGTGCAAAAAGGTGGATTTTAGGTACAGTCCCGAATAACATGGAGGCAATGAGCGATAGGAGGGGATTCGTCTCTCCCGGTATAGGGAGTTGATGTTGCGCAGTGTTCGATTGGCTATAACTGGAAATCCCTGGCCAGGGTTGCTGAGATTTACTGGTAAGTGTTATCAGTAGTTTCTTGAACTATTATGGACCTCATATCGAGATGGCGTATCAAGCTACTGGGGTCTGACGTTTACCACCCCTTGGCGAGATATACGACATATCAGACGAAGAGACCGGACTGTACGGGAGTGTTACTGACTGGATTCACAGGAGAATGTACAGGCTTGCTTGTTGATCTTCTGAGCGCTCAATACCTGGGTGGCTGTTACATTTAGCTGACCGCTTGCAGCTTGTGGGTGTTTGATATGATCATCACCTACTGCCGGCGTATTGACGATTCTTTAGAGTCCTACACAGAGGTTTCTTGGCTCAGGCAAAACGGAGTAGGAGCACATATGTGATATGTGCGGGACCGAGAATGATGCGTGTATGCGATACCGTATTAGATTCTCACGATATAAGATATCGGCCGGGTATATGTGATATAGCCGGGTCATCGGATCAAGTGTTGATTCGATGAACTGATACAGATTAGTCGGTTATTTGTGAAATAGCCCGATTATCGGATCAAGTGTTGATTCGATAATTTAATGTATAATTATATATTTGATATATTAAATTACATTAACTAATATAAGCTCACTAAAAGATTCTTTTTCTCACTCGGGTAATACATTGATATATATGCGATATATGTTAATTGTATTATTTTATTTTGTTACATTAAATATTGTATATGTGATATATAATATTGTAACATGTTAGGGTTATTAATGCAACATGTTTAGTGGAGATTAAACATGGTTAGGGTTTGATTTGGGTTAAGATTTTCTAGAAGTTTCTAGAAGCTTTGCTTTTGTTTTAAGGAAAGATATTTGTTAAAGATATTTTGTTGATATTTCCTTAACCCAACCCAAACCCTTGACCATGGTAAACTCTCTACAAAGGTTACTTCTTCTCTCTTGAACCATGGTTGCATTTATAACCTTACAACAATTCATTATTCATCACGAAGTAAACTTCTTCTTCTTCCTTGATGCAAAAGCTTTCTAGCTTTTTGCTTAGTGATGAAAATGAGTGAGATTAAGAAAACAAATGAGAGCTAAAATCCTACTTCATCATTCTAATCTATCCTAGCCATTTCGATTAGGATGTTCGCTTCATTTAGTGAGTGAGAGCTTGTGTTAATGAAACTTCAAGGTAGATCATCTTTGTTATCGAAGATCGGAAGCAAGCTTGCATCTTTCTCTTCGTGGAGCCTCTCGAGAGTGCGAAACTGTATGATCGCAGCGAAGGGACCACAACACAGAGCTTATGAAGTGAAGGACCGGACTACAAAGGTTGTAATTGTAAGTTCACGGCGGCGCCCCGGCCGTCAACCCGACGGCCAAACGCGGAAACGGTGAATAACTTAAATTTTGCGGACTTTGCAAACCGGCACCACCGCGCACTAAACTCCGGATCGTAACCATTAAACTAGTCTAGCTAACTAACAAGATAGGTTAGAGATGTATACCGACGATCCAAGTCCTCCGGTCTTCATCTCCTCTCCGATCTCCTCGCGGGATCTCCGGTCATCGCCTCCTCCTCGGAAGGGCACCACGTCGCCTGCATCTTTTACGGGCTCCCGCCTCTATACCGAGGCAACTCGGGCATGAAGCCGGCAACTCGACATGCTCAAGATGTGCTGTAGGAAGTGTAGTGCTTATGTCTCATTGGGGTTTTGGTGTTGCCTTTTGAAGATGGAGGAATGGAGAATAGAAAAATGGTGCTTGCATTTTTCTAGCAAGAAAATGAGATCATGGATGAAACTCTCAAGATGAAGCTCTCTTCTTCTTCTTCTCTCTTTCTTTTTCTTCTTCCCTCTTTCTTTTTCTTCTTCTCACTTTTCTAAAATGAATAATCTCTCATCCAAAAGAGAATGGTGGAGGAGGTAATAGCAAACATGAAGGGAGGTGAGTGTATGAGAATGGAAGAGGTGACCATATCAAGAGACAAGAAAACATACAACCATGCTTGCACTTTCATCAAACCATACCCACTCAAATCATCATTAATCCAAGTAATGGTGCAAAGATATGAAGCTATCATAATCAATCTTTATGCAAGAAAACCCCTCCACTAAAGTTATTTGCTCAATTGCAAATAACCCCCTCCATCGGAAAAGTCCGGCCGGGAAAGAACAAAGGAAAACCGGCCGGAACGGAAAGCAAACTGGCAACCCCAGAAAACTGGTCCCGTAATAAATTACAGGAAAAACCCCATACTGTGCATACACACCCGCATCTGTATTCCGTCCGGATACAAATGCAATGAGACAGAATCTACACTGTACTAAACTAGGACCGGCTTAAACCAAAGCCGGCTAGTAATATCCGTTCGATCCTGATCCGTGCAATACCGCACGTATCTGATCGAACCCTGCCATATAACCATACGGCCACTAGTACAAACTGTCCGATCCTGATCCGTGCAATACCGCACGTATCTGATCGGACCCTGCCATATCTCCATACGGCCTCTACAGCGTTTCGCCCGAAAGCTGAGTAACTGAAAGTGTGGTGGACTCTAAAGACTCGTCAATACTATGGCTGTGGATTTAACCACTAGCACGTCAGAGGTATAAGCCAATACGTGACGGGCCACCAGCTATTGACTAAAAGGGATGTCGATGAGGAAGCTCACCCCGACACCCAACTGAGCCTGTCAGTGACAATATCCGTACAGTCCGGTCCGTTCGTCTATGAGCATCGCATGGCGGGCCTAGGGGGTTGGTAAAAGTCAGACCCCCAAAAGCGGTACAAGTCGTGTCGGAGTGTAGCCCAGAACACCCTGAGATACTACTGGAATACCTACCAGTAAATCTCCTGCCTTGGCCAAGGTCTTCGTGTAATGGCTCTCCTAGACACAGCGCGACCTCACCCCCAATACCGGGAGAGACGAACCCCTGAAGATCCGCTCACTGCCTCCATGTGGCTCGGGACTGTACCCAACTAAAACCTGTTTGCACGACTCCTTTGAGCCGTGGTAGGGTAGTAATCAAAGCACAGTGGGAACTCACACGAGACAAATGACGATCCCCAGGTCGATGAACTAACCTGTACACATGTCACCTGGGAACTGCTATCTGACGTCAGGTATAAGACCAACTAGCATGTTCCCGGCGAGTCCTGTCCGGTGTACTCATAACCCAATGAGCACCTGTATACATCTTAGGTGAACCAACTGACACCAGTGGATTGTGAGACCTGCCACCGCCCCTCGTCGGGGTCTCGACTGTATACACTAGTCTACTCTGGAGAATCGATGCCCTGTCTCGAAACTCCTACGACTAGGGACCTTTTAAGGATGCGCTTATAGACTCATGCTCTCACTTATATGATCGCCCTCATACTGCTGGCAGTCAAGCAAGAATCCTAGGGGCTCTATCAACGTGCAATAGCGACATGTCATGTCACCTAAAGCAGTACACGATGATAAAGGTAAACCAGATAGCATACTATCATCTCGAGTAAGACTGTCCTACCGGGATAGGTCCTCCCTCAATCATTGCAATCACGTGCCTGTGATCCAATAATTGACTCTGAGGGCACTATCTCCAACAATCTCCCACTTGCACTCAAGGCTAATTATTGCGATGTCGCATACTCACAGCCCGTGTGATACCGAACACCCAACTCCTCTACTAGTCAGTCTCACAAATCCCGTTTGTGAAACTAATGCGGTCGAGGAATAGCCTCAGTGAGTGGATCCGCCTAGAAGTTTCTTTCTATGTCTCTCTATATCTCAAGTTCGCGGAGAAAGCCATTTCCCGAAATGAGCAATACCTGCCTTAGAATGTCTGGATGTCTGATGGGACCGAGCTCATAAATGAACTCCAAATCCAAACTTCTTAGACTGTATCGTCAACTGAACTTAATCAGTATCCTGCGCCATGCCACCCTCAGTATTGCCTTGGACCACCTGTCCAAAATACTGCCCCTTGTCAGAGGGAAAAACTATAACTCTGACGATCACCCTGTCGTCCATGTCACCTTGGAAGCCTGGAATGATAACTGTTTCCCGAATGGGGCTTTCGTTATCATATCCCTAGAACAGCCACTTATGTTCTAAAACTGCTTCCGATTGTTCCTCCAGGATTGGATCAATAACAACTTATTGCATCTAGTGCAAGAACAACATCTGGTGTGGTACTTGACATCTCATTATTGACTCAATTGCCTAAGCAAGTGATCTGCCAATCATGCACATCCCTCTCTACTTTAGTCTCACAAAACACCTTTAGAGAGGGTGACTCCATTACCTGCAGGTACACTACCGTGCCAGGAGTCGTCCATTCTAAATACTCATAGAATGCTGTCCAAGTACCCAGATTGGGAAACCACCCAAATCTAGATCTAAAACCATAGATCTAGTAACCAGTATGTCTGATATAATGTCCAAGTCCTATGTGGAGAAAACCACTGTGTGACGATCAAAGTACAACCGATCGTAGTATAGGAGTTTCCTTTCCTACTTTGTGTATGTCATCCAAATACCAGGATATCACACCCTACTACCTCCTCAACAGATCCATCTCCTATTCTGATGAAGTCAAACCCATGACTGTCACATCAGAAATAGATGATCAATCTCCGCTACATTTGCTTTAGTCTATAAATAGACATAAGCTACTTGTCCACCAATGCTTCCGCTGCTCCCACTGACTACGACAACCCTCTGGCAGAGTCATATACATGTACACTTCTGAAGCGAGTTCAGAACGACGCTATACTCATCCTCCCGCCGGGTCTCGCAGCCTGGAACAACAGCAATGGTAATTTTGGGTAAACAAGAACTTCCCTGTCACCGTCCTTGAGGCTACCGGAGTACCTCTCAGGTGCCTGAAGTTACCCACCTTATCTGCGGAGTGGCCAATGGAATGTCAATCCAGATTGAATCTTTAGGTTCCTTATCAAATCTTCAGTAATCGTTTGTGGTTCTGGAATCACTTCCAGTTCTACCATACTCCCACTGCTGTTTTCTGAAAAAATCCATTTTTGTTAAAACTGTGGCGAGTCAAGATGGTAGAAAATCAACCCTCGTCATAGCCTGGGTCAACCCACAAACAGCCATTACAGAAACGTGCCTTGAGTTATCCAGAGTCTGGTTTTAATCATAAGTCGGACAACTCCCCGTACCTCAACAACGTTAAGATATGAACTGTTCTACATCCAATATAGAACCAGAGGCATTGATTTAATTGAACCATATTCAAATCATGCAGCTATCTCCAGTGCATGTCAACTAAATGGAGAGAGGCCGATCAGCATTACTCAACTTAGGAATACTTCCAATTATGAGTAACCCGAAAGAGAAGCAAGTTCTCTTAATCATTACTATCAACTGAATACCATACACAAGTATCTACATCTTCGATCACTTTGAAGAATCCCGATACTTGCTACACCTGGTTCTCTACTTTATTCAAATACCTATAACTTCTCAAAATTCAGACCCTGTGTTTCCACGAAACACTTGTCTAAAAACTAGAGAAGTCATAAGTAAACCGAATATAGTACGAGAACCAACCCCTCTGTTCTGACGGACCCTGGACAACATACAATACTCTGTATAAGTCCCTTGAGTCTAACAACTCTTTCACTGTATGTCGTAGGTTGAAAACTGTACTTATGGTTAAGAAGAATTACACCGCTATTTAATGCTCCTTACCTAACCATCCACTGATATAGGTAAATGTCATCGACATAATATCAAAAGGTATATCTCACTCTATGAAAATAGACGTACAGATATATCAATTTGAAATTGGTGCACAACAGCGGATATTCAAAACCAAATATTTGCCGACCGGCAAACAGCCCAGGTCATCTCCTCAAATATCACCGATATAATGAGGATGATCACCCAATTCCCAATGACTTACTCCCACTCATCATCTGTAAAACCATACAGATGTGAGAATCATACCGGGTATATACATACCCTGGAGCAAGTGTCTAATTGGGAAATCAGTTTTCTATTAACTGTACACAGTGAACCTGAAACATCGAAATGTTTCGTTGGGGTATCCTGGTATTCCTAGTAATGCCTCATCCATTATCCAGATTCACAACTATAACCGTATAATTCTTTGCCACCTCTCCAAATCCCTTCATATGTCTTTAGTCATTACCTTCTGTACACCCCTTTAGGCCAAATGGTTTTCTTCCTTCCCTACCGTTCGGCACCAGCCTATGGTTTGGAAGAAGACTATCCAAAAAGCATAAAGGGTGTACTGTCCTAATCCTAGGAACACTCGCATCGCGAGAGAAGGTGAAGATAAAAGACACCTGAATGTACTTTATTCCTATTTCTCCTGAACCAGGATCCATCCCCGAACTGGAACAAGTTCCTTTCGAGTTCGTATATAACCATACGATGGATTATCCAATAAAATGGGATCTTCGTAATGATACGGAGTGTCCTGGAGAAATACAAAGGTGATTTAGGATTGGCGAAGGAATACATGGTTTGGTCGTGAATATCTGTTGCAATTTACTTTGCCCTCTTACTAATCCCTTACTTTGTCTTAACTTAATACCTTCTGTACACCGTTTAGGCTAATTGGCTTTCTTCCTTCCCTACCGGTCGGCACCAGCCTATGGTTTGGAAGAAGACTATCCAATTTGCACAATGGGTGTACTACTCCTAAACCAAGGAGTACTCGCAACCTGAGAGAGGGTGAAAAGAAAAGACAACTGAATAATCCTATCCGTTTTCTCCAGAACCGGAAACCATCCTCGAATAAATTCCTTCGAGTTCGTATCTAACCATACGATGGTTTTGTCCAATGGAAGTGGACGTTCGCAGTAATACGGGGTGTCCTGGAGAAAAGGGTAAAAGTAGGAGTGGCAATGAGGTCTGCAACTCTGACAATCCAAAAGCCAGTGTTAAGAAGGTTCGGTCAACTTGGTCTCTGAGTCGTAGTCTTAGGGTCGGGTCAATGGTCGCTGCCAAAGAGAGAGAGAGAAGAAACACTCAGCGTGCACTCTAACCTAGATCAGAATGGTTACCAATTTTTCTAATCTGGAAACCTCCCACTGTACCTCAAATTCTCCTCCAAACCTGAAAGAAGAATTAGTCGGGGTCACCCGAGGAGTAAACCAACTCATCAGTGGGAATCGGGATCCAACTCTCATCGCATGATAACGTGACGGAATCCGCTCACGGTATCACACTCCAGAAGGTATGCGCATATCTGGCAAGTTTCAGTTCTTTTGAAACTCCCGATGTGATTTCTGCCCCATGCTCTTATGACCTTGGCGTGAGGTCAAAATATCATAAGTCACATGTCAAGTTCTACCCATCATTATCCAGGTTAATTTGAATCCACCCGTACATACCCTTGACGTAGGCCAAAATAGTAGTACGACTGTCCCAAACCAACGCATCTATCTATGCAACAGATAAATACCCGGCAGCTACCAATCACTATGCCTTGGCGTGAGGTCAAAATACATAGCTTGAATACTACCGAATATTTAACTGAAATGATGGAGGGCTACGAATGGTTTCTGGCGAAAACCATTAACGTAAAGAACTTGATATCGTCGAAGGAACGGATAGCTTTTAAAAATATAGTGACGAAAACCGTTGCTAAAGAGGTCACTCCCGGTGAAGGGATCTCGGCTCTTTCCCCGTAGAATGAGGTGCAGGATATTCCAAATGAATACCACGATGCAAAGCAAAAGTAATCGGCTATAGTGAAGTTAATGCCCTGACGCAAAATTCTGTCCAAGGGGTCACTCCCGGTGAAGGGATCTCGGCCCTTGCCTCGTCGACTGAGGAGCAGGATATTCCAAATGAATACCACGATGCAAAACAAAAGTGAACGTCCTTGCAATAACAGCTTTTTGAAAAGTGTTCCAACAACATCAGAAATAGGTTTGTTTAACTTGCATTGATCCGAATCAATGCAGTCCCATCAATTGATCACACCACAAAGAACGAAAATATACTGACGTACGTATATGCCATCCGCATTCGCCACTGGGTCCCGTCATCACCCGTTAGGTTAGCTTACTAACGACAGAGCGGGGACTGGACTAGCGCGGATGAAAAACATATACAACATCTATTAATATATATACCAATATATTATATTCGCTCAAGGCGTGAATAGAAATGCAACATCACAGAATGTACAGCATCACAGAACAATACAGATATCTGGGATCCCCGGGTTTCACAGAGCCACTACTGAAACCCGACGTTCCCCTGGTCGTGTGGATAGCCTGTGCAATGAAATCCTAGACCCCTACGGGCGCGGCAAGTCACCCGCCAAAACCTGAAGCGAGGCAGCCCCCTTCAGCTCCGTGAATGGACCACCCAGCACTCCACGGAATCCGGCAACTTGGGCACCCCTCCTGGGTCAACCTGTACCCCCTACGAGTGCGGCGAATAGCCCGCCAATCCCAGAGTGAAGCCCCCTCCGTCCCAATGCCATGAGATGCGGGCTTGTTGCCCTCCAGAACCCGGCTATCCGTGCACCCCTCCGCGGGGTAGTCCTAGTACAGAAAGTAAAATATACATACACCGGGTACATCGACCGCAACCAGGTCGTGCCCCAAAAGAATAATACAAACAGGCAGTGACGGCAGTCCACAAGTCGGACGCTCGCCCCGCAATATCAAATGTACATAATACAACAGCACTGTACTAGCATTGCATCCAGGCTATCCCCCACGACCGATCCGCAACATCACAGCATAAACATAGAACATCAACGTGAAAGTCACGTTCGCAAATCCGTCTAACCGGGCTATAGCAGTTAGACCGGATTTACCGATCGAGTGACATTCACGGTCGCAGATATAATGTAAATACTGTGAAAAATGTGTTTAAAATTTTTCCGATTGATCAAACCTTAACAAGTGGGCCCCCAAACAAAACTGTAGCAACCACAGAAAACCTGGGCCCAAATTTAATATCCCAGAAACCACATTTTCAACTTAGGAACATACTGGAAAAATTTGGGGGGGTGAACAGTTAGAACCGCCGCGGAAGCGCGGCCCAAGCAGGGGTTTGGCCGCGCTTCCGCGGTGGAAAAGTGAGATCGTTGTACCAAATTTTTACAGTAACCTTAGAATTCCCTGCACATCACACTGAGACAACCAGAAAAATTTTTGGACTCAAAAAAAATTCGACAGAAACTGATGTGCATGAAATACGTGTTTTCGGGATTTTGTTCGATCGGAAACGTAAAACACATTACACAAAAGCTAGACAAAGTTAATGGCGAGGCTCTGATACCACTGTAAGTTCACGGCGGCGCCCCGGCCGTCAACCCGACGGCCAAACGCGGAAACGGTGAATAACTTAAATTTTGTGGACTTTGCAAACCGGCACCACCGCGCACTAAACTCCGGATCGTAACCATTAAACTAGTCTAGCTAACTAACAAGATAGGTTAGAGATGTATACCGACGATCCAAGTCCTCCGGTCTTCATCTCCTCTCCGATCTCCTCGCGGGATCTCCGGTCATCGCCTCCTCCTCGGAAGGGCACCACGTCGCCTGCATCTTTTACGGGCTCCCGCCTCTATACCGAGGCAACTCGGGCATGAAGCCGGCAACTCGACATGCTCAAGATGTGCTGTAGGAAGTGTAGTGCTTATGTTTCATTGGGGTTTTGGTGTTGCCTTTTGAAGATGGAGGAATGGAGAATAGAAAAATGGTGCTTGCATTTTTCTAGCAAGAAAATGAGATCATGGATGAAACTCTCAAGATGAAGCTCTCTTCTTCTTCTTCTCTCTTTCTTTTTCTTCTTCCCTCTTTCTTTTTCTTCTTCTCACTTTTCTAAAATGAATAATCTCTCATCCAAAAGAGAATGGTGGAGGAGGTAATAGCAAACATGAAGGGAGGTGAGTGTAGGAGAATGGAAGAGGTGACCATATCAAGAGACAAGAAAACATACAACCATGCTTGCACTTTCATCAAACCATACCCACTCAAATCATCATTAATCCAAGTAATGGTGCAAAGATATGAAGCTATCATAATCAATCTTTATGCAAGAAAACCCCTCCACTAAAGTTATTTGCACAATTGCAAATAACCCCCTCCATCGGAAAAGTCCGGCCGGGAAAGAACAAAGGAAAACCGGCCGGAACGGAAAGCAAACTGGCAACCCCAGAAAACTGGTCCCGTAATAAATTACAGGAAAAACCCCATACTGTGCATACACACCCGCATCTGTATTCCGTCCGGATACAAATGCAATGAGACAGAATCTACACTGTACTAAACTAGGACCGGCTTAAACCAAAGCCGGCTAGTAATATCCGTTCGATCCTGATCCGTGCAATACCGCACGTATCTGATCGAACCCTGCCATATAACCATACGGCCACTAGTACAAACTGTCCGATCCTGATCCGTGCAATACCGCACGTATCTGATCGGACCCTGCCATATCTCCATACGGCCTCTACAGCGTTTCGCCCGAAAGCTGAGTAACTGAAAGTGTGGTGGACTCTAAAGACTCGTCAATACTATGGCTGTGGATTTAACCACTAGCACGTCAGAGGTATAAGCCAATACGTGACGGGCCACCAGCTATTGACTAAAAGGGACGTCGATGAGGAAGCTCACCCCGACACCCAACTGAGCCTGTCAGTGACAATATCCGTACAGTCCGGTCCGTTCGTCTATGAGCATCGCATGGCGGGCCTAGGGGGTTGGTAAAAGTCAGACCCCCAAAAGCGGTACAAGTCGTGTCGGAGTGTAGCCCAGAACACCCTGAGATACTACTGGAATACCTACCAGTAAATCTCCTGCCTTGGCCAAGGTCTTCGTGTAATGGCTCTCCTAGACACAGCGCGACCTCACCCCCAATACCGGGAGAGACGAACCCCTGAAGATCCGCTCACTGCCTCCATGTGGCTCGGGACTGTACCCAACTAAAACCTGTTTGTACGACTCCTTTGAGCCGTGGTAGGGTAGTAATCAAAGCACAGTGGGAACTCACACGAGACAAATGACGATCCCCAGGTCGATGAACTAACCTGTACACATGTCACCTGGGAA